>CM028670.1:89595620-90912169 GCA_016760335.1 Gastrodia elata | reverse complement strand
CCTAATAGTAGTGCAAAATTAATAGTAAAATCATTTTCATATCAGCTGCAAGAGCAATATCCTTTTGAATATCTGAAACAGCAAAGTTACTATTTGTTGGAGCATTGTCTAAGACAGCCTTGCTTATATCAATGTTATGTTAGTTGTGTAATCTAATACTATGCAAGATGATTAGCGAACAGTATTTATCTTTAAAATTTTGTGATCCAAGAAAAAGTTTAAGGTAACATATATAAATTTTGAATAAGATTTGATTTATATTTTTAGAAAAGAGGCTATATAACTTTGGCAACGTGCTGCCTCTTCCGAGTCGCCGCCCCGCTCCCAAAATAGCTTAACCGCGACACGAAACCGAAACACCTGTCACTATTATCGGGATGGTGACACGGGCAATGAAAGGAGAACATGCTCCTGCCTGGACGCTCACGTTTGGCTCGGCTTGTGAGCGGCCCGACGACACTGGGCTCGGACCGGGTCGGGACGAGAACCCGCCAAATCCTTTCAATGAGGCTGGCTCGGCATTTCCTTTAAACGGCATCCCGCTGTCTGGTTCTCATTTTGTCCGCATCACCGATTTGGCCAGCCTCAGCTCTGCCCACTTGTCGTCGTTTTCGCTTTTCATGAATGATGCCTGCTCTTTGGCTCTATTATCCATCCTGTTATTATTTTATTTCGTCTTCTTCCTCTTTCCCCATGTCGTTTATTTCCATTCAAGTTCTATTTACATGTGAGGAATTTATGACAGGCACCAATGCCGCTACACCTCTCTTCTCTCTCCAAAGCCCAACGCCAAAGCATTAAAATTAAAATTTATCTGGGAAATTTAAAATGTATTTTGATGATTGGAATTTATAGGCAAAGAGGGCGAAATTGAGCAATAGTCGAGTACCTTGCAGGTTGTTCGAACAACCGAAAGATTCCGGTCGTTTAACGAAAAATTCCGTTCGTTTTTTGTTCAAGCGAATGAGTCTCGTTCAAACCTTGCTGTAATTTTATCCAAACGAACGATTTGATGAAAGAAATCGATGAATTCCTCTGTTCGTTCGTTAGAACGATAAAACCCTAAAGATAATTAAAAAAAAAAGAAAAGAAAAACAAATCCTAATTTAATCCGAGCACAATAATTAAATATTATTTTATTTTTTTTTGTAAAATTATCAAACTGATTAGACACTATAATTCTTAATAAAAATATAGATAATTTTGTTCTTTTAAAAAAACTAAATTATTTAAATCTCTTAATGTACCCATAATTATTTTCTTATCTATTCCTCACAACGTTAAATAAAATCTTTTAAGCAATAAAATATACCAAATCTTGAATACTTTTAAGCTATAATCCACGTATATAAATCCGGTTGCAAGGGGCCCAAGTTTAGTTGTCCATAAATTTTTCTTAATTTTCTTCAACACAACTATATATATATATATATATATATATATATATATATATATATATATATATATATATATATATATAATAAAGTTATTATTGAAAGCAAATAGAAGATACAAATAGGGTTGAGAGGATACAAAAATCATAAAATTTAAGAACCTAAAGTCAACTCCAAAACATCAGGTTTCGAGAAATATCCTAAAAAGATCCAGCAAAAAGAAAAACAGAGAAAACAGTCAACTATGCAAACTAAACAAGAACAAACCAAACAACAAACTCACTGCGATAAGGACAGCAAACAAACCCAAGCAAAAACACAAAATCAACCAAGATGATTAGCGAACGCCACCGACTAACCAAGAAGAATGGCAAACGAGGTAGCAGCCCACAGCAGGATTGAAGGGAGGAGGCCCGTCCAGTGGAGCAAGAGCAAAACCTGCATAGAGCAAATGCTGCAAAACCAAAAAATCAAATAGAAGCACGTACATCAAAAGAGTTTCAAATGAGACAAATCAAACAACAAACACAATAAACCACCAGGCAACTTCCAACCCAAAAGAAAGCAAAGGGTGTCTAGCCAGCAAGAGGAGCGAACTAGCCAGCAACCAATCAGCCACGCAACCGTCCAAAACCTTGCAACACAATGTGGTCCAAAAAAGCAGCAGCAGCTCCTGATCCAAAATGCAGGACAACCAGAAAATCAACCAGGATACCCAAATAGAGAAACCACCACTCAGCTAATCAACCAACATCCAACCACACCAGAAAATAAATAGCTATCGACCATACAGCCGAGCAACATGCGAGCGACCAAACAGCCGAGCATCTTGCCAGCGACCATATGCCGAGCAACGTGCTTGTGACCATACAACCGAGCCAGCCTGCAGCGCCACAGCGGTCAGCCAAACACAGAACAAAAGACAACCAAACAGCGCAATACCAATCAACCCGCAAATATAAACAAAGGAAGAAAATACACAGCCTAAAGCAAGACAGAAAAGGACCACCAACATCACCATCCAACCGCCAGCAAATAACCAGTTAGCCTACCGAAAGAGAAGAAAATAGACCCTCAGGCCATCCTTCCTCCAGCATAAAGACCAAGAGAAATACTGCCAAAAAGCTAGCCGATAGGCGGCACAATCAATAAACGAACAAGATAACCAACGTTCAATAAAACCAGCAGAATTAACAAAATCTGGCCCTACTAAGAGAGAGAGCCCCACCAATTCTCACAAGCAAAACAGAAACATGTTCCAGCATAAGAAAAAACTTCCATCCACCAAACAAGACCCAACACCATACAAAAATAAGCAAGGAAAAACCTAGCACTAAACAAGGCCCAGCACCAGACTCCAAACAATTCCCAGCACCAAACAAGTCCCAGCACCAGACACCAAATTTCCAGCCAACAAACCAGTCCGAAATAAATTAAGAAGCCCCAGCACCAAAATTCTAGGCACCAAACAGAAAGCCAACCCAAAAGAACCAACCACTAATCTCCATATTTCAAATAATCAAAAAAGACTATTTTCTTGATATTTTTCCAACTAAAAGATTTCTTGGAAAAAATTGCAAGTATTGAGTTTACATCTTCAATGATATTCATTTTGGTTCTGTATAAATTAAAATCATCATTTTGATATTTTTTTGAGATTACAGGCAGTCCAAATGTACCAAATAGCAAAAGCATCAACCAAATTGCCAATGTGCAGTTTCTTAGCATTAAAAGTGTTGGAATTCCAATAGTCAATGAAGTTTGAGAGATCAACAGCAGTATGATTGTGGGTTTTAACAATATTGAAAGCATTCCAAAGATGAGCAAAAGAGTTGCAGAAGAATAAGTGATTCACACTTCTAGAACTAGCATTGATTAAATGGCAGCAATGACATTTGGAGGGTAGGTAAAAACCTCTTTTGATAAGCTCTTAATAAACACTTATATGATTAAAGTGGATCCGCCAGATGAACAAGCTAAGCAAGGTAGGTATGCTATTATGCCAAAATCACGGCTTAAAATTAATATTCTTTTGCCTTCTATACATGTTCTAAGCTAATTGAAGGTTAAATTTGACATTGAGGATTAACTCAGCAGTGGCATACTACTTGGATTCAATGTTGGGGATGTAATTAATCATAGTCTCATGAAGACTAGGTTCAGTGATTGAAATAATTAGGTTGCTATTCCAAGAAGTGTAACAACCCTAGGTTATTACCTTGCTAATATATAATCTAAGTAATCCTTAATTTTGATCCCATTACTTTTAAGATATCAAATTAAGCCTACCATAAAAATTTGAAGTCAATTGGATTCCTTTCAGTCTTTAATTGCATTTTGATCAATCTAGATGCCCTAGATTAAACCTAAAATATTTTGATCTCAGAATTAAAATCTGATTATATTTTTGAATTTCTCACCCCCAAATTAGCTAGGGGTGAAAGTTTGACGCAATTTGGAAATTATTTAGGCCATAATTCATATTTAATTAAAATAGTCCAATTGCAAAAAGGGGTTCCTAACATTTCAAATTTGCATTTATACCCTATAAACTAATAAAATGGCTGGGATCTGCTGTGCGGACCGCGGGTGATCCGCAACGGAGCCCAGGTTATGCAACAGCGGTGCTTCTGTCGTATTCGTCATTCGCTCTATTAATTCAACGGCTATGATTAGATCCCGCGGAACCACGGATCAACCATTGGATCTGCCTGACCGATCCTACGGCCCGGATCACTCCCGCGATCGGCCGTTAGGATCCGAGCGAGCCGAGCCGTTCTGCCATCTGATCGATTGATCTGATGGCATCCAAAGGTCTCGCTACTGTGGACCTTCGTCTTCCTCTCTCCACGCCCGACAAGGAGTGTAACAACCCTAGTTGTTATTTCAGCTAAACTTAGATTATTTAAGCTAAATCAAACCTTGAATTTGATTCCATAGGACTCAATGGGTCATTTAAACCTGACCCGAGAAGTTTGGAGTCATTTGGAGCTAAAATGGAAAATCTGGTATTTTTGGCTATTTTTAAGCCCTGAAAACTACCTAAATTAATTTGATCTCCAAATCAAAATCTGATTTTATTTTTGAATTCCTCATACCCTAATTAGCTAAGGTTAAAATTTTGAGAATTTTTGGAGCTCATTTGGTTCTAAATTGGATTTATAAATTTAATAGGAATTAATATGATTATTAAATTGAATTATATTAATTAATTTAATTATTTAATTAAAATTAAGCCTTAGGATTCGCTGTCGCGACCGCGGTAGATCCGCTGCGGGATCCCAACAGCGGCGCATAGCTATGCCCCCGTAGGATGCCTAGCACGCATCTTGGCGAAGCCCGTCCAACGGCGCGATCTACCCGCACCGTGATTAGATCGTAGCCGCTCGATCGATAGCCCGATCCAACAGCCTCCCGTGCCCCGCCCTAAGTAGCTCGGATCGAGCGTTGGATCATTTCAGTTTGATCCAACGAGCAATCTGCGTTCCCGATCGACCGTTGTTAATCAAGAGAGCTGGGCCACCCAGTCGTAACTGAAGACCCATCGAACGATGGCATCTTACCTGTCGCTATTCATCATCGTCCCGGGCGCGACTCCTCTGGAAACTCCCGACATGATTCCAACGTCCTGCCCTCGTGGCAGTACGGGGATGGAATCTTATCCCCCACGATCTCATTCGCACCCTAATCACCATAGCCTGGTGATCCTCCCGGAATTGCCCTCTCCCATTCGGAGCCCAATCCGCAGGCATGAGTCGAAGCTGCCGGCTCGATTAGGGCTCTGGAAGCTCTCCAGTGGCTATAAATAGCTATAGAGCTCGCCTAGGACTTCCTTTGCTTACCTCGGATCTTCTCTGGAACTCCAACTTCTTCTTGCAAAGTTCGGGGACCTCTGCATCCAATCAGTGAACCAGGCCCTGTCAGTCGAGTCTGAGGGTAGAGTTGGTGTTCAAGTTCCCTAAAGCTGTGCCTAGATCAGCGAAGGTCGTCTATCCTTCTGCAGTCTCCATTCGAATGCTCGACTTTGTTTCAGGTACAGCCTCTGACCTTATCGTCTCTGTCGAGCTGGTTTCAGCTCGGTTCGCTTCTTCTCTAACCCTAGATGCTGTGATAGGTCCTCACCTAGATTCCCAGTAGCGTCTGAGCCTTCGAGAGAGGCCTGGCAGTGGGTAAGACGGTGAAATTTCCGTCTGAATGCGCACTGCCATTGGAGCTTTGGTTCACAGAAACGGTGTGCACCATCTGCGCAATTAGCCATTCTTTAGGCGTCAGAAGTGCTCGTCAATGATTGTCGAACCATATCGAAGGGTTGGGTGCTATCGAATCGATCGATTTGACTGAGGATCGATAGACCCATCCCGAGCTCCAACTCGCTTTACCATGAGTAGCCTCCCAGTGATCTAGACCACCTCAGAACCTCTTGAGTCGCTCTATCGCTTCCCCATCGATCCCTGAACGTGTAAGGATCGGGATGGCGGCGATCTGTGGACTCTGTGAGGAGAATTCACTCCTCACAAGTGCGCCTTCTGAGAGGTCTCAGTCGATTGGCACTCCATCGATCCGGTGCCTCCCAGTTAGGGCTTCATGGCTTAATCAGTGCGTCTAAGGTCAGGGATGGTGTAGTCATTGAAATTGGGGCTTGGTGTGACTGGAGCGCAGAGAATTTGGCATTGGAAGCTGGCCCTAGGGTTCGGGCTGCGGGCACGTGCGAGAGGAAGAAGACGATGGTTTTGGGCCGGGCCGGACCGACCCCGGCCCGTGCCTTTTTGTTCGGGCTGACAGAAGAATAAAATGGATTTTAGAATTAAAATCCTTAAGAAAAGTAATTCATAATTAGATTCCTATAGTTTTAATTTAAATAAAAATGCAGATTAAATAATTGAAATAACTTTGGCTATACAAATCCAAATGGTATGATCCAATATACCATTTGAATCAGAAAAATTCAAGGAATCTAAATATAAAATAAAATCTCAGATCCAATGGTTGGATTAAAATTTATTTGCCAAACTCTTTGCTGTCATTAATTAAATCATATAAACTTATTTAAGTATCCAATTTATAAGATTAAGGGCTCGGTTTGCTCCTTGTACCCTAAGGAATAATATCAGACCCTTAAATTTAATTTTGGATAATTATTGTTCCTAATCACTCTTTCATCACCTTAAATAAGGATTAGTGAAATTAACCCTAATTAAGCCTCTGATTTGGATGGGGGTTGTTCCTAATGTCATATTAGGTTTATATTAACCTAAGTATAAGGTTGGATTGCCCTAAGAATGCCTATGTTCACTAATCACCATAATTAGCTTAAATAACTAATTAATGCTAATTAAAATTAATTAGGTCATCAAAACCTAATATAAGTGTGTTTCTCACTTCACTAATCAATATGAAACTCATTAAAATAGATTAGATCTAACTTGGGTAACTAAACCCTAAAATCCTAATTTTACCCTTAAGAGCGGCATTTTGGTCATTTTGACCAAAATGTGTTTAAATGCTCCTTAAAGCTTGGAAATTTTAGTAAACTATCCTAAGGTAGATTAGAAATGTTCTCTGAACTCTTAGACTAATAGTAATGTTAATGTGATCATTAATTCAAGAAATCTCTACTTAATCCCAAATTAAGACACTTAGATCTTAAGTGATCTTATAAGAGTCATTTGGCATTAATCTTTGAATCTAATAATTCAAATGATTAAATATCACCTTAATAAGTTCAGTAAGGTTAACCTAAGAGCTAAAACTTAAAAAAATTTCAATTGGTAAAGTCTAAGTTAAAATCTAGCTTAAAGTTTAAAGTGATCAAACTTCAGACCTTAGATCTTAAGTAGCCCTAAAAAGATCAATATGAGTTTGATGTGTAATCTAATACTTAAAAGTGCTAATTTCAACCTTAATAAGCTCCATATAGTTTAACTATGAACTTAGATTCTAAAATAATCACAAATGAAAGCTCTTAAGATAAAACTCTAATTTAGAGATCTAGAGTGATCAAACCTCAGATCTTTAGATATTAGATCTTAGACTTAGATCTTCAATTTGAATTGAACCATCTCCAATTGAACTTCTTTAATGATTGATTGTTTAAATCTTTTGAAACTTTCCATGTGGGTATATGATGATTCAATCTATAAGATAATGAAATTATCTTAAAGGTTGAATATAGATCTTAGATTCTCAAGTTCTAAATCGATTGTTTTATCTTATAATCAGTAGAATAGCCTTTCACTAAGTTCTTAGTTCATGAATCCTTCAGCTTATAGGATTCTTTACCTTTAATTTGGGTAATAAGTGTGAACCCTAGATCCTAGTTAGAACATTACCTTGGATTTAGGATTTGAACTCAACATAGGGTTTAAGTTCTAAATCCATAAATCTTGATCAACTTGATCAAGATTTGGGTAAGAGAGTAAAATATAAATTAATTAGGTCATTGATTTACTTACTTAAACCATATAGTCGTCACATGATTTTGGATTAGAACTTGTTAAGTTCTAATATTAGCTTTAAGGATGTAAATCTGAGATTCTACTCGATAGCTGGATATTGGAGATCCTAAACTTGTATCTTCTCAGAGTAGTTAGATTTGGTAATTAGATAACACCAGATGTCACATAAGTCTAGATTGAGTCTCTTGCTTACTTGACTAGATTGCATTGCATACCTTGGATATTGAGCTTTATTCCTTGAGCATAATAGGAAAACTTAGAATATGGATGATAAATCCTAAGTTAGTATTTGAATTACATATCATTCAGTTTTGCCTTGACTATGGTTGGTAGAATATGTTCTAGCTTTGTCTGCCTCTTCAGTAATAGTATTGTATAGACTGGACTCAGATCTAGCATATTTGGATGGCTAGGCTGGGGATTGATTGATCTCAGATATTGGAGGCCCTGTATAGCCTATTGGCTGGTATGGCAGTACTATGTCTTAGGCTTATTGCTACTTTAGCTAGATTGTATTGTTTTCTGATTTGCTTTGCCACATAATTCAATGGCCTTATTTTTAGTATTTGCTCGCTTTGCCACATGTCTCAGTGGCTTCATATTTCATAAATTGCTTTGCTTTTGCCACATGTCTCAGTGGCTTTTATGTTCTTTTCCTGTTCTTAACTAGCATGTTGTATGTATACTCATATAGCTTACTTATATATATTGGCATGTTTAGGATGCTAGAATTGCACGTTTTCAGTACTTGTGTTTCTTTTATATTCTCAGCATATGTTAAAATGATCATAAGCATGATTAGGTTCAGAATTGTATTATAGTTGCTGTCTCTTTTAGATTTTAGTCTCACCTTATTTATTTTGCATTGTATGCTAGCTATAAATGGTTAGTTTATAGTTACTCATTTCTTTCATAGTTTGTTGTACCCTTTACTACTTACATGTGTAGTTAAATTAAAATGTGATATCTTCAACAGTTCAGTTCATTAAATAGCCTAAAATGTACTTAGATAATTGTCTAACTGTAATATTTTTATTTTGTTGGCTAGGGCCCTGGAATTTGTGATACTGACAAATGTCAGATTCAGACATGTTCGTGGGCACTATCGCTGAAGAGGAGCAGGTTCAGGAGGAGGATCGTGCTATTGCTGCTTAGTTAGATTTGCCATTGTTTCAGTGAGATAGAGAGACCATTTCATTTTTCTTTAAACTTCAATTTGTAATAATTATTTCTAGATGTATTTTATTTTTGCATTGTGATGAGTTACTATATTGCATTCTCTTCTCCTACTATGTATGCTTGTGGATGTTACTCTATTATTCATTGCTTCTGCCACTTTGATACTTGTATATTGATGATGTTATAGTACTTGGTGACGAGTCCTTGGCTTAAGGCAGGTTGGGTTTACCTAACTTTACTTAAGTTAGGGATTTGCCACTGTTGGAGTACTGTACTTCCATGTTGTCAGTACGGGGGCCCCACAGTTGGTATCAGAGAATACCGTAAGGTGTTAGATTAGAATTTGTATTCCTTTCTACCTAATGGACCGTTCTTCTGAAATACAAGCATCAATATAAGTGACATCCATAATATAGTAGTGTCAGTAACTCTATGCAAAATGTAGGAGGAGAATACTCCCATCCTAATAATTTAGGCATCTGGAGTCTAACACAGATGTAATAAAATTATGTCCTCATAGTCAAATGAATTATGAAGAGTCCGATATAGACTATTATTAGCGTGCCTTCAAGAGAGTTTGGAGCGGTAGCTTCAAATGGAGGCAGGAAAGCAACTTGCAGATTGAAGGAGTTTCAGCGAAAGGAATTTTGGTCCTGGAGAAGCTTATACAGCAAGCTGTATATCGAGGGCTCAACTTTCCCATATACGCACAAGAATAGTTGAGCCGGGTGGAGTCCATTCTGATACACATAGAGTGTCCTGAGTCACTTTATATAGATATTGTGACAGACCTGATGGTGGACTACGCCGGAGTTTGGTGGTATGAGACCATGGCAAGGCTCGAGAAGAAACGTAACATGAAGCGTCGGGAAGTCACTTTCGAGGACTTTTGTGTAGCCTTTAGGGCAGAGTACATTGATAATGTTTGAATGATAGTTAAAATAAATGTTATTTCATTTTCAAAGCAACTCCATCTGATTTACAGTTTTGGTATTGTAATCCCTTATTTCTATAATTAATGAAAAAATTTGATTTCCCTTCCTTAGAGTAAATTCTGAGTTTGTCTCCTTTTCTTAATTAACTAGAATGGATTTTAGATCACCACCTACAGTTACTCCTATCAAGAATACTATTGCCTCAAGTAGTTCTCACGATGAGGTGGCTCATATGCGAGCCATGGTGGCAACTCTGTTGGAAACCAAGCTCAACAGGCACTCGTTATGCAGAAACTACTAAATGATCGTACAACTCCAGTCAATGTCGCTGCTCCGACAGTTCATGCTCCACAAATTGCTTCTTCTTCATATCACTCAGCGAATAACCTCCTTCACAATTTTATGAGGTTAAGACCTCTGGCTTTTGGTGGGAACATGTCCCCAATGGATACAGCCGACTGGCTGAAGGCTGTGGAAAGGGATCTCGTTAGTCTTAAGGTCCTGAACTCGGAAGCTGTTTATCTCGCCACCCGTCTATTTCATGCGGAAGCTGAATATTGGTGGGAAGAGATCCGAAACACCAAGTTCGCTGATTATGAGTTAGAAAACATCCACTGGGATGAGTTCGTCGAGGCCTTCAAGACTGAATTCATTCCCCCATCCGCACAAAATATTATTGCAGATACAATCATGAGGTTGACTCAAGGAAGTCATTCAGTGGCGGAATACGAAAGAGAATTTCATAGATTGACTCATTTTGCGCCGGAAGTCACTCATTCCGAGTTAGTAAAGTGCCACCGCTTTCTTTGTGGACTTTGAAGTCCACTGAAGAACCAGATTGTGCCGCTCTGTCTGACTAGCTTCTGCAAACTAGTGGAAATGGCTAAGGTGATTGAGCATCACCAATCTGAAGAGGATCTTAAGCGAAAAGCACAAACAACTTTAAGCCCATGAGGAAACTTCAAGAGACACGGATCCAACCCCGCGAAAGTATATCAGCTGGAAGCAGCACCTACTGCCGAACAAGCTCAAAACTGTACTAAGCCTCATCCGTATGGCAAGTGTTACCATTTTGGCCAGAGGTGTTTTAATTGTGGGCGTACAGGCCACCGGTTCTATCAATGTGACCACACGGAAACGGTAGACGGAGTTCAAATGAAGCCTTACCATAAAAAGCAAGTGTTTCGAGCAACTCCACTGAACCGGAGGGAACCAAATTTGGCTATAATGCTAGCCCCTGCTTTTGAAGTTGCTCACACAAAACTACCAGTCCCCAATTCTCAGAACTATCAACGATGGCAGTCTAACAATCATCTTGCTGGACCTGCACGAGTATACACCTTAACTTTTATTGAAGCCGCCGAAGATAACAATGTGGTTTCAGGTACACTTTATTTCAATAACCAACCTTGTAACGTATTGTTCGATACTGGTGCCAGTCACTCATTTATCTTTGAATGATTTGCTAATAATCTTAAACATCACGCATGCAACATAGCACAAAAGTTGAGTGTTGGACTTCCATCGGGGATCCAACTAAGTGCCCATAAATTTTGCAATATTAAAGTCCCAATAAATGATCAGGAATTTCAGGCCAAACTAATCATCCTGCCGATAGCTAACTTTGATATCATCCTCGGTATGAATTGGCTCAGTGACAATAATACTGTAATAAACTGTCACAAAAAGAGTGTCACTCTCCATTCTCAGGGCAAGCCTGAAATGTTTGTAGGAAAAACCAGCACGCAGTTATCTTTAATAAATTCCATTAGAGCCGAACAACTGGTTGTTAAGTGTTGTAGTGCCTACTTAGTTACCATGATGGGCGAAACAAAAGAAAATATCTCTCTTGCAGATTGTAAAGTAGTCAAAGAATTTGCCGATGTATTTCCAGAAGATTTGCCTGGTGTACCTCCTTTTAGAGAAGTAGAATTCTCTATTGAATTAATCCCTGGTACCCAGCCAATATCCAAAGCACCTTATAGAATGGCACCTAAGGAGCTTCAAGAGCTCTTGAATAAAGGCTTCATCAGGCCAAGCATGTCTCCTTGGGGAGCGCCAGTTTTATTTGTGATAAAGAAGGATGGATCTATGCGTATGTGTATAGATCATCGTGAATTAAATAAGGTCACCATAAAGAACAAATACCCACTTCCTAGAATTGATAATTTGTTCGACCAGTTATCCGGAGCTGTGGTATTTTCCAAGATCAATTTAAGGTCTAGATACCACCAGCTGTGAGTAAAAGAAGACGATGTAGGGAAGACTGCGTTTCGTACTCGTTATGGCCACTTTGAGTTTTTGGTGATGTCATTCGGACTCACCAATGCACCATCAATCTTTATGAATTTGATTTAGCGTGTGCTAAAACCGTATTTGGACAAGTTTGTGATCGTCTTCATCGACGATATCCTTATTTATTCTAAAACTCTGAGAGATCATGAAGAACATCTGAGGTTAGTGTTGGAAACTTTGCACGAGCATCAACTTTATGCCAAGTTCTCCAAATGAGAGTTCTGGCTTAATTCCATTGCATTTTTGGGGCACGTAGTCGATGCTCAGGACATTCGGGTAGATCAGAGTAAAGTAAAAGCTATTCAGGACTGGGCTCAACCTAAGTCTGTCACCGACATTAAAAGTTTCCTAGGATTAGCGGGATACTACAGGAAGTTTGTTAAGGGTTTTTCCTAGATTATTTTGTCATTGACTAAACTGACTCAAAAGGCCGTCCCGTTCATTTGGAGTCCAGAGTGCGAGGAAGCATATCAAACTCTAAAGGATGCTCTTTCTACCGCTCCAGTTCTTGTTCTACCTAAAGAAGGTTTGAACTATCAGGTATATACCGATGCCTCTGGAATCGGTCTAGGTTATGTTTTAATGCAAGAGGGTAAGGTAATTGCTTATGCCTTTCGACAGCTAAAACCCCATGAGCGAAATTATCCAGTTCATGATCTTGAACTTGCAGCCGTAATATTTGCCTTGAAAATATGGCGTCACTATCTATACGGAGTGCAATGTTCAATTTTCACTGATCATCAAAGTTTGAAGTATATCTTCACCCAGAGAGAGTTGAATTATCGCCAGAGAAGATGGTTGGAGCTCATCAACGATTATGATCTCAGTATCCAATATCATCCAGGAAAAGCTAATGTAGTGGCCGATGCTCTTAGTCGTCGTGCTACTTTAACCTCTATGATTGCATCCAGTTCCTTAGAACCTGAATTTCGTAAGCTCGAGATTTCTCCGGTAAGTGGCGATATGTTGAGTTTGCTATTAACAAATATTAATGTGGAACCCACTTTCCACCGAGATGTCTCTATCTCACAAACCAAAGATGATGAGTATCTGAAATTTAAAGCGGATATTGAAGGTGGTCTTCGTCTGGATTTGCAGTTGCGGAATGGTGTAGTTTATCAAGATAATCGATTGTGGATTCCTAAATCCATGCATCAAGAAGTTTAGTCAAAGGCCATAATTCTGGGTATCATATTCACCCAGGCAGTACTAAGATGTACCAAGAATTGAAGTAATCGTTTTGGTGGCCAGGTATTAAGAAATATGTAGCTGACTTTGTGGCCAAGTGTCATGACTATAATTTAGTAAAGGATGAACACTAAAGACCTGGTGGTCTTCTGCATCCATTAGATATCCCAAAATGGAAATGGTTCGATATATCTATGGATTTTGTCATGGGATTGCCTCGTGCAAAATCAGGTACCGATGCGATCTGGGTGATAGTAGACCGCTTAAATAAATCAGCGCATTTTCTCCCCATCCGTCAAACTGATTCTGTAGAGAAGTTAGCGAAACTCTACATCAAAGAAATTGTCAGATTGCATCGGATCCTAAATTCAGTTGTATCGGATAAAGATAGCAGGTTTACTTTTAAGTTTTGGCAAGCTGTGCATCAAGATCTGGGTATGACTCTAGCCATGAGTACAGCTTTTCATCCTCAGACGGATAGTCAAACTGAAAGAGTGAACCAAGTGTTGGAAGATTTGCTTAGGCTATGTATTCTTGATTTTGCTGGTTCTTGGGAACATCACATCCCATTAGTGGAGTTTGCCTACAATAATAGTTTTCAAGCCAGTATTAAGATGGCCCCTTATGAAGCGTTATATGGAAGAAAATACAGTACTCCGCTAGCCTGGTCAGAAACAGGAAGCGTTCAGCTTTTTGGTTCAGAATTAGTTGAAGAAACCAGTAATAAGATCAAATTAATTCAACAGAGAATTCGTTCAACTCAATATCGTCAAAGCAAGTATCATGATTCTCATAACCATCTCCTAGAATTCAATGTGGGAGATTCTGCTTATCTAAAAGTCAGCCCGATAAAAGGTGTCTTGAGATTTGGCATAGCTGGGAAACTTAGTTCCCGCTATGTTGGACCTTTCAAGGTTTTGGCCAAAGTAGGATCATCTGCATACCGGTTAAGTCTTCCTGATGGATTTGCAGCTGTTCACAATATATTTCATGTATCATCTTTGAGAAGATGTCTTTGGGACCCTTCTCATCTCGTTCAACTTCCAGTAGTAGAGATTCAACCCGATCTTTTGTATGTCGAAGAACCTACTAGAATATTAGCTCGTGATCAGAAATAGCTAAGGAATTATTCGATTCCTATGGTCAAGATTCAGTGGAAGAATCGATTGTTAGAAGAATCTACTTGGGAGAAAGAGGCGGATATGCGAAATAAATATCATCAGCTCTTTGCAAACTCAGGTACTGTCCTTCTCTTTTTTATCAATTGTATTTAAACTTGTATTATATCAATAGAATCTTTCTTCACTCAGGTGATGTCGGGGACGACATCATTCTTAAGTGGGGGGGTCTGTAATAACCATAGTTATTATTTTAGCTAAACTTAGATTACTTAAGCTAAACTAAGCCTTGAATTTGATTCCATTGGACTCAATAGGTCATTTAAACATAATCCTAGAAGTTTGGAGTCATTTGGAGCTAAAATAGAAAATCTGGTATTTTTGGCTATTTTTAAACCCTAAAAAATACCTAAATTAATTTGATCTTCAAATCAAAATTTGATTTCATTTTTGAATTCCTCATACCCTAATTAGCTAAGGGTAAAATTTTGGGAATTTTTGGATCTCATTTGGTCCTAAATTGGATCTATAAATTTAATAGGAATTAATATGATTATTAAATTGAATTAAATTAATTAATTTAATTATTTAATTAAAATTAAGCCTTAGGATTCGCTGTCGGGACCGCGGCAGATACACTGCGGGGTCCCCACAGCGGCGCATAGCTATGCACCCGTAGGATGCCTAGCACGCATCTTGGCGAGGCCCGTCCAACGGCGCGATCTACCCGCACCGTGATTAGATCGTAGCCGCTCGATCGATAGCCCAATCCAACGGCCTCCCGCGCCCCACCCTAAGTAGCTCGGATCGAGCGTTGGATCATTTCAGTTTGATCCAACGGGCGATCTGCGTTCCCGATCGACCATTGTTAATCAAGAGATCAGGGCCACCCAGTGGTAACTGAAGACCCATCGAATGGCGTTGTCTTACCTGTCGCTATTCATCATCGTCCCGGGAGCGACTCCTCTGGAAACTCCCGATAGGATTCCAACATCCTGCCCTCGTGGCAGTACGGGGATGGAATCTTGTCCCCCATGATCTCATTTGCACCATAATCTCCATAGCCTAGTGATCCTCCTGGAATTGTCCTCTCCCATTCGGAGCCCAATCCGCAAGCACCGGTCGAAGCTGCCGACTCGGTTAGGGCTCTAGAAGCTCTCCAGCGGCTATAAATAGCCATAGAGCTTGCCTGGGACCTCCTTTGCTTACCTCAGATCTTCTCTGGAACTCCAACTTCTTCTTGCAAAGTTCGGGGACCTCTGCATCCGATCGGTGTACCAGACCCCGTCAGTTGAGTCTGAGGGTAGACTTGGCATTCAAGTTCCCAAAAGCTGCGCATGGATTAGCGAAGACCGTCTGTCCTTTTGCAGTCTCCATTCGAATGCTCGACTTCGTTTTAGGTACAGCCTCCGACCTTATCGTCTCTGTCGAGCTGGTTTCAGCTCGGCTCGCTTCTTCTCTAACCCTAGATGCTGTGATAGGTCCTCACCTAGATTCCCAGTAGCGTCTGAGCCTTCGAGAGAGGCCTAGCAGTGGGTCAGACGGTGAAATTTCTGTCTGAATGCGCACTGCCATTGGAGCTCTGGTTCACGGAAATGGTGTGCACCATCTGCGCAATTAGCCACTCTTTAGGTGTCAAAAGTGCTTGTCAATGATTGTCGAACCATATCGAAGGGTTGGGTGCTATCGAAGGGTTGGGTGATATCGAATCGATCGATTTGACTGAGGATCGATAGACCCATCCCGAGCTCCAACTCGCTTTACCATGAGTAGCCTCCCAGTGATCTAGACCACCTCAGAACCTCTCGAGTCGCCCAATCGCTTCCCCATCGATCCCTGAACGCGTATGGATCAGGATGGCAGCGATCCATGGACTCTGTGAGGAGAATTCACTCCTCACAGGTGCGCCTTCCGAGAGGTCTCGGTCGAATGGCACTCCATCGATCCGGCGCCTCCGAATTAGGGCTTCATGGCTTAATCGGTGCGTCTAACATCAGGGATTGTGTAGCTGTTGAAACCCGGGCTTCACGTGACCGGACCGCGGAGAATTTGGCATTGGAAGCTGGCCCTAAGGTTCGGGCTGCGGGCGCGTGCGAGAGGAAGAAGATGATGGTTTTGGGCCGGGCCGACCCCGACCCACGCCTTTTAGTTCGGGCCGACAGAAGAATAAAAAGGATTTTATAATTAAAATACTTAAGAAAAGTATTTCATAATTAGATTCCAATAGTTTTAAGTTAAATAAAAATGCAGATTAAATAATTGAAATAACTTTGGCTATACAAATTCAAATGGTATGATCTAATATACTATTTAAATCAGAAAAATTTAAGGAATCTAAATATAAAAGAAAATCTCAAATCCAATAGTTGGATTAAAATTTATTTGCCAAACTCTTTACTGTCATTAATTAAATCATATAAAATTATTTAAGTATCTAATTTATGAGATTAAGAGCTCTGATTGCTCCTTGTACCCTAAGGAACAATATCAGACCCTTAAATTTAATTTTGGATAATTATTATTCTTAATCACTCCTTAATTACCTTAAATAAGGATTAGTGAAATTAACTCTAATTAAGCCTCTGATTTGGATGGGGGTTATTCCTAATGTCATATTAGGTCTATATTAACCTAAGTATAAGGTTGGATTGCCCTAAGAATGTCTATGTTCACTAATCACCCTAATTGGCTTAAATAAGTGATTAATGCTAATTAAGATTAATTAGGCCATCAAAACCTAATATAAGGGTGTTTTTCACTTCACTAATCAATATGAAACTCATTAAAATAGATTAGATCTAACTTGGGTAACTAAACCCTAAAATCCTAATTTTACCCTTAAGAGGGGCATTTTGGTCATTTTGACCAAAATGTGTTTAAATGCTCCTTAAAGCTTGGAAATTTCAGTAAACTATCCTAAGATAGATTAGAAATGTTCTCTGAACTCTTAGACTAATAATAATGTTAATGTGATCGTTAATTCAAGAAATCTCCACTTAATCCCTAATTAAGACACTTAGATCTTAAGTGATCTTATAAGAGTCATTTGGCATTAATCCTTTAATCTAATAATTGAAATGATTAAATATCACCTAAATAAGTTCAGTAAGGTTAACCTAAGAGCTAAAACTTAAAAGATATGTAATTGGTAAAGTCTAAGTTAAAATCTAGCTTAAAGTCTAAAGTGATCAAACTTCAGACCCTTAGATCTTAAGTAGCCCTAAAAAGATCAATATGAATTTGATGTGTAATCTAATACTTAAAAGTGCTAATTTCAACCTTAATAAGCTCCATATAGTTTAAATATGAACTTATATCTAAAAGAATCACAAATGAAAGCTCTTAAGATAAAACTCTAATTTAGAGATCTAGAGTGATCAAACCTCATATCTTTAGATCTTAGATCTTAGACTTAGATCTTCAATTTGAATTGAACCATCTCTAATTGAACTTCTTTAATGATTGATTGTTTAAATCTTTTGAAACCTTCCATATGGGTATAGGATGATTCAATCTATAAGATAATGAAATTATCTTAAAGGTTGAATATAGATCTTAGCTTCTCAAGTTCTTAATCGATTGTTTTATCTTATAATCAGTAGAATAGCCTTTCACTAAGTTCTTAGTTCCTGAATCATTCAGCTTATAGGATTCGTTACCTTTAATTTGGATAATAAGTGTGAACCCTAGATCCTAGTTAGAACATTACCTTGGATTTAGGATTTGAACTCAACATAGGGTTTAAGTTCTAAATCCTTAAATCTTGATCAACTTAATCAAGATTTGGGTAAGAGAGTAAAATATAAATAAATTAGGTCATTGATTTACTTACTTAAACCATATATTCATCACATGATTTTGGATTAGAACTTGTTAAGTTCTAATATTAACTTTAAGGATGTAAATCTGAGATTCTACTTGATAACTGGATATTAGAGATCCTAAACTTGTATCTTCTCAGAGTAGTTGATTTGGTAATTAGATAATACCAGATGTCATATAAGTCTAGATTTAGTCTCTTGCTTACTTGATTAGATTGCTTTGCATACCTTGGATTTTGAGCTTTATTCCTTGAGTATAATAAGAAAACTTTGGATATGGATGATACATCCTAAGTTAGTATTTGAATTGCATATCATTCAGTTTTTCCTTGATTACAGTTGGTAGAATATGTCCTTGCTTAGTCTACCACTTCAGCAGTAGTATTGTATAGACTAGACTCAGACCTAGCATATTTGGATGGCTAGGCTAGGGATTGATTGATCTCAGATATTGGAGGCCCTATATGGCCTATTGGCTGGTATGACAGTACTATGTCTTAGGCTTATTGCTACTTTAGGTGGATTGTATTGTTTTCTGATTTTCTTTGCCACATGCTTCAGTGGCCATATTTTCAGTATTTGCTCACTTTGCCACATATCTCAGTGGCTTCATATTTCATAAATTGCTTTGCTTTTGCCATATGTCTCAGTGGCTTCATATTTCATAAATTGCTTTGCTTTTGCCACATGTCTCAATGGCTTTTATGTTCTTTTCCTGTTCTTAACTAGCATGTTCTATGTATACTCATATGGCTTACTTATATATATTGGCATGTTTAGGATGCTAGAATTGCACGTTTTCAGTACTTTTGTTTCTTTTATTTTCTTAGCATATGTTAAAATGATCATAAGCATGATTAGGTTCAGAATTGTATTGTAGTTGCTATTTCTTTTAGCTTTTAGCCTCACCTTATTTATTTTGCATTGTATGCTGGCTATAAATGGTTAGTTTATAGTTACCCATTTCTTTTATAGCTTGTTGCACCCTTTACTGCTTGCATGTGTAGTTAAATTAAAATGTGATATCTTCAATTGTTCAGTTCTTTAAAATAGCCTAAAATGTACTTAGACAATTGTCTAACTGTAACATTTTTGTTTTGTTGACTGGGGCCCTGGCATTTGTGATACCGACAAATGTCAGATTCAGACGTGTTCGTGGGCACTATCGCTGAAGAGGAGCAGGTTCAGGAGGAGGATCGTGCTGTTGCTGCTTAGTTAGATTTGCCTTTGTTTTAGTGAGATAGAGAGACCTTATCATTTTTCTTTAAACTTCAGCTTGTAATAATTATTTCTAGATGTATTTTATTTCTGCATTATGATGAGTTACTATATTACATTCTTTTCTCCTACTATGTATGCTTCTGGATGTTACTCTATTGTTCATTGCTTTCGCCACTTTGATACTTACATATTGATGATGTTATAGTACTTGGTGACGAGTCCTTGGCTTAAGGCAAGTTGGGTTTACCTAACTTTACTTAAGTTGGGGATTTGCCACAGTTGAAGCACCGTACTTCCATATTATCTGTACGAGGGCCCCACAAGGAGATCCTCCCCATACTGTCAGCTGCCTCGCTTGTCGCCCCACTCCTACACCCACCTCAGCAAGGTTGTTAGGACCTCCCCATCTTGGCAAGGACTCCCGATCGAGTCTCGTGACCCGCCCGAGCTCAATTAGGAAAACTGAGAGCTCGGCCATGGCCCGACTTCTCGGGTCTCTCCAGCCTGAGCCAATGGCTCTGGAAGCTTCCCCATTCCATGCTAAGGTTATAAATAGCCTCAGTATTTCACCCTATGATCCTTTGCTGGTCAATTGAGCTCTCTACAACTTTTGCCATTGCTGAACACTCGAGCTTGCGTAGGCGATCCCTAGAGCTCCCAAATGCTGATAGTAGGCTTTCCTGGTGTTCAGGATCTTTTGCAGCATCTGGAAGCTCAACCAAGACCAGTCTGATCCTTAGTCAATCATCCCAAGCACCCCCATCGAACCAGGTACCCCCATTTTCTTGGCCTGAGCCAATTGGGCTCAGACCCTCTTCCTTTTGATTAGTAATCGTGCGTATTGTCGAAACTAACCCAAGGATATCAACCTTAAGCACTAAGCTAGTCCCGATCGATCGAATTGATCGATCGGGCTAAGTCCTTATGAAATGCCACGGGTCGAGTAAGGCCCCGATGATCCAGCCCATATCAAGCCCTCAGACCAGAGGGCTTCAATACGTCTCACCTCCCTGATGGTGTAGAGATTGAGCCCTAGGCCTGGCGTGGCCTCTGTGGGGAGAATTGTCTCCCCACAATAGCTCTGAGGTGAAGCCTGTTGGGTGAGTAAGGTCCGGGCTACCCTGATCACCTCACAAGGGGCTAAGGGGTTCGATCAATGCATCTTGGCCTACTGATGGTGTGAGGATCAATTAGGGGCCACGGCGTGACCGCAGTGCTTGGAATTTTGCCGCAGAAGCCAACCCTAATTCCCAAAGTATCGGGGATGGGGGGTTGGGGATGACTGCACTGTGTGGGCCGGGTCAGCCCATGACCCGCGCTGCGCGACAGTGCCGGGTTCCTTGGGTCCTGGGAAACCCGCGCGGTTCGGCTAATGGGCCGAGCCTGTTTTAAATAAATCCGATTAATTGGATTTATTTTCCTTAAGGAAAATAATCAAATTAATCCAATCATAGGAAAATTAAATTAGAAAAATATAGAATAAATTAATTGAATAATTTTCAATCTACTGATCCAAACCCTATGATATTATATATGAAATTAATCAAAAAATCCTCATGAATAAGAATATAAAATAATATTGAACAGCTAATGGCTTGATTTTTTGTTTTAACCTAATTATGGTAGAACTTAATTAGGATGGATTAGTAATTATACTTAACCAAAATACATGTTTAAGGAGTCATTAGTTTGCTTATGATGAGTAGGATGAATGTGCCAAGTAGTTTATTTTTCTCATCTCTGTACTTTAACTTATGCCCTAATCTTATTAAACTATGATTAGTAAAAATTAGGGTTTATATATATTTGATCTTAGCAAACTTAGTTTTTTATTAATTATATGGTAAATTAGAACTTATGTGCCAAATTGTATGGAATTTTGATGGTTAGATTTATAATTGTGTGCAAATCCTTTTGGATTGATTTAGGGTTTGATTAGAAATAATTACTTTCTATTTTCTGAAAATTTTCTATTAATATGATCCATATCAATAAGCTAGATGTATTGAATTCATGTAGGCATAGTTAAAATGTATAAATTGAATAAATCATAAATGGAGAACTTAAGCCTCTTAATTAATCCTAAGAAGTCTTAAGACTTTGATCAAGCTATTAAGACTTGATCTAGGTCCATGATTTCCATCAATAATTCATATCTAATTCACTAATTTGACATTGATCTATAAATAAACTCTTGATCTTAATTGGACATGAGGAGGGTTAAACCCTAATCTGCTTAATTAAGATCCAAACTCTTAAACCTTAAATAAATAAATATGATTATAAGATAAAATGATTGATATTATTCCAATAATGCATCTGATTTGACATTGATCTTAAACATTTGGATTAGATATGTTAAGGTTAATAATAGAGCTATGTGATTGCTTAATCTGAATCTAAACTTTAGATACTTAATTTTCTCTTAAATAAGACTATTATCATAAGAAAATAGAATCTTATTGAATAAGTGATCTAACTCTAATAGCATCCTTGATTTAAATCCTATAATCTTAGAATAAGGGATGATCAGATGACTTAATCATTTGATCTGATCACTCTAAATCTAAAAGATAACGAAAACCTACCATTTTGCATCAGAATTAAGAATGTGAGATCTTAAGCATCTTATCATAAGATCGTCATCTAAAATACTTTAAAGACCTAAGTCTTAATATACATTGAGCTAGGAGAATTTTGTATAACTCATTGAGGTAAAATATTAGATGATCCCTTAA
This sequence comes from Gastrodia elata, assembly GCA_016760335.1. NCBI lineage: Eukaryota > Viridiplantae > Streptophyta > Magnoliopsida > Asparagales > Orchidaceae > Gastrodia > Gastrodia elata. The sequence goes on along the minus strand of CM028670.1, from coordinate 90,889,825 downwards.
CTTTAGAAGTTAATCTTAACCCCTCGTGGTAGGAATCACCTGAGATATTAGAGTGACATGTTTCCTTGTGGTAGAATCTATATTAGTGATCTTTGATCACCCTTTTCTTGGGGCTTTGTATAGGATTTACCTATTTAGCATAGGAATTAATAGTCTTGATAAACTCTTGTGGATTAAATAGAGTTGTTTGAACTCAGATTATTAGTTGGTGTAGTATAGTATACATATAGTACTAGTTTTCTTCAGTAGTATTCATGATTGGTTGATTCACTCCAATATGGACTTATGAGTAGGCACTATGCCGAGGGATTAGATGAATACAGTCCCATTAGAGTAAATCTCCCAATATTAATAGTGTATTAAACAGAAACTCATTTCTTAGTTTGATTGAAATACAAATCGCCAACAAGTGATGCCTCCTAGCGAAGATCGCTTTAATAGGTTTGGCTCAAACAAACTATATAATTGGAGTCACCTTCTTTAAGATGCTAAGTGTGATTGTGAGTAGGGCATCTTAATAACTTAGCTTGAGATACAAATTGCCAACGGGTGATGCCTCCTATTGAAGACCGCTTCGTTAGGGTGGCTTAATCAAATTAAGTGATAAGAATCACCTTTTTTGCAAATATGCTAAACATGTGTATACAATCATCCCATTTAATGATCCATAAATAAATCTTCAACTTTAACTAATTATCATTCTAAAAGATAGGAGTCAGAATCCTTTTAGTAGGATTCTGCACAGTGGAGACTGACAGATTGTAATTACACGTCTGCCCTTGCACGCAAGTGTACGTGGTCTGAAGTAATAAGTGGAAAGTGTGAGTTTCTGGGATTTATCGAACCATAGAGAGAGAATTGGATATTTTGCTACTAAGGTGTATCTATTCTCACTAATGTTTAAGCTATGAGTATTGGGTTTTAGTTGGTTCTAGATCAAGCACAATAATCACTAAGTAGAAAATAAGTCAGATAAAAGGAAGAGGAGAGTTGAGTTCATCCCACATGTCATGGTAGGTCACTTATGCATGATGATTCCTCAAGCATTTATCTTTCATTTACTCATATTTAAATCAAGTTCATATTGTTATTCCATGAGTTTTATCTCAAGGATTCACAAGTTCAAATCTTGTGCATGAAATGAACACACAGTCGGTTTTATTTCGGCACAAAGATTCTTGTAAGATTTTAGGTTTGTGATTTTCATCTTATCTCTTGATCAAGGAGATGAGAATTATTAAATTTTTAAGATCTTATAAGCATTGATTTACTAAGAGCGTCACTCGTATCGCACATAGATGAAATGGGGATTTAATATATTGGGCTCAATGACTATGTCACCTCGTTCATGAGCACACAACTATTTCTTTCCCTCCCTCAATTATGTGGAGCTAAGGGGCTCAATTAGTGGGTTTTAGCATTACATGCATCAATATTTTAGTTGAGCTTAGATTAAGGTGCACTAAGCTTAAGAACTTTTTCACATAGTTCTAAGCTCTCATGCACTCATAGATCTAGCATCTAACTCAAGGTGAGCTATGGAGCACAAGATACTTTACTTCTTGAGTTCATTAGTCCATTTTTCTTTTAATTCACAATCAAGACTATAGTAGTATTAAGCATTTCTTGATTAAGGTATTGAGTTCATCACTTTTATTAATGCTTGAGGAAAGCTTCATACAAATGAAAGTAACTATCAAATATATGAGATTACCCCAACCCTCCCCAAGGGAGATTTAGCTCTCCATTACAAAGAAGATGAAAAAGAACACATACATGGATAAAGACCCTTTCATGATCAACTAAGAAAAGAAATTACAAAATAAGAGTTTAGAAGATACTAGGAACGTTCCTTGGAAGTTTGCCAGACTCTTCTTCTCCTTGCTTGAAGTTCCTCTCTTAGGTCGCTAGTGCTGCCTTTCTTCTCCTTCTCCTTGGCAAAATGAGCTCTTCCACCCTTGGGGAGTTCCTCCTTTCCACAATGCAGCCCCTATTCCCTTACTTAGTGAAGTGAGAAAAAATTGGAACCCTCCTCTAGTCAAGAGGAGTGATATTTATAGGAGAGGGGTTGCCTTCTTCCCATTTGAGATTCAAACCAGCCATTTCTAACAAAAATTTTGAGTAATGATGGAAAATGCAAATTGAGGGTGAGGTGATCAATATCTTCCATTCTTGTATCCTTCTCATCACATCAAAATTCATTTTTCCAATTAAAAATGTAGCAGCTACAGAGGGAATGATGGCTGGAGACAAGATGTTGGCTAGGCATCTTGTCCCAGCCGCATTAAATGCTTCTGCCAGAGAAAATTGCGGCGGGCCGCTGCAGCGCGCTACGGTGCGCTGTGGAGTGCAATGGCGCAAGCTAATTCCTCTAAGTGTCCCGCTGCTGTGCGCTACTGCGTTCATTTTTTACAAAGTGACCTGCTGCAGCGTGCTGTGGCGCTAGCGTTTTGCAAATCGCACCGCTGCAGCGCGCGATAGCGCTAAAATTTGCAAATCGCACTGCTGCAGCACGCTGGAGCGGCAGCATTTTGTAAAAAGCTCCGTTGTAGTGCGCAATCACGCTCGCGGTTCACAAACTGAACTGCTGCAGCGCGCGATCGCGCTCGTGGTTCGCAAACAGACCCGCTGCAGCGTGCGGCAGCAGTCTCCTTTGAAAAAAAAAGGGAAATTGCACCAATGGCTCAGAATTATTCTATATTTTCATTTCATGCAGCAATGTTATCTTGTATGACATATTCAAGGAAAAAAAAGGCACAAAGTACAACAAATGCAAAAGCAACAATAACTCAATACTAAGTAAGGAACTCTACCACACATATGTGATATTTGTTATTCTCTTCATAATCCAGTCTAATTATTCCAAATTATACAACTTCATGATCTTTAATTCCTACTATCAAGTATAACTTAGATCCACGACCTTATGAGTTCAAAATAATTAGAACTAATCATGTCCTAATTTAATTCAATTAATGATGCTTACAAGTTAAATAATTAATCACTATGTCCTATTTGATGAATTTAGATGATTTAAGCTAAGATCTGATCAAAATCTACTAAAGTTAGGGATTATGAATTAAACTCCAAGTTTTGGGGTTTAACCTCATAATCCCAAAGATAGTACTTAAGGACCAAGATTTAAGTCTAAATTGTGAACTAATAATTAGGGCAACTCCTATATGTAAACTCAAGGCTTAATAAGATGAATCTCCTAATCTTAATCTAAAGTTAAAAGATAAAATAGTCATAATTAAAACATGAAAATCTAGATAATAATAAAACTAAGGTTTCATTCATTGTATAACTCATTTACTCAATGAATTAAATCTAACCTAATTACTATTCCTAACTCTTAAGGAAAGAATTCTAAAGTGAAGGGAATATTCTAAGGAAACTAGAACATCTAATTTAAGGGAAGAGGTAGGTTTCATATTAAAAATTGCCACTATATTTACACAATGCTTGATCTTACTAAATACAGTTTTTATTTTGGTATATTTTGTCCCCATTAGAGTTTTAGAGTCATTAAAATACAAAAAATATAAAGTTTAGCCAATTCCGGATAGTTCTGTATGCTACGATGCATTATAGCTCTCCCCTGGTTGAGAGCCAGGAGCTACGACGCATTATGGCGCCAATTTTTCTGAGGCTGGGAGCTACAGCGCGCTGCAGCGCTTTAAGGTGCTGCGCACTACTGTGGTGGATTTCAGCGCTGTGGCGTGTTGCAGCGGTGCACTACGGTGTTAGATATTCTGAGAGCTGGGCGCTATGGTGCACTGTAGCGCCCCCTAGCCAAGAGCCAGGTACTACAGTGTGCGGTGGCGCATTATAGCATGCTACGGTGTAGCCGATTTGAGATGCAGGCACTGTGGTGCACTGGAGCGCCTCCTGGCTGAGAGCCTGGCACTACGACATGCTGTAGCCATCAACGGTGATTTTGCTTGTGCAAAAATTGAAATATGTCCCCTTTGGCCCCAAATACTCTTGATTTTAGGCACCACAAGTGTGATACTATATACTTATGGAAAGGTTTTTTCAAGGCCTTTTCATTGGTACCAAAACCAACATCAAATATTTATTTTAATAATGCAAACTATGAAGTTAAGGTCCACGTATACAGAAATTCTATTTGCAAAACTGATTTTCTACTCTAAAATTTACAATCTTTTTAAGCTCTAATAAACTCCATATTTCAACCATATATTCTTAAGGATGCAAAATTAGTATAAGAATAAAATGAAGACATCCATTGAATTGAACCAATGGAGAAAAAGGTAAGTACCTTGGCTTGAAGGAGATCAAGTTCTGCTTCTTTCAATGCTTGATAGGAGAAGCTTCTTCTTCTTCTTCAACTGCTAGCAAGAGGAGGAAGAGGGATGAGGGTTCTTCCAACAGTAAGCACAGCAAGTGAAGAGAAGAGGGGAACATGAGAAGGAGCTCCAGCTGAGCAAATAGAGAGGAAGGGTTGGGGGCTGCCTTTATGGAAGAGAGGGGGATGGCTCCATCAATAAGCCTTCCCATCAGCATGGAGTGAAAGGAGAGGGGTAGAAGCCCCTTTGCGTGCGCAGGGTATGGGGAGTAAGGTGCAGGGAAGGGAGGAAAAAGGCAGAGTGGGGCTCATCTCAGAAGAAAAAGAAGGATTTTAAATAAATTATTAATTATTTTTAATTTTAAATAATTATTCTATTTTGATTTCGATAATTAAATAATTATTTTATTTCTTGGGTACTTAAATACATTAAAATATTTGAAGAAAACCCGATGACTTCCAAACACTACCAAAGTATCTCCCTTAGATAATTTGGGAGTACGAGCACAATAGAGAAGTTGGATTTCAATTTTGATGATTATTTAATTATTTTATATTTTGGGGTATTTAAATATATTAAAATATTCACAAAAATTTAACGACTTCCAAATTCTTCCAAAACATCACACATACCTAATTTGGGGGTGATGAGCGCAATGGCAACGTCAGATTTTTGATTTAAGGTGTAAATAATTAGGTCCATTTCCAGGGTTCCTTGAATTCCCAGTTTTAGGGTTTGATTCATTTGACCCTTGATTTGGTCTAAAACTTTAGGGTGAGGTCTTAATAATTATTTGAGAGTATTGGAATCAAAGTTAAGGTTTTGTTTAGTCCTAATTGACTGAGGTAATAACTTAGGTTATTACAGAGGTTATTTTCTCAGTGAGCTAATTAAATTAAGTTCAGTAGAGCCAATATTTCATAGATATGTCTCCATTTCTTGGACCAAAGATGAGAACTATCTTAAGTTTAAAGTTGAAATTGAAGGTGGCCATCATCATGATCTGCAACTGCATGGAAATGTGATTTATCAATGAGATAATCTTTGGATCCCTAAATCCATGCGTCATGAGGTTTTTATTGAAAGTCATAATTTTGGATACAATGTTCACCATGGTTGTACAAAAATGTACCAAGACTTAAAGCATTATTTTTGGTGCCTTGTATGAAGAAAAGAATAGTCAAATACGTTGTAAAATGTTATGCATGTATTTTGGTTAAGGCCTAAAATCAAAGGTTTGGAGGATTATTGCATCCGCAATAAATCCCATATTGGAAATGGTTCGACATTTCGATGGATTTTGTTATGGGATTGCGTCGCTCAAGATCTGGTGCCGATGCATTTTGGGTCATTATTGATCGATTGACTAAATCTACGGATTTTGTTCCAATCCGTCAGACTATCTAAATGGAAATGCTTGCAAAGCCTTATATAAAAAAATTGTCAAGCAGTATGGTATTCCTAAATCAATCATATCAGATAGAGACAACAGATTCACTTCCAAGTTTTTGTAGATAGTGCATCAGGATCTAGGAACTACTCTAGCTATGAGCGCAACTTTCCATCCTCGTCAATTAGAAAGAGTGAACCTAGTCCTTGAAGATCTTCTCAGACTCTGCGTTTTAAATTTTGCTGATTCTTAGGAGGATCATAATATGTTGGTGGAGTTTACATATAACAACAACTTTCAAGCCAGTATTAAAATGGCTCCTTATGAAGCCTCTTATAGGAAAGTGTAGTACTCCTCTTGCTTGATCAAAAACAAGAAGTGTTCAACTCTTTGGATTGGAATTAGTAGAGGAAACCAATAGAAAAGTTCAGTTTATTCAACTAAGGATTTGTTCAGCTCAGGACCGGTAGATCATATATCATGATGCTCATCATTGCCCTTTAGAATTCAATGTTGGGGATTTTGCATATTTGAAAGTTAGCCCAATGAAAAGCATTTTAGGATTTGGCGTGGCAAGGAAACTCAGTCCCTGTTACATTGGACCTTTTGAGATATCAGCAAAAGTAGGGATATCAGCCTACAAGCTAAATCTCCTTGATGATTACTCTGTAGTTCATAATGTCTTTCTTGTATCATCGTTATAAAGATTTCTCAGAGACCCTTCTCATTTAGTTCAGCTTCTAGCAGTCAACATTCAATCTGATATTTCATATGTAGAAGGACTTTCCTGTTATTATTGAGGCTTAGTTAGATTTGTTTCCTGCTTGTGAGGACAAGTGTACCTTTATCTTTAAACTTTAAATTCAATATTATAATAATTAATGTTCTGGATGCTTTTACTTTTTTGCACTTTTATACTGAGTTTAGCTGCTGTTATTTTACTTTTGTGCTATGGGAATGGATGTTACACTTGTTTTGCTTCCGCACTATGTTCTTCTTATATATGTTGATGAATAAATTACAGGTACATGTGGCATATTTTGCAATTATCAGCGGGTTAGGCTGAAAACCTTACTCGACTATAGTCGAGAATTTGTCACACGGTGACCGCTCTACCGTAATCATGTTAATATTAGTATTAATATTACCACGGCAGGGACGGGGTACTGCAATCATCTATGCTCCATGCGATACACAAATCTACCATTGTGAGCCACCTTGCTCTTATAAATATGCCCAATTCTCACCACTAAAGGCATTCCTCTACTCATAGAAAGGGGTCAGATTTTATGAAGTCACAAAAACATACAGCATAAGTAAAGTAGCTCATAAGAATTACCAATCACTCAAATTATCTAACATATTGAGCTCACTTTGGTCAAACCTCTTATTCATCTATTGAACCCTTAAACTACAGCTTGCAAATTGTTCAAACCCATCTCATAGAGCAAGAATACAAGAGATCCCACCTTAAAGAGTAGATATAGGCCCTTTTGAAAGCCAAAATTATGTAAAACCTTATCTCTCCTACATTTTTGACTTCTTTTCTTGGGCTCTTTGCGTATGTATAAACATATTTGTGCTATAGATTACAAACGCTACAAACCTGCCAAACTTCAAGCCGAGCCAAGTTTTGCACTATGATTATTTCCACATAAATAGATAAATATGCCAATTGTAGGCATTTAACTAACTACAATAACCCCTACGTCTAAGGTAGTTTACTTAAGCATATGCAATTATCCCGTATAGAACCCAAAATAAGATATTAGATATGCACATATATAGATTTATACTGGACTAAGAACACACTTTTGTCGTGAATATGCCATATTATCTGGTGCTGTTATGTGAGCCCTCGCGTGACTTATAAGGAGTAATTCGACTTCACATGCACCACAGTTATCGCTATCGAAATGCCATCCATGGATGGCTCCTTCGGCAAGGATTAACTGCTTCATCACATTATTCTTGCTTCGTTCATTTCTAAATATAAGATGTTGGTATTGCCTCTATTATAATAGAGTATCATGAATTTAGATTGTCTTATGCCCTTAAAGAAAACAAATATAAAGCAGTGGGAAGCACTAAATAATCTGATTCTTTCACAGTACATTAACACCTGAGATAGTGCATGAAATAGCATTTGCGATAGGTGCCGAAAGTCGAAAAGATTCATATCACCGTTATTCCCACTCAGCTTTGGACAGTATTATATGAGCAAAGCATAATAGTTTGGTGGTTGCAAAAAGGATTATCTTAAGCTTGCTGTTTTAGTTCTTCTAATGACAGTTGACAAGCTTGTTTGATAGCAACGTTTTGTTGTTTTAGTGCTGAACTTTTTGGACTTGTTTTTTCATATAAATTTTGGAATAAGGTTGATGTATCTGTTTTTTGCTTCCTATCTAAATACTTAATAAATTTTTAAGGAGATTTTAAATGAAGAAATTACCATCAAGTGTTCTTCTAGTTTAGAGAAAAGATAAATTTATTCTCATACAAGGTACAACAATGAAATGGAGCACAAGAAATTGGAATGGATTACTTATGCATTCGTGGTTGAATCATTGAAAAGCTGCAAATATTAAAGTAATCCTAGATTGAATCATTGAAAAGCTGCAAATTAAGTACTTTGGTACTTGCAAGGAACAAAAGATAATATGCACACTTAGCATAAATTTTGTCATCTTAAGGTTAATGGATATTTAGATTCAAACTTTGTTGGATATGTGTGTACTAAAAATTTAATGTTTGGCTATATTTTAGGGTTGTGTGATTCTACCTAATATTACATCTAATTAATGTGAAATTTGTATTTTCCTATTTTAGCAGGTTCATATACGCAATAGCATATGATTAGAAGCTTAGTGAACATTTTGAACTCTCTAGGATGTTAGATGATCCATAAGAAAACAATATTTACTGAAATTGTCACTTTCTGTACTTTCTATGTTAATTTGGCATCTACTTAATTAATCACTTCAAAATTGTATAGAATATATTATTTGATGCTTATACAAAAAAATTCATAACCGCTCATAATATCTAAAGTTTGATTCATTCTAAACACTTCCGATAAAATTAGGCTTAAAACTTTATAAAAATTTTTAAATACAGCAAATCCACTCACCAAATAGATAGAACAATGTAAATAAAATTAAAATAATAATGTTTAATAGAATATTAAGGAAGTTTACCAAAATAATAAAAAAAATCAAAAACTTATTTTTATGTGAAAGATATAAAATTTTAATAGTATTTTCTTTCATCCAAATTTTTGTGCATTTTAATGTAGATTAAAGAGGAGAATGATCTGGATATCACTTCGCTTGAATTTTAGCTATGGAGAGTTTTAATAAAGGTTTTCCTATTCGCTTTTCTATATATTTTTGTATTGGTGATACCTTCTAGCAATATGCTAATTTGATATAGCTACCACCTTCTATTAATTTTTAATGTTTATAGATAATTCATTATATCATGAAAAAGTCTTAATATATGTTGTGTTAGTGAGTTCTATGTGAATTGGAATGTATACTTTGGAACATATACAAGTAGTATTTGTTAGTGCATATGGAAACGATATCGGTCGGTATATCATAGGTAGTTACCAAACAACAAACAAAATTATCTAAGCACAAAAGCGTAAAACAACAACACAAGAATCACAGCATAAACTATACAAGCATCCAAACACAAAACTTTATGTGGAAAATCTGATAATGGGAAATATCACAGAGCCACACAACACCGAATAATTCACTATGAAAAGATGGTTATAGAGTTACAGAGAGCTTCACATTCACATGAACAAGAAGAATCTACCGCTTACAAAGACTCCCAATAAATTTCTTCTCCTTCAGAAAATTCCAGCTCTAACTCTAGGTTGGAGTTCAACAGAAATCGTAATGCCAAATTAGGGTTGATCTCTCATTAGAAAATATCTCTATATATTTTCTTATATACTTAGGCTTCACATAGACCCCAAATAACCCAAAATTCCCCTAAAAATATTTAGGAAACCGCCTAAACCGTAAGTAGGCTTTGGCGGGTGCCATGGCCAATTGGGGTGCTAAAGTTTCGAGTTACGGGGTGCCACAGAACGCTAGGGGTGCAATAGAGTGCCTGAATTTCCCTTGACTTGTCTCAGAACACTTAGGACCTACCAGAAACCAGTCGAAGCTTCATTGGAACCACCACGATGATCTAAATAGTCTATACGTCCCAGTACTCTACAATTTAGAGACCTATTAGCATAATTCCTTGTTCAATCTTTGATCTTCATTATCTTCTTTCATCCTTTTTGAGAACGTGGTGTGGCTCACCCCCATCCTCTCATCACGTATTTAGGACAACTGAAGCAGCACGTTAGCTTCATTTTTTCCACTGCTATAGCTTTTATAAACATGTTTGTGGATTCTTTGAAGTGACAAAATTTTCCAATGCTAATTGACCTTCTTTCAACAGTATCTTAATGAAATAGTAACAAAGCTGTATATGCTTCATACTAGAATGAATTGCAAAATTTTTTGCGAGGTTAATCACGCTCATACTATCACTGCCAAGCTTCACATCCTCCTGTTGATGAAGCATAAGAAACCTTTTTCAAGTGTACTTATCCTCTTCAATCTTTGGTATCTAATCTTTTGATAGACTAAAATGACTTGCTAAGGGAGTGCCCACTGGTTTTCCTTGCTTATTTTGAACATGTTCAACACGTTTTCAGCATATTCTCTCATAGATGACTTCAGAATTCTTGCACTTCTCTCAATGTTAATTCTCATTTTAAGAATCTACTTGGCCGACCCCAATTCCTTCATGTCAAATTTTATTAACACTTACTCCTTCAACATCTTAATCTCCTCCATATCCAATCTTGCAATCAACAGTTTGGCCAGAGATCGAGCGCTTCTTGGAGTGGTAAGCTTGCTTTGCTAGTTCATACTCTGTATTATCACTCTATCGAAGTACTTTATTATTTTACAATAATAAAGCAGGTCCAAGAAATTTAATTTTCTCATTCGATTATAGAATATACACCGAAGCTTACTCGCCTTTTTTTCTTAATTTAGTATTATAATATTTTCTTAAAATTAATTGAGCTTTAAAACTGAATCAATTCAGTGAGCAATGAAATTTGAAGACTCGCCCTTCTTTTGCCTCTGGCGTCTTCGGCTGTTCACATTAATTAGGCGCTCGCCAGCTCTTCAAAATATATAAAATTATTTTCCAATGTTTTTCAGCACCATAGCACCTCTCCGTTTGTTTGTCGGTGGGGTCGAGGCAGGCATTGCACCGTCCCATTCAACGTTTGCTGTTAAGTGCCCGAAAGCGGATCACTCGCTCTACCACTCCCCTTCACTATATATATGAACTAAAAAAGGCCGGAAAGGCATGATCTTGAACGAACGAACTGCATGAAATTCAGCATGCAGTTTGACGCCGCCTTGATGAGCCAGCAGCTGGACATACCTTCCCAGTTCAAGTGGCCCAAAGAAGAGGCCCCGGATCCGGAGCCTCAGGAGGACCTCTCCCTTCCTCTCATCGACCTGGAAGCCTTTCTATCCGGCCGCACTGCTGCGGCCGCCGAGGTCGCCCGGCAGGTGGCCGACGCCTGCAGCTCCCACGGCTTCTTCCAGCTGTCGAACCATGGCGTCGACCCGTCGCTCCTCGCCGAGGCCCACCGTTGCGCTGGCGCATTCTTCGCCATGCCGCTCCACCACAAGCAGCGAGCCCAGCGGAGCCATGGCGAGTGCTGCGGCTACGCGAGCAGCTTCACCGGCCGCTTCTCGAAAAAGCTCCCATGGAAGGAGACCCTCTCCTTCCGCTTCTCCCCTTTCTCCTCCTCCGTTGTCCTCGACTACTTCGTTGCCAAGTTCGGCGAGACCACTCGCCGGCACGGGTGAGACTTTAGTCAAAAATCTATTCTAAGTGTTATTACGAGAGCCAAAAATATAGAGAGAAGATTAAGATCATAACTTGCAATTACAAGAATTAAGCAAAATTTTAATTTTTATTCAAAGATGCAAAGGTGTTGCTATATTACTAAAGGTATTTTTTGAATTTTCTTAATTTAAACCTATTTTTGTCATAAATAACACTAAGTATAAATTAAACTAATATTTTTTGATCAGGGAGGTGTACCAGAGCTACTGCGAGGCAATGAGCGCGTTGTCGTTGAAGATAATGGAGATGCTCGGGGCGAGCCTCGGAGTCGGCCGCGGGTTGTTCCGCGAGTTTTTCCGGGTGAACGACTCGATAATGAGGCTCAACTACTACCCGCCGTGCCAGAGACCCGAGCTCACACTGGGGACGGGCCCTCACTGCGATCCCACCTCTCTTACCATTCTTCACCAGGACGATGTCTGCGGCCTTCAGGTCTACGCGGACAACCGCTGGCGCACCGTCACCCCCAGCCCCAATGCCTTCATCGTCAATATAGGCGATACCTTCATGGCAAGCTCTAAGTATTACTGTATTTTTGGAATTTGTTTACGCACCCAAATCTTTATATATTACTTAAGAATAGGAAAAGCACAGCTATGCATGTATAGTAATTTTCATATAGTATAAACTCATCACCTTAAATTATCTTTTCTATCAAATAATTCTTTTTGTAAGTAAGTGTTAGTGAAATAAACAATAGCAAAATATAGAAATCAAAGGCAAAGGAATCAATCCAAAATTTAGCATCTATTTACTGTTAAAATCAATGTGGGCTGAAACCTCTTTTTTTTTGGAAGTTTGCCTTCTTTGAGAAAAAGACATTATTTTGAAATAGATGATCACTCCCCATAAATTGTTCTACTACAGGATTTTAGTGTAGTATTAAGAGATACGCATGCTAGGTATGTAAGCTTTTATTACTTTTGTGTTTAACTAGGGTTGGTTTATATATAGGCATTGTCGAACCGGAGGTACAAAAGCTGCCTTCACCGGGCGGTGGTGAACCGGGTTAAGCCGAGGAAGTCGCTGGCTTTCTTCCTCAGCCCGGAGATGGAGAAGGTGGTTCGGCCGCCGGTCGAGCTGGTCGACTCGTTGAACCCGCGGGTCTACCCGGACTTTACCTGGTCCGCCCTTCTTGAGTTCACCCAGAAGCATTATAGAGCCGATATGAACACCATGGATGAGTTCTCCAAGTGGATTCAGAACACGGCTGTCGAGAACTAGATTTTTTTTTTTATTTTAATTTTGTTTTTTTGCTAAAAATAATTTATGTTTATTTTTTATTAAGCGTATATCTACGAGCGACTTGCTGTCTAGAAAGCTGTAAGATTTATTATAGAGTGAGAGAAGTTAAGGACAAGAGATCAAGCACGTCTAACAGTTTTGTTTCGCATTTTAACTAATTTTTAATTTCAATTTTCATAAATCTTAAAGTGCTGCAATTAGATTTATATCTATGCTTAATCATGAAGCAAATTAAATTTATATATATATATATATATATATATATATGTATATAATATATATATATTCTTGAAAGTCCTCGAAAAATTTTATTTCATACGAAAAATGATACAAATTAGAGTTGGGAGGATACACAATCTACCAAATCTCTTACCTGAAGTCAGCCCCCCAAAATAAGAATATAGTGTATAACCTAAAAGATTCCTCATACAAAAAATAAAAAACAAACAAAAAGATCTAAAGCATGAAGGAGAGAGACAAGAAGACATGGCTAAATGTATAGTAGGCAATGAAAGTATAAAAGCCATGCAGAGCGATTAGAGCAAAACGAGTGCTACAAAATCGGACATGCAGTCTGCAGCTCCAAGAAGTATACCACAGGATACGCCATAAGGTAAAGAGATTGTAGTCAACCTTGCAAAACTTGTCAGCAAAAACCTGCAACCGAAACCCATGATCCAACAATCTGCAGCAGAACCTGCAACAACATACACCTGCCAACCTCCTTCACATACAAGGAGGGCACCGAACGAAACTCCAACGCAGCCTCAAGCGTTAGTAAAAGCGTTCATTCCAAGTAAAGGTAACAGCAGCATATGCTTAAGCTAGTAAAACCCATGACAAGAAAGGATCGAGCCATATAATGCAAAACCAGTAAAGCCAAAGTCACCAATGCTTACAAGACCAAGCCTGCAAAAACAAGATCAACATGCGCAAGATAACCTGCAGCCAGCATGCAACCAGAACAAAATCTCTGTTTTATTCAAGCCAATCATTCTTCCAATTTCAAAGCCACCAGGGCCATAGCCAACCAAAAATATTATGTTAATAAACAAGAAAACTACCAAGATGACAGAGGTTCAAAAGCTGGAACTTATACTTTAAGCAACATAACAATAAAAGGCAGTCCTCAAAACAGGGATGCCCTCCATAGTGAGGGAGCCAACAATATACAACCAACGTAAAAGGATAATGCTCAGGAAGGTGGGTATTACAAGATTTACTATATAATGCCAGAGAATATGACTGAGCATCATATAATGCAGAAAAATAAAGCTACACCAACAATTATAGAACCAAAACATCATTATCAGAAAAATATTAATGAACGACATAAAGACATGAAGCTGCTTAAGCAACATCAGGGAATACCAAAGCCAGCAAAGAACCTAGAGAGGCTCACTGCCAAAAAAAATTGTAAAACACAATGCTTAATAAATAGCTCATTCATCTTCTCCTTGAGATTATCCTAAGCAAATGTATTATCAGGGTAGGCTTTAATGGTGTTATGGATGCTTGCAACCATAGAGTAAGTGATCTTATTCGCATTCATGGGAATATTAGAGTATTTAGCTTTGTTGCGAGCATCCCAAATATTCCATAAAGTAAAGGCGTCAAAAAGGTGGCCGATGTGAAGCTTTCTCGGAGAGTGAGCCTTCCATTTGCTTAAAAAAGAGTGTAAGTTGTCATGGATAGTGGGGTAGGGGAACAAAGCTCTCCAAGAATCTTGAGTAAGGCTGCACCTAAGGAAAATATGAGTAATAGTTTCATGAGAATGTCAACATTGACAATTGGAGGCTAATTGGTAACCCATGGGCTGTAAGATATCATTGGTACTGATAAAGTTATTGAGAACCCTCTAAACAAATAGACTAAAAGAGTGGGAATGAAATTGTGCCACATGCAATTAGGAAAAGAGTTATCTTTGGTGGGCCTACAAGTGTTCCAAACCTTAGAAAGTTTGTAAGAGTTCAGGTCACACAAGGGGGAGTTGGCTATCTTAGTGGGATAAAGTGTAGGATGGAGACAAGTGATGGAGGTGGCCACGTCTTCAGGGAGATTATAGTGAATGAGCTCAAGGTTCTAGCCACTAGTATTAAAGAAAAGATCCTTGAGAGTGAGATTTAGGAGGGAAACATTGCAAATTTTGCTAATTAATTGAGTTTTTTTCATTTGTCAAACCAAAAGGACACAAAAGCATCAAGGATGTCCCAAGTAAGAGTATTTTCAATGTGGTATCTAAAATTGAACATTATTTTCCATGTTTAGGAGTCAATGATTTTATTATTGACCAAAGAAGGGTGAGTGGAGGTACAATACTTATCCTTGACAATAGAGGTCCATAGGGAGTGGAAAGAATGGAATTTCCACCATAGTTTGATGGAGAAATCCATATAAAGGGAGTCTATACTTCTCATGCCAAGGCCACCTTCATTGGTCTAGAAGATAAAGTGATTCCAAGTGCACCAATTGAGTTTGAAACCTTTGGTATGGAACCAAAGAACTATATTAAAATTTTATTAATTCTAGTCATAACCTGGGAGGTAGGGGAGGTGAGCTCTAACCAGTAGAGAGGAATCGTGTTAAGGACATATTTAAGAAGAATGAGTTTACTTACTTAGGATAAGAATTTGTGCTCCCAACCTCTAAGCTTCTTGAAGATGTTATCCAATAAATCTTTGTAGTGGATGTTTTTGTTATGACCAGAAAAGATATGGATACTAAGGTAATGAAGGGGACATTTACCTCTTTTAAAGCCAAGCATGTTGGCAACAACATTTCTTTTATGAAGAGGAAATTTGTTGTTGAAGAAGAATTGGGACTTAGAAATATTGATTTTTAAGCCTGAGTTTTTTTCACAAGAGGTAAAAATGGTTTTGATCTTCTTTATAGATCTAACATCAACCTTTAGAAAAAATAATAAGATTGTTAGCAAAGGCAAGGTGAGAAACCATGAATTTTTTGCTATAATGAAGTTTGGGATTATTAAGGAACATTTTGTTGATGTTGAAAGACCAGTAGTTCATGGCAATGTTGAAAAGGAGGGGAGAGATAGGATCTTCTTAACGGAGCCCTCTAGCTGATTTGAATAAACCTCCAGGATGCCCATTTATGAGAATGGAAAACTAGTTATTGGTGATAAGAAGTAGAATTTTATCAACAAAAAGTTCTTGAAGCCATAGCTTTTAAGGTGATTGAAAAGAAAATTTCAGTCAAGTTTGTCAAAATATTTTTCAATATCAAGTTTAATAATCAAATTGTGACCCCAACTTTTGTTTTTAAGGTTATGAAAAAGCTCTTGAGCCGCGAGAGTATTGTCTTGGGTTTTTCTACCATGAATGAAGGCAGATTTGTGGTTCAATGAGTTTATGAAGCATGGATTGTAACCTGTTAGCAAGAATTTTTGCAATTATTTTATTAAAGGTAAATCAAAGACTAATAGGCCTAAAATCAGACCACTAGTTAGCTTTATCTTTTTTGGGGATAAGCAAGATTATAGTGTGACTGAAAAATTTGGGCAAAGGGATATTGAAGAAAAACCCTTTAATGTCATTGCAAATGTATTCTTTAATAATGTGCCAAAATTTGTAATAAAATTCTCCAGGGAACCTATCAGAACCAAGGCTAGTGTTAAATTTAAAGCTTTTAATGACCTCCCAAATTTTCTCAGACGAAGGAAACCTATTAAGCAATATATTGTCATTATCATTGATGCAAGTAGTGGGGAATTATAGGTTGGAGGTATGGGAGATTAAAGATCAGGATTGAAAATGTCGTTATAATAATTAATGGCTGAATGATTGAGATCATTGTGATTGGTAAAGATAGCCCCATCTGGAGAGACAATTTCATTTATACGATTTATGTGCCTTTGTTTATTAACCCAGTTATGGTAAAATGTAGTATTCCATTCACCATTGAGTTTCCTGTTGATGCTACAATTTTGTTTCCAATAAAGTTCAATGTCATTATGAGTGCAAATGAGATCCTCTTTAGCTTTGTTAAGGGTAGCACAATTATGATCAGTGTTTTGGTTTTCATAAATACCCTGCAAGTTGGAGATAACTTTTTCAATTTCTCAAGGTTATAAAAGATATTTCCAACATAGTTTTCGTTCCAAGCACTAAGAGCCTTACAAATATTCTTAAACTTCTCAACAACACGAAGCATACCATAAAGCCCACAGTGACCATTCCAAGAAGAAGAAATGATTTAAGCACATTCAGGCCTTTCCAACCAGAATAACTGAAATTTGAAAGATTTTGGTAAAGAGAAAGACTTATTTCTGACGACAAAAATAATGGGCTTATGGTTAGAGCTCGTGGAGCTAATGGACACATTTTTTAGCTTAGAGAAGGCATTACAACAAACATTGTTCATGAAGAAACGATCAAGACGAGCAAATCTCCTACCAGAGGACTAGGTGTAGGGAGCGCCGATGTATTTGAAGTCATCAAGCCCACAGTCAAGAATAGTATAATTGAAATTAAAGGTGGAGCTAGCATAGTTACCAGTATAGCCTTTTTGTTCATTATGATTGAGGACAGCATTAAATTCCCCACTATCCAGGGAAGGTTAGTAGGAATATAGTTGTAAATGAAATCCAGCAAGATCTGTCTATCATGCCTTAAATTGTTGGCATAAACAAATGTAGCAACAAAAGGTTAACATGTTATTGGAAAATTTCATGTGAAGGGATTCCTCACATTGAGAGATGATCTTAGTTTTCCAAAGGTTAGACCAAAAAACCTATATTTTATTAGAGTTAGAGGTGCAACAAGAGTCTAGCTTAATTTTGCGACAGATACTGGTAGAGTGGTGTGGCGGCTGCCCCCAAGTCATCCGGATTAGGAGGTTGTTATCAATGGGCAAACCCTCACTTAGCATTCAGATTAAGGAATGATCCTTCTTAATCAAATGCCAAGGGAGGATATGCTCTGAAAGGGAAGGAACAAAGGAAAGCCAATCACTGAATGAGCATACTATAGTATATCAGAGTGCAGAAGAAAGACAAGTAACAACATCCATACAATCCAAATAAGAACTATACAACTCATGATACATAAGCATGAAAAGTAAGTAGTTTAAATCCTGTATTATTATACAACATCAATTAAAAGTTTAAGCAGAAAGTAAAGATCACTCAATCTTCATAAAGCAATAGAAAAAACTAGAAGTCTTCTCCTGCACGCTCCTCCTACTGAACCAGATCTCTAGAAGGTTCCACCACCTCAAAAAGCTCAGAATTTACCATTGTCGGTTTCACAATGATAGGGCTCTAGCCAACAAAAGAAAAATCTAGTTAGACAAAATATCTAAGTACATTTTAGGATGTACATTTTTAAATTTAATGATATCACAGTATCTAAGCAAAGTAGGAGCAGTAAGGCATTAAAGAAAGGTGACAAAGTTATAATTAACATAATTATAGCTCATACAAGATGTGAGGTAAGCACATACCCAACTAAAGCTGCAGAAAAGGGTTAAGTAGCACATAATAAAATCTACTAAGTACAAGGAAATTCCTAAGTAATATGATTAATTTAAGACATGTTGGTTACAATATAAAATGAAACTACTGAACTAAAAGTAAAGTTCTAACATCCTAACATGCCATAAAGTAAAAGTGAACTACTAAAAAATATAATATACATGTAAAGCTGTAAGTACTAAATGAACTACTGTATGTAACTATGCTGAGCTGTAATGCAAGAGATATGCCAGAACTTTAAAGTAATGATAAAGTAAATGTAAAGTAAAGACATAAAGTATAGTGTGGAGATACTCCTATTTAGTCCTGCCAAAAAGTAAGGTCCATCTGATCATCTAGGAAAGTGTCCCAGATTAAAGTATGCTGCACTAGGAAAGCGTCCTAAACAAAAGTATCACGCACTAAGAAAGTGTCCTAAGCAAAAGTAATATGCACTACGAAAGTGCCCTAGGCAAAAGTAACACGCACTAGGAAAGTGTCATAGGCAAAAGCTATCTCAAAAGTAAAGTTATACTAGAAGACAGACTAAATAAGACATAACTCACACAGTTTAATAAAGTTATTTCCATCAAATTTCCTCATTAAGTTATGAAAATGTCGTATGAATGTATTCAAAGTTTAACATAGAATATACTATATTTAATATAATGTGTCCAAATGTATAATGAAGTCCACAATAAAGAAAGCATAGCATACAATTTTAAATGAGTAAAATAGCACTAAATAACTTTGTGATATCACTTTGTTTTCTAATTAAGTCATTCTAATTACTATAAGTTACATAAGATTTAGAATCATCAATTCTTACACTGTCTGTAACTTAGAATCACGATCCTATAAGTTGAACATAATTAGTACTAGCTAGGTCCTAATTATAACAGAATTAATGTCATCTTATATAATTAAATAAGTAAGTTTCAGGTCTTAATTATAATTGAATCAATGTCATCATATATAATTAAATAAGTAAGTCAACCATCTTAATTATCATTTTAAATAATCCCAAACCACATCTTGATTAGTCAAATCAAGATTGAAAGGATTAAGAATTAAACTCCAAATTATGGGGTTCAATTCTTAATTACAAGGTTATCATAAGGACTAGGGTCTAATACCATCTCACTAATTAAATGTTGAGGCAAATCCTATTGAATTAAGTCAAAATCAATAGGATAGATCTATAATCCTAATTCTAAGATTAAGAGATTGAATAATCATTTAATAAATTATGAAAATCTATAAATTATAGAAACCAAGGTTCATCTAATGAGTAACCCACTTTACTCATTATATGAACTATAACCTAAGCTTTATCCTTAATCCTAAGAATGAAGGCTCTTAAGTACTAAGAGTAGCACTCAGACACATATCCTAACTAATGTTATAAGACTTATGGGTGAGCTAAGAAGTTCAATAGAAGGAAAAGAACTCACATCTTTACTTAGATTTTTACTTGAGACCAATTTTAGGATTTTCCTTGAATTTCTAATTTAAGACTTATAATTATCTAAATTAAAGTCTAAATTACTTTAATTACTAATTATAATGTTTAGATAATGATTCTAGTGCTGAAAAGTGTTTAACCCTAAAATTGGGTAAAATGACCATTTTGCCCCTACACAAGAGTCAAAAAGATCAACTTTTGATTTAGGGTTCCAAATCTAAAATTTTTAATGGCAAAATGTTTCTTACTATCTAATATGAGATTAGATAGTGAGTATATTAATTTTGGATAATTAATAAGACTCATGAGATCAAATTAATGAATTTGACTCATAGGGGTATTTTGGTAATTTGGCCTTATGAAATTTAAATTTTTCTATTAATTTATTAAAGATTATGTTCTAAGGTTTCCATAGAATCTAAAATTATTGATTTGTGATATGTAATGGCTAAGTTATAACTAATACAAATTTTAGGGGTAAAATGGTAATTTAAGGGTTCTTAATTAAGGGTCAAAATCCTAACTTTTCTAATTAATATCCAAATTGGGCAAAATCAGTGGCTATATTTCATAAATGATCCATTGATTACCTTGACTAGTGGAAGGTCCAATTTGGACTTTAATTGGATAAGTTATGGCCAAATTAGGGTTTTAGAGTGATTAGTGAGTGATTAATAAAATTAATCATAAAATCACTAAGCTAACCATACTACTAGGTCCTAATCTACTCTAGGAGCTCTCTAAAATTTGAATCACTCAAATTGGATCATTAATTTTACTAATCTTTACTAATCAAGTTTTAGAGTAATTACAATTGATTAAGAAATCTAACTATTGGATCTAATTTATTTTTGTAGTTTACTATTAATAGATATATGGTCACCTAATTTGGAGTTAAATTGATGAACTTATGGTCAATTGAAGTTCTAGGGTTAATTAGGGTAATTAGGGTAATTAGGGTTAGGTCATAAAGTGATTAGTCCAAATCTAATCCAAACAACAAAATGAACATTACTAGATTAATTCTTAGGTTTTACTGATCATTTTGAGACCCATATTGGGTATGTTTGGGTTAGTGTGTGCAAAGTTATGGTGATTTGAATGAAATGACAATTTTGGTAATTAATTAAATACCTAAAATGTCACAATGGAATATATAGCTCTAAATAGAAAATTGATAGCTCCATAATATTCCTCTAATTTTATTGATTACAATAATATATTTATTTGTATAATTTGGACTTATATTTTGTAAACTATGGGTACCTAAAGTTTCTATTTAATTTGATTTAATCTAATAAAACTTTACTAATTCATTTAATTATTAATGTGATTATTATTGTACTTTTAATTAATTCATTATTACATTTCAGTCATTATTAATTATCAGGTTATATAAATATATAAATGCATATATATACATATATATGCTAAAGTTTTAAAATTTACTTATATATTTATTTATTAAATATTCGATTTTATCTCTACGGGTCGGACCCATGCCTGCCAACGGATTCAATGGTGGGCCCCGCAGAAGCTACGTGGCAAGATGCCACTGGCCCAGAAAATTGAGTGGGTCACATAGCTGCTGTCAATGGAAACAGCAGCGGGCCCCACTCTGCGATGCTTGGGCGAATCAGCACTCGCCACGTAACCCCGCGGGTCCCACTTTCATGGCTGATGCTATGCATCGGTCTAGACGCAGCACGGGCTGGGCCCGTGGGTCGACCCGGCCTGGCCCGAAATCCTCCTTAGTCTTCACGTAGAAGCCCGAGGATAGAACGACTAGGGCACAAAATTTTAGGGCCTTCCCGGCGTCTTCACGACTCAACCCACACTGCGATGGATCGGCCATGATGAGACCTTCACGTTGGTGGTGGGATCAAGACTTACGGTGACCTAGATCGAGCACAAACTTCAACCCTAGGCAACCCTATCATGGAAGACTCGACCCTAACAGTAAGCACTGCGGCGATGCGTTCAAATTGACAGGATCGGGTTTGATCGGACTCAATCAATCCCAATCAAAGTTCCATCTAACAATTTAAATAGCTTTGCAATAATTGAAATCAATAATCCATAATATAGATTAGGAGGAAATTCGTACCCAAATTTGAAGGCTGAGAACGATAGTTCGAACGGAAGATCCCTCTCCTTCGCAGATGTTCGATTTGAGCAAAAGTAGGAATTGGGATGTCGATTCGCAGTCTTAACTTGCTCCTAGAGCGACGGATCGACATCTGCGGGGCTGTCGAGGTGCCGCGCATGAGCGAGGAGACACGCGGAGCCTGAGCGAAGGAGACGATCTTGGGATCGTTCGATCCCTCGATCGGACGGATCAAATGATCCGTCCGATGAAACGGCGAATGCAGAGAAGGCAACAACGCCATTAGATTTAGGGCGACGGTGTTAGACCTAATGGACGGTGCCGTTAATTATTTTAATTATTATTAATTTTATATTAATTAATTAATTTTTATTAACTAAAATTAGATAATTAAATATATTCCAAAATTTCCAATATAGCGCCCCTAGCAAATTGAGGGGTGAGGAGCGCAACGACGCGATCAAATTTTTGTTTCGACGAGCATTTAATTATTTGATTTTTTTCGGAGTATTTAAATAATATTAAAATATTCGATGAAAATTCAATGACTTCCAAATGCCTCCAAAACATCACCCCTAGTTAATTTGAGGGTGGTGAACGTAATGGCGATGTTAGACTTTCAATTTGAGGTCAAAATAAAAAGTCAATTTCTAGGGTTTCTAGATTTTCCCAGAAATCAGGATTTGATCCATTTGATTCCTGATCTGGACTGAATCTTAGTGGTGAGTTCTAAATGACTTAATTAAGATACTAGAACTATAATTAGGACTTGGATCAGTCTTAATTGACTTAAGTAATAACCTAAGTTGTTATAAGTGGTTTGAGCTAATTTTCAGCTCAAATAAAGCAACAATATTAATTATGTGTTCATGAATGATATATTTCAATCTATTCTTTAAAGAGGCATTACTAATGCTTCTAATATTCCAGCACATAATATTCATTGAGAAATAGTAGATGACCCACTTAGGGACATCTGACAAGAAGAACTAGCTCTAGTTAAATGAGAGTTGTTTTGTTTAATAGTTTCATTATTATCATTTATCAAAATAGAGAGAGGTTTGTACCTGTTAGCTTACGAAATATCTATTTTGGTTTTGTTAGAGATCAAAGATTTTTTGATTTTGCATATACTTTTGGGAGGGGAGAAGCCCAATTTATCCTCCGCCTGGTCCATCTGAGCATTTTGGGTATTTCTAAAGATAAGAGACTCAATTGAAAAAATATTAGAGACAATTGTGTCTAAATCAACATCACAATTATTTAATATAAAACTAGAAATTATGGTGGATAAATTCTCATTTAAGTTATTTCTGTAAGTAGAATCTAACTCGGCTATGGGATTGGAAGAGGAACTTTTGAGAGAAACTGCCATAATATTAAGGTCTCCATAATCAGCATTTGGGAAACCAATGAGTTCCATTTTATTAGAAGATTCAGCCGTTTTGATGGAGTCAACAATTTTATCAAAGATGCACACATCAGTAAGTAATTGTCCAATAATAGCAGATAACCAAGTAATATTGGTATCAATAAAAGATTTATCTTGATCAGGAGAGGAATTAATGTGAGTAACTGCATCATTTATCATACTGAAATTGGCCTCCAAAGGGTTATCAACTTTATCACTACATTGGTGCTCGATGGTAATATGTGTAAGAAATGAAGAAGTAACATTGTCATTGTTTGAAGAATTATAACAAGTATGAGTAGTTTCCTAAGATACTATATCAGGCAGCATGGGAGTAGAGACCATATCCTCCTCAGCATCTAGAATATTAGGCCTTATAGTGTTTAATTCATGAGACTAAATTAGTGATATTAGCATTCAAAAAATTATTAACATTATTTACAAAGTTTAGGAGTTTATGATAAAAAATTGCAATAGTGGTGACAGTTGTAACAGGCACAACATGTTGCGATTCCTCAACATGTTCCAATTCCTCAACATTCTCAACATGTTGCAATTCCTCATTTGAAAAGTGGACAATAGTAACATGTTGTCCTTTGCTCAAGATAATTTGTTCAGAAATATGGACAGTAGGCAAAACTAAATTAGTATTAGTAACATGAGCAAGGTCATAGACGTTGTTAGACACATCATCAACAATAGTAGAAGTGTAACAACCCTAGTATTGTTACCCATCAATTAGTGACCCAATTGACTCTAATATTTTCCATTTGTCCTATAATAGTGTTAGAAACTTCCATTTCAATTTTCGCGTGATTTGGAGATCATTTGATAATTTCTAATATTTCCTAATTTTATGATAATTTTGAGAATGCCTAAATAATTTAGACCTCATAATAAAAAATGGAGTCCACCATTGGACTCACCACACTCAAATTAGCAAGGGGAGGTATTTTGGAAGTGTTTGGAAATTATCGAATTTTCTCCGAATATTTTAATAATATTTAAATACTTAGAAAATTAAGATAATTAAATTGACCTCCGATTAAAATTTTAATTGCATTTTTGAGTTCCTCGCCCCTCATTTAGTTAAGGGTAAATTTTTGGGATTTTTTGGAGTGCGTTTGGTTATTTAATTTTGATTAATAAATTGAGTTTAATTAATTAAAATATTAAAGTAATTATACTAATATAATTATATAGTTTATTTAATTTTAACGTCCATAAATCCAGACCACGCGGATCCCGCGCATGAGTCCAACGCATGGGACAGGCGTGCGGCTTCATCCTGGCCTTTGCGCATTCCTATTAGATATTTAATGGTCTCCTTTTTCCTGATCCGCCGATTCAGATCTGACCGTTTGATCGTCTGGTAGGACGAACGATCCAGATCTCCTCACTGTTCACCTCTTTCACACGACCTCTGCACTGCAGATGAAGGAAGTCTGGCCGCTCCAGCTCACTCCCACACAAGTTAAGTTTCCTTTTCATTCTCTAGTCCTCGTTTTGGGAATCATTTTACTTCATAGCTGTTGGGAAACCTTAGGGTGTTGCGGGAGAGAGCAAATTTAAGATGAGGAGCTTCGAACCTTATCTGACGAGCAAAGGAAGACAGGTACAATGTCATCTATGCCTTTTTGAGTTTAATGCTCTTCTATGTAATGGATATTTGTTTCACCGAGATTCGATTCACCCCGATTTAACTCAATTGAGGTGATTGAATCAACCTTCCCCTGGAATACATTTTTATTCCAATTGCCTTTGCCGTAAACCTGAAATTAGGGCTCGGGTTTACGGGCCTCTGAAACAACTTAAGACATAGATTCTAGCACTCTATGAACGGTGCGGTGAAAGTCTGTCGAATGGTATATGGATGGATACTTTAAGGGGTTGAAGATCGCTGTCTCGAGTTTGCCCTAATCTCCTCTTTCACGCGTTCCGTCGGGGAAGAAGAAAGGGAACCTGAACCGGGTTTGTTTCAGTATCCCTTGTTGAACCGGTTCAGGTTCATTTTGAACCACATTTCAGTACGGACTCCCATTTGCTTCGGTGCCGACACGCGTCGCCCTCTCAAGCCGACGCGTCACGGCGGCGCTTGTAATTTTTCACGCTGCTGACACCTCCCGATTTCCGCGACATAGGTCTTATCTATCAGTGCCATTTTCCGTGTTGTAGAATTTTGCGCCATCTGGATTTTAGTGCCGACAATTGACTCTAATAATGAATTAGATTTTCTTAATTAACTTTAATCAAATTCTTATTTTATTAATAACTTTAGAAATATTAGTCCAATTATTACAAACTTATATATTATTTTGATCACAAAAATATGTAGATTAATAATATGTAAATTAATTTCTATTTTGGTGAATGCTTTAATTAGTCATTATTTTAAGATTAATTAATTAATTATAGTTAATCTCAATTCTTATTTATATCATAACTTGATAATTAAGATTCTAAATTTAATGTTTAAATAGTCTATTTCACTCAAAAAAATGTGAGGAATAATAATATAAAATCAAAATTTAGATTCGAATCCTAATTCTTTAATCACTTTTTAACTATAATTTGGAGTCCTGGAAACTCTAATTTTCCAATATTATCTAAATTTGACTTAGTGTCATTTTTCTCCTTATGTTATAAGGATTCCAAATATATGTATATTATTTGGAGAGCCATGAACTACATTACATTTTGGTGAGTAGCTACTCGAAGCCCAGGAGCTATGGTGTGCCATAGTTCCAATCAAAATTCTGTTATGGTTTAGGTTTCGCCCCTATGTAAATTGGGGGGTACTTTGGACCATTTGGGGTCTGAAAATGAGCAGGATACTTAATGAAATAAGTTAAAGGAGATTCCAAGGTGTTGGCATTTCAATTTATGAGGTTTTGATTGACGTGGGAGGAGATTCAAAGGAGGAACCAAAATGGAGAGCTGCTGTGTAAGGGAGCTCTTGTATGCTGAAGAAGACACTCCAAGTGGTGGTTAATACTTCTCCCATTTATATTAGAGTAAAATCTAGTATCCTTGAAAAGGTTAAGATCTTTACAACTCTGTACTCTTCATTATATAGTGAAAATCTCTGTGTGATGTGGCTTAGTAGTTTTTGAAATTTTTTGATTTTCCATGTAAAATTTGAGATTACTTGGATGTGTTTGTGGTTGTGTTGTGTACATGTGTTGTGACTCTATTTCTTGTTAATTTGTAATTCATGGTATTGTTTGCTAACCATGAACGCAACTCCGATCCTCGATCAAGTACACTATAAATTGCTTATACTGCGGTGTGCTCGGTGAAAGTTCATACTACCACATGGTTTAGCGTTACAGCCTTAATATATATATATATATATATATATATATATATATATATATATATATGTACCTCCCAGCCCTAGTCTTGCATGCTTTTATTTTGTGAAATAAAATATCACCGAGATGACTTTTCCAATATATATATATATATATATATATATATATATTAATAGAAACCTATGACTTTATGTAACAACCCAGGTTGTTACTTTGGTTAATTAAGATCAATTTAAGTCTTAATTTAGGTTCTAAGTCACTATTTAAGTAATTTAGAACTCATCTCTGAAACTTAGGTCAAACTAGAAGTCAGTTAAGTCAAATCAGAAATTTTGAAAAATTTCAAACCCTAGAATTTGACTTTTTATCTAGACCTCAGATTGAAAATCTGACTTCGCCATTACGTTCAGAACACCCAAATTAGCTAGGGGTGAAGCTTTGAATGCATTTGGAAGACGTTGGATTTTCATTAAATATTTAATAATATTTAAATACCTGAAAATTCAAATAAATAAATACTCGTCGAAATGAAAATCTGAGTGTGCCGTTGCATTCCTCACCCATCAATTAGCTAGGGGTGATTTATTGAAATTTTTTGGAATACATTTAGTTAGCTAATTTTAATTAATAAAATAAGTATGAAAATAATTAAATAATTATATTTTATTTTAACTTAACGGCGCCATCAACATCAATTAAATGCCATCCATTTTGTTTTGCGTCTGTCATTTGTTCAGACGGTTCTTTCGAACTGTCCGATTGAGAGATCGGACTGTCGGGCCGTCGTCCCTACCGCAGGCTCAGCGAGGGCGCTGCGCGTGTCTCGCGCGGAGACACGCGACATCTCCTGTCCTCCACCTGGCGTGCACCGCCTAAAAATCGATCACCCAAACCCCTTTTAGGATTCCTTTCAGCCTCCCGATCTGTTTGTGCGAAGAAGTCAGCAGAGGAATCAATCAGACCGTGAGGAAGTCGAGATTTAGAACCCGAGCCGTCCAATTCGAGGTACCTCCTATCCTATTATACACTGCTTTGATCCTTAATCAATTATTTCCAACACTTATTTCACATCTTTGATTGTTAATTTAACGGATCTGATCATCAATTAAGTGTATGGATCGAAGTAATTTAGGGTAGAAGCGACAGTACTTACCGTTATTCGCATAAGTGTCTCGACAAGGGTCTCTAGGGCTAGCATTTGCCGAAGCTTTGAACCTTCTCCGGTGGCGTTTAGGGTACCAATGGAAAGGTATCTTCAAGACCTTTCGATCGGTATGCAGCTCGTCTTCCGGTGCCGACGTTTTCGCCGCCGTTTTCGAAGCCCTAGTTCCAGCCGGCAGAGTGAGCGCATGAAGACGAAGACCCTTCGGGTTGGGCCGGGTCGGCCCGGGCCCAACCCGTGGCCCGTGGCATTTTGGCTGCCACGGTGGGTCCCACCTCGCAGCGCGCCAGCCCGTCGCAGCGCGACTCGTGGCCTGCCTGCTGTCGTCTGATCCGGTGGGTCCCGCGGTCGTCATCTCAGCCAATAATGGCCCGCCACGTGTCCTGCTAAAATATTAATAAAAACGATATATATATATATATATAACGTTTATTTAATAAGCAAATTTATATATTAATAATAATAACAGATTAATTAAATTAATTAAAATAGAATTAATTAATTAATTAAATACAAATCTTCAAACCTTAATATCTTGCAAAATATAAGTCCAATCATAGCAAATAAATATACCATTTTGATCAACAAAAATAGAGGAATATTTTGGTACTGTCAATTTTGCAATTGGGCCTGTATTTAGCAAAATGGCATTTAGGGGTATTAATTAAGTCCAAATAATGTTACAAAACTTCATTAGCCTATATCTTTGTATCTAATAATCCAAACATACCCAATATGGGTCTTAAAGTGATCAAAAAACCCTAAGGATCATTTTAGCAGGGTTATCTTTGCTGTTTGGATTAGTATTTGCCTAATCACTTTTAGGACCTAACCCTAATTACCCTAATTAGACCTAGAATTTTAATTGACCATAACTTGGTCAATTGAGCTCCAAATTGAATAATTCAAATATCAATTTAGATCAAAAGAATCTAATTAACAGTAATCTGTAAAAATATTTAGTATCCAATGATTAAATTTGCTAATCATCCCTAATTACTCTAAAATTTGATTAGTGAATATTAGCAAATCTAATAATCCAAATTGAGTGATTTAAGTTTTAGAGGACTCATAGAGTCATTTAGAACCTAGATGTAAGGTTGAATTAGTGTTTGAGTGATTATGTTCACTAATTACTCACTAATTACCCTAAACACTAATTAGGTCATAACTTTGTCAAATTAGATCCAAATTGAACCTACCACATGTCATTGTAATCAGTGAACTATTTGTAAACCATAGCCACTAATTTTACTCAATTTGGGCACTAATTAACAAAGTTAAGATTTTGACCCTAAATATTGTATTGGCCATAACTTGTCCAATACTTATCAGAATTTGGAAAATTTTAATTCTATGGAAAGCTTAGGCAATAAAAAATAATAATCTGAAAGAAAATTTAAGTTTCATTCAGCTAAATTACTAAATTGCCCCTATGAGTCAAAATTACTAATTTGATCTCATAAGGCTTAATAATCATCCAAAATTTGTGTAGTTGCTGTCTAATCTTACATTAGATAGTAAGAAACTTATTCCAATGGAAAATTTCAGATTTTAAAGCTCTAGATCAAAATTTGATCTTTTGAACCCTTAAGTAGGGGCAAAATGGTAATTTTGCCCAAATTTAGGGTTTAGCTTTCTAAATCTCTAAAATCATTTTATAATCTTTAGAAACAGTAAATATAATGATTTATAGCTAAAATTAATTAAGTTCAAGCCTAAATTAGATTTTAATTAAAATCTCAATCTTAGATCTTAAAGGAAATTTCTAAGTCTTAAGTGAGTGAATCTTCTTTCTTAATTCATTCTTAGATCTTTCCATAGGTTTTATAATATTAGCTAGGATGTGTGTCTTGAGAAATACTCTTAGTAATTAAGAACCTTAATTCCTAAGACTAGAAATAGATCTTAAGTTAGAATTCATCTATTGAGTAAATTGGGTTACTCAATAGTTGAAACATTGAGTTTTCTAGTTTATAGATTTTTCTTAGTTTATTAAATGATTATTTTATCTTGGAACTCTAGAATTAAGAATAGAGATCTATCCTAATGAATTGATTTATCATTAGGATTTGCCTTAACTTAATCTGTGAGATTTGGGTTCTAAACCTTAGATCTTTAGTTATATCTTTGGATTAAGTGATTAGACCCTATCATTTGGAGTCTAATTCTTAATCTTTTCATCTTGATTTGGCTAATCAAGATGAGGATGGGGTAATTTAAATTATAAAATTAGGTCAATGATTTATTCAGTTTAACCAAGTAGTCATCTTTTGATTGAGATATAGTTAGGACTTGGCCAGTCCTAATTATCTTCAACTAGTAGGATTCGTGATTCTAAGTTACAGAATGTGTAAGAATTGATGATTCTGAAACTTATGTAACTTAGAGTAGATAGAATGAATAAGTAGACAATAAAGGATATCACCTGTATTTTAGATAGAGTCTCTTGCTTAATTTATTTTTTGATGCTTCGCTTACCTTGATTTTTGAGCTTTAAACCATGAGCATATATGAGGTACATAAGATAATTGATAATTATCTTATGTCAATTTGATCATTCATAAATAACATTTTGTGTTCTTCTCGTATTTTTGTAAGGTGTAGCTTGATTAGTATGCCTCTTCAATCACCTGTTCGGGGTCGGCTTCATTGTTCGGGTCAGTCCGATAGTCTATGCCATGCCTAGTCAGTGGGATAGGATGGATAGACTCTTGCCCGTACTGACTGAATAGTCAGGATCTGATATGGTTATACTAATTCAAGTACACTTACATTTGGTTTCTGCCTTAGCTCATCAGGCTAAGAGGTTTCAGTGATACTCAGTTCATATGCTTCTTTCTTAGCCCATCAGGCTAAGTTTTACTGAGTGTGCTTTCAGTTTGAGTAGCCAATATAATTTTCAGTTTCATAGTTACTGTTTTACTTTGCATATTCTTCATTTTAGTGATGTATTTACTTGCAGTTTTTCTGCACTTTCTTAGCCTTATTTCTATATATAGGATGCTAGTCTTATTTTCTATTTTTATATACATATATAGGATGTTAGCTATGTTTTCAGCTTTATAATGTTTTAATTACTATTATGTCACTCAGCATAAGCTTATTTCGATTATAAGCATGTTTAGGATGTATTTTCTTTACAGTATTTATTTAGTCTTTCTTTTTGCTTACCTAACTTTGTTGTAGTTGCTTGGAGGAGGAATGTGCTTACTTCCTAGTTGATTTAGTTATAAACTATTTGTTTATAACTTTATACCATTCTTTTCTTACGCTTTCTGCACCTACTTGCTTGTTGTACTGGTTTATGGTGATATTCAGTTAACTTAATAAAACTTTTACCCTAAAATGTACTTAGACAATAGTCTAACCAGTTTTTCTTTTGTTGGCTGGGGCCCTACCATTATGAAACTAATAATGGTAGGTTCTGAGTTTATTGGAGCAGTTGATCCAGTGGAGAGCTTGCCATTGGAGGAGGAGTCTGTGCCTAAAGACCCTTAGATTTAGTTTCCTTTCTGATTGTGAGATTGAGAGTTTTCTTTTCAGTTCTTTAAACTTATTAAAATGTTGTAATAATACAGGTTAATCATTTCTTTTTAGCTCTTTTCTTATTCTGGATTATTTTCTTATATGGATGGATGTTGTATTTTATGCTTCCGCGCTTTCTACATTTTCTTGTATGATTCATTTAGTGAGATATTTACTTTATGAATGGCAAAGTCTTTAGTTAAGTTGGATTAGAATGTATGTCTAATCTACTTCTAAGTGAGGACCTTGTCATTTGGTAACCCCTCCACCGTAATCATGTTAACTTAAGAGTTAACAAGACCACGGCGGGGCAGGGTCGTCACACTTTATGAATACAAAAAATATACAAATGGGGCTCGGAGGTTATATTGGTCCTAGGCTAAAGTTCTATAGCCAGCCCCAAAAGAAATGCTCCAATGTGTAGCCTAAAAGATCATTTCAAAGAAAAAGGAAAATGATAAATAGTAATTGAATTAGTAAAAACAGGGATTATGAATAAATAACTAAGATTAAGCAGATGATACGGTAAAGCTTTGGAAGACCAATATGTCCTGATGACGATCAGGTGGGAGAACCACGAGCAGCAGCATTAGGCTTGGCACAAATTTAGTCTGCACCGCTTGCAGCAAATAGAAAGTCGTAGCCAAACCCCATCGAAACCCAAAGAGAGAAAAAGGAAAGCCATCCATTAGTATAAAAAGTTTCAATCCAATGACAAGAGTAAAATAAACTATCACAAAAACAAAAAATAAAAAGAATCTCTCATTTCTATTTCCAAACAACTTAGAGGAATATCTGTAAGAAATATACGATGCTTACCAAATTTTGGAGATGAGGTAGAGGGGGGCAGCAGTAATGAATAAAAAAACTAAACAATTAACATCCAGCTTTCATTAACTAGCCCGTAACAAGGGATCTTGCGGTCAGAAGGTGAGAAAATATCATAGCGCATAAGGGATCAATTAAAGTGGAGAATAATTAATATCATTAGTTCTAAGTTGCAAGGATTCAGTTTAAGAGAGGAGCTATTTAGAAACCAATCGAACGGCCAGGTCCAGTAAAAATTAGAATCCCTGAAAACATTGCATAATCA
Organism: Gastrodia elata; assembly: GCA_016760335.1. Classification (NCBI taxonomy): domain Eukaryota; kingdom Viridiplantae; phylum Streptophyta; class Magnoliopsida; order Asparagales; family Orchidaceae; genus Gastrodia; species Gastrodia elata. The sequence continues at coordinate 90,857,381 of CM028670.1, read as the reverse complement.
ACATTTTAAAATAATAGCCATAATCAACAAAACCAGGGGCAGCAACACCCGCTTCCAACTAGTCAAACTAACCACATAAGCCCCAAACTGACACCCCACATTATTAAGCCCAGAATAGATCAGAGCAGCCCACCAATAACTATGGAAACAAAGACAAACCCAAAAAGTAGCAGCAGCTAGAGTAGTTATAGAAAAGTTACAGCAAAAGTAGTTACAATAAGGAGTGCTTGTTGAATAAAGCGCTAAGATAATCTTTGTTGTTATCCCACACAAACATATCATTAGGGTAATCTTTGATAGTATTATATATACTAGTAAAAATACTATGAATAATAATAGAGGGATTGGCAAGGGAGTTAGAATATCTAAATTTGTTTCTAGCGTTCCAAATATTCCAAAGAGTAAAAATATCAATAAGGCGCCCAATATGTAACTTGTTAGAAGTTTGAGCCTTCCATCTGTTTAAGAAGAGAAGGATATGGTCATGATTTGAATGAAGCAAAAAGAGTTCCAGATTTCTTAAGCAAAGGCTGCAATTCAAAAAAATATGGAGAAGGGAGTATTGGTTATGGCAACAAAAGCATTTGAAAGCTAAATGGTAGCCAAGAGATTGTATATTATTGCCTGTACTAATAAAGTTCTTGCAAACTCTCTAGATTAAAAGACTAATAAGTGTGGGAATAGATTTGTGCCACATCCAGGTAGAGAAAGAATTATTATTAGTGGATTTGCATATATTTTAAACTTTATAAGGCTTAAGAGCGTTTAATTCGCAAAAAGAAGAATTGGCTAACTTCTAGGGGTGGAGGGTGGGGAAATTACTAGTGATAGAGTTATAAATTGTGCAAGGAAGGATGAGATGAATGTGGTTGAGGTTCCAACCATTAGAGTTTGAGAAAATGTCACCCAAAGTGAGGTTGGGCAGAGAAACAATGCAATAATCTCTTAAAATGTTAGAATTTTTCCATCTATCAAATGAGAAGGATAGAATGGAACCAAGATGATCTCAAGAGAGAGTTTTCAATCAAGTATCTAGAGTCTAGCATATGTTTTTGAGTGTAGAGTCAATGATTTTGTTTTTGACAATAGAAGGGTAGGTAGAAGCACAGTATTTGGCATTAAGGATAGAGACTCAATGGGAATTGGAGGTATGAAATTTCCACCACAACTTTAAGGTGAAGGCTTTATGGAGGGAATTAAGGCTTCTAATACCAAGACCACCTTCATTGGTCAGTAAGGTGAGCTGTATCCAGTAGCACCAGATAAGTTTGAAATCTCTAGGGTGAATCCAAGAGAATTTGTTATTGATTTTATTGATTTTGATTTTAATATGCTTGGTGGGGGAGGAAATATCAAGCCAATAGAGGGGGATAGTATTAAGAATGTACTTAAGGAGTATAAGTCTTCCACCTTAGGAGAGGAGGCAATGCTCCCAACCCCTAAATATTTTGAAAATGATTTCCAAAAGGTCTTTATAGTGAGAGTTTTGGTTGTAACCGTTAAAGATAGGGATTCCTAGATATTTGAGGAGACTATTGCCTTTTTTAAAACCAAAAATGCTAGAGATGTAGTTAATTTTGTGGGAAGGGAACTTCTTGCTTATGAAGAATTGAGTTTGAGAGCATTAATAGTATAACCAAAGTCTATTTCTAAGGATAGAAGAATCATATTTTTTCTTTTCCTTATGGAACATAGATCTCCCTTAGTGAAAAGAATAGTGTCATCAGCATAATATTTTAATATTTTAAAATGCCCCAGAAAATAGGAAAAATAAATAATCGTCAGAATCAAAATTTGACTTCATCGTTGTGTTCCTCACCCTTCAATTAGCTAAGAATGATTTATTGGAAATTTTCTAATGTCATTTAATTATTCAATTTTTAATTATAAAATTATGCATTTAATAATTAAATAATTAATATTTGATATCTACATTAATGACACCATCCTCCCTCTCCCGCATCGTTAGCCCTCACCGTCCAATCAAGTGATGAGCCTTAGAGCTTCGATCGGATGATCGAACGGCCTGCGCGTTTCCGTCCCCGTCACCCTCTCGGGCTAGGGCCCGTGTCAAGCGCTGCCCAGGCCGCTGAACACGATCCCGTGTCGAGGACTCTGTCGGTCCTCTTTAATCCACAAAGTAGTGGGTACACCCTCTTTTGCTCGCATTGGAAACCTTCTGGAGTCAAGCGAACCCTCTGTGAGTCCTAGTCCCGCGAACCATCCGTTCCATGTACGCCCCCAATTCCTAATTAGTTTATTTGATGCTTGCATCTTCTTTCTGAAACTTAATTTGATTGCATGGATTAACTATCGTGCGGTCCGATCGACCTTGATCGAGCTCAATCGGAAAAATTTAGCCACTGATCCACAGTGCTGTCATCTCATTGAGCCCTAGATCTAGGGCTAGCATCCTCCAAGACCTCAGACCTCCTCAACCCCCGATCTGCATATCGTTAGGTGGGTCTCGTTAACTGCTTCTCAATGGTATGTGGGTTGTTTCCATCTGTCGCCGAGAAGCCCCCGATTTTCCTTGCCCTAGATCCATCGGCTTGGGGAAAAAGGAGCTATCCTTCAGGCTGGGCTGTGTGAAGACCCACTTAAGTAGTAATAAGTGAAACTCTTAAACATAAAGGCGCCTTTTCAGATAACGGTGGAGTTCCTGATAAGAACTCCAAAGTTAAGCGTGCTCTGGTGGGAGCACTCCCAAGATGAGTGACCTGCTAGGAAGTTATCTTATGAGGGCAAAATCGAGAGGCCTTTCTGGCCATAGCGGACAATACCTTGGTGCTTAAGAGTTTGGGCTGTTACAAATGATATCAGAGCAAATCATAGGGTGTCAGATAGGAGTCAGATAGGAGCTAAGTGCCATACAGGGCAAAGTACCACTTCATGTGAGCAGCCTCTTGAACCCATGATGGTTAAGGTGCTACATGGTTGTGGGTACCTCTTGTGCCTGTAGGGGTCACCTCTAGTCCTATCTACCCAATGGATGGTTCTTGGATCTGTGTGTGGATACTAACGAGGATGTCAGTTACTTAAGTTGGGGAGATTTTGAAGACCTACTTAACTAGTAATAAGTGAAACTCTTAAACATCAAGACGCCTTTTCAGATAACGGTTGAGTTCCTGATAAGAACTCCAAAGTTAAGCGTGCTCAGGTGGGAGCACTCCCAGGATGGGTGACCTACTGGGAAGTTATCTTCTGAGGGCAAAACCGTGAGGCCTTTCAGGCCAAAGCGGACAATACCTTGGTGTTAAGAGTTTGGGCTGTTACAGGCTGGGTCGACCTGAGCCCGACCCATGCGCATGCGGATCATGGGCGTGACGCTTGGGGCCCACCTATGGCATGGTCTCCTCCGTCCGCAGCAGGTGGGTCCCGCTCCGCAAACCACATGTTGCTGCATGTGTTGTGGGGCCTGCCACCTAACGTCTGTTGGGGTCAGTGTCCCACCAGCGCCACACGTCGGTCCCGGGTTGCGCGACGTGTCTGCCGTGGGTCCCGCCGTTCAATTAAATGCATTATTAAATTTATTATGTTATAATTAATTTAACATTAAAGCTCAATTAAATTAAATTGCATAAAATGAATTGAGTTAATTCAAAAACTTTAATCATCTATAACTATTAAATCATAAGTCTAAATATATTAAATATATATCTCATTTTGCTTAGAAAAATGAGAGGAATAATATGACAGTGTCAAATTTTCTATATGATGCTAATTTAATATAGTGACATTTTATGACCTTCTCGCTTAAACCTAAGCCTTGTAAAAAATATCATCTAGTCATAACTTTGTGCCTAGTGGCCCAAACCTAGTCAATATGAGTCTCATTTTAATCAAAAGAATATCTAGATTAATCTGGTGGTATTAGTTTTATTGTTTGGTCATTAATTTGACTAATCACTTTTAAGACCCTTCCTTAATTACTCTTAATGATCTAAAAAATGGTTTAGTGATAATTTAGTCAATTGGACAAAAAATTAGTTCATCCAATATACTATTGAGATCAAAAAAACCTAATTAACATTAAACATAAATAAAATTTAGGTTTTGATAACTAGAAACTTTAATTTGCCCTAATCACCCTAGAACTTGATTAGGTCATAACTTGGCCAATTAAACATCAACTTGAGTCTACTCCCAATTAAAGTACTCAGTGTGATATAAGAAAGCTATAGCCACTGAGTTTGCTGAATTTGGATATCAAATAAAAAAGTTAGGTTTTGGACTCTTTTATAAAACCTGAATTTTACATAATTGAACCCTAATATTGGAATGATCATAACTTAACCATTAGACTTCAGAATTTAGTGTTCCTAGACTCTATAGAATTCTTAGATAGTAAACAATAATAAACTGACTAAATGTTTAGACTTTATTAGGTAAAATTACTAAATTTCCCTTTTAGGTTAAAATCTTTAATTTGGACCCATAGGGCTTAACACTTGTCCAAATTTGATCTATGCACTATTTATCTTCATGTTAGATAGAAAGTAATCATTTGGAATTAATAAATTCTAATTTGGAGCCCTTAATAAAAAAGTAGCATTTTAGACCCTTAAGTAAGGGCAAAACGGTCATTTTGCCCAAAATTTAGGTTAAGTTCTCTTAATCTCTAGAATATCATTTAAATTATTAAAATTAGTAATAAAATAAATTTAGAATCAATTTAGGCTCTTAATATCATAAATTAAGTAATTTGATAAAAATCCTATTGAATGCTTAAAAACCCTTAAGTAAGAGCAATAACTTCTAACCTAGTTTCAATCTCCCATCCTTAACTTTAGTGAGTGAATTAGACCAGCAATGTAGTAATTATCATCAATTCTTAAAATTCCTCGAGTCCTTTATTAGAAGCTTTTAGGATCTACACTTCACCTTAGGATCTTTTCCTTAAGATTAAGAATAAATACTATGTTATATTTTATTTATTGAATAAATGGGTTATTCAATAAATAAAACCTTAGTTTTATTAGTATTTAGATTTTATACTTTAATCATAATTATTTTATCATTCAACTTAGATTAATACTAGGAGAATAATTATATTAAGCTTAATTGTGCTTAATAGAATTTACCTTGATTATTAATTTACAATTAGACTTAAACCTTAGTCCTTAAGCCTTACCTTTGGATTATGTTATTAAACTCAATTTGTGGTGTTTAACTCATAATCCCTAGCTTTAGCAGATCTTGATTAGATCTTAGTTTAGAACATCTAAATTCATAAAATAAGACTTATTGATTACTTATTTAACTTGTAAGAGATAATGATTGAATTAAGTTAGAACCTGATTAGTTCTAATTGCTTTTAATTTATAAGGCCATATTTCTAAGTTATACTTAATAGTAGAAATTGGAGATCCTATACTTGTATAACTTAGAGCAGTTAGAATGGATAAAGTTGATAATAATAGATATCACCAAATATAGTAGAGTCCCTTGCTTACTATTAACTTACTTATTGCTTTTGCATTCCTTGTACTTTGTGCCATTACCTTGAACATGTCATACAAAATAATATTGCTGCATAAAATGAAAATATAGAGTAACTAGGATAACATTTTTATTGGGTTTAGTTTTCTGGTTGATTTTTGTGCATTTTTACCTTTACTAGATAGGGGTAAGGTGAAATAAGGGATAATTTAGCATTACTCATTGAGGAGTGTTTTGTTAAGTTGGAATCCAAACAGACTTGTAGACATGCTTGACTCCCCAGCCACTTCTAGACGTGTCCATAGAAGTAAAGTAAAATAACTAAAACTTATTACATGTGTATTTTCTGCCTCCTCAATTCAGTTTTGTTTTTGTTTCCACCCTAGCTCAAAAAGACTATGGGAATTCTGCCAAATATTAGAAAGGTTATGGGAATTTATTGTGGCTCAATTGGACAATCCTTCTGATATGATAGTCTTTACATATTTACTTTTTATTTTACAGCTTATTTTTACTACAGACACTTTCACTTCACTTTACTTGCTTACTTGTGTATTTATAGGATGCTAGATTTCATTTCTGCTTACTTATATATACCACAATTAGATTATTTTCTTATAAACATATATAATTCATATGATCATAATCATATTTAGGATGAGTCTTTTCTTTCAATACTTTATTTACTTATACTTATATGACTAACCTTGTTACAACTTTGGTATTGAGGTATGTTCCTTTATCTCACATGTTGCTTAGTTATAAATGTCTTTATTTATAGCTTATTCCTTCCTTTGTATGCATGTTGCACCCATATGACTTACTTGTTTTTATAATCTAAGCAAAATAATGATACCATAAATTTATAATCTATAACAACCTAAAATGTATATAGACAATATGTCTAATCAGATTTTTTTTCTTTTCTTTGGATGGGGCCCTTTCATTGTGAAACTGACAATGGTAGATTCCAAGTTATTCGAGGTAGTCGAGCCTTCCAAAGAAAGTCAGATTCAGGAGAAGGAGTGTGCTGTCGCTGGAGATTCTTAGCTTAGCTTCTCTTTTATTCATTTGAGGATGAGAGATTTATGTTCTTTAAAACTTATTTAATGATTTTAATAATGCAGGTACCCATGTATATTCTTTTACTGTACAAATTTATTATGAGCTGCATGTTTACTTCTTTTTTATATTATGTAAATTGGATATAGTATTTTACCTTTCTTGTTTCCGCACTCTGTGATTGTATATACTTAATGAATAATTTTGCTGCATATATTCAGAGCACATCCTTCCCTTATTAGTGGATTGAGGGTCTTACCTTAATCTAATGATAAGTGAGGGATTTGCCAGAGTGCCACACCTCCCCTTAGGCTTGATTATTGGTGGTTAAGGGGCGGGGTGCCACAACCATAAAGTCCATAATGATCATCCAGAAGGCAGTAATGATTTTAGTGCAATCGGGCCTATCAAGCCATAAAAGCTGAAAGCTATAGGATTTGGGCAATTAAAAAGAATTGATCTTAGCCGATAAAAAAATAGGTTTATGGTCGGAACTTGTGGAATTAATGGAAATTTTCTTAAGCTCAATGAGAGTATTGCAGAAGATGTTGTTCATCAATAAATGATTAAGCATAGCAAATTTTCTACCGGAGGACAGAGTAAAGGGGGAGTTTGTATATTTGAAATCGTCAATACCACAATCAAGAATAGTAGAGTTAAAATCAATGGGTGGAATCTGAATGATTATCAACATAGCCTTTATACTCATTATGGTTAAGGAAAGAGTTAAAATCATCTCCCACAATCTAAGGGAAAGTGACAGCATTATAGTTTTTGAGGAAGTTCCATAATTCAAGCCTTTCCAACCTGAGCTTATTAGCATGAATAAAGGTTGCAACAAAGGTCAAGACGTTGTTGGAGAATTTCAAATGGATGGTTTGATTGCATTGGGAAATGATTTCAGCTTCCCAAAAGTTGGACTAGAACAGGTTCTGAAATAGTATTAGAGACAATTAAAGCAGCATATTCCTAAGTCTGAGCCTAGTTCCCAAAGCCAGCTAAAACAAGATCTGGCCTTCGGGAAGAGGGGCAGGGGCGACTTTGATGTCTAAAAGAGCAATTGTTAGAGTTATGACCAAGGGAGCAGCATCAATTGCAATAAAAAGGTAAATTTTAATAGCATATTTTTTGCATATAACCTTTATCTAGAGAGCCCAACCATGTGTTAGTAGGGAGGTGGGAGATGAAATATCCAACTCATTTAATATTATAGGAGCAGCAATGTTCCTAAGAGTAGATGTATTTCTATCTAACTAGAACAACTTACCAATTTCTTTTCTAATGTTAAAGATAATTTCTTTTGAAATAAAATGTAGTCGAATGCCTGGAAGATTAACCCATATCGGCATAATAGACATGCCATGTTTTACATCTGAAAAGCGATCCCATTTAAAAAATGGCATAGTGTTTCCTTTAATATCATAAGAACCCTTTGAAAAAAACCTAACATAGTCTAGGTCAGATTCAAAGTTAAAGAAAATACGATGGGAATTGAAAGATCTAATGGAAACCGGACCAACAAGCTTTAAGCCCTTAATAAATGAAATACGCCAACCAGTGTAAGGAAATGAGGAGAAGCCAAAGCAGCCACTTCTTCATCAGTGAAGAAGAGGGTCGGGGCTCCTTTATAGACAGTGAAAACAATGGACGTGCTACCTTCCACAATGTCCTTAAGGACCGAATTGTCGGCGATACAGTCGGGGGATCCATTATAGCCACCTAAATTAAAAGCAGCGAGATAAAATTAAAATAGAGTAAGCATAATGGAGAAGTGTCACCCGCGAGAAGCACAGAGGAGGAGAAACCGAAGTTCGCGGGCAGAGCCGACGGAGAGAAGCCCTAGACTGCCGGCCGCCAATCGCCAAATTCCGCCCTAAATCAAGAAATAAAAAAAGATGATATATATATATACACACACACACACTCGAGAAAGTGATCTAGTGTTATTCTTTGAATGAAGAGAGAAGATTTTTCCACTATACTAAAGAAACATCTATCATCCAAATGGAATGATACAAATTAAATTGTGTTATAAAAGTTAAATTATTTGATGTGATTGTTTATTTTATCTTACTAGTCATATTGCTCCCACCAATAATATCGGAACTAATAAAAGTGAACTAAAAAAGATAAAATATTCATGAGTAACGAATGAATGTAAATCATATTTATTATTATTTGGCATTATATGTGCGAACTTATTCAAAAAGAAAAAATATTAAATCACTTTAATGATTATGCATTATCTAAATAGTCTTATACTACATAAGGATTGATGTAAAACTAAGAAAAAGGCAAAAAATTGAAATTGTGGCTTGCATGCTGCCTGGTTATATTCCATCTTTGTTTGATGTCAATTCAATCTATTAAAGTTAGCATGAAATAGTTAAAGAGAAAAAGAGTGGGATAGGACTGAGGGTGACGCATCTAAAAAAGAAGAAATAAAAGGACTTCTTTAACGGAAGCTTGAGGATTAGTAAACTAAATAAAGGACCAAAAGAAGTGAATAAAAAGAATCATCACTCTGCTCTTCTTTGTCTGTCACATCCTTGGTTTTGTCTTGCAGCTAAAAATTAGGCTTGCCATATTTTCGTTTTAAATTTGTCACGTAGTTCCGGCCATAATGGCCTACTGTTATTGGCCGGTTCGGTGGCGGAGAAGGTGCTGGACCGCTGGTTGTGAAGTGAAGGATTCTTCATCGCGTACATGGCTTTGGATTCTTTTTGTCGTTTTGCCTGTGCGTGGCACATATACCCCATCAGTCAGTGTTTTAATTTTATTAAATTCGGCGCACATATTTTTCTAATTTACACAGCCAGCATTCTCTTGTTTTGTTTTTGTTGAAAAGGACTGAGGGCTTTGCTGTAATGCTTGAGAAAAAAATAAAAGTTGCATAGATAGCAAGACTCCAAAATACAACTACCCACAAACAACAAAAGGGCAGGGAAAATGCATTTATTATGAAATCTACGGAGGGGGCAAGAAGTTACAAACAATCACACAGTCTAGAAGAAGATACATGCGTAGAAAACTCATTTCAAGCAGCTACTATGGGGAGAAATTCATTATGGAATAAACAAGTATACATGCAGCCGCCTTAGCCTCAAAATACTTTAGGGTTTCTCTAACTCATAGCCAAACCCATAGCATGGGTATTTGTAAATAGACTCGAGTTTAAATGGACTTGCATTTGATCATAAGTTATGCAAGTTTCTCTTCGTGAGTACGGGCGCGTGCCCATCATTAGAGGTTGGACGCGGTCAAGTCATTTCAGCATTCCTTATGAGAGGTTGTAAGCACCTGAGAGCTTAACTGTCTGCCTGGGTTTGTCATTCACCATGGGTAATCTCTTATGTGGATACGCCCGGGCTTTGTGTATGAGCACGCCAACTGAGCTCCCTCTAGAGTGCGCCAGTTCCTGTCTAGATGTGTTGCATCTGGGCACAAATGTGCTACACATGAACTCCAGGTTCATGTTACTATTCTTTGTCCATCGCACTTCAACTCTACCACAACTAGGTCCCATAGAGATTGAGTGCAAGCCTTCATTGCTTTTTCATTCCATAACAACGATTTAACAAAAATGGCATGGTGCGACACAAATTCTCCTAAAGCTCAACTACCAAGGCCAACTAAAGCTAAGCAAGACATTGCTTTTGTTTATGCAATGTCATTATCTTCATCAGCTTGTCCATCAAATTCTAAGGAATGATTTTCTTCTCTATCATTAGACATCCATTCTCTAGAATAGATCAAATGAAATGATATCAAAACTATAGTTGCTCTGTTCTAACATGATGTGCAACATACTTCTCAAAATGCGCTACATTAGCTATCATTATGAAGCTTACTGATCTCTTGCATCTTACCCAGCTTTGCCTTGAAGTTTTATAGCTATATTATATTGTTTTTTGCATCTGTGATGCCAGCATACTCTGTTTTTATGCTTGAGCTTGCTATAACTTCTTAAAGTCTTAAGATCCAGCTTACTATAGCGTCTCTAATGGTGAAACAATTCCACGTTGTATTTCTTATATTATCAAAATCATAAGCTAAGTTATTGTTTACAAATCACTCCAAAACAAAAAGCTTTGCTTATTGTGTCTCTCAGACATCTGATGATACACTTTACAATATTTAAATGTGTAATAACCCAAAATCCTTACTAATATAATTAAGACCAAAATTAACTCAATTAAGCAAAACTCATGATTTAGGGCAAGTTTAAAATTTGGCCAAACAAAATAAATCATTGGAAAAAGTATACTTTTCTAATCGTAATGCTCAGATTTATGAGCAATATGGATAATAGATACTCATATATTAATTTCTAAAATCATTAATTTCAAAAAATTAGAAAATTAAAATATAAGTCCAAATACAAAAACTTTAATGTTGTTAGATTAAGAATAATAAAAGAAGGCTAGTTTTATAGTTTCATCGAAATAGGATCACTGGTTGCTCGCAATTAATTTTTAAAGTTTTGATTCTCAAAAATTAATATAAAATAAAATATAACTTTAAATTATAATTTATTTATCAAGGATGTTTGTCTCATCAAGACAAACCTTTTAGTTAAGTTTTGTCAAGTTTCAAAATCAAACTGCAAAAATAAATGATTAAATTAAATTTTTCACTTAACAATTTTCCTTATCCTCCTCCGACCCTCTCACGCGTGTGCCCTAGGATTTGTGGCAAAGCACCAGACCCCCCTTGCCCGCAGCTGCCCAGGGCTCCACATCGTTTGGCTCCCCCCACCTTGAGTAGCCCGACCAACCCTCCCCTTCCCTTTCTTTCTCTATAAAGGGACCTCTAAAACCTCTCCAAAATCCACACTTCTTCCTCCTTCACTGATCCGACAACCCCTCCCCCTGCTAGGCTGTGGTGACCGGGGATCGAAGTTCGAGAGTTTTAAAAGAATGATTTATACATTAAAAATATACATTTATGAAAATAAAAAAATAAAATACATAAATGTCCATATTTACATTCAGAGCCATTCATATATGAATTTACAACAGTTTAATATTTACAATAAAGATTTAAACATTCTCAATTTCTCACATCTCTATCTCTTCTCTCCTTTATTATTTAGGCAGATCTTCAATGCTTTAATTTTCAAAATCTAAAAAATTTAGTTACCAGTCAAGTTGGAGTACGTAAATTGTTCTTATAAGAATAATTTTAGCATCCTATAATAGGCATAAATCAACTATAAATGGAATATATGCATAACATTTAGAAGAGAAAAGTAAATATTTAACTTTAAATAACTGCCCTGCAGATTAGCTGTGAAATTCGATATATATGAAAAGCAGAAATGAATAAATTTTATCAAAAGCATTTGTAACATAAAGTTGAGTCCATAGACTACTGAGCCCAAATGGGTAAACCCATAGGCATAACATTTAGGAAGCTTTTCTCACTACCTGTCGGTAGCTTAATCAAAATTAAGGAACTGATGGTGTGTCTTTCCTCTGGATTTGCCCACTTCCTAATAAGGGCTAAATCCCTCCATATGACTCCCAGGGGCTACCAGCAGGCCCAATCTGTACAGATTCTCAGTGTTGCTTTCCATCCTCCAAAGATAAATACCATAATAATATATACCACATTTTATCTTTTTGTTACATGCTTATTTGATAAGATTCATTTTGCAGATTTATAAGCGATAAGCACTTTAAATAATACTCAAATGAAAATTCAATTTCTGATACAATATTAATCAATTCAATTTCTTTGATCTGCCAAAAAATAATTTTAATTTATTAATTTAATATTTTATGATTTTAACATAATTTGTAATATTAGGTTTCTATTAATTTTTTTATTAATTTTGAGTGATTATTATATCTTATAAGGTCAAATTAGGAATTTGACCTTATAAGGGAATATTAGTAATTTTAACCTTAATAAAATCTAAAATTTATGTTAATTTATTGTAGATTATGTCCTAAGGTTTCTATAGAACCTAAGATCATCAAATTCTGATATGTATTGGTTAAGTTATAGCCAATACAATTTCTAGGGTTAATAATTAGGGTTTAATGTGATTAGTGAGTGATTAGTGAAATTAGTCACAAAATTACTAAGCCAATCATACATTTAGGTTCTAATTTACTTTTTGAGTTCTCTGAAACTGAAATTACTTAATTGGATCATTAGATTTGCTAATATTCACTAATCAATATTTTGAGTAATTAGGGTAAATTAAAAGATCTAACCATTGAATCCTAAATATTTTTATAGTTTACTGTAAATTAGATTTTTTTGATCTAAATTGATATTTGGATCACCTAATTTGGAGCTAAATTGACTAACTTATGGCCAAATGAAGTTCTATGGTTAAATGGTTTAATTAAGGTTAGGTCCCAAATGTGATTAATCTAAATCTAATCCAAACAGCAAAGTTAATACTGATAAAATATTTCTTAGGATTTTCTGAGTATTTTGAAACCCATATTAGATATGTTTGGACTAGTGTGCACAAAGTTATGGTTAGTTGAAGTTCTATGACATTTAGGGATTATTTAAATTACCATAAATATCACTATGTGATATATTACCCCAAATGAAAACTTGATAGTCCCAATAAATTTTTTGTGATTTTCTAATGAATTTAGTATATTTGATTGAGCAACTTGGACAAGTATTTTGTCAAGTTTGATATTTTAAATTAATTAAATCCATATATATTTTATTATTTACCTAAATTATCAACAAAATTAATTATAATGATTATTATATTCAAATATTATTAATCAAATATTTTGTTTATTATTAATCAATAATATTAATTTTTTTTTTGTTTATGTAAATATATATATATATATATATGTACATATTTTAGTAGATTATATGTATACAAGTATTAATAAGAATTTATATGTATTAATTTTTAAAATTTTATTTCATTATTATTATTTATTATTATTTATTATTATTCTCTAGGGGGGACCCGCACGTCTTAACCACGTGTCAGACGCGGGTTGGGCCCATGCGCAAATACCCGGGTCAAGATAAGCCCGACCCGGCCCAAGAGAAACGGCGTCGTCCCTCATCTTCGTGCGCAGAGAATTAGGGCTTCGATCCACTCAGCGCATACGACATCTCCAGAAATCAAAACACATACCGATCGAAAGCTTGATCGATGGTCCGTCGTTTAGGCTAAAAATCTAGCTCTTCTTCTTTCTCTATTGTCCTTAAAATCCATGCCCTAATTTTTGTGAATGCAGAATTCTTACGGTAGATTTGCAGTTTATTACAAATTGATCGCCGAATTGGTGATCGACACTACATCACTTAATTCATATTTATCATTTCATATGTATAAAATAATCAATGGAGAACGATCAATTGATAATGCAATGGAGTGAATTAGCGATTTTAGGATTTAGTTTGATTTCTGAGTTATACTACTAATTCGCTAATGTTCATTCAACAATTTATTGCACGCGTTGATCATTACATTCTGGAAGTAAGATATTTGAATACATATATGGAAAGGCGATACCTTGCGAATTTCTGAAATGATTTGGAAGGCTCTTCCAAAGTGAATCGATCTTGACTTTAGAAGAAGTTTAACCTCCTTTTTCTTTCACTCTAAGAATTTTAATTGAGTTAAAATAAGGCTGTGATTGATCTTAGGCGGTGATTGACATGTGGCGAGGAGGTGAGAAGGGTGAGCGACTCGCGTCACAGCCCTCGCCTGCATGGAGCGTTCGTAGGGACGAAGTACCTCCTCCGTCTGATCGAAGAGATCAGACGGTTCAGACGAATCGCCAGATCAAACAGCAATAACAATTGGCGTTAGGGAAATTAGACGGAAAAGATTAAAATACTGACGGTGCCGGTTATAATAATAAATATTAAATTATTATTTTAAGTAATTTATATCAATTTTATTAGTTAATAATAAATATCTAAATGCAACCCAAAAATTTCCAATAAATCACCCTTAGCTAAATGAGAGGTGAGGAATGCAACGGTGCAATCGAATTTTTGATCCGACGAACATTTAATTATTTGATTTTTCAGATATTTAAATAATATTAAAATATTCGCCAAAAATTCAACGACTTCCAAATGCATTCAAAACTTCACCCATAGCTAATTTGGGGGTGGTGAATGCAATGACGAAGTCAGATTTTCAAGCTGAGGTCAAAATTATTTAAATATTAATAAACAAATTTGAAAAAAATTTCTAGTATTTTACATAGGCCTTGCTAAAATCTAGCCAGCTACACCCGATCTCTAGCCCTCGCTTACCAACTAGCCATACTATTGGGGTGAACTCCTTTGAATGGGGAAGAACAGAGAAAGAAAGGGCGATAAAAATTTTATATTTAATTTTTGATAAAAAAAGGGGAAGAAAAGAAAAAGAGAGGGTGAAAGAAAATTCTTTTATTTAATTTTTGATAGAAAGAAATACATACTAAATACATACTGTGGCGCCCACCACCCATAATCTGCCAAAGGATTAGATTAAGGGTGGGGTGTCACTCTGGCTAATCCCTCACTTAATATTGGATTAGGATAGACTCCACAATCCACTTGATTAGGGGAGGATTAACACATAATCAAACTAACAGTCACTGTATAAGCAAACAAACAGAGTGCGAAAGCAATTTAAGGAAAAGTAAACCATCCAAGTATCACAGTGCAAATAAGAAAGAAAAATAGAACTCAGAATATAAGTATACAATCCAAAATCACAGTCAATAGTACATGTATTATTACATAATTTAAAATATTTAAATATAATGAAAAACCACTCATCCTCACTCAAGAATATAAGAAGGCTAAACGACAGCTTCTTCTACGGGCTCCTCCTCTGGGTAAGGCTCCACACCTAACTCCTGCTCATCTAACTGAAAGGAGTCTGCCATTGTCGGTTTCACAATGTAGGGCCCCAGCCAAAAAAAGAAAAATCGGGTTAGACAATTGTCTAAGTACATTTTAAGCTGATGAATTATTATAAGTGTTAAGCAATATCACCATTTGACAACATCTAAGCAACATATATATAAATGAAAGGGAGCAGCAAGCAATACAAAAGAAATAGGAAAGCTATAAATCATCATTTATAACTTAAGCAAAGAAAAAGGAAAGAGGCTAAGGCATGCCTCGTATACAAACTAATCAAGGAGGGGCGTATAAATATACATAACTATCATGTGCTGTAAGAAAAGTTCTACATACTAAATATGCTGGTGATCAATAAAAAACATGCCAATTAAAATAAATAACTCAGCAGTGGTACATATAAATAGCAGCAAGATTCTAACATCCTAAATATATATAAAAGCAGTACAAGGAAATAGCGGACAAAATAGAATACTGAAAAGTAAACAACAACAACTGCATATAAAGCCACACGCGCATCGACTACCATACAGAAAAGAGCTACTCAAGCCCATCAAATATCAAATAAGCTTAGCACCATCACGGCTAAGTCATAAACTGTGTACCTATAGCGACATAAGGAGGCTAGACAAATAAGCACACAAAGCAAATGAAGGGTCTTAGTACTAGTACGGTTAAGGCCCAACTATATGCCCCTAGCAACATAAGGAGGCCAGTAAACTAAGCATACAAGATGACCTTAACGCCAGTACGGCTAAGGCACCAACAGTGTACCCCTAGCGACATAAGGAGGCTAGTAAACTAGGCACACAACAAAACGAATCCTTCCCCTAGCGATATAAGGAGGCTAGGCAATAAGGATATAACTGAGAGGTAGCTCTTAAAACCATTATCTTTTCATAAATCACTTTAATATTTTCACAAGAAATCTAAGGAGTCTCCATATTTTCCTAACAGTTTATTTATGCATCAAAAATTTTGTATGATATGCTCAAGGAAATATGGCACAAAAATCAAGAAATACGTAAGCAATAAAGTATCAAAGTAAGCAAGGGACTACTAAACATGGTGATATCATTTGTTTTCTACTTAACCATCTATCTATTCTAAGTTACACAAGTTCAGGATCACCGTTTTCCTACTATCGAGTGTAACCCAAAAATTCATCCTTATAAGTTAAAAAGGATTGGAACTGATCAGATTCCCATCTAGCTCAATCAGATAAATGACTACGAGTTAAATAAATAAATTATACGTCCTAGTTTTGTAAATTTAGATGTTCTAACTAAGATCTGATCAAGATCTTCTAAACCTATAGATTATGGATTAAACACTACGAGAATTAGGTTTAATCATATAATCCAAAGGATAAGACCTAAGTTCTAGGTTTTATTCTATTAGATATCTACTAGTTAAGGCAAATCCTATTAAGTAATCAAACTTAATAGGATGAATCTCCTATCTTAAATCTAATGTTAAAAGACAAAATAATCAGATAGAGTTGTAAAATAAAAGAAAGTCTAGAAAGCTAATAAACCAAGGTTTCACCCATTGGGTAACCTAATTTACCCAACGGATGAATTCTAACCTATGATCTATTCTTATTCTCAAGAAAAGTCCTTAAGGTGTAGTGCTTAAGACTTAACAGAAATTATTGGAACCTAACATAAGGGTTGATTTCACTCACTTAAATTTCACTAAGAAGATTATAACACTGGTTTTAGGGTTCTGGAATGTTATCTAAAGGGGTAGGGGCACTTAACTCAAACTTAGGCCAAAATGACCATTTTGCCCCTACTTTAAGGGTCAAAAATTCAACTTTTGACTTATGCATCAGAATTGATTTTTCTTAGTTCCAATTGATTTCTTACTGTCTAACTTGAAAATAGACAGTAAGTACGCCTAAATCGGGCGAGAAACGGTCAAGTTATGGCTAAAATAAGGCTAGGGGTAATTTGGTCATTTACCTAGATTTCTAAGGTTGAAATTCTAAATATTATTTCAGTATGTTGATGACATTGAAATTCTAGGTTAGATAGCTTCTTGAATTTTTAAATTTGTAGTTGATTTAACTAAGTTATGACTGTTTGAATTCTAGGGGCATTTTGGTCATTTTTCATCGAGATTTCTAGGGTTGACTTTTTGTCCCGATGTCCGAATGGGAAAACTAACACTACTACGGTGATGGGGCCACTCTCCTGAGCATTTTAAGACCCATATTGACTATATTTTGATAACCGAGTAAAATGTTATGAGGCTCTAAAGAGGTCCTAAAATGCTACCTCGTTATACGTACCCGAAATAAATTTTTACATTATGTTATTTGAATCCTTATATTTTTTTGAGTATTTTAAGACCTATATTGGCTATGTTTTGATCATCCTACAAAAAGTTATTAAACTTTTAAGATTTACTATTCAAAAATACAATTTGAATTATTTTGCTATTCATTTATTCAAATTATATTATTTTACTGTTTATTCCTAAATTTTTATATAAAATTTCTGAAATCATTAATCTTTTAGTTAATCTATGATTAATTAGGCTTAATTATTAATTAATATTAATTAATCTATTATTTAATTAATTAAATTATATTTATTAATATTTTATTGTAACAAAGTAATTAGCACTAATTACTTTTTAAGTAGCCCTAATTATCTGTTAATATTTATTTAAGTATATTTTATTATACTTTACTATTCATTAATAATTAATTATCCTAATTATTGTTTAGGGTTTAATTAACCTTTAATTAACTTAATTAACATCTAATTATTCTTAATTAATTAAGGTTATTATTCAAAAGTAATTAGTACTAATCCTAATTTAATTAACCACTAACTATAATTAATTAAGGCTAAACAGTAATTAATTAACACTAACAGTAATTAAATTATTAATTAAATTAACAGACAGTGGGCCCCAATAGACACGTGGCAATGCTAGAGGCTGCCACGTCGCGTTGTGGGCCCACAGGGGCTGACTCAACTCGGGTGATTGGGCAGTGGGCCCCACCTGACACGTGGCACTGCCAGAGGCTGCCACGTGGCATTGTGGCCCCACGGGGAGTCGGATTGCCGCGGTTGACCGGGCAGTGGGTCCCACTTGCCACGTGGCGGCCCAGAGGCGGCCACGTGGCGCTGTGGGCCCCACAGGGGAGCCGAACAGCCGCGCGGGCTCGGGCTGTGGGCCCCCCACATGCCACGTGGCATGCCCAGGGGCTGCCTCGTGGCCTGGTGGGCCCCACGGCCGAAGCCGAAGGGTCACGGGCTCGGCGGGGCCAGAGGCTGCCACGTGGCACAGTGGGCCCCACCCGCGGCTTACGCGGATCTGACCCGGATGGGTCGGGCTCTGGTCGACCTGGCCCAACCCGAGGCCGCGGCGCTTCGTCTTCTAGGGTTCGGTGAAGCCGAACCCAGACGCATATCGGGCCTCAGTGCACCCGATCGGGTGGGTATGAGCCCGATCGGAACCGGTGGATGGAAAGAGGACAAGTTCATCTACCTACCCAACAATTATTGCAATGATCGAACGGAAATCAGGGGAGATCGGGGTACCTGAAGTGCAGGTCGGCGGTAATTAGGATCGGCGGACAGTGGGCCGGCTTCGGGGCTCGATTCTGGCTCGATCTGGGCTCCGATTTTCGGAAACTCGGAGCCCAGAGGTCGGCCGAGGTTTTATAGACCTGCCGGCGACCTCGCCGAAGCCGGGGAAAGGCCGGATTGGCCGGGATTTGCGGCGGGGCGCCGCGTGTTGCGAGCGGGCGACGGGGCCGAGGGAGACGGTCCCGTAGCCGTTGGATCTGGATCAATCCAACGGCTGCGCTGGCGCCGTCCGATCTAATGGCGCCGTTAGCTACAGTTGGCGGGTCCGTTAAATACTTAACGGCACGCCGTTAAGTATTAAAATAATATATATATATATATATATATTTAAAAATATTTTCCAGAAAATTTTGAACATATTTTTCCTAGCTAATTTGGGGTCAAGGAATTCAATGGCGCAGTCGGATTTTCGATCGGAGGTTAATTTAAATAGGTCAATTTCTAGGGTTTCTGGATTTCCAGGAATCATGATTCGATCCATTTGACTCCTGATTTGGACTAGGTCTTGGTAGTTGACTCCAAATGACCTAATTAGCACTTAAGATTAGTTTTAAGACTAAGATTAGTACTAATTGACTAAGGTAACAACCTGAGTTATTACACATACTAACTACTAATTGCCATCTACCAATTACTAACTACTACTAGTTATTATTATTATTATTATTATTATTATTATTATTATTATTACTCTCATTATTATTATCTTAAGTATTTATATCAAATTTTATTTTTATTTTTATTTTTGCCCATTTCTAATTATCATTGTCAAATTTCTATTACTATTACTACTACTACTTCTAATAATAATGATAATAATAATAATAATAATAATAATAATAATAATAATAATAATAATAGTAATAATAATAATACAAAAAATATAATAACAAATTTGTTGGTATTAATATTATTATTATTATTCTTAAAATCATTCTTATTTTTATTATTATTGCAAATACTATTATAATAATTATTATTTAGTCTAATTTTTTTATTTTTGCCAATTTCATATCATCATCAATTTATTATTTTTGTTATTATTATTATTATTATTATTATTATTATTATTATTATTGATAATGATAATAATTAAAATTATCATATTTCATTCTAATTAATAATAATAATAATAAAAACATTTTTATTAGAATTATTATCTTATTATTATTATTATTATTATTATTATTATTATTGATAATGATAATAATAATATTATTTTTTTCTAATTATTTATAAGTAGAATAATAATAACAGCCATCATTATCTTATTTATTATTATTATTGATAATAATAATAATAATTCATAATAATCATAATAATAAATATAATTATTATTATTAATTATAATGATAAAAAAATATTATATTTTTAATTATTAATAAACTTAATAAAATAATAAAAACATTATTATTATTATCATCATTATCTTTATTAGTATTATTATTATTATTATTGATAATGATAATAATTAACAATATTTCATTTCTAATAATAATAATTATAATAATTTTTAAGTATTATTATTCTTTAATACATAATTTCTTTTTTAATGTTGATCTCTTTATTATCATTTTCTTTTCTTTTTTCTATTCTCATTTTATTACTAATAGTATAATCAAGAGAATGATGACAATGAAAATAGAGAGAATAGGAGAAAGAGAGAAACAGAGAAGAGAGAAATTTTATTTTAATTTATATCTTAATTATAAACTTTCATTTTCTTACTTATTAATATTTTTCATATTATTTATAATTAGCATGATAAAATAATTAATGAGATTATAAAAATAAATAAATTATAAATGTAAATTTCGACATCACCTTTCAAATAAAAATTAAGTATACACATATTCATGATAGATCAAAATAAGCACAATTTAAGGAGCTTAAAATCAAGTATTTAGATATCATAAGATATATTTATAGATTAATTTAGATTACATACTTTTGTTTGGCTTTGAGCCTTAAGAATTTCATATTTAATAATATCTTGATTTAAATATCTTGTCATTGTTTGATTTACTCTCAAAGGCAAGACAACATGCATGAAATGAATAAAGGGTTCTAAAGAGGTTATTTATAGTATGTACATAATGTAATTCAATTTTTTGAATGGGTAAATTTAATCATCTAGCTTTGGAAGTGTAACAACACAAGATTCTTACAATGATAATTAAACCAAAAATCCAATGGATTAGGTGAAAAATAAGAATCTCGGTTTGAGATAAATAAAAATCAAATAAAAAAAATCATAAGATAGAGTACAACATAAGGATCCACTGCAAAATTTTGAGCGCGATTAGTACCCCCGAATATACCTAAAACAATTTTTTGAAATTTTATTTCAAAAGTGTATAGAAAACAAATTATAAATCAGAACTCAAAATTTTTCTTGTAATTTTAGATTGAGTATTAAAGGAAGTTGCTATGTTTCAAGTTTCGTCAATTTTCGAGCTCTAAATTGACCATAATCAATTTTTAAGGTTTTAATATTTGAAATTCATATAAAATAAAATACACATCCAAATTCAATGAATTTTGGACGTGTGCGTTCGTCTATTAGGGATGCTCAATATGGCCATGTTCTATAAAATTTGGGGGCTTAAATAGAGATCGATCAAAGCTCGGAAAGCTTTCAATAATCAGATTTGGATCTAAGGGTAAATAGGTTTTAGGGTTTACTTTTTAAGCCTCATCATTTCAATTCCTAGTCCAAAAGTGAATAAAATGCAAGCCAATCAGAAACCTCTTCTATAACCTACGCCCCTCTCCTCCATCTCACCCTTTTCAGCGCAAGGAAACCACCAGTTCGTCTCTTTGCCATCAATAATTGTCATTATCCTATCTCTTGAAGATCTTCTTACTCTCAAATATTCGATCATTCGTCTTCCTTGGCAAGGGAACTAGCTGATCTCTCTCGTAGTCTCCATTTTGACTTTGTACCCGGGGGTTGGGTTTGAGAGCTGTGTCCAATCTCGAGCGACCTTTGCTCGTCCGGATTCAAAATTCTTAAGTTATTGACCCAGACAAAAATACTACAAGATCCGATCCGCTTTTATTTTATGGATTCCTTCATAGCAGCAGCTAATTTCTCAATCCTTTTTCTCCTTTGATTGTCAATCTTTCACTTACTGTCAAGGTACTAATCTACCCAGTCTTAATCCAAACCTCTTGGGTTTAGATTGACATATCTTAAATTAAAGTTCAGCTTCTTATAAGTAATTTCTTAGAACATGTGAGGCTTAACCTTGCTTCAAATTGGTCTTCTGTATTGCATGTTAAATGATCCTCTCAAATAAAAATCAGCCTTATGCCCTAAGCATATCATTTAAAATTATAACATCCATATATTGAGATTAAGTAATGCTCTCTAGAAATTTGTTCCATTATCAATTTCATTTATTCTGTCTTATTAATCTGCAATTCAAGGCTAACTATCAATAATTTTTTTTAGTTAAAGTCCAATGGAATATACTTTGAATAACTCACAATTAAGATTAAATAAAAATTTTGCAATATTAAATTATGTATTCATATTATGATAACATTCTTCAAAAAGTTAGTAATATGAATAATAATATTATAATATTTACATTCTCCTTTTATGAAGTATAATATGATAATTATAATTATAGTAAGAGAGAAATTTAGATATATATATATATATATATTGATAAGAAATTAGATGTCATTACTTGGAGTTACATTTAAGTTTGTAAGAAGCTGTGGCGGCCTGCCATTGGGTCAGCAACACTAATTCAGCGTTAGGTACTCACTCCGTATGATCATATCGGGGTTTAGTATAACAGTATATTTTGAGGGAATAAAATACACACTTCCATATTCATTGCAACATTCAGAAATACTAGAAGAATAAATGAAATACATTCATTGCAAAATAATAATTGTTTTACAAAATCTATTACACATTAAGCAAAAATTTAAAACTTTAAGAAAATCAACATCTAAGTTGCTCCATCATGTATTAGCTCCTCCTCAAAGGCTTGATCTTGAGATTATTTCTGAACAGCCATATATATATATATATATATATATATATATATATATATATATATATATGATAGGACGAACCAAATAAAAGAAAGAAAAGAAAAGAAAAGAAAAAAAAATATAATTAGACACAAAGGTCTAAATAAAGTTTATAGGATATCAAAATTTATGTTTAAGCGGTATGATTTTGTATGAGAAATATATACAAATAAAATGTGATATTAAAGTATGATATGCTTATAATTATGAATATAATATACATATTTAAGATATGCAATCATTTTGAAAGAAAATAAATAATATATAATATTTATCTATTGGACAAGGTTACAAAATAATCGAAGAGTTAGATATGTTTATCTAACTATCTGAGATGCGGGTCCCTAACTAATTACATATTCCCCCTCAAAGGCTATGTGTAATCTTCTTATTTCTCTAGCTATGAGTCTATCCTGACCTAATGTGTTGCCTGTACAGGCCTGGATTTAACCTGAATGAACTCATGATACTATTTTCTGATCATTTATTTCAAGTTCTGAGCACAAAATCTCATATAAATATATCAAAGTGAATCAAAGCTTAATAACGATGCGAATGCTACAAATAAAATTATTACAGAAAAAAAATAATATTCTTCATTTTATTTTAGTATAAATAATCATATTAATTTTATCTTAGTTACTTTTCTTTATATATTAAAAATAATTATTTATTTTTTTTTATTATAAGTAATATATATACATATATATATATATATATTAAATGAAAAAAAATTGACATAAATAAAGTTGCAGAAATTAGGAGAATATACACATATATAGACAAAAAAGAAAATAACAGAAATAAAAGATACAGAAATTAAGAAATATATACATATATAGAAAAAAAAAGAAAATGACAAAAATAAAAGTTGCAGAAATTAAAATATATATACATATATATATATATATACATATATATATATATAGAAAAAAAAAGAAAATGACATAAATGAAAGTTGTAGAAATTATAAAATATATACATATATAGAAAATTAGAAAATGACAAAAAATATTTTGTAGAAATTATGAAATATATACATATATAGAAAAAAAATGACAGAAATGAAACTTGCAGAAATTATGAAATATATATATATATATATAGAAAAAAAAGAAAAATGATAGAAATGAAAATTGCAAAAATTATGAAATATATACATATATCGAAAAAATAAATAAAAGTAAAAGTTATAGAAATTATGAAATATATACATATATAGAAAATATAAAATAATAGAAATGAAAGTTTCAAAAATTAAGAAATATATATGTATATAGAAAACAAAAATAACAAAAATGAAAGTTGCAGAAATTAATAAATATATATGTATATAGAAAAAATAGAAAATGACGTAAATAAAAATTGCAGCAATTAAGAAATATATATATATATAGAAAAATAAGAAAATAATAGTAATGAAAATTATAAAAATTAAGAAATATATACATATATAGAAAAAAAGAAAATGACAGAAATACAAATATAATAATAATAGTAATAATATTAATAATAATAATAATATTATTATTATTATTATTATTATTAAAAGAAGAAGATGAAATAAAAAGAATAGAAAATATTACATTTTTTTCTCATTTTTTACTCTATATTGATATTAATGAGGCTTTACTAGAGGTCAGTGGAGAGAATGTTATGCGTGGAGAGCCTTTAGTGCCCAGGAGCAACAAAGGCGCTGCGCACGCAGTGGCGCACCGCAGCATGCCCAGGCGGTTCTTATTCGAGAATTGAGGCACGAGAGCACACTTCAGTGGTCAGAAACCAAGTAACAGGTGCTCCAGCGCGGTGTAGCAGAAATTATTTCTTCAGCACGCTGCAGCGGAAATTGGCACAATAGCGCGCCGCACCGAATCAACGGGTCCATCCCGAGGCCTGAGCACTACAGCAGTCTAAAATTGAGACTGTATGCGCTACTGCATGCCTTGGTGCACCGCAGCGGATTCAATTTGCGAATGAGAGCACTTATTTGATAATGTGGACAACAAATAGGAGGGCATTTTGGAATTTTTAGGGCATGTTTCTTCAACTGAGTACTTAAGTAAATATTTTGAAGAGATTCCTAAGTTCTGTGAATGCAAGTGAAGTCAGGTGGGGGCTGGAAGCTTATGTGAGGAAGAGATTCTTAGGCTGAACTCTAAGGAAGCTGCAGTGCAAGTTAGGCCTTGTATGTTGGAGAAGATACTCTAGGTGGTGGCTGCTTCCTCTCCTCTCCATTATAGAGTAAGAACTTGAGCAGTTTGTGACTCTGTAACTTCTGTGGATACATGTGGCGTGGCTCCGTGATTTTTCCCATTCATAGATTTTTCATATATATCTTGGTGTTTGGATGTTTTGTGTGATGTGACTTGTGCATGCATGTGCGGTATTTTTTGTTCATATGAACTTTTGTAATTTCTGAGATTACTTGGTAACCGTCAATGTAATTTTGGTCCTTGAATCCCTTGAACTGTGCACTCTAGCTCAAATCGCTTTCGCTGCATAATAGAGCATTAAGATTTAGGTTCATCCCCAACAAGTGGTATCAGAGCGAGGCTTACCTTGTTGGTTCTAGGGTTTGCTTGTTTGAGTAGGAGCAATCGCTGATGAGATGAGACATAAGATTGAGAAATTCAGATGGAGGATCTGCTCTACTAGAAGAAGTTGTACCTTCCATTGAAAGGAGCTGACAAGAAACTTGCAACTATGACTAATGAAGAATGGGAAGTTCTTGATAGAACAACTTTGGGTTTGATTCATTTATCACTATCTTTTTTTGGTGCTTTTAATATTGTTAATGATAAAATATATGTAGATCTCATGAATGCCCTAACGAGGATGTATAAGAAGCCTTTAGCTTCGAATAAGGTTTTTCAAATGAAGAGACTGTTTAATATGAAGATGATGGATGGGTATTCAGTGACCGAACACTTAAATGGGTTGAATACTATGACAAGCCAGCTGGTTCGGTGGGCATCAACTTTGATGATGAGGTCTAAGCTCTGTTAATCCTCTATTTATTGCCAGATAGTTGGGATTGGCTGGTTACTTCCACTAGTAATTCATTTGGAAATGCGTCATTTAAGTTCGACAACATCATTAGGCTAGTGCTAAATGAGGAGGTGCAGAAGAGATCTCATGGAGAGGCATATACCTCAGCACTTAATGTTGAGAATAGAGGAAGACATGCTAAGAGGAGACATACCAAAAATAGGTCGATATCTCGATGAGGAAAGTAAAGACCTGAAAATGCAAAGCCAGGTTGATAGAACTATGGGAAGGTAGGTCACTTCAAGATGGACTGCTCTACCCTGAAGACGCTAAGTTGTGGTATAAGGATAATGAACCCCACTGTGAATGTTTCAGCTGAGGAGGATCAGGATGCTTTGATCCTCTCACTTGTTAATATAGAGTCCTGGGTTGTGGACTCGGGAGCATCGTTTCATGCCACTCCGTCAAGGAGTGCCTTCAAGAGTTACACCAAGGGCGACTTGGGGAAAGTGTACCATGAATATGATATAGCATGCGATATTATTAGCAAAAGTGATGTAAGTGTTAAGCTACAAAGCAGCACAGGTTGGAAGCTGAAGGATGTTATAAATGTATGATGTCTAAGAAGAAACTTAATCTCAGTAAACCAGTAATCTAGAGAGGGCTACATTACTTGTTTAATAGGAGACTCGTGGAAGGTCACCAAGGGTGCACTCATTATTGTATGGGGCAGTATGGAAGGTACACTTTACTTGATCAATATAGTGATTGACATTGTTACAGCTACTGAAGAAATATATGATGATCTATAGCATAGGAGGCTTCGCCATATGAGCGAGAGGGGATTGAAATCCCTATAATCAAATGGGAAACTCTAAGGACTGAAGTCCATGGACTTGTATTTTTATAAAGACTACATGCTGGGAAAGCTGAAGAAGGCTTCATTGTCCAAAGTTGGAAGGGAGCTGAAAAGCATGAAATTGGAGTTGGTGCATATAGATGTATAGGGACTAGCTTCTGCATCTTTCATAGGTGGAGCTACATACTTTGTCACCTTCATTGATGATCGTACTATAAAGGTATGTAATGCAGGGTATCAATGAACTCATCATCGACGTACCAGATCTTAAATTAGTTTAATGGTAATATGTTTTATTTTCCTATTTTTAAGTTTTATGGGCTTTTGTATTTGTTCTATAAATGGGCCTTCATCCTAGCCCATATATTATCATGTGACTTGTTTATGTAAAAGGACATTTTAGTCCTTCATGAGAGATTAAGTATATGGTTTTTTTTGGACTTTTAGAGGAAATGACACTTTAGTCCTTCATGAGAGTTGGTTAATGATTTTTATGATCATTTGGCATGTATTTTTTGGCTATAAATTGGCCACCCTCACATGTATTATAGCATTGCAAGAGATATAAAAAAATACTCTCTTCTTCTTTGTGTTATGTAAGCTTCATTCTTAAGAGAAGGACTTCTTGAGGTTTGGTTTGTAATTCTTGTAGAAGGACTTCCAAGAAAAGAAGGTTCGATCTGCGGCAAATGACTGCTTGTAGAAGTTAATCTTCTTTATCGTAAGCGACATATTCGGTAATAAGGCTCCCATAAGATCTTCTTCATTTAATTTTATTTTCTTTCCACCTACCTTACAAATGTGCTCGTTTAATCTTAGCTCTTTTTACTTGTAAACGCTTAACTTCTCTTTATTCTCAATAAGAGACTCGCATATCTACTAATAACCTCAATATGCAAGGTTAACTCTATAAAGTGAACTAATAACCTTAGGTTGCTACAACAACATTCTTCTTCTTCAAGGATAACTTAGAACAACTACTAAGGTGGCAAAACGAATATGGGACTACACATCTCTATATTTTTATCTTTCTCTATGGAGCCTCGCTTCCTTTATAGGCATGTTAATACTAATATTAATATGGTTATGATCAAGCTGGTCACCAAATCAGAAAAATTTCCCAACTATAGTTGAGTTAGGAATTAACCCTACTTGTCTTAGCTGAAAGACTTGTCTCCTGAAAGCTATAAGTCATTCATCCACATATAAAAGGAAATCAATGTGCGGAAGCAAAATAAAATCATAATATCATTCCATATCATGTAAGAAAAAGGATAATATCTCAACTCTGTATATATATGCAGAAAAGTAAATATATTTAGAACAAATGAGCTGAATTTAGAGAGGTGCATAAATTAGTACTGCCATACCAAAAATAAGCCAAACAGGGCCACTGAACAGAAGGTTCCTCACGTATCATCCAATCCCTATCATGGGTGGATCCGTGCCAGACTATAGAATTAGACATATATCATCCGAGCCCTATCATGGGTGGATCCGAGTCGATTATATTACAAAAGAGCTGAACTTAAGAGGCAGACTAACTGGAACACGCTCTACTAAATTGATTTCTCAAGAACTAAACGATCTAATATAAAAGTTAAATAATGTTTATGCATCTCAAATCAATTATAGAATATTCATCAAATATGCTAAGTCCAACTATTATGTCCAAGGAAAAATGCTCAATCACAATGTATGCAAAGTAACAAAGTTAAAGTAAGCAAGAAACTCTACTACACATATGTGATATATGCTATTATCTAATTTTAATTAATTCTATCTACTCTGATATAGTATAAGCTTAAGATCTCTAATATCCAACTAATCAGTATAATCCTAGATTTATGGCCTAAGAGGTTAAACATCAGAACTTAGCACGTTCTAATTCAAAATCAAAATGAGTCAAATATTTAATCAATGACTTAATTATTGTATTTTAATAACTCTAACTCAATCTTGATTAAGCAAATCAAGATTTTGAAATTTAGAGTTTAAACACTGAATTGGTGTTTAGACTCTAAATCAAAGGTACTAATCTTCTAAGAATTTAAGGTTTCACACCCAGCTTTACTCTAAGGTAGAGAAATCTAAAGAGCTGAGAGCTTAGGAAATATGATCCTAGTTTAGATAAGTTGAATATAAAGTTTTAAGATAAAATAATCAAGTAAGAACTTAAAAATCTAAGAACTAAAATCAATCTATAGAATAATTTCATTATTCTATAGGTTGAAACTGCTTAAGCTATTAACAGAATTCTAAAGGATTAGGCACTTAAGAGACTTAACAACTTCAAGAATATAGGTTGTAAATTTTATAAAGGCTTCATTTAATGAATGGCTACTAAAGATCTAAGATCTAAGACTTAGATTTAATTACTTAAGACTTAATTAAATCTAGATTCAAGATTTCTCATTAAGAATTTTACTTGGGAATAATTAATAAAATTGGTTTAGATGGTAGTTAGGCTAACTAGTACTGATTCCATAAGATTCGATGTTATTTAATAAATTCATATGGAAGGTCTAAAGATCATCTTTAGATTTTAATAACCATTTAAGTGAATTTTAAGAAGAAATTAGAAGTTAATGTTTAGGACACAATAATTAAATGCAAAAGCTCATGAAATGATCCTAAGCCATTATCTTATTTAGAGCAATTTAATGAAATTTCCAGGATTTTAGGACTCATAAACCAACTTTTGGTAAAAATGACCAAAATGTCCCTCCCAAGGGAAAAATTAAAAATTTAAGGTTTAAGCTTCTAAATTGATTTTAATCAATTCTAATAGTTCATTATTGTCTAAATATGAGATTAAGGGTGATTAACCAATTTAAATATTATAAGATTAAGGTCTAAAATCACAATGAACTATACAAATTATATAAAAATGATAGGTATCATGGTCTTATAAATCAAAGGTTAAATGGATTAATTATTCACCATTCACTATTTTGGGTATTAGCAAATTTAGAACTCTTAAAATATTTTTAAAGGCATAAATAGGCTCTTCTCTGTTTTATGAACAATTAGAGATCTTAATCATACAATTTGGTCATTAAATGAGTTAATTATTCCCAATTTAAGTATAAAGAGAGATTAGTCAAAATTAGAAGTTCTAATTAAAAAAAAAGTAAAATTTTATTTTAGATTATTTTTTCTTATATTTTTTGATCAAAATGGTATACCGGATCATACCATTTGAATTTAAATTGAGTGAAATATTTTATTAATTTATTTGAATATATTTGGTTAATTAAATCATAAGCATTATAATTTAATGGCTGATTTTCATAAAGGAACTAAATTCTAGAAAATCGGCTATCAAAAATAGCCTAATAGCAGAAGGCATGGGTCGAGGATAGGCCCGACCCATTACTGTTGGCTTCCGTTTTCCTTCGCAAATCCCCAACAGCTGGGTCGCTACCTCCCGTTGATCACTGCACCTTCACGAAGTTAGGACACATCGATTCCATGCAAAAGCCCTAAACAGAAGGATCAGAGATGGCAGGTCATTACTCGACTCAACCCCAAACCTAGAGTTTACTGTGGGGAGCTATATCTCCCCACAAAGAATGAGGAGCTGCTCCGTCTCAATCCACGCACAATAAGGATCTACCGACGGAGCAAAGAGCCTAAGGTTGGGCTTTAAAATCAACTGTATCATTGGGGTTCTGTTTGTGATCGAGCAAATGCAAGTCCCAACCATGAGTCAAGTATGAGTCAATCAATTTGAATCGAATCGATTGATCAGATTGAAATTAATGATTACTATTCCTTAGCAATCGCCCATTGAGGTAATTGAAAACCAGTGTGTCCCCAACTCTCAAGGGCTTACAATGGCTTAATGGCTGACTGGCAGTGCACTCCCAGATAGTGACTTCACTGTCTGGTCCACTGCCAGACTCTACCAGCACCACAACTGCTTACTGATGAGCTAAGCTGAGGTTCAAGCATAGCGTCTAGGGTGGTTTGAGCAGCAGGGAAAGCAAATAGTGAGTTGAATTGGCTTACTAGAAAAGGAGGGGTACCTTGCAATGCGAGTCTGATTTGACAGGTTTCAGAGGCTATCCTTGATTCCATGAACTTTGCCAAGCTTCAGATAACATGCTGGGGGCTTGAACTTCAAGCCACACCCACTAGCCCATTGGATCAAAATTGGGAAGAAGGCAGGAGCTCCACAAATAGCTTCAAGAAGAGCAACAAGGCTTGGAAGGTACATAAGGGTTTATAAGTTCAATTGAAAGTGCACAGTGAGCAAAGAGCTCACGGTGAAGATCATCGAGGCTATTTATAGCCTAATGAAGCACCTCGGGCTCTTGGGTTGGCCACCATTGGGTGACCCGATGGGAGGATTGTGGGCTCAACCACTAAGGGGCAGGCTAGGGAGATCGGCGCCAATAACAAATTAGGATCCCGCAAAGGTGGGAGACCAAAGAAATCGCTGGTGCTGCCAGCGTAGGATTTGTTGCGAGATGTCAGGAAGGGACCGTTCGACATGAGCTTGGGGATGAAGGCTTATAGTTCTAGGGTTTTGTCATCCATCTAATCAAGCAATAATTGAATTAGGATGGTGGTGATGCCACCAGACTAACGACTGAACATGGGTGCATCCACAGCCGTGGGATCACTGATTTGATATAACGGCTGTTAGACCTTTTGATTGAGTGAAGATTATGAACGCTAGATCTAGGGTGGGGATGAGATCGATGATCCAGATGTAGCCGACCTTTTTGCTCAACTACTAACCGTTGGAATGGTGAAGGATTAAGGAATTAATTAATTTAATTAATTCTTTTAATTAAATAATTCAAATTAAATCTAATTTAGCCTAAATGACCTCCAATAATTCCCAAAATTTCACCCTTAGCAAATTTGGGTGTGAGGAATTCAAAAATGTAATTAGATTTTAATTTAGAGATCAATTTTATTTAGCTAATTTTCAGTATCTTAAAATAGGCAAAAATAGCTAAATTACTCAAATGAGCTTTGATTGATCCCAAACTTTTAGGGTTAGGTTGAAATGGATATTTAAATTTAATGGATTGGGAATTAGCACTTAGTTTAGCTAAAATTAACTAGGGTAACAATAATGGGTTGTTACAGACTCCCTCACTTAAGAATGATGTCATTCATGAATCACTCAAGTCAAGAAAGTACAATAAATGTGAATTATAAAGTAATAACTGAAAAGAAATGAATAGGAGAAGAACCGGGATTTGCAAATAGCTATGGATACAGCATATCCGCTTTCTTTTCCCAAGGAGATTCCTCCAGGGAACGATTCTTCCATTCAACCTTTACCATCGGAATGGAGCGATTTCTCAACTGCTTTTGGTCATGATCTAATATTTTGACAGGTTCTTCTACATAAGAGAGATAAGGTTGAATATCTACTACTGGAAGCTAAACCAAATGAGAATGGTCTCTAAGATATCTTCTTAATGATGACACATGAAACACATTGTGAATTGCTACAAAATCATCAGTAAGATTTAGCATGTAGGCTGATAATCTTATCCTGGCTGATATCACAAAAAATCGTAGATGACAGGCCTAGGGCAGGGATGAGATCGATGGTCCATATGTAGCCTGCCTTTTTGCAAAATCGCCAACCATTAGAATAGCGATATATTAAAGAGTTAATTAATTTTATTAATTCCTTTAATCAAATAATTCAAATTAAATTCAAATTTAGCTTAAATGACCTCTAAAAATTCCTAAAATTTCACCCTTAGCAGATTTTAGTGTGAGAAATTCAGAAATGCAATCAAATTTTAATTTAGAGATTAATCTAATTTAGCTAATTTTTAGAATCCTAAAATAGGCAAAAATAGTGAAATTGCTCAAATGAGCTCCGATTGATCCCAAACTTCTAGGGTTAAGTTTAAATGACCATTTAAGTCTAATGGAATGGAAATTAGCACCTGGTTTAACTTAAATTAACCATGGTAATAATCGTGGGTTATTACACACACACACACACTCTCTCTCTCTCTCTCATAAGTCAAAATTAGTAATTTATATTAATGTGACAATGCCCATTGGAGTGTCACTTTTCATGACTGGGTGATTAAATAATAATGGTGGTTCCAACTAAATCATTCGTCATTTTTACAAAACCACCTTGTGACCTGCACTTAGTCACATTTTAATGCTCATCTGGGTGGTATTTATTTCAAAGCCATCAGTAAACTAGCATTTTACTTCTATGATTCAATAAACATTGCATAACCATTCACCTGGATGCAAGCCATTGCACATCTAGATGCATGCTTAAATGTGTTTAGGAATATTAGTCATTGCACACATTTTATCATCACCTAAACCCATGTGCAATTTTTGATCACGTTCTTGTGCAAGTCTTAATATTGTGCCAAGTCATGTCTTCATTAGGGGGCTTGGAACTTGTGCACACCTAAGCACCCACTCCTTGGGCTTGCTGTGCTTAATTCCATGCCTAAGCACCTTCTCAATCACTATAGAAAAGCTTATGTCTGGCTATGAGTAATCGCATTTGGGCATGACTCCAATGATTGGGTGTGATAGACCTAAAATTTACCACCAATTTTTTTTCGATGTAGTAAGTGAATTGAGAAAAATGTTTGAGGAATGTCAATTCAATATACTTTGATCAATCTAAACAATATGATCTACCCTTAATGAAAATAATGGTTTTTCAATTACTTAAATAAATTGATGTTAAGCTTACATTTAATGATATTCAAATTGTGTTATCAAATTTATCATAACAATCTTTAAATAAAAAAAAAATAGAGTCAATAAGCATCTCAATAATGATCATGCATAAATTCTTACAAAAGAAGGTTTATTTTGAAATGGATAGCAAAACCATTAGCAGAACTTTCTAAGAACAGATGAAGATGTTCTATGGGCACTAGTACTTTTAAATTCTTACATAATATGGAGTAAAAATTGGTATTAAAGGACCCCTCATCCACCATAACCTTAACGTTCCCACCATTATTAAGAGATATATTATGTTATTTTACCCAAGTTGCTAAAATAGATTATAACAATATATGCACAAATGCATTAAGAGTTATAATTATTCATATGAATGTTAGAGGAAAGTAAACGTAGCTCACAATTAAGAACTACAAATATTCTAGTTTGGTCATATTTTTCTTAGCCATAAGATGCAATTTATTGGAATAGGAGCAATTATTATAAGATCGGCACATTAAGAATTTATTTTTAT
This sequence comes from Gastrodia elata, assembly GCA_016760335.1. Classification (NCBI taxonomy): domain Eukaryota; kingdom Viridiplantae; phylum Streptophyta; class Magnoliopsida; order Asparagales; family Orchidaceae; genus Gastrodia; species Gastrodia elata. The sequence goes on along the minus strand of CM028670.1, from coordinate 90,823,282 downwards.
TATTATACTAGTAGACACATGAATTTCACTAAGCCAATATTTTGGTAAATTTCAAGTTGAAGTCATGAGCAATTGAATTCAACCACCAAAATAGAAGGGCAGTACACAACCATTGGTTAATCCAAAGTATTGTCAATCAAAAATGCAAAATGTATCATTTTTAATTAATTAGAGACACCAAAAGCCACCATCACGTGCATTCAAGGAACAATTAAAAAATTCAACCTGTGAATTAGTCCAACATTGCTTGTCGATGGAATGATGAAGAATGGTTTAAGTGGTGGTAGTTCTATTGAAGAAGAAGAAGTAGAAGAAAGATTATACTCATTTCCAAGAGTGGTAAAATTTCTTGTGATTTGAAGTTTTTTCTTAAAAGTTGTTGATCAATCAAAAGAAAAACTAATGAAAAAACAAATGCAAAGCATGCTGATAAAAAGCTACAAAACCATAGTCTAAATTAGTTTAGTGCATGTACCATTGTCAGGGTTAACCAGATAAAGTATTGGATGTCCAAGCGTGCCTAACTGCCTCTTTCAGCCATCTAACCCATTGAATGGGAACTTAGGATCCCAATCATTAAACTTGCATGAAATGATGCTAGAACACTTTTAAATGACAAAATTACAAAACCATAGTGGAGTTTAAAAAAGTTTTCTTCGCTACGAGTGAGTTTATCGAGGTTATGAATGTAAGGGTGGAAAACAAACTCTAGTATTCTTCCTCTTATTTTACTAGTGAAATCTTTGTCTCCTTCTTCTAATTGACATAGGTGATTTTGCTGAATTGCATTAAATAATAGTTCCTTAGGTTGTGCTTTCTTTACTTTATTCTTACACTATTCTTGGGTTGCCTTTAGAGTACCTAAGGAGTGCAATAATTTCTATACACAAAAGAGATCAAGACACAATGTAATATAACCTGTTGGGTCAAACATTTGATTTTCTCATAAGTTCTCTCCTCTACAAATGGTAGTAAAGTAGATTATTTTTCTTAATGATCACTCTTGGTAATTGCGCCCAATTTTCCTCCCGTGGTGAGATTTTGTAACCAACATTTTGTGCATGTTAAAGTGCAAATGGTGGAGTATTTGGTGAACTCGCATGGCTCTTTTGTTTTCCCATGCTTGAGTTGGTTCTGGTTTAGCTTGTGAAGCTTGAGCCAGATTGTGGATGCACATGTGAGGGAGTAATTGTTAAGTATTTGAATGTGTATTAGTCATATATTTCTCGTGAATGGAAAGGTCAAGTTATTTATATATATTGAAAAGCCAAGACTCAGTGGTTTAATCTCTTGGGTTAATAATGAGGTTTTTGAGGTGTTTTCGTGCATTTTCTCTTGTATGGTCTCTGCTACTTGAATGTGAATAAGAAAGCATATTAAAACATTTCTTAAGAACAATAATTGTTGATATTGAAGTTCTTACAATGATCAACAAATCATTATTAAATAATAGGTGTGAATAATGTATTATTGTTCTAAGAAGTGAAGTCAAAGTCGTGGAAACAAACTTCCTCGAGGAAATATGGAAGTTTAATAATAACAATTGCTATGAGAGAAGAAGAGATCAAACAAGCTTTTTTTAAATCGTTTGAGGAAGTGAAGAGCCTGCATTTATTGACTCAAAATAAATTGCAGTGGAAAATTAGTTTTGCTCAAGAAAAACATCTATTCATAATGTAAAGGCTTTACTAGTATTGCTCTTTAGTCAAAAAAATTCCCCACAAGAAGAAGAGAATTTTAATATAGTTAGCATCAATCTTTATATGTAATCGTTATCTTTTTGATTAAATAAAACTCTACATTGTTAGATTAATATAGATATAAACAAAGAGATGAGATTAATCATATCACAAAAAGATTTTCTTAAGCGCAAATCATCTTTATCTTTGAAAAAGTTGAAGAGCTTTTTGAAGCCAAGTAATTGAAGAACTTGTGCTAAAGCAATGCCATAGTAAGAAAAAATAAAAAAAATGAAGGGATAATACCTTTCTAGATACTAACACATACAAATAGAGTCCTTATCAAGCGACTACTGTTTTTCTTGTTTAGTTATTTAGAATTAAAGGAATATGCAAACGAGGCCTTAAGCAGCAAGTTGGCACTGCTTAAGCAAGTTCTTGGAATAAACAATTATCAGCTTCTTCTTTAGCTTTTGGAATCACAAACTTTGCATGATTGGAAGAATAAAGTGGTGATAACTATGCTGGAATGATAAATAAATTTTAATTTTTCTGAACACTAAAATTCAAGTATGCTGTAGCTGAGCCCCACAGTGGCATCCACTGAAAAAATTCAAGAAAAACAAAAAACACTTTGCCCTCATATAATTGAAGAGCATGAAATATAGCATTGGGGGCAATAAAATTCAACTACTAACTATTCATTCAGCATTAGTTAAATCCACTTCACTGTGTAGAGTTAAATGAAAGCCAACTCCGGTTTGTAAATGATAATATGAAGTTGAAATATCACTATGACAAATATTTGTCTTCAAGAATATAATGTGTGCGAAATAAAAGCAAACAAAATCAACAATCTAGATACAGAACTTTAATACCAGAGTAAAAATTATTATAGAGATACTTTATTATATAATTATATCTTTAAACATCAGATTACTGGAATGTTTTAGTAAACTATAAATTTAGATCAAACTAAATATACTGTTAAAAAAAATATATTTTTGTGATCATAATTCTTAAATTTATGAACAATCTCGATTAACTTTTTGAAAAATATGAAAAGTAAATTATAAGTTTAAATAATGAAATTTTAGTGTCATTGAATTAAAAATAATATGATGCTAAGTTTAAGGTTTCGTCAAAATTTGACTACCGGATAACCCGTAATTAATTTTTGAAATTTTTAACTTGAAAATTTAATATCAAATAAAATACCGCTTCAAAGTGCAAAATTTTGGTGTAACGATGTTCGCCTCGTCAATACGCACGTTTTGGCCAAGTTTCTTTAATTTTGGAAATTAGACGACGAAAAAGTACATATAAATTAAATTAAATTTTATTTAAAACTTTTAATTAAATTTTTTATTTCCTAAATCTTTTTAAATCCCCGTCTTTCCCTCCCGCAATGCCTGCTAAAGCACGCATCGCTTGCTCGATGCCTTTGCCTCAGTGAACAACCCTAGGTTGTCACCATGCTCAATTTAAACAAAATCAAGTTCTAATTTTTATTCAATTAGGTCTAATTGTCAACCACAAAAATTTAGGATTCATCGGAACTCGATTGGATCAATTGATTATTTAGTCAATTTTATGACATAGAAAATAAGCTAAATTAAATTGATCATCAAATCAAAATCTGATTGCATTTCTTAATTTCACACACTCAAATTAGTTAGGGGCAAAATTTTGAGAATTTTTTGAAGATCATTAATAATAAATAATTAACTTTAAATTGGAGATATTGCAAATTAGGGTTTGTCAAATTCAGAAATTGCACAATTAACCCTATAACGGTCAGTCGGTCACCTGGATCCGTTGTGCGGATCATGCGTAATCTGTTATGGGGCTCCTAGTTGTCCCTCTCTCCCACTCGATTAATCAGACGACGCGGCAGCTATTGCCCAGGCGCCATCTAGTTGTCCCGCTCTTCCACTCGATTAATCAAACGACTAGGACACTTTCGTATACTATTCATCTCCGTCCCCAACTTCCCATTCGCACCCGCTAAATCCCAGCAGTTTGTTATGCTGACAGTATGGGGAATCCTCCCTGTTCCCCACTACCTCTCCCACTTCAACAACCCTCATGCCGCATTCCTCCCAGGCTGCCTTAAATCGAGCCAAGACAAGTTCGAGGCTTAGGACTGCCACAAGGAAGTTCCAACCCGAGCTCCCCTTGAAGTTGCACACTATAAATAGCCCTAAGATTTCTCAGTGAAGCTCTTTGCTCACTAAGAAATTCATCTGGCGATGCAAATTTTTCTAGCTACCTTCCTGCTTCTCTGTTGACCAGTCAGCCTCCAACGAGCTCTATTGGTTCTCCCTTGTGTTGTTGTGGGTATATCTTAGTGTTCAAGCCCCCAGTTGATCGCAATGAGCTCAAGAAAGCACCTGAGATTGACATTAGCCTCCGAAGTCCAAGTACATATCATACCCATGCTAATTAAGCTATGTTGGTATAATTCCACTTGGATTCCCATCCTTTTTAATTGATTGAATTCTTAGGATCGTTCAATGAGTTGAATTAGGCAATGGTGCAGGTCAGCAGCAGGCCATACGGTGGAAGGCATGGCTTGGATAGGTGCTGCTGGCAGCTTGTATTTTGAGCTCTCACTGGCAATGGACAACTCAATTAAGTGTCCATTTGCCAATGTTGATTATTACACATTTTTAGTAATCGATGGATACGGTAGTTGTTGCTTGGGCTAGCTCGAGTGATTGAGGATCTTTAGACCCATGATAGTGTACTATAGTGCACAATCGCAAATAGGGTCTCGACGATCCAAGCAGCCACTCATCACAATTTCACGCTCAATCGCTGTGTGTGTGATCCTTGATTGTGTAGGAATCAAGACGGAGCGATGACATCATCTCAATGGGGAGAATTTACTTCCCATAGTAAACCCTTGAAGGTTAGTTATGATGAGTAGGGTCCCGATGATCCCAGCTCTTCCGTAGAGGTCTTCAGAGTGCAAGTGGTGCGTCTTAGTTCAAGGATTGTGCATTGATGAAAATTGAGCCATGGTGTAGCCTATAGGACCATAATTTGGCATTTTCCCTAACCCTGGTCTCGTTTGCGTCAGGGAAGAGCGGAGGAGATGGGGAACAATAACTACATGAACCACTTCCTGACCTGCGTATTTTCGTTCATATTATTTAAATAACCCAATTATTCGGATTTAATTTTCTTTCAAGAAATTCATTTGAAAATTCAGATTTCCTATCACTGCATAATTAGAATAAATTCATTTAAATTATTGAAATTAAATTCTCAATTCATATCCAATTTCAGTGATCTAATATACTATTTTGATTAAGAGAATAAGTATAATATTAATCTGTAATAATATCCAGCCTTCTGTAAATAACTTTTTTAACTAAGCCCTAATTAGCCTAAAAATAAATTAGTGAATATTAGGCTTAATGGTAAGCCAAATTTCATAATTAAAATCTCAATCTCTTCATCAACTAGAGGAGAACTATATTATTTAAATAATAAAATATTTTTCTCTATCTAATTTTTTAATCATTAACTAATCACCCAAAAACTTAATTAGTGTATATTTTAATCAGTAGTGTTCTAATTTTAGTGTTTGAAGTGTCTAATGATTCCTTAGACATTATAGAACCTAATTATAACTTAAAATTTTATTTTAAAAAAATTAATTTACTAATCACTCCCTATGAGCCTAAACCCTTATTAGTGCTCATTAAGCCCATTTCTTAACCAATCTTAGTTAATTTTTTCCTTAAATAATAAGGAATATTTTGGCATTGAAAAAATTCAGTTTGAAGCCCTAAATCTTAAAGTCAACTTTGAACCCTTAATGAATGGTATTTTAGTTAATTTTAGTCAATCATTATTAAGGTGCAATTAGAACCTCTCAATATGTCAATTACTCCTCAAATCAGCAAGCAAAATGCTTATAACCATTATTCTCTTCAATTTGAATTATTAGTATCTTCATTAACTTAAACCCTAGATTGACCTTAATTAACAATATGTAACTCCTAAAGTGAGAAAATGTGGATTTAGAAACCACATAGTCTTCCTAGATACTTAGCTTAATATTTTAAATTATTCAAAATATGTTTAGATTTATATAAATCTATAAATCCTTTATATTGATAGAAATTTGAGTTTTGGCCTAAAACTTAGCTTATAAGTGAACTTGATGTGTGATTTGAGAATTCACCATTTCCCTCTTAAGACTAAGATTCAGTATTTCAAATTAGTATAACTTCTAATGAGTAATGATTTGTCTCAATAAAACATATATTAATCAATAAATATAAGGATCCAGCTTAAACCAAATTCTAGCTTTATTAGATTTAGTGTCTGATTACCTTACTGTTTATCATCATTAGTTGTTCCTTATTAGTGGCATTAGAAACTCTAGTCCTGTTTGAATTTGATTATATTCAATAAAACTTCGCTTAACTTATAGCTTTGGAGAGTTTAGTTTGAGTGAATCAAGGACCTAAATGATTAGAAAATTGAGTTAAGATGCTCAAACCATATATGTAGGAGTTAAAGCTCTTAATCTTTGAATCTTTACTCAAGTTAATCAAGATTGGTTCAGGATAATAAAATTTATTAAATAGGATGAGTGATTTAATTACTTAATTTTACTAGGAAAGATTGTTTGACTTAGAATAAGAACTTGGTTTGTTCTAATGGTTAACCTTATACGATCGTGACTCTGAGATTGAGATTATACTGGATAGTGGGATATTATTAATTTTGAGCTTGTATATTATCAGAATAGTTAGAATGAATAAATTAGATAACAAAGTATATCACAGATCTTGTTTAGATTATTATTAAATTTTTTGATTTGATGCATTGCTTTGCCTTATTTTGAGCTTGATAACCTAGTGCATAATTAAAGAGATATTAAGTATATGATGAATACTCAATATTAGCCTTGCAAATCATATCATTCAGCATCAGTAAATTAACTCTAGTGAATTAGATGCAGTTCAGTGGAGTATGTTCTAGTTACTCTGCCTCCTTAATTTTTATTATGTAAAATCGGCTCAGATCCAACTGAGAGTTCAATTAGATGCAGTTCAATTCAAACCATTGTAAAAGGTTTGCACCTGCATCCATTGAGAAAACCCATGATCTGGGCATCGCCTCAGGCACTCCTTAAATATTTCCCAGCTATCATATAAGGTATCTCCCTCTATTTGATTAAAATTTGTTATCTCAATTCGTTACCGGGCTGTTTTGGCTAGTGGGAAGTATTTGGCCAGGAATTTCTTAGCCAAGTCTCCAACATACAAATTGAATTGCTCGGTAACGACCCAAGCCAACTTTTTGCTTTGTCTCTCAATGAAAATGGTAATAACCTAAGTTTAACGACGTCTTCAGATACTCTATTAAATCTTAATGTATCACATATCTCCAAGAAGTTGGTGATATGGGCATTAGGGTCTTCATTGGCTAAACACCCAAATTGATTATTTTGAACCATATTAAGAGAAGAGGGCTTGATCTCAAAATTATTTGCTTCTATGTTAGGTCTCACTATGGCATGGGGTATCCCTCTAGCGGTGGGCAGTGCATAGTCTTTTAAGGCCCTACCCCTTTGTTCTCTTATAGGATTAGCTTCTAGTTATCTATAGCCCCTAATTTCTATTCACCAAGTGTTGCTCAAGCCTAGCTCTCAGATAAGTTCTCTCAATTTCAAGATCAAACAAAATGTTGATATTCTCTCTCTAATTCATGCAGTTCAGAAATTCAACTAGGTAGACCAATTATAACAATTAAGTTTATCAGTTCAGCATATGAAATTAGAGAAACTAGATTAACAACATAAATTATAATTAGCATAAACGTAATTACAAAAAAATTAAACAATATGCAAAATTGAAAATAATTCCAAATCACTATTTACTCGCATATTGTTCTTAATACAAAACGAAAACTAATCCCCGGCAACGGCGCCAAAAACTTGATAGACCTCAAATACGTGTCTGCGTTCGCACGTAAGTGTATGGGGTCCAAAGTAATAAGTAGAAGGTGAGTTCTGAGATTTATCATTCTCAAGGAATGGTGTGTTTTGTTACTAAGTTAAATCTACTTTTAATAATATTTAGACTAACATATTTTTGTTTTTGATGGCTCCTATTCACTAATGCAAAGATCTTAAATTGAGATACTGTTTTGATAAAGAAGGGAGAGTTGGGTTTTCATCATGCGATTTGTTAGGGACTGGTGTTATATTCAGTTCATGCAATCTATAATGTTCTTATTGTCATGCTAAATAATCAAGTGAACAATGTGTTCCTTAGATTGGTTCTCTAATTTCAATAAGTTCAAATCTAGTGCACGAGATGAACACACTAGGGTTCTATCCCAGCACATTGACTCTTATGAAATTGCATTTAAATTATTTTGAATTCCTCTGTATAGGTTATCAAAATAATCTTTTAATTAGGTGATCACACAAGCACTGATTTCCATTAACTGGCATCACGCGCTACACTCATAGTTCATATAAGAAAGTGGATTTATTAGGCTTCATGAACTATTTCACATCATCCATGAGCACTCAATGAATTCTCTTCCTCCTTTCATGTCTGCTGAGCAACGGAGCTCTATTAGTGGCTCTTGGCTCACATGCGTTGACCTCTTGACTGAGCTCAAGATTTGGTGCAGCTATGCTCAAGAACTTGTCATATAATTCAAAGCACTAATGCACACATACCTAGCTTTACGCCAATCGGTGAGCCATGGAGCGCAAGAAAGTTTAAGTTACTAAGTAGACTATCCACTTCAACCCTCGCTTGACGAACAATGTTCGCGATGAGGACCTTTATGTGCATTCCCTCTAGGTAAGAAGCTATGGTTCACTTAGCATTATTTCAATTACAAGCCTTTTAAATACATAGATTTTAAATTATTCCACAACATGCATCTACAAGAATAATTTAGATAACCATTTAAGCAGATTCTTTATTCATTACAAATAAAAGATATACATCACCATTTGTCCCATACATTTAACATGACTACGGCCCAACCCTCCCCAAGGAGGGTTTAGCCTTCCATTATAGTAGAAATACAAAAAGAAACATACAAAGATATGAACCTTTTCTTGGTTTGATTAAAATGGAATCAAGAATAAATTTTAAGGAGAGTACTAAAAACAGCCCTTTGGGGGGTTCTTTAGATTCTCCTTGGCCTTCCTCTCTTCTTCCCCTATAGCTTCTTGGTAGTAGTCTTCCTTTCTTTCCTCTAGCAATGGAACTTCTTCCCTTTCTTTGGAGAGGTCTCTTTCCTTTTCTCTTGCAGTAGGTTTCTATTTTAGAACTCTGAATGTCAAAGATGAGAACCCCCCTTTAGTCTTGAAATTCATATTATATAAGAGGGCCTTCATTCTATTTTCCATAAATTCTATCCACCCTTTCTTATTACTTGAATTAATGGCAAGCAATTAAGTTTATTCCAATATTCCTTTGGAGCACAGCATGAGTTTAATTATTTAGAGTTTCCAAACGGCTATGGAAGGCAACTGGTTTGAATTTTTGGCCTTCCTTATGCTGTCATTAATGCACATTTTCTGGCAGAAAATGCGTCCGGGCGTTGCTGCACGCTACAGCGTGCTGAAGCATTTCAGTTTCGGCATTTCCTCCGCCGTGGAACACTATGGCGAAACAATTAAACTCCATTCGAATTATTGATCGGCCGTGGCGCACTGTAGCGATTGAGTTTCAGATGAAGCCCGCTGCAGCATGCTATGGTAGATCAATTAAATATACCTTTTGATATTCATTCCACCGCGGCACATTGTAGCGATTGAGTTTTGGCTTCAACACGCTGCGGTGCGCTGTGGCAGATCAATTAAATTTTGTTTCCTCTGTTTAAGTTCTACAAATGTCACATTGGCACACTGCAGCGCACTGTGGCGCGCTATAGTTGTATTGCTCCTAGTCTCAAGAGAGTTTCAGGTTATTGTCGTCTGCTCTCTTGCTGCTAGGGCACGCTGGGGCGCACTACGGTGGTTTTGTTCCAGAATAGTTGATTTACTCCATGTTTTTCTGAGCTTAACATTTTGCTTGAAAATGTATAAAAACTAATCAAAGCAGGCTGTTCTCATCATGGAATTGTATGTTTTTCTCCTTTATTTTATTATAAATTGTGGACTCATTGGTGAGGTTCTTTTAGATCCCTTGTGTGATCTAGGAGCCTCAATCAATGAGATGCCTTATTACATATATAAAAGATTGGAAATTAGGGGAATAGAGAGCACCCTTACCATTTTAGAGTTTGCCAACTTAGATTCATTAACCCCTTTAGGTGTGGTCAAGAATGTTGCCATGGGCTTGGGAAGCTTTATAGCTCCCATTGATTCTATATTATGTGAATGGGATAGATGGATTGTAAATTCCATTATCATCTTTGGAAGACCTTTTCTTGTGACCACTAAGGCAATCATAAACATACAGGCGATAATGACAATTAAAATAAATGGAAAATTTGAATATATAGACCTTAAGCTCATATTTATAAGCAAAGGAATATGAATTGCATTGGAGAAGAAAATTTAGGATTGAATCTCCTCAAGGGGAGATGAACTAGAGAATCTTAGGTTAACGGATCAAAATTCTGTGAGTAGCAAAAGTACCTCATCTGGAGGAAATGCTAAAGAACTGATAAAAAGTAAGAAGAAAACTAGAAGGGGTTAGAGGAAAAAAAAAAGGAGTTCCTAGACCCAACTCTGAGGAAAAGGAAGAGGAAAAAGAGCACATTGAAATGATGGGTTTGAGCACAACTTCTGTTAGTACTCACCCATATACATGCCACAGCGCATTGTAGCGCGTGATGCACAGCTAGAGCTTTTATTAATAGCTTGGGAACTCCCACGCAGTCAAAGATGCTACAGCATGTCTTAGATGTTGTAACTTGTTAAAAAAAGCTGAAAAGACTATTTTTTTTCTCTTTCCAAGACCTGATTTCAATCTACACTTATTGCATGCCTTAAGAATCACTTTGACCAGTAATTAGTGTATTTGAATGCTATTAAGCTAGAATCCTGGGATTTAAAAATACGGGAGAGGAAGTGTGTTTTAATCTATGCCTTATAAACTTTTCCTACTCTTACTTCTCTTGAATCCAAACCCTTCTGATCTATTCCATGGCCTCCCAAAAGAAAAGCATGGCAAGAAAGATGCAAGGGAGCTACAGCATCAATATTTGGAGGCTCTTTCAACAACAAAAGGTTCTCCTTAGTTGAGGTAGAACAATGCTTTGTTCAGTTCATGTCACATAGGAAACTCATCCAGGAGAGGGGATTTAAACTCCCCTATCCTGTTTACGACGGTGATATATTGCTTCGGGGGTGGGAAAACTTGGTCGGCCTGTAGACTGATTCTTACCCATCCCTCTTGCAGGAAGTTTACACCAATGCAGTAAATGCGAATGGGTGTAAATTTTTTGTACGATGGAAGGCTATAAGTTTTGGACTCAAGCAGATCATGTAACTTTATGGACTTAAGATAGTAGAGGATTGTGCATACCAAGCCCTATAGAACTTTGAATTTTATCATGCAGCCATAGCTGGCGCCCTCACCTCTAATGATGCGGGCTGGAGAGTGAACCTTTCCAATATTCCATGAGACCTCCTTAGGGACTCATTAAATGTGTGGCATATCCTTATCTCAAGTAGAATAATGTCATCTGGGTATTTATGTGAGGTAACCCGATCAAGAGCAATATTAATCTGTGCAATTGAACAACCAGGAGATATCCATATTTTCAAGATTATTCTTGAAAACCTTTAGAATGCCTTGACTGGGTCATGCATCGCTTTAGCTTTAGATCATCAATTTCTGGGATTTGCCTTGACCAAGGGGTCCAAATATCATCTAGTGACACAACAATTCTCGCTCGTGTTCCTCTTACCCGACATAACTTAAGCTCCCGTTTTCAAGAGGGTAAGAAGGGCAGAAAAAGAAAAGAGGAGGCATGAGAGGCTTCTACTTCTTCGGGCATAATGTTAACACTCAAAAATATACAAAAAAAAATGACCAAGATGAGGGCTTATCAATTGCAATTGGCGAAGTGTCTTGAAGAAGACAACTGGTATAATCAAACCACCTTCTTTAAGCAGCTCAAATTCCAACATGATTTCCACTCAGCTCTCGAAATAATATTTTTGAACTGAAGCTTGCATGGTGGACTAGGAGATGCTATCCTTCCACAACCCCCAACTTATGAACCTCCTCCGAATATTGAATGGCCCAGAGAAGATGAGGATGAAGAAGATGAAGAAGAAGAAGAAGAGGAGGAAGATGATGCATAGGTTGCATATTTTCTTTTCTTTTGTTTGTATTTTGTTTTATTTTGTACTTTTATTTTGTTTTGATAAATCTTAATGAATTTGCATTCTCCCACTATATTGAAACTTGCACTGACTTAAATTTCATCTCTTAATATTTTTCTAAATTCTTAATGCGCACAATTTAATTATTATGGAACATGTGAAAAATTTCAGCATTTTGAAGTATTTAAGAAAAGGTGAATATTTGACATGAAATGGTTCCAAAACTTTCCGTGCTGAGTAGGTTTACTCTCCAATCACTCTAGTTTTTTTTTTCAATTTCAATATGAATGATGCTCGAATCTAAATGTGGGGGTGAGAAATCAAGGAACTTGATTAGGGGAATAAGAAATGGTGAAATAAAGAATGTGCTAGGCTTCTGTAGGTCCTACTAAACACAATGATTAAATAGATGAGGATGAAGAAAAATATCTCTCCGTTGAACTGAATATAAAAACCAAATCCAGGGATGCCGAAAAATATCTCTCCCAAATGAACAGAAAAAATTGAGAAAAATAGGATAAGAAAAATATCTCTCCTTAATCAAATATTCATTACTGTTTGTAAGAATAAGCACATATGACACATGCAAATTCTAAAGCATCGATTCTTAACTTTTCAAAATTAAGGAAATTTGAAACCACCACTAGAATATATGAGTTAAGCATCATCCATTTATAAAGAAGGAAAATTGAGAAGTGAAAATAGAGGAAACAATTGGTATGGGACTTTTGGAATATATATTTCTCTAAGCAGCTTCTTAAAATAATTCATAAATGATGAAACATTTCACACTCGTTTGTTTGAATTGTGCAAGTTAAGAAAAAAAAAATTCTTTTATGCATACTCGAAGATGAGCAAGAAACTAAGTATGGGGGTGTGATAACTCTGGGATTTACAGTAAATTAGATTAATAAAAACAAACACTTTTCTATAAAAAGTATATAATTTGATATGCTTTTGCTGTGTTCAGGACAAAAGAGGAGCTGAATTGAAACTTAGGCTGAATTTTAGAATTCTGGAAGAAAACTGCTGTGGCGTTCCCAGGTATGCCACAGCGAGTTGCTGCGGATCAAGACATAGAGCTCTGCGCTACCATGTGTTGTAGTGGATCAAGACAGAGAGCTCCACGCTACCGCATGCTGCAGTGGACCAAGATAAAGAGTTCCACGTTACCGCGCACCGTAGCGATCTCAAGATAGAGACTCTAGCGCTACCGCGTGCCATAACAGAGCATAATAGAGGTCTGGGTGCTACCGCACGCCATAGCGGAAGCAACTGTGGCTCAGACTTAGCAAATAAAAATTTGAAAGCACCACGTTGCCTCGCACCGTAACAGTCTTAAGACTGAGACTCTGGTGCTACCGTGTGCCGCAGCACTGCATGACCTAAAACACACCCACTACAGCATGTCGTAGCGATCTCAAGACAAAGACTATTGTGCTACCGCGTGCCATAGCAATCTCAAGGCAGAGACTCTGGCACTGCGGCTAGCCATTAAAACAAATTGCATTTAATCCTCCTTCTCAAGAGAACAAAAAACTATTCAATTAGAATCATTTAATTTCTGAAGAGATGAATGGGTGGGTGCACTAATACTAATGACATTATTTAATATCTATAAAAGCTAAGAAGAAAGACTAAGAAAGGGTTCCCCATTTTGACATTCAAGGTTTCAAGAATTCAAAGCTGCAGTAGCTGAAGAAAAGGGAGAAACACTGTCAAGGAAGGAATAGACTCTACCAAAAGGGAAGAGGAATCAAGCTCAGAACATAGAGAATGGAAAGAGTGTGTGTGATTGAGAGAAGATATGGTGAATGCGACAGTAGTTCCTAGTATTGTATCTCAATCTTTGTCTTAATTTCTTTTCGCAAGAACCATGCAAGGATTCAAAGTCCTGATTTGCTTTCCATGTATCTCATTTGTGAGGGCAGCCTAAACTCTCCTTGGGGAGGGTTGGGCCTAAGATTGTAATGATTTTAGGGATTTAAAAGTATTTGTACTCAAAATTACCAATGAATAAATTCTTTAATTATTTATTTGATTATTGATATGAAGAATGATTGGGTGAATGATGTGTTGTGAATATATTTTAATTATGTTAATACTTTCAAACTAAGAAAACTGCCAAGCTAATTAGCTTTATAGAACAAAGGATATGCATGTAAAACATCTTCGCCGTGAATATCTATGACAATATTCGCTATGCTGGGATGATCAATGCAAGTCTTTAGGATTTGAAATGATGAACACAATGATGGGAAAATTTAAATGATCTTTGAACTCCACTGATTACCATTAGCTTAAGCTAAGAACATGTGCACAATTGCTGAGAACCCAGTGACAAGCTCTTGAGCATTGTTGCACTATTCTTTTAGTAAAGATAAGAAGTTGATGCATGTGAGCCAAGAGCCACCAAGTGCACACCATAGCTCTTTCTATGTTTATACAAGAACGATGAAGCATTGAGTGCTTGTGGGTGACGTGACATAACCTACTTAGCCGAATGAGTCTCCTCCTTAGCTAAACTCAAAATTGACACATGTGATGATATTTGTGGAATCAAGCTTATGTGATTGCACAACTAAAATAATAGATTTGTGAACTTAGACATAAGTATCAGATTTAACTCATACTGATCACATGAGGGTCTATGTGTCGAGATTGAACCTCCATGTGTTTATCTCTGAGCATTAGGCATAACTTAGTCTGATTTAGGGGACACCCTAGAGAAGTTTATGTTGCTTGATTATAATTAAAACACCTAAGTAATTTGATATTTAAAATTGATAAAAAAGAGTACTTACATGAAATTTTTTAATGAATTGCATGTTAAACCCAACTCTCTTTACTTTCTTAGCTAGTAGTTTCTAATCAACAAAACTCTAATTATTAAATTGGAACCAACCTCACAAATTAAATTATTATTCAAACATCAGTTAAAACAAATATACTTTAGTAACAAAACACTCCATTCTCAGTGGACGATAAATCTCAAGTCTTCCAATCTCTTATTACTTTAGACCACGTGCACTTGTGTGTGAGCGCAGACACGTATTAAAATGTCTATCAGGACCCGTGTTCCTACCTACCTAATGGGCTATTCTATAATATAGTAAAGACACCAAGTGCATATTTCTTGAAAGATCCATGACTTCACATTTTTTTCATCTCAGAATAAATAACTAAAAAGAGAAATGTATAGGGGTGACACCCTAGAGCTATATCAAATGCATAAAAAAATCTAATAGCAAAATTTAGAGCAAAATTAATTTTGTTAGGAATATGAGAACTTATAGAGTTATAAATTTGTGTAGAATGGCGTACGAACTTTTAGCATTTGAGTATTACCATAGAAGATTTAATTCCATTTTGGGAGAAGTCTTTTAGGTATGGCCAAAAGTATGGCAAGACTGTGCTGGGAGTATCACCCAATGGAGTTCTGGTGTTGGACAAGATTTTGAAGCACCAAATCTTCAGAGGGGCGTACTTTCCCATCTTAGCTTGAGAGTGGTTGCACCACATGACTATAATTTTCAACATCATTCAATGTCCTGATAACATTCATCTTAATATCTTGCCTCATCTTCTTCAAGATGGAGAACGGTGTTGGTGGGATACTGCAAATTAGAGAGTAGCAAGGATTTGTAAAAGAGAGCGTCGTGCAGTTACCTATGACTATTTCTGCGCTGCCTTCACTGCCGAGTACTTTGGATGATTGTACGTGAACCTTTATAGTTTCCTTTGGCATTTCTTTCCTAGTATTTTGTATTCTCCATCTATATGATTCTCATCTCTTGTATTTTACTTTCATTTGAGTTTTCCATCTCCTTTGCTTATGCTCAAAAAAATCTTAAATGAAAAATCTTTTCATCTTAAATCTCAAGTTAATGAAAGGCATGTTTTCTTCCTATTTTATAAATGAGTGATCATTGTGATTTGGTAGAACAATCTCAGTTCTTTTTTCCTAACCACACCCATCAAGATGGATGTGGCATCTAGCAGTGTGTCTGAAGATATCAATGAACTATTAAACACAATTAAGTTATTGGTGGATACTCAGGTTAAGAAATCTAAAGAATGGAAATGTTGCTGGTAGCTCAAATCAACCAAAACCAAAACCAATAACATGCCCTGGTAGCCCAAACTCCTTTCGTACCTCCTCCACAATACCATTAATATGTCGATGGTATTTTGCATTGATTCATTTGAATTAGTACTCCAGCATTCAGCAGCAATCTGTCAACCATGGACACTACTAGTTTGCTAAAACTAGTGGAGAAGAATCTATCAGCATCAAGTGCCCGAACTCAGAAGCCATTTGTCTCACAACCCATCTGTTTCAGGAGGATGTAAATTTTTGGTGGGATAATGAGAGAAATTATCATTTTGCTATCTACAACATTGACAATATTCTTTGGGTATTTTTTGTGGAAGCATTCAAAGATAAGTTTAATCCCCCATTGGCTCAGAATATCTTGGAGGTCATTTTAGTATGCAATACGGTGGTAGGCCAATGTCCAAATATGAAATGGAGTTTAGACAGTTAACACATTTTTCTCCTAATTTGGTTAGGACTAAGGCAGCTCGCTGCCACAGATTTCAAAGCAGCCTTCGTGGTTTCAATAAAGATCATGCAGTGCCTCTGCGCATGTTAGATTTCAGGAAGCTAGTAGAAAATACAAGGGTGGTTGAGCACCAACAATCTCAGAACAATCTGAAAAGGAAGTTTCACATTGCTCCCAACCGCAACGATGCTTTCAAGAAATTGAGACCCTAGACAGGTAAGGTTTATCAAATAGAGTGTAACTCCGTGGCTCCAAGTCAGCACGGCTAACCCAACACTGGGGGTCACTGCGACTCCTCACCTCAAATTCGGGGAGCTAGCCCAAGGCGAGGGGCTATATTTCCAAAGGTTTAGTTAATGTGCAACACAAGGATAAATGCAGAAAAACAGAAAACATACAAATAATAGCATCCATAATACATACATGTTGAATAATATTACATGTGTCCCAGAAGGTAAAGTAAAAATAAACAGATAAATTATTTCTTACAAATGAGCTTTTTATATGAAAATAAATCTCACATCCTCACTAAAATAAAGGAGCAAAAAGAGTTGTAGCACAGAAGATGGAGACACCAAATGGAGGGCAACTTCTAAGCATAATATGCTCTCAAAGCTGATACGTCTTCAAACTCTTGACCTGACATATATGTATCATATGCCAGGGCACAGCCAAAAAAAGTAGAAATATAATTAGACATATTGTCCAATTACATTTTAGTCTCCTGATCTATTTTTTTTAGGATATCATAATTTATTTTACAATTAATTAAATGAGCAGGTGCAAAAAGGCTAATGACTGCAAGTAAGAAAAATAAACTATAACATGATAAACAGTAAAATTTCATTTATCCTCGATAAAATCATTAGACTGCAGAAGACTGATAATAAAGCGTACATATAAACACACAAGTGTGCTATAAAAGAATAAGTAAAATAGGGAATTATGAACAAATTGAGAACAACTTGAGTGTTCAAGTACTGCAAAAAGAGAAGTTGTTGAAAGTAAATATGGCATGGCATATAATAAATTGTAAATCTGAAGCAAGTAAGTTATAAGTAAATAAAATAATTCCAAAAAATTGTATCCAAATATACAATCTAACAGACTGCATCTGACCTGAACTGCACAATGCTAAGAATTGTACAAAATATGCATGTATTTAAAATTTTATATTATTTGTACTAATGTGTTAGGTGGGCACTATACAGAATAACTAATGAGCTAGGAATGTCTGTCCAATCATTTGAATCTGAATTTCTGAATAACATGCACACTCCCCCTCTAGGATATGTACAGTTTCCAAATCTCTACATAACCTGCCCTGGCTCAACGGTCTGCATAGACTCTAATACTCTCAGAGTGAATATATGTATATACATTTTATGTTTATTTTTATTTTATACTTCAAAGTTTATCTGAATGATATGTTCAAATGGATTTGGCACAAAAGCGATCCAGCGACAACTTAATACTGAAAATAATTAATTGTAATTTATGATATTCTTTGTTATGTACTAAGTTATCTATGCTTACAATGAAACCAAGACCTCATAAGTCTTCCTTTCAATTATCAAATTCATATCCAATTTATACAAATAATAAAAGTAAAATTAACCTAAATTGTATTAAGAAGTTTGTATAATAAGTGTTTTGATATAAAGGAATTTATAATTTATCATTTATGATAATTCTGGTTTTTCAACTCATTAAATTAGAAAAATTAGATTCTTCAAAAATTAAACTAATAATTAAATTAACAAATATGTTATTTTAGGATGGATTAAGATTCCTCATGTGATTAGAATTTTGTCGATTTCTTGTTTGGATAAATTGAATTTTTGCACTAATATACATTTTTAAGGTAGAAATATCAAATTGAAATATAGTATTCAAAATCAATCATCTTTGATATTTATGCCCGGGTTAGTTATGTTGTTGGGAGTTCGTCGACGCCTTGTTTGCTAAAATTGGAGTTCGACACGTTAATTGAAGCATAATTAATTTAATTAGGATTCAAAATTCTAATTTACAAATATAGTACCCAAATTATTCAATACTATTGTCATTATAAAGGTTATCTCACAAATAATCCTGACACATTGTTTGCTAAATTCGGAGTTTGGCTTGCTAATCGAGGCATAATTAAGCTAATTAGGGTTCAAAATCTAATTTAAAAATTTAACACCCAAACTATCTAATATTACTACCGTTAGAAAGATTATCTTGCGAGGAATCAAAAGACACCTTATTTGCTGAATTCTGATGTCGGCATGCAAAACGAGACAGATTACAATAGCGTCAAAATATGATTTTCAAAACTACCCAACGAAACTAAAATTTCAATCAACCAGAATATTCCTCTCATTTTTCTAAGTATTTTGACATATAATGACAATATTTGGAATTATAACTTTCAAATTATTCAAATAATTAAATTTATTTATTTATTTTTTTAAATATTTTTTGAATTATCTGTCACGGGTTGATGGACGTTAATGCGTTTAACGGCCATTAACATCGTGACTGAACAGTTGCTACAATAGCTTTACTATTCATCATAACCATTTTTGTGAACGGGGTCGTTAACGATCATTAACGGAAACTGTTAGTCCTAAAGGAAATAGATTATTCTGTGAATATTCACTTTAAGTACTAACAGGCGTTGATGATCATCTAACAGCATTGACAATAATTATTGCTCATCTTCCCCAATTTTTGACAGTGACCCTTCATCTTCCGGGACTAATTTCGTCTCCATCTGACCTCCGTTAGCTGCAATTTGATCGTCATTGGACTCCTTTCGTCGAGGCGTACATGTGTGTACCAAATGCCTCTTCATTAGACACTAGAAAATCTTAGCTCCGACAAAGCACTATTCATCATTTTCTCAATGGTTTGAAATTTTGAAATTGAAGAGCACAACATGAAATTAATTTTTGAAACTGAAATCTTAAGAAAAGATGGACGGGGGAGGCAGTACCTGTAACAATCCGAGTTATTACCATAGTTGATTAGGACTAATCCTAAATCTTAAACACAATTATAAGTGCTAATTAGGTCAATTGGAGTCAATCTCTAAAACCTAGTCTAAATCAGGAGACAAATGGATCGAATCCTGATTTCTAGAAATCCAGAGATCCTAGAAATTGACCTATTTAAATTGACCTCCGATCAAAAAACGGACACCGCCATTGCATTCCTTGACCCCAAATTAGCTTAGGGTGAAGTTTTCATTTCAATCGGAAGTCGTCGAAATTTCGACGAATATTTTAATAATAAAAATACCCCGGAAATCGAGGCATCAAAATACTTGTCGGATCAAAAATCCGACCTAGCCATTGCGTTCCTTACCCCTCAATTAGCTAGGGGTGAATATTTGGAAATTTTCTAGAATTATTTAAAAAAAAAAATTTAATTAGAAATTTAATTATTATTAAATATTAAATAATATTAATTTATTTAAACGGCGCCGTCCCACGCCGTCGCCCGCAAGTAACGCCGTCACCTTTAGCCGTCAGATCCGATCGAGAGATCGGGACCGTCTGATCGGGACCGATCGAACTGTCCCGACCCATCGTATTCCTCGGAGCGATCGCTTGCGCCATGCGGCAGGACGCCGCCCCGCTCGGCCCATCTCCGTCCCCCGAGCCTCGTCAACTCCGCCGTCGACCTCCATAAGGCCCCATTCGCGATGAGCTTGCGAACAAAAAAAAAAAAAACCTTAAGAGCCGCGGATCGACCTCGAGCGAACCAGCACCGTCCATCAGGTACCCTTCCGACTCCTCCTTCTTCCATTGTATGTCACTCCAGATGATTGCTAGTCGTAGATTTTAGGTCAGATCATTGATCCATCGGACCTGATCGAGCACGATCAGGTCCGATCGACCTGGATCGAGTCTTGATCCCTACAGGTTTGGCGACTCGCGCATGCACTGCACGTAGGCACCTAGTGCTAGGTTTTCCGGGCACCACCAATGCCCTTCCGGGCCGGACCGGGTATGGTTAGGTACACCTAGCCGCGGCCTTTCCACGGCCATACGAGCCGGTATCGCCCGTCGCCGGAGGCATCGGCGAGGCCAAACCTTAGCCATCTGGCATCGGGTGCTCGAAGAGGGAGCCGAGGAGTCGCGGGCCATGGCGGGTCAGCCCGACCCGCCCGTTTCCGCGTTCGGGCCACCGCGCGTCAGCTGTGGGGCCCGCTGTGGTCGTTTCGACCGCAGCTGTGGGGCCCACCCCGCGGCTCGCCGCGTGTTCCGCACTGCCGCGTGGCAGTGGTGGGTCCCGGCCCTCTACCGCAGCCAGTAGCGGCTTGCCACGTCGTAGTGGCGGGTCCCACCTCATTATGACCTGCAGAGGAATATATTAGATATAATAAATATAATTAAGTAGTGATTAATTAATTATTAATAAATTCAGAAAATATATATATATACTTTAGGAATGAACAGTAAAATTATTTAATTTGAATAAATGAATAGTAAATTAATTCAAATTATATTTTTGAATAGTAATCTTAAAAGTTTAATAACTTCTTATAGGATGATCCAAACATAGCCAATATAGATCTCAAAATACTCAGAAAAATGTAAGGAATCAAATAACGTAATGTAAAAATTTATTTCGGGGTACGTATAATGAGGTGGCATTTTAGGACATCTTTAGAGCCTCATAACTTTTTACCCAACTATCAGAACATAGTCAATATGGGTCTTAAAATGCTCAAGAGAGCGGCCCCATCAATGTAGTAGAATTAATTTTCTTATTTAGGCATCAGGATAAAAAGTCAACCCTAGAATTTTTAGTGAAAAATGACTTAAATGCCCCTAGAATTCAAACGACCATAACTTGGTCAATTCAACTCCAAATTCAAAAATTCAAGGTGCTAACTAGTTTAGAATTTTGATGTCACCAATAAACTGAAATAACATTTAGGTTCTAAATCTTAGAAATTTAGAAAATGACCAAAATACCTCCAACCTTAGTTAGGTCATAACTTGACCATTTGAGGTCCAAATTGGGTCTACTCCCTACAAGCATACTTAGTACATTATAGGGAAGCTATAGAAACTGAGTTTGCTGAAGTTAGACTTCAACCGAAAAAGTTCGGTTTTTGTCACCCGTTGACCGACTCGAATTTACCAAATTGCCCTTCGGAGTTAAAATACTCATAACTTAGTCAATCGACCTCAGAATGCAGTGTTCTTGGATTCTATGGAATCCTTGAACAATAACCTACCATAAACAGCATAAAAACTCAGTTTTTAGTAGAGCAAAAATTACGTAAATGCCCTTAAGTCAAAAACCTTAATTTGAACCTGTAGGACTCGTTTCTCATCCAAATTGGACATACTTACTGTCTATCTTCAAGTTAGACAGTAAGAAATCATATGGAAAAGAGAAATCTCATTTTGGACACTTAAATCAAAAGTTGACTTTTCGGACCCTTAACTGGGGCAAAATGGTCATTTTGCCAAAAATTTAGGATAATACCCTTAACCCTTAATTAGTCTTTTAAAACCCTAAAACTAACATTTTAACCCTATTAGTGGCATTCAAGTAAGTATAACCAACAGTTAGGTCAGATTTTAGAATTTTATTAAGTCTTTAACACTACACCTTAAGGACCTTTCCTGAGACTAGGGTCATAGGCTAGAGTTCATTCATTGGGTAAATGGGTTACCCAATGGGTGAAACCTTGGTTTTATTAGTTTATAGGATTTTCTTTTATTTAACAACTCATTCTGATTATTTTGTATTTTAACTTTAGATTTAGGATAGGAGATTCATCCTATTAAGTTTGATTACTTAATATGATTTGCCTTAACTAGTAGATCACTGTTAGAATGAAACATAGAACTTAGGTCTTATCCTTTTGGATTATGTGATTAAACCTAAATCTCATAGTGTTTAATCCATAATCTATAAGTTTAGAAGATCTTAATCAAATCTTAGTTAGAACGTCTAAATTTACAAAACTAGGACGTATGATTTATTGATTTAACTCGTAGTCGTACATCTGATTGAACTAGATTAGAACCTGATCAGTTCTAATCCTTTTTAACTTATAAGAACGAGTTTCTGAGATACACTCGATAGTAGGAAAACAGTGATCCTGAACTCCTGTAACTTGGAATAGTTAATATGGTTAAGTAGAAAACAAATAATATCACCATGTTTAGTAGAATCCCTTGCTTACTTTGACGATTGTTGCTTACGCATTCCTTGATTTTTGTGCCATATTTTCTTGAGCATGTCATACAAGATTTTTGATGCATAAATAAACTGTTAGGAAAATATGGAGACTCCTTAGATTCCTTATAAAAATATTAAAGTAATTAACGAGAAGATAATAATTTGATGTGTTGAGCTGCCTCTCAGTATTTCTTTCGCTCATACCGATTGTTGCCCTAGCTGTATCGTGCTAGGAACTGCCCTAGCCATACTGGTGCTAGGATCCTTCGGTTATGACTATTGGTGCCCTAGCCGTATCGTGCTAGGAACTGCCCTAGCCATATCGTGCTAGGAACCGCCCTAGCCGTACTAGTGCTAGAACCTTCAATTTTGACTGTTGTTGCCTTAGTCGTATCGTGCTAGGAACCGCCCTAGCTGTACTGATGCTAAGACCATTCAGCCCCTTTTTGGTGAGCTAAAGTAGCCCTCTTTTGTATGGCAGATTGTACACGTTTGTTTATATACAGTTAATGTTTGTTTACCTTTCAGTATTCTTATTCAGTTAGCTATTTTCTTGTACTACTTTTATGTATATTTAGGATGCTAGAATCTTGTTGTTGTTTATATGTACCACTGCTGAGTTATTTTATTTTAATTGGTATATTTTCTTTTGATCACCAGCATGTTTAGGATGTAGTATTTTTTTTCTAGTACTTCTTTAGCTATTTATATTCATATGCCTTACTTTGTTTAGCTTGCATGTGAGGCATGTCTTAGCCTCTCCTTTTTGTTTAAGTTATAAATGATGATTTATAGCTTTTCCTTTCCCTTGTATTGCTTGCTACTCCTTTATATATATATATATATATATATATATATATATATATATATGTTGCTTAGATGTTGTAGAATGGTGATATTACTTAACACATATAATAATTCATCAGCTTAAAATGTACTTAGACAATTGTCTAACCAGATTTTTCTCTTTCTTTGGCTGGGGCCCTACATTGTGAAACTGACAATGGTAGACCCTCTTCAGTTAGATGAGCAGGAGTTAGGAGTTGAGCCATACCCAGAGGAGGAGCCCGTGGAAGAAGCTACCGTTTAGCTTTCTTATATTCTTGAGTGAGGATGAGAGATTTACACTTTATTTTACTTAAACATTTGAATGATGTAATAATACAGGTACTGTTGACTGAGTATTTAGATTTTATACTTATGTTCTGAGATACGTTTCCTTATACTCATATTGTGATGCTTGGATATTATGTATATTGAAAATCGCTTCCGCACTCTGTATGTTTACTTAGATAGTGACTGCATATTTGATTCTATGCTCACTCCTTCCCTTATTAGGTGGATTGTGGATTTCATCCTAATCCAATTATAAGTGAAGGGTTAGCTAGAGTGACACGCCACCCCTTAACTTAATTCTTGTGGATTAAGGGGTGGGGCGCCACAGTTGGTATCAGAGAATTCCATAAGATGTCAGATCAGGATTTGCATTCTTATCTTCCTAATGGATGATTCTTCTACCAATTCAGTCACTATATCAGAAACATTGGAGTCCCATCCAAGGAATCACAATGTCATACTCTGAATAAGAGGATTGATAATCAAATACACAAGCATTCATACCAAATAAAATTCTAAATGCTAAAATGGTTAGATACGCTAGAATGATGGTTGAAGGGCATCTTCAACGATTCAATAAAAGCTGGAAGAATTTGTCCAATTCTACCAAGGACTTGACCTGTACGAAGAAGGAAGATCAGATCCGGAAGTCAGGATGTTGAACCAATTGCTCCGAGAAAGCACCTTCAGAGGACATGATCTCCCTGCATTGGCTGAGAGATGGCTAATGATGACAGATGATATAATGGGGATGATGAACATTACGGACAATGTCAAGATTGCCCTCGTAACACGTCTCCTGCAGGATAGGGCTAGAGACTGGTGGCATGTCACCATTACTGCCCTCACCTATCGGCGCGAATGGTTGCAACGGGATGTCACCTACGAAGATTTTCGTTGTGCCTTTTTGGCCCGATATATCAAATAGAAGTCTTAGCTTTAATTACATGATTTTGTATTCTTGCTGTAACTTGATCTTTTTGAAGTAAGTTAAAAGAAATTTTTTTTATAACACTAATCTGGATGCCTAGGGTACCACGCAAACATGACGGGACATGATCTCTTCGCCCATTTTAAGGACAGGTGGACATACGACGTATTCCTAGCAAGGAGATATGGGAGGGAAGTCCAGGGAGTCTCCCCAGCGGGAGCCAGTGTTCTGGAAAGGATGCTGGAAGGTGCAATATATAGGGGACTAGACTTCCCCATCCTGGCTAGAGAATGGTTACGCAGAGTAACCCAAATTTTCGAAGAACTGGAATGCCTCGATGACGCGCGATTGAACATCTTGGAGATCCTCCTCCAGGACTACGCAGAAGAATGGTGGGAACAGGAGGTATGGAGGTTTGAGCGACGACACGCCCACCGCCACCGGACGCTGACATACACCTACTTCGTCCAAGCCTTCACGAGGAGATACATAGGATAGATTCTATGTTTTTCTCCACTAACTGACTTTTTTCCTTTTGTACTCTGATTTCCATTATGTATCATCTATTTTCTGATTAATAAAAGAGAAGATAAGCTGTTGCGTTATTTCCTTTTTCTGAGATGCTGAAACTATGTTGTCTTAATCTAGATTCCAGTAAGACAAGATGAATCCCGGCCAAAGCCCTTCTCCTTCCCCATCCAGCACCACGTCTGGTGAGGTTAACGCCTTATTGGAGGCTGTAAGAATGATGGTGGAATCCCACCAACGACAGGCAGAGGAGGTCGCCAAGGCCCAGGCCAGTCAAGCAAAACGCATGGAGCACCTTCTGGTGTCGCAGATCAACCAGAATCGCACGATAACAGCATCTACCGTGGCACCCCAGAGCTCTAACCAGCTGTTCACCCCGTCCGCCGACACACTGTTACATAACTTCCTCCGATTGAGGCCTCCCACATTCAATGGGAATGCGTTGACTGTGGACACTGAAGATTGGCTGCGAATGATAGAAAAGAACATGACCAGCATTAAGTGCCCCGAGATGAAAGTGATCCGGTTGGTCACCCATCTGCTATACGGAGAGGCCGAACACTGGTGGCATCATACACGCACCACCAAATTTGAGGGCATCAGCTTGGAGGACATTTCCTATGACGAATTTGAGAAGGTGTTCTGGGCAGAATACATTCCCTTGTCAGAACGTCGCAGTATGGCGGAGGAATTCCTCAAGTTACAGCAAGGGGGCCGCACCGTGGTCGCATACGATGCGGAGTTCCGAAGGCTCGCCAGATTATCCTCGAGTCTGGTACCCACAGAAGAAGACCGGTGCCACCGGTTCCAAAGCGGTCTTCGGCCTTCCATACAGAACCAGGTCGTGCCCTTCCGCCTAACCAATTACTAGGAGCTGCTGGAAACTGCAAAAGTCACTGAAAAGTGTCAACAGGGGGAGGCAAAGCGGCTTTCCAGCTCTGCCATGCTATGCCAGGAGAACCCAAAGCGGGCCTGGGTGTACCAAATCGAGGCGGAAGTCACTATAATAAACTGCAAAAACCTGAGCTTGGCAATCATGCATGCTCCTCAAGCTGAAGTTCAAGTTCAGAACAAGAAATAGACTGATGCATCTAGTGCACAAAATGTGAATCCTCCCAGAAAGCATTATTATCTCAACAAACCTGCTAGTCATGCTTGAGTGTACACCCTAGCTCTTGTCGAAGCAGCGAAAGATAACAATGTTGTTTCAGGTACACACTCATGAGTTAACCTTTTCTGTAAAGTCATTTTAATTCATATGAGCTTTTATTTCTTCAAGTAGTTAGCTTGTTCAAAACCTTCAACAAAAAACCTCGTGTATAAATGATAATCCTTGTAATATATTGTTCGATACCGGGGCAAGTCATTCTTTTATCTTGGAATGATTCGCTAAAATTTTTAATTTGCCTTTCTATAAGTTAGCAAAGATTCTAAGTGTTGAACTTCATTCTGAAGCCCAACTGAGTGTTACTAAATTTTATGATCTCAAAATCCTATTGAATAATCAAGCTTTAAATTCCAAGCTAGTTATTTTGCCTATAGTAAACTTTAACATAATATTAGGCATGAACTGAGTTAGTATGCATAATGAGACTAAAAATTGCCAAAAGAATAAAGTCACATTGCATTTCGTTCAATAGTCCTAAAATCTTTGTAGAAAGGCTTAGCACTCAAGTTTGGTTAATAAACATAATTAAAGCCGAAAAGTTGATCAATAAAAGTTATGTTGATTATCTAGTCACTATGATGGGTAACACAAAGGAAGATGTTTCACTATCAGAAAATAAAGTTGTTTAGGAATATGCTGATGTGTTTCCAAGAGATCTACTTGGGATACCACCCATCTAAGAGGTGCAATTTTTAATAGAGTTTATTCCAGAAGCGCAAGCTATTTTCAAATCTTTGTAAAGTATGGCACCCAAGGAACTGTAGGAGTTTAATGAACAACTGCAGGAACTTCTGAGTAAGGGTTTTATAGGCCGACTATCGCAAATTAAATAAAGTAACCATCAAGAATAAAAATCCTTTCCCTAGGATTGATGACCTATTCGATCAAATTTTAGAGCTATTATATTTTCAAAAATTGACTTAAGATCCAGCTATCATCAGTCGAGAGGCAAGGATACATAGGTTGAGATAACAACATTCATGGCTCGTTATGGTCATTTTGAATTCTTAGTGATGTCATTTGGACTCACCAATGTTCCATCAATTTTCATGGATCTTATGCAGCATGTTTTGAAACCATTTTTGGTTAAGTTTGTTATTATCTTTAACGATGACATTCTTATATATTCTAAATTTTATTTAGATCATGAAAGTCATCTTAGAGCTATTGTTAAGGAAAATTAATGCTATCCAAAAATGAGTACAACCTAACTCAGTAACAGATATTTTTATCCCCCGCGCGTCGTGGCATGCCGCATCACAGTGTGGCACACCGCAATGCCCCCATGATGCCCATCACCCAAGAGGAAGGCATCGTAGTGCGCTTTGATAGCTAATAGACTGAGACCAAGGCACTGAAGCACGCCCTGGTGGATGGAGTCTAGAGACTAGGGTACCATAGCCCGCCTAAATAGAAGTAGACAAAAACTGGGGCATTGAAGCAGACAAAGACTGGGGTGCAGAAGCATGCCCTGATGGCAGATGTCTAGAGAGCAAGGTGCTACAGTGCTCCACATCAGAGCATAAAACGTAGGGTGCCTTAGCGCAAGGCAATCCGAGAGCAAAGCGCTGCAGCGTACCCTGGCGCCTGGCCACCTGAAGCTTGGGCGCTACAGTGCGTCGTAGCGCCTAATATATTTCAGCTCTGGTTCAGGTTTTCCCTAATCTATTTGGAGGGTATTTTGAACCATTTGGGGTCCTAAATAGAGATGAGTACTTTAGGAAACATCTTAGAGATATTTCTTATGTATGATAAGTTTTCGAGAAAACTTTGGATGTTGTTGGAGGAGTTTTCAGGTAGGAACTCTAGCAGTGAGCTACGGTGCAAGGGAGCTCTTACATGCTGGAGAAGACACTCCAGGTGGTTGCTAGTACTTCTCCCCTTCATTCTAGAGTAAGAGCTAGTATTCATTATTGAGGTTAAGATCTTAATAACTCTGTATTCTTCAAGATTTATTGTAAAACTTCTGTGTGGTGTGGCTCCATAGTTTTTCCCATTCTTGGATTTTATGTGTAAAATTTGTATTATTTGGATGTACTTGTGGTTGTGATGCATGCATGTGTTGTGATTCTTTTTTCTTGCTATTTTGTGATCTTGTATTTTGCTTGGTAACTATCAACACAATATCAGTCCTCAATTGAGTGCTCTAAGCTACTTCCACTGGGGTGCTCGTTCCGATCTACATTAAGTGGTATCAGATAGAGGTTTCCATATTAGTTATAGGGTTTATTGTTTGAGTGCGAGCAATGGCCGATGAGATGAGACACAAGATTGAAAAGTTTAATAGCATGAACTTTGCATTTTGGAAAATGCAAATGAAAGATTTGCTTTATCAGAAGATGTTTTATTAACCATTGAGTGAAGCTGCAAAAAATAAATGACTATGTCAAATGAAGAAAAGGAGGTTCTTAATAGAACCATTTTGGGTTTGATTTTTTTATCATTGTCTTCTTCTGTTGTATTTAACATTGTTAATAAGAAAATTATTCTAGATCTTATGTATGACCTGACAAGGATGTATGAGAAGCCCTCAACTTCTAATAAAGTGTTCTTGATGAAGAGACAGTTCAATATTATGGCCCCTCCCAGCCCCATCATGGTCCTGTTAACTCTTAAGTTAACATGATTACGGTGAAGTGGTCACCAAATGACAAGTTCCTCACTTATAGATAGATTAGGTATTCACCCTAATCCTGTATAATTAAAGAGTTTGCCATTCACAAGAGCATTTCATTAAATGATAAATACAAAAGATATTCAGAGTGTGAAAGAAAAAAATATAAACATCCATTCCATCATAATATGATAAGTAAGACTTACAACCCAGAATAAGTACAGTAATAAAAAATATAATTCAAACCTATATTATTACAAAACATTTAAAAGTTTAACTGAATATGAACATAAAGCTCTCAGCCTCAAAGGTAGAAATAGAAAAAAAGCTAAGGACCTAAGAGTCTTCAACATAATGCTCTTCCTCTTGGTGCCGATCCTCAAAAGGCTCTACAATCTCAAATAGCTCAAAATCTATCATTATTGGCTTTACAATGATAGGGCCCCAACTGAAAAAAAGATAAAATCTAGTTAGACATATTGTCAAAGTACATTTTAGGCTGATTATAATTCATGTTCTCTTAGATATCACCATTACTTAACAACTAAGTAAACACACAGGTGCAGGAATGCATATGAAATAAAAAGGAAGCTATAAACACTAAGTTTGTAACTTAAATAATATGAAGTAAGCACATACCTCCAAATCAACACTGCAATAAGGTTAGGCATAAAAGAGAAAATTAATGCTAATAACTGAAAAGAAATGCATCCTAAACATGCTTTTGATCATTGTGAACTTATGCTCATTAACATAACATAAATGAACATGTAATACATTTAAAATAATTTAAAAGCAAATCTAGTATCCTATATATATATATATATAATCAAATATACAAGTCTAGCATCCTATGTATAAATAAGTAAGCAAAACTAGCACCCTATATATGTAATCAAATAGGCAAGACTAACATCCTATATATATATAAGAAAGGCTGGCATCCTACACATAAACATATGAGTAAATTAGCATCTTATATATGAACAATTGAATAAAAACTAACATCTTATTTGTACACATGTAAATAAAACTTGCATTCTAGCATATAAATAATTAAACATGCTAATATTCTAGCACATGAATAAATAAACAAGCTATCAGTTTAACACATAAATAAGCTAGTAATCTAGTAAGAAAGTGCTGAGATACAGTAAAAATAAACTGAAAACTGCCATGGCCAAACAAGCCACTCGAACTAAAAACAAGAAACATCTCACTTAGCATGCTGGGCTAAGGCAAAAACACTGAACTAAAAAATGTGTAGATTCACTTAGCCTTCTGGGCTAAGGCAGAAAAACTGAACTGAAAATGTAGAAGTGCACCTAAAACAAGTATTGCCATATCAAAAGAGGGTTAAACTAGCCTGCTGAACTAAGGAGCCTATTAATACCATCCTAGACCCACATAAGTTTAGGCTTGGTTAGACTTGCTGAAGACAAACAATACCATCCTAGCCAAGCATAGGCCTAGGCCTAGCATATAATAACAGCAAAAGAACTGAACTGAGAGGCAGACTAATTAGGTCACATTCTACTAAATTAAAAATTAGGAAAATAAAAAGCATAAAAAAATGCAAATGATGTTTATGAAATTCAAATTTGACATGTGATATTTATCAAATATCCTATGTCCACCAAGTATGTCTAAGGCACAAGGCTCAAATATTAGGTAAGCAAAGCATCAAAGTTTCAAAGTAAGTAAGAGAGTCTACTAAAATACATGTGATATCCATTATTGTCTAATTTATCCATTCTATCTATTCCAAGTTACACAAGTTCAGGATCTCTAATTCCTACTATCAAGTGTAACTTAGACTCACGACCATATAAGTTGAAAATAATTAGGACTAGCTTGGTCCTAATTTGATTTAATCAATGTCGGATATATAAGCTAAGTAAGTAAATCAATCAACCTATTTTGGTAATTTAAGCAACCCAAACCCATCTTGGTTTAGTCAAATCAAGATGGAAGGATTAAAAATTAAACTAGTGGGTTTAATCACATAATTCAAAGGTGATCCTAATGGCTAAGGCTTAAAACCCAAACCTCATAGATTCAGGATTAAGGCTGTAACAACCCAGGTTATTACTTAAGTTACTTAAGACTAATTTAAGTCTTAATTCTAGTTCTAGTACATTAATTAAGTCATTTAGAACCTACCTCTAAGATCTAGTTCAAATCAGGGATCAAATAGAGCAAATCCTAATTTTTGGAAAATTTCAAAACCCTAGAAATTGACTTTTTATTTTGATCTCAAATCAAAAATTTGACTTCGCTATTGCGTTCACCACCCCCAAATTAGCTAGGGGTGATATTTTGGATGCATTTGAAAGTCGTTGAATTTTTGTCAAATATTTTAATATTATTTAAATATCCCCGAAAAATCAAATAATAAATATTCGTCAAAATGAAAATACGATTGCGCCATGGCGTTCCTCACCCTTCAATTAGCTAGGGGTGAGATTTTGATATTTTTTGGGATTTAATTAATAATCCAATTTTAAATAAGAAAATTTAAATGAAATATTATAATTTATTTAACCAGCCAAGTGGATCCCTTCGGCGCGCCCGTTAACTTGTTAAGCTAAAGATTGAATTCGGGTCATCCGTTAATCAACCGCGATCTGACGGCCCATGACCTCTCTTCCTCGCGCATCTGCGCGTGTCTCACAAGCGGCAGAGACTGGCCGCGTGTTCGAGTTTTCCACCGCCTGTAAAGTCCTCTCCTTATGTTAACTTTAAAGTCTCAATTAAAGAAGAATCGGAGAGGTCGATTGGGCTTGGAATCTATCGAATCCTTGAACTCTTGTCTTCTTCATCTTCAAACACAAATCAGGTACCTCCATTCTTTTCCTTAAAATCAAATCTGCAATGGTATGTTAATCACCAGGTAATGCATCAGTGTTATTCGATATGCAAATCAATATTCGTTGATATTTTGAGCAATCGGATGTTACAAATTTTGCTCACAATCGGGCATTTAAATTCAAATCTGTATATTTCCAAATTAATAGGTTATGCTATGCAAGAAGATGAAAGCATATATTAAGTAATTAAAGTTAGTTAGAATTGAGTCGATCGTCAATTAAGCTATCGAATTATACTCAAATTGTTGGCTTGTTTAGAGATTTATTTTTGCAATTTTAGGGCAGGCTATTGTCTCCTGCCGATGGTCATCCATCTTAGGGTTGATAAGTTCCATCAGAATGTTAGGGTTGTAAGTTCCAGATGGCATTCGAACCTCACTGATTGAAGCCTTGTTCGTCGACTAGAGTTGTGCCCTAGAACGCCTGGATTCCTATGAATTATCGAAGACGATGCTCGGCTTTATCGAACCGCTGGACCGATTCATTGCCTAAGTCCTGGACCGATCTCTTAAGTCGGAGTGTGGGACCCGCACGCCTTTTTAATCGGCCGAATAAATAGGAAATGATAAATGGATTTAATAATTTAATTAAGTAAATTCAATTACTCAAATCATTCATAAAATAAAATTTACTAATCCAATTATAATAAATTATATACCATTGGAATCAGAAAAATATGAAGATCAATATTAAACTATCAAATCTTAGTTTGGATGAATATTTAAGATAATGATATTTAGGATCCTTACCTTAAATCCTAATTGTCCCAAATGTTTAAATTACTATAACTTTATGCTCATTAATCCAAACATACTTAATATGGGTCTCAAAATACTCAGAAAACCCTAAGGAACATTTTAGTTGTCTTAAGTTTGTTGTTTGGATTAGATTTAGACTAATCACATTTAGGACCTAACCCAATTAGGCCAATAAACCCTAGAACTTCAATTGACCAAAAGTTGGTCAATTGAGCTCCAAAGTAGGTGATCCAAATATCCATTTAGATCACAAAAACCTAATTTACAATAATATACAAAAATATTTAAAATCCAACGGTTAGATTTGCTAATCAACCCTAATTACTCTAAAACTTAATTAGTAAAGATTAGCAAAATTAATAATCCAAATTGTATAATTTAAGTTTTAGAGAACTCCTTGAGTTTATTAGAACCTAATGGTGTTGTTGGATTAGTGATTTCGTGATTAATTTCACTAATCATTCACTAATCACCCTAAACCCTAATTAGGCCATAACTTAGCCAATTAAATTCTAAATTGAACCTACCGCTAGTCAATGAAATAAGTGGATCATTTGTAAATCATAGCCACTAATTTTATTTTATTTGGACATCAATTAGAGAAGTTAGAAAATTTGATCTTAATTAAAAACCCTTAATTATCATTTAAACCCTAGAACTTGTATTGGCTATAACTTAGCCAATACATATCAGAATTTAATGATTTTAGGTTCTATGGAAAGCTTAGGACTTAGCCTTTAATAAACAAATAGAAAATTTAGATTTTATTTGGTAAAATTACCAATTTTCCCTTATAGGTCAAATTCCTAAATTTGACCTTATAAAGCTTAATCCTTAACCAAAATTATTGAACTTACTATCTAAACTCATATTAGACAGTGAGTAATCATTCCACTTTAAGAAATTTTAGATTTGAGCCCTAATTCATAAAGATAAAAATTAGAGCCTTAAGTAAAGGGCAAAATGGTCATTTTGCCCAAATTTAGGCTTAAACATCTTAAAACCTTAAATACATTCCTAAACTCCTAAAATCAGTAAAATAGCTAATTTGAACTTATTTTATAACATTTAAACTCATTAAAATGATATTTTAGGAAAAACCCTAAAAATGACCTAAATTCTCTAAGTCCTAAATTAAGTCTCATAAGGTGAATACAGTTCACCTTATGCCTCCTTTAAGTTAAAATCAACATAATAGTTATTAAGAAAGATCAAACCTAAGGCTTAATTACTCTCTTAAGGTTTTCCTTCAACTATAAGATCTTAATTCCTTAGGATATAGTTTAGAAATTAGGTTAGAGTTCATCTATTAAGTAATTGGGTACTTAATAGATGAAACCTTGGTTTTATAGTTTTCTAGATTTCATCCTTTATTTATGATTATTTTGTATTTAAATTTTAGATTTAAGATTAGAGATCCATCTTATTAGGCTTGATTTTGCTTAATAAGATAGCCTTAATAATAGTTCGTGAGACGTGGGTTTAACTTTATACTAATAGGATTATAACCTATTGGATTGAGAAGTTAAAATCCAATATTTGGATTTTAACATCTTAATCCCCCAATTTTGATTCATACTAATCAAGATTGGTTTGGGATCCATAAAATCATTCATTAGGACGTTTGATTTATTCTTTTAACTTAATTAAGCGACATGTGATTTATAAGTGTTAGAACTTTATTAGTTCTAACGTTCTTTTGACTTGTAGGCTCGATATTCTGGATTTATACTCGATAGCTGGATATTAGAGATCCTAAACTTGTATAAGTTTAGATTAGTTAGAACGTCTTAAATAGATAACAAAGTGATATCACAAATATTGTTTAGTGCTATTCTATATTCATTGAAAAATTGTATGCTATACTTTCCTTTGTTTTGGACTTCTATACATTTGGATACATTGCATTAGATGATTATTTCTATGTTGATTTTGATGTTATTCATATGGCATTTCATATTGTTAGAAGGAAATTTGATGGAAAATAGCTTTACTAAACTTGAGGAGATATGTATTTTTAGTCTTCCATGTAGTATGACTTTGCTTGAGAATGCTTTTGGGCTAGGACTACTTTCCTAGTACCTGTAGGATAGCTTTTGGGGCTAGGACTACTTTCCTAGTGCTCTTGGACTAGGACTACTTTCCTAGTGCCTGCTGTTTCTAACTAGGACTACTTTCCTAGTGGATCTGGGACTATTTTTCCAGATACTGGTTGTTTCTGACTAGGACTACTTTCCTAGTAAATATGGGACTACTTTTTCAGATGGTTTGCAGTACTTTTTGATGGAATTAACTTTAATATGGGACTACTTTTTCAGATGTTTAGCAGTTACTTTTTAGATGGAATCTGGGACTACTTTTCCAGATGAGTAGATGAACTTTACTTGTGGCAAGACTAAGTAAGAATATCTCATTTATGGCAGTTACTTTGCAGTTGCCTTTTGTTTACTTTACAGTTTTGGCTCGCTTTTACCTTACAGTTCAGTTCACTTTTGCTATATTTTCATTTTCTGCAGTTCTTACTTATCATATAGTTCAGTACGCCTTCTGTTATATTTTCATTTTCTGAAGTTCCTTTGTATTCACAGCTTTGGATATTTAGTTTTTACCTTTCAGTAGTTCACTTTTACTTTTGGCATGAAGGATGTTAGAATTTTACTTTCAGTTCTGTATTTTTAGCTTAGTTGTAAAGCAGCATGTTTTATATTGATCATATACTTAGATGTTTTACTTATGTTTAGTAGATTTTTTTATGCATTACTTGAAATTTTCTACAGCTTGAGTTGAGGTATGTGCTTACCTCACATCTTGATGAGTTATAATTATGTTAATTATAACTTTGTTACTTTTCTTTAATGCTTACTGCTCCTATGTTATTTAGTATTGTGATATCATTATAACTTAAAAATTTATAGCCTAAAATGTACTTAGACATTTTGTCTAACTAGATTTTTCTTTTGTTGGCTGGGGCCCTACCATTGTGAAACCGACAATGATAGATTCTGAGCTGTTCGAGGTTGTAGGACCTTCTGGAGATCTAGTTCAGGAGGAGGAGCATACAGTAGAAGATCAGTAGTCACTACCAGATATTATGAGGATATGAGAGACTTTACTTTCATTACTGCATAAACTTTAATATCATTTTGTAATAATACATAATTTCACTACTTTACTTTTCATGCTTATGTATTCTGAGTTGTACGGTTTGTATCTGGATTGTATGGATATTATCTTGTCTTTCTTCCGCACTCTTATAAATTATAGTATACTCATTTATGTGATTGTTTCCTTTGCTGCTCTTTTCTTATTAAGGCACATCCTCCCTTAGCATTTGATTAAGAAGGCCCATTCCTTAATCTAAATGTTAAGTGAGGGTTTGCTAAGTGATGACCACCTCATAATCCAGATGATTTGGGGGCGGTCGCCATAAAGGCAATCTTATTAATCAAAACCAGACTTAATAGGATGGATCCCTATTCCAAAATCTAAAGTTAAAAGATCAAATAATCAAAATTAAAATATGAAAATCTTTAATCTAATAAAACTAAGGTTTCATTTATTGAGTAACTCAATTTACCAAATGAATGAATTCTAGCCTAAGTCCTATTCCTAATTCTTAAGGAAGAAGATCTTAAGGAACTAAGATGAACACTCAAGCACTAACCTTAAATAATCTTGATTGAATACTTAAGAGAAAAATTTGAAGATAAAAGGAAGGTATAATGTGAGATGAATCACATATCATGGAACTTAATAATTTACTTAGAATTTACTTAAGATGAATTTTAAGGTTTTAGTTTGAAACTTAATTAATGGTTTAAAATTAAATGAATTCAATTCTAAATCACTTCATTTAGTGATTTTAATGATTAGGTTATGAATCTAGGGCTTAAGAGCACTTAAACCTAAAGTTTGGGCAAAATGAGCATTTTGGCCCTACTAAAGGGTCCAAAAAGTTACTTTTTGATTTAGAGCTCTAAATTAGAATTTATTAATGAAAAATGATTACTTATTATCTAATATGAAGATAGACAATATGTACACCTAATTTGGATAAGAATTAAGCCTTGTGAGATCAAATTAAAGAATTTGAATCATAAAAGAAATTTGGTAATTTTACCTAATGAAGTCTTAATAATTTTGCAATTTATTGATGCTTACTATTTAAGGATTTCAAAGAGTTCAAGAACACTAAATTCTAAGGTCTAATGATTAGGTTATGATCAAATAAAATATTATTTTGAGCTTACTCGAGGATAAGCAAGAATTTAAGTGTGGGGTGTGATGAATCCATAAATTATATCTAAAATAAAGGGAAATTTTATTCATTTCAGATCTTTAAGATGCTCCTAAATCAAAATTTTCTATCTTTTTCAGAGAAAAGGCATCCAAGGGAGTTCTGAGGCATTACTAGAAATATTTAAAATTTATTAAAGGAAATCCACTACAGCGCGCTGCAGCGCGCTACAGCGCCCCACAATGGGCTGCAACAGAATTATTTAAACTTTATAAACATGAGGGTTCAACTAATTAAACAGTGTTTTGCAAAACAAGGCACTACAGTGCGCAGTCGCACGCTGCAGCGGTCTGCAGTGGAAATATTTCAGACTATATAAAAATGGGAAAATAAACTAATTGAATAGTATTTTGCAAAACAAGCCGCTACAGCGCGTGGTCACGCGCTGCAGCGGTCTGCAGTGGAAATATTTTTACTTTAAATGGAAAAACGAAGTAATTGAACAGTAGATTTGCAGAATGGTCTGCTTCAGCATGCTGCAGCGGGTCATCTTCTCTTGTTAAAACGCAAGTAGCGTGTGACAGCGGATGACTTAGCAATATTGGTATGTACATTTGCACGCCGTAGCGCACCACAACGCGCTGCAGCGGCTCGTCGCAATTTTTTTCCAAACAATTTTTAATGCTGTGGATATGACCTCTATCCTTCACTTTGTCCCCAGCCATCATTCCCTACAGCTGCAATGTTTTATTTGAAAAAGAAGCTCTTGAGGTGATCTTTTGGATAAACAAATGAAGATATTTGTCACCTCACCATCAATGGAGGATTTTTGCCATCATGAGTTTAGAATTTTAAATGAAAATGTTGGTTTTGAAATGAAGAAGAAGAAGGCAGCGCCTCTCCTATAAATACCCCTCCTCTTGACTTGAGGAGGGTTCACAATTTTAGCCAAAAATCCACTAAGTAAGGAGAAGTGCCAAGGAAGAGAAAAACTCCCCAAGGGTGGAAAAGCAAGCTCTTGCTTTAGAGGGAAGGAAGAAGGCAGCACTAGCGACCTAAGAAGAGAACATTGAGAAGGAGAAGAAGGATTCCGGAGAACATCCAAAGGTGCGTTCCTAGTATCTTCTAAACTCTATTCTTGTTTTTTCTTTTTAGTTGATCATGAAAGGGACTTTATCCATGTATGTATTTTTCTTCTTTTCTTTTGTAATGAGTAGCTAAACTCTCTTGGGGATGATTGGGGTGAAGTCCCATGTGCATGATGTAATATTCATCTATAAATAATTTTCCTCAAGCATAATTTATTTTGTGATCTTAATGTCTTGCTAAGAAATATTTTATCTAATTTAGTCTTGAATGTGGAATAAGAGTAAAGAATTAAAAAAAAGTTCAAGAACTAATCGTCTTGTGCTCCTTAGCTCACCTTAGGTTGGATACTAAGTTTTGAGTGCATGAAAGCTTGGAGCTATGTGACAAAGTTCTTGAGCTCAATGAACCTCAATCTAAGCTCAACCAAAGTGTTGATGCAAGTGATGCTAAGACCCACTAAATGAGCTCCTTAGCTCAATATAATTGAGATAGAGGAAGGAAGTGTTGAGTGCTCATGAACTAAGTGACATAGTCATTGAGCCCAACATATGAATCCCTCATCTCAACTATGTGAGATGCGAGTGATGCTCGTAGTGGAAATCAATGCTTGTAAGATCCTAAGATTTAATAATCAAGCTCTCCTTGATCAAGAGAATAAGATTAAAATTTAATCCAAAGAATCTTACAAGAATCTTTGTTTCGAAGTAGAATCGAATGTGAGTTCATTTTGTGCATGAGATTTGAACTTGTAAGACCTTGAGTTAAACTCAAGGAAAATAATGTGCACTTGATTTTAATTAAAATGAATGATAAATCTTGAGAAATTAATATACATAATTATTATATCATGGCATGGGGGATGGTCCCAACTCTCCTCTTTCTCTCATCTTGCTCTTTTTGCTTAGTGATTATTGTGCTAATTTTTAGACCAACTCATCCAAATACATTGTAACTTAAACATTAGTGAGAATAGATACACCTTAGTGCCAAACCAACCAATTCTCTGAGGATCCATAAATTCTCAGAAATTAACACTTTTCTATTATTACTTCAGACCACGTACACTTGCGTGTGAGCGCATACATGTATTTATAGTCTGTCAACTCCTAATGACTTAATTAAGGTACTAGAATCATAATCAGGACTTGATTTAGTCCTAATTAACCTAAGTAACAACCTGAGTGGTTACCAATATGAAGATGATGGATGGTTGTTCAGTGACTGAACATCTCAATTGGTTCAACATTATAACAAGCCAGTTGAGTTTAGTGGCCATCAAGTTTGATGATGATGTCCAATATATTTTATTCCTCTCATCATTATTGGACAGTTGGAATGGGCTGGTTATAGCCATCTGTAATTCATTAGGAAATTCATTATTAAAATTTGATGATATTGTCGAACTAGTGCTAATGAAGAGGTGCGGAAAAGATCCCATGTGGAAGCATTTACTTTAGTGCTGAATGATGAAATCAGAGGAAGAGGCATAGACCGGGGTCATAATTGAAATAAGTCTATATCAGATGAGGTAAATTAAGACCCAAAAAAGCAAAGCTATATTTCTGGAACTGTGGGTAGGCAGATCACTTCAAGAAGGATTACTCTACCTTGAAGAAGCCAAGTGGTGGAGACAAGATTATGTGCCCCACTATGAATGTTTCCATTAAGTAGGATCAGCATGCATTAATCATCTCACTTCTTAATACGGAGTCCTGGGTGGTGGACTCGGGCACATCCTTTCATGCCACTTCTACTACGGGTGCTTTCAAGACTGGCACTAAGGGTCACATGGGTATGGTATTTCTAGGTGATGATAAGGAATATGATATCTTTAATATAGGTGATGTGGATATTTAGCTGCCAAGTAGTGTAGTTTGGAATCTCAAAGATTCTAGACATGTGCCATGTCTAAAGAGAATACTAATATATATTAGCTAGTTAGCCAGGGAAGGGTGTGGCACATATTTTAAAAGAAGATCATGGAAAGTCACCAAGGGTGCACTCATTGTTGCACATGCAAATATGGAAGGTCCCCTTTAATTGATCAATAAAGTATATGATTCTATTACAATTGCAGAACAGATTTACACAGGTCTATGGCACTGAAGGCTTGGCCATATGAGCGAGAGGTGTTTTAAACCCTATATTTAAAAGGGAAGCTACAAGAATAGAAGTTAGTAGACTTGGATTTCTATGAAGATTGTGTGCTGGGCAAGTAGATGAAGGTTTCATTCTCTAAAGTTGAAAGAGAGCCAAAAGGTATGAAAGTTGAGTTGGTTCATACAGATGTATGGGGGCCAGATCCTACTTCTTCCATAGGTGGAGCCACACATCTCATCACCCTCATTGATGACCATATGAGGAAGGAATGGGCTTACTTTCTAAAATTTAAATTTGACATGTTTGACGTATTTGGAAAGTGAGTAGTTTTGGTGGAGAATGAGATATGATTAAAGCTAAAGTGCCTGAAATTTGATAAAGGCAATGAGTATTGTAATATGGAGTTTAAGGAGTTTGTGCCTTGAGAGGTATCAAGAGGGAATTCATAGTCCCAAGAATGCCACAAAAAATGGTGTTGCAGAGTGGATGATCAAAATAATCACAGAAAGAGCCAGGAGCATAATATTGCATGCGGGTCTCCCAAAGCAATTCTGGGTTGAGGCCGTTAACACAGCAGTGTATCTAATTGTAACAACCCTAAGCTATTACCCTATTAAAATATAGCTTAATTACTCTCTAACTTTAATACCATTGCTTATAGAACATTAATTGAGTCTATCCTGAAAATTTGAAGTCCATTGGACTTCTCTAAGTCCAAATGATATTTTGATCACTCTAGATGCCCTAGATTAAACCTAAAATATTTTGATCTCAGAATTAAAATCTGATTGAATTTTTGAATATCTTACCCCCAAATTAGCTTGACGTGAAAGTTTGGTGCAATTTGGAAATCATTTAGGCAATAATTCACATTTAATTAAAATGGTCTAATTACATAAAAGGTTTCCTAACTTTTCTAAATTACAAATATACCTTTAAAATAATTTAATAGCTGAGCGGACCACGAGCGATCCACTGTGGAGTTCAGGTCACACGACAGCGATGTCCCGCTGATCTCACCATCGGACCCTTAGATCCCACGGTCAGGATTTAATTCCACAGGATAGCGGATCCATCATTAG
Source organism: Gastrodia elata (assembly GCA_016760335.1). Classification (NCBI taxonomy): domain Eukaryota; kingdom Viridiplantae; phylum Streptophyta; class Magnoliopsida; order Asparagales; family Orchidaceae; genus Gastrodia; species Gastrodia elata. The sequence goes on along the minus strand of CM028670.1, from coordinate 90,782,014 downwards.
ATGAATCCATGGATCCTACGGCTAGGATCACTCCCACAATTGGCCGTTAGGATTCGAGCAATCCTAGCCGTAGTGCCTATCTAATCGATAGATCAGACGGCATCCGAAGGTCCCGCGCCACTGTGGACCTTCGACTTCCTCTCGCTCGCACACCCGACAGAGAAAATCCCAGTACTGCCAGCTACCAAACCTATCCCCCACTCCCGCATCCAGCTCAGCAAGCCGTTGGGGATCCTCCCGTAATGGCGAGGTGCCCCAATTGGGCCTCGTGACCCGGCCGAGCTCGAATATGAAATTTGAGAGCTCAGCTAAGGCCAGTCGTTCCCTCAGTCGATCGTCCTGAGCCATCCTGACAAACCAAGTACTCCCTCTTGCTCAGTCTAAGCCGATTAGGCTTAGACCTTCCTCTTTTTCATTCGGTTAGCTATGTATTGTCGATACGAACTCAAGATTATCAAAATTACGCCTTGGGTTAGCCCCGATCAATCGAATCGATCGATTAGACTAAGTCCCTTAAGGACGCCTCGTGTGGCGACCGGGGATCGAAGATCGAGAGTCTCAAAAGAAAGATTCATACACTGGAAATATTTATTAATGAAAATAAAGAAAACAAAATACATGAATATCCATATTTACATCCAAAGCCATTCATATATGAAATTAAAACAGTTTAATATTTACAAAAAGATTAAATATTTACATTTTCTGTCTTCTTTATTTCTTCTCTTTATTTGGCAGATCTCAAATCTTTTAAATTTTCAAAACCTGAAAAATTCAGTTACCAGCTAGGTAGGAGTATGCAAATCGTTCTTATAAGAATAATTAAAGCATCCTATAATAGGCATAAATCAAATATGGAACTAAAAGAAATATTTGCATATATAAAAAGAAAGCAAAATTTTCAAATTTAATTATCGCCCTGCATTTTAGCTTTGAAATTCAATATATATGAAAAGCATAAATTTTATCAAATGCATTTGTAATAATAACTCGAGTTCGTAGACTCCTGAGCCCAAATGGGTAAACCCATAAGCATAACCTGTAGAAAGCTTATCTCATTATCCGTCGGTAGCTTACTCAAAATAGGAACTGATGGTGTGTCTTTCCTCTGGATTTGCCCACTTCTTAATAAGGGCTAAATCCCTCCATATAACTCCTAGGGGCTGCCAGCAAGCCCAATCTGTATAGAGTCTCAGTGTTGCTTTCCATTCTCCAAAGACAAACACCACAAAAATATATACTATTTTTCACCTTTTTGTTACATACTATTTGATAACATTCTTTTGCAGATTTAATAGCGGTAAGCAGTTTAAATAATGCTCAAATAAAAATGGCTCAAATAAGAATACTGAAATAAACTTATAAGTAGATTTACGTACTTGACTATTTTGATTCAAAATCAACCAATTTAATATTTTGATCTGCCAAAAAAAAAAATATTAATTTAATTCATTAATTTAATATTTTATGTTTTTATTATAATTTGTAATATTAGGTTTCCTAAAATGATATTTTAATTAAGTTTATTAAGTTATTTAATTTTTGAGTAATTTATTATGCCTTATAAGGTCAAATTAGGAATTTTACCTTATAAGGGCATATTAGTAATTTTACCATATATTAATTTATTATAGATTATATCCTAAGGATTCCATAGAACCTAAAATTATCAAATTCTGATATGTATTGGCTAAGATATAGCCAATACAATTTCTATAATTAATAATTAGGGTTTAATGGGATTAGTGAGTTATTAGTGAAATTAGTCACAAAATTATTAAACTAATTACACAGCTAGGTTCTAATTTACTTTATGAGTTCTCTTAAACTGAAATTACTTAATTTGGATTATTAGATTTGCTAATATTCACTAATTAAGATTTTAAAATAATTAGAATTGATTAGGAGATCTAACTGTTGGATCTTAAATACTTTTGCAGTTTATTGTAAATTAGGTTTTTTTGATCTAAATTGATATTTGGATTACTTAATTTGGAGCTATTTAGATTTTCTTATGGTTAATCAAGGTTTTAGGGTTAAAGGACTTAATTAGGGTTAGGTCCTAATTGTGATTAGTCTAAATCTAATCCAAATAGTAAAGTTAACACTTTTAACATATTCCTTAGAGTTTTTTGAGTATTTTGAGTCTCATATTCAATAGGTTTGGATTAGTGTATGCAAAGATATGGCTAAATGAAGATTTAGTGGTATTTTTGTAATAATTTAAATACCTAAAATGTCACTTAAGTAAAATATTAGTCTTACAGTAAAATAACTGATACCAATAAATTCCTCGTATTTTTTTTATCACAATGGTATATTCATTTGCTATATTTGGATGTATAATTATTAAGTTATTAGCATTTAAAGTTTAGGTTTTTAATTAATTAAATTAGATATCCATTTAATATTCTTGTAAAAATTAATCCTATATTAATTATTTTTGACTGAAATAATTAACTCATTATTGTATTTGTTAATTTATTATATTCAGTTTTTCTGTTTTTATATAAGTATATATAGTTATACACTTTACAATACTTAAGTTAGGATATAAATTTTATACATACAAACATATATATATATATATATATATATATATATATTATAATTTATTTCTTAATAATTTTGCAGGTATGGCGGGTCCCACATGTGCTGATAGCACAGCACAACTGAAAATACACGCACAGAGGGGTAGTAGGTGTGGGTCCCAGCATGCACACGTGTCGGGTCTCTATTGCTCGACGGATAGGTGTGGGGCCCACATAATTACGGAGGGATGCCACGCATATCGGGCCGACCCAAAAAATGAAATTCGCAGGTCGACGTGACCCGTCTTGACCCAAAATCAGGGAGGCATTTCATCTCCCCCTCCATCGAGCGGACGAAATGATTGAGTTAGGGTTCACAAAAATGAAACCTTAACTCCACCTAATTGATCGAAACAACATCTTGAATTATTGTATGTAATACAAGAAGTAGAATAACTAAAGGTTTGGAGTGGAGGAATACCTTGCTTGACAGTGAGGAACTAGGGTTTACTTGGGGTAGGACACTGGGACTTATCTTGCTCTTGAGCTCGGTTCAGAAAATGGAAGTTGAAACTAAAAGCTTGCCACAACTTTTAAAGGAAGAGAATGGCGATCAATAGGTGGTGGAAAGGCAGGTGGGAGTTTCTTCTTTGACCGTGTGTCACGTTGGAGGACATGTGCCCTAACGCCAAAGAAGGAGAACCCTGGGCCGTTAAATCTGATCGAACGATCAACGACCCGGATTGAATCTATCGCTAAACAGCGGCTCGAACCCGTGGTTTCTTCGAACCGGGTAGTACCGGTTCAGGCTGGACCGGCCAACTAAGGAAAAAGGGGGAAGCGTTTTACGTATGTGGGCCCTAACAAAAATTCAAATTTAATATTATTATTTAATCAATTTCAAGCCTTTCTTTATTAATTAAATTTAATTAATCAAATGTATTACAAAAAATTTTTAATAAATCACTCCTAGCTAATTGAGAGGTTCTAAACGCAATGGCATACTCGAATTTTTGATCTGGCGTGTATTTATTTATTTGATTTTTCAGGTATTTAAATAATATTAAAATATTTGCCAAAAGTTTAACGACTTCCAAATGCATTTAAAACTTTACCCCTAGCTAATTTGGGAGTGGTGAACGCAATGGCGAAGTCAAATTTTTAATCTGAGGTCAAAATTATTTAAATATTAATAAACAAATTTGAAAATTATTTCTTTTATTTTACATTCTCTCAAACTTAAAAGAGATGTCGTCGCGACATCAATCTAAAATTTAAAGGAATTTAATAGATTTAGAATTACTTACTAGTGGAATAAGTGAGGATATGCTTTCTTCATACTTGACTCTTCTTCCCATGTAGCTTCTTCTTTACAGCAATTCTTCCATCGAACCTTTATCATGGAAATGAATCTATTTCTTAATTTTCTCTCATCTCGATCTAGAATTTCCTCTTGTTTAATCACATAGCTGAGGTTTGGTTGCAAATTGAAATCTTCTACTTCAACTCTCATTGAAGGTTCTGATAAGCATTTTCTTAATGAGGAGATATGAAACACATCGTGCATTAAACTCAAATGTGGTGGCAGCTTGATTTGATATGCCACCTGGCCTACTCTCTTCAAGACTTCAAAAGGTCCAATAAATCTTGGACTTAATTTCCCAGAAATGCCAAATCTTGAAACTCCTCTGAATGGATTTACTTTCACATATACGGAGTCTCTAATAAAAAATTCCACATGATAGTTATGAGCATCAAAATATTGCTTCTGCCTATCTTGACCTGCTTTCATTCTATGCTGAATTAACTTAATATTTTCTATTTCCTGAAGAATTAAATCTGATTTTAATATCTTATTTTATCCAACATTATTCCAAGATAAAGGAGTGATACACTTTCTTCCATAAAGGGCTTCATAAGGAGCCATTCCAATGCTTGCTTGAAAGCTGTTGTTATAAGAGAATTCAATTAATGGAAGGTGATCATCCCAACTTCCTCCAAAATCTAGTATACAAAGACAAAGAAGATCTTCTAGAGTTTGATTCACTCTTTCAGTTTGTGAATGAAAAGCTGTGCTCATACGGAGCTGGGAACCAAGATCTTGATGAACTGCTTTCCATTATTTTGACGTGAATCTGCTGTCTCTATCAGAAACAATGGCTTTTGGAATACCATGCAATCTTAATATCTCTTTTAGATAGATCTTTGCCAATTTGTCTACTGAATGTGTCTGCTTGATGGGTAAAAAGTGTGCTGATTTTGTAAGCCTATCCCCAATTACCCAAATAAAATTATTATTGGATTTTGAACGAGGAAATCCAGTTATGAAATCCATAGAAATATCTTCCCATTTCCATTGAGGAATAGCTAGAGGTTGAAGTAATCCTCCTAGTTTCTGATGTTCTGCTTTTACCAGATTACAAGCTTCACACTTTGATATAAACTCAGCTATACTTTTCTTCATTCTTGGCCACCAAAAGTGTGATTTCAAATCATGATACATCTTATTATTTCCTGGATGAATAGAGTATCTAGAATGGTGAGCTTCTTTTAGTAGTTTTGATCTTAGCTCAGCTTTATTAGGTATCCATATTTTGGATCCACACCAAATATTCTTATTTGAATCCAAATTTAGTTCTAAGTAATTTTCTAATTGAATAGATGCAACCAATGAGTTATATTCTTCATCAAGATGTTGAGCTTCTTTAATTTCATCCATTAATGAGCATTCAACCATCATTTGAAATAGATTAACATTTGATGGTAATACCACTTCTAATTGGAGATCTTTTATTTCCTTGAGTAAGGTAGGGTTAGAGGTCAAAATATGCAAATGTGAAATTGCCTTTTAACTAAATGCATCTGCTACGACATTTGCCTTTCTAGGATGATATTGAATTGATAAATCATAATCCTTGATTAATTCTAACCATCTTCGTTGCCTTAAATTTATCTCTTTCTGAGTGAAGATATACTTCAAACTTTGGTGATCAGTGAAAATTTCACATCTTACTCCATATAAGTAGTGTCTCCATATCTTAAGTGCAAATACTATTATAGCCAATTCCAGATCATAAATTGGATAATTTTTCTCATGAATTTTAAGCTGTCTAGATGTTAAAGCTATAACCTTTCCTTCTTGCATAAGAACACAACCTAATCCAATTCTAGAAGCATCACAATAAATTTGATATTCTTTTCTTTCAACTGACAGAACTAGAATAGGAGCTGATGTTAGACATTCTTTTAACTTCTGAAATGCTATTTCGTAAGATGAATCCCATACATAAGGCACATTTTTTTGAATATGACAAGTAAGAGGAACTGCAATCTGGGAAAAGTTCTTAACAAATTTTTGATAATAACCAGCTAATCCCAAGAAACTGTGTATTTTTGTTACTGAAGTAGGTTGGGGCCAATCTTGAATTGCACTTATTTTGCTTGGATCAATTGATATTCCATCTTTGCTAATTACATGGCCTAAGAAGGCTACAAATTGAAGCCAAAATTCACATTTTGAGAATTTGGCATACAATTGATGTTGCCTTAACAAGCTCAAGGTAATTCTAAGATGCTCCTCATGCTCCTTAGCATTCTTAGAATAAATCAATATATCATCAATGAAGATGATGACAAATGAATCTAAGTAAGGCTTCATTATTCACTGCATCAAATCCATAAAATAGGATGGGGCGTTGGTTAACCCAAAAGGCATTACCAGAAATTCATAATGCCCATAGCGTGTTCTAAAAGCAGATTTAGGAATATCTTCATCTTTAATATGGAGTTGGTGATAACTAGATCTCAAATCAATTTTGAAAAATATTGAAGCACCAACTAATTGATCAAATAAATCATCAATTCTTGGTAACGGGTATTTCTTTTTAATAGTAACATTATTCAATTCTTGATAATCAATACATAGGCGTATACTCCCATCTTTCTTCTTAACAAATAAGACTGGGGCTCCCCATGGAGATTTACTTGGTCTAATAAACCCTTTTTTAGTTAACTCCTGAAGTTGATTCTTAAGTTCTTCTAAATCTTTGGGTGACATTCTGTATGGAGCTTTTGATAAAGGATTCGTTCCTTGACTTAAATCAATGCTGAATTCTACTTCTCTTTGAGGTGGTAACCCTGGAAGTTCTTCTGGAAAAATATCTGCATATTCTTTCATTATAGGAGTTTCTTCTAGAGTTGTAGATTTAGCATTAGAACTTGAGAGTAAGGCTAAGAATATGGGGTATTTCTTTCTAATAAACTTTTCATTTTTGTTTGCTGGAATAAGACTAATAACTGCACTCCTTTGACCAATAAATGTCACCTTCTTGCTTCCACTGTATGCATAAACTCTCTTCTTTGCACAATCAATTAATGCTTTATTCTGACTCATCCAGTCCATCCCAAGGATAATATCAAAAGTAGTTATAGGGATGACAGTGAGTTTAGCTTCCTAAGAGATTCCACTTATATCTAACTTACATTTACAAAAGATGTTTGTTTCTAAGAACTCTCCTGATGGTAAATTGACTTTGAGTGCTGATGAAAGTTATTCTACTGGCAATGTATATTGTTGAACCAATTTTGACGCAATAAAAGAATGCGTAGCTCCAGAATCAAAAAGAACTGAACAAGAATGCTGAAATAATAAAATGGTACCTGTAACCACATCAGGCTCATCTCTTGCCTCTTCTTGAGATAGATTGAAAATTATGGCTTGAGCTGGATTATTCCTTGTATTACTAGAAGATGCTATGTTATTTCCTTAATTTACTGGTAGTCTGCCCTAATTTTCATAATTGCTTTACCTTAGTTTGGGATTTGATGTCCATTTACTATATAAGTAGCATGGCAGAACTGTGTATTCTTCCACAAAATATGCAAGTATTTGGTGTTCTTGAAACTGTTCCACTGGGGTTGCTTTGAATATTATACATCCTTCCTTGAGGTCTTGAAAATTGTTGCCTCTTGGATGGAAACTGGGGAGAAAAGGCTGGCCACTTTATTATTCTGGAAGAATATTGATCTTCTTAGGCCTCCATGAGCTTGGCTTTTTCTACTAGTTGGGCAAAATTTGAGATCTGAAGAGGTGTCAAAATACATTGAAAATTATTCTTTAGTCCATTAAGGAATAAGTGACACCTTACTTCTTCTATGGTAACCATTTCTGGAGCAAAAGTAGATAAGCATGTGAATTCCTCTTCGTATTCTGTTACTGTGTGACTTCCTTGCTTCAAGTTCAATAGTTCTTTTCTCATTGTCTGCCTAGCAGACTGGGGCACATACTTGCCTAAGAATGCCTTCACAAATTCTTCCCACTGAATTTCTTCTTCTGATCTATTCTGGAATGTAGTAGTTTTGACTGTCTTCCACCATTTCTCTGCAGCTTCAGTCAAAAGATAAGTAGCTAGTGATACCTTCTGATCTTCAGAGCTCTTAGCACATCTAAAATCTTTCTCTATCCCTTGAATCTACTCCTCAGTTTGGTAAGGAGTTGCTTTTCCATTGAATCTTAGAGGTTGGAGTTTAAGAAATATATGCATATCTTCATTTACTATCTTCTTCTGAATTAAAATAGGGTTTGGGTTCTGGATTTGTTAACTGCTCATGAATTAACTCATCATATTCATGAACTGGAGCATCTGATTTTCTCCACTATGATCAAAAGGATAGACTGCTTCAACATTAAGTGAAACAGTCTCATTGTGACTAGGAGTTTTCTGAGGAACATTTTCCTCCTGAGATTGATTATTGTTGTTTTGGTTATGACTCTCCATAATCTGGGTAAATAATAAACTATACTTATTAGGCTCTCCAACTTAAAATTCAACTAATAATTATAGCATTTTTAAAACTGTCTTCATAATGTCGGCTCTGATGAATCATTCTTTAGACTATCTCAAACTCTGGCTCTGATACCAATTATGTGGCGACTGGGGATCGAAGTTAGAGAGTCTCAAAAGAATGATTCATACACTGGAAATATTCATTTATAAAAATAAAGAAACAAATACATGAATATCCATATTTACATCCAGAGCCATTCATATATGAAATTACAACTGTTTAATATTTACAAAAAAGACTAAATATTCACATTTTCTTGCTTCTCTATTTCTTCTCTTTATTTGGCAAATCTCAAAGCTTTTAAATTTTCAAAACCTGAAAAATTTAGTTACCAGTCAGGTAGGAGTACGCAAATCATTCTTATAAGATTAATTCTAGCATCCTATAATAGGCACAAATCAAATATGAAACTGAAAGAAATATTTGCATATATGAAAAGAAAGCAAATTTTTCAAATTTAAATACTGCCCTGCGTATTAGCTTTGAAATTCAATATTTATGAAAAGCATAAATTTTATCAAAAGCATTTGTAACAATAAGTCGAGTTCGTAGACTCCTGAGCCCAAATGGGTAAACCCATAAGCATAACCTGTAGGAAGCTTATCTCACTACTCGTCGGTAGCTTACTCAAAATAGGAACTGATGGTGTGTCTTTCCTCTAGATTTGCCCACTTCCTAATAAGGGCTAAATCCCTCCATATAACTCCCAGGGGCTGCCAGCAGGCCCAATCTGTACAAATTCTCAGTGTTACTTTCCATCCTCCAAAGACAAACACCACAAAAATATATACTATTTTTCACATTTTTGTTACATGCTATTTGATAACATTCTTTTGCAGATTTAATAGCGGTAAATAGTTTAAATAATTCTCAAATGAAAATGGCTCAAATAAGAATACTGAAATAAAACTTATAAGTAAATTTACGTACCTAACTATTTTGATTCAAAATCAACCAATTTAAATCCTTTGATCTACCAAAAAAAATGATAATAATTTAATTCATTAATTTAATAGTTTATGTTTTAATATAATTTGTAATATTAGGTTTCCTAAAATGATATTTTATTTAAGTTTATTAAGTTATATAACTTTTGAGTAATTTATTCTGCCTTATAAGGTCAAATTAGGAATTTGACCTTATAAGGGCATATTAGTAATTTTACCCTTAATAAAATCTAAAATATTTATTAGTTTATTATAGATTATGTCCTAAGGTTTCCATAGAACATGAAATTATCAAATTCTGATATGCATTGATTAAGTTATAGCCAATACAATTTTTAAGGTTAATAATTAAGGTTTAATGTGATTAGTGAGTTATTAGTAAAATTAGTCATAAAATTATTAAACTAATTACACAGCTAGGTTCTAATTTATTTTATGAGTTCTCTGAAACTAAAATTACCCAATTTGGATTATTAGATTTGCTAATATTCACTAATTAAGATTTTAGGATAATTAGGATTGATTAGGAGATATAACCAGTGGATCATAAATACTTCTACAGTTTACTATAAATTAGGTTTTTTTGATCTAAATTGATATTTGGATTACTTAATTTGGAGCTAATTTGACTTACTTATGGTTAATCAAGGTTTTAGGGTTAAAAGACTTAGTTAGGGTTAGGTCCTAATTGTGATTAGTCTAAATCTAATCCAAACAATAAAGTTAACACTTCTAACATATTCCTTAGGATTTTTTGAGTATTTTGAGTCTAAAATTCAATAGGTTTGGATTAGTGTATGTAAAGATATGGCTAAATGAAGTTTTAGTGGTATTTTTATAATAATTTAAATACCTAAAATATCACTAAGTAAAATATTAGTCTTATAGTAAAATAACTGATACCAATAAATTCCTCATATTTTTCTGATCACAATGGTATATTTATTTGCTATATTTGAATGTATAATTATTAAGTTATTAGAATTTAAAATTTATGTTTTTAATTAATTAAATTAGATATCCATTTAATATTCTTGTTATAATTAATCCCATATTAATTATTTTTTTAACTCATTATTGTATTTGTTAATTTGTTATATTCATTTTTTTGTTTTAGATAAGTATATATAGTTATACACTTTACAATACTTAAGTTAAGATATAAATTTTATACATGTATATATATATATATATATATATTATAATTTATTTCTTAATAATTTTGCAGGTATGGCGGGACCCACCTGTGCTGACAGCGCAGCACAGTCGAAAACACACGCACAGAGGGATAGCAAGTGTGGGTCCCACCATGCACACACGTCGGGCCTCTGTTGCTCGACGGATAGGTGTGGGGCCCACCTAATTACGGAGGGATGCCACGCATATTGGGCCGACCCGAAAAATGAAATTCGCAGGTTGACGTGACCCGTCTTGACCCGAAATCGGGGAGGCATTTCGTCTCCCCCTCCATCGAGCCGACGGAACGATTGAGTTAGGGTTCGCAAAAAAGAAACCCTAACTCCACCTAATTGATCGAAACAACATCTTGAATTATTGTATGTAATACTAGAAGTAGAATAACTAAAGGTTTGGAGTGGAGGAATACCTTGCTTGACAGTGAGGAACTAGGGTTTACTTGGGGTAGGACACCGGGACTTATCTTGCTCTTGAGCTCGGTTCAGAAAATGGAAGTTGAAACTAAAAGCTTGCCACAACTTTTAAAGGAAGAGAATGGCGATCAATAGGTGGTGGAAAGGCAGGTGGGAGTTTCTTCTTTGACCGTGTGTCACGTTGGAGGACATGTGCCCTAACGCCAAAGAAGGAGAACCCCGGGCCGTTAAATCTGATCGAACGATCAACGACCCGGATTGAATCTATCGCTAAACAGCGGCTCGAACCCGTGGTTTCTTCGAACCGGGTAGTACCGGTTCAGGCTGGACCGGCTAACTAAGGAAAAAGGGGGAAGCGTTTTACGTATGTGGGCCCTACTAAAAATTTGAATTTAATATTATTATTTAATCAATTTCAAGCCTTTCTTTATTATTTAAATTTACTTAATCAAATGTATTACAAAATTTTTTCAATAAATCACTCCTAGCTAATTGAGAGGTTCTGAACGCAACGACATACTCGGAATTTTAATCTGATGTGTATTTATTCATTTGATTTTTCAGGTATTTAAATAATATTAAAATATTTACCAAAACTTTAAGGACTTCCAAATGCATTCAAAACTTCACCCCCAGCTAATTTGGGGGTGGTGAACGCAATGACGAAGTCAAATTTTCAATCTGAGATCAAAATTGTTTAAATATTAATAAACAAATTTGAAAATTATTTCTGGTATTTTACACCTCGGGTCGAGGAAGACCCCGGCTTTCCAGCTCACTTCAGGCCCTCAGACCAGGGGGCTTCGATCCGCCTCACCTCCCTGATGGTGTAGGGATCGAGCCCCAGGTTTGGCATAGCTTCTGTGGGGAGAATTGTCTCCCCACAGTAGTTCCGTTGTGGGAGTTCTCGGGTGAGTAAGGTCTAGCTAATCCAGACCCTCTCACAGAGGGCTCCTGGCCTCAATCGGAGCGTCTTGGCTAGGGGATCAATTCTCGATCAAGCTGAGGCCGTGACGTCGTCCCTAGGCCACGAAATTGGCCAATTATGGTTACCTTAATCCGTGCAACGTCGGGGCTACCAAGGGGAAGAAGACGGACGGTGCAGATCGGGCCGACCCATGACTCGCGCGGTTCGACAGTAATGGGTCCCCGGGCCGAGCCGACCCACGTGTTTTGGTGAACGGGCCGAACTAGTTCTAATTAATATTCTAATAATTGGAATTATTTTCCTTAAGGAAAATAATCCAATTATTCCAATCATAGAGATTTAATTAAATAAAAATATAAAATGTTTTAATTGAATAACTTTTAATCCACTGGTACAAATCTTATGATATCATATATTAAATTGATCAAAACATCATGAGGGATCTGAATATAAAATAATATTGAACATCTAATGGTAAGATTTTTTGATTTTGCCTAATTATTGTAGATCCTGATTATGGTGAATTAGGAATTAAACTTAACCAAATTATATGTTTAGGTGCCATTAGTCTCCTTATGAAGAGTAGAATGAATGTGCTAGGTAAATTATTTTTCTAATCTCTATACTTTAACTAATGTCATAATCTTGTTAAACTATGATTAGTAAAAATTAGGGTTTATATATATTGGATCTTACCAAACCTAGTCTCTGATTAATTGTATGATTAAATAGAAGTTATGTGCCAATTTGTATGAAATTCTGATGACTAAATTTGTAATTATGTGCTAATCCTTCTTGAATTGATTTAGGGTTTGATTAGCAATAATTACTTTATGTTTTCATAAATTTTTCTGTTAATATGCTTCATAATAGTAAGGAAAATATATGGAAACATTGTATGCTAATTTTTAATGTATAAATTGGATAAATCTGAAATTGGAGAACTAAATCACCTTAATTAACTTAAGAAGTCTTAAGACTTTGATCAAGCTTTTAAGACTTGATCTAGGTCTAAGATTACCACTAATAATACATATTCAATTCACTGATTTGTCATTGATCTATAAATGAACACTTGATCTCAATTAAGATATGAGAAGGGGCCAAACCCTAACATGCTTAATTAAGATCCAAACTCTTAAGCACTTACTTTAATTAACTGATTCCAAGATAATGAGATCGACGTTCTTCCAATAATGCATTTGATTTGGTATGGATCTTTAACATTTGAATTAGACATGTTAAGCTTAATAATATAGCTATGTGATTGCTTAATCTAAATTTAAACTTTGGATCCTTGATTTTCTCTTAAATAAGACCATTAGCATAATAAGAATTATAGAATCATATTGATTGAATAAGTGATCTAACTCTAATAACATCTTTGATTTAAATCCCATAATCTTAGAATAAGGAATGATCAGATGACTTAATCATCTGACCTGATCACTTTAAATCTAAGAGATAAGGAAAACCTAATGTGTTAGCATCAGAATTAGGAGTGTGAGGTCTTAAGCATCTCATCATAAGATCGTCATCTGAATTAATTTAAAGACCTAAATTTGAATATACATTGAGGTAGGAGGACTTTGCATAACTCATTAAGGTAGAAGCTTAGATGATCCCTTAACTCTAGAAGTTGATCTTAACCTCTCGTGGTAGAAATCACTTAAGATTTAGAATGACACTTTTCCTTGTGGAGAACCTATATTGAGTGATGCTTGATCAGTGTTTCTTGGAACCCTGTATAGGACTTACTTATTTTAGCATAAGAATTGATAAATCCTTGTTAATTAAATATAGGTGTGTGAACCCAAATTATTGGTTGGTGTAGTATGGCATACTCATAATGCTGATTTTCTTCAGTAGTATTCAGGATTGGTTGATTCACTAATGTGAACTTATGAGCAGGTGTTATCCCGAGGGATTAGACGAATACAGTCCCGTTAGAGTAAATCTTCTAAGACTAAGAGTATCTTAAACAGGTACTCATTTCTTAGTTTGATTAAAATACAAATTGCCAACCAGCGATGCCTCCTAGCGAAGACCGCTTCAATAGGTGTGGCTCAAATAATAGCTTAGCTTTATGACACTGAGTGTGGTTGTGAGTTAGGCATCTTAATAACTTAGCTTGAGATACAAATTGCCAACGGGCAATGCCTCCTATCGAAGACCACTTCGTTAGGGTGGCTTAATCAAACCAAGTGATAAGAATCACCTTTCTTGCAAATGCGCTAAATATGTGTATACAATCTTCCCATCTAATGATCTTTAAGTAAGTCTTTAGCTTTAACCAATCATTGTTCCAGAAGCTAGGAGTCATAATCCTGTTAGCAAGATTTTGCATAGTGGAGACTTAGAATTCATCATTAGTATTCAAAGTTTTATGGATTTCTGAATCTTACTCATATAGAATAGAAGCATGGGCATAAACATGAGCATGACTTTGAGGAATCATTCCAACAGTGATGCATGAGTATTAGTGAAAATTATGGGTTACAGAATGTTGCATACATAAACTGGGGAATTTTAGGATGCATTGGCATCATCATACTGTCTTCCCAGTTGAATGTATGTATACATTGGACCATACGACTCATAGCCTTACAATGATAGTTCTGTGACATACCATGGCATACCTTTTCATGGCATATTTGGGTGCATCATTCCAGTGACATATAGTACAATATTGGACATTATTCATATTGATTTCTGAGTTTTTGATATTTTTGCTTACTTTCAGTATTCAGATTTGATGTATTTTTACTTTGTTTAGTCTTTATAGTTTCAGTTACATAGTTCCTTTACTATTATTTCCTACAGTTATGTTTACTTTATTGTATATTGGAATTACTTTAGAACTGCTTAGTTAGTTGCGATGTGTTAGACTTCTTGTCTAACAAGGGGTATTTTTGGCATCCGGCAATTTGCTAGATCCCGAGCAGCTTTTGGAGACAGGGCAGGAGAACCTATAGGAAATCTTGGAGGGGTATGTGGAGCCTTAGTGGATCAGTCTCCCACCTCTTACTTATTGCTTATTTTAGTACTCTACATTTCATCTTTTAAATCAGTTTGTAATAACTGTGAATGTATTTTACTTTTTTTTTTCTGAGATGAATGTTTACTACTGCTCTGTGTTGAATGTATTCTGGATGTTTTGTTTTAGCTTTCGCACTCTATTATACTACTATACTTAGTATTCTGATATGATCAGCATATTGGAAATGCTGATATATTGATAATATATATTAGATTCATATTTGTATCCAATGTACGTATTAGTCTAATACTTAAGATAAGTAATCTACTCTTATCTTAAGTATTGACTCTCGATCCTACTCTTAGGTTTGAGTCAGCAGCCTTCAGTATGGCTCCGTCTTTTAACCCATTCGGGAAGATTGGTTTTTGTAAGCTCGTCCATCCCGAGTAGCGCACCGCTCCGCCGCTGATTTATGATTATACTTGTCTTTTGCGCCTGGCAACGGGGCGGGGTGCTATAGTTGGTATTAGAGAAGTATCATAAAGTGTCAGATAAGAAGTTTGTTCCTATCTACTTTATGATCTGTTCTCTAGATTAGACCAAGATCACAAGTTACTAAGTGTAGTGCAAAGCACACATCTAAAAGTTCATTAAGTTGTCTCAGAAATGAAAAGGGTGGACTATATCTAGAATGTTGACACCCTAGGAATTTAACGCACATTGTAATTTGATTGAAACTATGCATTTTTAACATGGACATCTTAGGACTTGAACGAACTTTTGAATGTAATAATGAAACACGAATAAAATACTTATGGGTTGAATTATCTTAGGAATGGAATACTCGCAATCAGCATTTTTGTTCTACCTTAGGAGATTTGATGACTACTGGATAGACGACCTTCTAGATGGCCTGATCTATGGAAGGGTCATCGATGGAGTGTCACCTCGTGGAGTTGAGGTGCTGGATAAGATACTTGTCCATTCATCATTTGGAGGCACCAGCCTTTCAGCACTCGCCAAGGAATGGCTGGATCGTGTTACTACTGCACTTCGAGAGACAACCTGTCCCAAGAAGTACCGACTAGAGATTGTAAAGATACTACTAAGGGGATCAACGAGTCGTTGTGGTATTGGGTTTATAGGAGATTAGCTCTAAAGAGCCACATAGTCACATATGATGACTTCTGCGCTGCCTTTTGGGTAGAGTATTGCCACTATGATGTTTGGATATCTTATTATGTCATTTTCTTTCATCTCAGCTATATGTTTTGTGAATCCATGTATCTTCTCTTTTGAGAAAGAAATGAATGAATGAAATTATTGTAAAATTTTATGTTTCTAAGTTTATACTTATAATTGCAGTTATGAATCTTGGTTCCCCATCCACTCCTACTCCAATTAAGAATACGGTCGCATCGTCAAGCGGACCTGAGGAGTCCAACCTTATGGCCAGTTTAGTGAAAGCCCTAATTAAAAGTAATGCGCAACAAGCGCAAGAGACACGTGCTCTCATCCTTTTTGTTAGACAACAACCGGCACCCCAGTCAGGGTTCTCATCGTCCTCCCACTATACGAGCGATGGAATTCTGCACAGTTTCCTCCGTCTCTAAACGCCTATGTTTAATGGAGCGCTGAATTCCATGGACATAGTAAACTGGCTTTAGATGGCTGAGAAGAATTTGGCCAGTATCAAGTGCCCTAACTCCGAAGCCATCCTCCTAGTAACCCATTTATTTCAAAAAGAAGTGGAATATTGGTGGGAGAATGAGCGGAACAACAAATTTGCAGATTATGAAGTAGAGGACATTCCTTGGGGCATGTTCTTGGAAGCATTTCGTGAAGCGTTCATACCGGCATCAGCTCAAGCAATTCTGGAGGATGAACTCCTCCATCTCATATAAGGCAATAATTTAGTATTTGAATACGAACAAGAGTTCCAGAGATTATTGTGTTTCGTTCCAGATCTAGTTAGAACGGAAGCATCTAGATGCCACTGTTTCCTGAAGGGTCTGAGAGACTCTATTAAAGCCCACTTAGTATCTTGTCAAATCAAGACTCTGATAGAACTAATCGAGGCTGCCCGTCTACAAGAAGGATTCCAAGGTCAACTGTACCGGAAAAGGAAGGCAATAGTAATGCAGCCGAGAAAGAAACATTTTGGCCATTATAAGGTGGCAAAAGTCTATAACATGGAAACTACACAAGCCAAACCTCAGAATTTTGAATGCAAATGAATGCATCTGTACGGGAAATGCTACCACTTCGGTGGTGTATATTTTACTTATGGTCGTAAAGGCCACCGCTATTTCAAATGCAAGGAAAAGAACACAATCGACGGAGTGCTCATCAATCACTCTCGTCATAAACAAGTATTTCATTCCCAGCCCAGGAACAATCGTGAGCCTACTATTGCTATAATGCCAGATACCACTACGAACTCTAAAGCAACTATACCGGTACCAAAGCTGAACTATGATCGTCAGGGTCAAGGGCCCCAGAACAAACAACCCTCAGCACCAGCAAGGGTATACATGTTAACTCCCGCCTCTGCTCCTGAAGAAAACGACGTGGTTTCAGGTATGCCTTAAATTAATCTTTGTTCAGTTCTCATTATTTTAGTGATCAGTCTTTACCATTTCAGTATTTTAAATGTTTGAGTAGCTATGCTTATTAAGTTACTGTAATCATAGGCTCCTTATCAATAAACGATCAATCATGTAACATCCTTTTTGATATGGGAGCAAGTCATTCCTTTGTATCAGAAAATTAGACTAAAACTCTTAAGCTACCAACCTATCGATTAACTAGCTCATTGAACATCGGGTTACCTTCCGGAGCCCGTATGTAGTCGCAATAATTCTGCAACATAGATATTCCAATTGGGGAACAAAACTATGGGGTAAGTTAATTGTATTGCCTATCAGAAACTTTGATATAATCCTACGCCTGAATTGGCTATGCCAGCATGGTGCTTCCATAAATTGCCAAAAGAAGAAAGTAACTTTGGGCAGTGGAAGTAAATCAAAATCATTTGTGGGAAGATTTAGCACCCAAGCGTTGCTAATCAATGCAATGACAGCAGAAAGATTAGTCAAGAAAGGATGTGATGCGTATCTCGTAACGATGTTGGGAGAGAAGAAAGAAGTCATGCTTATCTCTGAGAACCATATAGTTTGTGAATTTACTGACATTTTCCCTGAAGACCTACCCGATCTTCCTCCAGTTAGAGAAGTAAAATTTGCAATTGAATTAATTCTCGGAACCCAACCGCTGTCAAAGGTTCTATATCGTATGGCACCAAAATAACTCTAACAATATTCTGATTTATTCAAAAAGTAAAACAGATTATGAGAAACATCTGCGATTAGTACTAGAAGAGCTCCGAAGTCATGAGTTATATGCTAAGTATTCCAAATGCGAATTTTGGCTTGACTCAATCACTTTTTTGGGTCATGAAGTCGACTCTCAAGGAATCATAGTCGATCAAAATAAAGTAAGCGCAGTTCAAGATTGGTCACAACTGAAATCCGTGACCGATATCAGGAGTTTCTTAGGACTAGCAGGGTACTATATAAAATTTGTTAAGGGCTTCTCACAAATTACGTCTCCACTCACAAAGTTGACGCAGAAAGCAGTACCATTTATCTGGAGTCCAGAATGTGAGAAAGTGTTTCAATCATTAAAAGATGCTCTTTTTTTTACACCAGTTTTAACCTTACCTAAAGAAGGTCTTAACTACCAAGTCTACACTGACGCATCCGGCATAGGTCTGGGATGTGTGCTGATGCAGGAAGGAAAAGTTATAGCCTATGCATATCGTCAGTTAAAATCACATGGAAAGAATTATCCTGTTCATGATCTCGAATTAGCAGCCGTAGTTTTTGCTCTGAAAATCTGGTGTCATTATCTTTATGGTGTCAAGTGTTCCATATTCACCGATCATCAGAGTTTAAAGTACATCTTCACCCAGCATGAGCTAAACTACCGATAGCGAAGATGGTTTGAGCTAATAAGTGATTATAATTTAAGCATCCAATATCATCTAAGAAAAGTGAACATCGTAGCAGATGCACTCAGTCGTGATGCTACTCTATCTTCTACAACCATATCCAGTTTCCTAGAAGAAGAATTCTGAAAGCTCAAAATCAGGCCAATACGTGGTGTTATGCTAAGCACACTGATATCCATGAGTTCAGTTGAACCCACATTTCATCGTAATGTCTCCATCTCCCAAACCAAGGATGAAGACTATTTGAAGTTTAGAGCGGACATCGAAAGTGGTCATCATTTTGATCTTAAGATTTGAGGAAGTGTAATCTATCAAGGAGATTGCCTATGGATTCCTAAATCCATGCACCAAGAGATTTTGGTGGAAGGTCACAATTCTGGGTACCAAGTACATCCTGGCAGTACCAAGATATATCAAGACCTGAAGAAATCATTCTGGTGGCCTGGAATGAAGAAAAGTGTGGTTGAATTCGTAGCAAAGTGTCATGCTTGTAACTTAGTCAAAGCTGAGCACCAAAAGCCAGGAGGGCTTCTTTATCCCCTAGCAATTCCAGAATGGAAGTGGTTCAATATTTCTATGAATTTTGTTATGGGCTTACCCAAATCAAGATCCGGTGCCAATTCAATCTGGGTAATTGTTGATCGACTTACCAAATTAGCACATTTTATTCCTATGCATAAAACTAATTCTGTGAAGAGATTAGCAAAGTTGTATATCAAGGAAATTATCAGACTACATGGAATTCCCAGATCCATCGTATCAGATTGAAATAGCTGTTTCACTTCTAAATTTTGGCAAGCAGTGCATCAAGACTTGGGAACTACTCTAGCCATGAGCACCGCTTTTCACCCCTAAATAGATGGACAAATGGAAAGAGTCAATCAAGTTTTGGAAGATATTCTGTCTCTGTATTCTGGATTTTGGAGATTAGACCTAAAATATTTTGATCTCAGAATTAAAATATGATTATATTTTTAAATTCCTCATCCCCAAATTAGCTAGAGGTGAAAGTTTGGTGCAATTTAGAAATCATTTGGGCCATAATTCACATTTAATTAAAATGGTCTAATTATATAAAAAGGGTTCCTAACTTTTCTAAATTGCAAATATACCTTTAAACTAATATAACTGTGCGGACCGCGGGCGATCCGCTGTGGAGTTCAGGTCACGCGACAGTGAAGTCCCACTGATCTCACCATCGGACCCTTAGATCCCCCGGTTCGGATTTAATTCTGTGGGATAGCGAATCCATCGTTAGATGAACCCGTGGATCCTACAGCTAGGTTCACTCCCGCGATCGACCGTTAGGATCCGAGCAATCCCGGATGTAGCGCCCATCTGATCGATAGATCAGACGGCATCCGAAGGTCCCGCCACTATGGACCTTCATCTTCCTCTCACTCGCACACCCGACAGAGAAAATCCCCGTAGTGCTAGCTGCCGAACCTGTCCCCCACTCTTACATCCAGCTCAACTAGCCGTTGGGATCCTCCCGTAATGTCGAGGTGCCCCAATTGGGCCTCGTGACCCGGCCGAGCTCGAATAGGAAGTTCGAGAGCTCGGCCATGGCCCGACCTCTCGGGTCTTTCCTAGCCCGAGCCAACCCTCCAGAATCTTCCTAATCCCTTACCAATGCTATAAATAGCCCTAGCATGGCTCCAATTGACCCTTGCTGATCAATTGAGCTCTCTGCAACTTCTGCCATTACCAAACACCAGCGCTTGCATAGGCGATCCAGGAGCTCCCGAACTGCTAATAGTAGGCTCTCCTGGTGTTCAGGATCCCTTGTAGCATCTGAAAGCTCAGCTAAGGCCAGCCATTCCCTCAGTCAATCGTCCCGAGCCATCCTGACAAACTAAGTACTCCGTCTTGCTCAGTCTGAGCCGATTAGGCTCAGACCTACCTCCTTTTCATTCGGTTAGCTGCGTATTGTCGATACAAACTCAAGATTATCAAAATTATGCCTTGAGTTAGCCCCGATCGATCAAATCGATCGATTGGGCTAAGTCCCTTGAGGATGCCTCGAGTCGAGTAAGACCCCGGCATTCCAGCTCACTTCAGGCCGTCAAACCAGGGGGCTTCGATCCGCCTCACCTCCCTGATGGTGTAGGGATCGAGCCCCGGGTATGGCATAGCCTATGTGGGGAGAATTGTCTCCCCACAGTAGTCCCATTGTAGGAGTTCTCGGGTGAGTAAGGTCTGGCTGATCCAGACCCTCTCACAGAGGGGTCCTGGTCTCACTCGGAGCATCTTGGCTAGGGGATCAATTCTCAATCAACCTAAGGCCGTGGCGTGGTCCCTAGGCTGTGGATTTGGATGATTAGGTTTACCCGAATCAGTTAGATGTTGGGATTGGCAAGGGGAAGAAGACGGACTATGCAGATCGGGCCGACCCATGACCCGTGTGGTTCGACGGTAATGGGTCCCCGGGCCGAGCCAACCCGCGTGTTTTGGTGAACGGGTTGAACCCGTTTTGATTAATATTTGAATAATTGGAATTATTTTCCTTAAGGAAAATAATCCAATTATTCCAATCATAGGGATTTAATTAAATAAAAATATATAATGTATTAATTGAATAACCTTTAATCCACTGGTCCAAACCCTATGACATCATATATGAAATTGATCAAAAAATCATCAGGGATTTGAATATAAAATAATATTGAACATCTAATGATTAGATTTTTTGATTTTTCCTAATTATTACAAATCCTAATTAGGGTGAATTAGCAATTATACTTAACCAAATTGCATGTTTAGGGTGTCATTAGTCTCCTTATGAAGAGTAAAAGGAATGTGCTAAGTAAATTATTTTTCTGATCTCTATACTTTAACTTATGCCTTAATCTTGTTAAACCATGATTAGTAAAAATTAGGGATTATATATATTGGATCTTAGCAAACCTAGTCTCTGATTAATTGTATGATTAAAAAATAGAAGTTATGTGCCAATTTGTATGAAATTCTGATAGCTATATTTGTAATTATGTGCTAATCCTTCTTGAATTGATTTAGGGTTTGATTAGCACTAATTACTTTTTGTTTTCATAAATTTTTCTGTTAATATGCTTCATAACAATAAGGAAAATATATGGAAATACTGTATACTAATTTTTAATGTATAAATTAGATAAATCTGAAATTAGAGAACTAAATCACCTTAAGTAACTTAAGAAGTCTTAAGACTTTGATCAAACTTTTAAGACTTGATCTAAGTCTAAGATTGCCACCACTAATATATACTTAATTCACTGATTTGTCACTGATCTATAAATGAACACTTGATCTCAATTAAGATATGAGTAGGGGCCAAACTCTAACCTGCTTAATTAAGATCCAAACTCTTAAGCACTTAATTTAATTAACTGATTACAAGATAATGAGATTGACATTCTTCCAATAATGCATTTGATTTGGTATGGATCTGAGACATTTGAATTAGACATGTTAAGCTTAATAATAAAGCTGTGTGATTGCTTAATCTGAATCTAAACTTTGGATCCTTGATTTTCTCTTAAATAAGACCATTAGCGTAATAAGAATTATAGAATCATATTGATTGAATAAGTGATCTAACTCTAATAACATTCTTGATTTAAATCCCATAATCTTAGAATAAGGAATGATCATATGACTTAATCATCTGACCTGATCACTTTAAATCTAAAAGATAAGGAAAACCTAATGTGTTAGCATCAGAATTAGGAGTGTGAGGTCTTAAGCATCTCATCATAAGATCATCATCTAAATTATTTTAAAGACCTAAATTTAAATATACATTGAGGTAGGAGGACTTTGCATAACTCATTGAGGTAGAAGCTTAGATGATCTCTTAACTCTAGAAGTTGATCTTAACCTCTCATGGTAGAAATCACTTAAGATTTAGAATGGCACTTTTCCTTGTGGTAGAACCTATATTAAGTGATGCTTAATCATAGTTTCTTGGAACCTTGTATAGGACTTACCTATTTTAGCATAAGATTTGATAAATCCTTGTTAATTAAATAGAGTTGTGTGAACCCAGATTATTGGTTGGTGTAGTATGGCATACCCATAGTGCTAATTTTCTTTAGTAGTATTCATGATTGGTTGATTCACTCCAATGTGGACTTATGAGCAGGTGCTATCCTGAGGGATTAGACGAATACAGTCTTGTTAGAGTAAATCTTCCAAGACTAAGAGTGTATTAAACAGGTACTCATTCCTTAGTTTAATTGGAATATAAATCACTAATGGTTGATACCTCCTTGCGAAGACTGCTTCAATAGGTGTGGTTCAAATAAACTAAGTAATTAGAATCACCTTCTTTAATACACTGAGTGTGGTTGTGAGTTAGGCATCTTAATAGCTTAGCTTGAGATACAAATCGCCAATGGGCGATGCCTCCTATCGAAGACCGCTTCGTTCGGCTGGCTTAATCAAACTAAGTGATAAGAATCACCTTTCTTGCAAATGTGCTAAATATGTGTATACAATCATCACATCTAATGATCTTTAAGTAAGTCTTCAGCTTTAACCAATCATCATTATAGAAGCTAGGAGTCAGAATCCTCTTAGCAGGATTCAACATAATGGAGACTTAGAATTCATCATCAGTGTTCAAAGTCTTATGGGTTTCTGAATTTTACTCATATAGAATAGAAGCATGGGCATAAACATGAGCATGAGTTTGAGGAATCATTCCAACAGTGATGCGTGAGTATCAGTGATAAATTATGGGTTACTGAATATTACATAGATATACTGAGGAATTTTAAGATGCATCGGCATAACCATACTGTCTTCCCAACTGAATGTATGTATACATTGGACCGTATGACTCATAGCCTTTCAGTGAAAGTTCTGTGACATATCGTGGCATACTGTTTCGTGGCATACTTGGGTTCATCATTCCACTGACATATAGTATAGCATTGAACATTATTCATATTGATTTTTGAGTTTTTGATATTTTTGTTTACTTTCAGTATTCAGATTTGATGCTGTTTTACTTTCTTTAGTCTTTACAGTTTCAATTTACATAGTGCCTTTACTATTATTTCCTATTGTTGTGTTTACTTTATTTTCTATTACATTTACTTTAGAACTGCTTAGTTAGTTGCGATATGTTAGACTTCTTGTCTAACATGGGATACTTTTGGGATCCAGCAATTTGCTAGATCTGAAGCAGCTTGTGGAGATAGGGCAGGAGAACCTATAGAAGATCCTGGAGGGATATGTGGAGCCTTAGTGGATCAGTCTCCCACCTCTTGCTTATTACTTATTTCAGTACTCTACATTTCATCTTTTAAATCAGTTTGTAATAACTCTGGATATATTTTACTTTTCTTTTCTGAGTTGAACATTTACTACTGCTCTGTGATGAATATATTCTGGATGTTTTGCTTTAGCTTCTGCACTCTGTTATACTACTATACTTAGTATTCTGATATGATCAGCATATTAGAAATGATGATATATTGATAATGTATATTGGATTCATATTTGTATCCAATGTACGTATTAGTCTAATACTTAAGATAAGTAATCTACTCTTATCTTAAGTATTGACTCTCGATTCTACTCTCAGGTTCGAGTCAGCACCTTCAGTGTGGCTCAGTCTTTTAGCCTATTCGGGAAGATGGGTTTTTATAAGCTCATCCATCCCGAGTAGAGCACCGCTCTGCTACTGATTTATGATTATACTTGTCTTTTGCGTAGGGCGACAAGGAGGGGTGCTACACTAATCAATCGAAAATCTTCAGTACCCCTAAATGAAGGAATTCATGAGGAGGCTTGGAGCAGAACGGAGGTAAAACTAAACCACCTCAAGGTACTTGGATATTCATCATATGTGCACATTGATACAAGATTCAGGAGCAAGACTAATGCTAAGGAGATTAAGTGCACATTCGTTGGATATGGCGCGGGCAAGTTTTGTTATAGATTTTGGAACAATCAGAACTAGAAAGTCATTAGATGCAAGGATGTGTGAAGCCCCATCCCTGTCGTGGTCATGTTAACACTAATATAATAATATGATTACGGTAGAGTGGTTACGGAGACATATCCTCCATTTAAAGTTAGACCAGGTTTCTGCCTAACCCGACAATAGCTAAAAGATGTGACCCACTTGAACTGAGTATCACTAGATGATCATACAGAAGATAGAGTGTCGAAACAAGAATAAAGAGATCCATTAACCATAATTGCAACAAAGTAAACATTCAGCCATCCAAGAATATAAGTGCAGGAAAGAAAAGTACTTTCAGAATTATTACAACTTAAATGAGAATTTTGCGAAAAGAGAAAATAAACGTCCAAGACCCGTGTGCATGTGGCTGAAGCCAGCTTGCACGTGTGTACTGTTCTTTAGGAGCTGTAAACCCTAAATACTTTTATTAATTAGTTAATTTGCAATTTTTCAAAGCTTTGGATATTGTTAACCATAACTCTAAATATAATAATGTTATATCTCAAAGTGTTTAGAAAAATGCAATGAATATTAATATGCCATTAAATTTTTTGTTTGGTGATAAATTTCACTAATTACCTTTTAACATAATAAATTACTTAATCTTCAAGACTCATAACTCTTTAACCACACATCCAACTATATTTATGTTATATCTCAAAGTGCTTTGAAAATTTCAAGGAATGTTAATATGTCATTAGATTTTCTATTGTGTGATTAGCTTCACTAATCACCTTCTTAGTTAATTAATTACTTAAATCTTCAAAACCTCATAACTCTTTAACTATAAACTCAAACTTATTGATATTATATCTCAAAGTGATTAGAAAATTTCAAGGATTAATATTGTGCTATTAGTTTTTCTATTTGGTGATTTATTTCACTAATTACCTTATAATTAATTAAGCATTTAGAAATACTATCTACAAAAATATTTAAGTTTTTGTCATTAGTTTGCTTAATCATGGTTAATCACTTAAAAAAAGGATTACTAAATATTAAGCTCAATGATTAGCCAAATTTCATATTTTAGGTCTCTAAGCACTCATTAAATAGAGAAGTACATAATTATGAAGTTAAAATTATTTTTTTGTAATTAATTTTACTAATCACTCACTAATCACCATAAACCTTAATTAAGATTTAGATTAATTAATTGAAGGCCAAATTTAGCATATTTATTATCATTGTACTCAGTGTTCTATAGGGAGCCCATAACTACAGATTTTGCTTTTATTGGACATCAATTAGTGAAAAAGAGTTTTTAACACCCTCCTTTAATTGCCATTTTTAGAGCTTTTTTCCTTAATTAGCTCATAATTAAGCCATTTGACCTTATAATTTAGTGATCTTAGTATTTATGAACTCCTTAGACTGAATAGAACCTAAGTATATAACATAAACTTTAGGTTTCCCTAATTAATTTTGCTAATCACCCATAAATGAGTTTAAACTCTAATTAGAGCTTAATAGCATCAAACCTTAGTCAAATTAGGTGTTCTTAGTGTTAATCTTTATATTATACAATAATAAACTTTTTGTCATAAAAAAAAATCAATTTGGAACCCTAAATCTTTATGTCTTATTTTAGACCCTTAATGATGGGTATTTTGGTCATTTTGGCCAAATGTTAAGTTAAGTGAAATTTAGTCAACCCAATCAGTAAACTTAATGTTTAAAATCAACCTAATGTTAATTAAATTATCAATTTGCCTTGAAAGCTTAAATTGCTAAATTTGCACTAATTAGCCTAAGTATTAAAATGTGGATATGATAATCCACATTTCCTTCATCCATAGAAGTTTAATGTATTAAATCAAAATAAATAAAATTAAAATTCTTTAAGTTTAGAAGGATTCCTTAAGTAAGTTTTCATGTTAATCATTAGTATCTTCCTTAAATAGTTAATCATTTAATTTTTTGCTTCATATTCTTAAGTTCTACCCTAATGAGTAATGAGATTACTCAACAGCTTAAGTCTAATTTAGATTGCAGCTTTTAATTTTAAGTGTTTTATTTTATAAATTTTAGTCTTAATTCTTTTATCTTCTGAGTTTAGCTTAAGATTAGAGATCCATCTTTGATTATACTTAATGAGATTTGATTTAATCTTTAATATGTGAGAGTTGAGAATTCTTTGATTCTTAGATTTTATTGTCTTTGGATTAAGATGCGTAAATCCCATATTTTGAAGTTTAACTCTCAATCTCTTAATCTTGATTTTCTTTATCAAGATTGTTTTTGGGCTAATAAATATAGTGATTAGGATAATTTGATTAAAATTGTTAACTTTTGTAGGCAACACTATTTGATTTAATTAGAACTTGATTAGTTCTATTGGGTAACCTTATAGGACTGTGACTTTGAGTTATACTAGATAATATGAGGTTGGAGATCCTGAGCTTGCATAATCTTATAATAGGTAGAGCGAATAAATTAGAAAATAAAAGATACCATAGATTTTTGCTTAGTACTGCTTTCTTCCTTGATTTTGTATGCACTGGTTCTTTGCGATTTGAGCTTTATTGTTTTGACATATTAGTTGAGACATGGAATATCAATGAATATTCTATGTTAGTTTTAAAATGCATATAACATTGGTATTAATAATCAGTAAATTCAAATCAAAATTCTATGGAGTGTGTCCTTGTTAGTCTACTTCTACAATTCTATTTATGAGATATAATCAACTTGGATCCAACCATGAGATGGTTTGGATATACATGTGGGAAAGGTTTATCAGGATAATATTAAGGCATACAGAGTTATCGATAAAGGTGATGTAAATATTAGGTTACTTAACGGATTTGTATGGAGATTGAAGGATGTGAGACATGTTTTGTGTCAGAAGAGAATATGATCTCGGTAAGTCAATTAGCTTATGACAGCTATGCAACATCTTTCAAGGAAGGACAACGGAATTTGATAAAAGATTCGAAGGTTATAGCTTACGGAAGTATGGAAGGATCACTTTACATGATCAATAATGGGCCATAATATTTTATGGAGAAAAAATAAGGAATAGGAATAAGGTCAACTTCTCAACAAAAGTGAGTTAAGGAAAATGAAGCAAGGTGCATCTTCAGTTGGCTTTTAAGCATAATCAAGGCAGGTTGTGCCACACCATGGCCATAGTAGTTAAAGCTATGGTGGGGAAAAGAGAAGATTCCATAGATGAAGATGGATTGATCCCAATCATTGTTCGAGTGGGATAGTATTGGAATGTGAAGACTGATTATATCAATATGGGAGGTGCCAACAGAGATTCTGTGGGTTCTGGTGGGTTTTGAGGGCTTCCATAGTGTTCTAGAGCAAGGCTACACTAGCCGACAACAAATTGGGAGCTCATGCACGCTTGGGCACCCTACAAGGCTGTAGCCTGAGAAGGGGCATGGGCACTTATGCATGTTTAAGTGCCCATGGGATAGCATCTTGGGTGCTCAGGCGCACCCAAGCGCCCGTGACGGTTTAGACATAAAAATAGGCATCCCGTGGTCAACTGAGTGCGTTTTCGGGCAATCTTTGGCTTGTTTTAAAGCTTGATAGAAGCCCTAAATTGTAATATATCAAGAAAAGATTTCAGAGGGACAAATCTTATGGCAACTAGGGTTTGAGTTGGAGATCCAAGGGAAGGGCATAATACAAGTGAGATGCTAGGGTTGTGTTTCCCTAACAGTTGAGCACTTTTACTTTTCGAAGAGTTAGGGCTTCACGAGTACTCTAAAAAACCTGTAAATGTCACAGTGGAATATTTCTTGGTTGTGTGGTCGTGGTTTTTTCTATTTTTGAGTTCTCTACGTAATTTTTTATATTCATTTGCTTGTGACTTTTCTGGTTTTGTTTTGCCTTTTGCATTTTCTCATAATAGCTAGGTGTTGCTCAAACTAAAAATCATAAAGGAGGTTTAGAATCTTAACACATACACTACTAGATGTGGCAAGAGGTTCCACAGTCATGCCCAGGCGTAAGTTAGAAGCCGCATAGGAGTGATTTTAACTTGGGGTGAGTTCGAGAGGTATGAGCCTAGTTGTGCTTTGGTATAATGCGGACTAGTTCAGATGCGCCTAGGCATGAGATCGAGACACGCACATACACATGACTAGAATATGCACATGGGATTCAGGTGATGCAGAAATATGTGGAATGTGTCACACATCTGGACGTGTGCGACATGTAACGACGCACGTTTGTTGTGAGTTTATCGGAGTCATCAAGTTCCATAATGAATCAAGGAGAAGTGATAATATGCAACTCCCAATTAATCTTTCTTTCTTAACTAAAATTCTATTTTGATTAGGCTTTTCAAAATTTAATAGGCCATAGTTATCATGAGTTTACATGCTAGAAATGCAAGGTAGTCTAAGAAATTTTTTGAATGTAAAGAAACATATGCTTAAACATTGGTGAATCATCATCTGTTCGCACTTCGCTATGATACCATGATAGAAAGCACAGGAAGATGCAGAGAACAATCGCGATTATTTATCAAGTTACATGGATGCATCTATTAACATTATACAATGTATATATACATCTTAGAAGGTTATTATGAAGGGATGTGATTAAAAGGTTGTTAAGAAGGAATGCGATGAGGGGATGCATCCATAAGAATGGATAGATATGTTAATGGGAGGCTATGACAGTAAACATCCACCACACAGGACTGATTTATAAATATTTATGGTGCCAACCAATCAGAATATAATATTTTTGAGCTGAGACAAACAAAATCTCAACAAAACATGAATGTCGGGAATGTTAGGCATTCCCTGTCTTCTCTCAGTTTCACTGCCATCGAATTCGCCCAAAATTTTACGCAGTTCATGCTTTTTGTCGGAAACAGATCAACAACGAGGGTTTATAATAATTAAATACTTTAAAAATTGCATTTAAATATGACCATTTGTGGATAAGTTCGGCAAATCACCGTGTAAACATAAATAAAATAGAGAAAGCTTCCGATTGATCTGCGTTGGGCATTTTGGATTCATTCTCCAATATTCGCGCCTAATTTTTTTTTTAAGCAAAACATTTTTTATTTGTAGGTGGTTTAATTGAGAACCTTCTGCCCATAGATACCATTTAAGCAAAAGAAGATTTGATAAAAAAAGAACGAGGACGAGCCCATTAAAACTTTTGATTTGTATTACATGTGATCATATATTTACTTCTCATAAGAATATTATTTTCTTAGCAAACCAATTGGAGCAACTTTCTATCAACTTGGGCTAAATTGAGTAGGAGCAAACTTTAGAGCAAGCATTGCCGACGAGCCATACAGGCACCAAGCCAAAGAACCACTTCAATGAGAACCAACAAGACAAGCTGAGACGCCTGCAGGACTACAGAAAGCCAATGGAAATAGGAGCACAGGCTCGCTAAGCACGCAAACATAGAAGTAATAGATTTTCTTAACCCAACAGAAGATGAGCAAAACGATTGAAGGAGTTAAAAGAAATATCATATGCAAAGAAATACTATAAAGCTACACCACAACAAAAAGTTTCAATAATAACCAGCAAAAATATTACAAGTTCTTACGAGCCTCACACTTGGCGGACACCCAGCACAATATTTTTTCTCTTCCAAACTAGAATTCCTGCACGAACCTTCCCTCATCGCTACACCCCACTGATCATGGTTTGTCATTGGTGGTAGTCGTCCTAGAAACTCATAATCTACACCA
The DNA here is from genome assembly GCA_016760335.1 of Gastrodia elata. Taxonomy (NCBI): domain Eukaryota; kingdom Viridiplantae; phylum Streptophyta; class Magnoliopsida; order Asparagales; family Orchidaceae; genus Gastrodia; species Gastrodia elata. The sequence goes on along the minus strand of CM028670.1, from coordinate 90,751,517 downwards.
TGGTCTGCCATGTTCTGTTCCTGACGTAGTTTGGTGAGAATCACCTATGTTCACACAAAAACCCCCCAAAATTGCACGAAACCCCACAACTCTCAACGAAGTATACATTCTCCCAATTAACATCTTGAAACTCCCCAAAACTGCAACTACTCAGCCATTTATGATTATTAAACTTTACAATTCTCCACCACAGCTCTCATTTGCGTTATATGAGAACTGACTCTGATACGCTCCATGCATAGCAACTGCGCCTTAAAAGGTATTCTCATCTCAAGGAAATCAAGTTGCTCATAGTTTGCCATCGAAATGAGTTTTCAACAAAACTCGCAAATATTCATCACAATCTTGCAATCGATGAACTTCAAGACTTTCAAAGCTTTGATAAGCATATTTGCAGTATTCACCTTGGTGTCAATCCTTTCCAATAAGATGTCACCGTCTTCAAGCAAATCCCCTACAAAATGATAACGAACATCAATATGCTTGGTTCTAGCATGATGACTTGGATTTATTGCCAAGCAAATAGCACTCTGGTCATCACAAAACACAGTTAAATGATTTTGCAGAATACCAAGAACATCCAATAAACATTTCATCAAAATTGCTTCAGTCATCGCTTTTGTGACTATATGTATTCAGCTTCAATCCTAGGCAATGTAAACCTCCTCCTAAGTGGCCCTCCTACCAAAGTGAACAAACAGCTAGTAATAGACCAAAGCCTACCAATATCACCTACATAATCATAGATTACATAACATACACAGAAGTCACCAAAAAAATGCTTATTTTTCAAATCTCGAATTAACATCAATTGTCCCTCAAAGTGCCTCAGGATCCACACAGCCTTCCAATGACCACTACCTAGGTCATGCTTGTTTCGACTGACCATTCCAACATCATGTTCCAAATATGGTCTTATACACACTATTGCATACATCTAACTTCCAACTGCACTAGCATAGGGAGTCAATTTTATTGCCTTCCTTTCTTCGTCTTCCTTGGGATATAACTTAGCATTCAATTGTAAGTGAGATGCTAATGGAAGGCTTGTACATTTGTTTGAATCATCAACCCAAAATTTCCTTATTACCTTCTCTAAATGCGCTCTTTGATAAAACCAAATTCTTCCAATTTCCTTGTCCCAATGAATCTCTATACAAAGGATTTTATTCTTTTATCCTAACTTTTTCATCTCAAAATGTAATGATAGTTGTTGCTTCATATAATAAATTTCATTAATACAAGATGAAGCAGTCAATATATCATCAACATATAAAATCAAGTAGATAAACTCATAACTGGCCAGTCTCTTGAAGTAAGCACAATGATCAAACTTACTGCTTATATACTATTATCCTTGCATAAACAAATCAAATTCTTATACCACTGTCATGGCAAACTCTTCAATTCAAAGAGTGTGGTGCCCCGTCCCAGCCGCATCACGCAAACAAAGTATGAAGCAATGGTGGGACGTGTCGTGACTAGATTATAAGCCTGGATTAGCATGAACAAAGTAAATGTCTACTAAGAGGCCACTTACTTTACTAATACTAATTCTAATAAGACGTCTAAGTAACCAACTACTTAGACATATAATTGTACCCTGAATTATCATATGATAATAATCATAATTCATAATATAAAAATACATGTGCAATAAATAAACAAAGAGTGGAAGCTGACAAAAATGAACTACATCCATTCATCACATTCTAGAAGTAAACATAAAATAGTATAATTTTGCATCCTAGATGACATAGTACTGAAATAAAACATACAGTGCATAATTTAATTATACAAATTTAGGATCTCTAATTCCTACTGTCCAGTGTAACTTAGAAGCACGGTCTTATAAGTTAACAGCAATTAAAATTGATCAGGTTCTAATTTAATTCAATCAGAATCGACTACAAGCTAAATAATAAATCATCAGGTCCTTAATTGATGAATTTAGATGTTCTAAGCTAAGATCTGATCAAAATCTACTAAACTAGGGATTATGAGTTAAACACTGCAAGATTGGAGTTAATCATATAATCCAAGGGTCAGGTCAAACATAAGATCTAAGGTTTTAAAGTCTAAAAGTGAACTAAAGATTATGGCAAATCCTATTAAGTGTAATCAAGCTTATTAGGATGATTCTCCTATTCTTAATCTAGAGTTAAGAGATAAAATAATCAAAATCAAAGTATGAAAATCAAGAAACTAATAAAATCAAAGATTCATTTATTGAATAACCCATTTTATTCAATGAATGAACTTAAACCTAAGATCTACTCCCATTCCTAAAAAAAAGGTCATAAAGTGAAGTGAAGATTCCTAATGAGCTCCTAATGAAAAGACTTAGAGAGATTCTAAGAATTGATTAAATTTATTTCAATTTAACTTAATTTGTTATTTTTATTTAATTAGGAAAGTTAAGAACAAATTTTAGCTAAGTAAAGCATATTATCCTTAGAGATTTTTAAGCCTAAATTAGGATGTTTGACAAATTATTCAAATTATGGGATTTAAGACTTAAATTGATCTTAAATAAGTTTTATTACTATTTTTAATAATTTAAATGATATTTTAAGGGTTAAGAACACTTAACCTAAATTTTGGGCAAAATGACCATCTTGTCCCACTTAAGGGTTCAAAAAACTACTTTTTATTTAGGGCTTCAAATTAAATTTTCTTACTACCAAATAATTTCTTACTGTCTAACATAAATATAGATAATAAGTACACCAAATTTGGATAAGAAATGGGTCATATAGGTCCAAACTAAGAAATTTTACTCAAGGGGTGATTTAGTAATTTTCTCCTGATGGAATCTATGAATTTGTGTAGTTTATTATTGCTTACTATTCAAGGATTCTATAGAGTATAAGAATACTAAATTTTGAGGTCTATTGAGTTAGTTATGAGTGTTCTAAGTTTAAGGGTAAATGTGTCATTTCTAGGATTAAGAGGGGTCAAAAACCTAACTTTTCCATTTGAGATTCAAATTCAGCAAACTCAGTGGCTATAGTTTCCTTATATCACACTAAGTACTTTAACAGGGAGTAAACCTAATTTTGAGCTCATCCCTTCACCTCAGTCGCAGGCGTTCTCCAAGACCAGGTACAACCCTCACCCTACTTTGTTGTCGAGTTGAATTCAGTTCGGCTCTTTGTCAATTAACCCCTAGATGCTATGTTGGAACTTCACCCTCAATCCTTTCTAGACTATCAAGGATTTGGGAGTGACTAGCAATGGACCAGATGGTGAATTCACCATCGGAGCGTGCACTATCAGTCCGCTTCTGGTTCGCCTAATCTCCACAGTTCTTCAATCCATTTAGCTCCTCAATTGGTGCTGGAACCCCTCGATGAATGATTGTAGACTCGTATCGATGGCTGGGTTCGATTGGATCAATCGATTCGATTGAAATCAATCAACCCATTGATAGCTTACGTCTGCAATCCACCCCGAGTAGCACGCTAGTGACTCATCCTTCCCTGGGACCTCTCGACTCGCCCAATCGCCTCTCCTTTAATCCTTGAATGTGTAGGACTAGATCATAAATTGTACCATTGATGCTGTGAGGAGAATTCTCTCCTCATAGTTGCACCTTAGGAGTGCCTCGGTCGAGCAGCACCCCGCCGATCTAGCACATCCCAGATGGGGCTTCCTAACTTCATCGATGTGCCTGGTGTGCTGAAGGTGTAGCCATCAGGATTAGGGCATGGGATGCTTTGGATCAAGAGAATTCGAGGATGGTAGCTAACCCTAGGTCACTTCTGTCGGGACCCTTCTGCGTGGAAGATGAATAATGACGGGTCGGGTCAGGCCCCAACCTGCGCGGTTTTGAATTCGGGCCGCGGGATTATTTAAGAATTTATGGATTTAATTTCCTTTTATTAAATAGTTAATTAATGCTTATATTTAATTATCATATGGTTTTAATTTAAATAAACATTCAGAATAAATTTCTTAAATAACTTTAGTTATACTTATCCAAATAGTATGATTGAATATACTATTTTAATTAAAAAAATATAAGGAATAATAATATAAAATAAAATCAAAGATCCAATGGTTAAATTTTAATTAATTGCCTAATCATTTTTTGTTTTCATTTAAATCATAATTAATTCATCAAATGTCTAAAAATATTGATTAAGGTCTCTAATTACTCATGAGACTATAGAGAACCTATTTAAGCAATTAAAAATAATTTAGAAACTTTAAAATAACTAATCACCCCCTTAATTACCCTAATATGGGATTAGAGAATTAAGCCTTGGATTAATCTATGATCCTAGTTAATCTAGTTCTTAATGTCTTCTTGGGTTTAGTAGAATTCATAAATGTGTTTGGATCATTCTAGTGTGCCTTAATTCTCTTAATCACCTTAATTGGCCTTCAAGTGTGATTAGTGATAATTAAGATAGTAATGCTACCTAATCCTAAAGTTGAGTGTTCATACCACTTCACTAATCAATATGAAACTCATTAGGACAAACTAGAATCAATTTAATTAATCAAACCCTAATTTCCCAATTTTAGCCTTAAGGGGGTATTTTGGTCGTTTTGAATAAAATATGGTTTAAGCACCCTTAAATCCTAGAAACCTCAAGTAAAGTGATTATGATCAGTAATGGAATATATTAACATTAATTATTAAACTTTATCACCTCATGATAGAATCCTAAAGTTTAAGTCCTAAAATCTTTAAATAAGCCCTTATATTCTTAAGTGACCTTAAGACCCTTCATAAAAGAATTAACTTAAGAAATGCTAAAGCTAAAGTTTCTAATCCTACTATCTTATTTAGGAGTATTCATGAATTGTAGTCTTAAAGCAAAATCCTTGTACAATCCTAAGTCTAGTTTTTTGCTTAGATCTAGTGTGATCAAACTTTAGATCTTAGATCTTAGGACATATGCTTGAATTGAATCACCTTCTTTGGAATTCCTTAACTAATTTACTGTTTAATCCTTTTGAAACCTCCTTGTGGGTGTAGGATTGATTTAATCCATGGAATAATGTAATTATTATAAAGATTGAATATAGAACTTAGATTCATATTTTATTAAGTGATTATTTTTATCTCATAATACTAAATAGGACCTTTCATTAAGATTTTAGTTTCTAAATCCTTCAGCTTATAAGATTCTGTACCCTTAGATTGTTATTGAGTGTGAACCCTAGATCCTTATTAGGATATCACCTTGGATTCAGGATTTGAACCTTCATATGTGGAGTTTAAGTCCAGAATCCTTAATCTTGAATTACCTATTCAAGATTTGGGTTAAGTGAGAAAAATAATAATAATTAATTTGTTGATTTATTTACTTTAACCTTATAGTCGTCACTTGATTATGAATTAGAACTCATTGAGTTCTAATGTTAACATGAAGGTCGTAAATCTGGGATTATACTCAATAGCTAGATATTAGATATTCTAAACTTGTATCTTCTCAGAATAGTTAGATTTAGATTAAATAAACAACAACATATATCATATAAGTCTAGTTAAGTCTCTTGCTTACTTTGACTTTGATTGATCTGCACACCTTGAATATTGAGCCTTTCACTTGGACATAGTAGGAAAACTTATGTTATGGAAATTTCATCCTAAATTAGTATTTGAAAAGCATAATATTCATTTAGTTCTTTCAGTGCATTCAGTCTAGTAGGGTATGTCCTAGTTTAGTCTGCCTCTTCAGTTATAATTTTGTCATGAATAGAATCAGACCTAGCCCAGTGCTTGGCTAGGATAGATACATGTCTTATTCTATAAGAATAACTCGGACCTAGCTCTGATGATGCCTAGGATGGATATATATTGAACTTTCTATTCAGAGGCCCTGTATGGCCTATTTTTGTTATGACAGTACTATATTTTAGGCATACTTTACTTCAGTTCAGTTTAATTTTTTGTTTTGCTTTGCCACATGCTTCAGTGGCCTTACTTTTCAGTGGCTTTACTTTTAACTCATTTCTGTACTTAGCTTACTTTGCCAGCGCCTTTTATTTATTAAATCTACATGCTTGTATATATGTTTCCATTGAGTAGCTATTAAATATTGGCATATTTAGGATGCTAGTTTTGTATATTTATTCAGCACATTTTAGTACAGATACTTTTGATAAAATCATCATGTATTTATGCGATCATGAGCATATTAGGATGAGTTCTTCAGTACTTGCAGTTATTTTTGCTCTTTAGCCTCACCTTGCTTAGTTTCATATTTTGTATGTTACTTTACATACTTATTGTGCAGTTATAAATGAATTGTTTATAGTTATCCTTCTCTTTGTAGCTTGATGCACCTTATATTGCTTGCTTGTTTAAAGTAGTTGATGTGATATCTTTGAATATTCAGTTCACTTAAATCAACTTAAAATGTACTTAGACAATTTGTCTAACTGTAACATTTTTTTTTGTTGGCTGGGGCCCTGACATTTGTAATACCGATAAATGTCAGATTTGGAGCTGTTCGCTGATAGTTCTACAGGAGAGAAGCTTGCACAGGAGGAGGACCTTCCTGTGGCCGCTGAGATAGATTTTCTTTTTAGCTGTGAAATTTGAGAGATCTTTTTTGCATTTTAACTTTTAGTCTGTAATAATTATTTTTGGATGTATTTACTTTCTACAATTTGAGCTGAGTTATTATTATTTTTACTCTTCTATACTATGCTGTGATGTGGATGTCATGTTATACTATTTTTTGCTTCTGCTACTTTGATATGTTGATGTATGTTTACAGTTCCAGGTGACAAGTCCTTGGCTTAAGACGGGCTAGATCTTACCTAACTCTACTTAAGTTGGGAATTTGCCACAGTTGGAGCATCATACTCCTCGTGTATATGCTAATATCTGTATTAGCATGGCCATGAAAGGTATGGGGCCCCACAACATCTCCACATCTTGAAGTTGTTCTTGCCATTAAACTTAACAATGTTGATTTTAGCTGAATGTGTCACATCATGGTGGAAAGTTAGCTCCTCCACTTGCCATCAAACTTGACCACATCGATTTTAGCTGGATGTGTCACATCTTAGTGGAAAGTTAGCTCCACTACTGGTGAGGAAGAACTATTAATATTCAATGTTTTCTTAAGCTATGTTCTGAAGGATTATACAGAATAAAATAGGAGTTAGGTATGTCTACCAAGTATCTGAGACGAGGTCTCCTGTATAACCATACACTCCTCCTCAAGGAAATGTGTGATCTCCTGATCACTCCATAGCTAGCCCTGACTCAAATATCTATACATTTAATTCACCCTAAGTGAAACCTCTTATTTAGTTGTTATTATTACTATTCAATGATTATTATCAATTGAATAAAGCTTCAAGGAATAGCAGCATTGAAGGAGATTGCCAAGGTAAACTAAGCAAGTAATATATGTTTGTGTAACAACCCAAGTTGGGGTGGGGCGCCATAGTTTGTTATCTAATTTTAATTATCTACCTTAATTATTAGGGTCAATTAAACTCCCAATTGACTTAAGACATAGATCATAAATCAATTGATAAGTATATGCATATATATATATATATATGTGTGTGTGTGTGTGTGTGTGTGTGTGTGTGTGTGTATACATGTATATATATATATATATGAAAAATATGGTTTTATAATTTTGAAAATAAAGTTTATAATTTATAGTTATAGTAACACTTAAGACTCTCTAACCTAACCCTAAGGTTACCATCCCCAAAATTCTTCTCAGGATCACTAACATTAAGCTTCTAAAATGAAAGGACCTAACTTTAAGAATCCAACATAAGTTCTAAGGTTCAATCTACCTCAAGGAGCTCCAAGAGTTTAGGACATTGCGGATAAATCTCCTAAGCTAAGTAAATTCCAAACTAAGATTATACTCCCAAAGTCTAGATATTTACCCAAGTTTTCCAAATGTAAAGAATAAGAATCCATGTCTAAATGGCTTAACTATATATTGATCTATCAAATGCACTAATGATACATGATTTGTCACAATGGAATAATCAGTTTAATCATACATCCCATATAACTTATTTTCCCAAACTACCCACTGCACCAATTCTCCATGCATCACCCAAGGGTTCATCACCATTACTCTCTCACCTAAGATGATTAAATGGACTGAATAAGGCTCAAGCTACTCTACTCTAAGGTTTAAAGATCACACTACCAAAATCACCAAGTGATTTGACTCCAAAAAGTCAACATCTAAATTTGCTATCCAATTTGAATGAAATCAGTGCGATTACACTCCCTATAGCATAACATGAACAATGACAATGAGTAGGATCAATATTTAGTTGATTTGAGCAAAATAGGGTTTTGACCGAAATTATTTAAAGTGCCAAAATATCACTAATGAAATTATAATCCCAAATGCAAAATAAATATCACCATAATATCTCTTATATTTTTGTGAGCATTTTATAATAGTTATTGGATCAGTACATGAAAAGATATGAATTTCTGAAACCTGAGCTAAATTAATTTAAATAACTAATTCTTTCATTGCTGTTCCTAAGCTTGGTCTGCACGCACTGCTGCTTCACGTGCAAGCCCACAGTCGAGCGCACACATGCGCTGTGTGAAGCTCTGGTGCGGAGCCACGGGGTTCAACCCAATTCGGTTCAACCCGTCCTGTAGCCCTTCCCTATCAAGGTGACAGGGTTCAACTTAGGGCATCAATTTGCCCGGTGATTGATGGCTCCTAGGAGGCATGCCGCAAACCAATTGAAATGTCTCTTCGAGATCTTTTAATTGGTACCTAAATACCTAACCTAATCCTTCTCTAACATCATGTTTTTTGATGCCCTAATTCTAGGGATTTTGACGTTGTTGGAGATTGTTTCTCCTTCTACTATCGGGCTTTAATCGGGCTCAATCGAGCCCGATTGAGGCTCGACGATAACTCATATGGCAGTGGAATGATCATTTGAAACTTAAAAGAACAAAATTGCAATAAAAAATCAAGGAACGTGAAGTTCCCTGTCTCTGTTGATCGTCTATCCCGTCTGATCCCGTCGCTCGCACAACACTGCTCGACTTCGGTGAGTACCCGACTTCGCTTTTGTTTGTCCAAACAGGTGCAAGGAGGGAGTTGTCCCGTATCTAGAGCTGGTTAATCGACGGCTCTATCGTCGATACGAGGCGAGCGTCGCCTCTATCCTCGGCTCAGAGAATGGCGGTCCAAATCAGATCTGGACCATTCATTTTTCCTTGAAGATCAGTGGCTTGTCTTCAGTCTTTTTTTGAATGTAGCAGTTGAATAAATTTAAATAATATTAACCAATTATTTAATAGTACTAATTTATTTAAATGCTAAATATTAGCCAAACAATCTTCAAAAATTTATAAAATTTCACACTTAACTAATTTAGGTGTGATGAATTCAAAAATAAAGCCGAATTTTTAATTTGAGATCTAACTATTTATCTTAATTTTAGAATTAATTAAATTGATCAACATACTAATTTTCCTCAAACGAATTTTTGTTTTTCATCAAAATTTCAGGAATTGATCTTAAGACTATTTTAAGACTAATAGCAAGGTTCTTAAGTTAATTTAGTGATTAAAAATTCAAGTAACAAGCAGAACCCTCCAAACTAGTTTTGTCATTATAGGATGACTAGGCTCCATTGGAATTAGAGCTTGTAGGGTGGTGTGATGGAAACAGTCAGACCCAAAATCGTGAGGCTTGTCCGAGGGTGGAAAATGGTATACATGTGGTTGCACGAGACACCTCTGTTGTGAAGTACGTTTGCAACCTTGAATCCCTTTTTCATTTATGTTTTCTTATGAAGAAAACGTATAGCCTTTTCCCTCTGTTGTAGCAAAATATTAGCTTTTATTCTAATTTTCGATTTTGTATCTTTGGCACTCAAAATATAAGAAATGCTGCTACCAAATACCTTGAGATGTGTGAAACTATGCTTTTTTTAACTATAATTATTATTGAATGCTATGAATTGCATATATACTCCAAATAAGTACTATTTTAATGGATAAACTGTAATAAGCACTCCATGCATGATAATATCTTAAAACGACTAATTGGCTCATCATTCCCATTCATTACATATCCAAGACAGAAATCTTATACGAGTTCTTAGTGTTGGCGAATCCATGCACCCATGCCTTAGTAGCCCATATTGCATGTGTTACAGCCATGCTTCGACTTCAACAGTCGTCTTCATACAATATTTACCATCACAAAAGAGTTTATTCATGAAAGTATAAGGAATGTGAATATTATTGTAACTCGGTAATTAAAAAACATTTATTTCTTATATAAGACTTTTCTTCTTTATTAAAAAAAAGAGTTTATGAAGAAACTCCCTAATGATACAACGGTTCTGATTAAATGCTAATATATTTGATGTTTTGGTGTTGATAGTACTGCTGAAGAATTCATTCCATCACCACTTGCCTTAACAGTCATATTGATGCCTGTCAAAAGAATTGTTTTAATATTAGCAGTGTAATCATGCGAGCCTCTTTATGCACAGATTAAATTCTGGCAAGATTCAAAGGCTAATCTCGCTTACTTACCGTCTCCTTTAATCCCAATCAGAAAAGGATTTCTTCTTTTTCTCTTCAAGGAAGCGTGGAGCCAAAATATCCTCATATTATTTTGAAAATGAAAGCTGCTACAGCAGCTTGATAGGCTCGGCTCGCTCGCAAAAGGTTTTTTATTCTTAATCATTGTAAGCGATTGCGGTTTTAATAGTTTATCCTTTTATTTTTGTTTGCATGGGATCTAATTCTGTTCCCGAGTTCATAATAATAGTTTACCCAAAGTTCTCTATTGGTGGAAACTTACTGAGTGGCTTGCTTTAAGAAATTTTTATTTCTCTTACTGAGTGGTTTTTTATTCTCTAATACTCTGATTGAGAAGACATCATACAATCTTTTATTTATTCCTCTTTTGCACAAAACCATGATCATTCGTGGTCTTCGTTTAGTCACACCATCCCCTGAAAGTCACCAATTTCTACCTCCCTAAAGAACATGTTGGTATTTGTTGATGCTCCTTTCTCATCCTAGAGTTGTTGATCCTTTTTGTGTGGCCCTATTTGCTCTTAGTTTGCAACGTATCCTTCAATGACAATACTTTCACTTGCAACAAATATCGCTAAGTTTTTGCATTGAGACATTACCATAGTTCTATTCATTAACTTCCATAATATTTCATTAAATGTATGGCAATAATCTTCATTGTGAAGCTTTTCATTTAATATTAAGTTTAGATGGATGACAAGAATGTGCTTTACCATCTTGAAAACTGATGAGTTCTCATTATACAACTTGAAGTGAATGGCTCCAACTTTGATGGACATTGTTTCATCAATATTACCTATCCTCACACACCCAACATCGTCAGGGCTCTATGTGATGAGTGATCAAGCCAAAATTTTTATCATTTCAACCTTATTTTTATATTTTTTTTGGTATGAATTGCATGTTATTCAAGTGTATTTTTGTATTATTTATATTTGTGCAAGTATTCAGAGTGATTATATTGATTACAAGGAGTTTTAATGAAGAAAAAAGAGCCACAAGTCTTCTGGTGCCTATCGACACCCCCGAGACCAATTTTTTTGGTACTGCTTGAGACCTAGGTGCATGGGAACAAAGGCATGGGCTGTAAAAACCCACTTAAGTAGTAATAAGTAAAACAAAAAGGAGACGCCTTTTAGAGAATGGTGGAGTTCTTGATAAAAACTTCAAAGTTAAGCTTGTTCAGATGAGAGCACTCCCAGTATAATAACTTAAGGTTATTACCCTAACTAAGTCTTGTAATAACCCTAGTGCTATTGCCCATCAAATAGTGACTTAATTGACTCTAATCTTTTCCCATTAGTCTTATAATAGTATTAAGAGCTTCCATTCAGTTTTCATGCGATTTGAAGACCATTTGGTAATTTTTAACATTTCCTGATTTTCTGATAATTCTGAGAATGCTTAATTTATATAGACCTTAGAATCAAAAATGCAATCCACCATTGGACTCACCACACCCAAATTACTTAGGGGTGATATTTTGAAAGTGTTTGGAAGTTGTCAAATTATTTCCGAATATTTTAATAATATTTTAAATACTCAGAAAATTAAGATAATTAAATTGACCCCTGATCAAAATTCCGATTGCATTTTTGAGTTCTTCACACTTCAATTAGGTAATGATGAATTTTTTGGATTTTTTAGAGTACGTTTAGTTATTTTATTTTGAGTAATAAGTTGTGTTTAAATAAATAATTAAATAAAGTTCATAAATTAAATAGTTTTATATATTAAGAATTTATTCAGCGGCTCATTCTCTGATTTCACGCATATCCCATGTGTGAGACAGCACACGGGACATCGAGCTGCCGAGATCCGAGCCGTAGAGCGTTTTGGGCTCGAGATCCAACGGTCTTAAACTCACCTTAGAAGTAATTCCAATATGGCTGTTTGATTTACTTCTCGAACGAACGGTCAGATCTCATGCTATTGTACATCTCTCCCACTTCACCTGCTGCTGTACCTCTGTCGAAGGAAGTGGGGGTACGGATGCGCCGATGATTTGATTTTGCCCTCTACTCCTTTGCATTCTTTTATTTTCTTGGTGTATCACTCCCAAAAACTTTGGCGGAAGCTCTATGCTGAGAAGAAGGAGTGCTTGGCGACTAGACAAAATTCCTGCCAAACCCTAAGCTTCCTCCTGGCGTATTCCATCCAGTTACCAAATTCTTAGATTCATCCCTATTTCAAAGATACTTTATTTTGCTTTGTGCAATCATTGAATCTCTCAAGTCATGCAACCTTCTCAGAGTAGAAGGAGATCGAATCGAGCATAGAGTCGATTTGATTTCCTCTGTAATCAGCAAATTTTAATTTTTTTTTTTCTGAGACTTAGGGCATCATCTTAAATGCTCTTTCGTCTGCGAACGAGCTTGCCCAATGGCTCAATACATTGGTAGTAAGATAGATCTTACCCCGACGTGCGTATTGGCCAGAGCAGGAGTCGAAGTCGAGCTAGGGTTAAAACCTTAATTTCTTCTTCTTTCATGACGGGGAAGACGGTTCAGTCTTGGACCACTTTCAACTTTTTTTTTTACCTGGACCGGTCCGGTCCATCTTTCCTAAAGCCCAGCCGCCTCTCGTAGAATGAGTTATGTGCGTGTCGACTCACCGGGTTGCCACGTCGGCACCCTCTTTGATTTCGGTACTGCTTATTAATAGTGCCGATTGATTTCTATGATTTTCCTAAAATTCTGCGTTGCAAATTTTTTTTTTTTTATTTCGTGCCGGCATCTGTTTAAATTAAAAAGAATATAGATATTAAATATTATGCAGTCAATTAATGCTTAATTAATGAAATTTCATTTAATTATAACTTGCTTAATACTTATCCAACACATATGATATTATATATCATTTCGATCGCAAAAATGCGTAGAATAATAATAAGCAATTAAATTTCTGTTTTGATAAATATTTTAATTAGTCAATATTTAAGATGAATTAATTAATTACAAATTAATTTCATCATTTCATGTAACCTAATTTGACCATTTAATGTCCAAATTAAATGATCAAATAGTCCATTTCACTCACAAAAATATGAGAAATAATAATATGAAGTCAAATTTAATAATTGAACCGTAAATTTAATAATCACTTTTTAAATCTAATTAGGAGTCCCAAAAACTCTAAATTTCAAACGTTGTCCAAAATTGACCTACTTAGTGTCATTTTCTCCTTATGAAAGGATTTCAAATTTCTGTATATTAATTACATTGGTCAACAAATTATGATTTTAGATTTTGACTCTTAATTAGTATTATTATGGTAAATCCTAATTTTCTTGATGGCATGCTTTGGGTATTATAAAACCCTAGGATAGTTAACATGTCATATTTATTATCTCTCATATCAAATTATATTACTTTTAATTGAGCTTAGTTCTCATTTTCTAGATATGTGAATCAATTGCAAATTGTTTGATTCACCTTTCAACCTTAAGGTAGAAGCCCTATGATTGATTTATAATTTGAATTGTAGTTGATCCCTAGATCTATTAGTTACACCCATTAAGAGTAGTTAGTCTTAATACCTTTGTAATTATAGATTATTAAATCAATTAGATCTAGCCTTTAGTGATTAGATTAGAACTTAGTTCATTCATTCTAATCCCTAAAGCTTTCTCTTGAATCTTTTAAGAGCTAGTAATAGGAATTCCTAATTTACTTATAATAGTTTAGGAATCCTATTGAATTCCTTAAATATCAATTATTAGAATACTTAGAACTTGTAGTTCTTAAATCCCATCTTTTAATTACTTTAAACTTTTCACTTTATTATAATCTAGCTAGTTTAGTACTTGATTGATTAGATCCTTCAAACTATAACCTAACTAGTGAACTTTAATAAATTAAACTTTAACTTCCAATTTCTTAAGTTTATTATATTATTAATCTCAATCTTTCCTACTAGTCACCTAAGCCTTGATTTAATAATCATGATTGAATCTTATAGTTTAGAACTAGAATAAAACTAGCGTCTAATTGGATTGATTATACTTATAAATTATTTTATCATATTATAATAATTGAATTGAAATTACTATTTTTAAAACCCCATCTACTACTATATTTATAATTAATTTGAGATCAATATCTCAAAGTTAATTGGAGCTCAATTAGCTCCAATCATTAAATAGATCATTAAAATTAGATAACTTTGGATATCACTTAGTTATAATTATTGAATTTTTTTTGAATGCTTGCTTAGTTTTGAGACTTAATCATTTGAATCATTTATATAAGACATTGTACATAAATAAAACTTTCACATTAAAAATAATAAGGGTTTATATTACTGGATCAGTCAAGGGCAGGCTAAAGAGGAGTAATAAGTAGACCTCATATTCTCAGAGGGTGAATGTGAGTGTTGCTTCTTTTGACCGTATTTTTCTTTACAAGTTAAATAGACATGTTTAACTCTTCTTTTCATTATGTATGTGCCTACAGAATGAGTATTTCCTAAAATAACTTTAATTAATTAACATATGAGATCTTCTTCAATATTATAGAGTGTTATGACTCATCATAGCTTTTAGCTATGTTACTTTACATATTTTTAGACTATGTGAATCTTAGACAAATAGTCTAAAATCATTCTTCAATTTCTATACTATGCATTTTCTATATTTTAGTACTGTACTTTACTCGTTTACAGTTTACTTAGATTACAGTAAATGTTATTAAAATTACATTTAAATGCTTTACTATTTCTTTTTCCTACTTAGCATAAGTTCTTTTGAACATATACATGCTTTACTTTATATATTTTCATATGCACTTTAGTTTCTTTCTAGCCTATTTAGGATGCTTTTACCCTTATTTTAATTGCAGGCTAAGATGTATATTTAAGTGAGTATTCTAAATCACTTTGCTTTTTTCTTACTTATTTTTCCACACTTGTATGCTTACCCTTTTACATCCATGCTTGTGCTTATGTTGTAACTAGTAGTGATATCCAATTAAATAATAGAGTGTTTAGCCCAATCTTAAAATATACTTAGACTATTTAGTCTAACCATATTTTTTATTTCTTAGCTTTGCCATATCACATTTAAATACTACAATATGATAGACCAAGTGCATTTGGAAGCTAGTGGAGCTAGACCAAGTGCTAAAAGCTAACTGCTTCTGCTTATAATATCATAAATATATAGCTTATAAATATTTGCAAGTGAGCTTTTAATTCATTACTTTCATTTAAGTTTACTGTTGGTTTGTAATTGATGTCATTTACTTTACTTTCACTATACTTGTGTTGAAGATTAGTTTTACATTTAAATGCTTGAGATGTGATGAATGGATGGATGCAAATGAATGTATGTAAATGAATATTAACTAAGTCATTAGTTGCATATCTACTTTGAATATTGATTGGAATTAGTTGTATACTAAATTGCTTTTAGAATTGAAAATTAGTTATATATCTAGGTTGAAAATCTCTTCTTATCTTCATGTGTATATTAAATGCTATAAATTGAGCATACCTTATGGCATATAATGTTACACATATATTTTCTCACTTTAAACTTTTAAAACTGGAAATAAACAATCCTATGTAATGGATTAACTTTACTTTAGTATTGGAAATAAGAAATCCCATATAATGGATTGACTTTATATTAGAATTGTAAATGAGCAAATCCTATGTAATGGATTGGCTCTATATTAAAACTGGAACTAATCAATCATATGTAATAGATTGATTTCATATTAGCTTTAGGTTATTTTTCTTTCAATTATATCTTCCATTGGAATGGAAGACTTGTATGTCTACATTGCAGGTGTTTCTTTAGCCAAATTACAATAGAATCTCTACCGAAATTTCTAAGAATTTAAGGACTTAGAAATTTTATTGTAAGTTGTAGACTCATGTTTCACTTATTAAATATTTAGAATTTCATATCTAAAATTATAAGTACTCACATAAATTGCTTTTAACTTACATTCTCACATATTCTTACATGAATTGCATCTTTATATGTATTACACATAACACTTTTCATAAAATTCTCTTCCATCTTAACTTAAGACCCTCTTCTAAATCCTTGGCCAAATATAATATCTAATGATTTGGATTAGCTTCCTTCTAATCTAGTATTAGGTATTATGGTGACATATCAATATTGAGTTAAGTGATTCTCAATATTGGAGTTGCCACAAGTCTAAGCTAAACTGAGTGCTAATTCTCATTCCAATAGACTCATTTAGTCATTTAAACCTAATCCTAGAAGTTTGGAATCAATCGGAGCTCATTTGAGTAATTTAGCCATTTTGCCTATTTTAGGATCCTAAAATTAAGCTAAATTAAATTGATCTCCAAATTAAAATCTTATTATATTTTTGAATTCTTCACACCCAAATTAGCTAAGGATAAAATTTTAGGAATTTTTGGAGATTATCTAGTCCTAAATTGGATTTTTAATTATTGGATTTTATTATATTAATTAAAAGATTTATAAATAATATTTAAATTAAATATTTATTTATTTTTATTTATCTAGAATTTGTTGTCAGTACTGCGGTAGATCTACTGCGGAGTCCCAACAGTGGGGCTGCAATTCCAATGCCTAGTTAGTCATGTACGAATCTTAACGTTAAATTAGATGGTGCTGAGGAGCTCGTGCCTAGATCTATTGTCACCCACAGTATCGCATTCGTGATCCAACAACAGACATTATCTTTGCAATTCTGTTAATTAGCAATTGCATCAGAGTTTTCTTAATCCAACAGCTTTGTAATCAAACGGTGGACGCATTCCCTAGCGCAGTAGACCTTCATCCCAAACTCTCCTTTCTGGCAGAAGGAATCTGCTTGTACAGTTGCATCAGACACTGTCAACCGCCCTTTGCACCACATTGAGTAAGCCATTAGGACCATTCCATTCCATTGGTGAGCAACTCCAGCTGGTTGTAAGACCCGAGCTTCCCCAATTGAGGTAACCCAGCCTACCCCTCCGATTGAGCCTAATCCATGGCTTTAAGCCTTGACAGCCATTCCTTTTTCCCTTGCATCTAATAAATACTCCTAAAAGTATCACAATGAGCTCCTTTGCTCACTGTAACTTGCTCAATCCTATTCTCCATTCTTCCCGAGCTTCCTACATCCCTCCGAGCGAATATAGCATAATTCCTAGTCTGTTTGTGGGTGAGTCTTTGTGTTCAAGACCCTATGCGCTTGTGTGGAGCTAGTGGAAGCTGCTACCAGTCTTAGGATCTTTGTTCAGCCAAATCATTCCTTCCTTCTTCATTCCCAAGTACAGCCTTCTTCCCAGCTGAGCCGTGTAGGCTAAGTTTCTAAATTAATACAATTATGTTAGCTCTATGGTCGTGCTCTTCTTCCATAAACTCTAGGCTATCTCCGCTTGTGATTGGATTGATTTGGTTCAATCCAAACAATGAGAATTCACTGTCTGGATTAAACCTTTGTAAAGTGAGAGTGTCGACACCCCACTGATAATTGAGGCTCAATTCCATGTGAATTCCTTCTCGTAATTCACTTTTGAACCTAACCTAATTTTCAGTATGGCTTGAGCTAGCACCAATCAATCGAATCTATCAATCATGTTACAAAGGGGAGTTGCAGCTTGGCTCGAGTGAGGACCCAGCTGCGCCCTAAGCCATTTGGATAGAAAGCTTCGACCCGCCTCACCCTTCTGGTGGTTCAGGGATCAAGTCCCCCTCGATGGGCCAATCATGTGGAATGTATTCCAGCCTCTAAGTAAGCCCTAGATTATGTGCTAGGGCCAATTTAGGGCGAGTAGCTATTAGGTGATTTAGTGCCTCCCCGAAGGGGCTTCAGCGCTTAATCAGCGTGTCTAGGTGCAAGGAATATTTCTCTTATGATCTCAATGCTTGGCGTGGTCTGGCAACAGAGCCTTATGTCGGGAAGCGTGCATGGAAGATACACGATAACAGGTCGGGCTTCCCCCGACCTACGTGTTTTTGTTTGTAGGTTAACAATAATATTCAGAATTTTAGGAACTAATTTCCTTAAGAAAATTAATTCAAAAAATCAAAACCAATAATTTAATTATTCTAAAACATTCAGAATAAATTAATTGAATAACATAAATAATAATGATCTAAATTGTATGTTCTTATATACCATTTTGATCAGAAAATCATAGGGAATCTTAATCTCTAATAATATTTTAATTTCTATAATTAAAATTCTTAATATAATTTAATCTCCCTTTAAACTTAATTAGTGAATAATTTATTCATCTCTTTGCCAAATTACATGATTAATAGCTCTAAATGCTCATATGATAGAGGGGAACCTAATTATGCCATTAAAAAAAGTTTAGGATGTGTAAAATCACTAATAACCTATTAAATACCCAAAACTTGATTTATGTCTAATGATTGATTTTGACTTCTAATTTTGGAAAACCTAGTGTTATTTGTTTTCTTAGGTCTATTAGAACCTATCTGTGAGTTTAAAATTCCATTGTAGCCCCTGAATTCTTTAATCACTTTTCTTAGCCTTGAAAAGTTATTAGTACAAATAAAGTTTCCCTTTAGACCAAACTTGACTTTTAAAGCCCATTCTTCCTGTTAGACAGTATAGGGCTCATTAGAACTAATTAGAATCAATTTGGAAGTCTAAATCTTAAAATCCCAATTTTACCCTTAGGAAGGGCATTTTGGTCATTTTGGCCAAAAGTTAATTTGCCCTTAAACCCTAGAATTCTAACTAAATACCTTAAATTATTAAGATAATGATTTAAAATCTCTTAAGCACCTTTAGAATTAATTAATTGATCCAAAATGTTAAATCTTATATCCTCTTAGAATTTATTTAAGAATCATCAAACCTTTAAGATGATCTTAGGTTTTTAATATAGACTTATTAAATGATTATAAGCCTTATGAAATCATTACTAGTTAACTTAACTACTATCTAACTCAATTCTAGTGTTCTTCCTAAATCCTTGTCTTAAGGAGAACCTTAACTCTAACCCTACCTAAAATCTTAAGCAAAAAATCTAAATCTTAGATCCTAGATTTTAATAGTTTAGATTCATTAAATGATTGATCTATTCAATAGATGAAGTCTCCTCAATAGTGAAATCTTCATTCATAAATTTTTTTAGGATTCTCCAATATGATAAACCCATTGAATTCTCCTCCTAGTGGCTTAAGTGATTTTAACCTATATAATGAAGTAATTTTTCTATAGATTGAATCTAGTACTTAGATTTATAAGTTCTTACTTGATTATTTTGTCATATAATATTAGATTCAACCTTTTTAAGTAGGATCACATTCTTTAATAACTTTGTTCTTAAAATTTCTTTCCTTTAGAGTAAGGCTTGGTGTGAAACCTTAGATCCTTAGATGTTAACACCTTGGATATAGAGTTTAAATCCCATATTAGAGTTTTACTCTAAATACCTGAATCTTGATTATTTCTAAGATCAAAATTGGGTATGGGTAATTAAAATAAAATAATTAGGTCATTAATTAATTATTTAACATTTGTAATCGACATTCTAGATTATGAATTAGAACTTGTTAAGTTTTATTGTTTAACTTTAAAGCCATAAATCTGGGATAATACTTGATAATTGGATATTAGATATCCTAAGTATGTCTATCTTAGAGTAGATAGAACGAATTAAAATTTGACAATAGTGGATATCATATATGCTTAGTAGAGTTCTTGCTTACTTTGACTTTGTTGCTTCGCATACCTTGTGATTGAGCCTTTTTTCCTTGAACATACTAGTTGGACATATGATATTTGATGAGTATCCTATGTTAGATTTTAAATGCATAAACACTATTTAACTTTTAGATCATTACATTCAATTCTTAAGATATCAGATCAGTAGAGTGTGTTCTAGTTAGTCTACCTCTTTAGTTCAGTTCTTTATAATAAAATTGACTTTGATCTACCCATGATAGGGCTTGGATGATACATGCCTGATTCTATAGTTCAGCTTGGATTCATCTATGATAGGGATTGAATGATACATGCTATATTTTTTATTCAGTGACCTTTGATAGACCTAAATTTTGTGTTTGTGCTTGCACACAAGTGTACGTGGTCTGAAGTAATAAGTGGAAGGTGACTTCTAGGAATTTACTGTCCTCAGGAAATAGAGTCTTGTTACTAAGTTATATTTCCTTTTACTAATGTTTAGAATATTGATCTTTGGTTTTAGATGAGCATAACCGTAAGGTCAGTATAATAGATGTTCCTAAATTAACAATACAATTTACCTTAGGGTAAGATACAATTTGTTTAAAAAGTGAGAGTTTGGATTTTGTTGTAGGACTTGTAAGGACTTGGTGTTGTTACTTCATCATTAAAATGTATAAATTGATTTTTGCATACATAATTAAATCAAGTGAACACTATTATAATTGGAGTTAACCTCTAATTATAATTAGTTCAGATTTAGTGCAACAAGGAGAACACCCCTTGGGGTTCTACCTTAGCACCTAAGCTTTTATGAGATTGTGATTTAAGTTAATCTTTGATTTCCTACATCTATGTTACCAAATATTATATTTTAATTATTAGATCTCACAAACATAATTTCCATCAATCTGCATCATGCACTAACACATGCGATTTAGTTAGATGAGAGGATGCATTGAGTCCATTAGACTATGCCACATCATCCAATGAGTTTCCAACATCTTCTCATCCCTTCTACTTTGTTGAGTCGTAGAGCATAAATTGATGGTAACTTGTTTCTCAAGTATCAATCTCTTAGAAGAGTCCTTAAGGATTTGTGCAAGTGAGCTTGAGAACTTAACACATAATTCTCATCTCTACTTGCACTAATTTCCTTGCTCTAGTCCAATTGATGTGCTTATAACTCAAGTTTTTTCTTATTAATATTTCATTTTAGTTTTTATTTTAACAAAGAGATTTTTTTAACAAAATTTCATCCAGGCATTCATTTTACAATAATAAATAGTAAATCAGTAATCAATTTTATTCATTCAAATAAATCTATTACAACACCAATTCTGCCTTATATTTTCCTATAATTACATCCCAACCCTCTCTAAGGAGATATAGCTTTCCATTATTGAGTAATTTAAAGCATACTTGTAAAAGGAAGTAACCCTTGACATCAGTTTGCAGCAAAAAAAATTAAATAGAGTTTAAGAAGAGTACTAGGAAATACCTAGAGGTTTTTTAGAGTTCTTTTGATCTTCCTCTTTTGTTTCTACTTGACTTCTCCTCCTTTCCTTTGCTATCTTCTTCTCTTTACTCTTTACGGTTTACTGCTTGCCTCTTGGAGAGTTCTCCAATTTTTCCTTCGGTAGCCTCCCCTTTTTAGCCTTAAGAATGTCAAATTTGCGAACCCTCCTGCAGATTTCCTTGGCAGTATTTATAATCCTCTTCACAACCTCCTTGTATTAATTTCTATTAACTCCCTCTTTCCCTTGGATTCTTGGCCAACCATAAAGAAATATTCCAATATTCTCTTGGAATACTGCAAAGTTAAATGTTATTTGGGGTTCCAAGTGGCTAGGGAAGGCCAAAGATAAGGATTTTTATTCTTCCCCAGGTTGCCATAAATGCACAAATCTGGGAGTTTTTGTTTGGATCACGACAGCGCGTTGCAACATTTTTAGCTACATACTTATAATTTGTAAAAAACGTTTGTGGCTTGCTGCAATGCACCAGGGCGCGCTGCAATGTTTTGAGGTACAGGCTTATAATTTGTAAAGAATCGCTGCAGCGTGCAATAGCACTGAGCTCTCAAGTTTGGTCCACTATAGCGCGCAGTAGCGCCAGTTTCTCAAGCTAAGACTGCTGTGGTGCGCTGTGTCAATGGCTTATTTTATGATATAATCCTGGTGCTTTGGGAGGACCCGTTGCGGTGCGCAAAAGCACCGAGGTCTCTGGTTTAGTCCATTATAGCATGCAGTAGCGCTAGTGTCTCGGGTTGAGACCACTGTGGCGCACTGTGGCAAGGGCTTCTTTTGTGGTGTAATCCTGGTGCTTTGGAAGGACCCGCTGTGATGCACGATAGCGCCGAGCTCTCGGGTTTGGTCCATTATAGCGCACTGCGGCAAATTAGCCTTGTATCTTCTGTGCTTAGTCCATTTTTCTTATTTATCCACTGTGGCGCGCGATAGCGCCAAGCTCTTAAGTTAGACCCACCTTGGTGCGCTGGGGCATGCTGTAGCAGTTTGTGTCCCAAGCCTTTGCATATTGCTCCAGGTGCTTCAATGAACCTTAATCCGTTGTGGCGTGCTGCAGTGCTCTGCAGTGATTTTTGCCCATAATTCATTCATTTGCCCCAAAATTTGGAGTTTCTTAAATTTACCTGAAAATGCACATAATTTCTTCAAAGTACGCTATTATGAATGGTGTTTTATGATGTTTTCATCATTTTATTTGATATAAATCTCGGATTTATCAGCCTTATTTGGCCCGTTTCTATTTTGGTAGTACTAACTTAGGCACATGTCTAGATCCAGTTCGTTTCAGTTCATTTATGTTCAGTTTCAGTGGCTTTGTTTGGCCAATTTATATATTAATATTTTTCTTACATATGCTTTTTTCATGCTTTTCAAGTTTTGTGATGTTAAGATTCCATTAAACAACCAAGCTTTCAATTCCAAACTAATCATTCTGTATCTAGCCAATTTTGACATTATTCTCAGTATGAATTGACTTAATAGTCACAGCACAATCATAAATTACCAAAAGAATAAAGTCACACTTTATTTTCTTGGCAAGCCCGAAATCTTTATATAAAAGATTAGTACTCAAGCATCTCTAATCAATGCTATTAAGGCTGAGAAATTGATCAGTAAGGGATGTGATGCTTTTCTTATCACAGGTAAAGTTAAGGAGAACATTCCTCTCTCTGATTGTAAGATATTTTGTCGATGTATTCCCTGAAGATCTACCAAGCTTACCTCCAGCTAAAGAAGTAGAATTCTCTATTGAACTAATTCCCGAAACTCAACCAATTTCTAAAGCGCCTTATAGAATGGTGCCTAAGGAACTGCAAGAGCTTAATGAATAATTGCAAGAGCACTTAAAAAAAGGTTTCATCAAACCTAGTATGTCTCCTTAGGGAGTGCTAGTTCTGTTTGTTAAGAAGAAAGAAGGATCCATGTGAATGTGCATAAATTACTGAGAATTAAATAAAGTAACCATCAAGAATAAGTACACATTGCCAAGAATTGATGATTTATTTGACCAGATATCGGGTGTTGTTATATTCTCCAAGATTGATTTAAGATCAAAATATCATCGGTTGTGAGTAAATGATGCCAATTTTAAGAAGATAGCTTTCTGCACTTGCTATGGCCATTATGAGTTTATTGTGATGTCTTTTGGACTCACCAATGCACCATCAATATTCCTGGACTTGATGCAGCGAATCCTTAAGCCATATATGGAAAAATTTGTTATCGTTTTTATCGATGGTGTTCTCATCTATTCTCAAACTCTAAAGGATCATAAAGATCATATAAAAGTGGTATTAGAATCATTGGGTGATCACAAGCTATGTGCCAAATTCTCAAAGTGTAAATTCTGGTTAAAATTCATAGTGTTCTAGGTTTATGTAGTTGATGCCCAAGGGATTTGAGTAGATCAGAATAAGGTAAGTGCCATCCAAGATTGGGTACATCCCAAGTCAGTGACAAATATTAGAAGCTTTTTGGGTTTAGCCGAATATTACAAAAAAATTGTTAAGGGAATCTCCCAGATTGCATCACCTCTAACCAAACTAACTTAGAAAGATGCACCTTTCATTTGGAGTCCTGATTGCGAAGAAGCATTTCAAATATTGAAAGACACATTCTCTACTACCCTAGTATAGTCATGCAAATAGAGTTGGTTTAGGATGTGTATTAATGCAAGAGGGTAAGGTAATTGCTTACGCCTCTCATCAGCTAAAACCCTATTAAAAGAACTATCCTGTTCATGATCTTGAACTTGCCGCAAATTGCCTTAAAAATTTGGCACCTTTATATATATGAAGTTCAATGTTCTATTTTCACTGACCATTAGAGTCTAAAGTATATTTTTACTCAGCGTAAATTAAAATGCCGACAAAGAAGGTGGTTAGAATAAATTAGTGATTATGATTTAATCATTTAGTATCACTCCAAAAAAACAAATGTCGTAGTAGATGCTCTAAGCCATTGTGCCACATTATCTGCCATGATTGCTGAAAGTTTGTTAAAAGAAGAATTTTGTAAGCTCGATATCGTGTCTGTTTGCGGTGAAATGCTAAGTATGATGATAAGCCATAGCACTGTTGAACCCACCTTTCACAGAGATATCTCCATCTCTCAAATTAAGGAAGAAAACTACCTAAAATTTAAAGTTAGAATTAAAAGTGGTCATCGCCCTAATCTGCAATTGCGTAATAATGTTATCTATCAAAATGCTCGTCTCTGGATTCCTAAGTCCATGAACCTTGAAGATCTTATTGAAAGCCATCATTCTGGACATAACGTCCATCCAAGTTGTGCAAAGATATTTCAAGACTTGAAACGGCCCTTCAAGTAACCCGATATGAAGAAAAGTGTAGCCAATTTCATAGCAAATTGTCATGCTTGTAATTTGGTGAAGGCTTATATAACAACCCTAGGTTGTTACCTTGTAAAAATATAGGTGACCTGATCAATTTTCAAACACCATTGCTTATAGAACCTCAAACTGAGTCTATCTAGAAAATTTGAAGTCCATTAGACTTCTCTAAGTTCAAAATGGTAATTGGATCAGTCTAGATACCCTAGATTGGACCCAAAATAATTTGACCTCAGAATTAAAATCTAATTACATTTTTGGATTCCTCACCCCCAAATTAGCTAAAGGTGAAATTTTGGTACAATTTGGAAATCATTTAGGCCATAATTCACATTTAAATAAAATGGTCTTAAGGCTTTCCAACATTCCATAATTACAAAAATATACTCTAAATTGACTTAACAGCCGGGATCCGCTGTGCGGACCGCGGGCGATCTGCTGCGGAGCCCGGGTCTCACGACAACAGAGTCCCGCACATCTGGCCATCGCGCCTTTTCCACCGATGGCCAGGATTCGATCTAGCTAGACCGCAGATCCATCGCTAGATCTACTATGTGGATCCTATGGCCAGGATCGCTCCTGCGGTCAGCCATTAGGATCCGAGCGATCCCAGCCATAGTGCCATCTGATCAATAGATCAGACGGCATCCAAGGGGTCCGGCACTGTGGATCTTCGTCTCCACTCGCTCGTGTGCCCAACAGGGAAAATCTCCTGTACTGCCAGCTACCATCCTTGTCCCCCACTCGCGCCTCCAGCTCAGCAAGCCGTTGCTAGTCTTCCCCTAATGGCCGAGGGACCCTAGTTGGGACTCGTGACCCGGCCGAGCTCGAATTGGAAATTCGAGAGCTCGGCCATGGCCCGAACCATCCGGTCCTCCCCAACCCAATTAAGCTCTTTGAAGCCTTCCATGTACTGCCCTGAGGCTATAAATAGCCTCAGCACTCCTTTGATTGATCCTTGCTGATCAATCGAAGTCGCTTACCTTCTCCGCCATTATCGTCTATCGAGCTTCCTCCAAGTGATCCTAGGAGCTTCGAACCGCTGATAGTCGGCTCTCCTGGTGTTCAGGAACCGTTGCATTGATTGGAAGCTCAGCTAAGGTCAGCCAGTAACCCTGAGCTCGCCTGAGAATCCGATACTCCCGTTGCTGGTTTCGAGCCAATGACGCTCGAACCTTCTTCCTTTGGATGCGTATGAGTTAGTATTCTCATCTCGAACCCAATGGTATCGAGGTTAAGATATAGGTTAGCTCTGATCCATCGAATCAATCGATCGAATTGAGTTCCTTAAGGATTGCCTCGGTCAAGTACGGACCCGATGATCCAGACCATCCCAGACTCTTAGACCAGAGGGCTTCGATCCGCCTTACCTCCCTGATGGTGTAGGGATTGAGCCCGGGGTCTGGCGTGGCCTCTGTGGGGAGAATTATCTCCCCACAGTAGCTCCAATGGAGGAGCCCTCTGGTGAGTAAGGTCCGGCCGATCCAGACCGTCTCACAGGGGTTTTGGGTCCCTTTCGATGCGTCTGACCACGGCGATCGAGTAGCAATCAAGTTCCGGCCGTGCCGTGGTCTGGATGCACCATATTTTGGCGATTAGGGTTTCCCTAATCAGTCCTCTTCGACGGGACGAAGGCGCGGGGATGAAGGCTCTGTGCGAGTCGAGTCGACCCACGAGCCGCGCTGTGCGACAGTGCCGGGTATCCCGGGCCCCGGTCGACCCGCGCGGTTTGGAAATTGGGCCGAGCCGTTTTAATTAAATCGGAATTATTGGAATTATTTTCCTTAAGGAAAATAATTCTGATATTCCAATCATAGGAAATTGATTAAATAAAACTGCAGAATATATTATTTGAATAACTTTTAATCCACTGGTCCAAACCCTAGGGTATTATATATGAAAATGATCAGAAAATCATTAGGGATCTAAATATAAAATAAAATTGCACATCTAATAGTTAGATTTACTATTATTGCTTAAATATAGTGAATCTTAATTAAGGTGATTTAGTAATTATACTTATCCAAATTGCATGTTTAGTGTGCCATTAGCTTACTTATAATGAGTAGAATGCATGTGCTAGAGGATTTATTTTTCTAAATTATGTATTTTAAATTATACCATAATCTTGTTAAATCATAATTAGTGAAAATTAGGGTTTATACTTACTGGATCTTAGTAAACTTAGGCTCTGAACAATTGTATTATTAAATGGAACTTGTGTGCCAAATTCCATGCAATTCTGATGGTTGGATTTATACCAATGTGCTAATCCTTTATGGGATTGAATTAAGGGTTTGATTAGCGCTAAGTATTCCATGTTTTATAAAATTTGATTATCAATTTGGCTTATAACAGTAAGTTAGATGTATTGAAATCAAGTAGATAAATTTATTAAAAATAACTTGAACAAATCTAAATGTGAATATCTTAAACACCTTAATTAACCTAAAAAATCTTAAGACTTGGATCAAGCTTTTAAGACTTGATCTAGGTCTGAGATTGCCACCAATAATACATGATTAACTCACTGATTTGACATTGATTATTAATCAAACTCATGATCTTAATTGAAGAAGGATAGGGGCCCAACCCTAATCTACTTAATTAAGGTCCAAATCCTTAAGAACCTTAACTTAATTAACTTGATTACAAGACTATGAACTTGACATCTTCCAATAATGCATCTGATTGATATTGATTTTAAACATTTGAATTAGACAAATTAAGGTTAATAATAGTCCGATGTGACTTCTCAATCTGAATCAAACCTTAAGATCCTTGATTTGCTCCTATGCAAGACTATTAGCATAATAGATTAATAAAACCATCTGATTTAATAAATGATCTTAAACTTTAATATTTTGGATTTGAGTCCCATAGCCCTACATTAAGGTGTGATCAAATGACTTAATCATCTGGTCTGATCATTCTAAATCTAAGTATAAAATAAAATCAAAAGTATTAATATTAGAAATTAGAATGGGAGATCTTAAGCATTTCTCCATAAGATCATCCTGAAAATATGTAAAATACCTAAAATACATCTACCTTGTGGTAGGAGATCCTTGTGTGATTCATTGAGGTAGCAGTTTAGATGACCTTTGAAACCTTAGAATTTGATCTTAAACCCTTGTGGTAGAGTTCACCTAAAAACCTTAGAGTGACACTTCTCCTCATGGTAGAATCCATGTTGGGTGATCCTTGATCATAAGTTAGTGAAACCTTGTATAATTCTCACCCATTTGGTATAATTATTACTAGCTCTAATAATTCCTTGATCTATTAAATAGTCTTGTGAGAACCCCGATTATTGGGCGGTATAGTATAGTATACCCATAGTACTGGTTCTCCAATAATATTCAGAATTGGTGGATTCATTCTAATAAGGACTTATGAGCAGGTTCTATCCTATGGGATTAGATGAATACAGTCCTATTAGAATAAAATTTTCAAGCTTAAGAGTGTATTAAATGGGTACTCATTCCTTAGCTTATTTGAAATACAAGTTGTCAATGGGCAATGCCTCCTAGCGAAGACCACTTCAATAGGTGTGGCTCAAATAAACTAAGCAATGAGATTTACCTCCCTTAAGACACTGAGTATGGTTGTGAGTAGAGCATCTTAATACTTAGCTTGAGATACAAAATCACCATCGGGTGATGCCTTCTAATGAAGATCACTTTGTTAGGGTGACCTAATTAAACTAAGTAATAGGAGACACTCTTCTTACATTATACTAAATATGTGTATACAATCACTTCATTTAGTGATCCTTAAAAAAATGTGCAACTTTAACCAAATATCACTTTAGCAGTTAGGAGTCAGAATCCTTTTAGAAGGATTCTGCACAGTGGAGACTTAGAATTCATTATCGGCTTTCTACATTCTTCATGGATTTTTGGATTTTCTCTCACTCAGCATAAGAAGCATGAGCATAAGCATAAACATGAGTTTGAAGTATCAGTTGTATAGTGACACTTGAGTATCAGTGAGGTAGTATGGGTTACAGAATATTACATACATAGATTGGGAAATTTCAGGGTGCATCTTCGTCACCACACTACTTCCCAACTAGTGTATGTTTACATTGGACCATACTACTCATAGTCTTTCAGTGATAGTTCAGTGATATATCTGTGGCATATGTAGTGTGGCGTACTTGGGTGCATCATTTCAGTGGCATATGGTACAACATTCGGCATTTCTTTCATCCTGATTTATGAGTGTTCGATATTTCCTTTTCTTTCAGTTTTCATTTGTGTGACCATTTTACTTATTTAGCCTTTACTGTCTTACTTACTTAGCTGTTACAGTTTCTCTTTACTTACTTCTTTTTCCCAGTTTTTCCTACAATTTTTCTTTACTATACTTCTACCTATATTTAGCTTTATTTCTGCATAGTTAGTTGCGATGTGTTAGACTTCTTATCTAACACGGGGTACTTTTGAGATCCGGCAATTTGCTAGATCCCGAGCAGCTTAAGGAGACAAGTCAGAAGGACATGCAGGAGGTTCAGGAGGAGTACGTGGAGCCTTAGTGGATCAGACATCTACCTTTACTTTCAGCTTTATTTCAGTATTATAGTAGACCTTATTTACTTCTGCATTTAAATCAATCTGTAATGAATTATGGATGTATCTGTTACTTTCTTTTTCTGAGACGAATGTTTACTACTACTTGTGATGAATGTATTTCTGGATGTTTACTTTTAGCTTCCGCACTCTGTTATACTACTATACATAGTATTATGATGTGACCAGCATACTGAAAATGCTGAAATACTTATAACGTATATTGGATTCTTAATTATTATTTTAGATCCAATGTACGTACTAGTCCAATACTTAAGATGAGTATTCTACTCTTATCTTAAGTATTGACTCTCGATCCTACTCCTAGGTTTGAGTCAGCATCCTTCGGTATGGCTCAATATTTTTACCTGCCTATTCGGGAAGATGGGTTTTGCTTGTATACCCGTCCTCCCGAGTAGCGCACCGCTCCGCCGCTAAGTATATTATATGTTCTTTTACGCACGGTGACGGGACGACGCGTTACAGTTGGTATCAGAGAAGTATTATAAAGTGTCAGATAAGGAGCTTATTCCTATATACTTTATAATATGTTCTCTATGTCAGGACAAGATCACAATTACTATGTGTAGTACAAAGCAATCATCCAAAAAGTTCATTAAGCTGTCTCAGAAATGGAAAGGGGGACTATGTCTATAATATTGACACCCTAGGAATTAAACGTGTGTAATAAGATAATTGAAACTGCAAAACTTAAAAATGACATCTTAGGATTTGAATGAACTTTGAAAGTAATAAATGAATGAAATATTTATGGGTTGAACTATTTTTAGGGATGGAATACTCACCGTCAGCATTTCTGTTCTACCTTAGGAGGTTTGATGATTATTGGATAGACGACCTTCGAGATGGTCTGATCTACGGGAGAGCTGTAGATGGAGTGTCACCTCGAGGAGTCGCAGTACTGGACAAGATCCTGATTCATTCATCATTCGGAGGTACCAGTCTTTCAGCACTCGTCAAAGAGTGGCTGGATCGTGTTACCACGGCGCTTCGAGAGACAGCCTGTCCAGAGAAGTACCGCCTAGAGATTGTAGAGATCCTACTGAGGGGATCAATGAGTCATTAGTGGTATTAGGTTTATAGGAGATTAGCTCAGAAAGGTCACATAGTCACATATGATGACTTTTGTACTGCCTTTTTATTAGAATATTATGCTAGAAGTTTCCTTATGTCATTTCCTTTTCATCTCATTTATGTATTTTGGTGGATCCATATATCTTCTCTTTTGAGAAAGAATTGAATGAATGAAATTTTGGTGAATATTATGTCTCTAAATTTACATTTATAATTGCAGTCATGGATCCTAGTTCCCCCTCTGCTCCTACCCCTATTAAGAACACGGTCACATCATCGAGCGGACCTGAAGACTCAAACCTTATGGCCAATTTGCTGAAAGCCTTAATTGATAGTAATGCACAATAGGCACAGGAGACACGAACTCTCATCCTCTCAGTTAAACAGCAATCTTCCGGATCCTCTTCATATAATGCAGGAGACGGAGTCCTGCATAGCTTCCTTCGTTTCCACACTCCCACGTTTAATGGAGCACTAAGCCCCATGGATACTGTAACATGGATCAAATTGGTTGAGAAGAACTTAGCCACTATTAAGTGTCCTAGCTCAGAAGCGATCCATCTAGTGACCTACTTATTCCAAGAGGAGGCGGAATATTGGTGGGAAAGTGAGCGAAACAACAAGTTTGCAGAATACAAAGTATAAGACATTCCATGGGATATGTTCATGGAGGCATTCCATGAAGTGTTTATACCAGCATCAGCCCAAGCAATTCTGGAGGACGAACTCCTCCATCTCACACAAGGCAATAATTCCGTGTTCGACTACGAATAGGAATTCAGAAGACTGTCACGATTTGTTCCGGGTCTGGTGGGAACAGAAGCGTCCAGATGTCACTATTTCCTGAAGGGTCTGAGAGACTCTATCAAAGCTCACCTAGTTTCATGACAATTCAAAACTCAGATCGAATTAATTGAGGCTGCCTGACTATAGGAAGGATTCCAAGGTCAAATGGACCGGAAGAGAAAGGAAACAGTCATACAACCACGGAACGAATGTTTTGGTCATCACAAAATGGCCAGGGTCTACAACATGGAAACTACACAATGCCAGCCTCAAAACTCTGAATACAAAAGAATGCATCTGTACGGAAAATGCTACCACTTCGGTGGTGTATGTTTCACTTGTGGCCGAAAGGGCCACCGCTATTTTGAGTGCAAAGAGAAAAATACCATCGACGGAGTGCTCATCAACCACTCTCATCACAAACAATCCTTCCGTGCTCAACCAATGAACCAAAGAGAGCCTGCTCCTGCCATAATGCCGGCTCTGACTACAAACTCAAGGGCCAATGTACCGGTACAAAAGTCGACCTATAGCCGTCAATACTTAGAAGCACAAAATAAACAACCTTCAGCACTTGCCAGAGTGTACATGCTAACCCCTGCCTCTGCTCCTGAAAATAATGACGTGGTGTCAGGTACACCTTAAATAAATTTTCTTTTCGCACTGTATTAATAATTATTCCTTACTACTCCAGTACTTTGACTCTTAAGTAGCTATCCTTATCGAGTTATCCTATTATAGGCACTTTATCAATAAACAACACAACTTGTAACATTCTGTTCGATACGGGATTAAGTCATTCCTTTATATTATAAGAGTGGGCTAAAACCCTTAAACTACAAACCTATTAATTAGCCGGTTCATTAAGCATCGGGTTACCTCCCGGAGCCCGTATGCAGTCCCAATGATTTTACAACTTAGACATTCCTATTGATGATCAAAATTTCAGAGCTAAGTTAATTCTACTACCAATCACCAACTTTGACATAATTCTAGGCATGAATTGGCTAAGCCAGCATGGTGCTTCCATAAACTGCCAGAATAAGAAAATAACCTTGAGCAATGGAAAAAATTCAAAATCATTCATTGGAAACTTTAGCACCCAATCATCGTTAATCAATGCAATAACAGCAGAAAGGCTAGTCAAGAAAGGGTGCAGTGCATATCTCGTGACAATGTTGGGAGAAAAGAAGAAAGTCATACCACATTTTGAGAACCGTATAGTTTGCGAATTTCCCGATGTTTTCCCTAAAGACCTACCCGGTTTTCCTCCAATTAGAGAAGTAGAATTCACCATAGAAGTAATCCCTGGGACACAACCGTTTTTAAAGGTTCCGTACCGTATGGCGCCAAAAGAACTCCAAGAGCTGAACAATCAACTTCAAGAATTATTGGAAAAGGGTCTCATCTGTCCAAGTTCATCTCCTTGGGGAGCATCGGTGTTGTTCCTACGGAAGAAGGATGGATCGATGAGAATGTGCATCGATTATAGGAAATTAAATAAAGTAACCATTAAGAATAAGTACTCTCTGCCACGTATCGATGATCTGTTTAATCAGTTATCTGGAGCAAAAGTCATCTCCAATATAGACTTACGATCTGGGTATCATCAATTACGAGTTAAAAAATCAGATATTGAGAAAACAGTGTTTCGAACACATTATGGACCTTACGAATTCTTGGTGATGTATTTTGGTTTGACGAATGCACCGTCCATCTTTATGGACTTAATGCAACGTGTATTGAAAGCATATCTAGATAAATTTGTTATCGTCTTCATTGATGACATATTGATTTATTCCATGAATAAAACGGATCACGAAAATCACCTACGTATAGTACTTAAAGAGCTCAAGAACCACGAACTATATGCTAAGTATTCTAAGTGCGAGTTCTGGCTTGACTCAGTCCCTTTTCTGGGCCATGTCATCGACTCTCAAGGAATCAAAGTGGACCAAAATAAAGTGAGCGCAATTCGAGATTGGTCACAACCAAAAATTGTAACCGGCATCAGAAGTTTCTTGAGACTGGCAGGTTACTATAGGAAATTTGTCAAAAGTTTCTCACAAATTGTGTCTCCTCTCACAAAGCTGACTCAGAAAGTAGTACCATTTGTTTGGAGCCCGGAATGTGAGAAAGCGTTCCAAACATTGAAAGATGCTCTTTCCTCTGCACCAATCCTTACCTTACCCAAAGAAGGATTGAATTACCAAGTCTATACTGACGCGTCTAGCACAAGTTTGGGATGTGTATTGATGCAGGAAGAGAGAGTTATAGCCTACACATCCCGCCAATTGAAACCACACGAGAAGAACTATCCTATCCATGACCTTGAATTAGCAGCAGTAATCTTTGCTCTAAAAATCTGGTGTCATTATTTGTATGGTGTCCAGTGTTTCATATTCACATATAATCAGAGCTTGAAGTACATCTTCACCCAATGCGAGTTGAACTGCTGACAGCAAATATGGCTCGAGTTAATAAGCGATTATGACTTAAGTATACAGTATCATCCGGGAAAAGCAAACGTTGTAGCAGATGCACTCAGCCATCACTACTTTATCTACTATGATACTATCAAGTCCGTTGGAAGAAGATTTCCGAAAGCTCGAAATAAGGCCGGTGCGTGGTGATATGCTAAGTACACTGATATCTATGAGTTCAGTCGAACCTACCTTTCATCACGATGTCTTCATCTCTCAAACCAAGGATGAAGATTATCTGAAGCTTAAAGTTGATATCAAAAGTGGTCGTCGCTTCAACCTACAGCTTCGAGGAAATGTAATTTATCAAGGGGATCGTCTATGGATTCCCAAATCCATGCAGCAAGAAATCCTAGTAGAAGGTCATAATTCAGGCTACCATGTACACCCTAGCAGTACCAAGATGTATCAAGACCTGAAGAAATCATTCTGGTGGCCTGGAATGAAGTAGAGTGTAGCAAAATTCGTAGCAAAATGCCATGCTTGCAGTTTAATTAAAGTCGAACACCAGAAGCCTAGAGGACTTCTTCATCCTCTATCAATTCCTGAATGGAAGTGGTTCGACCTTTCTATGGATTTTGTTATGGGATTGCCTAAAGCAAGATCCGGTGCTGATTCTATTTGGGTTATTGTCGATCGATTGAATAAGTCGGCACACTTCATCCCGATGCGTCAAACTGATTCTGTGGAGAAATTAGCAAAGTTGTATATAAAAGAGATTATCAGACTCCATGGAATTCCGAGATCTATTATATCTGATCGAGATAGCTGCTTCACCTCTAAATTTTGGCAAGCAGTACATCAAGACTTAGGGACTACTCTAGCCATGAATACCGCCTTTTGGGAAGACCACATTCCTCTTATAGAATTCGCATACAATAACAATTTTCAGGCGAGTATTGGTATGGCTCCATATGAAGCTCTGTATGGCAGAAAGTGCAGCACTCCATTAGCATGGTCTGAAACTGGCAGTGTTCAGCTTTATGGTTCCGAGTTAGTGGAAGAGACAAATCGAAAGATTCAACTTATCCAACACAGAATTAAAACTGCTCAAGACTGCCAGAGTAAGTACCATAATGCTCATCATCGTGCTCTAGAATTTGACGCCGAAAATTTTGCATACCTTAAGGTCCGTCCAATGAAGGGCGTGCATCATTTTGGTGTAGCTGGGAAGCTGAGTCCTCGCTACATTGGACCTTTTGAAATATTAGAAAAGATCAGTTCTGCAGCTTATCAGCTGAAGCTTCCTGAAGATTTCCAAGGAGATGTCTTCGCAATCCATCTCATTTAATCTAACTTCCAGTACTATCCCTCCAACCAGATTTGTATTATGCAGAAGAGCCAATTAAGATCTTAGCTCATGATCAAAAGCAGTTGAGGAATCGCTCAATCCCAATGGTAAAAGTTCAATGGAGGAATCGCTCTTTAGAAGAATCTACTTGGGAAAGAGAAGCGGATATGAGAAAGAAGTATCCTAGTCTCTTTGAAATCCCAGGAACCCATTAACTTTTTGAATTCTTATTATATCCTTAAATTGCTGCGTAATTGTCTTCTCTCTTGAGATGATGTCGAGGACCACATCATTCTTAAGTGGGGGAGTCTGTAACAACCCTAAGTTGTTACCTTGCAAAATATATAGGTGACCTGATCAATTTTCAAACACAATGGCTTATAAAATCTCAAACTAAGCCTATCTAGAAAATTTGAAGTCCATTGGACTTCTCTAAGTTCAAAATGATAATTGGATCAGTCTAGATACCCTAGATTGGACCCAAAATAATTTGACCTCAGAATTAAAATTTGATTGCATTTTTGCATTCCTCACCCCCAAATTAGCTAAGAAAGAAATTTTGGTACAATTTGAAAATCATTTAGGCCATAATTCACATTTAAATAAAATGGTCTAATTACATTTAAGGGTTTCCAACATTCCATAATTGCAAAAATATCCTCTAAACTGAATTAACAGTTGGGATCCGCTGTGCGAACCGCGGATGATCCACTACGGAACCCAGGTCTCACGACAACAGAGTCCCACACATCTGGCCGTCGCGCCTTTTCCACCGATGGCCAGGATTCGATCTAGCTAGACTGCGGATCCATTGTTGGATCTACTCTGTGGATCCTATGGCCAGGATCACTCCCGCGATCGGCCGTTAGGATCCGAGCGATCCCAGTCATAGCGCCATCTGATCAATAGATCAGATGGCATCCAAGGGGTCCGACACTGTGGATCTTCGTCTCCACTCACTCATGTGCCCGACAGGGAAAATCTCCCGTACTGCCAGCTGCCATCCTTGTCCCCCACTCGCACCTCTAGCTCAGCAAGCCGTTGCTAGTCTTCCCCTAATGGCCGAGGGACCCCAATTGGGCCTCGTGACCCGGCCGAGTTCGAATTGGAAATTCAAGAGCTCAGCCATGGCCCGAATCATTCGGTCCTCCCTAGCCCAATTAAGCTCTCTGGAACCTTCCCTGTACTCCCCTGAGGCTATAAAATAGCCTCAGCACTCCTCTGATTGATCCTTGCTGATCAATCGAAGTCACTTACCTTCTCCGCCATTGTCGTCTGTCGAGCTTCCTCCAGGTGATCCTAGGAGCTTCAAACTGCTGATAGTCGGCTCTCCTGGTGTTCAGGAACCGTTGTAGTGATTGGAAGCTCAGTTAAGGCCTGCCAGTCACCCCGAGCTCGCCCGAGAATCTAAGTACTCCCATTGCTGGTTTCGAGCTAATGAGGCTCGAACCTTCTTCCTTTTGATGCGTATGAGTTTGTATTATCATCTCGAACCCAATGGTATCGAGATTAAGATCTAGGTTAGCTTTGATCGATCGAATCGATCGATCGGACTGAGTTCCTTAAGGATCACCTCGGTCGAGTAAGGACCCGGCGATCCAGACGATCCCAGACCCTCAGGCTAGAGGGCTTTGATCCGCCTCACCTCCCTGATGGTGTAGGGATCGAGCGAGGGGTCTAGCATGGCCTCTGTGGGGAGAATTATCTCCCCACAGTAGCTCTAATGGAGGAGCCCTCGGGTGAGTAAGGTCCGGCCGATCCAGACCGTCTCACAGGGGGCTTCGGGTCCCATTTGATGCGTCTGACCACAGTGATCGAGTAGCAATCAAGTTCTGGCTGTGCCGTGGTCTGGATGCACCAGATTTTGATGATTAGGGTTTCCCTAATCGGTCCTCTTCGATGGGACGAAGGTGCGGGGACGAAGGCTTTGTGCGGCCCGGGTCGACCCACGACACGCGCTGTGCGACTGTGCCGGGTATCTCGGGCCCCAATCGACCCGCGCGGTTTGGAAATTGGGCCGAGCCAGTTTAAGTAAATCGGAATTATTGGAATTATTTTCCTCCAATCATAGGAAATTGATTAAATAAAAATGCAGAATGTATTATTTGAATAACTTTTAATCCACTAGTCCAAACCCTAGGGTTTTATATATGAAAATGATCAGAAAATTAACAGGGATTTAAATATAAAATAGAATTGCACATCCAATGGTTAGTTTTACTATTATTTCTTAAATACAGTGGATCTTAATTAGGGTGATTTAGTAATTATACTTATCCAAATTGCATGTTTAGTGTACCAATAGCTTACTTATGATGAGTAGAATGCATGTATTAGAGGATTTATTTTTCTGAATTATGTATTTTAAATTATGCCATAATCTTATTAAATCATAATTAATGAAAATTAGGATTTATACTTACTGGATCTTAGTAAACTTAGGCTCTGATCAATTGTATTATTAAATGGAACTTGTATGCCAAATTCCATGCAATTCTGATGGTTGGATTTATACATGTGTGCTAATCCTTTTTGGGATTGAATTAAGGGTTTGATTAGTGCTAAGTATTCCATGTTTTATAAAATTTGATTATCAATTTGGCTTATAACAGTAAGTTAGATGTATTGAAATCAAGTAGATAAATTTATTAAAAATAACTTGAATAAATCTAAATGTGAATATCTTAAACATCTTAATTAGCTTAAGAAATCTTAAGACTTGTATCAAGCTTTTAAGACTTGATTTAGGTCTGAAATTGCCACCAATAACACATGATTAACTCACTGATTTGACATTGATTATTAATCAAACTTATAATCTTAATTGAAGAAGGATAGGGGCCCAACCCTAATCTACTTAATTAAGGTCCAAAACCTTAAGAACCTTAACTTAATTAACTTGATTACAAGATTATGAACTTGACATCTTCTAATAATGCATCTGATTGATAATGATTTTAAACATTTGAATTAGACAAATTAAAGTAAATAATAGTCCGATGTGACTTCTCAATCTGAATCAAACCTTAAGATCCTTGATTTGCTCCTAAGCAAGACTATTAGCATAAAAGATTAATAAAACCATCTGATTTAATAAATGATCTTAAACTTTAATATTTTGGATTTGAGTCCCTTAGCCCTACATTAAGGTGTGATCAAATGACTTAATCATCTAGTCTAATCATTCTAAATCTAAGTACAGAATAAAATCAAAAGTATTAATATTAGAAATTAGAATGGGAGATCTTAAGTATTTCTCCATAAGATCATCCTGAAAATATGTAATATACCTATAATACATCTACTTTGTGGTAGGAGATCCTTGTGTGATTCATTGAGGTAGCAGTTTAGATGACCTTTGAAACCTTAGAATTTGATCTTAAACCCTTATGGTAGAGTTCACCTAAAAACCTTAGAGTGACACTTCTCCTCGTGATAGAATCCATGTTGGGTGATCCTTGATCACAAGTTAGTGAAACCTTGTATAATTCTCACCCATTTATTATAATTATTACTAGCTCTGATAATTCCTTAATCTATTAAATAGTCTTGTGAGAACCTCGATTATTGGGCGGTGTAGTATAGTATACCCATTGTACTGGTTTTCTAGTAATATTCAGAATTGGTGGATTCATTCTAATAAGAACTTATGAGCATATTCTATCCTGCGGGATTAGACGAATACAGTCCTATTATAATAAATTCTTCAAGCCTAAGAGTGTATTAAATGGGTACTCATTCCTTAGCATAATTGAAATACAAGTTGCCAATGGGCAATACCTCCTAACGAAGACCGCTTCAATAGGTGTGGCTCAAATAAACTAAGCAATGAGATTTACCTCCCTTAAGACACTGAGTATGATTGTGAGTAGAGCATCTTAATACTTAGCTTAAGATACAAAATCACCATCGGGTGATGCCTTCTAATGAAGATTTCTTTGTTAGGGTGGCCTAATCAAACTAAGTGATAGGAGCCACTCTTCTTGCATTATACTAAATATGTGAATACAATCAGTCCATCTAGTGATCCTTAAACAAATGTGCAACTTTAACCAAATATCACCTTAGCAGTTAGGAGTCAGAATCTTTTTAGAAGAATTCTGCACAGTGGAGACTTAGAATTTATTATCAGCTTTCTACATTCTTCATGGATTTCTAGATTTTCTCTCACTCAGCATAAGAAGCATGAGCATAAGTGTAAGATATCAGAATTTATGTTCCAAATTGTTTATTAATATTTAAATAATTTTGACCTTAGATTGAATATTTGACTTTGTCATTACGTTCACCACCCCCAAATTAGCTAGGGGTGAAGTTTTGAATGCATTTGGAAGTCGTTAAATTTTCAACGAATATTTTAATATTATTTAAATACCTGAAAAATCGAATAATTAAATACTCATTGGATCAAAAATCTAAGTGCACCATTGTGTTCAGAAGCCCTCAATTAGCTAGGAATAATATTTTGAATTTTTTTTTTGAAACATATTTATTAAGTTAAGTTTAATTAATTAAATTGATTAAAATAAGTTAAATAGTTATTTATTTAATTAAATCAGACGGCGCCCTCAACATTAATATAACGCCATCACCTTGTTTTATTAAAATGTCGTTTGTTTGAACGGATCATCTGCGCCGTCTGATCGCTCGATCAGATGGTTGAGGGTCATCCTCTTCGCAGAAAGGGCACGCGGCGACGGTATACACGCGACACTAGAAACCCTAAACCACGTGGCGTAACTCCTCGACATGCGTCATTCTAGACTTCACGCACGCCTCCACAGTTGCTTCCTCACCACTTCAAATGATCATTTAAAACCTAATAGAGCATCCTATATCAAATTTTCACCCTTTAAAATCGTGCGACAGTTTAAGCCAAATACCTCGAAACCCTAAAACTATCTACGAAGGTACGTATTCTCCATTCATGCATCCTTATGTTTTCGTTTAAACCTAATATTGTGATAGGATCGATCGAATCGATCGATCGTATCACCAAAAAGAAAACCTAACCCTAATCGCGTCGGGATTGCTTCGGGGAGACGAAGAGCCGAGCCTTGAACCGGGCTCTGGCTCGACCGGTCTAACATTCCCGTTCAGCTTCAGCGCTGATAAGGCATGGCGGGACCCTTGTATATGCGTTGTCACCCTATAAACTCGCCGCGTGTAATGTTGTGGTCCCGCGGTAGCCTCATCAGAGATACGCTAGATGTGGGACCCACGTCTAGATAACGCGTCAACGCTGTCTCATTTGAGACAGCCGTGGGTCCCACTCAGCAGACCTCTAGCCAATAGCAGAAGGCCACTTGTTTTCTGTGGACCCCACCTACAGAAGAAAAAGTTAAATATATATATATTAATATCTAATTATTAATAAATATAGATATATATATATATATATATGTGTATAGATAAATAAATGTAAAATATATATATATTCAGAAAATAAAAAATTTAATAAAATAGAAAAATAAATATAATTAAATAATAGAATATTTTTATAAAATATAAATAAAAACAGAATAATAATAATTAAAATATAGTAATTAATATATATATATAAATAGATAAACAAAAAAATTATAATTTATAATTTTAAATATATTAATCAAACATAATAATTAAACAATAACATTAATATGAAATTAAATTAATTTAATTTAACTAATAAAATATTAATTATTTTAAAATAAATAATAATCAAAAAATATAATGTTGTTAGATTAATAATAGTATTTTTAATTAGTATAATTAACATATAAAATAAACATTTAAATTAATTCTTAAACAGATATTAATACCTTTACATAATCAGAAAATATAAAATTATATAATAATAAAAACAGAAGATGAAAATTTTTAACAATTAAATAAATTAATTAAACAGATTAATTAAATTAATATTAATAATACATTTATTTTATTTAATTCAATCCTAAATTTTAAAAATCCATAACTTATAAAATATACCTTTAAATAATATAATTAAATATATTTAAATTAATCAGCAAAAATTAAGGAATATCTTAGTACCATTCGAATTTCAGTAAGATTAATATCTTACATAATGATATTTTAGGGTATTAATTAATTATGAAAAATGTTACAAATGTTTAACTAATTATAACTTTTAATCCATTAATACAAACATACCAAATATGGGTCTCAAAATACTTAAAAAATCCTAAGGAATATTTAATAGAATTAATTTTTGGTGTTTGGATTAAATTTAGATTAATCACAATTAGGACTTAACCCTAATTAAGCCTTTTAACTCTAGAAACTTCAAATAGTCATAAGTAAGTCAATTTAACTCCAAATTAAGTAATCCAAACATTCATTTAGATTAGAAAATCCTAATTTACAATAAAACTGCAAAAATATTTAGGATCCAATGGTTAGATCTCTTAATTAACCCTAATTACTCTAAAACTTGATTAGTGAATATTAGCAAATTTAATAATTCAAATTGTATAATTTCAGTTTCAAATAACTCATAAAGTAAATAAGAACCTAACTGTATAATTAGTTTAATTATTTTGTGACTAAATTCACTAATCACTCACTAATCATATTAAACTTTAATTATTAAACTTAGAATTTATATTGACTATAACTTAGCCAATTCATATCAGAATTTGATGATTTAAGATTTTATGAAAACCTTAGGACTAATCTATAATAAACTAACAAAAATTTTAGATTTCATTAAGGGTAAAATTACTAATATACCATTATAAGGTCAAATTCCCAATTTGACCTTATAAGACATAATAATTAAATAACTTAATAAATAAATCAAATATTCAAATGTTCATTATTATTATTATAAATCATGTTAAAATCATGAAGTATTAAATTAATAACTTAAATTATCTTGGCAGATCAAAGAAATTAAATTTGGTTGATTTTGAATTAAAACAGTCAGGTACGCAAATTTACTTATAAGTTTTATTTCAGTATTCTTAATTTTGAGCCATTTTCCATTTAAGCATTATTTACACTGCTTACTGCTTTAATCTGCAAAAGAATGATATCAAATAGCATGTAACAAAAAGAATGAAACATGGTATATATATTTTGTGGTGTTTGTCTTTAGAGTGTGGAACGCAACATTGAGAATCTGTACAGATTGGGCCTGCTGGCAGCCCTTGGGAGTTATATGAAGGGATTTAACCTCTTATAGGAAGTAGGCAAATCCAGAGGAAAGACACACCATCAATTCCTATTTTGAGTAAGCTACCGACGGGTAGCGAGATAAGCTTCCTACAGATTATGCCTATGGGTTTACCCATTTGGGCTCAGGAGTCTACGGACTTGACTTATTGTTACAAATGCTTTTGATAAAATTTATTTATTTTATGCTTTACAGTTATATTGAATTTCACAGCTAATTTGCAAGGCAATACTTAAATTTGGAAATTTACTTTACTTATGCAGATATTTCAGTCACTTTCATGTTTGATTTAAACCTATTTTAGGATGCTAGAATTAATCTTATAAGAATGATTTGCGTACTCCTACCTGACTGGTAAATTGTGTTTTTCAGGTTTTGAAAATTAAAAGCTTTGAAGATCTGCCAAAGTAAAAGAAAACAAAAAAAAGAAAAGAAGAGAAAGAGATGTGAGAAAATAAAGTTGTTAATTTATTATTGTAAAAGTTAAACTGTAAATTTTCATATATGTTTGGCTCTATCTTTAGATGTATAATTGGACTTTGGACTTTTATGTCCTTTTGTTTATAAAAATATATATGTTTACATTTGAGATGAATTGTTCTTTAAAGACTCTCGAACTTCATCCCCGGTCGCCACAATAAGCATAAACATGAGTTTGAAGTATCAGTTGTATAGTGACACTTGAGTATTAGTGAGGTAGTATGGGTTACAGAATGTTACATACATAGATTGGGAAATTTCAGGGTGCATCTGCGTCACCACACTATCTTCCCAACTAGTGTATGTTTACATTGGACTGTACTACTCATAGTCTTTCAGTGATAATTCAGTAATATATCTGTGGCATATGTAGTGTGGCATACTTGGGTGCATCATTTCAGTGGCATATGGTACAGCATTCGGCATTTCTTTCATCCTGATTTCTGAGTGTTCGATATTTCCTTTACTTTCAGTTTTCATTTGTGTGACCGTTATACTTACTTATCCTTTACTGTCTTACTTACTTAGCTGTTACAGTTTCTCTTTACTTAGTTCTTTTTCCCAGTTTTTCCTATAATTTTTTCTTACTATACTTCTACCTGTATTTAGCTTTATTTCTGCATAGTTAGTTGTGATGTGTTAGACTTCTTGTCTAACATGGGGTACTTTTGGGATCCGGCCATTTGCTAGATCCCGAGCAGCTTATGGAGACAGGTCAAGAGGACATACAGGAGGTCCAGGAGGAGTACGTGGAGCCTTAGTGGATCGGACATCTACCTTTACTTTCAGCTTTATTTCAGTATTATAGTAGACCTTATTTACTTCTGCATTTAAATCAGTCTGTAATGAATTCTGGATGTATCTATTACTTTTTTTTTCTGAGACGAATGTTTACTACTGCTTGTGATGAATGTATTTCTGGATGTTTTCTT
The DNA here is from genome assembly GCA_016760335.1 of Gastrodia elata. Lineage (NCBI taxonomy): Eukaryota > Viridiplantae > Streptophyta > Magnoliopsida > Asparagales > Orchidaceae > Gastrodia > Gastrodia elata. The sequence goes on along the minus strand of CM028670.1, from coordinate 90,707,625 downwards.
TTAGCTTCCGCACTCTGTTATACTACTATACATAGTATTGTAATGTGATCAACATACTGAAAATGTGAAATACTTATAATGTATATTGGATTCTTAATTGTTATTCTAGATCCAATGTACATACTAGTCCAATACTTAAGATGAGTATTCTACTCTTATCTTAAGTATTGACTCTCGGTCCTACTCCTAGGTTCGAGTCAGCAGCCTTCGGTATGGCTCAGTATTTTTACCCGCCTATTCGGGAAGATGGGTTTTGCTTGTATACCCGTCCTCCCGAGAAGCGCTGCTCCGCCGCTAATTATATTATATATTCTTTTGCATGTAGCGACGGGACGGGGCGTTACAGCCTAGCACCAAAGGCCTAAAGATCTCTTGCATCCATTGGAAATTCCTGAGTGGAAATAGTTTGATATTTTAATATATTATGTTATGGGATTGCCTCGCATGAGATCTGGTGCCAATGCAGTTTGGGTCACCATTGATTGTTTAACTAAATCTAGGCATTTTTTTCTCATCTGTCAGACTGACTCAATCGAAAAGATTGCAATGATTTATATTAAGGAATTTTTCAGACTGAATGGTATTTTTAACTCAATTGTATCAAATAGAGATAGTAGGTTCACTTCTAAGTTTTGCCAGGCAGTGCACCAAGATCTAGGAACTACCCTAGCTATGAGAATGGCTTTTCATCCCCAAATGGATAGTCAGTCAAAAAGAGTGAACTAAGTTCTTGAAGATTTACTTAGACTCTGCATTCTAAATTTTGCTGGTTTTTGGGAAGATCACATTTTGTTAGTGAATTTTGCATACAATAATAGCTTTCAGGTTAGTATTAAATTGGCTCCTTAAGAAGCTATATATGGCATAAAATGTAGCACTCCCCTTGCATGGTCAAAGATAAGTAGCATCCAACTTTATGTATATGAATTAGTTGAACAAACTAATAAAAAGTTTCAGCTTATTCAGCAAAGAATTCATTCTGCTCAGGATCATCAGAGTAAATATAAGGATGCTCATCATCATCTTGTATAATTGAACATTGGAGATTTTACATATTTAAAAGTTAGTCTGTTGAAGGGTGTTCTTAGATTTGGTGTAGCAAGGAAGCTCAGTCCTGGTTACGTTGGACCTTTTGAGATATTAGCAAAAGTAGGATCAGCAGCCTACATGTTAAATCTTCTTGATGATTTTGTGACAATTCACAATGTGTTTCATGTATCATCATTGAGAAGATGTCTCAAAAACCCTTCACATCAAGGTCAGCTTCAATCAGTAGAAATCCAACCCAATCTTTCATATACATAAGAACCTATTAAAATCTTAGCTCGTAACTAGAAGCAGTTAAGAAATCACTCCATTCCAATGGTAAGGGTTCAGTGGAAAAATCATTCTCTAGAGGAATCTACTTGGGGAAAAGAACTAGCTAATAACCAAAGCTCTTTGAAAACCCTGGTACTTCTCATACTCCTTTCTTTTCAGTCATTAATCTATAATTTGCATTTGTTGTACTTTCTTCACTTGAGTGATGTTAGGGAAGACATCATTCTTAAGTGAGGGAGCCTGTAACAACCCAAGGTTGTTACCCTAGCTAAATTTAAGCTAAACCAACTGCTAAATAACTTTCCATTAGACTCATTTAATCATATAAACATATTGGAAGTTTGGGATCAGTCGGAGCTCATTTGAACAATTTAGTCATTTTGCCAATTTTAGGATTCTGAAAATTAGCTAAAATAAATTGATATCTAAATTAAAATATTAAAATATACTAATTTTCAAATTACCCATTCTTAATAATATGTTAATTTTATCCCATGACATAATTATGTTATCAAATTTAGGAGTTAGCGATCTAATTTAATGATATTCCATTGTAATTAAGTGATTAAATTTATGAACTTTATATGTTGTACTTTAGTTTAATTTCAGGATTCAACTTAAGATAGATAGCTAAATGTTGAAATTAAGTTTTTAATCTCTTATCATCCTGCTAAACTTTATAAATTCAGTGTTTTATGCTTTAAATTAGGGAAACATTGAGATAGGAGATATCTTTTTGAATATACTTGAGGTAAGCCTTTAGATGAACCTTAGATAATTGAGCTTCTATTTTTTTGGTGGTAGTAATAACCTAATGAACTATAGATTGAGCTTAAATGAGGTAGTTTACCTAATTAGAGTGACTTCTGTGTCACAACCTTGGAACCCCATTACTTAGAACTCCCAATGGAGAATCAATCCATTATTTATGCGCATTATTTGTCTACAAGAATATCAGGATAAATTCCTCAGTTCTATCAAGAGTATTATAAGTAGGGGATTAAACATCTTAGTTTGAGATAATAAATTGTAAAAGGATTATGTCCCTCATCTTTGTGTGCATCGATAAGTGTAGTTAAATAAACTAAGTATTTCAAATTACCTTTCTTATGACACTTTAAGTTATCTTATAAGTAAGGAATTGAACATCTTAGTTTGAGAGGATAATCTGTAAAAGGATCATGTCAATTATCTTTGTGCACATCAATAAATGCAGTTAAGCAAACTAAGTATTTCAAAATACCTTTCTTAAGATACTTTAACGTATGTTTTTAATTAGAGGATTGAACATCTTTGTTTGAGAGAACAAACTGTAAAAGTATTATGTCCCTTATCTTTGTGCACTTCGATAAGTGTAGTTAAAAAAACTAAGTGACCCTTCTTAGAAATATAATATTTATGTTTTTGCACTCCCAAGATGTGATAACTTAAGAAAATTTTAAGATCAAGTTATTTTAAGAGCATTTCTTCATACACTGCATAAGCATAAGTACAAGTATCAAAAATCATTGTGAATTGTGGGATGTAGCATACATCGAGAGAGGAATTATGGGATTCAGTATGCATCATGATATTGAATTCCTAATGGGATATATACGGGCATCAAACTGTGTATTCATGATAATTCAGCGGTATTTCAAATGTATTTACATTGGCATACAACATGGTTCTATTATAGTATGGTTACTCAGTTTTTAGTCTTTATAGTGGGTTATTTCAACACATTCTTATAGTTATTATCTTACTTTATGCTCCAGCTTTTAGTTATTTCAGTATTTTATGTAATATTTTCCAAATTTATTTAAATGTTAAATTCCTTAAACTGTATAAAGGCATGTTGTAGCATTTTTTTGGTGTTAGACTTATTGTTTAACATGAGGTACTTTTCTTTTCTTTTGCCTGATAAACCGATATTTTGGGATCTGATATTATGTCAGATCTTGAGCAGTTTGGTGAGCCAGCATTGGAGTATATTCAAAAGATTCAGGAAGACCCGATGGAGGTCTAGAAGACCTAGTTCTTACTCTTTTAATTGATTTTAGTTGTGTGATTGAGAGACCTTTACTTCTGCTCTTTTCAATTTAAATTAATGGTTTATAATAATTCTTGATGTATGTTCTTCTATTTTTTTTCCTTTTTGAGATGAATGCTTATGATTAGCTTTGTGATAAATTTTTGGATGAATGCATTTAACTTCTGCACTTTGATTATTCTTACTTTTACTTAGTATTATGATATGATTAATAGTAAATGCTCATATATAGTACTCATATACATTGGAAAGATCCCTCTAATCTTACCAAGTCCAATGTATATAAGTATTCCAACTAATAAGATAAAGATACTACTTGTCTTAAGGATTAGTCTCTAATTCTACCTTGCATAGACTCAGTTTTTGCGTGTGATAAGGTTTAGAAACCCTTCCCAAGAAACGTACCATTTCATCGCCAACATTTTCGGAAACTTACTTCTTAAACACCTTTGTTGCGCGCGGTGACGAGATAGGGCGTTTACACCCATAAAACCTAGAATTCTAACGAAATACTTTGAATTAATAAGATAATGATTTAAGAGCCTTTAAACTTAATTAAGAGCCATTAGATTAATTAATTGATCTGAAATGTTTAATCTTAAATCCTCTTATAATTTACTTTAGAATCATCATACATTTAAGATGACCTTAGGTCTTTAATATAGACTTATTAAATGATTATAAACCTTATGAAATCAGTACTAAACTTAACTACCATCTAACTCCATTCTTGTGTTTTTTTTTAACCTATGTCTTAGGAGAACCTTAAGTCTAACCCTAGCTAAAATCTTAAGCAATTAATTTAAACCTTAGATCCTATATTTTAATAGCTTAGATCCATTAAATGATTGAGCTATTCAATAGATAAATTATCCTTAGTAGTGAAATCTTCATTCTTAAAATTCCTTAGGAATCTCCTATGTGTTAAACCCTTTGAATTCTGTTCCTAGTGGCTCAAGTGATTTCAACCTACAGATTGAGAAAACTTTTATATAGATTAAATATAGTTCTTAGATTTATAAGTTTTTACTTGATTATTTTGTCTTATAATATTAGATTTAACCTTTCTAACTAGGATCATATTCTTTAATCTCTCAGTCCTTAAAATTTCCTATCTTTAGAGTAAGGATTGGTGTGAAACCATAGATCCTTAAATGTTAGCACCTGGGATTTAGAGTTTAAACCCTAAATTGGAGTTTGATTATAAATCCCTGAATCTTAATTCTTTCTAATATCAAAATTAGGTATGGGTTATTAAAATATAATACTTGATTATTTTGTCTTATAATATTAGATTTAACCTTTCTAACTAGGATCATATTCTTTAATCTCTCAGTCCTTAAAATTTCCTATCTTTAGAGTAAGGATTGGTGTGAAACCATAGATCCTTAAATGTTAGCACCTGGGATTTAGAGTTTAAACCCTAAATTGGAGTTTGATTATAAATCCCTGAATCTTAATTCTTTCTAATATCAAAATTAGGTATGGGTTATTAAAATATAATAATTAAGTTGTTGATTAATTATTTAACATTTGTAGTCGACATTCTAGATCATGAGTTAGAACTAATTAAGTTTTCTTGTTTAACTTTAAGGTCGTAAATCTATGATTATACTTTATTGTTAGATAATTGAGATCCTAAGCTTGTACTATTTTAGAGTAGATAAAACAAATTAAAATTTAACAACCATAGATATCACATATGTTTAGTAGAGTTCTTGCTTACTTTAACTTTGTTGTTTTGCATACCTTGTGATTAAGTTCTTTTCCTTGGACATACAAGGTGGACATAATATATTTGATGAGTATCCTATGTTATATTTGAAAGGAATAAACACTATTTAACTTTTGAATCAATACATCCAATTCTTCAGATATCAGTTAAGTAGAGCATTTTCTAATTAGTCTGCCTCTTCAGTTTAATTCTTTGTAATAGAATCGACACTGATCCACTCATGATACGGCTTGGATGATACATATCGAATTATATAGTTCAGCTCGAATCCACACATGATAGGGATTGGATGATACATGTTGGGTTTTCTGTTCAGTCGCCCTATTTACCCATCTCTATTATGGAAGTACTAACTTAGGCACATCTCTAGATCTAGTTTATTTCAGTTCATTTCAATTCAGTTTCAATGGCTTTGTTTAGTCAATTTATATATTAGTACTTTTTTCACATATGCTTTTCTGCATTCTTTTACAGTTCATTTTTTAGTTCAGTTATTTTTAGTTCAGTTTTACTCAGTTCTTTATATATATATATATATATTAGGATTCTAGAAATGCTCATTTCAGCTATTTATATGCTTCAGTTTAGTTTATTTTTCTATAAATCAACATGTATTCATATGATCATAAGCATATTAGGATGAGGTTTACAATTAGTACTTGTAGTTATATGTTTTTATTCCCTAACCTTGTTGCAGCTTCTTGTTGAGGTATGTTGTTTACATACTTCATTTCATCTAATTATAAATGTTTTATTTATAACTGTCCTATTCTTTTACCGCTTATTGCATCTCGTTAAGATGCTTAATATTTAGTAAAATGTGATATCTTAAAACCTATAGTTTTTATTAAATCAGCTTAAAATATGCTTTCATAATTGTTTAATTTAAGTTTTTCTTTTTCTTGGCTAGGGCCCTGGCATTGTGATGCCGACAATATAGATTCAGTGTTATTCATGGCGGTAGTACCAAGTGAGGAGCTTTGCAAAGGGGAGGGCCTTCCTGTTGCTGCTGAGGCGTAGATAGATTTACCATTTTTCTTGTGAGGTTGAGTGTGAGTACCTTTCATTTTTATTTAATTCAATATTATAATAATTAATATTCTGGTTGACTTTACTTTTCTGTACTTTTATACTTAGTTGAGCATTTTTCTTTCTTTTATATGTTATGGGATGGATGTTATATTTTATTTTGCCTCTGGACTTTAATCTTTCTTATATGTTGATGAATGGCTTACAGTTTTAGGTAGCAAGTCTTTCAATTAAGATGACTTGGGCTATAACCTAACTCGACCATAGTTGGGGGGCTTACCACAATGCGACTGTCTCCACAGTAATCATGTTAATATAAGTATTAGCATGACCACGGTGGGACGGAGTGTCATGCCTAGGATGGGTTATCTGCTAGGATGCTATCTTTTTAGGGCAAAACCGTGATGTATTTTGGCCAAAGTCGTAATACCTTGGTGCTTAATAGTTTGGTCTATTACAACTGGTATCAAAGCAGGCCATAGGGTGTTAGATAGAAGCTTAGTGCTATACAAAGTAAAGTATCACTTCATGTGAGAAGCCTCTTAAACCCATAATGGTTAAGGTGCTACATGGCTGTGGGTACCTCTAGAGCCTGTAGGAGTCACCTCTACTGATGTAGGATGGGGGTGATGGCATGCAATATAATCAAATACACTAATTAATTATCAAAACTAACCTTGCATATTTAAGTTACTAGTAGATATGCGAGTCACTTGTTGAGAATAAAGAGTTGTCATAAGTGCTTATAAGTAATGAGAGATATGATTAAATTAGCACACTTTTAGGGCAGGAGGAAAGGAAATGAAAAATAAATGGAGAATATCTTACGGGAGCCTTATTAGTGAATATGCTGCTTACGATAAAAAAGATTAACTTCTACGAACAGTCCTTAGCCGCAAATTAAACATTTCTTTCTTGGAAGTCCTTCTCTAAGAATTGCAAACCACACCTCAAGAAGTCCTTCTCTCAAGAATGAAGCTCACATAACACAAAGAAGAAGAGAGTTTTTTTTTTATATCACTTGCAATGCCATAGTACATGTGAGGGTGGCCAATTTATAGCCATAAAATACATGCCAATTGACCATTAAAACCATTAGCCAAACTATCATCAAGGACTAAAATGTCCTTTCCTATAAAAGACAAAAATAAACATATACTTACTCTCTTATGAAGGACTAAAATGTCCTTTCACATAAATGACCAAATAAACCATAAACCAACTATCTCATGAAGGACCAAAGTGTCATTTCACATAACTAACTCACATGACAATATATGGGCTAGGATGAAGGCCCATTTATGGAATAAATACAAAATCCCATAGGACTCAAAAATAGGAAAATAAAATATAGTACAATTAAACTAATTTATAATTTGGCATGTCGATGATGATTTCATTGATGCCCTGCATCAGCACTCCCCAGCGTTGAAGGATTCACCTTTGGTGAATGAAGCTCAATATATTCTTGACGTAAATCTGAATCAAGCTGTTATAGTTCTTCATGCGTCAGCTAAGAGTCTTCTAAAGGTGAAAGGCCTTTCCATCGAACAAGATATCTTTGAACTCCACCATTAGTGCTAGCAATTATTTGATCATCAAGTATTTGAGATGAATGATGAGAACAAAGGCGTCAAGTCAGTAGTGGCACTGGTAATACTGGTTCTTGATTTTGTGGCTTCTACAGAATAGTAATACTGGTAGAAGCATCCAATATATCAAAAAAAAATATAATTATAGTACAATGTAAGGTCTATCATATTGAAAGCTGGAGGTATTCCAGCATCATTCAGAAGATCAACTTTATAAGCATTTTTATTGATTTTCCTTTATATCTTAAAAGGTCCTGCTCTCCTAGCATTCAACTTGTTGAATGTTCCTATTGGAAATCTCTCAGATCTCATTCTTATTAGCACCTTATCACCTTCTTGAAATTCAACAAATTTTCTTCACTTATCAGCATTAATTTTATACTTATTGTATGTTGTGGTTAATTTATGTTCAATTTATTAGTAAAGATCATGCATGCTTTGAGAAAATGATGATGCAAACTTACTAGCTCTATATGTGTGGCGCCCCATTTCCTGACACATAAGATTAGGTCAAGGGGAGGTGTGCCACTCTGGCAAATCCCCCACTTATTATTGATTAAGTGTAATCCACAATCCACTGACAAGAGATGGATATGCCCAGAAGGCATACATATGAATTAATTACTAAGTAAACACAAACTCAAAGTGTGGAAGCAAGGAAATGTAAATTATATATCCAATCCACCATAATATAAGTAAGAAACAGTAACATATGGCTCAGAATAAACTATATAGTAAGAAATGTAGTCATGAAACCTATATTATTATAGCATTTTAAATAAGTTTAAAAGAGAAATTAAGCTCTCATCCTCACAAGAATAAAAGAGAAATAATCTACTATTCTTCAGCTCCAACCTGATCTTCTTCCAATAATGGATCTTCCACAAGCACAAGCTCCTCAAAATGATCAAATCCTAATATTGTCGATTTCACAATGCCAGGCCCTTAGCAAAGAAAAGGAAAATCTTGTTAGATATATTGTCTAAGTACATTTTAGGTTGTTAATATTTCATTAGTTTAATAATGTCACAATTTACTTAAACTAAGCAAAATAAACTAGTATAGGAGCATCAACCATACCAAAGGAGGTGGTAAGTTATAAATAATAACATTTATAAATAAACAACAATAAGGCAAGAGAATATATCTCAAAAGTAAGCTAAGATAAGGTTAGGCATGCATATATATAAATAAAGTAAGAAAAGCACTGAAAGAAAAGACTGATCATAAACATGCTGATAATCATATAAAATATGCAAGTCTAAAAGCAAGTAATCAATCTATGATAAGTATAAGTAAACAATAATAAATCTAGCATCCTATAGGTAAGTAAGCAGGTAAAGTAAATTTGACTGAGGTAAAATATAACACTAAATGGTAAATAGTAAATAGTAAATTATAAATGAGTATGTAATGACTACTATATCAGAAGAGGGCTAATCTAGCCTATTGCAACAAGTATATGTATATTCCTAGCGTCATCTGAGGCTAGGCTGGAATAATAGAATAGAAACTAAACTGTAGAGGTAGTAATCACAAATGCAGTAATGTTTTAGTTATTTACTTTACTTTTATGGATATATCCAGAAGTAGTTGATGAGTCAAGCATGTCTGTAAGATTTTTCGAGTTCTAACTTAACACAAAACCCCTCAATAAGTAGTATTAAGTAATATTTATTTCTCCTTACCCCTATCCAGTATGGTAAAATACGCAAGATCAACAAGTAACTAAACCCTATGCGAATGTTATTCTAATTATTCTAAGTTTTCATTTTATGCAATAATATTCTTATATAACATGTTCAAGGTAAAGGCACAAAGTACAAGGAATGCGAAAGCATAAGTAAAATAATAGTGAGCAAGAGACTCTACGACACAAGGTGACATCAGTTATTATTTATTAAACCATTCTAACTATTCTAAGCTATACAAGTTTAGGATCTCTAATTTCTACTATTGAGTATAACTTAAAAGCATGGCCTTATAAGTTAAAAGCAAATAGAACTGATCAGGTTCTAATTTAATTCAATCAATAATGAATATAAGTTTAAATAAGAAAGTATCACATCCTAATTGATAAATTTAGATATTCTAAGATAAGATCTAATCAAGATCTACTAAGTTAGGGATTATGAATTAAACTCCACAAATTAGAGTTAATCACATAATCCTAAGGTAAGGCTTAAGGACTAAAGTTTGAGTCTAAATGTGAACTAATGATTAAGGAAAACCCTATAAATCAAAATCAAAGTTTAATAAGATAAATCTCCTAGTCTTAATCTAAAATTGAAAGATAAAATAATCATAATTAAAATATGAAAATCTAAGAACTAATAGAACTAAGGTTCCATTTATTGAATAACCCACTTTACTAAATGAAGGTAATCTAACCTAGTATCTATTCCTAATCTTAAGGAAAATATCCTAAAGTGAAGTGTGAATTCCTAATAAGCCTTTAATGAAATGACTTGGGAAATTTTAAGATTTGATGAAATTTATTTTAATTTACCTTCACTTGCTGATTTTGCTCATTTAGAAGAGTTAAGGATGAGTTTTAACTAAGTTGAGATATAATAGATTTTACTCTGGAATTTTACAAGCCTTAAATTAAATTTTTAACAATTCACTTAATTTATGAGTTTAAGAGTCTAATTTGATTCTAAATTAGTTTTATTACTAATTTTAATGATTTAAATGATATTTTGGAGGCTAAGGGAACTTAGCCTAAATTTTGGGCAAAATAATTATTTTGCCCCTACTTAAGAGTCTAAAATGCTACTTTTTGATTAAGGAATACAAATTAGATTATATTGAAGCCAAATGATTCCTTGCTATCTAACATAAAGATAGACAGTATATACATCAAAATTGGATAAGTATTAAGTCATATATGTCCAATTTAAAGATGTTAACCTATAAGGGCATTTTGGTAATTATAATAAGTGAAGTCTAAAAATACAATTAGTTTTTATTGTCTACTTTCCAAAGATTCTATAGTGTTCAAAAACACTGAATTTTGATGTCTAATGATAAAGCCATGGTCATTTCAATGTTAGGGCTCTATTTTCATGAAAGGGGTCGAAACCTTTTTTGTTCCATATTCAAAAATCACTTATAATTTTATACAATTCATAATTTTACTAAATCTATTAGGGTCCTAGGGTCATTAGAATGCAAAAAACCACAAATCTGGACAATTCCGGATAGTTCTAGGCACTTTTGGACATTTCTGGATGCTACGACGCACTGTGGTGCCTTTTGGCCCAAAGTCAAGTGCTATGACACGCTGTGATGCGCTACAGCATGTTGCAGCATTTTCAAGTGCAGCGGCGTGCTGCAGTGCTTTTAGGCACATTACGGCAGATTTCAGCACTATGGCGCGCTGCGACGGATTAAATTTAATTTCATCAACTTTTTATGCTTCATTAAAATTTATATTGTTGCGGCACATTGTAGCATGCTATGGTGCTCTATGGTGGACCCAATTTTGAAACTCGGGCGCTACGGCGCACTATAGCGCTCGACGGTGATTTTGCCTGTACGAAAACTGTAATGGGTCTCTTTTCACACTCAAATACTCTCAATTTTGGGTACCTCATGTGTGGTGCTATATACCGATAGAAAGGTATTTCCAATACATTTTTATTAATACTAAAATCGGCCCAAAAAATTAATTTTAACCATGCAAACAATAAAGCTAAAGGTTAGGGTATGTAGAAAGAGGGAAAAATAGAGTTGATTTTATTCCCTAAAATTTTCTATCTCAAGGAGCTCTAATGGATTACATATCCCAATCACAGATTCTTAAGTATGCAAAATAAGCATAAGAGCAAAATGAAGTAGCCATTGAATCCATTCAAAGGGGGAAAGGGAGGTACCTTAGACTTGCAAATGGCAAATTTCTCTAAAGATTCTTGGGAGCTTGAGAGCTTGAGGGTTAAATTTCCTTTTTCTTCTTCAACTGCTAGCAAGATGAGGAAGAGGGTTGAGGTTTTTCCCAGTAGTAAGTACAACGAAGGAAATATGGGAAGAGAGGAATGAACTTTAGTTGAGCAAAAATGCAGAGGGATGAGGGTTGGGGATAGCCTTTATGGAGGAGAGGGGAAAAATGGCTCATTAATGAGCCTTCCCATCAATAAGGAGGGGAAGGAGAGGGTAGCAGCCCACTTGAGTGCAGGGCATAGGGAGGAAGGTGCTGGGATGGAGAGAAAAGGCAGAATTGAAAAATAAGAAAAGGAATAATGGAGATTTAATAAATTTTAACTTAATTTATTCAATTAATTAATGTTTTAAAAATCTTAAAAATTCACCCATAGCTAATTTAAGGGTGAGGAATTTAATGGCAAAGTAGAATTTTGATTTCGGCAAGTATTTAATTTCTTAATTTCCAGGGTATTTTAAATATTAAAATATTCGACGAATTTTCGACGACTTTCAATTGCTACCAAAATATCACCCTATCTACTTTGAGAGTGACGAGCGCAATGGTGAAGTCAGATTTTGATTTTGAGGTTAAATTAAATATCTTCATTTTTTAATTAATTAAATATTATTAAGATAATCCAAATATTAAATTAAGCTTTGAATCGCTCCTAATCTTCGAGGATTGATTCTAATGACTAGATGAACTTAATAGAATGATAATTAGGATGTAATTAAGTTAAGTAACAACCTAGGGTTGTTAAAATATGTTATGGGAAGATCAATTAAGTATATTGGTTTTCGTGGCTCATAACTAGTTATAATTTGAAAAAGACTTTTACTAGTTGATCTATTAATAGAACGATTATAAGCAAACTCAGCGGTGGGTAAAATAAGATCCTAACTAGTAAAATGGTCAGTAATCAAACATCTAATAGATTTTCTAAGCTTCTATTTACCACTTCTATTTAACCATAAGTTTGCGGAGTATATGGTATCGAGAAGTGAAGTTTTGTGCCTAATTTCTTCCAAAGAGTCTTCCAGAAATAACTCATAAAGTGTACATCTCAATCTTACACAACTATTTTAGGTAAACTATGTAACTTAACTACTTCACAAAAAAATAGTGTATCAGTATGAGATGCATCAGAAGTTTTATAGTATGAAATAAAATGTGCCATTTTAGAAAATCGATCAACGACTGCAAGAATAGAGTCGTAGTGTCATGTTGTGCGAGGTAATCCTAATATAAAATTCAATATTAGTGAACTAGTTAGACGCTCTTTTATTTCAGTAAAAGCCTTAGTGGCTACAGGAGTCCATTTAAAATCACCTTTCTTTAGGCATTATGTGATAGGTGCCATGATGGTACTGAATCTATAAATGAACCTTCTATAAAATGGGTCAACCCATGAAAACTCCTAATATCATAAATGGATCTTGGTGTAGGTCATTCTTTAATTACTTTTATCTTTTCAGGATCAGCTAAGACTCCATGGTTTGAAATAACAAATCCTAAATATATCACAGATGAAGTCATGAAAGAGCATTTTTTCATATGAATATAAATTTTTTCTTGACAGAGTGTTTCAAAGGTGTTTCTTAAATGACTCAAATGTTCTTCTTGGGTCTTGCTAATTATTAAAATATCATCAAAATACATAACTAAAAAGACCCTAATATAAGGTTGACGTATATGTGTCATAATGCGCATAAATGCACTAGGAGAATTAGTTAAACTAAATGGCATAACTAGCCATTCATAAAGGCCATTTTGTGTTTAAAAAGTAGTCTTCCATTCATCGCCATCACCAATTCTAATTTAAAGATATCTACTTCAAAGATCAATCATTGAAAATATTATAGATCCAACCATCAAATCAAGCATGTCATCCAACCTTGGACTAGGAAATTAATACTTGATGGTGATCTTATTAATTGCCCTACTATCAATACACATCTGCCAAGTTCCATCTTTCTTAGGTATAAGAAGTGCTAGAACAGCACAAGGGGACAAGCTCTCGCTAATGAATCCTTTGTGTAATAAATCATCAACTTAGCGCTTAAGTTCAGCATGCTCAATTGGATTCATTTGATAGTGTAGAAAGTTGGGCAAGTTAGAGCTAGGTACTAAATTGATAGCATGTTGTATGTTTCTCAATGGGGTAGTTAACTAGGAAGTTCTTCAGGACATAAGTCTTGGAATTCAATCAAGAGATGAGTGACTTCATAGGATTGGGTAGAATTTTCATTCCCTTTTTAAAGACTCCATAACAATAAGAGCACAGACAATATTATTTTCACTAGAATGCTCAAACTCTTGTCTACTAATAATAGCTAAAGGTCACTTCTCTATTGGTGCAAATGAGTCTTTTGGATTCTCAATCAAAAGTTCCTTTGGCTTTATCGGGTTTAAGATTATTTTCTTTCCCCCAAACATAAAGACATAAGTATTGGCTCACCCAAAGTGAATAACAGCTAAGTCATATAGCCATGGTATCCTTAAGAGTACATGTGCAACATCCATAGGGAGAACATCACACCAAATGCAATCAAAATAGGTTGCTAAGTTGAGGGGAGCAAGAAATTTTTGGGTATTGAAATACTAGTCTTATCTACCCATGTAACCTTATATGGATGTGGATGAGGCTCTGGGTTTAGTTAAATATTACTAAGGCACTAGCTGAGATAATATTCATACAACTACCGTTATCAATTATAAGCTTACAAGACTTATCTCCACTTTTAAAGTGAGTGTGAAAGATAATGGTTTGTTTCCAATCAGTATTTGCTTGTGGGGTAGTCAATACATAATGAACTATTGCTAAATGTGGATTATTTAAAGCTTCATCGGCATCATTAGCATTTTCACATGGATCACACTCAACATCATTACCTTGATGATCGTCTTGTAATTATAGATCGATTGAAACTACATGGAGATTCCAATGTGGACAATTATTTGCAAAATGTCCCATCTTTCCACAAGTAAAGCTTATGATGTTTAATTTAGAATTTAAACTTCCATATATTGGTTTTACTCATTGATCATTTGGTACTTTAGGAATAGATGGTGATGGTTGATTTGGCTTAAGAGGTACACCTTGCATATTGTTAAATTTGCATTGAGAAATTGGCTTTAAGTATTGTTCTATTTGGATGGCTCTTTGAAATGCTTATTCAAGTGTATATACCTCTCGGGTCAACATCTTTCAATGAATGTTGGGTCTTAATCAAATTTAAAACCTAGCTATAATAGCTCTAGAATCTTTAATAATATCACATCAAATTAATAACTCATCAACACGAGTCATATAATCAGCAATACTCATAGATCCTTGCATAAGTGTTATGATATCATCTAAAATCTAGTCTTGAAATGTTAAAGGAATATATTTTTGCTTGAGCATCTCTTTCATTTCTTCCCAAGATCTTGCAAGTAATTGGTCTGATCATTATTGTTGTCATTCTAGTTTTATCCAATAAGTTTTAGCATGACCAACAAGCTTCATACTAGAAAATCTAACCTGATGATTTCTAGACATTGCCATCCAATCAAGATACTGATCCATTTCTACGAGCCAATCAGAAAAAATTTTAGGATCAAGACGTCCATCAAAGGTTGGAGGTCTACTCTAACCTTCTTAGTAATGTTTACATCTTGGTCATGTTCAATGCGCCTTGTGGTGGAGTAAGGTTCATCATAACCATGATAAGGTTCTTCAAAACATTGATAATTTAGTTTAAAATCTCCTGGTCGACCCAAAGGTGCATTAGCTCTATGAAGAGTTTGAAATGGAACATCTTCTGCCTCAGCATATTCAAAAAATTTGTTCTATTGAAATGTCCTATTCCTTTGTATTCTGAACGTAAGTGGAGAAGAATTTGTCTGCTGGTCATAAAGTATATTTCTCTCACTATTTTCTTGTAGGACATCTAGTGTAGGGCTAGGTTCTTGAATTGTGTTGTTGATATTTTTATTTTCTGGGCCTACAATCTTTCTCAGAACTCTCTACAAGTTTGTTGATGGAGAAACGTTAAATCCTCAAGCTACTCTTGCAAGTTAAGAATAGCATTCTCACATCTATGATCGAGCATTTGATTTTGATATGGGTGACCACTGCGAGTAGTCATAGCTATTCAAGTAGACGATGAAATCCTTTGGAAGCTTGAAAGGTTGAAAACGACCAATTACAAAGTTGTAAATATCTTGTTAATTACCCAAAATTCAAGTTTATAATGACAAATTCAGACAATTTTTTTTTTATTGATTCTAATGAAGCAGATAAATTAAATTAAAAGTAAAAAAGAAGAATTTTTTTTTTGGTGGCTAAGAATGATATCGACTATAACCCTACTAAATTTTAATCAAACTGACGATCCTTTAATATTTAAGAAACTAAAAATTAATATGAATTAACATAGAAATGTAGCACTATATATGAGGATAAATTGCTCTGATATCAATCTGATGTAGGAGGAGGGTGATGGCATGCAACATAATCAAATTCACTAATTAATTAACAAAATTAACCTTGCATATTTAAGTTACTAGTAGATATGCGAGTCACTTATTGAGGATAAAGAGAGCTGTTGTAAGCATTTATAAGTAATGAGAGCTAGCTTTAAACGAGCACACTTGTAAAGTAAGAGGAAATAAAATAAAAATAAATGGAGAAGATCTTATGAAAGCCTTATTAGCTAATATGCCGCTTACGATAAAAAAGATTAACTTCTACGAGCAGTCCTTTGCCGCAGATTGAACCATTCTTTCTTGAATGTTCTTCTCCAAGAATTGCAAACCACACCTCAAGAAGTCCTTCTCTCAAGAATGAAGCTCACATAACACAAAGAAGAAGACAATTTTTTTATATCACTTGCAATGTGTTATGGTAGCCAAATTATTGCCATAAATACATGACAAATGACCATAAACTATTAACTAACCTCTCATGAAGGACTAAAGTTTCCTTTCTTCTAAAAGACCAAAAAAATCATATATTTACTCTCTCATGAAAGACTAAAATGCCCTTTCACAAATGACCAAATCAACTGTAAATCAACTCATGAAAAACTAAAGTATCATTTCACATAATTAACTCACATGATAATATATGAGCTAGGATGAAGGCCCATTTATAGAACAAATACAAATGCCCATAGGACTCAAAAATAGGAAAATAAAATATAGTACAACTAAACTCCATACTAATCAAGATTAAGGATTATGGACTTAAACTCCATACTTAGGGTTCAAACCTAAATCCAAGGTGCTACCCTATCAAGGATCTAAGGTTCACACACAATCTTAATCTAAAGATAAAGAATCTTATAAGCTGAAAGATTTAGGAGCTAAGATCTTAGTGAAAGGTTATTCTAATATCATAAGACAAAATAATCAATCAATAATATAAGAATATATGATTTATTATCAATCCATAGAATAATCATATTATTTTATAGATTGAATCAATCCTACACCCATAATGAGGTTTTAAAAGTGTTAGAAAATTAATCAAGTAGACAATTCCAAATGAGATGATATAATTCAATAGGATGATCAATGGATCTAAGATTTAAGATCTAAGGTTTAATCACTTAAGATCTAAACTAAATTTTAGACTTGGGGCTTACATGAATAATTTTCCTTAAGGTTATCGGGAATGAATGATCTTAATAAGGAAATTAAGATTAGACTTTGAATGCTAAGGCTAATTAAGTTGTTTCTTAATGAGGAGTTTTAGATCACTCTTAAGATCTTAAGATCTTATTCAGGAAATTTAAGACTAATTCACTTAAGCCCAATTCATTAAACTTGAAGTTATAGAAAAGGTGTTAATTAATTAATTAGAAGCATATCACTAAAATTCTAAGGTTTAGGGGTGGTTAAATAATATTTTGGTCAAAATGATCAAAAGACCCTTCTTAAGATTAAATTGAAAATTTAAAATTTAAACATTCAAATTGATTCAAATTAGTTTTAATGGACTTAATATTGGTTAATGAGATGATTAAAACAATTAACTTAAGATTTGATAGCATAATTAGCCTAATTAGCACTAATCATATTTTAAGACCAAATAAGGTGATTAAGTAAATTATGGCACATTAAAATGATCCAAACGCTTAGGAGAGTCTAATATTCTTAAGAAAGTATTAGGAACTTGGTTCACCAAAAATCAGAGGGTTAGCTAAGGCTTAATTTTACTAATCAAGGTTTAAGGTAATTAAGAGGTGATTAACAAATCTAGGACTCCTAAACTATTTTTAATGGCTTAAATAGGTTCTACTCTGTCTCCTGAACAATTAGAGACTTAAATCATAATTTTTGAACATTAGCTGAATTAGTTATGAATTAATTAAGATCAAAGAAGGATTAGGCAATTTTATAAAATCTAACCATTGGATCTTAGATTTTATTTTATATTATTATTCCTTGCATTTTTTTGATTAAACTGGTATATTGGATCATACTATTTGGATAAGTATTGATTAAATTATTTCATTAATTTATTCTGAATGATTTTAATTAATTCAAACCATATGATTGGATTTTCTAAATTAATTTCCTTATGGAAATTAATTTAGAAAATCCCTTAATAATTCTTGGCCCATTATCAGAAGCACGCAGGTCAAGAGAAGCCCG
The DNA here is from genome assembly GCA_016760335.1 of Gastrodia elata. Classification (NCBI taxonomy): domain Eukaryota; kingdom Viridiplantae; phylum Streptophyta; class Magnoliopsida; order Asparagales; family Orchidaceae; genus Gastrodia; species Gastrodia elata. The sequence goes on along the minus strand of CM028670.1, from coordinate 90,689,350 downwards.
ACCCACTACTGTGCATCTTCCGTACGAGGGATACCCGAGAGAGTGAAAAACTAGGGTTAGCTTCTATCGGCCAATTCTCTACGCACATACCACACTACGCCTGGATCTTGACGGCTACACTACCAGTGGCTCAAGACGCATCGATTGAGCTAGGAACCCCCATCTGGGATGCGTCGGATCTCCAGGGTGCTACTCAGCCTATCGATCCAAATGGGGAAATATGTGAGGAGTGAATTCTCCTCATAGAGGCAATGCCACGAACTAGGACTTAAACCTACACATCCAGGGATTGAAGGAGAAGTGATTGGGTGAGTTGAGAGGTCCGAAGGAAGGATGGATCACTAGAGTGCTACTCGCGGGATTTCACAGACTAGGGCTACATCTGAGTCGATCAATTCTAATCGTATTGATCAACTTGATCAAACCTAAGACATGCTATGGTTCAGCAATTATTGGTCGAGTGGTTCAGACATCAATTGGGGACTTGCAAGCAGGAGGAATCGCTGCGATTCACTGGCCTAAAGATCGACTGCCAGTGCACTCTCAGATGGAAATCTCAAAGTTAGGTCCATTGCAAGTCTCTACCAAGGCAATGCTGCCTACCGAAACACTAAGGTGCGATCCTAGCACATCATCTAGAATAAGGAAAATGCAAGTCAAGCTGAACCCAGCTCGACAAAGAAGAGGTCAGAAGTTGTACCTGGTTTTCGAGAACGGCTGCGACTGAGGTTTAGAGATGAGCTCAGAAGCTTGCAGGTGTTTGTAGAAGCTCGACAAGGGGTTCTAAACACCAGACCATACCCTCAATCAACGGTTCGCAGCTGCGGTGACGCCGAGATTTTCCGAGAGTGGCGGGAGTTCCAGATGCTTCAGTTAGGAAATTTTAAGGGATCACGTGAGTAAAAGGACTCACTATGATATCCTTGGAGTATTTATAGGCAAGTGGGAGGTCCAAGGGTGGATACCATGGCTAGGAGCAATGGTTCAGGCTCAAGCAGTGGCGGAACCTTGAGCCACCACAATTTGGGCTAACAGGTCATCATAACCCGACAAGCTTCATCCTACCAGAACCAGGAAGGTCTAACGGCCTAGAGGATGTGGCAAAGGGAATGGCAGACAAGGTCGACGTGGCTCGTACAAGTGCATCTTCCCTGTCAGGCCAGTGATCAAATGAAGATGAAGGTGAATAGGGCTCGGGAAAAGCTCAGTCGTCTGATCCATGAAAACATTAGGATTGGATGGCCTGATGCGCTCTAAGTCTAACAAAAGAGCAGATGGAATCACTGCCATCAGATGCATGAGCTCGATCGAGCGACTAAGATCTGATCACGGCGCTGGGTAGATCACACCGATGGATGAATCGTACTGCGATGCGTGCTAGCTAGATTATATGCGGGAATGAATATGTCGTTGTCGGGACCCCGCAACGAATCTGACGTGGTCCCGACAACAAATCTCACAGCTTAAAAATATTAATTAATATTAATTTTAATTAATTTGATTTAATAAAATCCCTTAATTAATTAATTAATAATCCTCTTAGTTTTTAAATCTATTTAAGGATCAAATGAACTCCAAAAATTCTCAAAAATTCACCCTAAGCTAATTAGGGCATGAGGAATTCAAAAATAAAATCAGATTTTAATTTGAAGATTAACATAATTTAGCTACTTTTCAGGATTCAAAAATAAGCAAAATTGCTAAAATACTCAATTGAGCTCCGATTGATTTCAAACTTCTAGGGTTAGATTTAAACGAGCCATTGAGTCTAATGGAATCAAATTTAGAGCTTAATTTAGCTTAATTAATCTGAATTTAGCAAGGGTAACAACTAGGGTTGTTACATACTTAGGCACATAAGTACCTGAGAATAGAGGCACGGCGGAGCCCACGCACCAGTGAATAGAGGCATAGGTGCCGAGGTGCTTAGGAATAAAACTATTAGTGCCCAAGCACTCCCCAAGCACCTGAAATATCTTTCGGGACAAACAAATGCCTCTTGACTTTCAATGGGCAATTTTGGGTCGTTTAATAGCCAAATTAATGCCCTAAAACGAAGAAGGATTATTTGGAAGAAAATTGGGGTTTCTTAGAGAGAAAATATTCAACCACCTCAAGAGAATAAGAGGGTAAACCCTAGGAAGCTACCATCCCTAATTTAAAAATAGAGGAAGAAGACAAAAAAGATGAATAAGAAGAGAACACTAAACGAAACATACCTTTAGTAACCTCAAACTCTTTCTCTTTTTCCATTTTTTGTAAATCATTTTATTACGAAATCATGAATGCTTGCAATCTTTCAATGCTGGGAAGTTATCATTTAAGGGCAAAATAGTGAGGTAATTCAGGCCAAAGCGAACAATTCCTTGGTGATTAAGAGTTTGAGCTGTTACAAAGGCACCTAAACACCCAAGAATACAGGCACGGACTGTGCCCAGGCACCTGAGAACAGAGGCAAAAGTGCCCAGGTGCCTAGTAACAAAGCTTTAATGCCCAGGTGCTCCCCGGGCACCCGAAATAGCCTCCGTGAGATAAAGAGATGGCTCTTAACTTCCAAGAGGCAATTTAGGGTCATTTAAAAGCCAAATTAAAGCCCTAAACAATAAAGGATTATTTGGGAGAAAATTGGGGTTCCTAAGAGAAAAAATATTCAACCACCTCAAGAGTATATGTGGGTAAACCTAGGAAGCTACCATCCAAAATTTGAAAATGGAGGAAGAAGACTGACAGACTGTAAATACACGTCTGTCTTTGCACGCAAGTGTACGTAGTCTGAAGTAATAGGTGGAAAGTGTTAGTTTTCGGGATTTAACAAACCACAGAGAATTGGTTATTTTGTTACTAAGGTTTATCTATTATCACTAATGTTTAAGCTATGATGTAATTGGTTGAATTAGTTCTAGATTAAGCACAATAATCACTAAGTGGAAAATAAGTCAGATAAAGGAAGAGGAGAGTTGAGTTCATCTCACATGTCATGATAAGTCATTAATGCATGTTGATTCCTCAAGCTTTGTCCTTTATTTTCTTAAAATTAAATCAAGTGCACATTGTTCTCCCTTGAGTTTTATCTCAAGGTTTAACAAGTTCAAATCTTACGCACAAAATGAACACACAATCGGTTCTATTTCGACATAAAGATTCTTATAAGATTTTAGGTTTTGAGTTTTTATCTTATCTCTTGATCAAGGAGATGTAGATTATTTAAATTCTTAAAGATCTTATAAGCATTGATTCCACTACAAGCGTCATTCGCATCACACATAGTTGAGATGAGGGATTAATATGTTGGGCTCAATGACTATGTCACCTCGTTCATGAGCACGCAATTAATTCTTTCCCACCCTCAATTATGTCGAGCTAAGGAGCTCACTTAGTCAGTCTTAGCATCACACGCATCAACACTTTTAATTGAGCTTAGATTAAGGTGCACTAAGCTCAAGAACTTTCTCACATAGTTCTAAGCTTTCATGCACTCATAAATCCAGCATCTAACCCAAGATGAGCTATGGAGTACAAGACACTTTAGTTCTTGAGTTCATATGTTCATTTTCCTTTAATTCACGATCAAGATTAAAATGATAAAAAGTATTTCTTGAGCAAGGAATTGAGTTCATACATTTTATTAATGCTTGAGGAAAACTTCATACAATAAAAATGTAACTATCTAACACATGGGACTACCCCAACCCTCCCCAAAGGAGATTTAGCTACTCATTACAAAAGAAATGAAAAAGGACACATACATGGATAAAGACCCTTTCATGATCAACTAAGAAAAGAAATTACAAAAGTAGAGTTTAGAAGACACTAGGAACGTTCCTTGGAAGTTCTCCAGATTCTTCTTCTCCTTCTTGAAGTTCCTCTCTTAGGTCGCTAGTGCTGCCTTCCTTCTTCTTCTCCTTAGCAAAAATGGTTCTTCCACCCTTGGGGAGTTCCTCTCTTCCACTATGCACCCCTATTCTTTACTTAGTTGTTTTGAGCAAAATTGGGAACTCTCCTCTAGTCAAGAGGAGTGATATATATAGGAGAGGGGCTGCATCCTTCCACTTAAGATCCAAACCAGCAATTCCATTAGAAAATTTTGAGCAATGATGGCAAAAATATCAATTGATGGTGAGGTGACCAATATCTTCATTTGTTTAGCTAATACATCACCTCATAAGCCTCCTTTTCAATTAAAAATGTAGCAGCTGCAGAGGAAATGATGGCAGGGACAAGATGCTGGTGGAGGGTCTTGTCTCAGCCACAATAAAAGCATCTACTAGAAAAATTTGGGCGGTCCGCTGCGGCGTGCAACGGCTAAAGCACTTTTCGCTAAGTATCCCGCTGCTGCACGCTGTAACGCTAGCATTTTGCAAATCGTACCGCTGCAGCGCACTGTAGCGGGGGAATTTCGCAAAATGCTCCGCTGCAGCACGTGGTAATTGTTCATTTCACAAAATGCTCTGCTGTAGCGTGCGGTAGCGATTCATTTCTCAAAGACAGCCGCTGCAGCGCGCTGCCGCGCCCGCGGTTTGCAAGCTAAACCATTGCAGCGCGCTGCCGCGTCCGCATTTTGCAAATTCACCCGCTGCAGCGCGCTACAATGCCCGCGATTTGCAAACGGACCCGCTACAGTGCACGATCGCGCCCGCGGTTCGCAAATGGACCCGCTGCAACGCGCATCAGCGCATGATTTTGCAAAATGACCCGCTGCAGCGCGCGGCAGCGGTTTTCTTTGAAAAATTTTGGAATTTTGCAAAAAAGTCTCAGAACTCCTTTGGATAAACCATTCTCCTAAAAAGATAGATAAAATTTGATTTAGGAGCAGCATAAAGATCATAAATGAATGAAATTTTCCTTTATTTTAGATATAATTTATGGATTCATCACATCGCCAATAGGCCATACAGGGCCTCTAATATCAATCAATCAATCCCCAGTCTAGCCATCCAAATATGCTATGTCTGAGTCCAGTCTATACAATACTACTACTTAAGAGGCAGACTAAGCTAGGACATATTCTACCAACTACAAACAAGGCAAAACTGAATGATATGCAATTCAAATACTAACTTAGGATGTATTATCCATACCCTAAGTTCTCCTATTATGCTCAAGGAATAAGGCTCAATAACCAAGGTATGCCAAGCAAATCAAATTAAAGTAAGCAAGGGACTCAATCTAAACTCATGTGATATCTGATATTATCTAATTCAATAACTTAAGGATTCAGGACTTGAACTCCACTTTGGTGTTCAAAACCTAAATCCAAGGAGGGTATCCTAATAAGGATCTAGGGCTCACACTCTACTCCAAAGTTAAGGATAAAGGATCTTATAAGCTGAAAGATCCAAAAACTACGAACTTAGTGAAGGGTTATTCTACTAATTATAAGATAAAATAATCAATTAAGAATTTGAGAATCTAAGATCTATATTCAATCTTTAAGATAATTTCATTATCTTTAGAGATTGAATCATCCTATACCCACATGGAAGGTTTCAAAGGATTAAATAATCAATCATTTAAAAAATTTCAATTGGAGATATTTCAATTCAAATAGAAGATCTAAGTATAAGATCTAAGATCTAAGGATCTGATGTTTGATCACTTAAGACTTTTAACTAGATTTTTACTTAGGAGTTTCCATTTGTATTTCATTTAGAATTTAGGTTTATAATCTAACTATATTGAACTCATTAAGGTGATAATTGATAGTCTTACATATTTGGTTTAAGCATCTAAACTAGGTGGCCTCTTTTAGGTTACTTAAGATCTAAGTGTCTTAATTAGGGCTTAAGTGAAGATTCCTTAAGTTTAAGGATCACACTAACATTAATATTGGTATGAGAATTCAGAGAACATTTCTAATCTATGTTAGGGTAGATTATTGAAATTTTCAAGGTTTATAGGGCATTTTTTAGCATATTTGATCAAAATGACCAAAATGCCCCTCTTAAGGCCAAAAATGGAATTTTAGGATTTAGTTGTCCAAATTACTCCTAATCTGTTTTAATGTGTCCCATACTGATAAATAAGGTGGGAAATATATTTATCTTGGATTTTGACCACTTAGTTAAGCTAATTAGCACTAATCACTTAATTAAGCCAATTTTGGGGATTAGTAAATTTAGGGCATCTTAGGGCAATCCAACCTTTCCAAATGGTTTTAGTAGACTTAGGATGGCACTAGGAATTAACCTACCCAAAATCAGGAACTAATTTAGGGTTTAATTCACTAATCCTTAATTCAGGTGATTAAGGAGTGATTAAGAGGAATTAATATCCACAATTGGTTTTAAGGGTCTGAATTTGTTCTCTAGGGTTCAAGGAGTAATCAGAGCTCTTAATCTCCTCATTTGGATATTTATTTAATTTAATATGATTTAAATAAGGACAGCAAAGAGTTGGGCAAATATTTTTAAATCCAACCATTGGATCTGTGATTTTATTTTATATTTAGATTCCTTGTATTTTTTTGATTCAAATGGTATATTGGATTGTACTATTTGGATCAATATAGCCAAAGTTATTTAAATAATTTATTCTATATTTTTGTTTAAATTAAAACTATATGATTTGATTAATTTAATTCACAACTATTAAAAATGTCTTCCGATAATTATTAAATAGACGCAGCCCAAAATCAGAACCGCGCGGGTCACGGGTCAGCCCAGCCCAAGATCCGCAACTTCGCCAAATAGTTTGGCTAAGAATTTCTTAGCCAAATAGTCTCACGTCCGGATGGAATCTCTTGGAAGAGAGATGAGCCAACTCTTGGCTCTGTCTCGTAAAGAGAATGGAAAAAGCTGTAATTTAACCGCGTCTTCAGAGACACCGTTAAACCTGAAGGTGTCACATATTTCAAGAAAAGTTGAAATATGTGAATTCTGATCTTCAGTGGCTAATCCTCCAAACTAATTATTTTGCATCATACTTAGTGTGGAGGGTTTGATCTCAAAGTTATTGGCTTTAATATTAGGCCTAACAATTGCATGGGGGATTCCCCTAACAGTGGGAAGTGCATAATCTCTTAGTGCTCTCCCCCTAGCTACTCCTACTGGCTCTCCTAATGGCTCTACAGGATTTTCATTAGCATTATCTATAACAGCTTATTGGTTTGAAAGTTCTTGTTCTCTCCTAGCCTGCAAGTAGGTTCTTTCAATTTATGGGTCAAACAGATAATTCGTGCAAACTTTTCTACTCATACACTACAATAATCAGGCTATCAAGAACAAATTTAACAATATTGTTCAAAAAATTAACAGAAATAAAAGATAGAAACAAAAAAGTAAATGTTTATGATTAAAAAAATCAAAAACTAAAAGTATATGCAAGAAAATACTTAAATCACTAGCTGTTTATAGATTATCTTTAATATGAAACAAATTCCAATTCCCTGGCAAGGGCGCCAAAAACATGACAGACTGTAAATACACGTCTGCGTTTGCACGCAAGTGTACATGGTCTGAAGTAATAAGTAGAAAGTGTTAGTTTTCGAGATTTATCAAACCACAGAGAATTGATTGTTTTGTTACTAAGGTTTATCTATTATCACTAATGTTTAAGCTATGATGTAATTGGTTAAATTGGTTCTAGATTAAGCATAATAATCACTAAGTGGAAAATAAGTCAGATAAAGGAAGAGGAGAGTTGGGTTCATCCCACATGTCATGATAATTCATTATTGCATGTTGATTCCTCAAACTTTGTCCTTCATTTACTTAAAATTAATTCAAGTGCACATTGTTCTCCCTTGAGTTTTATCTCAAGGTTTCACAAGTTCAAATCTTGTGCACAAAACATATACACAATTGGTTCTATTTCAGCTCAAAGATTCTTATAAAATTTTAAGTTTTGAGTTTTTATCTTATCTCTTGATCAAGGAGATGTAGATTATTTAAATTTTTAAGGATCTTATAAGCATTGATTCCACTACAAGCGTCACTTGCACACATAGTTGAGATGAGGGATTAATATGTTGGGCTCAATGACTATGTCACCTCGTTCATGAGCACGCAACTAATTCTTTCCCACCCTCAATTATGTTGAGCTAAGGAGCTCACTTAGTGAGTCTTAGCATCACATGCATCAACACTTTTAGTTGAGCTTAGATTAAGGTGCACTAAGCTCAAGAACTTTCTCACATAGTTCTAAGCTTTCATACACTCATAGATCTAGCATCTAACCCAAGATGAGCTATGGAGCACAAGACACTCTAGTTCTTGAGTTCATAAGTTCATTTTCCTTTAATTCATAATCAAGACTAAAATGATAAAAAACATTTCTTGAACAAGGCATTGAGTTCATATATTTTATTAATGCTTGAGGAAAACTTCATACAATAAAAATGTAACTATCTAACACATGAGACTACCTGAACCCTCCCCAAGGGAGATTTAGCAACTCATTACAAAAGAAATGAAAAAGGACACATACATGGATAAAGACCCTTTCATTATCAACTAAGAAAAGAAATTACAAAAGTAGAGTTTAGAAGATACTAGGAATGTACCTTGGAAGTTCTCCGAATTCTTCTTCTCCTTCTTGAAGTTCCACTCTTAGGTCGCTAGTGCTGCCTTTCTTCTTCTTCTCCTTAGAAAAAATGGCTCTTCCACCCTTGGGGAGTTCCTCTCTTCCACTATGCACCCCTCTTCTTTACTTAGTTATTTTGAGCAAAATTGGGAACCCTCCTCTAGTCAAGAGGAGTGATATATATAGAAGAGGGGCTGCATTCTTCCACTTAAGATCCAAACGAGCAATTCCATTCGAAAATTTGGAGCAATGCTAGCAAAAATCCCAATTGATAGTGAGGTGACCAATATCTTCATTTGTTTAGCCAATACATCACCTCTTAAGCCTCCTTTTCAATTAAAAATGTAGCAGCTGCAGAGGGAAATGATGGCTAGGACAAGATGCTAGTTGGGGGTCTTGTCTCAGCCGCAATAAATGCATCTACTAGAAAATTTTGTGGCGGGTCGCTTCAGCATGCTGCGGCGTGCAATGGCTTAAGCACTTTTTGCTAAGTGTCCCGCTGTCGCGTGCTGTAGCGCTAGCATTTTGCAAATCGTACCACTGTAGCGCGATGTAGCGAGGGCATTTCGCAAAACGCTCCGCTGCAGCACGCGGTAGTGGTTCATTTCTCAAAATGCTCCACTATAGTGCGCGGTAGCGGTTCATTTCACAAAGACACCCACTGCATCGTGCTACCGCGCCCGCGGTTTGCAAGCTAAACCGCACTGCAGCGCGCTGCTGCGTCTACATTTAGCAAATTCACCCGCTGCAGCGCGCTGCCGCGCCCGCGGTTTGCAAACGGACCCGCTGTGCTACGCGATCGCGCCCGCGGTTTGCAAATCGACCCGTTGCAGCGCGCATCAGCACATGATTTTGTAAAATGACCCGCTACGGCGCACTGCAGTGCGCGGCAGCGGTTTCCTTTGAAAAATTTTGGAATTTTGCAAAAATGTCTCAAAACTTCTTTGGATAAGCCATTCTCCTGAAAAGATAGACAAAATTTGATTTAGGAGCAGCATGAAAATCAGAAATGAATGAAATTTTCCTTTATTTTAAATAGAATTTTTGGATTCATCAAAGATGAAGAAGAAGAAGATGATGATGAGAACACTCAACGAGACATTCCTTTAGTAACCTCAAACTCTTTCCCTTTTTCCTTTTTTTGTAAATGATTTTATTGTGAAATCATGAATGCTTGCAATCTTTCCACACTTTTTTTTTCTTTTTATATGTATCATTACCCCCCCCCCCTTGCGAGGAGTGTTAGGCTTGATTTATGTAGTATATAGTTTCATGTTAATGTTGAGTTTGGATGTATGATTTGTATGTGATGAATGCATGTGTTTTAATGTGAAATCTTCTATGTTACATGTAAAAAATTATTATCTTTTAAAGAGTATTTTTATGTCGCACTGCATCTTTGATCGAACCATAAACTCTGATCAAAACATAAGTGCATGTGATTGCAAGCCATTTAAATAGCACTAAAGTATTGATCGGAGCAAAACTTCAAATTGATGATTTATGTACAATTGAGCATTTCTTGTCTTCCATGTTCCATTCCACATGCGGACTTTAGCTTAGATATAAGGTTAGACCGAGTAAAGGGTTATCGCAATAGAGAGACCTAGATCCTTCCCTTTGAACACAGAGATATCTTTGCACATATGATAACAAAGATGGAAATCTAGTTCTAATTTCACTATATAGGGAATGCCAATATCTCTTAATGAAACCATCATTTAGACATTAGAGTTTGAAGTCAAGGGGTTTCGTGCAAGGTTATGTAAAGATAAACATAAGGTTTAATGGTGAGTGATCCATGTGAGTGAGATATTCATAGCCCCTTGAAATGTAAAATATAATTTTCATGAGATAATAAAATCAAACCCAGCAAGAATTAGATTTATTGAACCAAGATTTATATCATTTTAACCCTATTTTTATGTTTGTTTTACTATAAATTGTATGTTATTCAAGTGTATTTATGTACTTTTGCATGTTGTACAGGTATTTGGTATGATTATATTGAATACAATGAATTTTGATGATGAAAACAAAGCAATGGGCACTCCAACTCATCATGTCACATCATTAGGTGCTCGGGCATACCACAGATACTTGAAATAGCCCCAAGGCCCTTGACACCCAAGGGGTGGTTTTGGGTGGTTTAAAATTCAAATTGAAGCTCTAAAACAAAGGAGGATCATTTGGGAGAAACTTATAGTACCATAGAAAAAAAATATTCATCCAACTTAAAAAGAAAGAGGGCAAACCCTAAGAAGCTATTGTCCAAAATTTGAAAGAGGAAAAAGATGAATGATAATTAGAAGGGAAATCTCAATGGAATGTTCCTTCAGTAACCTCAAACTCTTTCTTTTCATTTCTATAGATCATTTTATTATGAATTCATGAATGCTTGCAATCTTTCAAACACTTTAGTTCTTATTTCCTTTTAATGACAGCCTAAGCCCCCTTTTGGGGAGTGTTAGGCTTAACCTACGTAGTAAAACTTTCATATAAATGCTGAGTATGGATGTATTATTTGTTTGTGATGAAAGCATGTGTTCACTGTAAGAATATTCTATGTTACATGTTAAGAAATCAATATCTTAAAAGGTCATTTTCATATCGCACTACATCTTCGATAGAACCATAAGTTCCGATCAAGACGTAAGTTCATATGATTGCATGTCACTCAAGTAGCACTAAGTCTTAATTGGATCAAAACTTTAGATCAAGGATTTATGTGCGCTTGAGCATTTCATGTCTTCTGTGTTCCATTCATCAAGCAATCTCTTACTTAGATATAAGGTTAAACTAAGTAAAGAGTTATCCGAGTAGAGAGATCTACACACTTCCTTTGATCATGAATATTTCTATGTGTATATGAGAACATAGATGGAAATCTTGTTCTAATTGCATTAAATAAGGAATGTCGATAGCTCTTAATGAAACCATCATTTAGATGTTAAGGTCCAAAGTCAATGGGCCTCATACGAGATCGGGTAAAGACAAACTTAGGGTTTAATGGTGAGTGATCCATGTGCATGAGATATAACTAGTGCGTTTAACTATTCGTAGCCCCTTGAAATATAAAACATCATTTTCATGAGACAATCAATTTAAACTCAGCAAGAACTAAAATTATTGAACCATAGTTGATTAGCCTATTCTCTCCATGATCTCTTAAACTTGATTAGATTCTCATTAATATTAAGATCATTTATTTGCATTAATAAATCTAGTTAAGTAATAAAAACCCAATATCTAATTATTTGGGCATTAGCCAAAAATAGTAACTAGTAACCTTCATTTAATCCTTGAGGACAATAAATCCAGAACACGCCATTCTATTATTACTTCCAACCACGTGTACTTGCATGTAATCAAAAGTCACACTATTTTGTGACCTATCAATGAATTATGCAATTTAGATTGTTTATATCGATGCTCCCTATAGACAACCCAACTGATTTTCTACAAGACCATGTTTATTGTGTAGTCATTGTGCAACATTGAAAATTTCTCTATCATTACAACAATCATCTACAAGTCTTCCTCTTCTTCAAATTTCTTCTACATGTATTTTCCATCCCTCTTCTTCTAACAAAGATTTATAATAAGGTTATTTTAAGCATATAAAACCCACTCCACATTTATGAAATTTATTACTTGTTCCATCCATGTCCTTAATGAGCATATCTCTAGTTGCGTTCATGCATCTATGTAATCAATAGCTCTTGTTGGGAAAGGAAAGTGCAATAAAATTTCCATCTCATAACCTCATTCAAGTCAATAAATTTTTTTAAATAAATGGTGATCTTTCCAAACTGAACATATTTTGATAATAACATACAAAAACTCTCTCAAGAACTTAGAGAGTACCTAACATCCAAACTCCATGAACCTCATCCTCAAACTTGAAGCCCATTTGATAATTATTTTCCTAAAACTTGTTCATATGATCCATCATGGGCATACCTATTGAATACTTGAGGGTTATTAGCATCTTAATCAGGTACATCTGATTGATTTTAATTTTCTTAAACCTCCCCTAGCTTCTTCCATTCATCCTTATATTCTTCTCTTTGCATATATGATTTAGGACATTTTCATCCATCCATTACCAAATGTAGTAACACACTTGGATTAAGATTCTTCAATTGTGCTTAATATTGTCTTCTGGCCATGTTTTAGTAAGAAAATGCAAATTGAAATCCTTGGCATTTAAAAAATATTCCACTTTTTTCTTAAACATGAAAAATTGAACTATACAAAGTAATCATCCTACTCAAATTACTTTCCATATTCTCACTCAAGAGTATGTCTTTCACCCAAAAGAGAAACTCTATGCCCAAAAAAATAACCTTGCTAACTTCACAAACCTCACTTAGATACTACTTGTAGAGGATCAAAAATGGTAAATAGTATATATATAATTGTAGAAGAAAATATAAAAAATTCCAAGAAAAATACAGCTCAATAAAATAAAAACTCCTCAAGGATATTTCAATATTTTACATAAAGAATAACATTATAACACAATCATAAGAATATAAAACAAAAATTTATTTCTTACAATAAATTATAGATGATTCACTTAAAATCTTCAATATTTGATTCATCAACATTATTGTCATCTTCTTCTTCAAAAATAATTCAAAATGTTATTAAGGAGAAGAGAAGTTATTGGGTATTACAAGAAACACCAAATAAATTAGAAACTTCTATTCTAATACCATGTGCACCCACATGCATCATATTGAATTTTTGGGCACATGAACAAACTGACAATTTCACTTTAACCATCTGCAATAAAGAAAGTCTATCATTTTCTTGTAGCCAAGCACATCATATTGCATGCCTTAAAGTATCACTAAAAATAAACACTTAAAAAATTACCAATTTATTCATAAAACCTCTATAAATTAATTTAAGATAATGTAGACAACCAAAATTGCACCATTATGCATATGTGAATGTTCTCACTCATGTTCAGTTGTGTTAGCTATTATGCACATTTTTGCATCTTTGCACTAATATGCATCTTCAGATTGTACACATGAGTGCTTCTTTGTTACAATCCAAAGGCACATCTAAAATAGTCGGAATGGTGCCTATGCATACTGACGGGACCATTTAGTCATGCCTATACTAGTACTAAGCTCATGGCCTAAGCAATCTTTAAACACATCTATTTGTCATTTCAAACTAAGGATTTCTCTTTAGACGCCTCTCAGTTAAATTTAGATTTCTCTTTGAAAATTTAATTTTATATCTCTTAAACCAGATCGAAAGGTAATAGAATCTTTGAAAATCTTTGTATGGAATCTTCTCACTTAGTAAAGTAATAGATCACAAATTCATGTGGCTACTCAAAAAATCATGACCGCTCTTAGGTCGATGTTTCACTTTAATGAGGTTCTAATAAAAATCTAAGACTCTTTAGTTGGATCAAATTTGTACTTCCAAAAATTCATGGAGGTTTGTGTAATGGATCAGTGTTAGATTAGATAACTATGATCCAACACAAAGTGTTATTGTAGTGCTTAATACTAGATTAGCAAGTATTAACTCATTATTAAGTACTATGAGGACAAAGGATCTATAAGATGGAAAAGATTGATGCATTTATAAATAAATAATAACCATAACCATTTCAACCATCTAGATAAATAAAGGAAAAGAAAGCATTCATCTCAGATAAGAAAATAAAAAGGTCCCAAACATGGTTAAGATATACAATATTAAATAAATAAAAGTACACTCATCCTCAAATAAAAAGAAAGAAATTTGAAAGTTCTAAGTCTGCACTTGATCTTCTAGCTCCACTCCTAGCTCTCTTGTTGGATCAACTCCAAGCTTTTGATCTACTGTATTTGATTTTTAATACAATAGGGGCACATCCAATAAAAGAAAATGTGATTAGACTTAATAAGTCTTAAGAACATTTTAAGATTTACCATTTTATTATTTGTTAGAGGATATCACATTTATTAATTGCAAGCATAAATAAGTGGAGCATAATGCTATAAAGAAAGAAGTACTGGAAAGTAAAATGACTAAAAAAGATAAGTAAGAACAAGTAAGTTTACCAATGTATGCAGTTATTTCCTGCAATAAATAGGTTAAACAATAGCAATAGATAAAGTATATAAACTAATATTAACTAAAAAAATACATACTGAGAACTATAAGGACAATATAAAGGATGTTATAGTAGTAAATTGAACTGAAATATCTAAGTGTAAGTTTATAAATTGTAAATGTTAATTAGATGTTACTTATTATATTATATTATGTTCGGTGGGCAAGTACAGAACAACGATGAGTTAGGTGCATCTATCCAACTGTATATATCGGGATCACTTGTAACTACATATTCTCCCTCAAGGATATGTGTAGTCTCTTGATCACTCTATAGCCAACCTTGGCATAATAGTGTCTATACAAACTAATCCACTTTGAATGATACTCCTTCATAATATTTATGTTTATGCATGAGGTTTAAATACTATGATAAAAGTATTAATATTTCAAAGCATAGCTATAGCTCAAAGTACTTCTAAATTCAATTACAAATTATGTGATATTTGTTTGTTATTATTTAATTATCTACCTTAATAATTAGGATTAATTGAACCCCTAATTAACTTAAGATTTTAAACTCATATCTTAATCAATTAAAATATAATATATATATAAGTAAATTTTTAAAAATATAATTTAAATACAATATTATTCTAACTACATTATAGATATGTTATTCTAACACTTTATTTATACCTAACATTCTAGATTCTAAGTTCTCCTATATTTCCTAAGTAAACATATACCTTCACAATATACCAAACTTTATCTTAAAAGGTTACTAAGTTCACTAGCTCTCTTGCTACCTTTTATAATTTCTAGATATTCTAAGTAATTTACTTTCTAATATGTTGATTGTGTTTTCCTACTAGTCTCCACTAAGGACCTTAGGAAGGATGAATCGCTAGTCAAGATTCACTTAGGTATTATATTTTCTTAAATCTTGGTTCCAATTCAGATGTTATTAAATTTTCAGCCTATATAAGATCCAGGTTCTCTATCTCTAATCAATCTAAAATCCCAAATATTGACTTACCCATCTTCTTTAATCAGCATCTCTAATCCTTAGAGAAAGAGAAATTCTTAATTAGGCTTATTTAAGTCTTTAATATATCCTAATCATTAGATCTATAAGGGTGGACTATCAATTAATTAGTCTAAGTGATCCTAGATTTCAACTCTCTAATTATCATATACACCCTATGGATGATTCTCTATCTTTCCAATTTGCAAATTTACAAAACCTAGCATTATTGCTAAGCCTTTCAAGAGAAGGTTCTATATAAGCCTATCCTAGGGTTCCTCTCTTAAATTATAGGTTTGGATAATTCTTATTAAATCCCAATCTAACATCTTAAATTAGCACTCTATACGTTAAGCTACTCTTATATCGTCTAAGGAATCCAAATATAACCTAGTCAAAGACCTAAAATTTAAATAAAATAATAAAATTCTTATATTCAAAATTTGATCTTTTGATTTATAGGTCAAATCTATTCAAACATAGTAAATTATTAATCTTAATAGTATAAGAAATTCAATAACTGGTAGTAGCAAAGTTTGGAGCTCACTATGCTCAAAAATGTGCTAATCACCCCTAATGGTGATTAGAAATATCATTAGTAAATTTAATCATCGAATTTTTATTCTGATGTCATATTAAGGTTCTTCTCATTTTCTTGATCAATTTGACATATAATTTTAATATATTTTGAATTATATTTATTAATGTATTTAATTAATTAAATTTGCATTTAATATTCCTAAGTTTTGAGATCTCATTTAAAGTAGAGTAATCTTTAAGAATATTCCATTTGATATAGATTCACGGCCCAGGCCCAGGCTGGTCGGACCGCGGGGCCCGACGGGCCGAGTATATTTGGCGAATATTCGAGGAATAAATATTCATCGACAGTGTCGCACGGGTCACGGGCTGACCCGCCTGGCTTTATTCATCTCCGTCTCAGGCGCGATAAGCGGAGAGCGGAAGTTAGGGTTGTTGGGAAAACCCTAAATTTCTGCGGCGTTGTTCACCTCACCACACATATAATGAAACCATTCCTAATCACCATTAAATGGCGAAGACAGCCTTCCTTTTTCCCTTGTCGGGCTGTGGACATTCGTCTTGACAAATTTCTTATTCCCATATCTTGCTTCAGCTTCTTAAGTATTGTGGCTCTCACAACAAGAAAGAAGGATGTGAAAAGCTTCTCCTCCTTTGTATTATGACCCGTAGTAATTGGCAAGAACGGAATTACAGAATTTTCAAAAAAGTTCTCCTATATATCACCATAGTTTTTTCTTTCAAGAAAAAACCTGCAAATGATGCTTTTGCGAGGCAAGGAAGGGTGAGAATGAATGGAAAGCTGATCTTCTCCATGCGGCATCTTGTTTGAATTTTTTAATTTTCTCCGTTACTCTCTACTGGCTGGCCTTCCATTATTAGTCTTCTGGTGCCGAGTTCATTTAATAGTAATTTCAGTTTCTGATTGCTTAAGCCATGGTGGCTCTCAGCTGCAGTGCCGATGGTTGCAGGTCTCCCAGCTTGCTGCTTTTCATCCTAATTTCTTTAGTACTACTGTATATGTTTATTGCAATTGCGAATTCTGTCTTAACAGCTCTTTATTAAAATTCATTGGTATTTGCGGTTTCTGAGGCTTTGGGACTCGGATCAGATTATGTTGGTTTTATTTTGATGCAGTGGACTTTAAGTAGAGGAAGTCAGTTTTTTTCTTGATACAGTGGGCTTTATTTTCACTTGTATATTAGAAAATGAGTTCGAGTGTGAGGAAAAAGAATTTCTACCATCTTCTTTTTGCTACGGTAGTTTTCATCTTCAATAGTTTGGTTGATCTTTGGGATTCATTGTTGCTCTTGTTGTCTTGTAATATTAATGCCACAAGGTTTTTCAGACATCCTTCATAAAGTTTGCTACGGCTTTAATCTTACTTTTATGCTTTCCTTCTTCTTTCTGTTGCCTCGAATCTTATAAAGGGCGGTGAGAAAGTCCAGCAGTTCTATATGACAACCTTTATATCTGCAATCTTGGGTGGCACACCTAATCAGATGCTACAATGAGATACTTTTACTACTCGAATCTTATAAAGTGGCCATATGTCTTCTTTGACTCCTGAAATGCATATCATTAGAAGAATAGCTCTTTGTAACATAGGCTTCATTACTTTTTGCTATTACGTGGAGGAATCCAATGCAAACACACAAACGAAGGTTCGGAGCTCTTTCTTCGAGAGAAGGTCGGAACTCGAGCGAAGCTCGAAGATGAACGTGGACGGCAGCCTTCGCACGAAGACGAATCGTTCGAAGGCCGTCGTCTTCCGGAGGATTGATAGCAAATCCATGAATAGATCGCACGAAACCGAAGGCGGCACTCATTTGACGACGAAGATTCGTACGATCGCAAGAAGAACGCATCGATCGCACGAGGACGAAAGCGAAGATGATGAAGGCGGCCTTCATTAGATTGCAAGAAGAAGAGTCTATTGCACCAAGATTCCTCGATCGAATCTTGCTCATTCTGTTATTATTATTTTTTTTAAACAGAAACCTATATATTTTATTAATATGCAAAATAAAAATATAAATAGATGTGGGAGATTATAAAAACTCTAAACTAAAACCACCAAATCATCTTTTCAAAGTAAAAAGTACCAAGCAAAAATTATTTTCATAAAAATAAAAAATATAGGAAAAAAAATATAGACAGATAGCAACTACAGAAAATCTTAAACAAACAAACCAAATAAATAAACAACTAGCTAAAAAACCATGAAATAGCTATAGGGCAAATCATCCGGAAGCCCAATAGACCAAAGAGTCTGCAGCAAGCAAGGGAGCACCTAATATGCACAAACTCAAGTAGAAAAGGAAGCATGCAGCACTGCCCACATTCAGAGTGAAGGAAAATTAATTTTTTCTTAATTGAAGGAAAATTAAAGGAAATTAATTTTCTATATATATAATTAAATCTCTCAATTATAGTATTAAGAAACTGTCGCACTAATAACTTCTGTTTCAGAAATTATGGATTTGGAAGTTTTCTTTATGTCCTTAATTGAGAGATTCGAATTTGTAACTCTTGAGAATCAATGATGGCTTATAAAAAAGCATTGATATGCAAGCGTTTTAACACACAAGATACAAGTGAGATCTCCAAGAGAATGTTTTGTAAGGGTTCTCTAATCTTAAACTATTTGTATTCCTCTCTGATTTTAGTGAAACTTTGCTCTCCTCCCCGTTGACATAGGTGTGATCACCGAACTACGTAATTTATCTCTTGTGGATGTGATTATTTTATGTGCTTATTTTTCTTACTTTAATTTTTCGGTTTCTCAACGCTCGCTCAAATTTCTTTTTATTCTGCTATTAGTTTAAACCATATTCGATCTCAATAAATGGTATCAGAGAAAGGTTTAGTTTCCTTTGTTCATTCTTAAAGGCTGGGGTTTTACTTGAGCGAATTGTTAATTTGTGATTGAGTTTGATTAAAGCAAGAAGATAAACATGGCTGAAGGAGGAGAAAAGGTGGTTGGACCTTCGTCGTCGTCGGTGGTGGAGAGGACTCTCCACCAAGTTGTGACACATCTGACTAAAATAGATGTGGTCAAATTTGATGAGAATAACAACTTTGGGATGTGGCGGAGCGAGGTGACAGACGCACTATATGCCCTAAATCTTGAAGATGCTCTGGAGGGCGAAGAAAACCAGAGGGAATTTCAGAGAGGGACTGGATCAAGATGAACTGCAGTGTATGTGACTTGATCTGGAACTGTTTGACTCAAGAGATCAAGTATGCAGTTATGATGGAGACATCGGCATGAATATTATGGAAATTTTTAGAGGCTAAGTACCTGACGAAGAGCGTGAAGAATAGACTCCACATGAAAAGACAGCTCTACAGATTTCAGATGAGAAGAGGGATTTCCATTGATGAGCACTTGAATGAAATCACAAAGCTATTGGCGAAATTGCTAAATTTGGATGAGACTGTGGAGGATGAAGATAAGGCCCTGTTATTGTTGAACTCGTTGCCAGATGAATACGAGCACTTCACCATGATGTTGATCCATGGGAAGGTGATTCCAAAGTATGAGGAGGTGACTACAGCCCTTGTGAATCATGAGTTCAGAAGAAGGGATAAGGAGTCTACCAAATATGATATGGCAGAGGCACTTACACTTCAGAGGGGAAGATCAGAGAAGAAGCAACAATGGCTAAAGAAGAATGCAAACTTCCAAAAAAGGGGAAAATCTAGAGGCCGAAGCATTGGACGCAATCAGTGTGCATTCTATTTAGAGACAGGACATTGGAAGAAGGACTGCCCAAAGTTGAAAGATAAGCAGCGGGCGAGTGGATCTTCAGAGGCCAATATGATTCAAAATGTGGTGGAGAGTTCAGACTCTGATGTATCTCTTCTAACAGTTTCTATGGGTCTAATATCAGACAGCCCTAGTTGGATCATGGACACCAGTGCAATGTATCATATTTACTCCCAGAAGAATTGGTTCTGTTCGTACAGAGAAACAGACAGCGATGCAGACACAATGGGAAATAATGCAACTTGCCGGATTATAGGAGTTGGTAGTGTGCTGATAAGGACACATTCAGGAACAGTTCATAAACTAAAGGAAGTCAGACACGTGCCAGAAATCAGAAGAATCTTTTGTCTATTAGGGCTTTAGAAGCAAAGGGCTTTAAGGTGATGATTAAGGCAAGAGTTTTGAAGATCAGCATAGGTGCAATGACTTACTTAAGAAGAATTAGACAACAAAACCTCTACTACTTGCAAGGAAGTATAGTGATAGGTACAGTGGCTGTGGCTAAAGATTTTGAAGATGCCATGATGTTGTGGCATATAAGACTAGCACATGTAGGGGAACCATCACTGAAGGCATTGGAGAAAGAGGGGCTCATCAAAGGTATAAATTCTTGCAAATTATAATTTTGTGAACATTGTATTTTTGGCAAGAAAACACACAATCCCTTTGGTGTTGGCCTCCACAACACCAAAGGTATCTTATAATATATACACATAGATGTATGGGGACCAACGAATACTACATCATTCTATAATTGAAGATATTATAGATGATTACTCCAAATTTGTATGGGTGTACACTTTGAAGAGCCAAGCAAATGTACTTGAGGTATTCATAAACTAGAAGAAGATGGTGGAGAATCAAATGGGCAAAAGAATCAAAATAATCCATTCGGACAATGGCGGAGAATTCACATCTGATTCTTTTGTAAGAGAATGTCAAGATTTAGGGATTGAGCGCCCCTTTATAGTAAAAGAAACACCACAGCAAAATGGGGTAGTAGAGCGAATGAACCGTACCTAAGTGAAAAATGTGCGATGTATGGTGTCCAATGATGGGTTGGAGAGAGTCTATTAGGCGGAGGCCCTAGACTATGCTTGCTACTTGGTGAACCGTTTGCCATTTGCTGCACTTAACAAGAAAACTCCAATTGAGTTATGGTCAGGACATCCTACCATAGATTATGATCAGCTGAAGATCTTTGGCAGCCCAACTTACTACTATGTTAGGAAGGATAAGCTTGAACTGCAGGCTAGGAAAACAATTTTTGTGGGCTTTAGACGCGGCATGAAGGGCTACAAATTGTATGATCTAATTGACAAGAGGATCGTGGTGAGCAGGGATGTCACCTTTGATGAAGAGTATTTCTTGAGATAAAGGATTCTCATCAGGTGGAGGATAATACTGAGACTCTTACAGGAAGGCAAAGAGTGGAGTTTGATGCCACCCCATTTGTTACACAGGAAACTTCACATCACATTAAAGATACTCCTACATATAAAGATCACGATGGTGATGATGAAGAGCAAACTAATATTGATGGTGAGGCTCCAACTCAGGAGTCAATTGCTAGAAATAAACCCAGAAGGAATACACCTCAACAGCCAGCATGGCTTAGAGACTACGTCACATTTGCATTATCTATAGTGGAGGAAGATGTTCCCTCTCACTTCAAAGAAGCGGTGATAGGCTCAGAAGAAAATTTATGAAAGAAGGTTATGAATGAAGAGATTGAGTCTCTTCACAAAAATAAGGTATGGAGGTTGGAAAAACTCCCTCTAGGAAGGATAGCTATTGAGTGCAAATGGGTGTATGTGAAGAAAGAAGGTTCCTCAGAAGCTGATGTGCATTATAAAGCTAGACTTGTGGCAAAGGGCTTTGCTCAGAAGGAAGGGGTCGATTATGATGAGGTGTTTTCCCCAGTTGTGAAACACTCCTCAATCCATTTGCTCTTAGCTTTGGTGGCACAGTTCGACTGGCTGCTTGAGCAGCTTGATGTGAAGACAGTGTTCTTGGATAGAGAACTAGAGGAGGAGATCTATATGATGCAGCCCCAAGGGTATAGTGATCCAAGAAAGGAAGATTTGGTATGTAAACTAAACAAGTCTCTATATGGTCTAAAGCAATCATTGAGGCAATGGTACATAAAATTTGATCAATTTATACAAAAAAGGAGTACTGCAGAAGCTTGTTTGACCATTATGTGTATTACAAGTTGCTGCCTCAAGATAACTTCATTTATTTGTTATTGTATGTCGATGACATGTTGATAACTACTTCGGATCAATCAGAAATGGATCATATGAAGGATCAATTATCAAAGAACTTTGAAATGAAGAATCTGGGAGAAGCAAAGAAATATTATGAATGGAAATCTGCAGAGACAAAATTGCAGGGAAGTTTTGGTTGACCCAGAAGGGGTATTTGGAGAGAGTGCTAAAGAGGTTTAGGATTGAAGAAAATACAAAGTCTATAAGTATACCTCTTGCACCTCATTTTCGCCTATCTGCAGAGCAATGTCCGAAGTCAGATTTTGAAAAAGAAGAAATTCACATAGTGTCGTATGCTAGTGCAGTTGGGAGCTTGATGTATGTCATGGTTTGCACTAGTCCAGATTTAGCATAAGCTGTTGAAGTTGTAAGCCGCTACATGCATAATCCGGGGAAGGATCACTAGCAAGCAGTGATGGGAATCTTCAGGTACTTGAAAGGTACAACTGGTGTTGGATTATTATTTCAAAAGTAGTCCTCAATAGCTGACTTGTGCATGGGATATGTGGACTCTGACTATGCCAGAGATTTGGATCGAATAAGGTCAACAACTGGTTATGTATTCACACTTGCAGGAGGTCTAGTAGGGTGGAGGTTAACCCTTCATTCTACAGTTGCCCTGTCAACAACGGAAGCTGAATATATGGCAGTTACTGAGGTATTTAAGGAAGCTATTTGGATGAAGGGCTTGCTGAAAGATCTGGGTGCGGAGCAAAATGAAATAGTAGCACATTGTGATAGCCAGAGCACTATATTTTTGGCTACTAATCTAGTTTGTCATGCTCACACAAAGTATATTGATGTCCAACATTATTTCGTTCGAGATGTTATCGAAGATGGTGAGATCTTACTAGAGAAGATCGATACCAAAGACAACCTCGTGGATATGATGACAAAGGTACTCATTGTTCAAAAATTCACCTATTGTAAATCTTTGGTGAATTTGGAGAAGCATTAATAGACTTCTCCTTTGGTGGAACTATGGATGGCTTGATTCCCTTAGGGCGGGATACGTAAGCAACCAACTTGGTGCAGTCGTATTGATCGAGAGTATAAGGTTTCAGTTTTCATGTGAAGCACATGATACCTGAGGTGGAGAATTGAAGAAAAATTAAGGAAAATTAATTTTTTCTTAATTGAAGGAAAATTAATTTCTAAATTAAAGGAAATTAAGTTTTCTAAATTAAAGGAAAATTAAAGGAAATTAATTTTCTATATATATATAATTAAATCTCTCAATTATGGTATTAAGAAACTGCCTCATTAATAACTTTCGTTTCGAGAATTATGAATTTGTAAGTTTTCCTTATGTCCTTAATTGAGTGATTAGAATTTGTAACTCTTGGGAATCAATGATGGCTTATAAATAGGCCTTGATATGCAAGAGTTTTAACACACAAGATACAAGAAAAGATCTCCAAGAAAAAGTTTTGTAAGGGTTCTCTAACCTTAAATCATTTGTATTCCTCTCTGATTTTAGTGAAACTTTGCTCTCCTCCCCGTTGACGTAGGTGTGATCACCGAACCACGTAATTTTTGTCATGTGGCTATGATTATTTTATATGCTTGTTTTTCTTGCTTTAATTTTTCGATTTCTCAACATTCGCTCAAATTTCTTTTTGTTCTGCTTTTGGTTTAAACCGTATTATATCTCAACACAGAGAATACATGTTATCCTCATGAACCAAAAGCAACCAATAGAAAATAGAAAACATAACCCAACACAAGGCAACAAATTATGATACATGAAAAGAAAGTCACCACATACGGGAAAAAAACCAGCAAAACTAGTTAGCAGAAAACAAAAATAAGCAGCTAAACGAAGGCACAACGACAACGGAGACAAGCAGGGATAGAACAGATGAGCAAACCCCAGGCAAAAAATAAATAGCAGAATAACAATCTTCGAGTAACAACCGAAACATAACAGCAGAACAAACCTCAGAATGCCAACATCAGAACAAACCTCAAGCAAAAAACAGCAGAATGAATAAACATCATCAAACAGAACAGCAGAACCACAGAAACAGAGTAGTGAAAACAACACAAATAAGACCGAGCAATATAAAGAAATAACCATCAGCTAATCACAGCAACACCAAACAAAAGGAGCAAGAAAACAAAACCAAAACAAATGGCCAGAACCCCTCCAACTTGCTCCAATAAAATAAGAGAAACAGAATCCAATACCCTACTCAGGGAAACGACACCAACTAGCAAAGAAAAACTGAGGTGCCGAAAAAATTACCAGCAAACAGGATAACAACCACCCTCAGGTACTTTTTATTAAAAAAGGAAGAAAAAATACTTTTGTTGATAATTTTCCAACTGAAAATTTTAGAGCGAAGAGTATCGATTATTATGGAAACATCCCTAACAATATTTCTATTAATCAAATGAAGATTGAAAGCACAATTTTTATAATTTTTGTTGTTACGAGCATTCCAAATGTTCTAAATAATATACTCATCAATCAAGTTATCCATGTGAAGTTTGTTAGATTTAACCGTGTTAGCATCCCAGCAATCAATGAGATTTTTGCCATTTAGATCTAACAGATTATTCACCGTATTCAAATTGAAATAATTCCATATGGAATAAGAAATATCATTATTGAAGAACAGGTGATTGATAGATTTAGTGGCAACATTAGTCGATTGCATTTAGAAAGAACTGAAAATCTTTTTTATTTAATTCGTCATCCACTGAAATCTCCAAAGGAACAGACAAAGTAAAGTGAGGAGATTATTATGCCAAAACCAAAGTTTGAAGTTTATAGAATTGTGGTTCCTAAATAGATTCCAAGCTAAATAAAATTGGATACCAAATCAGCAGTAGCATGTTTTTCAACACTAAGAATAGGGACCGAGTTCAAGATTTTTTCCTAGATACTAAGGGGAGTAATAGAAGGGATTAAGTTGTGATTCCAGGAATTGTCCTCATAAATACTCACCCACCTAACGTCGACTTAGGGAGGATGGGGTTGCAATAAACATGAAAAGGGCAAAAGGGACTCCATGAATCGCACCAGAAAGAAAGAAAGAAGAAGACGTGTGAAGATTCTTCCATTCAATTATATCAAGCATTATTTCGCTCTAAGTAAAAAATAAGGAGCATAGTTTATTCGGCTGGGTGGGAAACGCGGGTGCAACACTTGGCTGTTAGTTATGTATTAAAACATCGTTGTTACCTTCCTCTCGACTGCCAACTGGCAACAGTTGATTCATTTGAGCCAAGAAAATTAGTTTTAAACATTAATTTTTATTTGAATTTAAACGGCTGGATTTTGACTTCTTAAAGAGGTCCATTGCGATTGGCTCAATTTAATCAAAAAGTTGAATTGTTTGTATTTAAACCGAAGCTTCAAAGGCACTTTAAAGAATTATTTGAATATTTGTAAAAGAGAAATGTTATATAGATCAGTTGATATTCAGAAAAATTTATCCAATAAAATTTATGTATCATTTCAATACAAATTTTAAAAATAATATTTATATTATTTTAATATAAATAAATAAACATTTCTCTTTGTAACATCAGCTTGGTTGTTGGCTGCAGCTGCTTCTATTTCTTAGCCTAATTGGTTGTTGCTGTCTCTATTGTTGCATGGATGGCTAGCTGGCTCTACTATTATTTAGATTATTGGTTGCTGCTGGCTATTTTTGTCTCTATTATTATTTGGGCTACTAGTTGAAAAAAAAAAAATCCTAAAATAATTTGAAACAAAATATAAATATTGTAAATAATATCACAACTTCTGCTCGTAACTTTAATTATAAAATTAGGCTCCTAACTTATTATATATTTGAAAATTTTAAAATGCATACTCTGCATTGTTGGTATAATGTTAGTGTTGATGCTTCTAGGTTGCTGCCTTGCTAGTGCTTATGCTGACATTTGACTTATAAATTTTATTTTTATTTAAATAAGTTTTTTTTCTTGTTTGTATTGGGCAATCATTTGAGATGACAATATTAAATCTATAATAAATTATTACAATCAACTACTCAGCTAAGCATATTGAGAAACTTTATTTAGATTTGGTGACGTGACACTCTAAAAATTTCATTCAATGAGATTTGAATATCATTTCATTAATGTATATTTATCTACATTAAAATAATACAAATATTATTTTTAAAATTCGTATTGAAATGATATCCAAATTTTATTGGATGGTTTTTTTAAGTATCATGTCAACAGGTCTAAATAATATTCATCAATCATATTTTAATTTAGATATGTTATATTTATAATTTATTTTATGATTCCAATTTATTATACTTTAACTTAAGGTAGCTAAATTGGTCTAAATTCTAATAATATTGCATTAGTTCAGTATGTTGTTGGCTTTGTTCAAACTTGCATATTACAACTTAGCTTGGGAATTAAAGTTGTTTGTGCTTTGGCGTGACTCGAAATTTTTTAGTTTAAGTTTGGCATGACTCGCTCGAATTCAAATTGAATCAAGCCCCGAGTATGATGAAACATGAGCTTGTACATTTGTGCCTATGGCACCATCTCATCATGGCTTTATTTGTATTGTTACACATAAAATATTTATTCTGCGGCTCTCAGTTGGTATGGAATTCTTTTGAATTCAGAGCTTTTTTTTTTTTTTTTTTTTTTTGGGCCCTGAGTTCTTATACATGTTTATTATCTTTAAGAAGGATGCAATTGGGCTAAAAGCCCAAACAATTCTAACGGCCCGCACTTAGTGCACTAATCATGAATTTTTGGTGCCATTTGTCTCCTACCTCCCATCAGACATACAAAAATTAAAGTAATTACAACTTTAACAAAAATAATATTAACAATACTGAAATATTGCATACAGACATGGCCCTGATACCATGTGAGGGAGTTGGTGCTCGTGACTCATCTGAATTTTCTATCAAGCAGTATCTGTATTCAGTATTTATTCGTAGTTAAAATTAAGATGGATAGCGTACCATCGAATGAATGTAGCTGCAGTCCGTCAGTCTCTCCACAAAATGACGGCCTCGAAAATAATATATAAAGAAATCTCATAATCATTTAAAAAACTAATGAATATGAGATTGGGTAATTTTTTAAAAAACTAATGAATATTAAAGGCTCAAAGAACAAAACTGGGCCCTCAAGCCGATTCCTAAGAATTAACAAGAGGAGAGGAAAGGTATTTATTGCTTAGGAGGCCTCGGGGTCGTCGGGCCATGGCTACTAGGCCCGAGCCCAAAGGTCGGTTTCCCAGTAGCTATTAGAGGTCTCATCGGGTCTCGTGGCTTGCTAGGAGGTGCCCTCCATTAGTGGAAACGAGAGCACAAGTTTGGTGATGTGGACAAAAAGTGGGGAGTATGCCCTGATAAAGGACGTATAACGAAATCTTTGCTATTGGGGCAGATGCGCTGGAGATGATGATGAATAGTGGCATGAGTTTGCGCAGCCGTCTGATTGATCATCTGAAATAGCTGAATGGATCTGATACGCTAGATTATAATTGTCGATTTCAAAATAAATCATGGCCGCTGGATCACGAGCACCGTCTAACGGCTATGAACAAATTCTGAGTATGACTAGATCGTGGTTGATCATACTTTGGATTTAACGGCTGCTATCGGATTGCGGGTGGACCGACCCATAACCATCTGATCAGCCTCTGTGGAATCGTGGAATGGCAGGAGTCGCTTTAAGGTTTGACCACCGACCGTTAGGGCTTAGGAATTTAAATAATTTAATTAATTCTAATTATTTAATTATCCCTAATTAAATAAATTTAGTTTAGTCT
Organism: Gastrodia elata; assembly: GCA_016760335.1. Classification (NCBI taxonomy): domain Eukaryota; kingdom Viridiplantae; phylum Streptophyta; class Magnoliopsida; order Asparagales; family Orchidaceae; genus Gastrodia; species Gastrodia elata. Next base: position 90,661,385 of record CM028670.1, on the reverse strand, counting down.
TAAATGATCTCTAAAAATTCTAAAAAATTCACCATTAGCTAATTTGGATATGAAGAATTCAAAAATGAAGTCAAATTTTTATTTGGAAATTAATTTAATTTAGCTAAGTTTCTTGGTCAATAAATTGGCTAAAATAGCCAATTAATTCAATTGAACTCCGATGAATCCCAAATTTTTTGGGTTATATCCTAATGATATTTAGAGCATAATAAAACAAAAATTAAGACTTAATTAGATCTAGATTAAGTATGATAATAGCATAGGGTAGTTACATTATCTTGCTTTAATAAATTATTAGTATCAAAAGTATTATTGTTATATAAGTATTTGTATATCTTGACTTTTACTTCAATCAAAAGTATATAAAGACAAGTGACAATCTTACATAATAACTTGATGACTGTAAACTAATTATAAAATTATGCAGATACCTTTAATATTTGACATCAATCGCACTCATCATCTGTGGAGCCCCGTCCCTACCGTGGTCATGTTAATTCTAATATTAACATGTTTACGGTGAAAACAGTCACCAACCGAGCCAAATCTCTCAACTATAATCGAGTTAGGAATCAACCCAACCTGTCTTAGCTGAAAGATTTGTCTCCGAAAAACTATAAGTTATAAATCAACATAGCAAAGTGCGGAAGAAAAAGAGAAATCTAACATCCACATCCATAGCATAAGAATAGAAATAGTAACTCAACTTAGTATGAAAGTGCAGAAAAGTAAATACATCCAGAATTATTACAAGTACAATACAAATGAAAAGAACACTCGTCCTCACAAGCAGAAAGGTAAATTAGCTAGAAATAGTAACTCAACTTAGTATGAAAGTGCAGAAAAGTAAATACATACAGAATTATTATAAGTACAATATAAATGAAAAGAACACTCATCCTCATAAGCAGAAAGGTAAATTAGCTAAGCCTCAACAGCAGCAGGAAAGTCTTCCTCCTGTCTAAGCTCCTCTTCTTAAACTACTTTCATGCACAGCTCTAAATCTGATATTATCAGTATCACAATATTAAGGCCCTAGCCAAGAAAATAAAAACTTATAGTTAGATAATTGTTTAAGTACATTTTAGGCTGATTAAATGAAACTACATGTTTAAGATATCACATTTTACTAAGCATGCAAACATTTCAAAAAGGTGCAACAAGCAATAAAAGAATGGAATAACTATAAATAAAACATTTATAACTAAACTACATGAAGTATGTAAAATAACATACTTCAACAAGAAGCTGCAACAAGGTTAGACAGTAAATATATAATAACTGAAAGAGCTAAAGGTTAGACAAGTAATTACGTGCTGATTTACAGAAAGACAATCTGAACTGAAGTTAGAAAGCAAACTAAAGTAAAATGAGCATCTTTAATATATATGTAAGAACTAAGTAAAATTGAACTAAAAATATTGAGCTAAAATGTGCTGTAAAAGCGTGTAGAAAACAGTAAAATATAACTAAAAAATATATGGCTAAATAGGCCACTGGACTGCAACTGAACTGATCATTAGAGATGTATCTAAATTAATATTGTCATAACAAAAATTGGATAAATGAAGCCACTGAATAGAAAAGTCTAACATATATCATCATAGCCAATCTTAGAGCTAGGTCTAGTTAGACTATAGAATCACGCATATATCATCCTAGTCAATCTAAGAGCTAGGTATAGTCTATTCTATTACAATAAACTAAACTGAAGAGGCAAGCTAAATATAATACACTCTACTAAATTGATAACTGAAGAATTGAATATTTTGATTTATAAGTATATCATATTTATGCATTCAAAACTGACATAGGATACTTATCAAATATCTAATGTTCAACTAATATGTTCAAGGTATAAAACTCAAAATATAAGGTGTGTGAAGCAATAATAATCAAGTAAGCAAGAGACTATACTAAATATATATAATATCTATTATTATTTGATTTAATTTATTATAATCTCTAAGATAGTACAAGTTTATGATCTCTAATATCAAACTATCAAGTATAATCCCAAATTCATAATCTTAAAGTTAAATATTAGAACTTAATAAGTTCTAATACGTAATCAAAATGATGATTATAAGGATTAAATAATTAATCAATGACTTAATTATGGTATTTAAAAAACTCAAACCAAAATCTTGATTTAAGCAAATCAAGATTAAGGATTTAAAGTGTAAACTCCAATTTTGAGTTAAACTCCAAATCCAAGATACTAATCTACTCATGATCTAAGATTTAACACCCAAACTCACTCTATTGGAGAGATCTTCAGAGCTAAAAGATTAAGGAAATTAAGATCCTAATTAGAATGGTTAATTCTACAGTCATATGATAAAATAATCAAATGAGAAATTATGAATTTAAGAATTAAATTCAATTTATATAATAATTTCATTATTTTATATGTTGAATACACCTAAACCCACTAAGTTAATGTAACGACCCAAGTCGTTACAATGATAATTAAGACTAAACTCGACTCAAAAATTTGAATCCCGCATGACTTCAATATTAAAGCAAACTAAAAATACTATTTGATAGAGTGTATTTTTATGATCATAATACCCAAGTTTGGGAGCAATGTGGATAACAGATATTCTTGAATTAATTTCTGAATTATTTAAATTTAGTAATTGTGAAATTAAATACAAGTCCAAATTTAATAATTTTAGTGTCATTGGATTAAGAATATTATAAAAATGTTATAGAAAAAGTTTTGTCAAATTTAGAGCTCTAGATTGACCATAGTTAATTTTTAAAGTTTTTAACTTCAAAATTTAATAAAAAAAAATATTGCTCTGAATTAAAAAACATTTACACAAGTGTGTTTGTATTATTAAGATACACATTCATGTCAAGTTTCATTATTTTTTGAAAAAAAAAAGAATGAAAGAGAGAGAATGATAAGAGAGAATAAGGAGAGAAATAAGATATAAGAAGGAGGAAGAGAAAGTTAAATTGAACACTCAAAATAATTATGAAGAAGATGAAAAATATGTTCTCATCTAAATAATGGATGATAGAGAAAATTAATTAATTAATTAATTAAAAAAATATATATAAATACTCCCCCTCCCCCATCATCCTTCACCAGTCTTCTCCATCTTCTCTCCCCCCTCCACTCCTCCCTCCCTCTTCCTCGGCCACTACCGATTTCCCTCGCCGACTTTCAATAAAGCCTCATCAACACTAAGATAGAGAAAGAAATGAGAAAAAGATGAAAAAAATTTCTATTCTTTTTTTTTCTTCTTTTAATAATAATAATAATAATAATATTATTATTATTATTTTTTTTTTTTTTCTATATATGCAAATTTTTTATATAAGTATATATTTTCCTAATTTTTGAAATTTTCATTTCTGTCATTTTATTATATATATATATATATATATATATATATATATATATGTATGTATGTATGTATGTATTTTTTTTTTAATTTCAACAACTTTCATTTTAATCATTTTTATTTTTTTCTATTCTGAAAAATAAGACTTCTAATCTTTGAAGGGAAACATATCTCCACAGATGCTAAGGCTCACCCTAAATTGATCAAAAATAATCTGAAACGTAAGTCTTATCAAATGGGACCAAAACTGGGCCCTTATGGAGACTGCTATCATTATGATCACCGCTGCTATACATGTGGTCGTCATGGTCACCAGTATACTTATTACAGTGATAAAAGAATGATAAATGGAGTTTTAATCAATCATTCTCATCCGAATCAAACATTCCGTACTACTCCACTCAAAAGTAAGGAATCAAGGATAGCTCTAACACCTCCACTGCCTACAGAAGAGCATCCAACTAACAAGGAGCAGATAGCTGCTCCTAAACTTCAAAAGCAAGATCATCCAGGAATAAAGGGAACTAATAACCACATTATCTCAGGCACACATATTCGATTCCATCAATATTTTCAATCTTAAAATTTTATTATTACATACAATGTTACTTTGTAATGATTATTCATTAGATTGAATCTTACGTATAAGTTTAGTTGTGTGTTCAGGATGTCTCATCCTTAAGTAGTCAATTATTTTATTTAACTTAATTCCATCAAACCTTAGATTCTTTTGGCAACGTCATATTTTATGACTTTTAAAAAAAAATGATTCTTCTTCTGAGAAGTAACCTAATCAATTTGGGTGAATAACTTCTCATTTCTTAGGTTAGATTGATTCAAATTCTTAAACCTATTAGTTAAATAAGTCACAATTATGACTTGAAATACTGCCGATATTATTTCACTCCAAGCACCTCATTTTTTTAGAATGAGTATTCTCATTTCCTTTTGAATGAGAAATAATAATTATAGAACCTTATATAGTTAAAATAAAACTCTTAGTAATAACCAATGATTGTATCTTATCATAAATGATAAACAATTGATTGTTTGATTTATTTTGTTAACTCTTGCAAATTCAATGTATCAAGTCATCTTATGTGACTGAATGTAATAGATCAATCTTGTACTTTCCCCCTGCCTATCTGAATTGGATAGAAATTCTATTCCTTTACTATAATCTTCATTAAGTGAAAAATGTCACTTAAATAAATAATCTAATTATAGAAAATCCTATTCCTTATTAATAAGAAAATATTACAACTCAATTAGTTGAATTCAATCTTTGAATATGTGCCCAAGTCATGATATGAATTAAGCATTTACTAATTCCTCCCTTGAAATAAGTTCTCATTCAAGATGAGATTAAATGTAACCACTAGATTCCTAAGCCACATACTGTGACTTGGATCTTAACAACCAGATCTAGAAACTCTAAACATATGTCATATATTATGATTTATGATTGTGGACTTAGTTCTTATTGAATCTTCTAACACTCTATATAGATAAGTGAATTCTTTGTCATTACCAAATCAAAAAAATTATAAGCCAAACTAATTGAATTCATTATTAGACTTTAATGATGAATCTTTGCTCAAATTCTAATAATATAAGAAATCAAAGAATGTTAATTCTTTGATATTAAGTCCTTGAAATTCCAACTCATTAGATTAGAGTCTATGTTATCTATCTTATGGTGGCTTAAGTTAATTCACATAAACTTTCTTAAGTGATGAATATCACTTAAATGTGAAACCTTTAGGATCTTTTGATCCTTATAAAATCCTATGCTTAGCAAGTGGTGTCACCTGCTAAGTTATAATTATCTTATATTATGGCTTAAGGGTTAAATATTTGATCTTTACAATTATACTTGGTTTAAATAAATGTTAAACTTCTCTTTTTCTAATAGTGAGACCCTTATTAAGTGATGGTTGTCACTTAGTTGGTTAGTTCTTTAAGCAAAAAATTTTGGATAGAATTTTTCTATCATTAATTATAAGATAAAGTTATGAAGTTGGAATTATAAATATAGAATTCTGAACTTTCAAATTTCCTTCAATTCTTTACTCATTTGAATAATATCATATTCTTAAGTTCATGACAGTTATATCTGCAATCCCTAGAAGCAAAATTCGTTCTACTAAGGCATGCATTACTGTATTAATAGTGATGTGCTGTGACTACAGTTTAATTATCATAAAACCTTATGTATCTATAAATATCCTATATTTCAAGTGAGAGTAACTTAATACTTTCATGATCTTCGTCTTCTCATCTATAGTAAAGACTTCAACCAAAATTTATCACCCATTGAATGGCTTGTCAAAATCATGAACAAAGATCCAAATTAATTATTTGATCTGAGTTATAAAATCTAATTATGAGCCCTGATGTTTCTTCCACCTCTATTAGACTATTCTATATTCATTTAAGCTCTTGCAAATCATACTTATTCAATACTATAATTCTCAATTTCAATATTCTATATTCATTTTATTTTTTCACTTGAGAGATGTCGAGGACGACATCGTTCTTAAATAGGGGAGTCTGTAACAACCCAGGTTGTTACCTAGGTCAATTAGGACTAATCCAAGTTCTAATTATGATTCTAGTATCTTAATTAAGTTATTAAGAATCTACCTCTAAGATCTGGATCAAATCAGGGATCAAATAGAGCAAATCCTGATTTCTGGAAAATCCCAAAATCATAGAATTTGACTTTTTATTTTGACCTCAAATCAAAAATCTGACTTCGCCATTACGTTCACCACCCCCAGATTAGCTAGGGGTGAAGTTTTGGAGGCACTTGGAAGTCGTTGGATTTTGTCTAAAATTTTAATATTATTTAAGTCCCCCAAAAAATCAAATAAATAAATACTCATCGGGTCAAAAATCCGATCGCACCATTGCATTCCTCACCCTTCTTAGCTAGAGGTGATTTATTGAAATTTTTGAAATTTTTTGAAATATAATTAATTAATTAAATATAATTAATAAAATTGAATCAAAATTTATATAATAATAATATATTTAAGATTAATTAAATGATTTTTGTTAACCTCATGCACGCCGTCACTCGCGCATTCTATTTTGAACGGCGAATGTGAGCCGTTCGATCTAAGATCAAATGGCCTTCGTTCATCTCCTCGCGCGCGTTCTACGCGTGGCGCACGCTAGGGCGCGCAGCGCCTTTCGCGCTGGCAGGTGTTTCCTCCGCTGCTGTAGGAATCTTTTAGGACCGATTCTAGACTTAGATGAAAAGGGAACCTTCGGAATTTTTCAGGGAAGGATTTGGAGATCACCAATCAGGTACCTTCGAATTCATCCCATTTTTTTTCTAAAAACACTTTCCTAAGTCCAATTTAATTGTTTATCTTGTTCAATTCCTGCCTTCTCTAAGTTTGCCTTAATTCAATTCAATTATAGCAATTATAGAAATATTGCAAATCATATTCAATTATGGAGAAGTCTCGTTCGATACCACCCGTTAAATGTCAACCAAGGGCTACTCTTTGTCGGCAGCTATGATCACCTCTGCCGTTGGTGAGGGTGTCGTTGGATAGAGCTCGGCATGCCCTACTCAATTTCATGCGTTTCAGCTCTTGCCTATGCTCGGTGTGCTCCATGAGGACATGCCCTAAAAGGATCCCTCAGATCCTTTCGAGCGAAGCCGAGATGAAGAAACCGCCGCGTAGCAAAAGCCCGAAGCCTGGAGGTGGGCCCCGCGACCCATGTCGACCGTAGAGAGTGCACGGTGGGCCCGGGCTGTCCGTCGTGTCGAGTCAGCCGCGTGGCACACTTCTGTCATTTTCTTGCATACGTTAAATAATTAAATATAATATTAGATAAATCTTAATTAAATGGATATGTTAATTATGATTATTCAAACCTCCTTAATTTGCAAAATACCTATCCAAATGACACAAATAAATATACTATTGAAATCATAAAAATATGAGGATTAATTTGAAACTATCAAATTTTTAGTTGGATCTGTAAATCACCTAGTAATATTTTAGGGTCCCTAATTAAACCCTAATTATCATAAAAAAATTTATTATCTCATAATTTTGTGTGTGTTTAACCAAAGATACCCAATATGGGTCTCAAAGTACTCAAAAACCCCTAAGGATTAATTTAGTAGTATCCATTTTGCTATTTGGATTAAATTTAGACTAATCACATTTAGGACTTAACCCTAATTAGGTCAAATAACCCTAAAACTTCAATTGACCATAGGTTGGTCAATTAAGCTTCAAATTAGGTAATTCAAATGTCCATTTAGTTCAGAAAAACCTAATCTATAATAATACATAAAAATATTTATGATCCAATAATTAAATTTACTAATCACCCCTAATTACTCAAAATCTTGATTAGTGAAGATTAGCAAATCTAATGATCCAAATTGAATAATTCAAGTTTTAGAGAACTTCTAGAGTAAATTAGAATCTAGTTGTGTAAATGGTTTAGTGATCTTATGATTAATTTTACTAATCACTCACTAATTACACTAAACCTTAATTATTAACTCTAGAACTTGTATTGGCTATAACTTAGCCAATACATATCATAATTTGATAATTTTATGTTCTATGGAAACCTTAGGTCATAACCTATAGTAAACTAACAGAAAAAGTATATGTCATTAAGATAAAATTACCAATATGCCATTATAGGTCAAATTCCTTAATTTGATCTTATAAGGCTTAATCATTAACCAAAATTAATGAACGTACTGTCTAAACTCATATTAGACAGTAAGTAATCATTCTAATTTAAGAAATTTTAGATTTGAGCCCTAATTCATAAATATGAAATTTAGAACCTTAAGTAAAGGCCAAAATGATCATTTTACCCAAATTTAGGTTTAATCATCTTATAACCTAACATACATTCCTAAATTCCTAAAATCAGTAATATAACTGATTTGATTTGAGCGTCAAAATTTTTTAATGAGTCATTTCATTCAACTCCTTCTATCTCGAACTTAAATTCTTGAGTTTAGTCTTCAGCTATTCCAATTCATTATTTTAAGACTCACTCACAAATTTACATTATAGTATATCTAAATTTCTAAAACTTTCAATTAAGTTATTTTTCATTCATTTAATATATATATATATATATTATTACTTATAATAATAAAAAATGTTATTTTTAATATATAAAGATAAATAACCAATATAATATTAATATTGATATTTTTGTTAAAATAAAGAAGGATATTATTCTTTTTATTTAATTATTTCATTTGCAGCTTTTACATCGCTATTAAGCTTTGACCCAATTTGATATATTTATATGAGATTTTATGCTCAAAACTTGAATAAATGATCAGAAATTAGTATCATAGGTTTATTCAGGTTGATCTCTGTTCAGTATAGACAATACATTAGGCTAGGATAGGCTGATATCTGGAGAAATAAAGAGACTACACATATCTTTTGAGGGAGAATGTGTAGTTAGTCAGGAACTCATATCTCAAATAGTTAGATAGATGTATCTAACTCCATAATTATTTTATAATTTTGTTTAATATAATAAATATTATATATTGTTGTATTTTATTTCATAATGAGCACATATCTTAAATATGTATATTGCATTTATAATCCTGATAATTTTGCAAGCATATCGTACTTAAATATCACATTATATTTGTATATGTTTTTCATGCAAAATCATGTCACTTAATATTACATGTAAATTTTGATATTCTACAAAACTTACTTAGACTTTTGTGTCTAATTAAATTTTCTTTTCTTTTCTTTTTCTTGATTTTGGTCTATCGTATATATATATATGGCAGTTCATGAACAAATATTTGGATCAAGTCTTTGAGGAGGAGCTGATGCATGATGGAGCAGCTTAGATGCTAATCTTCTTAAGATTTTAAATGTTTTCTTAGTGTGTAATATATTTTGTAAAACAACTATTATCTTTATAATGAATTTATTTCCTTTATTATTCTGGGATTTCTGAATGTTGCAATGAATGTGGAAGTGTGTATTTTATATGCCCTTAAATACACTATTATATTAAACCCCGATATGACTCTGGGGATTGAGCACCTAATGCTAGATTAGTGTTGACCCAGCGATGGGTCACCATAGAGAATTACAAGGGATTTGATAAAGTTAAGGACTTATCTAATTGAATAGCTAATAAGTCTAAGATCGAATAACTTAGATCTAAACACTTAAGATCTTAATTAAGATTATACTTTAAGATTTTCATTTAATATTTACTTAATTATTATGATTTAGTTTAAATAAGTTAACTATGACTAATTTCATAAAATTAAATTTCAATAAGCAAGATCATATGGAGGGTCTAAGATCATTTTAAGACCTAAATGATTCATTAAACATATTTTAAGAAGGGATGGATTTAAATGATTAAGATCCATTAATTAATTGCTAAAGCTTATGAAATGATTTTTAAAGCAGTTCCTTACTGATTTTAAGCGTTCTAATGATATTTTTAGAGTTTAAGGGATCTTAAACCAATATTTTGTCAAAATGACCAAAATGCCTTTCCTAAGGGTAAAATTAGAATTTTAAGATTTACGCTTATAAATTGATTATAATCAGTTCTAGTATGTTTAATATTGTCTAATATGAAGAATGAGGCTCTAAAAATCAAGTTTAGACTTAAGGTTATCTTAAGTAGCACTGATATATTTTAAAAGCTAAGAAAAGTGATTAAGGAGATTAGGGCTTATCATGGGGTTCTAAACTCATAGATAGGCTCTAATAATCCTTAGGAAGCAATAGGTACTACTACTAAGTTCACCAAAATAAATAATTAAATTAAGTCATTAGACACTAATCAAGATCTATGGTAATTAAGAGGTGATTTAAAATTTTAAAACTCCTAAAATATTTTTTAAGGGTATGGACAGGTTCTCCTCTATGTCATGAGCAATCAAAGACTTTAATCATGCAATTTGGTCATTTAATGAATTAATTATTTGCTAATTAAGATTTGAGAGAGATTAGGCTAAATTAAAAATTATAATCATAAAAAGTGGAATTTTATTTTATATTAACGTTCCTTACATTATTATGATTAAAATGGTATATTGGATCATACTATTTGGATTAGTATAGCTAAAGTTATTTCATTAATTTAATCTGAATATTTTGGATTAATCAAACAATAGGCTAATTAATTAAACATATTTATTAATTAATTTTCAGAAGGAATGTAATTCCTAAATCATTTTAATTAACCCGACATGATTTCCAAAAGGCACAGGCCGCACGGGATCCGGTCGGGCCGCACTATCTCTCTACGAGGGCCTGGGCTGACCCGGCCGGGCCAGCTTTGTCTCACCACACTGGCCTAGGCTGACCTGGCCCGACGCGGCAATGTTGTCATCACACGCTCTTTTTCGACAAGCCAAAAATGTAGAACTTCTAGAGGCCAATTATCGATGTCAAGGCCATGTCAACACCTCGTCTCAATCACCACACAGCCTCTGAGTCCAAATGCTTTGATTGGACCTAGAAGCCCTCACTCGGAGGCACCAGATTGTCAGAAGGCTACTCCGCCAAAATGGCTTGAGCGCAGACGCTTAGGGTTTACTATGAGGAATAAATTTACATCACAGAGATGACCAAAATACCGGGGTTTGATCCCTACACCATTAAGGAGGTGAGTTAAGTTGAACCCCCAAGGTTGCAAGGCTGGGGGTGAAGCCGACTGCTGGGTCTTTACTCAGACTCAGCTCCTGCAATGGCCATAGACCGATTGATCAATATCAATCAGAGATAGCCTAGATTCTGGTGATAATTGGAATGAGTTCGATTGACCTATAGAAGAAGGTTAGAGATAGAATTGGGTGGAATTGAGCTATGGTATTCAGTGAGGTGGCTTTGACCTCACTAAGCGCAAATGTCATCGAGACAGTGGGCAACTACTGTCTAGACAAAGCTCGATCTGATTCAATTCCATGCACATATGACCTAGGGCACTAAGGGAAGCTAGATGACATTACAACACTACCTTAGAGCAATTAATTTGAACTCGAGCCCACACGGCTCGATGGGGAAAGAGCCGATACCTGGAATTGGATTGCAGGCACATAACTGAGGAATTAAAGAGATCTAGAGCTTCTAGATGACTCAAGGAGCAGCATAGGGAGTCTGAACACCAGACTTAACCCACTATCAGTGGTATGCAGTAGCTAGGAAATGCCAAGAATAGTAGAGAGCTCGAGGATGATTGAGGAAAATTTGAATGATCTTTAGTGAGTAAAGGGACTCACTAAACTGAGGGATGGTTCATTATAGTCAGAAAGATTGAGGGGAGATCTGCCATGGCTTAGGTCCGTAGCAAAGGCTCGGGCAGAGGGAGAGGTAAGGTTGTAATGGCCGAGGGTATCATGGGAAGAAGGCAACCAACAAACCATTGGACTCAAGGGCAAAAGGAAGATCAAATCATCCCCATACTGCCACGATGCCTACTGCATGTCGAGCTATTGTGGAGGACCAGCCACACGGGCAGATGGGCGAGAGACGAGGATCCACAGTGCTGGGGTTGCTCTGGATTGTCTGATGGATCGACCATTGGCTCTGGATGGTCCTGATGCACCCTAGGTATTTACTTAAGTGAATTAAGGATCAACCGTTGGATCGAGGGAACGATCCTATGGCTGATGATGGATCTTAACGTGGGGCATCAATGTCGTTAGATTGGGTGCGTCAGGATGCGTGCGAGAGCATCCATACGACAGAGAGCATGCACTAATGTCGGGTCCGTGGCACCGATAGCAAAACCCAAATATTAAAAATAATATATATATATATATATATATAATAATTCTTTAAATTATTAATTGATCTTAATAATTCTAAATCCAATTTAGGGCTATATGAGCTTCAAAAATTCCCAAAAATTCATCCTTAGCTAATTAGGGTATGTGTAATTCAAAAATGAAATCAAATTTTAATTTGGAGGTCAATTTATTTAGCTAATTTTTAGGATCCTAAAATAGGTAAAATAGCTAGATTGCTCAAATGAGCTCCGATAGATCCCAAACTTCTAGGGTTAGGCTTAAATGACCCACTGATTATAATGAAATAAAAATCAAAACTTAGTTTGGCTTAAATTAATTTGGATTAGCTGGAGTAACAACTAAGGTTGTTACATCATCAAATCAAGAAAAGGTACCTAATATCTTCCCTTATCCTTATTTTTGCATACTATTATGCTCAACTTTGCATAATTTTGAGAAAAGTGTTATATGTCACACAAAATGGTATTTGAAGAAGTTTGGATAATTAAGTAGCTCAAGTTATTGTTCATCTATTTTTAGTCTAATCAGATAATTGTAAGGACGGGGCTATCTGACATCATGAGGCATAAGGAACCTATACTTATAAGCCTATAAGGGGGCATGTATAGATGAAAGATTGAATTATTACATAACACCAAATCTGAACCACCATTTTTCTCAATTTTGTACTTGCCAAATAAAATTATATTTTTGCACTATATATCAAATATGAAAACTATACATTTAGTTTAGTGACATCAAATATTTTTATGCTAAAGTTTCAATGCAGTTAAAAAACATTTATAGGAATAAATTATAAAACACTTTATTTCCTATCAAATAATTATTTTATTTGTTATTTAATAATTATAAATTTGATATCAATTCGTACTTAATTTAACAACTAACTGTCATTCGAATGCCCGCACTTTTGAGATGTACCCTGATCATGAACTCATTGAGATCCTAGAATTAAGACTGTTATAGCCAAAAGATGTTGTTGCTTTCTCTTTCAATGTTTATAGTTCCTGCTGCTAGCTTTTTTTATTTCAATTTCTATCTTAAAAGTCCAGATTCATAAATTAATATGTAATTAAACTCATTCTGTAATAATGAATTATTATGAATTGATGAATGTTACCTTCATTCGTGGATGGCCTTGAAAAATATGATATGCCATCTCATTTAAATACCTAATAGGGTTTTGTTGGTAAGGAACCCTTGATACTGGATTAGCTCATACTAACTCAGCATCGGGTACCCACAAGTTGAACCCAAAAACCTTAATTGAAGTTGGTTATATTTCCTTAATCTTAACTTGATTTGATTACAACTAGGGTTGACTATGGAGGATCAATGCTCCCTCCACAATGAACCATTCAACCCAGGCTGACCTAAGGAATACTTAAGCTCTATTGGAGGAGGCTTGGATGACTGGGACTCAAATTGAGCCCTAACAATGTACAATACTATACATGCCCGAGGCTATCGAGCCTCAATCGAGCTCACTCAAACTCGATTGAGCTCCCTAATTATAATGTCATCAAATGTAATAAAGAAACAAATGCAATCAAAGTGAAAGTAAATGCAAAAAGTTAAGAAATAAGGAGTACCTTTGATCCAAGATACGGTGATTCATCTGGTTGAACGGCAGGCCGAGACCAAGTTTAAAGTCTTCCAATCGACAAGTTTTCAAAAAGTGGGAAGAGTAGTGTATGGTTGATCTTTAAGGAAGAGAATCAGTGGGGAAAGATGGTCGTAATATGGCTTGCGTGCGATCATGCTCACATAGGTGAGCTGGGGAAAGCACAAGAAGCATTGTGCTCCTATCGATCGCAACCACTAAATCAAATCTAGCAATGGTCCAGATCTAACCTAGCAGTTTAAATAATCACGAGCCTGGTCTCAACCATTGAATCTGGGTATGGATCCAACGGCTGAGATTAGATCATATCACAGGATTAATTCACGTCGTCTAACCTAAACCTAATAATTGATGAAATGACTCTGATGGAGCAGATCCACTATTCAATGTTTAGAGCCGAACAATGGATCCTTCATTGTAACTACTAAATTTGTTTTAAAATTATGAAAGTTGAATTAAACAATTTTAATTAATAATAATTAGTACAATTTGTATTAATCAATATCTTGACCAAATGAGTTTCAAAAATTCCCAAAAATTAATTCTTAGTTAATTGGGGTGTGATATAATATACCAAGTTTTAAATTTTATTTATCCTATTTTTTATTTAATAAAATCATGTGATAATTTAGCGTAATAAAATTTTAAGATTGTTAAGCATATTTTTAGAGAATTTTTAGTAATTTTCGGAGAATTTCTGCATTTGCGTACTTTCCAGATTAATTTTAATGTAGTTGCCTAATTAAAAAATCTAAGATAAGTACTTAGATCTCCAATTAAAAATTATGTTTCACCATTGACTTTCTCACCCCCAAATTAGTCAGGCATAAAATTTTAGAATTTTTTAGAGCCCATTTAATAGCCTAATTTTAATTATTAAAATAATATTTAATATTTAAATTAGTTTAATAAGTGGAACATACCACCTATATATCCTATCATCATCACCACTTGTAGCTTATCCCTTAATCAAACCCATTTTTCTTTCCCCACTTGCAAACTAAAAAAAAAAATACTATCTTCTAATCAAACTCATTTTAATAAGCAAATTTAAAATACTATCTTCTAAACTTCTCTCACTTCTATTATTCTATTTAATTGACTTAAAGTTAAATATCAATAAGTCAATTAAGAACTCAAATAATTCCAATCTTATAAGTAGATCATTACAATTTAAATAATTCTGGATATCACATAGTTTACAATTATTTGATTTTCCTTGAATACTTGCTTAGTTTTGAGCCTCTTCATTTGAACATACATATAAGATATTGTGCATAAATAAAACTTTTATAATAAAATTATAGGGGTTTATATTATGGTGAATAGCCAAGGGCAGGTTATAGGAGAATTAATGATACCTCATATTCTCAGAAGGTGAATGTGAGTGTTATTTTCATTGAAACCCTATTTTTCCTTATTAGTTGGGCAAACGTGCTTAACTCCTCATTTCATTCTGTATGTGCCCACATAATGAAGCTTCTATAAAATAACTTCAACTAATATTATACGAGTCTTATACAATTTTATTGATAGTAAGATCTCATCATAGCCTTTTAACTGTATTTCTATTATATAGTTCTAGACTATACATTCTTAATCCAAGAGATTGAGATTTTTCTTTACTTACTATTCTTTGCACGTTCTATCTTTAGTACTGCGCATTACTTACTTACAGTTTATATAGAATGTAGTGTATGTTACTTTATTTTCATTTAAATGCTTCACTGCTTTTATTTTACTTACTTAGCATAATTTTCATTTGGACATATACATATTTCCATTTTTTTTATTTTTAAATGCACTTTAGTAGTTTCTAGCCTTATTTAGGATACTTTTCCCTTACTTTTTTGGTTGTAAGCTAGAATGACATACATGTGAGTGCTTTTACTCCTTTACTTTCAACTATTCTTCTTCTTTATAGTTATATATACTTTCCTTTTCTACTTGAATACTTTCAAATGCTTCTTTGCTTATTTTAAATTATAAATTAGCTTATAAAATCCAAAGGAAATCATATGTTAACCAATCTTAAAATGTGCTTAGATTATTTAGTCTAACTATTCTTTTTATTTTCTTAGCTTTGCTCTATTATTTTAAATATTAAAATATGATAGATTAGGAGCATTATAATTTAGGTGGAGCTGGACCTAGTACCTGAAGAGCTATAATAAATAATTATTTCCGCTTTCTATTAATTTACCTACACTTTTAATTCATGTGAGAGAATGATTTATTTTCTTACTCTTTCAATTATATGCATGTAATAACTTAAATTGCTTGTGATGTTTTTACCTACATTATGTGCTGATTTTACTTATTTTAAAATTGCTTGGGTTGAATGAGTGAATAATTATTACTTGTATTACCTATACTTGTATTATTTTTTTTCATGCTCCCTACATACTTTCATTGTATTATATTTTCCTATTTGCATATATTGCAAACAATTTTAACTTAACAATGACTCATAAAGTGACTTGGCCACTTAGCTGTGATGACCCACTTAAGTAGTAATAAGTGAAACTCTTAAATATTGAGGTGATTTTTCAGATAACGGTGGAGTTCTTAATAAGAACTCCAAAGTTAAGCGTGCTCAAGCGGGAGCACTCCCAGGATGGGTGACCTGCTGGGAAGTTATCTTCTGTGGGCAAAATTGTGAAGCTTTTCAGGCCAAAGCGAACAATACCTTGGTGCTTAAGATTTTGGGCTGTTACAATTGGTATCAGAGCAAACCATAGGGTGTCAGATAGGAGCTAAGTGCCATACAAGGTAAAGTATCACTTCATGTGAGCAACCTCTTGAACCCATGATGGTTAAGGTGCTACATGGTTGTGGGTACCTCTTGCACCTGTAGGGGTCACCTCTAGTCCTATCTACCCAATGGATGGTTCCTAGATCTGTGTGTGGAAACTGACGAGGACGTCAGTTACTTAAGTTGGGAGATTGTGATGACCCACTTGAGTAGTAATAAGTGAAACTCTTAAACATTGAGGTGCCTTTTCAGATAATGGTGGAGTTCCTAATAAGAACTTCAAAGTTAAGCGTGCTCAGGCGGGAGCACTCCCAAGATGGGTGACCTACTGGGAAGTTATTTTTTGTGGGCAAAACTGTGAGGCCTTTTAGGCCAAAATGGACAATACCTTAGTGTTTAAGAATTTGGGCTGTTACATTAGCATCTAATGTTAAATTAGCTTTCTTCTAATTTAATATTAAATGTGATGAATTCATAATTTATATCATAAATAAAGAAAAAATCTCATTCATATCCTTATTAAAAATAGCCCTCATTGATTAAATTCTACTTATTTTTAAGTAAAAAGTGAGCTCAGCAATTCTGGAGTATTTTTGCAATTTTTGGGAGAAAATTGTGGCGGCACGCTCTAGCACGCTTAGCGCGCCCCAGCGCGCTCTGGCTACTGGCTTGCATAAGGCACTAATCTAAGGGGATTCCTGAAATCTGAAGCGATTCCGCTACGACGCGCCACATCGCGCCCTAGCGCGCTGCAAGGAGATAGTTTTCGTAACTCAATCGCTCCACCGCGCCGCAGCGGGTGAGTTTTCAAAACTCAATCGCTCCAGCGCACTGCAGCGAGAAAGATTTCAAAACTCAATCGCTACAGCGCAGTGCAATGGGTGAGTTTTTGAAACTCAATCGCTACAGCGCGCTACAATGGGAGAGTTTTTGAAACTCGATCGCTACTAGGAAGTTATTTTCTGTGGGCAAAACTATGATACCTTTCAGGCCAAAGCGAACAATACCTTAGTGCTTAAGAGTTTGGGCTGTTACATTAGCATCTAATGTTAAATTAGCTTTCTTCTAATCTAATATTAAATGTGATGAATTCATAATTTATATCATAAATAAAGAAAAAATGTCATTCATATCCTTATTAAAAATAGCCCTCATTGATCAAATTCTACTTATTTTTAAGTAAAAAGTGAGCTCAGCAATTTCTCAGCAATTCTGGAGTATTTTTGCAATTTCTGGGAGAAAACTGTGGCGGCACGCTCTAGCACGCTTAGCGCGCCCCAGCACGCTTAGCACCCCCCAGCGCGCTCTGGCTACTAGCTTGCATAAGGCACTAATCTAAGGGGATTCCTGAAATTTGGAGCGATTCCGCTACGACGCGCCACATCGCGCCCTAGCGCGCTGCAAGGAGATAGTTTCCGTAACTCAATCGCTCCACCGCGCCGCAGCGGGTGAGTTTTCAAAACTCAATCGCTCCAGCGCACTACAGCGAGAAAGATTTCAAAACTCAATCGCTACAGCGCACTCCAGTGGGTGAGTTTTTGAAACTCAATCGCTACAGCGCGCTACAATGGGAGAGTTTTCGAAACTCGATCGCTGCTGGGAAGTTATTTTCTGTGGGCAAAACTGTGAGACCTTTCAGGCCAAAGCGGACAATACCTTAGTGCTTAAGAGTATGAGCTGTTACATTAGCATCTAATGTTAAATTAGCTTTCTTCTAATCTAATGTTAAATGTGATGAATTCATAATTTATATCATAAATAAAGGAAAAATCTCATTGATATCCTTATTAAAAATAGCCCTCATTGATCAAATTCTACTTATTTTTAAGTAAAAAGTGAGCTCAGCAATTTCTGGGCAATTTTGGAGTAATTTTGCAATTTCTAGGAGAAAACTGCGGCGGCACGCTCTAGCACGCTTAGTGCGCCCCAGCACGCTTAGCGCGCCCCAGCGCGCTCTGGCTATTGGCATGCATAAGGCACTAATCTAAGGGGATCCCTGAAATCTTGAGTGATTCCGCTACGATGCGCCACAGCGCGCCCTAGCGCGCTGCAAGGAGATAGTTTTCATAACTCAATCGCTACAGCGCACCGCAGTGGGTGAGTTTTCAAAACTCAATCGCTCCATTGCACTGCTGCGAGAAAGATTTTAAAACTCAATCGCTACATTGCACTGCAATGGGTGAGTTATTAAAACTCAATCGCTACAGCGCGCTACAATGGGAGAGTTTTCGAAACTCGATCGCTACAGCGCACTGCAGCAGATGAGTTTTCGAAACTCAATCGCTACAGCGCGCTGTAGTGGGCAAGTTTTCAAACTTAAAACTGCTACAACGTGCTGCAACAAAAGAGTTTCAAAACTCAATCGCTACAGCGTGCTACAGCGGCACGCCAAATTCCTGTCTTCTTAGGGCATTAATTTTGGCTGAGACAAGACCCCCCAGCTTGCTCCTTGTCTCCCAGCCACCATATCTTCTGCAACAGAATATTTTTTAAAGGAAAAATGAATATTTTTAAGTAATTTGGTAATTAAAGAATGGAAAAGGGGATATCTTGTCATGCCTCAAGTGAGCTAAGCACTCATTGATGTAGAAATTTGGAGGGAAGAAGCCAGAATTTGAAGCAATGAAAGAGATTTACTCCTCTATATATGCAGCTCTTCTTCTCAAAAGAATGATTCCCAATTTTCATTCAAAAATTCAGTTTTTAGGGGCTGCATAAAAGAAGGAAACTTCTCCAAGGGAGGTGGAAAGGACCATTACTAGAGGAGAAAGAACCAAAGGCTGCACTAGGGAGCAAAAGAAAAGGAGAAGAGGAAGAAGATGAGAGATCTAGATAACCCCATTAAGTGCTGTTCCTAATAAACTCTTAATCTTGCTTTTGATTTCTTTTAGTAGATCATGAAAGGGTCTTCATCTTTATATATTTTTATTCTTTTCTCAGCTATTATGGAAGGCCAAACCCTATTTGGGGAGGGTTGGGCTGAGTCCATTGTGAAATGTAAATGACTTAATGAATGATGTAGAACTTCCTAAAGTATTAAAATAAAAATTTGTTTTTGAATGGTTCAATAAAATCATCTTAAGATTAAGTTGTGGATTAAATGAAAAACTTATGTTAAGAAAATATAATTATAAATACGAACAATCAAAATAAAAATCTTGTGCTCCATAGCTCAATGCTTAATTAAGAGCGGGATATGTGTGCATGAGGTGCTTAGAACTAAGTGAGAAGTTCTTAACCTAATTGCACCATTTTTACGCTCAACTAAGGAGTCGAAGCGTGTTAGCTAAGACCCACTAATGGAGCTTCATTGCTCAGCACACATGAAATGAGGAAGTGGATTTTTTGAGAGCTCATGGATGACGTGGCATAGTTCATAGAGCCCAATGAAATCACTTCCTTGTTTGATATGCGCATGATGCATGTGATGCTCATTAGTGGAATCAATGCTTTTAAGACCGCCTAATTAAAATTATTATTTTGGCAACCTGGACGTAGGAAAACTAAGATGCTTTAATTGCGATCTCATGGGAATTTTTGTGCAAAATTTGAACCTTAGTGTGTTCATCTCTTGCACAAGATTTGCACTTGAAGGATTTAGAGGATAACTCTAAGGAATACAATGTGCACTTGATTAATTAGCATAATGATAAAGAATGAAAAGTGCTTGAGAAGTAATATAACATGAGGTCTCTATCATTTCACATGGAATAAGCCCAACTCTCCTCTCTAATTTAAATAGTTTCTTAACTCTGAATTATTGCTTTGTTAACAGAACCAAATTAAGGTAAAATCATACCGTTTAAACATTATTGAACACAGATATACCTTAGTAACAAAACAGACCATTCCCTGAGGATGATAAATCTCGGAACTTACCGTCCAAATTATTACTTCATACCACATACACTTGTGCGCAAACACAGACATGTATTCTACTGTAACAGTCCCAATAATTGGATAAAAGATTAATCCAGATATTGGAGTATTACCTTAGAACCCAACACTTGATTAGAAGAAAACCAATCAAGTACTGATGCTAAGTGGCCAAGTCACTTTATGAGTAGTTGTTAAGTTAAAAATAAATGAAAATGAAGGTACAAATAAATGCAAAAATGCAAGTATTTACAATATTATAAATTAAATTAATCCACTCATTCATCCCAAGCAGTTTTAAACATAGAAGGTACAACACAGATTAATAAATGTAGGCAAAAGTAACTTAAACAGTTTATAAACCAATTATTACAAACCTAAAAGTAAGAGAAAAATACAGTAAGTAAATCACTCTCTCTCTTATACAAGTAAATTATTTAAAATTAAGTGGAAGCAGAATTTCTTATAAGCCCTTCAAGTACTTGGACCTGCATCACCTGAATAAAAGGGCTATTGATCTATCATATTTTGGTATTTAAATATGATATGGCAAAGTCAAGAAAAAAAAAGTGTAGTTAGACAAAACAGTTAGCACAATTTAAAATTGGCTATGTTTTTAGTTTAATAAGATATCACAGTTATGATTTACAATTTAAAGTAAACAGTGGTGCTATAAAAACTATAAAGTATGGGAAAGTGAAGTAAGCATAACTGTAAGGAAAATAGTATGAAATAAATTGAGTAAAAATACTCACTTTTAATAAAGTTCTAGCCTATTACTAAAAATTAGTAAGGGAAAGTATTTTAAAGGCTAGAAACTACTATGTGCATGAAATGAAAGTAATATATGATCAATTGGAATATATGCTAAGTAAGCAATTGACATACAGTAAAGCATAATTGAAGTTAAGCAACATATACTATATTCAAATTAAACTGGAGTAAGCAATACACAATACTGAAAATAGAGAGTGTAAAGCTAAAGGAAATGAGGAAATATCTTAGATTCTCAATCTAAGATAATCATAGTCTAAAACTATGATATGAAAGTATAACTGAACAGTTATGAAGAGATCTTATAATTTGTAACAGAACTCTTATATCTTTAGTTAAAATTACATTTAGAAACTACCTCATTCTATAGGAGTACACAACAGAATGGGCGAGGAGTTAAGCACGTCTGCTTAACCAGATATAGTGGGGAAGTTGAACATTCATATTTACCCTCTCTAAAATATGAAGTCCTAATATAAGCACTTTTTTTTGTACTTAATTTGCCATAAGGCATTCCCCTTTAAAATTTTAAGAAAAATTTTTATTTATGCACAATGCTCTTGAATGAATGTTCAAGGAAAGAGGCTCAAAGCTAGGCTAGCACTCAATAGATTGCAAAAATTATAAATGTATATGATATCTTCTTATTTATCTAAGCTTTGAATAATTTACTCATAGTTGGAGTTAATTAAACTCCAAATTGACTTATAGATATTTGATCTTAAGTCAATTCTAAAATGAATGTAAGTTTATTTTCATGAAACTTAAAATTATGAAAAAGATAAATTAAACTCAATTTGAAATAAAAGAAAAACTTATTTAAAGCTTAAAAAGAAAAAGAACTATTATTTTCAATTAGATTGATTGAGAATTAAAGATTAAAAATGAACCATTGAAATGAATGTTTTGAATTGAATACTAAAATTTTCTGAAAATTTTCCAAGTCTTAAAATTCTTAGAAATTTCGGCAGAGTCTCCTTTGTTTTTTCTCAAATAAATAATTTTCACAATCAAATATAACTCAATCCATTGACTATTTCTAGTTCTAAAATAGAGTTCAATCCTTTTTATAGGATTGCTCATTTCCAATTCTAACATTGAGTTTATTTTCAGTTCTAAAATAGAGTTCAACCCTTTTTATAGGATTGCTTATTTCTAGTTCTATAAATATATAAAACTAAACTAAGCAGTTTATTCATCATATATAAAACATCTGATAAAAAGAGATACAGAATTAGTAATTTATAAGAGCAGCTTTATGTGGTATTTAACACATAGCATTTAATTTAACATTCATGTATTATTTTTACAACTTATCCTGCAAGGAATCATCATTAAAGTTAGCATTCATGAAAATACAATTTATGTGAATCAGCAATTGTAAATCATAGTATTATGGTTTTAATAATTCATGGATGCCATTATGAAATTCAGCAATCGAGAAATACAGGATTAATAGTTTATAACTTTATATACAGAGATGGCAGTAGAACGACAGCATTTAAAAATGGCAATAAGAGAATTAAATGACAGCATTAAATTACTAAGTAGTATATGGTTCCATTTATAAATATGACAGTAATAAAATAGTATTTGGATTCTTTTGAGATAATTCTATAAAAAGCAACATGTGATTCAAGACAGTAACTAACTTTATATTGTAAGGAATATAAAAGCATTTGAATTCACCTAGACCTTATGGCAGTATTTAAATGTAAGTTCAAAGGCAGCATTTGTATCTTTGCAAAGTAAATGATAGTATTTGAAATACATAACAACTTATGAATTTCTCAACTTAAATAGTAGCATTTGGAGTTCTTAATTTACTAGGTAATATTTGTATCTTATAAAGTAAACTATAACATTTGAATCTCCTAAATATATAGCAGCAGATAGCATCAATAACATATGATCCTATAAAAGAATAACAACTTGGATGCTCATATAATATATTGGAAACTTTTGTATATCCCAATTAGATAACAACAATTTAAAAGAAAGGCGACATTGATACCCAAGTATAAAAGATGGCAGCATTTGCTTCTCATGATTATATGGCAACATGTGTTTCTAATGAAATAAAATAATAGCGTTTGGGTCTCCTAAATACTTGGCAGCATTAATTACATTGAGTTAAAAGACATCATTTAATTATTTGACTTCATATACAAAATGACTGCATATAACCTTACACTAATAAGGGATGACATTTGATCTTTTAATTGAAAATACAATATTCAATTTTAATGAAATAAGTGACAGCATTTGAATAAGTAGCAACGATTTGATTCATGTTGAATTTAAATAACAACACATATTCTTTTATTTCATTTGATAGCAACATTGAAACACTTGAGATCTCATTGATCTTCCTTTAAGAGATAATTGGCAACATTAATTTTATTGAGATAAAGCAATATATGTTTCTTTTGACAGCAATTTGATTCTTTTAAAGTATGACTAATTAACAATTAAGCTTTCATCTAATTACCTGTAATCCTTAAATCCTCGTGCAAAAAGCCAAGTTCGTTGGATTATCAAGCTTGAGCTTAAATTCAAGTCGTCCCACAAGCTTATTGATCAAGGCATGCCTTCTTCTAATCAAATACTTCCAGTTATTATTTATTTAACGTGTTTCTGTCTGCTTGAACATTCCGACTATTGCTAGGCAAATCATAGAAGTCCTCAGTGCCTTATCGTTCACTGGAAACTTGGAAGCGAATGCTGCCAACTCTATGGCTAGTTTTTTTTTCTCCTAATGAACTTCTTATACCACTTTTAACTAAATGTAAATAAATGCCCAAATATGTTTAAATAACAAATTTAATAGGATTTCAGGGTTGATTTTTCTTACCGTCAAATCTTAAATGGTTCTCTCAAATTGTACTTGCTACAAAATATAATAAAATTTTCACGGTGGTATAGTGTGGCTCTCTTTGAAATGGTTCACTCACCTTGCCTTTAATTTTCTATTTTCCTTATGATTTTATTTTCATATTGGCTGTCTTTCCAAAGAGTAACTAGGCAGTTCGATATGTTTCTCAATTCAATGTTGGCACTAGTGGTGATTTAGGTTGATAGCATATGACAATCCTGCAAGTGTTCTTATAGAGTAATTAAGCAATTTCACATATTTCACAGTATGCTTTCAAAATCTACTTATAATATTTTTGAAGTTTTAACAATTTACACCACCCCTACAATCACTTTTACTCCTCCCAAAGGTATTATCTCCAAGATTACCATTTGGCTGAATAAAGTTATAGAGAGGTTTAGGTGCATTTAAAAGCAGCATAGAGTGTGATTAATATATCACAAATGATTAAACTCGTAATATATATTGATGATATTATCCTTACCAAAAGTGGAAACTTTAAAGTAATTGAAAAGTATTATAGCACAAAAACTTCATAATTAAGCAACACAAATATATAACAAAAATTCTTTCCAAATAATGAGGAAAATCACTAGTACAAATATAATAGAAAAAGATTTGTTAACTATTCTTGCCTTACAAGATCATTCCCTTTATTTATTTCGGATGAAATTAAAGGCAGCAATTAACTGATGTAAATGCTGTATATAAAGGGTAATTCAAACACCTTCTAACAACAATTATAGCACATAATTCTTATAATTTGAAGAAAAGAAAATTATGAGATTAATGGTGGTTTAGGTATACACCAAATTATATAAACTTGATTCTTATGAAATCTGATTTGAATAAATTATAAAGAGTTCTCTGTTTGACAACAAAAAATCCTAAAATAACCTTGATTTTTGTATAACAATACTGAAAAAAAATCAGGTGGAGCACTTGTGTTGGAAACAAAGTTTCATCATAAGATTATCTGAGCGTCTTAGAGATAATTTCAGATTATTTCATACGAACCATAATTGATAGGAAAATTAAGTGAAGTACTTTTCCTTACTTCATGTTGTATTTTAGGATTCATATGTTTAAATCGAATCAGAGCACATAGCCAAGTATTCAGCATTATAATTGATTGATACTGAAAATATTATGCAAAGGAAGGTATACACATAGAGTATAAATCGGAACGAGAGTACATTTTTATTATTTTTCAAGAAAATTAAGCAACTACTCATATGTGCTATATACGATAAATAAAGATCATCACTTTTATATTTGGCACTTAGCATGGGCATCAGTGATTTTAAAAATAAAATGCTATATATTTAATCTCTTTGTACAAATAATACTAGAGGATAAAATAATATATGAATCATCTAAGACGACTATCTTTAAGCTTTACTTGGCTAAAATTAGTTCAACAGCGTCATGGATATACTCATTCTTTATCACATTTGTTCATGAATACTAAAACATATACTTTTCATCGAATACTCGCAGTTGGAAAATATAAGGAAAAGGTAATATGCATCAAAACCTAATTTATATACTTAAATAATCTTAGATTAAGTGTATGCCAAACGAGTAGCCATCAAGCTTGTGAATATTTTCTCATCATTTAAACAGAATCATTGATGAAATACCTTCGCGTATATAACAAAATATCCATCACAAAACTATCTATGATTCCTATGAATCCCTCAAGATGAGTTTATAAAGACTATATTGGAAAATAAATCGAGTAGAGTACCTTTGCTGCTTCACTCGGCTAGAAGAGGGCTCGGCAAAATGGAGAGGTTTCGGCGAGTGGAGGGTCGGTTTGGCGAGTGCAAGGCTCGGCTAGGGCTTGAATAAATATCAAGATGGGGCAATATGGGCTTAACTGAAGATGATAGCCGACCTTCCCGACTTGCGATGAGAAGAGGTCTGGGCGACTTACTATTGGATCTCGCGAGAGGTGGAAGCCACGCGTCGCCGAATTGCATTCGAAGGAGGGAGTCGTGGGCTTCGGATGAGGATTCGGCGTGCGAATCGGATAGGATTAGGGCAGAGAAGAAAAATTGATTTATATATGTCTATGCATATATATTGTATATATATATATATATATATATATTAGTTTAAAATCTTTCATTTAAATTAGAATTTCTAGAAAATTTTGGAAACTTGCTTTTTGGCTAAATTGAGGGTAACGGATTCAAAAATGAAGTCGAAATTTTAATTGGAAGTATCTCAATTATTTGATTTATTAAATTATGAAAATATAATAAAATAATCAAGAAAATTTGACTTTCTCTAAACTGATCAAAATTTCACCCCAAGCTAATTTGGGTGTGATGAACGCAATGATAAAGTCCATTTTTGATTCTGAAGTCTAAATAATTTAAGTATTTTCATAATTATCAGAAAATTAAAAAATGCTGGAAATCGACAAACGATCTCCAATTCACATAAAATTTGAGGTGGAGACTTTTAACTCTATTATAAGAGTAATAAAAGAGATTTAGAGTCAATTAAATCACTAATTGACAAGTAACAACCTCTGGATTGTTACATCTACAGTCTATCAAAATGCTAAGGTAATACTCTAATGTTGGGTTTAACCCTTATCCAATATTGGGGTCATTACACTTCACCACAATTTGTTAATATCATTGCAGTGAATAATATATTACATGCCTATTTTAAGTTGAAACAATAATTGTTTAATGGTTATGCTTATCTTTTAACTATAGAATATTGGTTGCATCAAGTTGAAATGAAGCTTGGTGTGGTATTCTTTGTGAAGAAGGTTTTTCTTACTATATACTTTTTTGAGGGTCAAGCCAAAAATTGCCAAGAGATTGGCAAAGGAAAAGATCATTACTTGGAGAATAATTTGTAGATATATTCATCGCCAAGTACGTACCCTTGTTAACACATGCTATAATGCAGAATAAATTCATGAAACTATCCCAAGGGAATTGTATTGTAGCTGAGTATGAAGTAGAATTCACAAAGCTATTTCATTATACTTTGAAGCTAATAAGCAAGAAAGAAGTTTGATACGAATATTTTTAAACTTACTCTAAAAATCCCTTAAAAGGAATTTAGTACTCCTATGTTCAACAAACTTTGCTAATTTACTAAAGCGTGGAAAACTATTAGAATATGAAGACGCTTCCATGACAAAAGAAATGAAAAGGAAGGAGCCACCCAAGCCCACACGAGGAAGATCTTAAGAAGCACCGACCACTCTCCGTTAGCCAAATTTTTAATATAACAACCAATTTAGACATAAAAATCGATGGAGCTGTGTAACAAACCTCATCAATATGGTGAATTTTATCATTTAGAAAAAATGTTTCAAATGTGGCCATTAAAGGCATCGCATCAATAAATGTCGAACATTCATCACAATTGATGGAGTTACCAGATAAAGAAGAATGAAACAATGAGTACCATGAATGCTTCTAGGATGCAAACTCAAGCCAAGTTCATAAGTTAGTCCATCAGCATCTTAAGAATTGGGGTCTTCTTAAGAAAAAAGGAGTGAGAATCTTGAAGGATATTGCGATACATATAGTTTGAACTAAAAGAAGCATATGTGTATGTGCGTGTGTAGATTTAGACATACATATGCACGTGTATATATGCATATGAATGTATATACACATGAGTATGCACTTTCATACATATGTATACTTTTATATGCTTATATACCCTTATGCTTTTGCAGTATACTTGAGAAGGAACATATGCAGAAGGTTCCTTATGCTTCAACGGTTAGGAGCTTACTGAACGTGATGATCTGCACGAGACTGGATATTGCACATGCAGTGGGAGTGGTCAGCAGATTCATGGAAAATCCAGGGAAGCACTACTGGGATGTGGTTAAATAGATTTTGAGGTATTTGAAGAGAATAGCGGGGAGCTATAGCAAAGTGCTTTGTTCGCTACAACACTTTTTTTTGTGTGCAAGCTCAAGAAAAGCTTCTATGGCTTAAAACA
The DNA here is from genome assembly GCA_016760335.1 of Gastrodia elata. NCBI lineage: Eukaryota > Viridiplantae > Streptophyta > Magnoliopsida > Asparagales > Orchidaceae > Gastrodia > Gastrodia elata. The sequence continues at coordinate 90,633,320 of CM028670.1, read as the reverse complement.
TGCGCCTAACGCCCTGCGATATGGGCCTGGGCACCCCGTTGTACGGGACTGGGTCCCTATAGTGCAATGTAGCGCTCGTCGGGTTCTTACTTCGGATTTAGGTGCTACCTTAAGTGTTTTTGGGGGTATTTTGAATCATTTGGGGTCCAAATGAAGCCTAAGTATATAAGGGAACATGTTGGAATATTTCCTATGGGTGGAGGAGGAGAAATCAACCCTAAATCAGGTTGTGGCTACTAGTGCTCTCCTTCAACCTAGAGTGAGAGCTAGAAATTTCTGGAGAATAAGTTGATTGGAAGGCAATGTAAGCGGTAGTTCCTCTTTGTTCTAGTAAGATGAATATCTCTATAACTTTATAATCATCTTGTTCATAATTGATTTTTTGTGGTGTGACTCTGTAATTTTTTCCCTTCATCGGATTTTTCACATAAATTTCTTGTGTTTGGATGCTTGTTGATTATGCTGTGATTGTGCTGTAGCTTTATTCTATTTTGTTCTGCGCTTGAATAAAATCGTCTATTGCTTGATAATCATCAACGTAACCCATCTGTACCGCTTCCCCGCGTGCTCTTACAAGATCTTTGGGTTAATTGCATATTTCTAAAAAATGAGGATAAAATTAGACAATAACTCATAAAATTTGATGAAAATTAAAAAAAAGATTTTATCATAAGTAAAATTTATTAGAGTCAAATTGAAAAAAAAAGCTTTGAATTAAAATAAGCATAATGAATCCATCAATAAGTAACCAATGTGAACAAATAAATCAAATCCATTGGAGGGGCAAATATGATTATTATGTAAGGATTAGAGAAAAAAATATCAATTATTATTTGGTGATGTTGGAATTTGAATCATAAACCTCTTGTATATAATACTAGCATCTACTATTTGTAGCTACAGTATAATCAAACAATTATTTTTAACAAACAATAAGTCAAATTTCAATGCTACTAAGTAGGGTCCACCATATAAACCATCTATTTTTATACAACTACAAAAAATTATTAAGCAAAAAAATGTTACTTTTCCTAAATATCTTCCAAAAAATTTGAATGATTATAATTTAAGATTTAAAAAATATATTTTTATGGGCCTCATAAACAAAAGTGAATTTAATAATATTTTTTTATTCTACTTAACTCCCTAAATCATAGTCATCTATACTTCTTGAAAAATATTTAAAAATTATGTAGCAATACTCAAAAGCATTTTTTTTCCTTAATTTTAAATAAAAAATATACATATAGCTAGTTAGATTTAAATATAAATTTTGTACCTCAAAAACATCATTTACAAAGCGTCTAATCTTTTTTATTAGATAAAGAGGAATGCTGCTATTGAGGTGACATCTAAAAAAATTCATCAAATGGAATTTGAACATATTTCATTAGTGTATATTTATTTACATTAAAATAATACCAATATTATTTTACAATTTTATATTGAATACACCCAAAAATTTTATTGGATGAACTTTTTTAAATATCATCTCAACTGGTCTAACCAATATTTCTCTTAGATAAATAAAAAACAATTTCTTTTTTTGGAGGCTCGGTGAGTGATCAAGTGAGGGATCAATCGAGCGTCAAAATTTCTTGGCACAAAACTTTTCTAACTGAAACAGTACAAAGTGTTGACGGCTGATGGAGGCGCTCAGAGCCACTTATGGCTCAATTTCCGATTCGGACTCGGACTCGGACTCGGACAATTCTTATCAAGTCAACATGAACACGAGCAGATCTCTGAACCCTAAGGAGCACATGCGCTTACCCCCCCCCCCCCCCCTCCGGTCGACCTTCTTCAAACCCACAATTCTTTGTTAGGTATCTTACCATTCTTTTTTTTTTTTGTCGTTTTTAGAAGCATCATTATTCATGATGAGGGTGATTTCATTTTTTCTATATTCCGAATGCGTAAGAACATAATATGACAATGTTAATTTTATGCTACTGATTGTGTTTTTATTATGGAAATTTGGAATTTTGCTTATGTTCGTATATATAATCGTATGTCTCAATTATCCTATGAAAAGTTACTAAATTGTTTTCTATTAATAATTCCTTTATAGTGAGAAACAGTGATGCACATATCGAGCTTTAAGATTTATACTAAGAAAAAGGGTATTACTGTAAATGCCTTATATTAACACCCTCTAAATAGAGAGATGCATTCGAATTTCTTTTAATAACATATATGCGTCTGTACAAACCCTGAATGCATCAAATGATCTGTTTTCCTTTCAAGTTGATTCAATTACTTCTTAGAGGTAATCTCACCTCATGTAAAATATAACTGACAAGAACCCTAAATCAAGCATAAAATGCTAAAAATAGCATTAAAATTTGTTATTCAAATAGAACTGAACTAAATAGGTATTAAAGCTTATGATACTTCCAATTTTTCTTCAACATTTCATAGGTTACACCAACAATGAGTTACCATAATATAATTAATACAACTGCACAAACCCTGATTTTCTGATGACGGTTGAAATTATTCAATTGTGCTTCATTAAACGAAAATAAAAACTTTAATTTTAATAGAAAATTAAAAAAAATTTGCATACCACTAAAATTTTCAAAATATGTAACTTATAATGATATATGTAGTATAAGCGCAGTGCTCTCAAAATTAAAGTAACATAGCAATGCAATTTTTGTTGCTTGTGTGCCTTGCTCTTAAAAATCAGAGCCACAAAGATTAATCATCATACCTAAAGTGCCTATTAGGGACTGTTTGATTGCTTATCTTAAGCAAAGTTATTAAGATAATGCTTTACTTGTGTTATTCAAATACTAGTATCTATTTAGTTCATTTTTATTTGAATAACAAATGTTAATGCTATTTGAGTATTTTATGCTTGATTTAGTGTTCTTGTCAGTTATATTTTACATGAGGTGAGATTACCTCTAAGAAGTAATTGAATCAACTTGAAAGGAAAATAGATCATTTGATGCATTCAGGGTTTGTACAGACGCATATATGTTAATAAAAGAAATTCTAATGCTTCTCTCTGTTTAGAGGGTGTTAATATAAGGCATTTACAGTAATACCCTTTTTCTTAATATAAATCTTAAAGCTTGATATGAGCATCACTGTTTCTCACTATAAAGGAATTATTAATAGAAAACAATTTAGTAACTTTTCATAGGATAATTGAGACATACGATTATATATACGAACACAAGCAAAATTCCAAATTTCCATAATAAAAACACAATCAGTAGCATAAAATTAACATTGTCATATTATGTTCTTACGCATTCGGAATATAGAAAAAATGAAATCACCCTCATCATGAATAATGATGCTTCTAAAAACGACAAAAAAAAAAAAAGAATGGTAAGATACCTAACAAAGAATTGTGGGTTTGAAGAAGGTCAACCGGAGGGGGGTAAGCGCATGTGCTCCTTAGGGTTCAGAGATCTGCTCGTGTTCATGTTGACTTGATAAGAATTGTCCGAGTCCGAGTCCGAGTCCGAGTCCGAATTGAAAATTGAGCCATAAGTGTCTCTGAGCGCCTCCATCAGCCGTCGACACTGTACTGTTTCAGTTAGAAAAGTTTTGTGCCAAGAAATTTTGACGCTCGATTGATCCCTCACTTGATCACTCACCAAGCCTCCAAAAAAAGAAATTGTTTTTTATTTATCTAAGAGAAATATTGGTTAGACCAGTTGAGATTGTATTTAAAAAAATTCATCAAATAAAATTTTTGGGTGTATTCAATATAAAATTTTAAAATAATATTGGTATTATTTTAATGTAAATAAATATACACTAATGAAATATGTTCAAATTCCATTTGATGAATTTTTTTAGATGTCACCTCAATAGCAGCATTCCTCTTTATCTAATAAAAAAGATTAGACGCTTTGTAAATGGTGTTTTTGAGGTACAAAATTTATATTTAAATCTAACTAGCTATATATTTATTTTTTATTTAAAATTAAGGAAAAAAAATGCTTTTGAGTATTGCTACATAATTTTTAAATATTTTTCAAGAAGTATAGATGACTATGATTTAGGGAGTTAAGTGGAATAAAAAAATATTATTAAATTCCCTTTTGCTTGTGGGGCCCATAAAAATATATTTTTTAAATCTTAAATTATAATCATTCAAATTTTTTGAAAGATATTTAGAAAATGTAACATTTTTTTGCTTAATAATTTTTTATAGTTGTATAAAAATAGATGGTTTATATGGTGGACCCTACTTAGTAGGATTGAAATTTGACTTGTTGTTTGTTTAAAATAATTGTTTGATTATACTGTAGCTACAAATAGTAGATGCTAGTATTATATACAAGAGGTTTCTGATTCAATTCCAACATCACCAAATAATAATTGATATTTTTTTCTCTAATCCTTACATAATAATCATATTTTCCCCTCCAATGGATTTGATTTATTTGTTCACATTGGTTACTTATTGATGAATTCATTATGCTTATTTTAATTCAAAGCTTTTTTTTCAATTTGGCTCTAATAAATTTTACTTATGATAAAATCTTTTTTTTAATTTTCATCAAATTTTATGAGTTATTGTTGAATTTTATCCTCATTTTTTAGAAATATGCAATTAACCCAGAGATCTTGTAAGAGCACGCGGGGAAGCGGTACTGATGGGTTACGTTGATGATTATCAAGCAATAGACGATTTTATTCAAGTGCAGAACAAAATAGAATAAAGCTACAGCACAATCACAGCATAATCAACAAGCATCCAAACACAAGAATATTATGTGAAAAATCCGATGAAGGGAAAAAATTACAGAGTCACACCACAAAAAATCAACTATGAACAAGATGATTATAAAGTTATAGAGATATTCATCTTACTAGAACAAAGAGGAACTACCGCTTACATTGCCTTCCAATCAACTTATTCTCCAAAAATTTTTAGCTCTCACTCTAGGTTGAAGTAGAGCACTAGTAGCCACAACCTGATTTATGGTTGATTTCTCCTCCTCCACCCATTGGAAATATTCCAACATGTTCCCTTATATACTTAGGCTTCATTTGGACCCCAAATGATTCAAAATACCCCCAAAAACACTTAAGGTAGCACCTAAATCCGAAGCAAGAACCCGACGAGCGCTACATTGCACTATAGGGACCCAGTCCCGTACAGTGGGGTGCCCAGGCCCATATCGCAGGGCGTTAGGAGCATGTTTTAAGCCATAGAGGCTTTTCTTGAGCTTGCACACAAAAAAAAGTGTTGTAGCGAACAAAGCACTTTGCTCTAGCTCCCCGCTATTCTCTTCAAATACCTCAAAATCTATTTAACCACATCCTAGTAGTGCTTCCCTGGATTTCCCATGAATCTGCTGACCACTCCCACTGCATGTGCAATATCCAGTCTCGTGCAGATCATCACGTTCAGTAAGCTCCTAACCGTTGAAGCATAAGGAACCTTCTGCATGTGTTACTTCTCAAGTATACCGCAAAAGCATAAGGGTATATAAGCATATAAAAGTATACATATGTATGAAAGTGAATACTCATGTGTATATACATTCATATGCATATATACCCGTGCATATGTATGTCTAAATCTACACACGCACATACACATATGCTTCTTTTAGTTCAAACTATATATATCGCAATATCCTTCAAGATTCTCACTCCTTTTTTCTTAAGAAGACCCCAATTCTTAAGATGCTGATGGACTAACTTATGAACTTGGCTTGAGTTTGCATCCTAGAAGTATTCATGGTACTCATTGTTTCATTCTTCTTTATCTGGTAACTCTATCAATTGTGATGAATGTTCGACATTCATTGATGCGATGCCTCTAATGGCCACATTTGAAACATTTTTTTTAAATGATAAAATTCACCATATTGATGAGGTTTGTTACACAGCTCCATCGATTTTTATGTCTAAATTGGTTGTTATATTAAAAATTTGGCTAACGGAGAGTGGTCGGTGCTTCTTAAGATCTTCCTCGTGTGGGAATGGGTGGCTCCTTCCTTTTCATTTCTTTTGTCATGGAAGCGTCTTCATATTATAATAGTTTTCCACGCTTTAGTAAATTAGCAAAGTTTGTTGAACATAGGAGTACTAAATTCCTTTTAAGGGATTTTTAGAGTAAGTTTAAAAATATTCGTATCAAACTTCTTTCTTGCTTATTAGCTTCAAAGTATAATGAAATAGCTTTGTGAATTCTACTTCATACTCAGCTACAATACAATTCCCTTGGGATAGTTTCATGAATTTATTCTGCATTATAGCATGTGTTAACAAGGGTACGTATTTGGCGATGAATATATTTACAAATTATTCTCCAAGTAATGATCTTTTCTTTTGCCAGTCTCTTGGCAATTTTTGGCTTGACCCTCAAAAAAGTATATAGTAAGAAAAACCTTCTTCACAAAGCATACCACTCCAAGCTTCATTTCAACTTGATGCAACCAATATTCTATAGTTAAAAGATAAGCATAACCATTAAACAATTATAGTTTTAACTTAAAATAGGCATGTAATATATTATTCACTGCAATAATATTAACAAATTGTGGTGAAGTGTAATGACCCCAATATTGGATAAGAGCTAAACCCAACATTAGAGTATTACCTTAGCATTTTGACAGACTGTAGATGTAACAATCCAGAGATTGTTACTTGTCAATTAGTGATCTAATTGACTCTAAATCTCTTTTATTACTCTTATAATAGAGTTAAAAGTCTTCACCTCAAATTTTATGTGAATTGAAGATCGTTTGTCGATTTCCAGCATTTTATAATTTTCTGATAATTATGAAAATACCTAAATTATTTAGACTTCAGAATCAAAAACGGACTTTGTCATTGCGTTTCTCACACCCAAATTAGCTTGGGGTGAAATTTTGATCAGTTTTAGAGAAAGTCAATTTTTTTTGATTATTTTATTATATTTTCATAATTTAATAAATCAAATAATTGAGATACTTCTAATTAAAATTTCGACTTTATTTTTGAATCTGTTACCCTCAATTTAACCAAAAAGCAAGTTTCCAAAATTTTTTAGAAATTCTAATTTAAATGAAAGATTTTAAACTAAACATATATAAATCCATTTTTCTTCTCTGCCCTAATCCTATCCGATTCGCACGCCGAACCCTCATCCCAAGCCCACGACTCCCTCCTTCGAATGCGATTCGGCGACGCGTGGCTTCCACCTCTTGCGAGATCCAATGGTAAGTCGTGACCTCTTCTCATCGCAAGTCGGGAAGGTCGGCTATCATCTTCAGTTAAGCCCATATTTCCCCATCTTGATATTTACCCAACCCTAGCCGAGCCTTGCACTCGCCAAACCGACCCTCCACTCGCCGAAACCTCTCCATTTTGCCGAGCCCTCTTCTAGCCGAGTGAAGGAGCAAAGGTACTCTACTCGATTTATTTTCCAATATAGTCTTTATAAACTCATCTTGAGGGATTCATAGGAATCATAGATAGTTTTGTGATGGATATTTTGTTATATACGCGAAGGTATTTCATCAATGATTCTGTTTAAATGATGAGAAAATATTCACAAGCTTGATGGCTACTCGTTTGGCATACACTTAATCTAAGATTATTTAAGTATATAAATTAGGTTTTGATGCATATTACCTTTTCCTTATATTTTCCAACTGCGAGTATTCGATGAAAAGTATATGTTTTAGTATTCATGAACAAATGTGATAAAGAATGAGTATATCCATGACGCTGTTGAACTAATTTTAGCCAAGTAAAGCTTAAAGATAGTCATCTTAGATGATTCATATATTATTTTATCCTCTAGTATTATTTGTACAAAGAGATTAAATATATAACATTTTATTTTTAAAATCAGTGATGCCCATGCTAAGTGCCAAATATAATACAAATAGTAGATGCTAGTATTATATACAAGAGGTTTATGATTCAAATTCCAACATCACCAAATAATAATTGATATTTTTTTCTCTAATCCTTACATAATAATCATATTTGCCCCTCTAATGGATTTGATTTATTTGTTCACATTGGTTACTTATTGATGGATTCATTATGCTTATTTTAATTCAAAGCTTTTTTTCAATTTGGCTCTAATAAATTTTACTTATGATAAAATCTTTTTTTTAATTATCATCAAATTTTATGAGTTATTGTCTAATTCTATCCTCATTTTTTAGAAATATGCAATTAACCCAAAGATCTTGTAAGAGCACGCGGGGAAGCGGTACAGATGGGTTACGTTGATGATTATCAAACAATAGACGATTTTATTCAAGCGCAGAACAAAATAGAATAAAGCTACAGCACAATCACAGCTCTTATCCAATATTAGGGTCGTTACACTTCACCACAATTTGTTAATATCATTGCAGTGAATAATATATTACATGCCTATTTTAAGTTGAAACTATAATTGTTTAATGGTTATGCTTATCTTTTTTTTCAATTTGGCTTGATTATGCTGTGATTGTGCTGTAGCTTTATTCTATTTTGTTCTGCGCTTGAATAAAATCGTCTATTGTTTGATAATCATCAACGTAACCCATCTGTACCGCTTCCCCGCGTGCTCTTACAAGATCTTTGGGTTAATTGCATATTTCTAAAAAATGAGGATAAAATTGGACAATAACTCATAAAATTTGATGAAAATTAAAAAAAAGATTTTATCATAAGTAAAATTTATTAGAGCCAAATTGAAAAAAAAGCTTTGAATTAAAATAAGCATAATGAATCCATCAATAAGTAACCAATGTGAACAAATAAATCAAATCCATTGGAGGGGAAAATATGATTATTATGCAAGGATTAGAGAAAAAAATATCAATTATTATTTGGTGATGTTGGAATTGAATCATAAACCTCTTGTATATAATACTAGCATCTACTATTTGTAGCTACAGTATAATCAAACAATTATTTTAAACAAACAACAAGTCAAATTTCAATCCTACTAAGTAGGGTCCACCATATAAACCATCTATTTTTATACAACTATAAAAAATTATTAAGCAAAAAAATGTTACATTTTCTAAATATCTTTCAAAAAATTTGAATGATTATAATTTAAGATTTAAAAAATATATTTTTATGGGCCCCACAAGCAAAAGGGAATTTAATAATATTTTTTTATTCCACTTAACTCCCTAAATCATAGTCATCTATACTTCTTGAAAAATATTTAAAAATTATGTAGCAATACTCAAAAGCATTTTTTTTCCTTAATTTTAAATAAAAAATAAATATATAGCTAGTTAGATTTAAATATAAATTTTGTACCTCAAAAATACCATTTACAAAGCATCTAATCTTTTTTATTAGATAAAGAGGAATGCTGCTATTGAGGTGACATCTAAAAAAATTCATCAAATGAAATTTGAACATATTTCATTAGTGTATATTTATTTACATTAAAATAATATCAATATTATTTTAAAATTTTATATTGAATACACCCAAAAATTTTATTGGATGAACTTTTTTAAATATCATCTCAACAGGTCTAACCAATATTTCTCTTAGATAAATAAAAAACAATTTCTTTTTTTGGAGGCTCGGTGAGTGATCAAGTGAGGGATCAATCGAGCGTCAAAATTTCTTGGCACAAAACTTTTCTAACTGAAACAGTACAAAGTGTCGACGGCTGATGGAGGCGCTCAGAGCCACTTATGGCTCAATTTCCGATTCGGACTCGGACTCGGACAATTCTTATCAAGTCAACATGAACACGAGCAGATCTCTGAACCCTAAGGAGCACATGCGCTTACCCCCCCCTCCGGTCGACCTTCTTCAAACCCACAATTCTTTGTTAGGTATCTTACCATTCTTTTTTTTTTTTTGTCGTTTTTAGAAGCATCATTATTCATGATGAGGGTGATTTCATTTTTTCTATATTCCGAATGCGTAAGAACATAATATGACAATGTTAATTTTATGCTACTGATTGTGTTTTTATTATGGAAAATTGGAATTTTGCTTATGTTCGTATATATAATCGTATGTCTCAATTATCCTATGAAAAGTTACTAAATTATTTTCTATTAATAATTCCTTTATAGTGAGAAACAGTGATGCTCATATCAAGCTTTAAGATTTATACTAAGAAAAAGGGTATTACTGTAAATGCCTTATATTAACACCCTCTAAATAGAGAGAAGCATTCGAATTTCTTTTAATATCATATATGCGTTTGTACAAACCCTGAATGCATCAAATGATCTGTTTTCTTTTCAAGTTGATTCAATTACTTCTTAGAGGTAATCTCACCTCATGTAAAATATAACTGACAAGAACACTAAATCAAGCATAAAATGCTCAAATAGCATTAACATTTGTTATTCAAATAGAACTGAACTAAATAGATACTAGTATTTGAATAACACAAGTAAAGCATTATCTTAATAACTTTGCTTAAGATAAGCAATCAAACAGCCCCTAATAGGCACTTTAGGTATGATGATTAATCTTTGTGACTCTGATTTTTAAGAGCAAGGCACACAAGCAACAAAAATTGCATTGCTATGTTACTTTAATTTTGAGAGCATTGCGCTTATACTACATATATCATTATAAGTTACATATTTTGAAAATTTTAGTGGTATGCAAATATTTTTTTAATTTTCTATTAAAATTAAAGTTTTTATTTTCGTTTAATGAAGCACAATTGAATAATTTCAACCGTCATTGGAAAATCAGGGTTTGTGCAGTTGTATTAATTATATTATGGTAACTCATTGTTGGTGTAACCTATGAACTGTTGAAGAAAAACTGGAAGTATCATAAGCTCTAATCTGGTAAACAATCTTACTTAATACGATCAAAATTTCTACAGAAGCTCCTTTTTTTATTTTATTTTTATTCTAAAATTTGTGTTGGCCTTACATTCGCTCAATATAAATTTATACTGGTTTTCTCAATGAATGCTGAGTGGTCACCAAGGCTGTTGAAATGCTGTGTAGATTTTACAACTTGCTATGGAAACCGTGTCAGGAGCTTCCCACACATGCAGGGAAACTATGCCCTACATATTTTCATTCCAGGTTTTCTACTTTTTATTATTTTGTGTAATATATATATATATATATATCTTAGTTTACTTGGTTATCTATTTCATTCTTATCCGCATTGTTCTCATTTATATTTGTTGCATGCTTGTAATGGCTTTCAATGTCGTACTACATATGTTTCATCTTTGTTTGTTCTTGTCTGAAAAGTTTCAAGTTGCTATCTTGTTTAGGGGAAACGATTAATATACTCAAAATGACCTTTCAAATTATTTAAATATCAGTTTCATCACATAAATATATGAAAGATTTTGTGGTGCTAAAATGATGATGCATATGAGCTGATAATGCAAACAAATGTTAAATAAAGATAGCCAAAAGCACTAAGTGAGTCAATCAATGTTACCATATACAGTGTACAGTTATCGTTGAGCATATATCTCTAATCATGGCTTTGATTACAGTGTAATGAAACCAGACTTTCTTTTCAGTTGTTTTTCCATGAACAGAGTTGGGAAGATTTTATATTCAATACTTTATTCTTATCTATTGCTGTAAGCCTTTATTGTAAAATGCTAAACCTTGCAGTTTATTTATTTAAGAATAAAGAAAGCCTTTTTCATACAAAATTTTTGTTTCTATGATGGTTGCTATCTCCCTCTTTTTTAGGGAATGGCTTTGGGTTGGAAACTTCAAGTCATCCTTTGTTTTAAGGCTTTCATTGCATGTACCAAAATTTCCCATGATTACAACATACCATTTTCTTACCTTCTCAAAGTGTATCTTAACCACTGATGTTAAAAAATTCAAATTGAAAGATATAAGCAAGGGAGTTATGAATAATGACTATTAATATGTCCACAAAGATCCTAACTTTACGGGGTTCGTTAGAAATGTACTAAAGAAAATCATTCTACCGATGCAATCAGCTTAACTCACAATGACTGAAAGGGTTATGCTTTGTAGACTTCATTGTTGATTCCAATGATATCATGATTGTTTGAAGTTTTGAATTAACAAATCTATTCCTTGGAAAGCAAAACACAATTTTCTTAGGAGAAAAGTCAAGAAATTGTAGATCTGACAGGGTAAACATTAAATGTTGCTTTTCAAATGCCTTTATAACAATAACCTGTGGTAGAGATTACTTTCAAAAGATTTAATCTTTAGATAGCTAAAGTGATTTTTTTGAAGTAAAAGTTAAGGGCAGGCAACAATCTCCTTGCAATTTCTAGAAATGAAAATTTTAGATGGCCGACATCAACAAGGGTAGTAAGGATGACAAGTTGAGAACTATCATTATGGCATTTTTTCTACAGTTGATGTAAGATACAAGTAACACAATAAGTTTTGTGATGTTTGGGCGAAAGAGAGATAAATTAGGGTAGTCGATTGCCAGTGCAAAACTTTGTTGAATCTTGTAAAGACAAATCATTTAAATAATTGTGTTAAAGCTAGGGAATCCCTTGGAAGAAATATGCTGCATTGCCTGAATGCAGTGATAAACGTGCAAATGCCATTACATCGGTGCTCAAGTATAGTGTCAAATAAGTAGAGTTTCTGTATTATGTACGAATGCTAGTAAAGAATCCCGTCTATGATTCTAAATTAAGATGGGGTTAGTTGAAATATTGACATCTCATTAGCAAGCATTTTGAGTTAGTTGATATTATGATAAATAGGAGGATTAATATATTATGCCTTCAAGAAATTAAATGGGTGGGAAAGAAAAAAATAAACTAATAGTTTAAGGTTTTAGCTTTTGGTACTTGGGTACAATTGCCATAAGAATGGCGTGAGTTTCATTTCTTATAAAAATTTAAAGAATAATGTTGAAAATGTTAAGAGGTTTAGAGGTAAAATTATTTTTCTTAAACTTATAACTAATGGAATAACTTATAGTATATTAAAGATGATAAAAAATTCTCTTAGGAATGAAAATATTTAATATAGATGGATGAATTATCTTAGTAAATTTCTTAATGCAAGTTATACCAATATAATCAATATAACTAAGTTTACTAGTTATTAAAATAGTATTAATTACACTTTCGTTCATTGTGTTAGTAAAGTTGAGATTTATAATGTTTTAAAAAGGATAAAGAGCGAAAAAGCAATAGTATCACAGATGACATCCTTTTTGATGTATGAAAATGTTTGGGTGAAAAAGGGATTTCTTGACTTACGGAGTTATTTAATATTATTTTGAAGGCTAAAATGATGTCCGATGAGTGGAGAAAGAGTACTCTTACTATATATAAGAGTAAAGACGATGCTCAAGTTTGTGTAAAGCATAGAGGAATCAAGTTAATGTTTCATACATTGAAACTTTTGGGGAGAGTAATTGAATACATATTATGAAGGGTTATTTATGTTTCGCAAATTCAATTTGGTTTTATCTAGGTAGATCTACCATGGAAGTTATACACATTTTAAAAGGTTTGATGGAGAAATTAAAGAAAGAAAATAAGATCTTCTTTTAATTATTTTTGATCTTAAAAAGGTTTATGATAGAGTATTGAGGAACCTCTTTGGAAAGTTTGGAGAGAAAAGGGATTGGTGTTGCATATATTAAAATTGTTAGAGATATGTATAATGGAGCTGTAACATGTGTTCGATGGCAAGGTGGTTTGTCTAATGATTTTCGTATTATTATTGGATTACATTATGACTCAGCTCTTAGCAAATATCTTTTTGTTTAATTATGGATATTTATACAGAGCACATTCAAGAGGAGGTTCCTTGGTGCATATTATTTGCAGATGACATTCTGTTATTTGATAAAACAATGGATGAAGTTAAGGCAAAGCTTGAGTTATTTAGGACTATTTTAGAACTTAAAAGTTTTCATTTTAGTAGATTTAAAACATAATATTTAGAGTATAAGTTCAATTGTATTAGAAGCTCAAATCTCGAGAACATAACTATTGAGAACCTAGTGATTAAGATGAGTGAGAGATTCAAATACCTCGATTCAAGTATTCAAAATAACGGTGAAAAAGTGAAAGATGTGATTAATAGGATTCAAGCTAGTTGGATGAAATGGAGGAGTGCTTTCGGAGTGTTGTGCAATTGAAAAATTCCACTCAATATTAAAGAAAAGTTTTATTGAGTAGTTATATGACCAGCTATGCTATGGGGTTAAATGCTGACAAAGAAGAAACTTGAGGATATTTAGTTGGATGAGTGGGTATACTCGTAAGGATAAATTAGGAATGAGTTAATCCGTAGCAAGTTTGGAGTGGCTCTAATAGATGATAAGATTAGAGAATGTAGCTTTAGATGGTTTGGGCATATTAAACATAGACTGTTCAATGCCCTATTAGACAAATTGAGTTTATGAATGTTGCCCATATTAAAAAAGGAATAGGAAGACCGAAAAAGATATGAGAAGAAACCATTTGAAAGGATCTTTGCTGATTGGAACGTTGTAGTGAGGGGCTTCTATTTGATTGTTCACAATGGAAACAAATAATTCATGTAGCCCACCCCACCTAATGGGATTAAGGCTTGGTGCTATTGTTGATGTTGTAATTGTTCATGCTCACACAAATTTACCCAAAGTTTCCCTGTTGATTTCACATCAAATTAATCTGTTTACAATAACTTTAGGATTCCTTGCTGTTTGGAATCAGCAAATCTGTTGTTGGACGGCAAGATACAAATTTATTTTTGGGAGAACATTCAAGAAACTATTTATTTGATAGGGCAAATACCAACTGTTATTTTCCAAATGCTGGTAGATAACAAGGTATGGTAGATATTTCTTGCATAAAATTTGATCTCTGGACAACTGGAGTGATCTTTTTTTGCAGTTGAAGATAAGGGCCACAATTTCCTAGCAATTTCTGGAAATGAACTCCTATGAATGGATGTCTATTAACTTAACGGGTGAGGTGTGAAAAATGGAAAGCTGTCACTTTCTGATTTCTTCTATGGTTTTGATATTATGAAACAAAATGGTTTTTGTGATGTTTGGAGGCTTTACATTAGAGAAGAAGGGAAAGTAAAAATATGTGGGGTTGAGAAGGGGATAATAGCTAGAGGAATGCTAGAAAGATGTGAAGAAAACTTACAGAAGAAATATAATTTAAGAATGCATAATAATTCTAGTTTTTTGTCATTCAAAATTTAAAATGTTACATATATTTAGAGCCCTTAAATGAACTCTTCATTAAACCAAATATGTAAATTACCAAGGAAATAAAAGAGATACTATTAATTATTTAGAATGAGGGCTTTTTATTGATTGTTTTTTTCTTTCCTTGGTTTGCATAGATTTGGAATCTTTTTTTTCATTTAAATTAAAATTGAATTCTCTTATTACTTACTCATTAATCTATCCCTTAATTGAATATATTGAAACATTTTCATAATTAGGTTCTTAAATTTGGAAATAGTTTTTCCATCATAATTTTTCAGAACACCTTTATCATGATGCTTTTATTTAATTAACTTTCACCTTTGAATTCATACAAACTTATTCTTTATTTGCTAATTATAGTCATTTCACTATATTAAATTATCCCCAAAAGTGGTTTCTTAAAAGTGATTTTTTTTCTTTGCATAGCCAGCTTTGCAAACGTGCATCCCTACATAAAATCACACAAAAGTTTCTCTAAATTATAGAGTTGAGATAATTGAAGCTGATCTTTATGAGGGTGCTTTTGTCGTATTGATTTTCTTTATTGGAATTTTTTCTTACAAGAGCTTGTCTATCACTCAAAATGTTCTTTTAAATAACTAACACACAAAGGAAACCTGAAGCATAATAGAAAAAGCACAAACTTTCATTTATATAAGATTTAAGCATATTGTATAAGAGGGGTCTATGCTGTGGTAGCATTGAGAACTAAGGGCCATGAGATGAGTCAACATATTATATAAGAGGCATTTATGCTCTGGTAGCAGCGAGAGCTAAGGGCCATCAGATGCGTCAACATACAATTATGGAAAACGATGATAAAATAAATCATTGTTACTTGAATGTTTTCAAAAGATTTTTGTGTTTCCAATGCCAAGAGCTAAATGAGGGGGGTTCAAAGGGTTCTCACCAAAATGGAGGAAAGGAGCAAAATGAGGAGAATGTTTGAATAGTACTGTGGATGTCAAAAGACTGTTTGGCTAAACCGGTCCAATGGGTTAAATTATTGAAAAATTTAATAACATACTCTGTTTTCATCATCGCAATATTTGTAACACTTGTAAGACTTCATGGCAAAGTTACATATGACTCATAAGGCAAATACAAATGATTTACAATAAAATTTATTATGATTCAGGACATAAATTAATATGATAGTTCTTTGACATATTGTTTACCCACAATATAAAACTCATGTCATAAGGGTCAAAAACAACATAAAATATATAAAAAAATAAAGAAACACATCAAGATATATCATATGCACATGAAATTTAGACTAAAGATAATGGATACGTTAAAATAAAATAAAGCCCAAGTACTTGAATATCTTAAATGATGTGTATTCTTCGTAAGACTTGTTTCAATGAACTGCCAAATGAATATTCAAAATATACGGAGGAGGTAATAGGACAGAGCTACACCTTGAAAACTCATGAATGTTTCATATCATCATTTGGTTTCGTTAAAATTGAAAAATATCATTGTTTTTGTATAACTTGTTAGAGGAACTTGAATCTAACAAGAAACTCCTTTGGAAAGTTACATGCTCTAGTGTTTACAAATGAAAAAAATGATAAAATATGACAAGAAATAACACATGATTATTTTTTATCTTAATAAATTGAATATAAAGGCTCTCTAAGTCCATTCAAATAGTCTCTGAACGTCATAATAAAACATTCTGTTAAGCATGGGCAGCTTTCAAATGTTGGAGGGATGGTTGGTGAGCTTATGTCCAGTGAATGGCTACTTCCATAAGATTTCAAACCTGAGCAGAGATTGTCGCAAAGCTAGCTTTTGTTGCACTCGCCTTCTAGCTCACCTTAGACCATTGCTATGAAAGATGTCTAAGCTTCCCTCATGGATATCTCTAGAAGCTTGCGCCATACCTATGTGATTCTATGCTAATGCAATCTCAAAATTTCAAAGCTTGAGTTCTTCTCAAATATAGCCATGAGATTTACTAAATAACTAGTATGGATCTCAATATCAATTATGGTGTCCACCTCAAGATCCTAGTGCGCAATATGTAATTTGAAGGACCTCTCTCGACCCAATAAATCTCATCAATGAAGAACTTGCTGTTCAAGTCTTAGCCCCACAACACAATCTAACATATGATTGGCTTGTGTGATAAAATAAGGGTGGGAAGCTAATGAATGTCGAAGGATAAGATGAAGCTCTAGATGACACCACAAAGGAAACTACTAACAACCCCATGAGAAGTACATGAATAAAAGCAAATTGGTCTTAGGCCTTAAATGGAAATTGCATCAATAAATATAAATTTTCAACATTTGATTAAAGAAACTGTATTAAACTTTTCTATGCATTTTGACGAGGGATTGTGTGATGGCCCAATGTTAGATTTAGTAACAACCAATTCAACATTGGGTACATCTCCGCATAATCATATTGGGCGGTTAAACAAAATAACATGTAATAGTTAAACATCCAGAGCCATATAATATGCAAAAATATCATTCCATTCAATTTAAAATAAAATCATTCAGAATATTATAATAATAGTTTAAATGTTTTTAACATATATGAATCACTAATTGTTCTTTATAGCATAAAAATAAACTAGAATTTATTTTTTCCTCAAAAGCTCTAGTTGGCACCCTTATAACTTTTGATAGACTAGCCCCGTTCATACCCAATTCAGCCACCGTTTTGGAACTCTTGCATACATTCACAAGACATAAATAATAATTTGTTCCTTGACATCATTTGGCAGTAAAATAAATATCGCATTTAATATCAACACAAAATAAGTTCGAAGCGATGCTAAAGTAGCAATAAGAACAAATATAAGTGTAAAAAGGAATATCGCATTTAATATCAACACAAAATGAGCTCGAAGCGATGCTAAAGTAGCAATAAGAACAAATATAAGTGTAAAAAGGAATATCCTGAGCACCTTACTTAGGTGGATGTAGCACTCAATGGTTTGATATGTTTGCAAAAGTTATATTTGTAATACTATTAGACTTTAAAAAATGAGGATTTGCATTATTAAAATCTATACTATCTAAAAGTTTTTGTATTAATTACATTTAAAAATCCTTGAACTACTTTTAGTGAAAACTTTGATTTCTTCTCTTTTAAACACTTTAAAATTTTGAGAAACTTTAATTAATCTTAATAACTTTATACTACATGAAATCATGTATTACTTCCCCTTTGAAAATCTTAATCTAACCTAGATAAATTCCTATTGTCTCCAATTCATCTCTCCTAGTTCCAAGTTTAGTTACCTTCCCAATTCCCATTGATATGCTGCCTTAACTAGATCCTTTGTCCACTTAAAGCAATCCTAGCTTTAGCAAAAATATGCTCTAAATCAATTCTCAAATAGTCCCATAGATATATTAAAAGTATATCCTTATCAATATATATTCTCCATATTAAAGATATAAAAATAAATATCTCTATGAATAAAATCAATTCCATTTACATAAAATGAATACCCCTCATTTAACTCTAAGAATAGTAGAGTTCTTACTAAGTTCCATGATTTAACATAAGAAATATTGTAGTTGATGAAAGTAGCATACACTCCACTGAAATCATAATTTCAACAAGAGTGGATTTCCAATGCATCTCTAGGATTAGAAAAATTCTCCCTTGCATTCATTTTAGAATGAATGTCTTGAAATGTCTTGAAGATAAAACTAAGTGCATAGTTCCATAAAGATATTTCACAGCCCATTCAACCCAAATTGAGAATCAAAACTATTAGTTGCTGTTTACAGGAAATATAAAATTTGCAGACCCAATTGTATTGATTTGTTGAATTTGACTTAGGTGGAGATCATATGCAAATCGCAACTTCCACGAGTTTACAATGCAATGCTTTCTAAACCTTTAATGCCATTAATTCATTTCAGAATTATCAGCAAGATATTATGATTCTATGACAAGCAAATAGGCATTCAAAGAAATGATACCTCCAGCGGTCGGGCAAAGCTCCAGGGATCAGAAAGGAAGAGATTGGGATTCCAAGAAGAAGTTCAATAGCATCGAGAGATTGGCTTTGAGCATGGGATCGACAGGAGGGGTCGAAAAAGCAATCAACATCGGGGGAAGAATTGTAGGCAGGAACCAGGAGAAGGATCAACGAGCTGATGCAGAAACGTCCGGTGAAGTGGAAATAAAGTTATCGAATGCCAAGTTGTCAGGGATCATTCTTGCTTTGTCGTAGGCCTTCAATGATTGCTGATCGGCTGGGGCGTAATATCGGGGAAAGATCGAGGTGCTGACGGTTTCTTCCAATGACGTGAGAGCGGTGGAGATTTTAGAAAGTAGCGAAGTGGTGTCATGGAATCACAGGGACCTAAATAGGACGGCCCGGAGGCGAGAATCGATCAGCTAGTTTTGGAAACCGTAGATTTTAAAGTCGATGGTTTCAGGAAGGAAAATAAGGAAGATGATCGATTTTAAAGCTGCTGAGTACATTAATGAAATCGATCCTTGGAAAGATCATCGAATGTACTAAATTTTAACGGTTACCTTCAATATTATACACATATACATATTTATTAATTGCTAAAACAAAACATCCTACAATAATAATCCTTAGCCTAAAATGGTTCTTGATATGTTTTAGTTAGTCCCATCTCTTAGTGGGAATCAATATAAAACATGATTCAGCAAGGAAGTTAATGTAAAATAGAAACTGATAGAGAATTAGCGTAAAACGAAATTTAGCGGGTAATTTTAACTGAAAACGAAAATTTGCATGTATTTAACAGAAACTAAACTAGCAAGAAAATTAATGTCCTTGTTAAAAAAAATGATCTAGGGTCATTACGTTGACTACTTCAATTTCAACTGACTGATCGGAGACTATGAATAGGGTGCAATCAGTGTGAGGACTAAGGGATTAACTATAGGCTCAACTAGTTCATTGAGAGGAACCCATACAGAATGTGCATCGATGCTAAGAGGGTCCTAAAGACATGTAAACCAAGCTATGCATGCGATTTGTTGCAAAAGGATTGAAGCCATGTGTCAAAAGAAACTACGGCATGACCACCACCAGTCCTTTAACCTCTCTATAAAGGTTATGATAATGGGTTTATGATCTGTGGGTTCCTTTATGTGAACTTAGTCTCCTCTCCTTTACATGATAGCCACCTGATGCTAAAACAGCTCCTGATATCTTCATCATGTGGGATCAACCCTATAGTGTGTGCACATTGTTTCAACTCTTTCTAATCTCATAAACCTATGAAGGAGGTAATTAGCTATAGTCAGACAATGATGCATAGTTGTTCTATGTCTTAGATTATCAAAGAATGCCATGGTGCGTTCTAAACATAGCGAGCCCATTTTGTGTATTCTCTGATGGCTCTAAGAGGATTCACTAATGACTAATCGTGGCTCTTGTTGTTCTCTTCATGATGTAGTAATTTGTAGCCAAAGAGCTGAATAACTTTAGTACTGTTTGCGCTCTCAGCTGCTTGCTGAAATCTTTTGAACCCCATAATGCAAACTATCTGCATTTTTTTTTAAAGCATAAGGCTCTCTATGATGCATCATAATTTATTTTGCCCATCAGCATCTCTTGATGCTATATGAGGCAGACTTGCATTTGAGCTAACTCGCAAGAATCATGCATATCAATCTCATTTCATATCATATCCTTAGATGGTTTGATCTAAAGCATCTAGTGAGCCAACACTACCAAAGCATCTTGCCAAGAGTGACTGCTTGTCGGCAGCAATAATGAGGTGATTATAAAATAAAGTGCAAAGAAACACTTAACATTTTATCACGTTTAAGGTTGACTGGTGTCAAAAAATCAAAGCATAATGTAATACATTCCTAAAAAATCACCACCCACTATATGTTTGTCTATCAAAAAATGTCTCGACAACCATCTGAAACACACAAATCAAGCATTGAGCTCGTTTTAACACTTGGATACAAGCTTAGTTAACCCATAGTAGGGGCCTTAGCTTGAAGCATGCATGTCATCGAGACCTTTTTGATTTAATTTAAAAGATCAAAATCAAGAACTTGCATGCGCTTGAATTAGGTGACCGAGATCTTTGGACCTGCTCAATTTTGTTGGTGTCAAGAATCTGTGTATGATCATCTAGCCACACAAAGCTCTTTATGCATTTAGCCTAGCTGATTAAGAATCGCTTGTGCAAAACCCAGATGAACGAACTGGCCGATATGCTCAGTTTTGGAAAGTGAGCCTCGTGCATTTACTTGAGTGGAACACTTAAAAGCTATGTTAAAACTTCAAAGATCTAGTCAAAGGCCAAGTTCGAGTAGCATAGGTGCTCACCCTCATACACGTGACCTTTGCGTGTGGTTACACCACCGAATGCAAGACAGTTGCTGACTACATGCGACCAAGGGGCAGTGTCATTTATGGTGGCTCCATCCGACTTCAATCATTATTTTCTTATGGACAGGGCTT
The DNA here is from genome assembly GCA_016760335.1 of Gastrodia elata. Classification (NCBI taxonomy): domain Eukaryota; kingdom Viridiplantae; phylum Streptophyta; class Magnoliopsida; order Asparagales; family Orchidaceae; genus Gastrodia; species Gastrodia elata. Next base: position 90,611,767 of record CM028670.1, on the reverse strand, counting down.
CACATTCTAACTACTGTGCAAACCATCTATCCCGGCATTTTATAAAAGCTAATTGCAACTTATCTACATATTTCAAACCATCTCTTGTGACTCCGCCCTAGATGAAACAGCGAAATCATCCTTGTGATTTCTTTACCACGTCATCGTGATCCGCCGGAGAGTGGTTGAACGTTGACATTACTTCTCATGCTTTCCCTAACGTTAAAGCATCAATATAATTGTGCCTTGTCAGGCAAGATATGTAACATATTATAAGACTCATTAGCATAAGGGTCAAAATAATTAAAAAATAATTAAAAAATAAAATGCACATCATGATATTTTTATAAGAATATAAAATCTAGATTTAAATAGTAAAAATACATAAAAAATAAGATGTCTCACATAACTTGAAGGATGCATCAATATCCTTGCTGTATTTCTTGCACAACATTGTAGAATAGTCACGTATGGTTTCAACACTTAATCCTACTTATGTAGTATTGTTAGGTTGAGTTTACCTTATTATTCAGCATTTTGCACAATTTGGTCTTACCACTTTTTATCCAAAATTGACTAGGTATTCATGCATGCATTTCTCATTATGGGTGCATCATTACTTAACTTTTACATGTTTCTCTATTGAACTTTGGTATCTATCTCTTCCACTCAATGACATAATTCACTAGCTAGAATCACAGCTCTTGTGACATCAGTTAATGACATATTTGTTCAAAATCTTAACTTATGGCATCATCTAATTATTAGCTTTGTGTTGCGCTTTACTTTTTTGATGTTAGCATTTAACCATCATTGCTAAATTGTGGAGTGATTAAAAATTTCTTCAAGAGTGGATTAGGTGTTAAGATCTGGAAGATTTTGAATTGTGAGGGACAATAATAGTGATTTTAACATGAATGCCTTCAAGAGTGACATAGAGGGATGAATTAGATGGTTTTGAAGACTGGATGGGTTGAGGGATGAATTAGATGGTTTTGAAGACTAGATGGGTTGTTATTGAGGCATGGAACATCATTGACTTCTAGGACCTCATTTTGGTAGCTCTTCAGTGGTTTTGAATAGCTTTTAATTTATTTTATTTTTGCTCCACTTGAAACCAAACAAAAAAGTTCAAACCCACATGTTATTTACTTCACCAACCTTTTCATCTATATAGCTTATGTTAAGGTTTAATAGGCTTATAACCTCTAGTTTTAGAGGTCTCGGATGTTGTATGTCTTACCGAAGCAGCAAACATTTTTGCTTGCGAAATCATTTATTTTCTCTCAACGATGTGATACTCTATTTCCTCCTTTGCTTTCTTTTTTGTAACTATAAAGTGCTCTTCTTTTATTCACAATGTTAAAAGGTTGGTTTCTAGTTTGAAAACAAACAAAAGGAAAAAACTATTTGATTTATTTTTGCAGATTAAATAAACCTGCATGCTTTTAATGCAAAGAGAAACTTTATGTTCTTTTTATTCTTGTTTTTTTGTTATCTTATTATCTGTGAGGCCTTTTTTAAATGCAGATTTTTAGATGCTCTAATTGGAAAGTGGAGTTAATTTTTTGTCCTTATTAAAAGTGAAATTGGTAGACATAAAAATTTGACAAGAAACTCTTAGGAATGATCTTATATGTGCGGAGTTCAAGAAGGGACTGTTATTTGATATATCACAATGGAGCAAGCGAGTCATGTAGCCGACTTCACTTTGTGGGATCAAGTTTGGATTATAATTGTTTTGTTATTTAATAGATTTTTGAGTTTGGGATTAGTTACATCATTCAATATAATGTTTAGGCGCAGCTTTTTATCTGTCCTTTTGGGTATATGCATGTTGAGCATGATTTTTGTGATACAGTTAATGTAAAATTAATTTTTTTCTTTAGTTGTATTCAACTCTGCATGTTTTTAACAAGTTTTAAATGAGATTTGAATGTGTTGTCTATAATCACAGTGTAATCTACTTTTTGTATGCTGTGTACTTTGTGGACGGGTGGCATATCATTAAAAAACTCCTTGATTTACACTATTGTTTTGATTGCACCCATCATTGTGATGCCATTTTTTATTTTAGAAATATGGGTTGAGAGTCTTGGTTTTAACATTTTGAATTTCCATCTTATTGTACATTTTGTTTGCAGCATTCTTTGGGCTACTGACCTTATATTTTGTTCATTGGGGTTTTGCCGCCATAAAATAACGCTTTATATTCATATCATGGGAATGCCATATGCTTCTTGTGTTGATGATGACAGTGATATTATCATTCTGATATTGTTCCTGCTGCCAAAGTGGGAACTCCCTAGCTTGGAGTCTTTATTGCATGTGATGGCAACACCTCTAGAAGGTCCTTAGCTCCAACTTGGCCTCGATCAATTCTATTATGAATTTATACTTGTGTGCAAGAGTTGGCATCTACTGCGGGATTTCAATGGAGAGTCAATATTGGTGTATGCTTCACCAATTGATTTTGTCATGTTTAAAGAAGCAAAGAGCATATGGTACATTTGGAGATTGCTTTGTACTTTGAATGCCCAATTATTTAAGTATGAAGAGGTGTCATGATCACATCTATTTGGGATGCTAGCTTGGGACTTGCTATTTAGTTTTTCTTTATAGGGTTAGTGAAATTTATGGAACAATTGACATAGAATACTTTCATTATTTAGCTTTGTTATAATTTAATGTAAGCATTTTCTTTCCAATGAAGATAGGTCATTTGTGTTCATTGACTAATTGAAATTTACCCTTGATCTTTAGTTATGCTTAATCATTCACAATTGATTGTGGTTTTCGCTAGTGAAATGATTATTCACTATTTTATTAAGAGATAATGGTCATACAATTTGATCAAGGTATTGATTTAATTTTGTGTTTCTTAAATCCATCTTTTATATTCTTATGAGATCTAAAGTATTTATTTCATTTTTTGTCAAAAAGAATGAATTGTCTGTAAAACATATAGTTCTAAGCAGTTATGCAACTTTTTGTATTTTTAATTTTTTGAATATTTGTTGTTTTTCTTATATATTTGCATCTAGAATAATTTTTTAGTCTAAATATTATATTCCTTAATTTTTTTTATATATGAGATTTAATGACATTTTTATAAAATTCATGTTATGCTCAATCAAATAATGCTATGATGATACCTTATTGTATTGGTTGAATTATCAAAAAAGCTAGGTCATGTGCCTGGCTATATATATGATTAATATATCAAATCAATTGACAAAAAGGAACTGCTAGTTTTCATTTATGCAAGCATGCATAACTATGTTTGAGATCTCTTGTAAGTACATGTGTTACTGCACATGACTGAGGAGCCCTTGAGTATGCTTATCAAGATGCATCATTGGGCACATAACTTCACTTATGAGAAGGTCTATTGTAACGCAGTACTTAGTGATAATTTTTTCATCTATTTTTTAATTTTTTAATCATTTTTTGTGTTTAGATATGGAGTTGGTGATTTTTTAAATGATTTTTCTATTTTAATTGGATTGCATGAAAGATTAATTTTGAGTTCATATCTTGTTGCATTAGTTATGGACATTCTTATTTGGATTTCATGAAGCATTAATTTTGAGGTGGATTGTTGCATGTTGCTTGCTGATAATACTATTCTGAATAGGCTAGAGATGGGGTTAAAGCGAAACTTGAGGTATGGAGACCTACCCTAGAACTGAAAATTTCATTTTAGTAGATCTATAATTGGATGTGAAGTGCAAGTATAATCATAGTAGTGATTATAATATTGGTGATATGATAATTGAAGTTCATATTACAAACAATGAGTGGTCTAGATATTTCAGCTATCATATAAGATATTAGTAAATGGGAGTGTGATGTGATTAGTAAGATTTAAATATGTTTTTTTAGTGAAGTAATACTGCTGCGGCATTGTGTGATAAAAAGTTATCACGAACTTAAACACAAAATTTATAAAATTGTTGGAAAACTAGCAATGCTATTTGAGGCATAGCATTGGCATGTAAAGCAAAAACATATTAATAAGTTAACTTTCTTAGACTTGTGAATTCCAAGGTAAAAGAATGGGTATATGCAAAATGTTATGAAAATAAATGAGTACATTCTTGACAATGTTGGATTAGCTTCACTAGAGGTTTAGCTCATAGGAAGTTGTCTCAGATGATTTAGACATGTCTATATAAACCATTAGATGTTCTATTATGAAAGTTGAGCTGATAATATTTGCTTATGTTACAAACGGAGAAAAACTGATAAAGAGATGGCAAGAAACTACTATGGGTGATTTCATATCTTGGAGCTTAAGGAGGGGCTGTTATTTAATTGATCACAATGACAATTGATTCATGTAGCCTATTCCACCTAGTGGAACCAATAAGCTGTATTGTTTTTGTTATTGTTACAAAAGAGGAAGAGGAAGACCACAAAAACATGACAAGAAACATATTAAGCTCTTATGCATTTGGATCTTACGGTTGTAGTTTCTTGATAAAACATAGTGAAGACAAAGGATTCATATAGCCAAACTTACTTGGTGGGGCTTATCTTGCTACATTGTTGTTGTTGGAGCTTGAGTTGGTGCATTTTTGTTCATTTATGCATCATTTTAGTTCACACAATACCCTTTTTTGTGACTCACCTAAGTTGTAGGGTGGAGATTTTGTTCAACTTTAGATTTCATCGAAAAGTTCGACAATGCTTCTACTTAGCTCCTTGCAAAGGGGGTTGGGGGAGTGCTTGATATAATACACTGCCAAAAAAGCCACTATAGTTGCAAGGCGTTTGCCTATTATATTTTGCAATTTTCTTAAAGAAAATTTATTAGGCATTTAGAATAATTGAAATTGAAATTGTGCCAAAAATTGCACTTGTCGTGCATGATGCATTTAAGCGATGAAACCTCTCACCATACAAAGAAATGTTGATGTGAGGGTGCCTGAAAGTGGCAATGTCTAGGTGACAGGCAAAGTTTCTTAGATGAACTTTAGGATGGATGGACGAATAGAAAAAAAGAATGTGACAAAGTCCTGGTCGTGAACATCTGCAAGAATTATTTAGGGCTTGTTGATTTTTTTTGTAGCATAGTTTCTGAACTCGATTCAGTTGAAATTATACCTTATATTTGTGGCACTCTAATTGGTTCTGCATTCAAAAGATTTGATATTATTTTAAAATCTATACCCTTGGATGCTGGAAGTAACTTTTTGTTTATTTTTTTTCTTGTACTTTATTAGATCTCATATTTCTTTATACTAATAAATTCTCACTCATACTGTTTGACACCAAAAAAAATTCAGATTATATAATGCTGATAATGGAGAAATTTAATGTCACCTTAGCTTCGTAGTATTATATAGATCTATTTTTACGCAATGGAAGGCTAAAACTGCTTTTGTAAGTGCAGTATTTTGCATTGTTATATGCCACTGCCCTCCAAACTTTTGAACCTAGAACTTTTCAAAAAAAAAATTTCATCTTTTGCACTTGACTCTTGGCTTAGCTAGTTAATGCATATTCAATTGTATGACAAGTTTTTCTTATATGCAGTTTGGATACCATCCATGTCAGGAAAGCAGCTGGCTTCATCGATGAAGATCATTTCATCTCTTGTGCCAAACCTTTATGCTATAGATGTGGATATTGCGCTGAATGAGCTGTGCAAAGATGACGAGAAATTTGAACTAGTAATTTTGGGAAGGGAATTCCATATTAGTTTGGGAAGACCCGTTCCTATAAAAGTTCATCAAATTGACTCAATTGTGGCCATGCTTCGTCAAAGGTTGCAGTTTCAGAGAAGGTAAGGTGATGACGCACTTCAAGCTTAAGTAGTTTATACGAAATCAAATGTCTATGCGTTTAGAAATTTTTTTGAAATGGCTGCTGCCCATGGATTGTTTGTGTTTTGTTTTTTTTCATTCTCACTGAATTGTTTGCACTTTTGTTCATGAATAGCAGATACTGTATGGAATTCAATAAATGGGAAGTTTTTGTCAATGATGAACTTACGCGATCATTTCTTTCATTGGAAGTTGCTGGGGGAGGTTTATTGGAGGTATGTACATATATACATTCACGCATTCACACATAAATGATTTTATTTCAAAGCAAACAAAATACACAGCTCAGTTACATTATTAGAAAAAACCAAAATAAATAGAGCCAAAGCACTGTCAAAATGTTGAAAAGGCTATTTTGACATAGAAAATCGGAAAGAAGTGCGGCCAGATGATCAGTCTTATCCCCATCATCACCTATAATACAATTAGTCTCCTTAGAAAATTCGAGTTAATATGAGATCATCCAGCACATCAAAGTCACAAACTAACAGCATAAATATATATACATAGAACATGACCGACATGCAGACTTAGAGAGTCATTAGCTCTGAAATAAGGGGAAGAGCCAATGTTTTTCTGATTGCCACACTCTCCCAACAAAATTTTGGAGGAAAAGCGTATATGGTATTTGACATGTCTCAAATGATTTTGTTAATAATAACAGAATCATTAATTTCCCCACCTGGTTCTTATTTCTTATTATTTCTCTTACACCAGATTTGCCAACATATGTAAGAATCCATTACCGTGCCAAAGTGAGGTTTTTTAAATTTGTTGACAGTACCATTAACCCACTGGTTTAATAAATCAGGCAGGTATTTTTGGGCGGTGAGATAGACAACTGATCTTTTGTAAATTTCCAATTTATTCATACAACATCAGCAATATGATTATTCATAAAGATGATCAATCGATTCAATGTTACAGCAGCAATAACATTTAGACACAAGAATAATACCTTTTGATTTCCTAATTGATTTGCAAGCATTTTTTTACAAAACCTCCACTTAAAAATAGAGATGAAAACCAGAATAATGTTATTCCAGTACAACGAGTGGTCACATATTCTTTTATGCTCTCTACAAAGAAACGAAGCCAAGCTCTTATTGAACTTATCCTTATTTATGAGGTCCGATTGAAAATCTACGTTCAAAATCATTGGATTGGTTGAGGCAATGTTCTCAGCAATATTTGTAGGAAGATAAATTTGGAGCTTTTCATTGTCCAATTCACATCAACTTTGAGACACTCTTTATGCAAATACAAGGGTTCCCAACCGCAAACTCATCATTAAACCTCCCACAATTTCTTCAATTTTTAATCCAAAAACTGGAATCATCATTGAAAGTTTCAAGGTGCATAAATTGCTCCATAGTTTCCCCCTGACTTCTAGTTTTCTTTTTCTAGGTGCTAAAATCGTGATTCGTAGGTTTAACAATCGAGGGGTGTTTTGTTGCACGGTATTTGATTTTAATAAGTTTAGTCCAAAGAGAATTTTTTGTTTTAAAAATCCACCAAAGATTAAAGGATAATGCTTTATGCATACCTTCATAGTTTCTAATATCGAAGCCCTACTTCATGATAAGATAGCAAAGTCTGCCCCAAGTTACCCAAATCATCTTCGAGCCAGTTCCCTTTTATGTACTTGTAAACATGTTTGGTTGAGGATAAAACATTTAATCAATAGAAAAGGGATCGTGAAGCTCATACTTGATTCAAGTGAAATTGTCATAGGAGAGAGAAATGTGCTCCCAACAACGAATGTATTAGTTATTTTCCATTAAGAACTCATCGTATCTATTTTTATTGTGCCCAATAGAAATAGGGACCCCATGATAGGTTAAGAAATCTCCCATTTCGACCCCTCGGTATTTTCTTATGTTATTTCTTAGCGTAACTAGGGTGCTTTGTGGACATAAAAAATGTTTTATTCATTTTAATGTTAAGACCCAAATCTCCTTCTTAAGCAAATTTTATGTGCATTTGAGAGTTCTAATATCCTCATTGGTAAACAAGATGAAGTCGTTTGTATAAGCAACATGAGAGATTTTAAATTTGCCCCCAAAGTTATATCCATTGGTCTTTCGAGAATTTATCATTAATATTTTTAAACTAACAATCCATAACAATGATGAAAAAAATAGGAGATAATGGGTTATCTTGCCCCAAACCATTGCTTGAGCTGAAAAACTCGTTAGAGAATCCATTAATAACCATTGAGAGCCAAATAATACTAAAGATTGCTTTAAGTCTACCAATGATGAAATTGTTAAGCCCAATCATAGCAAGAATTTTGGAAAGAAATTCCCAACTTAGTCTATCATATGATTTGTCCATATCAAGCTTTAACTTCACATTGTAAACTCTATTAATATGGTTTAATGCAAATAAAAGATAATCATAATTTCTGCAAATGATATTTCTTTATCATGGGTATGTCACATGTCAAATTTCGAACGATAAATCAATAATCGCATAAAAATTCATGTTTATGTTTATGCCTTGATATCATGAAGCTACGTTAATAGTTCTAATGGGCAAAAAACTAGAACCTTGGGGTTGGGTTCAATAAAAGCATGTCCTTCATTTGGGCCCTCTCAAAGGCTTTAGATGGCACCCTTATGACTTCTGATGAACTAGCCTCATCTCTAACCTATTCAGCCACCGTTTCGGAACCCTTTGCAACATTTACAAGATCATAAACATCATTTGTTTCTTTTACATCTTTAGTAGTAAAAATAACGCATTTAATAACAACACGAAACATGCTCAAAGCGATGCTTAAGCTGCAATAAAAATAAATAAGAGTATGAAAAGTAATATTCAGTGTATTTTTATGTTTAACTTAATAAAGCGAATCACTCACAAACTTGATGTGTCTGCAAAAGTTATAATTGAAATCTTATTAAACTTTGCACCGATCTATTTATAAGATTAAAATTTATATTCTGATTCCTAAGCCCGATTTTAATTTACAAACTTAGAAGCTCCTTAAGAAGATTGTCTTACTCAAAATTTTAGGAAAATTTTAGACTAAAATAATGGTTTTCCAAAATTCCTAATTTGTTTCAAATTTCATGCAGATTCGAATGCATAATATAAGGATAATGAAATTTATATATTAGAGTCAAATGTATTAAAATACATTAAATAGATTAGAAATTCCTTTGCATGTTTCAATACTTGGCATCGCTGATTTGCACATCTAAATGCAAGGATTAAATATAACACAATTACACAATGCTTCAAACCCAATATTGTAGTAGTTCAAAATCCGTTTTCCTTCATATTCAAATTTCATCACTATATTGTTTTTAAAATTTTATTTTTAGGTCAGAGTTTATCTTTATTCACAGAAGTCTTAAACTGAACAACTGTTCTAATGCTTTTACTAGACTAAGGAATTGAAAACAATTCTATTGCAATGTATAATGTGGACATATCATTAAGTTAAGCCTGAGTGCAACCAAGTTATTGCCTTTTGAGATTTTCTTTTTCATTATCTACAAATCTAAATATAGTTAAATAACACAGTTTTAATTCAGATTCCTAGCATTTGCATAAACACCAAGATTAATAAGGTATAGTTTCTAAATGAGGTTAGGTACATTGCATAGATTTACCTAGTCTAACACACTCATATAGAAATCTAGTTGTAGGTAACATCTAGCATGGCATTCAACCGATTTATATTTTCAACTTAAGTGTATATATCAAATTAATATACACCTTAACAAGTATCCACATACAATTCTGATTCATTATTCTAAGAGTTTAGGCAAAAATTCATTATCAGCTTATTTGAATTCTAATTCCCTCATTTTCTATCATGGATCAGAGAGTAACTTATAATAGAATAAATTAATATGATTAAACCAATAGTGGAAATAGATCTAAGTTCCTCACATACATCTTTATTATTAACTATTGTTAATATAATTTTCTAATTTGATTTGAAGTATTATTAACTCACCTATACGATTCTATCTTATATTAAAAGAATCTACGCAGAGGAAGGTTCGTACCTTTGAGATCGAGCGCAAAGAAAGAAGAATTGAGCAGAAGAGAAGGAAGTCGCGCAAGAAGAACGGTCGTCGGCTTCTCGATCGATTTTCTGTGCCTCTATTGTAGTCTTCCGATCATTTTTTTCTGCTTAGGCGAGCGTCGTGGGTTGGCCGAGAGATCGAGAGGAGCATCGAGGGGTCGAGGCTCTCCCGAGTTGTCGCATCTTGAAGAAAGAAGGGCTAGGAGTCGAGGAAAGCTTGCTGTGAGGGGCTGTTGGTTCTGCGGAGGTTTAATATGATGTGCTTACGTAACACACGTCCGCTTTTTGCGCTATTAGGGTGCGTAAGTTATGGATCTTCAGTGCGACTCGTCGATTCCTACTCTCAAAACCGTTGGCAGCTTCTGCGTTGATTACGGAAATCGAAGGTTGGGAGCGTGCGTTCCGCATCCTTTCCTGATAGAACTGTCGGCTTTAATTGCTGACAGTTTTTGGAAGAAACTTTTTCTGCCTTATTTCGGAGAGGTAGAAACTTTTAAATGCTTCACTAATTTGCATTTAATTTCGAGATTAATGACAGAGCTAAAATTCTATTTTAGCATTATTTGGCTTTGAGAAACTTCTCCAATTTATTCAATACGTAACAGAAATTTGACGAAGACAGATTTTAGCGGGAATTTTAACAGAAAATAGAAATTGGCAGGTAAACAACAGAAATTAGGTATAGCGAGGATTTTAGCATCCTTTGTCCAAATGGCCTAGGGCTAATACAATTAGAGGGACAAATTCACTTTGCTTTTCATCAATACTGCTAAGGATGAATAGCTTGAGTCTTAGTACCAAAATTTTAGAGATTATTTGCTAAAATTAGAGCAAAGATTGAACAGACAAGACTTATCCCACCAAGATGCATTTTCATTTTTTGAAATGAGAGCAATGGAAGTTTTAACAAAAATTTGAGCATAGAGGCACTACAAAAAATTCTTTGGTGGCATTACTGACAACCCTACTTGATTATTTCCCAACATTTAATATAGATGTTAATTGGAAAACCATCAGGATCAGGCGAAGTACTTTGTTTTAAGGAGGAGATGGTGTCCCATATCTCTTGATCTGATGGGATAGCAATTAAGACTCGATTATTTTCATTATTTATAGAACATGTGGAGGGATTTAAGCTAAAAGAAGAGAAGCTGCTGTTTGTATTATTGAATTTTTGAGGGAAATATATATTATCAGAATTAACAATTTCCTCTTCAATGATATGGGAACCATCATGTTGAGCCATCTCATGAATTTTGTTGTTTATGGCATTTACTCATCCAAGCATGATAAAAAACTTGATTTTCTTTCTCTAATAATTTTTCAATTGTATTGCATTTTTGTTTCCTGAAACTCAATGTTATTGTGACATTACATGAATTTAACTCTATTGCTTTTGGTGGGACAAGCCTCAAATTTGTGTTCAAGGTCAAAAACGTTCTCTTCTTCCACCTTGAGGCTGGAGGAAAATATTTTCTACACTTTCCTTATTCCATAAAGCTAACTCTTTTCTATATTTTTTAATTTTAGTGGCAAATCTGATCATACCTTAAGACTCAACATATTTCTTACAGTTTTTTTCCACCAAGCTAGTGAATTCAAGCCTATCAAATCATATTATTGGAACCCTAAAGGGTTTTATTTTGTTTAATTCTCATTCCAAGCCCTAAAGATTAGATATTTGTTATATAAGGTGATAGAATTCAAAGTGAAGGAATGAATATTGTTAAAGCTTTTAAGTTACTAGTTATTAAGAAAATCTATAAAGCTTAATTAATTTATGAGCATTTGACCAAGAGAATTAGAGCCTTTATAATCTCCTTTAATTCATTGTCTAAAACAAGATTATTAAATTCTATGGTAGAATCTCTATGCGGTCTAGAATAACTCTATAGTTTTATTAGGAACCACATTAGAACCGCCACCAACTATGCAAGGAACATTGCTCAGTTTAACAACCCTAATGAAATTCCACAATTCAAGTCTATGGATTTTGGTAAAACCCCTATGAACAAATAACCCAATGTCAAATACATATAACAACGTTTTATAGCTTGGGGATAATCATTTAATAAACTAATTTGTCAACCAACTCACCAAATAACTCAAATTTTATTATTATTATTAGCCAAGCTATTATCAGTCCCACTCTTTTTGCAAATGAAATAAATTTTAGCACAAGAAATGTTGGTTTCTATAATCATAACAATATTTATTTTATGATGTGACAAAATGTGTTTTAATTTGTTAATAGAAGTGGTATTTCGATACCTCTTATATTCCTTGAGAGATGATTCTTTAGGGATTTGATGAGGGCTTGCAAGGTCCTTCAAGAGCTCTACTAATTATAACATTTACACCATCATGAGCAATTTTTGATCCATAATTATAGTACAATTGTTAGAACTATCCTCAAAAGCATTGGCCTAGGACATAGTGATTATTCTCAAACCCCATTGTTGTTTCTGTTCCTTTGTATTTCTCCAATGAGATGAAGTAGGAGAAATTGGAAGGTCTGAGGTCACAGCTAGTGTGGCATCTCTATCATTAGTATCCTCATCAATATCATTAGCAACTTAAATTTATTAAGATATGCAATCATCTTTTTCTTGTTGGAAGAATTCTTATTTTATAGGGCTATTTGGCATGAGAAAATTGGAGAAATCTGAGGGTAAAATAATCTGATTATATTGTAATCTATTTACAGTGTAATCATATTACTTTACTGCTATTTGGTAATTTTACTGGAAATTTAGCATTTTTTTTGTTTGGAATGAAATAATATGGAAGTGTGGTGGTGTTTTGAGTAAAATGAGAAGGTAAAATTACCCCTAAATATTTTGGTAAAAAATGAACGAATCGTTAGAACGAACGTTTTCAAAGGAATCGAATGACTCGTTCGAACTTCACCTTCACTGGAGAAGACCTGGGATCTTGAGAAGAGTCCGAACGAATCGATCGTTTTGTTTGATCAAACGAAGCATTTGATTCGTTCGAATGAATCATCATTCAAAATCGGTGAATACACTGGATCTCCTCGCTATCGGCTGCGCTTCTTCCTCGTCTCGGCTGCTTCGTGTGATTCTAAGTTATGTGTGATTCGCGCGTTACTTGAATTTCCTGATGATATATATAACAACGCAAAATTGAATTACAGTGTATAAGTTTTTCACCCATTTTACTTCCTACCATCTCATTTTACCCGAAAGAATTTTACTTTATACCAGTCTTCTTACCTCAAACCGAATAACCCCTACATATAAGTTTTGATGACCCTAACTTGAATGAATGGCTCTTTGGCACTATTGTCTATCTGCTACAAGTTTTTTTCAGCAGCAAACGTAATATTTAAAATTCACAAAATTAGGTGAATGGCATTGTTGTTCATTTACTTTATTATCATTGGGGATGAGGATTCATAGTTGAAGCCAAACTGTATATCAATATTATTTTTTATTACCATAGTAATTGAATTATTCTTAACATCACAATTTGGTGCCAGAATGTCCAATAAATTTACCACCGGAGAAACCATTGCATGATGCCCCCCATCAATTTGGGTGACATTAATCATCGTCTCGGAAGACATTGACAAGTAGTTTTATCATGACCAAAAGAAATGCAAAAATACAATACACAGGAAGTTTTCTCAAACAGCTGGTTCGAAATAACCGAATACCGGCAAGTCAAGCTTATTTTATCCGATAGCTTTGCAACATCTAGCTCCACAAGAGCATGTAATTTTTGTAACAAAGCCGTGTTATTGTCAAGTTGCAAAGGCTTCCCTGTTGCTTTGGATGTAGCAAATAACGATTCATGGTTGTTGAACTGTAATGTGAGGCCTAGAAAATGAATCCAAACAGGTGCCACGGACAAGTCCAAGGCAATGTCCATCCAGGGAGACCATTTACAAAACTTGATACAATGACCATTAACATCATATAGCCCTCTCGAAAAAACCCAAACATAGGTCAGAAGCAAATGAAAGGATGACTAGGTGGGACTTAAAATGTGATTTCCACTAAGCCATTCAGCTTCATTCTGCCAGTTTCATTCTGCGAATGGGAGCTGAGATTAACGAAATACTCAGTCAATCTCACAAACTTGCCCATCAACCTGAGTTCAAATGGTTTAGCTAATACATTAATTTCCTCTTCCATAAATAGCACAACAGGGAAGCCATATTTAAGAAAATTTGGTTTGTAAGATGCAACAGAACCACCATTTATAACCAGTTTTAAAGGATCGTGGAGGTTCCGATCAAGGATGTTCCACACTTCTAATTTTAAATTCAACTGATGGTGATCATGGTGCAGAATGGTTTCTTGCTTATTATATGTGAATGAAAACATGGTCATGAAATGATGGTGGTCATCCATTCAAACGATTATAGATGATGTACTGCATCATGCATATATTTTAAGCTGTTTGAAAATAATTTTTATCTTGAGATATAATTATGAGATGCACGAATAAGAGAAATGGACGTGTCTATGCTGACAAAATATAAGTATAAACTGGTACACTATAAGCGATATATGTTCAAAATTGTGTAGTTATTTATGTATTTATTTTTTGTATTTTAGGTGCAGCATTTCATGGAATTGCGTAACAATTAATGTATGAAGACTATTTATAAGGAAACTTCATGTTGTTTGGATAAAAAGTCAAAATGATGCTAGTGTTACAATTTGATTTTACTCAATTGAACAGTCTAACCTTTATTGTAGATTTATTGTCAGCCAAGATGAAATTTTTTATTTTCTGAATTTTACTCTTACTCGTAATATTTGGTTATAAACTTTTGATTGATATGCATCTCAAATATTCTTTTATAATGGGTGTCATCTAGCTCAGTTGGTAAAATTTCAAGCTGTTGCTGCCAATATCTTCAAAGCTTTATCTTGACGTGTTATATTTCTCATTTCTTGCATTTTAAGGTAGCCAAAAGAGTACGTCTATGTTTATTCGATGAAGAACATATGTATATAATGAAAATGCAGCTAACATAGTCACCTAGCTTGTTCGCCTACTCAATCCTTCTATTTGCACAATATAATTTGAGCAATAGTTATGTAGCATCCAATTTCTCTTGCAAATATATAATCCTTGATATTTGCTTCATACACCTGCTCTGTTTTTTAAACAATTTTGCTTCTGACGATTAATAAGATCACACTTTTGACAGATTACTAGGCAAATTTGTATTGTTGATGAGGTCTACAGGTTGCATGGCCTGCCGGAATTTTATAAGGTTTGGCATTTTAATATAATAATTGTTTATTTTCATCTTGCTGTAGTAGTATAATTTCTTAGAATGGTTCATTGACTGTTTAAACATGTTCAAATTAGAATCGAACTTGACATAATGTTCAAAATAGACTCCCGATTATAACTGTTTGTCATTGGGGTGCAAATGTGCGGAGTTGAGCCAGCTTGAGCATAAACTTGATTAATCAATTAAGTTCAATTTGTAGCTATACTTTGTTTTATTATGAAGAAAAAATAACTTCATTTCTTGAAAATATACTAATGATAAAAATCTAAAAGAGAATCATAAAAATAATTAAAATTAGAAAGAAAGATAAAATTATAAATACGTCTATTAAAATTATGTTAAAATTTCAAATTCTATATATTTTTAGTGTATATTATATCAATAAATTTTAAATTAGTTGACTTGTGAGCTAGTTAGGCATGTTCAATCTAAAGCTCCTTAACTTATTAAACTTGGCTCACTAGCCAATTTTCAAGTTAAGTTTGCACAAACTCACATGCCAAATTAACTCAATTGCATTCATGTTTTGTATTTTATTTGATCTTTGTATTAATATTTTTTTTGACTTGGGTGGTATCCGAATTATTCTCATTTTTTATGCAAGACTATGAAAAAGAGGCGGAGAAGTTGGCTTGAATGCAAAACGTAAGTTTTAAATAAATGCACTTTTAAATCTAAATATAAGTTAAAAAATTAGATCTAAAAAGGCATTTGTTAAATCTAATTTCATAATCAATCAGATAATTACTTAATATTTTGCATAATTTTAGAAACTTGCTTTTTATAAAAAATATAAATATCTCCAAATTTGTTCAGTATTGATTTAGAAATTAACAGGGCTAAGTTGTATCCTTTTCTGAGAATTAATGAATTATTTAAAATACTTTGAAAAGTCAGGGACTAAGAATAATGCTATTGGCCCTTAATCATTATCTCAAAAAAATTTTTATGGCATGGTAGCTCTATTTAACACAAACATTGGGTGTACAATAAGTGGTTCTACACTAAGTCTATTGTATCCTTTATTGCTCTCTTTCACCACCCATTATTATTTTTTTGGATAAAATTCAGAGGCATTTAGCTTTATTTATAGTTTAATAGGTGATTGTATAAATGAGTTTTTTGTCAAAATAATCCCTCGAATATTTTAAAATTGTCCCTAATAGTACATTGACACTTGTAAGTTCAATTTGGTCACTCAACTTTTAAAAATGATGCAAGCTTAGTCCCGCTTAAATTTAGTAATGTCACATTAATAGGTGCTACGAATAAGGGGAATTTTGTGAGGATAAAGTGCAATCCGATGTCAGTAAATATCAAATATAGGTACTTATTTTCAAATCCTTTCTCAAGCGTCTTCAGCCGCATTGTCAAAATTTGTTTTATGATAGAAAAAAAATCAATAAAACAGTTATCGAATTCAATTGCTTTTTTTTTTTTTTCAAAATGTCATTTATTTGCAGTAATACGTAATGCGACTTTATAGAAATTAAACTATAGGACTAACTTTGCATCATTTGTTAAAGTTGAGGGACCAATTTAGAATTTTTAGGAGTCGATGAATAATGTTTGACAAATTTAAAGTGTAAGAGGACCATTTTTAACTTTAACTAATATCACCTATTAAACTATGGAAAATACTAATTGCCAGGCACATACATAATGGCATATTACTACATATACTTCTGAGTAGATGACCAACTGTAAATGTTGACAGAATCCCCGGCCCCATATTTCACTGATATGGGCATTAGGTGACGTGAGCAACTCACTGAAACCAGTTGCGGAAGAACTCAATAAAAAATTCAAAAATGATGCAAACTCATCAGGAAGGTGCATTTTTACATGCAATTTCAGCGGTATTGAATGCAAAATAGGTAAAAAGCTGTATACTATCTGTAAGTTAGGCTGATTTCTGAGAATTGTGAAACACAAGATCTGTAATATATATGTTTTTTGTATTTAAGAAATTACGTCAGTCGTGGGCCTGTAAAAGTTTTTGTAAAATTTTTGCAATGAAAAATATTTTCTCATGTTTATAAATTTGTCCTTTTTTCTTAAAAATTTCCAATTTTTTATTTGAATTGCATCTCTTGTTAATGACTTCCTGATTGATTTAAGATCTTACAAGTTAAACAAATATATTATTTTCTTAATAGTTCATTCTTAATCTCTCTTTTCCCACCTTAGTTGATTATCATGTCTCCTTTCATTGCTTAGTGTTTTCACATTTTTATTAACAGTGAATTTTGAGTCATTTTACTTGTCTAGTCATTGTTGTTAAATTTAAATGCCTAACATCCTAAAAACGCAATAAATAAGAAGGATGATCATTTTAAATGTCTATTTTAATGAGATCCTATCGATTCAAATGCACTATATTTGTGTTCTAAATTTCATCTGTTCTCAATTTAGGATTCAAATACACTATCATTGTCTCATTAAAGGAGACAAGAACATTATATTATTAGCTGTCACAATGCTAATCCAGATCTTGCACTTGCTAATAAAATCAAGAATCGTAGGCACCATCAGTATTCCAACGTAGTATCAAGCCTCACAATTGCAGGAATCTTAATCACCTACATATTCTTAAAAATCTACCTAAGAGATTTAAATTTAAGATGCATCGCTACAATTAGCATATGATATTTTTGGTTTTTTAAGGAAATATTGTTCCTTAATCTAATTTAGCTGAGATTCAAGTCCTTGGTTCAATTATTCAAAATAATGGCGAAATAGAGAGCGGCGTGATTATAAGATCCAAGCTGGTTGGATGAAATGAAGGTGCACTTTTGGATTGTTATGCGATCCGAAAATCCTACTCAAAATTAAAAGAAAATTTTATAGAGCAGCTATACGACCAACTATGTTATATGGGGTTGAATGTTGGCCAACAAAGATGAAACTTATCGATAAAATAAGTGTTACAGGGATGAGGATGCTTAGGTGGATGAGTGGGTATACTTTAAGGACATAATGAGAAATGATATTATAAATAGCAAAGTTGGAGTGGCTCCAATAGTGGATTAGGTTAGAGAATGCAATCTTAGATTGTTTAGGCATATTGAATTTATGAATTTCTCCCATATTAAAGGGGAAGAAGAAGACCAAAAAAAACATGGGAAGAAAATATTAGGAATGATCTCTATTTGGAACTTAGGAAGGGACTTCTATTTGATTGTGCACAATAAAAACAAAAAATTCATGTAGCCGACCCTACCTTGTAGGATTAAAGTTTGGTGTTATCATCGTTGTTGTAATCTAATACCATAGAATCACAACTAGAATGAAAACTACCCATTAAATTAATTTAGGAAATTAAAGGACAGATGTTTAAAAGTTTAGAAGATAACTCTTCATTTTTACATAGTTACTTGAGACAAATCAATATTTAATTCCTAGTTTGCTAATTGCTATGGTAACCATGATATCATTCAGCATTGTGCTGTTCATATATTTAAATCAAAACGTTCCCCACAAACATTTACATTTTTCTGCTCAACATGCTTCTGAGTTTACTCTCCCCTCAAAAACTTTTCTTCCTAAGAAAATTGATGGATAAATGGATTTTTACACTTGTCTTATTCATCACAATTCTCTAAGCCAACCGTGCTTGTCTAATAGCATCACTGAACTCTATGATTGATAAATATGCAAAACCCAACTTAGTCAACAGTGGCAGCAAATCTTCTCAAATCCCAACCCAACAATTGATGAACATAAATATAATTTTGAAATTACGAGTATTCTCTTGCAAATATGTTCTCAACCCCAACAAAAGAAATTCTTGGCCTAAAAATTTTTGGAATTTCACCGTACACATCAATAAAAAGAAATAGAATAACAAAAAAAAGTGCCTCACATTGAATGATAAGTGCAATGGTTTGGAGTGTTAAGTTTTTTAAACTAGGCTTTCATCAACAAAACCAAACAACCCATTCGAGCATACATACAAACTATAGTTTCTCTTCATCCTTGAACCTATGAACAACAATGACTAATTGAGAACTTCAAACTTAAAATTGGATTTACGCATTGCTTATTTGACTCGTGCTACTTTTCTTCTTAATTCATCAACTAGGATCATCGTGTCATTCATCTCAGTGAGAATGATCTTCCCAGTGAGAGGACTTCCGCCCAATTTTCTAGAAGATGGAAATTTTGTGATGGAGACATTCTAAAGGTTGATTTTTCAAAATTTTCAAGGGCCACATTGGAAATAGCAAGTTTTAAGAGAAGAACAAAATAGAAATATTCACAACTTAACCAAGAAGAAATAACCTTTGGGAAATTGCTAGTTCCACTCATCCCTCTTAAAAAGCTCATCCAAATCATGATCACTTTGTTGATCAGGATAATATAATCCTTCTTAGCCAAGCTAAAGCACCTCACAAAATATCTTGAGATAAGATATGGTAAATGGTTTAAAGAGAGTTCTTGTCGATAAATCAAGTCATTTTTCTTTATTGCTTTGACTTGTAGGAGGCTTGATTTTTGGTAGAAATAGCACTACATCACTTGTTGACATTTGGCATTTCAAGATTAGGCCATGTAAAAATATTAAGATTAGTGCAGCAGTGGAAATGAGATGGGTTAAAAACACATCTGAACCTTTGAGCTGACACAAAGATTGTTTGTTATTTCTTTCCTCAACCTTACAAGTTGATTTCCGAAACTAATTTTGTTAATGGTTCACCTTGTGCGATGATATCAATGAGTGTTGAATTGGCACCGATTAGAATGAATCAATTTTCTTTGGATAGTGATGATGCTAGTGTTTGAAGAAACTTGACAACGAGGTGGCAAGTGGACAGCACAGCTCAAAAGATATTCAACGTAAGCTGCTAAAGCTGTAGTTAATGAAGAAATTTGGTGGACCACCGTGAACTCCAAATTGTAGATCTCATAATTCTTGATCGCTTCTCAATTTATCAGTAAGGTCACTTCATAGAGAGGTTGGCATTGTTTTCCCAAAAATTTAGGTGCCCTTTAGACATTGCGATTAAGCCTTCTGTTTACTATGATGGACAACGTTGTCTTGACAAAGAGCATGTTTATGACTGCATCTTGGTATGCATGAAGAGAGCTGATGATTGAAGTTAGAGAACACATCTTGTTGATGCAGTTATTAACTACTTTCCTATGTATCTTTCGAGTTGGAACTTTCCATGATTTGTTGCACTATGTTGATGACACTTAAGGCCTTGGAGAACCAAGACATAACTATGCAATACCTCTTACCTTTATTTGATTCATGGAGAATATGGATTCAGAGCTCAAAATGAACATCCAAATGTAGCTAAATTGGCTATGAATGGCAAGAAAGCCATATCTATGAGCTAATACTATTAATCAAGAGGGTTCTTAGCTAGGTTTGAGTGGACCCGGACATGGTAGTTCTGAATATCTAGCACTCAACATCATCGACACCAGGTACAATGACATCGTATTATTAAAGGTGATCACATGATTGATCGAATTGTGGGTGCCTTGGCAAATTTCTAGAAGGGTGAAACCTACCAAAAAATTTGAATCATTATTATTATTATTATTATTATTACAATTATTATTATTATTATTGTTGTGTTGTTATGGTAAAATATTATTTTAGTAGGCTGGGCACCTAGACATGATTTGGCACGCTTTCAAGCTCATGCTGGATAAGGTCAGGCTGATTTTGCATTAAAGCCCTGTGTAGCCTGTGCAGTTCGTCGACTGACTTGGACACTCAAGCATGTCCATTTGCGCTCTCTGGCGCACCTAGATAGCCTACATACCCCTCAGGCCATTTGCAATTTTGTATTTTTTTGAATTTTCGTTGTTGTGCTGTAGAATTTTTGAGGAAATCTAGGATCTGTAACAAATCATAGAGGGTAGTCGAGTAACTAATGTTGGGGCAGGGAAACAACTATTCCAATTAAGGGAAACAACTATTCCAATTATCTCTTAATAGTGTGAGATTTGGTGTAAAATTTAAGCTGCTTTGCATTCTTTCTTTTGTTGCATTTCAGGTATGCAAAATATTATAAGTTTGTTAAGCAGTTTTTGTTTTCATGCTATTCCAAACATTTGCTTTATCTCATTTTCATCAAATCCCTGTGCCAGTATTTTATTTCTAGTGTTCATGCTAAACACAACTTATATAAATATCTCTATAGTATTATAATGAAGCTTGTGTCGCTATCTCTACATGAGTGTATATTTTCCAAGATGGCAATGTTTGGGTCACATCGTAATATTTAATGTCTGAAAATTAAAAAAAAAAAAATGTTATGCTTACATAAAAATATATATAAAAAAGTATTCTGTATCAATAGAATTTTTTATTTCTTAATTTTTGTATATAAATTTTACAAAAAAATATATTCAATAAATAATTTATTTACATGTTGAATTAATATATTATTTATATATTTTGATGTATGCTAGTGTGTAAGTGTAGTAATATTTTTTTTAAAAGTTATCAAATCAAACATATTTAGTGTGAATATTAAATATTTAATGTAAATTAACTTATTATGTAATTATGGTTCTTCATGATAGCATGATTAACATTTATCTTTTCAATGTAATTATTTTATTCAAATTCATGAGCAAACAAATTTTTTCCTTGGAATGTGTGATTGGATGTTACTTTACTTTCTTTTATGAGAATCTACGATGTCGCTCTCAGAAAACTCATTCAATGAGATTTAGACATTATTTCAATATAAATTTTAAAAATAATATTTGTATTATTTTAATGTAAATAAATAAATATTAATCAAATAATATTTAAATTTTATTGAATAAATTTTTTTCTCTTTCTTTTATTGAGTCAGTTACTCTTTTAAGTTAGTTATAATCCATAGATAATAACTAATCTTTTAATAAATATTTTGTAATATTTTATTTACTTGAGAGTAAGATTCTGCTTAGGAGCGATTGGATGATCTTATATTATTAACTCAGTTTGGAAGCATGAAGTATATTTATGATTTTTTATATATAATCTTTTATTTTAATTTTATAATAATTAAATGGGCACTCGTTTGGATTTGAATTATTCATTCTAGATGTGTCAAGTTTTATTATTAATATGAAGACTTTTATTTTGTTTAAATGTTTTAATATAATTGATATCAGAGCATGATTAAAAAATTTAAGCAAAATTAGAAATGCTAAAACATTTGATTGAAATATCATTTATATTGTAGATGGATCTTGGAAGCTTTGAAAACCCTATAAAAATAATTAGACTCCAATGAAATCCTTAAAGCCTGCTACATGTGTTGTAGGTTCATGTATCGACTAATTTATGGGGTTGTTTGTTCAGTTTTGCAGTCCCAAATTTGTCTCGCTTTCATCCCCGTTTGCTAGAGATCCAACTATAAATTTGATGCCACATGTCTACTTGAAGCTAAAATTGTCTTTGCTCAACATAATTACTACCTCCAATGTTGATGAAGAATGACTTCGATAAATGGAGAATAAATTCATCAGCATGTGTTACCTATTAACGAAAATGTGAAATTAGCAACTTATTTGAAGGTGTCGCAAAAATTAGTGTCTTCGGTAAAAGAGGCATGCGGAACATTTCTTGGAAATTTTGTTGATATATTTCATGTAAAGTATGTTCCACCACCCGCACATGATAATGTAAAATAAACTCATTATGCTCCAAAGCTTAATCAACAACAAAATACAAGTTGGGGTTTATAAGATTGGCTTGTTATGCTCCAAAGCTAATTTAAATGAACTATATCTGTGTTCAATCTGTCCGCAAAGTTCTCTCTAAAGAATTCTCGTTCCTTTGTTAAATTATTCTTTTGTCTTTCATAATCTATATGCTAATTTGTTTCTTAATAAATATTTTTTAATTTTTTATGTATTTAATTCACTATTAATTGGATTCAAATCCTAACACTTTTCATGTATCAACTACAGAAGTGTGAGGTTCTATTTAAGAGTTGTTGGAAGAGCTTATCTTTTGGAGGCACACTGTCTATTTACAATTTTTATTTATGATTTCTCTTATTTTAAATTTGGATTATATCTTTTGAATGCCTTATTTATTTTGAATGTATGTGTCAATTTTTTGTTGATTATGAATGATTATTTATATTTAATTTAAATATACCTTAATATGATCTTGCAATAGCAACATGAAGGAAATTCAAAATTTGCATGCAGTCATTGGCGTAAGGTATCCTTGTTAAAAGTAGTAACATCTTTGTAAAGACGAACATACTACAAAGCAGTTCAAGGAAGAAGTGGCCCTTATTGGGGATGAGAAGCAGTAACAAGCGTGAGTTTCATAATGAAAGGCGAGGAGAAGAACAATGCAAACAATCACAATGGCATGTTATACTTCTAGATTGCAAGTGTCATTGGCTATAGGACTTTGCTGTGGAGTTAAAACTACTACAAAAGATATTAGCACAAATAGGGGAGATGTGCTAACTTAAATAACCTTGGAAACTTTCTCATAATGGAAACAAGCTTGGGTAATGTTTTTTATTGCGGATTCTCCATAATTCTATGATGGTTAACTATTGAGATGATTAAATGGACCTTTGGAGACATCAACTTTTTCTTAAAAAATGGATTTTTTAGATCAATATTTATGGAAGAAGATGACTTACGATTAAGCTAGAAGTGGATGATGATGATTGTTAATGATGCTAGAGGGCTGTCTTTTCTCAGTAAATTAGATATATAAATATTGAATGGATTGGTAGCATAATATCTAAGAATGATTTTTGGAGTTTGTGGTGGGTTGGTTGTGAGTTTAGAGTGGACTATCTGAAGGAAAGCCGAGACTAGTCCAAATCGAGCCTAGTGTCTGTACATGTTAGCCATGTGTCTTCTGTAGGCGGCTTATTTTTCCAACGAACGAGAAAACGAGACTCTTTATCTTGATCATTAGGAGCCTCCTCAGTGATGATGTAGTCAATGTCTAAAAAGGATGGAGTTTGCATGTGGGGAACTATATCTCCTGCTAAAAAGTCAGACTGCGCAAGTGGAGGTTTGCTAACTCCTTCATATGATAAAATATCTTCAATATTAATAACAGGATGAATTAGCATATCATTAGGCAAATCAAGGTAATAAGCATTAGATACAATTTTCTTAAGAACTTTGAAAGGGCCACAAGCCCTTGGATGTAATTTCTTATATTTGGTATTGTTATATCGCTCAGGGTGGATGCAAATCAAAACATAATCACCTTCTTTAAATTCTTTAGTTGATTTATTATAATTTACCTTAGATGTATATTTTTCATTACTTAAAGTGATTTGTTGTCTTATAGAATCATGAAGGCTTTGAAAATCTTTGGCAAATGTGAATGCTGAATCAGAAAATGCATGAGAAGGAAGGTTGGCAGTGTCAATCGACCGTTTTGGATTATGGCCATACACCACTTCAAATGGAGATGTTTTGGTTGTTCGGGAAGTACTACTATTATATACAAATTCAGCAGTAGGTAAATGTAAGTCCCAATTACCAATACTTTTTCCAACAAGGCACTTAAGTAAGTTTCTTAAGCTTCGATTGGCAACTTCAGTTTGACCATCCGTTTGGGGTGAAAAGCTGATGAAAATTTCAATTTTATCCCAAGAAGTTTTTATAAGGTCTTCCAAAAGTATGAGACAAACCGAACATCCCGATCTGATACAATAGTTGAAGGAAGGCCATGCAATCGCATAATTTCCTTAAAGAATAAGTTTGCAGTATGGAAGGCATCATTAGTTTTAGAGCAAGGTATGAAATGGGTTATTTTAAAAAATCTATCAACAACCACAAATATGCTATCATGACCACGAGCTGTTCGGGGTAACCCAAGAACAAAATCCATTGATAAATCTTCCAAAGGCTTATGAGGAATAGGCAATGCCGTTTATTGGCCATATTTTTGTTTAGTAGCTTTAGCTTGTTTGCAAGTTAAACATTGAGCTACTAGTTTTTGAATATCTCTTTTTAGGGAAGGCCAAAAAAATTTATTATCTATCAAGCAAATTATTTTATCCTTTCCAAAATGGCCAGTAATTCCTCCCGAGTGCAATTCAAAAATCAAAAACTCCCTTAGAGAAGACATAGGAATCCAAAGTTTCTTTCCTCGATAAAGATACCAATTAATCACAAAATATATTGCATTTAAGGTCAACGGTTTTTCCAAGTGCTTCATGTAAATTAGATGAAATTCTGGGCACATTGGGTACTCATCTCGAATTCGTTCAAATCCAAGAATTTTGAATTCTACAGATGAGATAGTTATTGCCACCCTTGATAATGTGTCAGCAGGTTTGTTTTCAATTCCTAGTTTATATTTAAGGACAAATGAATAGTCTTGGAGAAACTCAACCCATTTGGCATGTCTATGATTTAACTTTTGTTGAGTATTGATAAATTTAAGGGCATGATGGTCTGAATTAAGAATAAAGTCATTATGTAAGAGATAGTGTCTCTAATGCCTTAATGACTGAATGACAACATAAAATTCTCTATCATATGTTGAGTATCGTTGCTTTGCATCATTCAACTTCTCACTAAAGAATGCAATAGGATGATTTTCTTGACTTAAAACTCCTCCAATTCCAATTCCAGATGCATCACAAGTCACTTCAAAGGTTTTAGAAAAATCAGGGAGTCGAAGGACTAGGGCTGTTGTCATTAATATTTTAATTTGATCTAAAGCCTTTTGAGCAGTTGGGGTCCAACAAAACTTGTCTAACTTTAATATATCGGTGATTGGTGCTACAGCAACACTAAAGTTTCTAATGAATCGCCTATAGAATGTTGCAAGGCCATGAAAACTCCTTACTTCAGTAAAAGTTTTAGGAGTTGGCCACTCCATAATTGCCTTAACTTTGGTCGGGTTAGGTTTTATTCCTTTTGAGAAAATGATAAAACCTAAGAATATCACCTCAGTTTGCAAGAAGAAACATTTTTTAAAATTAATGCATAACTTCTCTATTTTAAGGGTCTCAAAAATTTGTCTAAGATGATTAAGGTGATCTACTTTATTTGGGCTAAAAATTAATATATCATCAAAATAAATTACCAAAATTTTTCTTATAAATGGCTTAAGAATAGTATTCATCATTCTCATAAATATACTAGGTGCATTCGAAAGTCCAAATGGCATGACCAACCATTAATAGAGTCCATCAGGGGTTTTGAAAGCTATTTTTCAGTCATCTCCAGATCTAATTCTAATTTGATGATACCCACTTTTCAAATCAATCTTAGAAAAAAAATTTGCTCCTGAGATTAAGTCTAATATGTCATCTAATCGGGGAATGGGAAATTGATATTTGATAGTGATTTTATTAATAGCCTGACTATCGATGCACATTCTCCATGTTCCATCATTCTTAGGAGTTATTAGGGCAGGGACCGTTCAAGGACTAAGACTATCTTGTATAAATCCTTTCTCAAGTAATTCAGTGACCTGTCTCTTAATTTCTACATGTTCAGTGGGGTTCATTCTATAATGAGGAAGGTTTGGAAGTTGTGAACCTGGAACTAAGTCTATAGCATGTTGGATGGATCGAAGCGGTGGTAATTCATTTGGGAGTTCCTCAGCAATTTCTTTAAATTTAGAAATGAGAGGTAAAACCTCTTTAGGAATGGGAATCTCATTAATATTTAAGTTAACTTCTTATATATATAAGAGGTGAACATTGGTCGGATCAGAAAATTCTTTTTTTAAGGCTCCAAATCCTATTGAGCTTACATCAAATGTTGAAAAAGAATGAGTAAATAAGCTAGAACTAGGATTATGCATAGGATCCCTTATCATGATCAGTTGAAGCTTTGCTCCTTTCTTGATAGTGGTTTTTGGTTGAAGATCAGATGTTAGTTTATGTGGTGCTATAGACGGTATCTTCTCTAGTGGTCTGACTGACAAAAGTTTGATGGTTTTATTATTATGTTTAAAAATATATGTGTTCTCTCTACCATAATGGATTACATTCAAGTCATAAAGCCATGATCGCCCAAGTTAAATATGAGCAATATCCATAGGGAGCACATCACACCAAATTTTATCCTCATAACTACCAATCTTGATAGGAACTAAACATTGATTAGTGATGGGAAGCGAAGTATGGTTAACCCAACTAACATGAAAGGGTTGGGGATGAGGTTCAGTTTTTAAATTAGCTCTTGATATAGCATTGGTAGAGATAACATTCATTGCACTACCCCCATCAATAACTAACCTACACTTTCGTTCATTGCACACAACATACATGCTAAAAGTATCCCTTCTCCTTCAGTCTTCTTCTTCATTCTTAGCTATTGTAAGGCATCTCATCACATTAATTTGAGGATCGTCCACAAATTCTTCATCTGATAAAGTATCATCATAAACTTCTTATAAGGTTTCATCTATGGGGTCATGAACTTCATCTAACAATAAGATTTATGCCTTACATTGGTTTTGCATGTGACCTCTCTTATGACATTTGAAACAAATAATATCTTTGATGTTATTAGAGTTTCCCTCTTTGGGTGGATAGTTTAAGCTAGAGGCTGGAATGTGTGTAGTAGTTGATTTATGATTTGAATTAGAAGTCATTTGAGTTCTAGTTCATTTTATAGAAGCTAACTTTGTTTGTTGTTCAACAAGTAGAGCATAATGGAACGTTTCTTCTAAGGTTTGGGGATCAAAAAGTTCAACCTCATTTATAATTTCTATTTTAAGCCCAATAACAAATTTATTAGTAAGTTGCCAATCATTATCCCCACAATTGGTCCTAAAAATTAAATCATCAAAAGTATTTAAGTATTCTGTTATAGAATGAGAGCCTTGCCTTAGAGTCACCAATTGTCCATGTAACTTCTTATCATAATGTCGAGGACAATATTTTGATATAAGCATTTCTTTCATCTCTATCCAAGTCAGATTTGTCCTTCCTAACCTTTGTTCTTTTGCTAAAGTGTTTGTCCAATAAATCTTAGCATGATCAGTCAATTTCATCTTAGCAAAAGAAACTCGTTGATAATCATCCATCCTATACCAATCAAAAAAGTCATCCATTTGGGTTAACTAATCTAAGAATTTGTTTGGATCATGTGTGCCATCATAAGTAGGAGCTTCAACTTTAACTCTCATAGAGGGATCATTAAAATTATTAGCAACTCATTGGTGATCTCTTCTTTCTATATTCTTAGGGTTTAGTTGTCTTCTATGAGGTTGGGGAGGTGGTGGAACATGGGGTTGGCAATCACTTGCATCTATGTATGAGCCATCATCTTCCATAGGTGCGTTAAGGTTATGGATAAAATGTGGAGCATAATTTTTATTATTTTGCAAGAGGTTTAAGATGATTTGTATTTGATCTTTAATATCTTGCATTTGAGTTTTACTCTCTTCAAATAATTCCATAGTCTTTGTTTCATGTTCATGAATCCTAAGATCTAAGGAATCTACTATCTTGATCAAGTTCTCGATTTGGTCTTGGGAAATTGACTTTGGTGCTAATTTTTATTTTTTTATAAGGAAATATGAGGGAGAAAAAAAAAAGCTAGATTTGAGAAAATAAAATAGAAAATATAAGTGTAATAACAATATGAATTATAAGTTAAAAGAACTTCCAGGTGAGGAAGGGGGCACTTGGCCACTTGCGTCCCAAGCTCTCCTTAGGCTGTTTACGCTCTTTTGACAAAGTTCTATTTAACTTCGCAATACACTAGGTTTTATACAAGTATACTTTTATGTAAACAAGTTAAATGCAAATAATTTTTTTTTTTTTTGTAGATTTAAAAACCTTATTTTCTTAAGAATTATAAATTAAGTTAAGTGATAAAAATAAGCAACTAATATCACCACAAATACCAAACATAGAAAGTAAAAAAGTTCATATAAATTTTTGTAGTTCGCATCAAGGTAAAGGCTTCAATATTAAGTGGAACACTCACTTTCCATGTTTTCACTCAAGTAAATGTTTAAGGTATGTTCACATAAGAATAATGGCTAGGCTATATAATGGTGCTCACTAGTTGGAGTTCATGTACACACTATAGACTTGCAAGTAATATGATAAATTCCCAAGCAATTAATATAAAAAATATCAAGTCATAAAAAGGATTAACTTACCTTGCACTTGTTGGCAAGACTCAAAAACTTGTGGAGAAGATTTCACCAAGATTTATTCCTCATGCTAAGATGTTTTTTTTTTTTTTTTTTTTTTTTTTGCTTTCCCAACCTCGCCCTGATACCAAAATATGATGCTAGAGGGATGCCTTTTCTCAGTAAATTAGATATATAAATATTGAATGGATTGGTAGGATAATGTATAAGAATGATTTCTGGAGTTTGTGGAGGGTTGGTTGTGAGTTTAGAGTGGACTATCTAAAGGAAAGCCGAGACTAGTTCAAATCGAGCCTAGTTTGGGCTGATTCAAAATATCTCTTTTGTAGATGGGGTTTTGGTGGGTTGAAGGACTGGAAATAAATTAATATAGGTAGTCTAAGATGTGTAGTTTGGATTTGGAGTAGATGGCTAGGTTTGATGGTGTTTAGATGGGTGTCGAGGGGTAGGGAAGAAGACTAGGTCGAGCTATTTTTAGATTTGGGCTGCGAAGGTTGGGTAGAGTTTGGAGAGTGTTTGGGAGATTAGATAATGCTTTAATATTTTTAAATGATACTTAAGATGCTAGAGAAGATGTTTAAATGGTTTGAGGTTATGAGAATAAGAATATAGTTAGAAAAATAAAATATAAATAAGATAATAACCTAACTCACCAAAGATAGGCAATAAACTTGACACCACCAAGTACCAAGCAATATGAGAGCTATTCACCACAAATTTCTTTCATTCAAGTTACTCCAATACATTACATTTCAGCTCATATTTATAGGCACTACAAGTCTCTTGTCCTATGAGCTTTGGAAAATATAGAGGGAAATTTTGGAGGAAAAGATGGGTAGTTGGCAATTAGTGAAGAAGTAACTCCAACTACTTATATTAAATATTTTCCTCATGACATGGCTGGCCAAGCATGTGCCATAATAAATAAAAATGTACAATATTAATAAAAGCAAAATACAAATAGTAAATCCAATATTTGGGCTCTTTATTGGGCTTTTGATTGGGCTTTTATAATTAGGCCCACCTTTAAATTCTTCCCTTGAACTTTAGCCATGGCTCTTGTTATTGGGCCTTTGATAATATTCTTAGAATGTGCTACATTAGTTAAGCTTTAATGTACGCTAACGTGGTAAGGTGGTCGATGGATATTGATGTGCTTGCATCAATCTAAATGGTCGTGTGACTGTGACTAATGCGGTTGGAAACATGTAGAAGCAAAGTTGAGCTAGCAAATGGCTTTACAACATTATGAACTGGGATCGTAGAGCTTTTATTCAGTTTATGTGTGGATGAAAGTGATCGATGAAGTGTGAAGTGGTTCAAGGAATGTTTTAGTCAATGACATGACACACTTGTTAATAAGAAACAACTCTTTCTTCGTGTTCGATTGTGATACTAGAAGCAAGTGGATAATGAGATGCAATTACTCAACAATTGTGGAATTAGGGAAATTATTTTTGTTATTTGGATTGGATTTTAATATTTGATTAGTTCTAATCAAGTGAATTGATTGTGTGATTTTAGTAGTTTTTTTTTTAGTTAGGGTCATTGGAAGGTACCCATTGCCTTAATGAGTAGATTGATGTCTTGGGCTCTAATAATAATATTGATGGATCTAGTGGGCTTCTTGCTTTGATTTCATTGGGATATGTGGATGGTTGGGATCTATTGGTGTAGACTTTGTTTCAACACATAAATTAAGGTTGCTCAATTCAAATCATAAATTAACATTATCTATACATTTAATAGATATGTCTAATTTATTTATAGTCCTTGATTAGCTAGAGTTAATATGGTATAAAATCCATGACAAATAAGAGGAAGCTAAGAATTGACATAATACGTATCTCATATGTGGATGGCTTTCATTTAGGGTTGTATGGTTTCTCTTCTTGAAATATCATGAGTTAAGGGGTTCGTCTCTACAAGGCACCTCTTCATGAAGTTCTCCAAATGAAGAGGAATGTCTTTTCATTTGCACTTATTGTGATTGGATGTGAGTAGCGTCACTTTATATGCACTACTTGGGAATTTTATGATTTATTTTTTATTTGTTGAATGTAAAGTAAAATGTAGGTTTTTGTTTGATGGAAAAATATGTCTCTTGAGAGCCTTGAAGGATGCTTGGTAGGCATTTTTCTTTTGGTCATTGTGGCAAAGATTAAACTTATGAAGAAAGATTTTATATTGAAGCATGATTTGCTTACAACTTAGAAGCAACATGGTATTAGATAATATATTTATATTTCTTTTTATGCTACTTCTTCTTCGAGGAGAAAGATGCAATTAGGTACTTCTTGCCCTTCTTTGCAGAAGGCTCAATCTTTTGCACATAGTAGGAGTGGAACCTATTTTAGTTCAATATACGTGATTTTATGTGCTTTTGGGGTTAACCTAAATATCATTAAACAATTTTATTTTTAGTATGAACAAGTACTTTAAGTGTATTAGTATGATTATATGAATAATGGTTAATCTGTATTACACGATGAACATTAGAAACCTCTAATACTTTAGAGAAGTCAAAGTTCGATGACTACATGTAATTCTTGTCCATATTCATATTCTTTGAATATTACTTTGACCAGCCATATTGGTATCCATGTATCTAATCAATATGATTCTGCATGTTCAAATGTTTCAACAGTTTGTGTCAAGTATATGATCTTACTTAGTTGGAACCCGCAATTTGCAAATGTGATGATAAATATTAATTGTTTTTTTTCCTAACATTGCCATGTTGTATTTGATTTGGTCATCAAATATGTAATTATTTCTTAGTCTAATGGATATAAGACTATTTTTTGTTTATTATATGATTTTTGCTATGCCTTTCAATATTCAAATGGCTTTTTAATGATCATGTTATCATCTTCTTTGGTTTGCTTGTAATTATGTTCATTAATGAGATTTTGATTTACTTGCGCTCTAAGGAAGAGAGCTATTTGGACTTGAACATTATTTTTGGTATACTTATATAGCATCGTAGTATTCTAGAATTTTTGGTGTGATTATGGGGCGACCCATGCCCCGACAAGGTTGGTTGGGGTGGTCATCACTTGGCAAATTCCTTACTTATCGTTAGATTAGGTCATAGTCTCCAATCCACTAATAAGGGAAGGATGTGCACAATATAACAACGGAACAATTCACTAAATAATACACATAATAATCAGAGTGCGGAAGAAAGAATTGACAAGTTTACATCCATTGGAACCATAATGCAAAAATAGAAAAAACTGCAGCTTAGAATAAAATATGCAGTAAAGGAAAATACAATGAGTACATGTATTATTATAAAATTTTAAATTAGTTCTAAGAAGAAAATAAAGGACACTCATCCTCACTTAAATAAGCAACATAAACTAAGACTCCTCAGCTCTAAGGTGCTCTTCCTCCTGGAACTACTCCTCCACGGGTGCTAACTCCTCAAAATGCTTTGAAATAAGCATTATCGGTTTCACAATGCTAGGGCCCTAGCCAAAAAGAGAAAATAATTGTTAGACAATTTGTCTAAGTACATTTTAGGCTATTAAATTTTATGTATTAAATCATATCACAAACATCCTAAGCATTTTAGGAGCAATAAAGCAACAAAAGAAAGCGTTAAAAGCTATAATCATTCAATTATAACTTAAAGTAAAATATGAGATAAGCACATACCTCAACCCAAAGCTACTGAAAGGTTAAGCAATGAATATGTAAAAGAAACTACTAAGTATAAGAAAACATCCTAAGTAAATATGATTAATTCTACACATGCTAGTTTTAGCAATATAAGTAGGACTGAAATAAATCTAGCATCCTAACATGTATGTATATCAAATCAAGACTGCTGAATTTGTAAGAATAAATATTAGAAATACAATAAATACGAAAATGCTGCATTATTGTTGAATAATACAAAATTGAAAGTATAATGAAAATGCTATCACAATATGGACATATGCCAACTTAGAACTATCATAACAGGAAATGATGGCTCATCTAGCCACTAAGTAAATCTTCTGAAGCATCTTGGAGAAATTTCTCAGATCAATAGGTCTATTGAAAATATACAATATAGGAGAAATTTCTCAGATCTTCATTATTTCAAATATGTGCAACAAATCTGTAGAGGCAAACTAAGTGGGACACATTCCAATTAATATATTGTATAATTTGTTGATTTCATTTAATATAATAATTTGTGAATATGTCTCATATAAGGTGCAAAACTAACATAGAATATTTATCAAATATCTTATGTTCACCTATTATGTCACAATGTAAATACTCAAGACAAGGAAGCAATGCATCAAAATAAGGTAATAAATAGCACCACACAAAATCTGTGATATCACTTATTTTTTAATTAAATTCATTCTAACTAATCTAAGATTATACAAGCCCAGTATCTCTAATATCCTACTATTCAATATAAACTCAAAATATTTGTTCTTTAAAGTAGAAAATAATTAGAACTAATCAAGTTTTAATATAACTCAATCAGTGATGCTTACTTAAGCTGAATAATAATTTAAACATCATAAGCTAATAATTTTAGATACCCCAAGCCAATCTTGATTAATACAAAATAAGATTGAGGGATTAAGAGTTAAACTCCAAATATTGGGGTTTAACCTCTTAATCCAATAGGTTCTAAAGGCTAAGAGTAATGGATTAATCTCAACTCTCACGTATTACAATTAGGACTATCTTATTAAGAAAAATCAAGTTTATTAAGATGGATCTCTAAGCTTAGACTAAAGTTTAAATACAAAATAATCAAAATAAAAGATGAAATATAGAAATGAATAAAACTAAGGTTTTACTCATTGAGTAACCCATTTACCCTATGAATGAACTCTAACCTGAATCTACACCTAAATCCTAAGGTTCCTATGGTTTAAGCAAGAATCCTAAAATAGAGAGAATTATGTTTCATTAGAAACCTAGTTTAATGAGCTTAAATTAGTTAATAATGATTCTAAATCACTTATATTGCTGATTTTATGAACTAATTCTGGTTTCTAAGGTTTGAGAATACTTAAACCTAAATTTATGCAAAATGACCATTTTGCCCCTACTTAAGGGTTTAAAATGTAATTTTTTGGTTTAGAGATCCAAATTGAAATCTGTTAATGGCAAAGGGTTACTTATTATCTAATATGAAGATAAATAGTAAGTACACCAAAACCAGGCTAGGATTAAGCCTAATGAGCTCTAATTAAGGATTTAGCTCATTAAGGGAAATTTAGTACTTTTACTTAAGAAAATACAAACATTCAATTATTATTTTGTTGTTTACTGTCTAAGGATTCTAGAGAGTCTAAGATCAATAAAATATGATATCATTTGGCTAAGTTATGGCTAAAATGAGATTGGGGTCTAAAAGGGTAATTAATGAGTTTTAGGAAAGGTCCAAAAATCTAACTTTTCCAAATGATGTCCAAATTTATCAAATTTAGCGGCTATAGTTTCTCTATAATACACTGAGTACTATGACTGGGAGTAGACCCAATTTGAACTTCATTTGATTAAGTTATGTGCTAATTAAGTTTTAGGGTGATTAGGGAAAATTAGAAATTTTAACTATCAAAACCTAAATATTCTTATAGTTTACTATTAATTAGATTTTCCTGATCAAAATGATATATTAAATGACCTAATTTAAAGCTAAAATGGCTAAGTTATAGCATAATAAAGTTTTTAGGGTTTAAGGGTAATTACGGAAGGGACCCAAAAGTCATTAGTAAAAGTGCAAGTTCAACTGGAAAACTAATATCTCTAGAACATTCTTGACGATCTCCTGATTAAAATGAGACATATATTGGCAATATTTGGATCTACGATTACAAGGTTATTACTATTTGAAATTTTCTAAGGTTTTGAACTAATTAAGAGGTCATAAAATGTTAGTATGCTAAAAACTCATCCAAATGAAAATTTGACACTGCCATAATATTTCTTGGATTTTGTTGATTAAACAACATATATATTTAATATGTATGGACTTATGGATTTCAAATTATGGAGGTATAAAGATTTGCTAATTATCTAATTTAATTAAACTGCATTTTAATTAATTATATGGTTAATTCTTATTTTCGCATGTCAACACAGCGGGCGGGGCTCACTAAAATCAATGGTTGAAAGCAGGCGGGACCCGCACAGAGGAATGCGCCGAGAGGGAGGGTCCCACGACACACGCGATAGGATCTAATAAGTGCTGGCGTTGGCTAAGGATTTTGGCGGGGCCCACCATTGCTCCTGCTGCGTTGATGAAGACGGGCCCGCAGCACAGCCGCGTAACATGCATCTTGCCCGAGCGGGGAAACATGGGTCGAGCCAACCCGACCCGATGGAAGCCTTCAACTTCTACGCTAAGCCACAACTAGGGCTCCAAGCTCGACGGTCTTTCCGGCTATTACAGAGTCCGGCCCACCCGACTATGGGAAGAGGACTACGAGACCCACCTAATGGCGATTGAACCAGTAGCAGAGACAACGTGGACCAGCTACAATAAACCTGAGGTAGCCTTAGTGCAAATGGGTTGCAAGTCGAGTGAACATTATGCACGAAACTCACCAAATTCGATCGAATGCAATCCTAATAAAATGATCCGCTTCTATAAATCGATAATTAAAGGCATGGATTTATGCTAGGAATCAGCAAAATTGAGAACGAATAGGAAATCAAGTGGGTTGGAAGAGTACCTCAAACAGATGGCTCCGAAGGATTCGATCGATCGTACCAAAACTTGAAGGCTCCCTATGGTTTCTCAAATGCGCAAAATGAGTCGTGCTTGCAGATGCAAGCTTTAAGGGAAGCTCGGCGGAGCCTCCAACGATGATGTACGAGGGGATTGGCCGCATGTAGCGGTGCGCAACACGTGACACGCGGGGCACATTGAGCGGGCGAAGGGACGATGCACGATAGCCGTTCGATCAGCCGATCGAACGGTGAAAATTAACAACACGGGAGAGGAAAAGACGGGGCCGTTAGAGGGATTTACATAATAATTATTTAATTAGTATTTCCAATTTTCTTAATTAAAATTAAATAATTAAATGGTTTCTAAAAATTTCCAATAAGTTATCTTTAACTAATTGAGAGGTGAGGAATGCAACAGCAAAATTGGATTTCAATTTTGATGAGTATTTAATTTTTTTATTTTTTGGGATTCTTAAATATATTAAAATATTTGATGAAATTCCAATGACTTCCAATTGCCTCCAAAATATCACCCCTAGCTAATTTAAGGGTAATGAGCGCAATGGTGAAGTCCAATTTTTGATTTGAGATCAATTTAAATAGGCCAATTTCCAGGGTTCCTGAAATTCCCAGAATCAGGATTTGATTCATTTGACACTTGATTTGGACCAAAACTTTAGTGTGTGGTCCTAATTACTATTTAAGAGTGATGGGATCAAAATTAGGGCTAGATTTAGTCCTAATTAACTAGGGTAATAATCTTGGGTTATTACAGATTATTTGTTTTTGGACCATATTTTATGTGTTAGTGGTGTGTTTTTATATACTTAAAGGATCTATATTGTGATGTCCCCCACCTTAGTTCCCGACCCAACCCTAACTCTGGATCCTTGATAGATCCTGATTAAGGTGTGGGGACTAGGGTGGCATCACTATTTTATGCCGATAATTGTAGTCGGGAGTTTAGAATAATAATATAAATATCACAGATATTTGCTCAAATAATTAGATAACAGGAAAAATTTATTTTTATTCTATAAAGAGTATTATTACAAGCACATGTTTCTCTTTTATTTATAAATGCAAGAAGAGAATAAAAAGTGCAACTGTAGATTAATTAACTATCTCCAGATCTCCAGCAGTGACTTGACCTGACATTTACAATGAAAATGCCTGGGTTTAATACCCGTTAGAGATCAACTCTAGTAATTTGGATAACATTAATTATATTGTGTGTGTGTGTGTGTGTCTATATATATATATAACCAAAAATATGAAATTTAAGTGCATGAAAAATGCAAGGAAGCATAATAATAAGAACTTGAAGGACATAATTTTCTTTTTTGAGGATTATCACAGCTTTTCCATAAATCAGAATCTTAGCGATAATTTAGAAATATCAATAAAAGTAACATGTGACAAGTAAGTCATACTTATCAAAAATTAATCTCTATCTTAAGAATGAATAATATATATATGCAAAAACATGAAATTTAAGTGCAGGAAAAATACAATGAAGCATAATAGTAATAATAATAATAATATTCGAAAGACAAAATTTCTTCTTTTGAGGATTAACACAGTTTTTCATGTAAATTAGAATTTTAGCAATAATTTTAAAATAACAATAAAAGTAACCTGTGAAAAATAAGACATACTAATCAAAAATTGATCTCTATCTCAATAGTGAATAATATATATATATATATATATATATATATATATATATATATATATATATATATATATATATATATAAGTAAAAACATGAAATTTAAGTGCACGAAAGATGCAGAAAAGCATAATAATAAGAATTTGAAAGATAGAATTTCCTCTTTTGATGATTATCACAGCTTCTCTTGCAAATCAGAATTTTAGCGATAATTTTGAAATATCAATAAAAGTAACATTTGACAAGTAAGTCATACTTATCAAAAATTAATATCTCTTATCTCAAAAGTGAATAATATATATATATATATATATATATATATATATATATATATAAGCAAAAACATGAAATTTAAGTGCACGAAAAATGCAGGAAAGCATAATAATAAGAATTTGAAAGATAGAATTTTCTCCTTTGAGGATTATCACAGCTTCTCTTGCAAATCAGAATTTTAGCGATAGTTTTGAAATATCAATAAAAGTAACATTTGACAAGTAAGTCATACTTATCAAAAATTAATATCTCTATCTCAAAGTGAATAATATATATATATATATATATATAATATTTTTATTTAAGCAACCAATTTCTCAAATCTTGAGAAAATCAAGCACGTCTACTATGATTATCACAATTTGGGTTCAAACATTATCATTCAGGCATTATTCCACATATGCTAACCTTATCATAGGCATTGGCATAGTATCCTTATATCTTGATGGAATAGTATGATAGTGAAATAGTCCCATTCTTATAATATTATGTGCATACTGTAAATACTTCTCATGGAATCCCATTTAATTCAATTAATCAATATCCATTATCTATTTTTGAAAGTATCTCATATAGTGTCAGTAAACTTTAATTCTTAAAATAGCAGAGTAAGAAATTGGCTATGTTAAATTTGCGGAGCAAAATCGTATAATTAAATCATATATATATATATATATATATATATGTGTGTGTGTGTGTGTGTGTGTGTGTGTGTGTGTGTGTGTGTGTGTGTGTAGTTTTGATATCTCAGGTGTTTGTTTTCTTTTAGCTAGGTTGACTTCTTGTGAATGTGTGCAAAATTTATTTATTAGAAAACTGTCGAAGGAAAGAAATAAAGATATTTAATTATTCTATTTCTAATTATCGCTCTCTTTTTCTAATTCTCCCTCTCATTGTTTCAATGTTAGTGAAAATAAGATGATGATTTTGATGGTGACGGAGATAGTAACGATAATGATAGTAGTGGTGATTATAATCATGATGATAGTGGTAATGATAATGACAATAATAATAGTAATAATAATACTCAATATTATTATCACTATTATTATATTTATAAGATAAAGAATTGGAAGTTCATATGGAAGGGCAATTTATGATAAAAGTACGAATGATAATAACGATAATAATAATAATATTTTATTATTATTATTATTATTATTATTATTATTATTTATAGGAGAATTTGTCCATAAAAAGTATTATTTTTATTGTCCTATGTGAGAGAGTATAATAAATGAAAAATATAAAGTTTTTATTTTGGGTGATAATTTTATCCACATGAGATTTATTTTAGAGAAAGAATATTATGATAATATTATTAGAATAATAATAATAGTATGATTATCACTATTTTTATTATATAAAGATAACAATGATAATAAGTATACACTTATTATCATTATTATTATTTTTGTAAGAATATAGATAATTATAAAAATATTTAAATATTTATAATAATAATAGTAATAATAAGATAGTATATTTATTTTTACTAATATTATTTAGAGAACAATAGTAGAGAGAGAATATTATGATATTAGTGAGAGATATTTATTATAATAATATTATTTAACTAATAATTATTATTATTAATATTTGTAATAATTATGATAATAATGATAAGAATAACCTTTTTAATTATTACTATTATTATGATATAATTTATATATATATATATATATATAATTATAATAAAATATATTATAATATATTACAACACGCGCACACACACACACACACACACACACACACACACACACACACACATATATATATACTCTTCACCATCAAAATCAAAAATTGATTTAAACCATAGCTCTGAATTGCAAAAATAAATAAAAGCTCTGAATTGCATAAAAATAAATATATGGTCGCGACGTGGCCGCCCCCAAGGAGGGAAGGGAGCGGGGCTCATCTCCATGTGGCTGCGTGTGAAGCACACAGCGGCTAGGGTGTGCTTGCTAAGGGGTAGGGGGGGCCAACGGGGAAGGAGGAATCTTCTTTATTTTTTTTTTATAAAATTTTGATTTAAATTAATTGTATTTTTTCGTCATTTGATTTCCAAATTTGACAAAACTTGATCAGGAGGTCCGTCTTAACAAGACGAATGCCCTCAAAAAAAATTTCTCGATTCGAAGTTATATTTTATTTTTTTTTAATTTTTAAATGTAAAAATTTCAAATTAATTACGGACAATTCGACGCTCAAAACTCAACAAAAAATTTTGTGTAGCTTTATTTTATTATTATGAATCTAACATCACCAAATTTTATGAATTTAAACTTATATTTTATTTTCTTAATTTTCTATATTTAAGAACTTCAAAAATTAATATAGGAATATACGTCAGTCAGATTGTCTCCAAACTTGGATATTATGATCATAAAAATATACTCTTTCCAATGATATATTTTGTTTGGTCTAATTTGAAAGTTGATTGGGATTTTGATTTTATCCTAATTGGGCTGATAATTTGGCTCTTTAGAATTTGGGTTGTTACATATATGATGGTGGATTGGTACTATTCTTTGTCTATGATGATGTCCACTGTTTTCTTGGGCTAGCCATTTAAATTAAGAAGATTGTTGAGAGTTTCTGTCAAATTTTTATTCATTTTATTAGGCTTATTTTATAGGCCCTTCCATTAATTTTGGGTTTGCACTGAGTGACTCATTTTTGTATCGACTCTAACCTTGCTTTTGAATATGGTACATTACCTTTTTGTTGTGACATTATTTAAATGGTATTGGATGTGTTTGACTATAACTTGGTCACATAATTATTATACCCTTAAGTAATTATGCAACCTTGTCAAGAATTATTTTATTCATGATGTGGAGTGAGTTGTGATTAGCTTTGTACTTATGGTTTGAAAACCTTATTTGGATGGCAAGTTGTGTGAGGCTTTTTTGTAATCTTTAAACCCTAAAGAATATTTTACTCAAGATGAGTTGAATTTGTGTAATTATTGACATCTCAAGCTAGTTAAGAATTAAGATTTACTTATTTAGTACTCTCATGGTATGATTAAAGCAATTATGGATACATTTAATCAAAAGCCTTCCAACATTTACATGCACATTTCTTGTGTATCATGATTTTTGGTTTATGATTTGGAGAGCTTGGAATTCATAATTTCTATCCCTCTTCTCAATTAGATTTTATAGTGTTGTTAAATTTCTTAGCATTGTATCCCTTAAGAAAGAGAGAGAGAGAGAAAGAGAGAGAGAGAGAGAGAGAGAGAGAGAGAGAGAGAGAGAGAGAGAGCATCATTATATTTAGCATTTGGATTTAGACTACACATGGTTAAGTAGATTTTGCACATTTTGCAATTTTGGATCTTTGTCAATTATTTTGGCATTTTACTATATTTATTATGTGTAGGATACTTCGAACTTAATCTTTGACAATTAAAATTTTCTTATTATCCCATCTCGTAGTATAAAATGATTTTTGCTATGCCTTTTAATATTCAAATGGCATTTTAATGATCATGAGTCTTATTAACCATGATATCATCATCTTTGGGTTAACTGTGATTATATTCATTAATGAGATTTTGATTTACTTGCGCTCTAAGGAAGAGAGCTATCTAAACTTGAACATTATTTTTGGTATACTTAGAGAGCATCATAGTATTATATATTCTTAAAATAGGAGTTTTTGGTGTGATTATTGGTTTTGGGACCATATTTATGCGTTAGTGGCGTATTGTTAGATACTCAAAGGATCTATATTATGATGTCTCCCGCCTTAGTTCCTGACATAACCCTAACTCTAGATCCTTAATAGATCCTGGTTAAGGTGTGGGGACTTATAACGACCCAATGTTATTATTTTGAAAATTAGGTTAAATCCCGCCTTAGAAATCAGAATCCCAGAGAAATTCAAATTAGGGCAAACAAAAATATCTTTAGAAGAGAAAAAAAATTTAGATCAAAGTGCCCTAGTTTGGGAGAAATCTAGATAACAAAAACTCCTGCTTTAATTTCTAAATTTTCTTAAATTCAATAAATAAAGAACATCAAAATACATGTCTGAATTCATCGATTATTATGTCATTATGTTGAGTATATTATTTATAAGCTACTCATGAAGTTTCATCAATTTTGGATCCTCAGTTCGACCTAAATTAATTTTTAAAATTAATATAAAATAAAATATTTTTCCGAATCGAAACATTTTGGCGTGAGGGTGTTCATTACATCATAACACACCTCGGAGTCAAGTTTCATTATTTTTGGACACCCAATGGTGGAAAAATGTAAAACATTTAACTGTAAGTAATTTATTTAAGTTTCATTAAGAGACTCTTCCTCCCACCCCCCTCCCCCCCTTCTCCATATATGTAAACCTCTCCCCTCCTTCTTTTCCATCACTTTCCCTTCATTAGTAGCAGCCCCTCTCCCTTGCTGCCAGCCTCCTCTCCCTACTACCAGCCCCCTCTCCCAGCCAGCCACCAGCCTCGGCAGCCACACGGCCACCCCATTCAGACCCTCCAAACCAACCAGCCCCCTTCCCGGCCCTCCAAAGCAGTCAACTAGCCCCCTCTCCCTACTACCAGCCTCTCTCCCTGCTGCTAACCTCCCTTTCTAGCTGCAGCCCTCCTTCAGCCAGCCACCTCCTTCTGCCGTCCAACCTCTCTCAGCTTTCCTACAGCATTATCCTAGATAAAAAAAGAAGGAAATTAGGAGATTTTGCTAATAATTGCCGAAATAATAGCATTTACCAAATGGGTGAGAATGCTTGCATTTAGGA
The DNA here is from genome assembly GCA_016760335.1 of Gastrodia elata. Lineage (NCBI taxonomy): Eukaryota > Viridiplantae > Streptophyta > Magnoliopsida > Asparagales > Orchidaceae > Gastrodia > Gastrodia elata. The sequence goes on along the minus strand of CM028670.1, from coordinate 90,569,149 downwards.
ACTTCAGATCGGGGTTGTTCTGCTTCGAGATTGAAGACTTTTGCCACCATACGATGACCAAAGTGCTCATTCTTTGGCTGCACAAACGCAACCTTACACTTACGATCCATTTAACCTTGAAATCCTTCTTGGAGGCGAGCCGCATCGATCAACTCTGCCAGATTTTTGATTTGGCGGGACACTATGTGAGCTTTTATGGAGTCCCTTAGCCCTTTCAAGAATCAGTGGCACCTAGCCGCCTCAGTTCTAACCATGTCCGAAATAAAATGCGACAGTCTTCGGAACTCTTGTTTGTAATCGAACACGGACCTATTTCCTTGTGTAAGGTGGAGAAGTTCATCCTCTAAAATTGCTTGAGCTGATGTGGGGATGAATGCTTCACGGAACACTTCTAGGAATATATCCCACAGGAAATCCTCCAACTCATAATCAGCAAACTTACTATTTCGCTTGTTTTTGTGAAGACCCACTTAAGTAGTAATAAGTGAAACTGTTAAACATCGAGGCGCCTTTAGGATAGGTGACATACTAGGAAGTTATCCTCTGAGGGCAAAATCGTGAGGCCTTTCTGGCCAAAGCGAACAATACATTGGTGCTTAAGAGTTTGAACTATTACAAATGGTATCAGAGCAAACCATAGGGTGTCACATAGGAGCTAAGTGCCATACAGGGCAAAGTACCACTTCATGTGAGCAGCCTCTTGAACCTATGATGGTTAAGGTGCTACATGGTTGTGGGTACCTCTTGTGCCTGTAGGGGTCACCTCTAGTCCTATCTACCCAATGGATGGTTCTTGGATCTGTGTGTGGATACTGATGAGGATGTCAGTTACTTAAGTTAGGGAGATTGTGAAGACCCACTTAAGTAGTAATAAGTGAAACTCTTAAACATCGAGGCGCCTTTTCAGATAACAGTGGAGTTCCTGATAAGAACTCCAAAGTTAAGCATGCTCAGGTGGGAGCACTCCCAGGATGGGTGACCTACTGGAAAGTTATCTTCTGAAGGCAAAACCATGAGGCCTTTCTGGCCAAAACGGACAATATATTGGTGCTTAAGAGTTTGGACTGTTACAGTTTTCCTACCAGTACTTTGCTTCTTCTTGAAACAGATGGGTGACCAAGCGAATAGCTTCTGAGTTTGGGCATTTTATGCTGATCAAATTCTTCTCAACCATTTTTAACCAAGTTACGGTATCCATGGGGTTGAGAGCCCACTGAAGGTAGGTGTTCTTAAGCACAGAAAACTATGAAGAAGTCCGTCTCCTAAGAAGTGAGAGGAAGATGGAGCTCCTATTTGTGGAAGGGATTGTTGGCGTATGCTTAATATAAGGGCACGAGTTTATTTTACTTATTGCGCATTAGTCTCGATCAGAGCCTTCATCAAATTAGCCATAGGATTCATTTCATCAAGTCCGCCCAAAGACGAGACCATGTTCTTAATCAGAGTGGGAGCAGAAGGAGATTCGAGATTCATGACTGAATTAAAAGCATAAATTCAGCGAACGAAACAAAGATCCACTATCTTTTTCAATCAATTTCTCAAAATAGAAGTTACATAGATAGACGAAAGATAAACTAATAGGAAAGCAATAATATGACATCTAAGGACATCAGCTATAATACTCTATCCTAAAGGCTGCACAAAAATCATCGAATATTACTACTCGATGCTTCTTAACTAATCTTTTATAAGTCCAATACCACCATCTATCAGTAGAACCTCCAAGTAGAATCTCCAAGACTTAGAGATGGTAGCCATCGGGACATGTTGTCTCTTGAAAGGCAGTGGTCACACAGTATAATCATTCTTTGGCAAGGACAGAAAGATTGGTTCCTCTGAAGGTCGAACAAACTAAGATCTTGTCCAGCACTTCTACTCCATGAGATGACACTCCTTCAACGACTCTACCATATATCTTGCCATCTTGAAGGTCATCCGCTAAATAATCTTCAAATCTTCTAAGATAGTACAAGAATACTAACTATGTATGCCCCATACCTAAATTTCATTTAAGAAATGGCTTAGTCTTATAAATACTTTACTTACATATGTTGTTTTTTTTAAAGTTTGTTCCAATTATAAGATGTCCAGTTTATATTATATTGTCCACTGTTTTAACGGTGTTATTATGTTCATTCAACTCTTAAGATGTCCTCATTCTAGATAGCTTCAGTTTTTATTTATGAGATAAGCTTGATGAACTTTGGATGCTGCTTTTCTTATACTTAGTAACTTGTGAGCTTTATCTGATACAGAGAACATGTCATAAAGTAGATGAGAACAAACTCCTTATTTGACACTTTATGATACTTCTCTGATACCAATTGTAGTGCACTGCCCCATCGCCGCACGCAAAAGAGATAACATAATCAATTTCGGCGGCAGAGCGGTATGCCACTCGGGAAGGAATTTCTCATCTCCCCGAATAGCTCAAACTAACACTGAAGGCTACTGACTCAATCCCAAAGGAGGATCGAGAGCTAATACTTAAGACAAGAGTAATATTCTTATTCTAAGTATAAGACAAATACATACATTAGATTTAAAATATAACATGAAGAATCTAATATATATATATATATATATATATAATAGCATTTCCAAGATGTTGATTACATCGCAATACTAAGTATAAGTAATATATAAATAGAGTGCGGAAGCTAAGCATACATCCAGAAACATTCATCACAAAAACTGAATAAAAACATTCATCTCAGAACAGAAAAGTAATACATCCAGAAATTATTACAAATTGTTTACTGAAATAATACTGAAATAAAGTTTAAGTTCTGAACTTAAATAACTAATCAAAAATAGTAAAACTGAAGGAGAAATCCACTAAGACTCCACAAACTACTCCAAAACCTCCTGTCCTCTAGACCTAGCACAATAAGCTGCTCAGGATCTAGCAAATTACCGGATCCCAAAAGTATCATGTGTTAAAAATTTGCTGAAATTAATCTAAATAGTTCTAATTATTTATATAAAATAGTGAAGTAAACAAAGCTACAAAAAGATTGTAAAAGTATCTGAATAATTGAAATTATAAAAAATTGAAGTAAGATAAAGCTGACTGTATACTGAATACTGAAAACAAATATAAATAGTATATGATATGAAACTGAGTAAATAATATATAAAACTATGCTATATGCCATTGAAATTATGCATTTGAATATGCCACAATATTGTATGCCACTGATATGCAACTGAACTATCATTAAATTGCTATGAGTTGTACAATTCAATGTCTACATACATCTTATCGAGAAATTATGGGGCCCCCGTACTAACAGTAGAGAGCACGGTGCTCCAACTATGGCAAATCCCTAACTTAAGAGAAGTTAAATAACACCCCAACTTGCCGTAAGCCAGGGACTTGTCACCTGGATAATACAACTATAAACATACATCAATATATATCAAAGTAGCGGAAGCAGAAAACATGATTATAACATCCACATCACAGTATAGTATATCAAGGTAAAAGAGACAGTAACTCAGATCAAGTGCAGAAAGTAAAATACATTCAGAATTTTATTATTACAAACTGAATTAAAAAAAATATAAAAGTATCTCAATCTCACTGAAAATAAAAAGGCAAAGTCTATCTAAACTGCAGTTGAACGATCCTCCTCCCGAATTGGCTCCTCTCATGCAGCACTACCTACGAACAAGTCCGAATCTGACATTTGTCGGTATCACAAATGCCAGGGCCTCAACCAACAAAATAAAAAGGTTATAGTTAGACAATTATCTAAGTACATTTTAGGCTATTTTAAATGAACTGATTAATTAAAGATGTCACATTTGATTAATCTAATATGCAAGCAATCATGGGGTACAACAAGCTATACAAAATGGGGTAACTATAAACTATCTATTTATAATAATCAATAAGTATGTGAAACAATATACTAAAAATATGAAAGTAAGCAAGGTGAAGCTAAAGGCAAAAGTAATTGCAACTACTATAATAAATCTGATCCTAACATGCTTATGATCACATTGAAGTATGCTGAGTATAAAAGAACACAAGTGCTAAAATAATAAGAAATTCTAACATCCTAAACATGCTAATTTATATATCTAGCTAATCCATAAGAATATACTTACAACATGCAGATTTATATGAAAAGAAAATACCACTAAGACATGTGGCAAAAAGCAAAACAATCAAGTGCAATGTAAAGCCACTGAGACATGTGGCAAAGCAAGCAAGTACTACAAGAAAGGCCACTAAAGCATGTGGCAAAGCAAAAATAAGACTAGAAACTAAGCTAGAGTAGCAATAAGCATAAGACATAGTACTGCCATACCAGACAATAGGCCCTATAGAGCCTCCAAAATGAGAATTCAACTATACCCATCATAGACATCCAAATCTGCTAGGCTTGGGTCTATTCTATACAATACTAGAACTGCAGAGGTAGACTAAGCTAGGACATATTCTACTAATTGAAAGCATTGCAAGAACTAGATGAATGATATGCTTTACAAACACTAACTTAGGATGTATCATCCATATCCTAAGTTCTATTATGCTCAAGAAATAAGGCTCAATATCTAAGGTGTGCAAAGCTATCAAGTTAAAGTAAGCAGGAGACTCAATCTAGACTTATGTGATATCTGTTGTTATCTAATTTATCCAATCTAACTATTTTGAGAAGATACAAGTTTAGGATCTCCAATATCCAGCTATCGATCCCAGATTTACGATCTTAAAGTTTAATAGTAGAACTTAACAAATCCAAATTCAAAATTAGATGATGACTATAAGGTTTAAACAAATGAATCAACAATCTAATTATTAATATTTTTCTGTCTTACCAAAATCTTGATTAAGTAAATCAAGATCTTAAGGATTTTGGATTTGAACTCCACTCTAGTGTTCAAAACCTGAATCTAAGGTGATGTCCTAATAAGGATCTAGGGTTCATACTTAATACCCAAGATAAAGATAAAGAATCCTATAAGCTGAAAGATCCAAGAGCTAGGAACTAAGTGAAAGGTTACTCTACTGATTATAAGATAAAATAATCAATTAAGAACTTGAGAATCTAAGATCTATATTTAATATTTTAGATTATTTCATTATCCTATAGATTAAATCAATGCTATACCTATATGGAAGGCTTCAAAAGGTTAGACAATAAATCATTTAAAGAAGTTCAATTGGGGATAGTTCAATTCAAGTAGAAGATCTAAAGCCTAAGATCTAAGATCTAAGATTTGATCACTTTAGACTTAAATTAAGTTTTCAACTTAGACTTTCTAAATGTGATTCTTTTAGAATTTAAACCCATAAGCTAATTTAATTGAACTTATTAATTTGAGATTTAACATCTAAAATTATTTGATTTAATTATTAAGGCAAAGTGATCCTTTTTATGATCACTTAAGATTTAAATGCCTTAACTAAGGCTAAATGAAGATTTCTTAACTTAACATCTGAATTCTCTGTGTTTCATCCACGCCGCACCCTGATCTTGATGGCTACACCATCCCCAACCCTAGACACATCGAATGGACCATGAAGCTCCAACTGAGAGGCGCCGGATTACTGGAGGACAACTCTGCCGAGGCGTCTCCTAAGGCACACCTATGAGGAGCGAATCCTCCTCACAGAGGCTATGCCATGAGCCCAAGCCTATCCCTACACGTTCAGAGACTTAAGGAGGAGCGATAGGGCGAGTCTAGAGGTTCTGGAATGGTTTGAATCACCGTAGTGCTACTCAAGGAATTTTGAAGGTTCGGGCTCGCTCTGAGTCAATTGAATCTTGGTCGAATTGATCGATCAGGTCGAGCCCAGTGATTACCACCACTCAGAAATCACTTAGAAAGGAATTGGGACACCGGATGAGGATCCAGCACCTCAATGAATCATTGTGATTCCTCTGCTAAAGGACTGACTACCAGTGCCTTACCAGATGACGATCACGCCATCGGGTCCACTGCCAGTCTTCCCTAATATCTCTGCAGGCAGGCCAGACACTAGAGTTTGATCCTATCACAGCACCTAGTGTTCAATTGAAGAAGAGTCTAGTCGAAACCAGCTCGACTGCAGATGGGACAGAGGTTGTACCTGAAGTTTGGTAGCTAGCTACATCTGGGACAAAATGGAGTGTTCTGAGTACTCCAAATGGTTACAGAAGTTGGCTGGGGGTCTGAACGCTAGACACACACCCACTATCAGTGGTTATAAGCACTAGAGTCACCTGGGGAATACAGGGAGATCGTCGGGAGGGACGGGAGCTCTAACAAGTAATTGAGGGGATCACAGTGAGCAAAGGAACTCACTATGATTACTGAATGGTATTTATAGGCCGGGGAGAGTTCAGTGGTGGCTGTCGAGGTCAGGGACCAAGGCACAGGCTCGGCCCAGCTATCTCCACAGCTCGACCTCCATGGGGTTGCTTACTCGGCCTCCAGGCTGCCAAGGTGGTTCGGCCAGAAACGGGGAGTCCCTAATGGCCTAGGTGACCTGGCGGACGAGTGGCAGATAGGATCGACATGGTAGGTATGGTAAATTTTCCTTCTGTCGGGTCGGGGATCTCCCTGGGACGAAGGTGAACAGGGCGGGGTGATTGGTAGCCGTCTGATGGCGAAGTCATTGGAGATGGGCGGTCTGATGCGGATATTGATTAACAGCCACACAGATTAAATCCTGAACGTCAGATATAAGATGCCGATCGAGCGTCTGTGATCAGATCACTGGGCGGAGTAGCGCGAGTCTTTTGATTACGCACTGAGATGAGTGTTAGTGCATCGAGTGGCTTAAACTCGTGCACCTTTGTCGGGACCCCGCAGTGGATTTGTCGCTGTCCCGACAGCAAATCCCGTCATTTAAATTCATTAAAATATTTAATTTAAAATATAATAAAATCAATTAAATAATATATAATAAATCCTAATTATTCTAAATCCAATTTAGGACTAAATGAGCTCCAAAAATTCCCAAAAATTTGCTCTTAGCTAATTTGGGGGTGGGGAATTCAAAAATAAAATCAAATTTTAATTTAGAGATCAATTTAATTTAGGTATTTTTCAGGGCTTAAAAAAAGCCAAAAATACCAAAATTTTTAATTTAGCTCCAATTGATCCCAAACTTCTAGGGTTAGGTTTAAATGACCCATTAAGTCCAATAGAATCAAAATCAAAGTTTGGTTTGGCTTAATTAATCCAGATCTAGCTAGGGTAATAACTAGGATTGTTATAAACTCCCCCACTTAAGGATGATGTCATCCCCGACATCACCTAAGTGAAGAAAGTCTTACCAGAACTGAACAAGTTTTAAATGCAGTAGATGGAAAAGATAAGGACAATACCTAGGCTTGCAAGGAGCTGTGGATATTTATTACGCATATCTACCTTTTTCTCCTAAGTAGATTCTTCTAAGGATCGATTCTTCCACTGAACTTTGACCATAGGAATTGAATGGTTCCTTAGTTGCTTCTGATCACGAGCTAAGATTCTAATAGGTTCTTCAGCATACGAAAGTTTGGGTTGGATCTCTACTGCTGGAAGTTGAACGAGATGAGAAGGGTCTCTGAGACATCTTCTTAATGATGAGATGTGAAATACATTATGTACAGTTGCAAAGCCATCAGGAAGATTTAATTGGTAGGCAGATGATCCTACTTTGGCCAAAACCTTAAAAGGTTCAACATAGCAGGGACTGAGTTTCCCATCTACGCCAAATCTATAGACACCTTTCATTGGGCTGACCTTTAAATAAGAAAAATCTCCCACATTGAATTCTAAGAGATGATGATGAGAATCATGATATTTGCTTTGATGATTTTGAGCTGAACGAATTCTCTGCTAAATTAATTAAATCTTACTATTGGTCTCTTCAACTAATTCGATCCAAAAAGTTGAACGCTTCCTGTTTCCGACCAAGCTAGCGGAGTACTGCATCTCCTACCATACAATGCTTCATAAGGAGCCATTTTAATACTGGCTTGAAAATTGTTATTGTAGGTAAACTCCACTAATAGAATGTAATCTTCCCAGGAACCGGCAAAATCAAGAATACAAAGTCTAAACAAATCTTCCAAAACTTGATTCACTTTTTTAGTCTGACCATCCGTTTGCGGATGCAAAGCTGTACTCATGGCTAGAGTAGTACCCAGATCTTGATGCACAGCTTGCTAAAACTTAGAAGTAAATATGCTATCTCTATCAGATACGATTGATTTCGGAATCCCATGCAATCTGATAATTTCCTTGATATAGAGTTTTGCTAACTTTTCTACAGAATCAGTTTGATAGATATGAAGAAAATGCATTGATTTAGTCAAACGGTCTACTATCACCCAGATTACATCTGCACCAGATTTAGCGCGAGGCAATCCCATGACGAAATCAATAGATATGTCGAACTATTTCAACTCGGGAATATCTAATGGATGCAAAAGACCACCAGGTCTTTGGTGCTCGGCCTTTACTAGATTACAGGCATGACATTTAGCCACAAAGTTGGCTACATCTTTCTTCATACCGGGCCACCAAAATGATTGCTTTGGATCCTAGTACATATTTGAACTGCCTAGGTGAATATGATACCCAAAATTATGGCCTTCAATTAACACTTCACGATGCATGGACTTAGGAATCCACAATCGATTACCTTAATAAATTACACCATTTTGCAACTACAGATCATGACAAAAACCACCTTCAATATCTGCCTTAACTTTAAATAATCATCGTCTTTGGTCTGCGAGGTAGAGACATCTCTGTGGAAAGTGGGTTCCATATTGATATTTACTAGAACTGAACTTAACATGTCACCACTAACTGGAGAAATTTCAAGCTTACAAAATTCATGTTCTAAAGGACTGGATGCGATCATAGAGGATAAAGTGACACGACGACTAAGAGCATCGCCACCACATTTGCATTTCCTGAGTGATATTGAATACTAAGATCATAATCACTGATGAGTTCTAACCATCTTCTTTGACGATAATTCAACTCTCTTTGAGTGAAGATGTACTTCAAACTTTAATGATCGGTAAAAATCGAACACTGCACTCCATATAAATAGTGACGCCAAATCTTTAAAGCAAAGATCACTGCGGCAAGTTCAAGATCATAAACTGGATAATTTTTCTCATGGGGTTTTAACTAACGGGAGGCGTAAGCGATTACCTTACCCTCTTGCATTAATACACAACCTAAACTAATTCCAGAGGCATCTGTGTATACCTGATAGTTTAAACCTTCCTTGGGCAGAACGAGAACTGGAGCGGTGGAGAGTGCATCCTTCAGAGTTTGAAATACTTCCTCGCATTCAGTACTCCAAATGAACGGAACAGCTTTTTGGGTTAACTTAGTCAAATGCGAAGCGATCTGAGAAAAGCCTTTAACAAATTTTCTGTAATATCCAACTAGTCCCAAGAAACTTCTAATGTCGGTGACTAACTTAGGTTGAACCTAGTCCTGAATAGCGCTCACTTTACTCTGACCTACATGAATACTTTGGGCATCGACTACATGTCCCAAGAATGCAATGGATTTAAGACAAAATTCACACTTAGAGAACTTGGCATACAATTAATGTTTACGCAGAGTTTCTAGCACCAATCTCAAGTGTTCTTCATGATCTTCCAAGGTTTTAGAATAAATGAGGATATCGTTGATAAAGACCATCACAAACTTGTCTAAGTATGGCTTCAAAACTCGCTGCATCAAATCCATGAAGATTGATGGAGCATTGGTGAGTCCAAAAGACATCACTAAGAATTCAAAATGACCATAACGAGTACGGAAAGTGGTCTTTCCTACATCGTCTTCTTTTACCCGCAATTGATGATATCCAGACCTTAAATCAATCTTGGAGAATATGATAGCTCCAGATAGCTGGTCGAATAAGTCATCAATTCTAGGCAATGGTGTAACAACCCAAGTTGTTACTTAGGTCAATTAAGACTAATCTAAGTCTTAATTGGAGTTATAGTACATTAACTAAGTCATTTAGAACTCATTTCTAAGATCCAACGGTTAGATTTGCTAATCAACCATAATTACTCCAAAACTTAATTAGTTAATATTAGCAAATCTAATGATTCAAATTAAATAATTTAAGTTTCAGAGAACTCCTAGAGTAGATTAGAACCTAATGGTGTGGTTGGATTAGTGATTTGGTGATTAATTTGACTAATCACTCACTAATCATCTTAAACCCTAATTAGGCCATAACTTAGCCAATTAGAGTCCAAATTGAACCTACTACTAGTCATTGTGATCAGTGGATCATTTGTAATCTACAGCACTTGATTTTGTTCAATTTGGACATCAATTAGAGAAGTAGGATTTTGACCCTTAATTAAGAAATCCTAAATTACCATTTTACCCTTAAATTTGTATTGGCCATCACTTGGCCAATAATTATCAGAATTCAGTAATTTTAGGTTTTATGAAAACCTTAGATAGTAAACACTAATAAACTGAAAAAAAATTTAAATTTTATTAGGCAAAATTATCACAATGGCCCTATGAGTCAAATTTATTAATTTGATCTCATAAGGCTTAATAATTACCCAAAATTTGTGTAATTCCTGTCTAATCTTATATTAGCCAGCAAGGAACACTTTGCCATAGAAAATTTTAGATTTAAAATTCTAGATCAAAATTTGATCTTTTGAACCCTTAAGTAGGGGCAAAATGGTCATTTTGCCCAAAATTAAGATATAAAATGATTTAGAACAGAAATTGTGTGAATTCAAACCTTAATTTGACATTGATTAAAACTTTAATCTTAAATCATTAAGGAAAATCCTAAGAAAGATGTGAGTGTTCATTCCTTCCTTAACCTTCTTAGATATTTCCTTAGGTCTTATAACACTAGTTAGGATGTGTGTCTGAGAGATACTCTTAGTAACTAAGAGCCTTAATTCATAGAATTATGAATAGATCTTAGGCTAGAGTTCATCTATTGAGTAAATTGGGTTACTCAATAGGTGGAGCCTTGAGTTTACAAGTTTGTAGATTTTTCTTAGTTTATTTAATGATTAATTGATATTTAAATCTTAGAATTATGGTAGAAATCTATCATAATGAGGTTGTTTTATCATTAGGATTGCCTTAACCTAATTTGTGAGATTTGGGTTCTAAACCTTAGATCCTTAGATATACTTTTGGATTAAGTGATTAAACCCCATATTAGAGTTTAATTCTTAATCCTTTCATCTTGATTTGATCAATCAAGATGGGTTGGGATTATGATAAAATATTAATATAGGTTGAATTATATATTTTCAACTTGTTTAGTCGACATTAATTTAATAAGATTAGAACCTAATCAGTTCTAATTATTTTCCAACTTGTAAGGTTGTGAATTTGAGTTACACTCGATAGTAGGACTTGAAGATTTTGAACTTGTGTAACTTAGAGTAGATAGAACAATTAAATTAGATAATAAATTGATATCATGTGTGTCCTAGTTTACAACAATTAAATTAGATAACAAATGAATATCATGTGTGTCCTAGTTTAGTATCTTGCTCACTTTAACTTAGATGCTCTGCTTACCTTGTTTTGAACCTTTGTACCTTGTTCACATATATTAGGCATAGAACATTTGATAAGTGTTTCATGTCAACCTTATTTTATATAATAACATTTGCATATGTCATTATTATTATCAAGTTTAACATTTGATTATTAGAATGTAGCCTAATTAGTATGCATTTTTCCTACCCATACTTTAGTACAGGCCAAACCTAGACCTATGTCAGGCTAGGGTGGTATATGTTTGTCTAAAGTGAGTCTAACCAAGTCCTAAGCCTAAAATTGGCTATGATGGTATACGTTAGACTATAAACTTCATGCCTTACATCTTTTTATACCTTTGTTAGTATGACTAATTTAGGTACATTTCTACTTTAAATTGTTTATCTTATTTAAATCATAATGAATTCAGTTCATACTTACTAGTTCAGTTTATATTTCAGTACTTTCTTACTTACTATTCTTCAGCATTTACTAGCTTTACTTTTGCTTATATGATGCTAATTTTGCTTCTTATTTACATTTATAGGATGTTAGTTTCACTTTTAGTCACTTAATTGTTTTACATGTTCATTTACTTATATGTCAATTAGCATAATCTTGGATTGATCATAAGCATATTTAGGACGTATTCTTCTTTCTAGTCACTTGTTTTAGATTTACCTGACCTTGTTGTAGTTGCTTGAAGGAGGTATGTGCTTATTTCCTAGTTGTTTCAATTATAAACTATTTGTTTATAACTTCATCTTGTTCTTTCTTACGCGTTCTTGCACCCATTTATATGCTTTTGTGTTTACTTGTTTATGGTGATACCTAATGAACTTAATGAATTGATTACCCTAAAATGTACTTAGACAATTGTCTAACTAGATTTTTTTTTGTTGGCTGGGGCCCTATCATTGTAAAATTGACAATGGTATATTCTGAGCTATTTGGGGTGATATAGCCTTCAGGAGATCTGCCTGTGGAGGAGGAGCGTGTTCCTGAAGATTCTTAGTTTACTTTCTGTATTTGTGAGGATGAGTGATTCTTTTCAGTTCTTTTAAACTATTGAAATATTGTAATAATACAGGGTTAAACTTTACTTTCAGCTCTTTACTTATTCTGCATTATTGTATTATATATAATGGATGGATGTTGTATGTATGCTTCCGCACTCTGCTTGTCTTTTATTTTCATTTAGTGATAATATCTTTTGAGAAATGACAAAGTATTTGATTATGATGGATTAGTATTAGCCACTAACCTATTCATAAGCATGGGCCTTGTCATTTAGATGACCCCTCAACCGTAATCATATTAACTCAAGAGTTAACAGAACTACGGTGGGGTTTGGTCATCACAGTTGCTATCAGAGAATTCTATAATGTATCAGATTGGAATTTGTATTCCTCTCTACCTAATGGATTGTTCTTCTGCCACTTAATCACTAAATGAATACTTGAGACAACATCTATGTCATTATGAGTATAACTTGGAATAAAGTAAGGAATGAGAAAACCATAGTGAATACTAAAGTATAGATATCTTTAGGATCAGCAAAACTAAAATATTAAGCTTTAATCATTATACTAAGAGAGTTGAGGCAATATTAGTAATTTATCAATCAATTAGATCAAAGATAGAGATTGTGTGCTAAATCTCATCAATACACCATCTTTAGAAGACTAGATCTTTCTCATTTGACTAAATAGTAACTTAAAGCGTCTAGAATCTATCTTATCTATAATAGAGTATCTCGATCACATTCTTGACAACTTCTCTTTAAAAAAAAAGATGATGTGAAAACTTAAGGGAATACTACTTTTTTGGAACTCCCTTAGAATTGTGAAAGAAAGCCTTATGGTGTTACATATACTAACTCTAGTCTCTATTTATATACAAAATACCTATGATAGGATCTTTATTAATTTAAGCTGTAATGTTATACTTAGTATCTTTTCTATTATATTAAATTATCCTTCAAATAATAAGAACCCAAAAAGTATAGTAGCTCTTCTTCTAATTCTAACCTTACTCATATTAATTTCAGAATGAATCCTGTAACTTCTTCTCTCGACATGGATGATTCATCGAATAGCAACACCAATGAAGTCACTTCACTCAAGAACATGGTAACTATTATGTTAGAGAATCAATTACAACAAGCAATGACTATTCAAAAACTAGTATCTGCTCATAGTACTGCAAATACCGGTATCCTCTTCTGCATCCCTTACCCTTCATATTCTTATATACTTCCCATTGATCTACTAATAAGTTATTCAGTAACTTCTTAAGATTGAGACTTCTAATCTTTAATGGAAACTTATCCCCCCCAGATACTGACACTCAGTCTAAGACAACCAAAAAGGATCATAAGCGTAAAGCTCACCAAGAGGGATCTAGCCTATCAATGGAATCAATCCAAGAGTGCATTAGACCATATTTTTATGGAAAGTGTTATCATTTTGGTAGAGGTTGCTTTACATGTGTTTGACGAGGCCACGGATATCGGGAATGTTGTGCTTTCAAAACAGTCGATGGAGATATAATCCATCATTTTCGTCAGAGTAAAACATGCCATGACAACTCACCTAAAGATTTGGAATCTATGCCAATTTTAACATCACCACTGTCTAAGGAAGAGTATCCAACCGGCAAAGAGCAAATAGTTGCTCCTAAGCTTCAACAACACAATCATCTGGGAACATAAGGATTTAATAACAATATTGTCCCAGGTACATTTATTCAATTTCATCATTCCTTTTAGTCTTAGAATTTATTTTTACTTCATACAAGTTCAAATTGTAACAGCTTAATTATAGTCATCATTTAATTTGAATCTTGCATATAAGTCAAGTATAGTATTCAATATGTTTTATCCTTGATATGATCGTTAATTCTTCCTTAAGCTTAGTTAATCAACTTTAGATTCTTATGGCAAAATCACACTTTTGCGACTTGTAGAAATAGTTCTTCTTCAAAGAAGTAAATTATCCAAGTCAGGTGAATAACTTCTAGTTACTTAGACTAGATTAATTCATATCTTTAAATCTAGGGTCAAATAAGTCACAATCATGACTTAAAGAATTAGCCTAGCTTATCCTAAAGATGCTAAGTATCTCATTCCTTTGGGATGAGAATATCTATATTCTTTAAAATGGATAAGTATAACCTTAGGGCTTTAGTTAACCAAGTAGGATTACTGGGTTCATAATAAAAGCCTTAGAGTGGACTAATTAAATGATTAGTTCACTATATATTTCTTAAAAAGTGAGATTACATAAATGGTTAGATTATTTCAACCTATATGTGTCTGCTCATAAGTTTAGTTATAATAAACTTGTTTCATTCTTAGTCCTAGCATAATGAAGATATTCTATCTAGTTTTAAATATAGAACCCATTCTAAGTGAAAGAACTTTTGTTCTTGTAAGAATAGATTTTCCTTTAAATTGCAAAACATTTTGAATTCTAATTTCCGAATTAGAAATTATAAATATTCCTAGGAAACTCTTTTTTAGTTAAGTTACTTACGATAGCTTAATAATTTGATATTGTGATTTCCCTTGTCCATTCTTGATTTGGATGGGGAATTCTATTTCCCTTACTATAATCTTCATGTAGTGAAGAATATCACTTAATTGAATAGCCTATTTGTAGAAAATCCTATTCTCTTTGAATAAGAAAATCTCTTCTCCCAAGAAGTTTAAGTTAAGTGCCTAAGTCGTGATATGACTTACGCATTTATTGGTCAACCCCTTGGAATGAGTTTTCATTCAAGATAAGCTAAAATTAACCATTATATTTCTAGTGATCTAAGCCACATCTTGTGATTTAGATATTAACATACGATTCTAGAAATTTTGGCGTAAGTTATAAGACATGACTTATGACTGTAGCCTTAGTTTCCTATTAACATTCCCGGTACTTATCCATATGGATAAGTGAATTTCTCATCATTACCAAATCAAAATTTATGACTTGTGTCTATAATAAGTACTCTTAAAACTCTTGATGTTAAGTCATCTGATGTGACTTAATGATTTAAGTATTCCCTTAAAACCTTGAGACTAGGTATCCTAATTGGATATAAACTCTTTGCCTTAGTAAAACCTCTTAGTAAGAGATAAATGTCTTTTTGATGTCTCAAATTTAGTATGAACTAAATTGTGTAGTTAGTTTATCATAAATCTTAACCTTAGGCAGAATTTAGTAGCTAATCTCTTAGGATTCATTAATAGACTTAGTCTAATAACAAATCTCTAGCCAAGTCCTAACCTTGAGTTCTAATAAAATAAGTAATCAAAGAACTTTATTTTAAATTCCAATTAGAATCTAAGTTATTCTTTAATCTCCGTTAAGTCAATGGCTTAGATTTATTCACCTAAACTATCCTAAATGATGAACATCACTTAAGTGTGAAACCTTTAGGATCTTTGACCCTTATAACATCATATGCTTAGTATGTGATGTCACCTACTAAATAGTAGTCTTGCTCTATAATGCTAAGTCATATGTGATGACTTAAGATTTAATCTTTAGACCCTTAAAGTTATATCTTTGCTTAGATGACCATAACTTCTCTTTCCAATATTACTAATAAGTGATGGTTATCACTTAGTTGGTTAGCTCCTTAAACACAAAATTTTGGATATAATTTTTCTATCATTAGCTATAATGTAAGATTATGAGGATTAAATCCTAAAGGTAGAATCTTTAAAACTTCACGTTCTTTAAGTCTTTACTCAATCGAAAAAAGTTATATTCCTAAGTCCATGACAGTCATGGTGTGTAACAACCAATCAAATCTTCAATCTCTAGAAGTAATTCATTCTTCTATGGGATGTATTACTGTAATCATGGTAAGGTGTCATAATTATAGTTTGATTATCATAGAACCTTATGTATCTATAAATATCCTTTATTCTAAATGAGAGTAACTTAATACTTTCATGATCTTCATCTTCTTGGCTCTAGTGAGAATTCTACCAAAACTATCACCCGTTGAATGGCTTGACAAAATCTTGGACAAGGATCAAATTAGTTATTTGATCTGAGTTCCAAAGATTAATTGAGAACACTGATATTCTTCCACCTCCATCAAGCTATCCGATATACATTTAAACTCGTGTAATCGTACTTATTCGACTCTAATAATTTCAATTTTAATATTCTATTCTATTTTAATTTTCCACTTGAGTGATGTCGAGGACGACATCATTCTTAAGTGGGGGAGTCTGTAACAACCCAAGCTGTTACTTAAGCCAATTAAGACTAATCTAAGTCTTAATTGGAGTTCTAGTAAATTAAATAAGTCATTTAGAACTCATCTCTAAGATCTAGGTCAAATTAGGAATCAGTTGGATTAAATCTGGATTTCTAGAAAAATCTTAAAACACTAGAAATTTGATTATTTATTTAGACCTCAGATTGAAATTCTGACTTCGCCATTGCGCTCATCACCCCCAAATTAGCTAGTGGTGAAGTTTTGGATGCAATTAGAAGTCGTTGGATTTTCGTCGAATATTTTAATATTATTTTACCCCGAATAATCAAATAATTAAATACTCGTAGGAACAAAAATTTGACTTCACTGTTGCATTCCTGTGGGGCCCCCGTACTAATAGTAGAGAGTACGGTGCTCCAACTATGGCAAATCCCCAACTTAAGTAAAGTTAGGTAAAACCCTAACCTGCCTTAAGCCAAGGACTTGTCACCTGGATAATACAACTATAAACATACATCAATACGTATCAAAGTAGCGGAAGCAGAAAACATGATTATAACATCCACATAATAGTATAATATAACATGTAAAAGATATAGTAACCCATATCAAGTGCAGAAAGTAAAATATATCCAGAATTCAATTATTACAAACTGAATTAAAAGAAATATGAAAGTCTCTCAATCTCACTGAAATAAAAATACAAGATCTACCTAAATTGCAGCAGAACGATTCTCCTCCTGAATTGGCTCCTCTCTTGCAGCACTGCCTACAAACAAGTCTGAATCTGACATTTGTCGGAATCATAAATGCCAGTGCCCCAGCCAACAAAATAAAAAAGTTACAGTTAGACAATTATCTAAGCATATTTTAGGCTATTTTAAATGAACTGTTTAATTAAAGATATCACATTTGATTAGTCTAACATGCAAGTAATTATGGGGTGCAACAAGCTATATAAAAAATGGGGTAACTATAAACTATCTATTTATAGCAATCAACAAGTATGTGAAATAACATACAAAATATGAAAGTAAGCAAGGTGAAGCTAAAATCAAAAGTAACTGCAATTACTGTAATAGATCTGATCCTAACATGCTTATGATTACATTGAAGTATGCTGAGTATAAAAGAACACAAGTGCTAAAATAATAAGAAATAACATCTTAAACATGCCAATATATATATATATATATATATATATATATATATATATATATATATATATATCTAGTCAATCCATAAGAATATACTTACAATATGCAGATTAATATGAAGAGAAATTACCACTGAGACATGTGGCAAAAGCAAAACAATCAGTGTAACGTAAAGCCACTGAGACATGTGACAAAGCAAGCAAGTACTACAAGAAAGACCACTGAAGCATGTGGCAAAGCAAGCAAGTACTATAAGAAAGACCACTGAAGCATGTGGCAAAGCAAGCAAGTACTACAAGAAAGGCCACTGAAGCATGTGGCAAAGCAAAAATAAGACTGAAAAATTAAACTAGAGTAGCAATAAGCCTAAAATATAGTACTTCCATACCAGACAATAGACTATACAGGGCCTCCAAAATGAATTCAACAATACCCATCCTAGACATCTAAATCCGCTAGGCCTGGGTCTATTCTATACAATGCTAGAACTGAAGAGGCAGACTAAGTTAGGACATATTCTACTAACTAAAAGCACTGCAAAGAACTAGATGAATGATATGCTTTATAAATACTAACTTGGGATGTATCATCCATATCATAAGTTCTCCTATTATGCTCAAGAAATAAGGCTCAATATCTAAGATGTGCAAAGATATCAAGTCAAAGTAAGCAGGAGACTCAATCTAGACTTATGTGATATCTGTTGTTGTCTAATTTATCCAATCTAACTATTCTATGTATTTTATTTTATTTTCTGAGATGCATATTTTCATATAGCTTCTGTGATGAATGTTTTTTGGATGTTTGCTTTAAGCTTCCGCACTCTGTTATATACTACTTATACTTAGTATTGTGATGTGATAAGTATACTAGAAATGCTGATATCTCATGCATACATTAGATTATTCATATTGTATTCTAAATCTAATGTTTTTATTTGACTAATACTTAGGATAAGGATACTACTCTTATCTTAAGTATTAGCTCTCAACCCTCCTCGAGGTTGAGTCAGCAACCCTTCAGATGGGCTTAGTTTTCAGCTATTTTGGGGAGACGGGTTATTCCTCCCCGAGTGGCGCACCGCTCCGCCGCTGATATAATTGTACTTAATTCTTTTGTGTGCGGCAATGGGGTGGGGCGCTACACCACGTCACGCCACCAGTTTGATGCCTACACGTTCAGGCTTCGAAGGTGCGTCGAATGAACCATAAACCCCCATCTGGGATGCGCCGGGCTGCTGGGGTGCTACTCGGCCGAAGCGTCTTTTGAGGGGGAAGTGGAGAGAACAATCTCTCCTAAATGACTAGATGTTCTGAGCTAATATTTAACCCTACACCTTCAGGGATCGACGGGGGAGAGATAGGGTGAGTCGAGAGGCCTTGGGGAGGTCTAGATCACCATAGTGCTACTCGAGGGGTCTCACAGACTCGAGCTACACTGAGTCAATTAATCTCAATCATATCGATGGACTCGATTGAATCCCAGACACGCAATGGGTTAGCAATTATTGGTCGAGGGGTTCGGGCGCCCAATGGGGACTCGCAAGCACGCTGAAGCACTACGATTCATTGGCCCAAAGACCCGCTGCCAGTGCACTTTCAGACGTGGATTTCATCGTCTGGTCCACTGCCAGCCTCTTCCAATGCAATGACTACCTACTGGAACACTAATGGTGATCCTAGCATAGCACTTAAGACAAGGAAAGTTACTAGTCAAGTTGAACCCAGCTCTACAGAGAAGAGGGCAGAGGGTTGATCTTGACAATCGGGAAGATGATGAGCTGGGTACCACCGTAGGTCTCTAGCGATTCCTGAGCTCTCTACTACATCTTGGGGGTTTGAACTCCAAACCACACCCACTATCAGCAGAGGAAGTAGGTTCAGTCGTCGGGAGAGCCGGGAGCACCGAGAGTAGATGGCAGAGGAGAAATTGAGGTTCACAGAGAGCAAAGGAGCTCACTGTGAGATCAATGGGGGTACTTATAGGCTTGAGAGGTCCTGGAAACGATGCCAGAGCTCGGGTTTGGAGCTTGGCTCGGCCTGAGGGTCCTCTCCATTTCCTGCAATTGGGAGGGTCCAGGCTGCCCGGGTCACCCTACTAGGCTCGGCCATACTCGGAAGACCCTAACGGTCTAGGGGACAAAGAAGGAGAGAGTGGAGAACAGCGCTGGCATGGCACAGTACGAGCAGATTTCTGTCAAGCTGGCGATCGAGCGAAGACGATGATCCACAGCGACAAGGACCGTCTCCAGCGTCTGATCGTAGACCATTGAGGATCGATGGTCTGATGCGACTCCTGATTAACAGAACCGCGGAGACAATCTTGAGCGTCAAATGCTGGATGTCGATCGGGCGGGTAGGATTTGATCACGGCACGTGTTATGAGAGCCGTTGGATCAAGAGTGCTAAGATGCGTGCTATCGCACCGGGTGGCTTATACTTATGCGCCGCTGTCGGGACCCCGCAGCGGATCTGCTATGGTCCCGACAGCAAATCTCACCGGTTTAAATATTATAAATAATTTAATTAAATTAAATCTAAATTCATTTAATAATTAATTAAATCCTAAAAATTTCCATAATTCAATTTAGGCTTAATAATCTCCAAAAATTCCTAAAAATTCATCCTTATCTAATTAGGGTATGAGGAATTCAAAAATGAAATCAGAGTTTAATTTGGAGATCAACTTAATTAAGTATTTTCTAGGGCTCAAAAAAACCAAAAATACCAAAATTTTTATCTTAGCTTCGATTGATTCCAAACTTCTAGAGTTATGTTTAAATGACCCATTGAGTCCAATGAAATCAAAATCAAAGTTTGGTTTTAGCTTAATTGATCCAGATTTAGCTAGGGTAACAATTAGGGTTGTTATAATTCCTCACCCTTCATTTAGCTAAGAGTGATTCATTGAAAATTTTCTTGATATATTTAATCATATAATTTTCATTAATGAAATCAGCATAAATTAATTTTTATAATATTATTTTAATTATTAATTAATGGCCCATCAAGTTTCCTTCGACCATTTCCTTTAGCCGTCTATCCCAATGGCATCTCTCGTAAGCCGTTCGATTCGATCTCCATGTGAGATCGAACGATTCACTGAGCGTCTTTGCGGATGACTGACACGCGCTCTGCGCGTGTCTTCCTGGATCGTACACGGCGCATTTCGCGGCCGTGCAGATGTCTTCCACCGCTCCAGGAGGATCCTCAAGCACAATTAAGACCTCAACAATCAAGTCCCTACCAAAAATGGGTTGATCCAGATCTCGTACAGGCGAAGACGAAGGCCAGCGTATAATCCAATTTAAACCCTAGTTTTTCCGAGTCGTCGAAAATCGAGGTACCAATCTTTCCTCTAATTCGTATTCCTTCATTTTCATTATAGTTCGAAATTCTATTTCATGCTATGGATTGATATATTGTTACTTCTGATCAAACTAGAACAATTGAAAACTCACGAATTTGGATTAACATCCACAGTATATACCTCATCGTCATTTCGAGTTCTAGCTTTTAGGGTTACCCGCCATCGACATCCTATACCATCTCAAAGGTTGATCAGCATATTATTGGATAGCCCTCGCCGTCCTCATCATGATGCCGTGTGAATCGAGGCCGGTCGTCGCCGGGAAGTCACCCAAAACTCATTCCCTAGCCTCGGGGGTCCTCTTTTCGCCGAGTCCCGCTCGGTTCGTACCGGGCTGGATCGGGTCAAGCCCGACCCAATCTCCTGCATATCAGGTGACGCATCTTGGGCCCGTTTAGTCAGAGCGTAGAAATCAGTGGGGCCCACCGCATAGTAGCATCTCTCAGACGTGCGACGCATGTGGGTGGGTCCTACATCTGTAGGCGCCTCAGCATCGTTGATTGTGCCACACAAGCTGTAGGGCCTGCTGAAGTCCAATCCTGCAAAAGTAAACTTAATAATAGATTATTGATTAATCTTAATTTAGTTAATTTAAATGATTAAATATAGAACTTTAACACTTAATTAATTTCAAACTACAACTCCAAATATAGTGATATTATATATCTTCATAATTAGTAAAATTAGAAGATTAATATGAAACTGTCAAATTTTCATTTGGAATTATATTTCACCTAGTGACATTTAGGACCCCTAAATTATACCCTAAATGTCACAAAACTTCATTTAACCATAACTTTGTGTACACTTACCTAAACATACTTAATATGGGTCTTAAAGTAATCAGCAAACCCTAAGGATTAATCTAGGAATGTTTATTTTGCTGTTTGGATTAAATTTAGACTAATCACTTTTAGGACCTAACCCTAATTAGGTCAAATAACCCTATAACTTCAATTGACCATAACTTGGTCAATTGAACTGCAAACTAGGCGATCCTTATATCCATTTTGATTAGGAGAACATAATTAATAGTAATCTATAAAAATAATTAAGATCCAACAATTAGATTTGATAATCAACCATAATTACTCTAAAACTTAATTAGTGAATATTAGCAAATTTAATGATACAAATTGAACAATTTAAGTTTCAGAGAACTCCTAGAGTAGATTAGAACCTAATGGTGTGGTTGGATTAGTGATTTGGTGATTAATTTTACTAATCACTCGCTAATCACCATAAATCCTAATTAGGCCATAACTTAGCCAATTAAAGTTCAAATTGAACCTACTACCAGTCATTGTGATCAGTGGATTGTGATCTACAGCCACTAATTTTGTTTAATTTGGACATCAATTGAAGAAGTTAGGATTTTAACCCTTAATTAAGAAACCCTAAATTACCATTTTACCCTTAAATTTCTATTAGCCATAACTTGGCCAATAATTATTATAATTCAGTAATTTTGGTTCAATAGAAACCTTAGATAGTAAAAAATAATAAACTGAAAGAAAGTTTAAATTTCATTAAGCCAAATTACCAAAATGCCCCTATGAGTCAAGTTTATTAATTTGATCTCATAAGGCTTAATAATTACTCAAAATTTGTGTAATTACTATCTAATCTTATATTAGACAGTAAGGAACACTTTGCAATAGAAAATTTTAGATTTGGAACCCTAGATCAAAATTTGATCTTTGAACCCTTAAGAAGGGGCAAAATGGTCATTTTGCCCAAAATTAGGGTTTAACATTTTAAAACCATAAAACCACATTTTAAGTATTACAAACAATAAATTAAATGATTTAGAATCGAAATTGTGTGAATTCAAACCTTAATTTGACATTGATTAAAACTTCAATCTTAAATTCTTAAGGAAAATCCTAAAAAAGATGTGAGTGTTCCTTAATTCCTTAACCTTCTTATATCTTTCCTTAGGTCTTATAACACTAGTTAGGATGTGTGTCTGAGAGATACTCTTAGTAACTAAGAGCCTTAATTCTTAGGATTAGGAATAAATCTTAGGCTAGAGTTCATCTATTGAGTAAATTGGGTTACTCAATAGGTGGAGCCTTAAGTTTACTAGTTTGTAGATTTTTCTTAGTTTATTTAATGATTATTTGATATTTAAATCTTAGAATTAAAGGTAGAGATCTATCCTAATGTGGTTGATTTATCATTAGAATTTGCCTTAACCTAATCTGTGAGATTTGGGTTCTAAACCTTAGATCCTTAGATACACTTTTGGATTAAGTGATTAAACCCCATATTGGAGTTTAAGTCTTAATCCTTTCATCTTGATTTGATCAATCAAGATGGTTGGGATTATGATAAAATATTAATATAGGTCGAATGATTTATTTTTTAACTTGTTTAGTCGATATTGATTTAATAAGATTAGAACCTGATCAGTTCTAATTATTTTCCAACTTGTAAGGTCATAAATTTGAGTTACACTCGATAGTAGGACTTGGAGATCCTGAACTTGTGTAACTTAGAGTAGATAGAATGATTAAATTAGATAACAAATGGATATTACCTGTGTTCTAGTTGAGTCTCTCGCTCACTTTGACTTAGATGCTTTGCTTACCTTGTTTTGAACCTTTGTACCTTGTTCACATATATTAGGCATAGAACATTTGATAAGTGTTTCATGTCAGCCTTATTTTACATAATAACATTTGTATATGTCATTATCATTATCAAGTTTAACATTTGATTATTAGAATGTAGCCTAATTAGTATGCCTTTTTCCTACCCATACTTTAGTACAGGCCAAACCTAGACCTATGTCAGGCTAGGGTAGTATATGTTTATCTAAAGTGAGTCTAACCAAGTCCTACGCCTAAAATTAGCTAGGATGGTATACGTTAGACTATAAACTTCATGCCTTACATCTTTTTATACCTTTATTGGCATTACTAATTTAGGTACATTTCTACTTTAAATTGTTTATCTTATTTCAATCATAATGAGTTCAGTTCATACTTACTGTTTCAGTTTATATTTTAGTACTTTCTTACTTACTATTCTTCAGTATTTACTAGCTTTACTTTTGCTTATAGGATGCTAGTTTTGCTTCTTGTTTACATTTATAGGATGTTAGTTTCACTTTTAGTCACTTAATCATTTTACATGTTCATTTACTTATATATCAATTAGCATAATCTTGGATTGATCATAAGCATATTTAGGATGTATTCTTCTTTCTAGTCACTTGTTTTAGATTTACCTGACCTTGTTGTAGTTGCTTGGATGAGGTATGTACTTATTTCCTAGTTGTTTTAGTTATAAACTGTTTGTTTATAACTTTGTCTTGTTCTTTCTTATGCGTTCTTGCACCCATTTGTATGCTTTTTTGTTTACTTATTTGTGGTGATACCTAATGAACTTAATGAATTGATTACCTTAAAATGTACTTAGATAATTGCCTAACTAGATTTTTCTTTTATTGGCTGGGGCCCTATCATTGTGAAACCGACAATGGTGGATTCTGAGCTATTTGGGGTGATAGAGCCTTCAGGAGATCTGCCTGTGGAGGAGGAGCGTGTTCCTGAAGATTCTTAGTTTAATTTCTATATTTGTGAGGATGAGTGCTTCTTTTTAGTTCTTTTAAATTATTTAGATGTTATAATAATACAGGGTTAAACTTTACTTTTAGCTCTTTACTTATTCTACATTGTTGTATTATATATGATGGATGGATGTTGTATGTATGCTTCCACACTCTACTTGTCTTTTATTTTCATTTAGTGATAATATCTTTTGAGAAATGACAAAGTCTTTGATTATGATGGGTTAGTATTACCCACTAACCTATTCATAAGCATGGGCCTTATCATTTAGATGACCCCTCCACTGTAATCATATTAACTCAAGAGTTAACAGGACCACGGCGAGGTTGAGCCATCACAAATAGGTACTTGTTCTTTATGGTAACTTTATTTAATTCGCAATAATCTATACACATATGCATAGATCCATCCTTCTTTTTCACAAATAAAATGGGTGCTCCCCAAGGAAACATACTTGGCCTAATAAAGCCTTTATTCAAGAGTTCTTGTAATTGCTCATTGAGCTCTTGAAGTTCCTTAGGTGTCATTCTATATGGAGCCTTAGATATAGGTTGGGTACCAGAGATTAATTCAATAGCGAGCTCCACTTCTCTGGAAGGAGGTACGCCAGGCAGATCTTCCGGGAATACGTTGGTGAATTCCTTAACTACTTTGTAATCAGAGAGAGAGATACTTTCTTTTGTTTCACCCATCATCGTGACTAAGTAAGCATCACAATCCTTACTGATCAACTATTCAGCTTTAATTGCATTTACTAATGATTACTGCATACTGGACTTTCCTATGAACATTTCAGACTTGCCCTGGGAATGGAGAGTAACCTTCTTCTTAAGGCAATTTATCACGACATTATTGTCACTGAGCCAATTCATCCTAAGGATGATATCAAAGTTTGCTATTGGCAGGATGATTAATTTGGAATGAAATTCTTGATCATTTATTGGAACCTTGATATTACAAAACTTATGAGCACTTAGTTGGGCTCCATATGGAAGTCCAACACTCAAAATTCGTGCTAAGTTGTATGTGTGTAGTTTAAGGATATTAGCAAATCATTCAAAGATAAACAAATGACTAGCACCGATATCAAATAATACGTTATAGGGTTGGTCATTGAAATAAAGTGTGCCTAATTTACACAAATTTCATTAACAGTTGGCAAGAATGGTAAAGCACAGAAAATGTAATTATCAAAAGGGAAGTTTAGAGATATCTACCTGAAACCACATTATTATCTTATGCAGCTTCGATAGGTGTTAAGGCTTAAACTCTCGCAAGACCAGTGAGACGATTATTGCTCTGCCTCTTGGGTTGGCACTGGTAGTTAGGAACTGATGTCGGTGCTAGAGCAAATTTGGATGCAGGTGCTGGCATTATGGCCAGATTTGGTTCTTTTCTGCTGAGCGGAGTTGCTCTAAACACCTGATTCTGTTGGTATGGCTTCATTGGAACTCCATCCACTGTCTCTGTGTGAGTACAGTGGTAGAACCTGTGGCCTGTGCTCCCATAATTGTAGCACTTCTGGCCAATGTGATAACACTTGCCATACGGATGAGGCTTAGTACAGCCTTGAATCTGTTCGGCAGTCGGTGCAGCTTCCAGCTGATAGACCTTTGCTGGATTAGACCCGTATCTCTTAAAGTTTCCCTGCGGGTTTAGAGTCGTGTACACTTTTCATTTGAGATCCCCTTCAGATTGGTGATGCTCAATCACTTTAGCTGTTTCCACTAGCTTGAAGAAGCTAGTCAGGCAGAGTGGCATGATCTAATTCTTCAGCGAATCTTAGAGTCCACAGAGAAAGCGGTGGCACTTAGCAGACTCAGAATGAGTAATCTCTGGCGCAAAATGAATCAACCTATAAAATTCCCTTTCATATTCAGCCACCGAATGACTCCCTTGAGTCAATCTTATAATTGTATCTGCAATAATATTTTGTGCGGATGGAGGAATAAATTCAGTCTTGAAGGCTTCGACGAACTCATCCCATGGGATGTCCTCTAATTTATAGTCGGCAAACTTGGTATTTTGGATCTCTTCCCACCACTATTCTGCTTTCACATGAAACAGACGTGTAGCGAGACAGATAGCTTCTGAGTTTGGGATCTTCAAACTAATGAGATCCCTTTCCACAGCCTTCAGCCAGTCGGACGTATCCATTGGTGACAGATTTCCACCAAAGGTTGGAGGTCTTAACCTCAAGAAATTATGAAGGAGATTATCCATTGAGTGATGGAAAGAAGAAGCAAGTTGTGGGGCAGGAACTGCCAGAACAGCAACAGTGACTGGAGTTGTATGATCATTCAGTAATTTCTGTATAATGATCGCCTGTTGAGCTTGAATTTCCAACAGAGTTTCCACCATGGCTCGCAGATGAGCTACCTCATCATTGGAACATCTGGAGGCGACAGTGTTTTTGATAGGAGTAACGGTAGGTGGTAATTCATGATTCATTCTATTTAAACAATACACATCCATATTTCAAAAATTGTTTTTAAAGAAGACAATAACTAAGTTGCAAAAATTCTCATTACATTGAAACGGATGCAGATATCAAAAAATCACAGTACTACTAGAAGTATTTAGATCAAAGGATAACAGTTGTCTTAACTATCACTCAAACTCCCTCAATGTACTCAGCCCTAAAGGCCACACAAAAGTCCTTAAATGTCACTTCCGGACGCTTCCTCTTACGCCTCCTTTCTAGCCTTGTCATAGTTTTAGACCACCAGATTCCCGCATAGTCTAGCATCTGGCATGTCACGATGTCCACGTAGAGAGACTCGGGACACTCTATGTATCTCAAGACTGACTCTACCCTACTCAACCATTCTTCAGCGTAGATCGAAAAGTATAGCCCTCGATATGCTGTTTGATGTAACAGTTTGTCCAGAACTAAGATTCCTTTTGCTGAAACTCCTTTTATCTACCAATTACTCTTCTGTCTCCATTTGAAACTGTGACTCCAAACTAGCTCGTAGGTTTGCAGATAGTAGTTGAAATCAAACTCTTCGGGATCTATTTGGCTATAAAGAAGAAATTTTTATTAAGTTCTTATTGGACTCAAGATGACTGGATTGTTAGGATATGAGTATTCCTCTTCTACATTTTTCATAGAGTTACTGATACTACTATGTTATGGATGTTACATATATTGATGTTTGCATTTTCGAAGAACAATCCATTAGGTAGAAAAGAATTATGGATTCCATCCTAACACCTTATGGTGTTCTCTAATACCAATTGTGGGGCCCTCGTACTAATAGTAGAGAGCACGGTGCTCCAACTATGGCAAATCCCCAACTAAAGTGAAGTTAGATAACACCCTAACCTGCCTTAAGCCAGGGACTTATCACCTGGATAATACAACTATAAATATACATCAATACATATCAAAGTAGCAGAAATAGAAAACATGATTATAACATCCACATCACACACAGTATAGTATATCAAGGTAAAAGAGATAATAACTCAGATTAAGTGCAGAAAGTAAAATACATTCAGAATTTTATTATTACAAACTGAAGTAAAAGAAATATAAAAGTCTCTCAATCCACTGAAAATAAAAAGGCAAAGTTTATCTAAACTGCAGCAGAATGATCCTCCTCTTGAATTGGCTCCTCTCCTGCAGCACTGCCTACAAACAAGTCTAAATCTGATATTTGTCGGTATCACAAATGCCAGGGACCCAGTCAACAAAATAAAAAGGTTATAATTAGACAATTGTCTAAGTACATTTTAGGCTATTTTAAATGAACTGATTAATTAAAGATATCACATTTGATTAATCTAACATGCAAGCAATAATGGGGTTTAAAAAGCTATACAAGAAATGGGGTAACTATAAATTATCCATTTATAGTAATCAACAAGTATGTGAAGCAACATACAAAACACGAAAGTAAGCAAGGTGAAAAGGAAAAGTAACTACAACTACTATAATAAATTTGATCCTAACATGCTTATGATCACATTAAAGTATGCTGAGTATAAAAGAACATAAGTGCTGAAATAATAAGAAATTCTAACATCCTAAACATGCCAATATATATATATCTAGCTAATCTATAAGAATATACTTATAACATACAGATTTATATGAAAAGAAAAGATCACTAAGACATGTGGTAAAAAGCAAAATAATCAAGTGCAATGTAAAGCCATTGAGATATATGACAAAGTAAGCAAGTACTACAAGAAAGGCCACTGAAGCATGTGCCAAACAAAAACAAGACTGAAAACTAAACTATAGTAGCAATAAGCCTAAGACATAGTACTACCATACTAGACAATAGGCCATACAGGGCCTCCAAAATGAGAATTTAACTATACCTATCCTAAACATCCAAATTTGCTAGGCCTGGGTCTATTCTATACAATACTAGAACTGAAGAGATAGACTAATCTAGGACATATTCTACTAATTAAAAGCACTGCAAGAACTAGATGAATGATATGCTTTACAAATACTAACTTAGGATGTATCATCCATATCCTAAGTTCTCCTATTATGCTCAAGAAATAAGGCTCAATATCTAAGCTGTGCAAAGATATCAAGTTAAAGTAAGCAGGAGACTCAATCTAGACTTATGTGATATCTGTTGTTGTCTAATTTATCTAATCTAACTATTCTGAGAAGATATAAGTTTAGGATCTCCAATATCCAGCTATCGAGTATAATCCCATATTTATGATCTTAAAGTTTAATAATAGAACTTAACAAGTTCTAATTCAAAATCAGATGATGACTATAAGGTTTAAACAAATGAATCAATGACCTAATTATTAATATTTTTCTCTCTTACCTAAATCTTGATTAAGTAAATTAAGATCTTAAGGATTTTGGATTTGAACTCCACTTTGGTGTTCAAAACTTGAATCCAAGGTGATGTCCTTATAAGGATCTAGGGTTTATACTTAATACCCAAGATAAAGATAAAGAATCTTATAAGCTGAAAGATCTAAGAGCTAGGAACTTAGTGAAAGGTTATTCTACTGATTATAAGATAAAATAATCGATTAAGAACTTGAGAATCTAAGATCTATATTCAATCTTTTGGATAATTTCATTATCCTATAAATTGAATCAATCCTATACCCGCATGGAAGGATTCAAAAGGTTAGACAATAAATTATTTAAAGAAGTTCAATTGGGGATAGTTCAATTCAAGTAGAAGATCTAAAGCCTAAGATATAAGATCTAAGATTTGATCACTTTAGACTTAAATTAGGTTTTCAACTTAGACTTTCTAAATATATTTCTTTAAGAATTTAAGCCCATAAGCTAATTTAAATGAACTTGTTAATTTGAGATTTAAGATCTAAAATTATTAGATTTAATTATTAAGGCAAAGTGATCCTTTTTATGATCACTTAAGATCTAAATGTCTTAATTAAGGCTAAATGAAGATTTCTTAACTTAACATGAATATTTTTTTAACTTAAGAATTCAAAGAGATGCTAATAATCTAACTAGGGATAATCTACTAACTTTTCTAAGGTTTAAGGAGCACTTAAACACATTCTGGTCAAATGACCAAAATACCCCTCTTAAGGCTAAATATGGGATTTTATGATTTAATTATTCAAATTACTTATAATCTATTTTAATGTGTTTCATGTTGGTTAATGAAGTGGGAAACACACTTATCTTAGGTTTTGGTAACCTAATTAAGCTAATTAGCATTAATCATCTATTTAGCCAATTAGGGTAATTAATGAATTTAGAGCATTTTAGGGCAATCCAACCTTACCCATAGGTTCTAAAATACTTAAGATATCATTAGGGATTAACTTACCCAAAATCAGAGACTTAATTAGGGTTTAATTTACTAATCCATAATTAGGGTAATTAAGAGGTGATTTGTAAAATTAAGGTTTCTAATTTACTTTTATTGGTTTACAAAGGTTCCTTAGGATTTAATGAGCAATCAGAGCCCTTAATCAATTAATTTGGTTATTAAATGAATTTATTATGATTTAATTAAAAATAGAAAAAGATTAAGTAATTTTTTTAAATCCAACCATTTGATCTATGATTTTATTTTATATTTAGATTCCTTGTATTTTTCTGATTCAAATGGTATATTGGATCATACTATTTGGATCAGTATAACTGAAGTTATTCAAATAATTTATTCTGTATTTTTATTTAAATAAAAACTTTAGGTTTGCATTTCTGAATTAATTTCCTTAAGGAAATTAATTCAGAATTCCTTTTAATATTTTTGTCGACCCGAAATCCAAAAGGCACGGGTCGGGCGGTAGGCTCGACCCGAAATCCATCTTCTTCTTCGCAGAGAGGCACTTGACGCCCAAACACTAGGGTTCGCTTCCAGAGCTAAATTATCCGTGCTCCGGCCATGCTGCGCCCTGATCTTGATAGCTACACCATCCTTGACACTAGACACATCGAATGGACCATGAAGCCCAAACTAGGAGGCGTCGGATCACTGAAGGACTACTCGGCCAAGGCGTCTCCTAAGGCGCACTTGTGAGGAGCGAATCCTCCTCACAGAGGCTATGTCACGAGCCCGCGCCTATCCCTACACGTTCAGGGACCTAAGGAGGAGCGATAGGGCGAGTCGTGAGGTTCTGGGATGGTCTGCATCACCGTAGTGCTACTCGAGGAATTTCGAAGGTTCGGGCTCGCTCTGAGTCAATCGAATCCTGGTCGAATCGATTGATCAGGTCGAGCCCAGTGATTGCCACCACTCAGCAATCACTTAGAAAGGAATTGGAACACCATATGAGGATCCAGCACCTCAATGAATCATCGCAATTCCTCGGTTAAGGGACTGACTGCCAGTGCCTTACCGGATGACAATCACGCCATCGGGTCCACTGCTAGTCTTCCCTAATATCTCAGCAAGCAGGCCAGACACTAGAGTTTGATCCTATCACAGCACCTAGTGTTTAATTGAAGGAGAGTCGAGCCAAAACTAGCTCGACTGTAGATGGGACAGAGGCTGTACCTGAACTTTGGTAGCTAGCTATGTTTGGGATGAAATGGAGTGTTCTGAGTACTCTAGACGATTACAGAAGTTGGCTGGGGGTCTGAACGTCGGACACCCACCCACTATTAGCGGTTCTAAGCACTAGAGTCACCTAGGGAATACAGGGAGATCGCCGGGAGGGACGGGAGCTTTAACAAGCAATTGAGGGGATCACCTTGAGCAAAGGAACTCACTGTGATTCCCGAATAGTATTTATAGGCTGGGAAGAGTTCAGGGGTGGCTGTCGAGGTCAGGGACCAAGGCACAGGCTCAGCCCAGCTGTCTCCACAGCTCGGCCTCCATGGGGTTTCTTACTCGGCCTCCAGGCTGCCAAGGTGGTTCGGCCAGAAACAGGAAGTCCCTAACGGCCTAGGTGACCTAGCGGAGGAGTGGCAGACAGGATCGACCTACTCGGCCGAGGGATCTCCCCGGGATGAAGGTGAACAGGGCGGGGTGATTGGTAGCCGTCTGATGGCGAAGTCGTTGGAGATGGACGGTCTGATGCAGATACTGATTAACAGCCACACAGATTAAATCTTGAACGTCGGATATAATATGTCGATCGAGCGTCTGAGATCAGATCACGGGGCGGAGTAGCACGAGCCATTGGATTACGCGCTGAGATGCGTGTTAGTGCATTGAGTGGCTTAAACTCATGCACTGCTGTCGGGACCTCGCAACGGATCTGCCGTGTTCTCGACAGCAAATCTCGTTGTTTAAATTAATTAAAAAATTTAATTTAAAATATAATAAAATCAATTAAATAATATATAATAAATCCTAATTATTCTAAATCCAATTTATGACTAAATGAGCTCCAAAAATTCCCAAAAATTTACCTTTAGCTAATTTGGGGGTGAGGAATTCAAAAATGAAATCAAATTTTGATTTCAAGATCAATTTAATTTAGGTATTTTCCAAGGCTTAAAAATAGCCAAAAATACAAAAATTTCTAATTTAGCTCAGATTGATCCCAAACTTCTAGGGTTAGGTTTAAATGACCCATTGAGTCCAATGGAATCAAAATCAAAGCTTAGTTTAGCTTAATTAATCCAGATCTAACTAGGGTATTAATTAGGGTTGTTATATAAATATAGCTTATTGTGATGTCTGAACATCATGAGTTTACTCTGTTGATGTATGCAACATTCCGTAACTCATAAATCATCACAGATACTCATACATCATGCTTATGCTGATGTTCATGCCTCTACACTACATGACTTAAAATCCAAAAAATCCAGAAATACTTTAAAATCAGATTAACTCAAATATCTCTATTGTGCAAAATCCCGCTAGAAGGATTCTGACTCATAGATTCCAATTTCAATAATTAGTTTCTCTTATTTAGTATTTTTGCTTGAAATAATCAATTGAAAATGTTATATACACATGGTTGTATGTTCCCAAGAGGGTAAATTTAGCACTTAGTTTACTTATAACTGCACTTATCGAGGCGTACACACGATAAAAGGCAGAACCCTATTGTAGTTATTCTTCTCTCAAACTAAGATTCTAGTCCACACCCTTAGGTTTGGAGGCTTTACTCTAGTGGGACTATATTTGTCTTATTCCTTAGGAAAGCACATGGTCATAAGTCCACATTGGAGTGACTCATCCTAACCTGAATATTATTGAAGTGGCTTAGCACCATGGGTATGCATGATCATAACTAACCACTAATTCGAGCTCATGCAATTCTATTTAATAACTAAGGATTTATCAAAACTATAAATCCTTACTCTAATTGGGTGAGTCCTACTCAAGGCTCCAAGGATGTGACCAAAAGGTCACTCAATATGGGTTACTACCACATCGGATAAATCTCATTCTAATGTCTTAGGTGAATTCTACCATAAGATTTAAGATCAACTTATAAGGTTAAGGAGAATTATCTAAGTTCCTATCTCAATATGTCATAATAAGCCTTTCCTACCTCAATGTATTAGCATTAATTATGCCTTTTAGTCATTTTAAAATACTCCTATAGCAAGATTATCAAGATCTTACACTTCTAACAATTAAACTAAATTTATAAGGTTCACTTATTGGGCTTGGATTAAATTGATCAGATCATATGGTTAGACCCATCTAATCACTAGCTATTCTATAATCATGGGATAAAATCAAGAATATTATTACGATTAGATCATTCCATAAATTAATATAATTTTTTTATCATTTTTATTCTAAGAGTCTTATATAAGAGAAAATTAGGAATCTTAAGCTTAGATTCAGATGTTTTAATCACATAAGTTCATTATTAATCTTAACACGTCTACTTTTAATGATTTAAGGCCAATACTAAATCAGATGCATTATTAGAATAATATCAGTTAAATAATCTTTCAATCAAGTTAATTGATTAAGTGATTAAGGGTTCAAGTCTTAATCAAATAGGTTAGGGTTTAACCCCTATCTTTACACAATTAAGACCAATTTATTGATTTATAGATTAATAACCAATCAATGCATTATTGGTGTATTATTAATTGTAACAACCCAATGTTGTTACCCAGTTGATTTTAGCATAATCATATAGTAATTATCATTCCATTAAGATCATCGAGTCATTAGATCCAAACCCTGAAGGTTTGGAGCAATTCGGAGTTCAATCCAATATTTTGGATTATTTTAATATTTAATTAATTAGAAAATTGAGGTATTTATTGTGACCTCAAAATCAAAATCCGACTTTGCCATTCGATCGTCACCCCCAAATTAGCTAGGGGTGATGTTTTGGACGCATTTGGAAGTCGTCGAATTTTCGCGAATATTTTAATATAATTAAATGCGTCGAAAAAATAAGAAAATTAAATAATCGTCAGAATCAAATTTCGACTTCGCCGTTGAATTCCTCACCCCCAAATTAGATAGGGGTGAATTTTTGGGAATTTGCGGAGCACATTTCAAAAAATCAGAATTTTTAAATAATTATGGAAAATAAATGCGTAATTAAGCAATATTTGAGTCCCCTATTTGCAATTTCTCCCAAATTTTTAATTTCATTCGGCTGACAGCCCCTCCCTTGGCCGGTGCCCCATGCCTCCATGCCTCCCTAGCCTCCCTCATGATGGCATCTCCCCCTAGGCCAATGATGGCCTAGTCCCATACTCCCCATCTCCTCTTCTCCTTTATTAAGTGAGTTCAACCCTCCCTCCTCATTCTTTGGCTGCCAAGTAAGGCTCTAGAGCTCTCTCCATTTCCCTCCATTACTGAACCTTGAAGGAGAAGGCTCATCCCCAAGGTCTTGAAGAAAGCTAAGGTCCTCCTCTTCCTCTCCTTCCAAGCACACTAAGGTACCCCTTTACCCATCTCTTTTTCCTTCTTCATATGGCTATAATGCTCGAATACATCTCTAGATATCCATGTTTAAGTATGGAAGCCATTAAGGCTCTTGAAAGCATCATAGAAAAATGCTCTGATTTTCTTATATTTTGTACACCCTGTCATTTATCTATATTTTTAGTATAGCTAGGATGCTCTGTTTTTGCCAATTTTGGTGTCGATGGAAAGGTATCGGAAAGACCTTTCCATCGATATAGCACCGCATGTGAAGTGCTTTAGGTTGAGAGTAGTCAAGCCCAAAAGTGACCCATTGATGTTTACATTCAGGCAAAATCACCGTCTGACGCTACAGCGCGCTGCAGCGCCCAGAGTTGCAAATTTGGTTCTGCTATAGCGTGCTGCAGTGCAAAAACCCGCTACAGCGTGCCCCAAGTTTGAATCCGAATCCGCTAGAGCGTGCCATAGCACCGAAATCAGCATTTTTGCCCGCTACAGTGCGCTCCAGCATTTCCATATCGTATAGGGACCACTATAGTGCACCTTAGCACTTAAAAATGCACTTTTTGGCTGCTACAGCGCGCTATAGCACTTCATAGCGGCCAAAAAATTGAATTTATCATATCTTGGTCATCCGGACTCCAAATTCAAAAATTTAAAGTACTAGATAGCTTCGAATTTCAGTGCCTATAATAATATAAAAAATATTTTGTTTTAAACTTTAAAAAAATAAGAAATGACCAAAATACCCATAACCATAATTAGGTCATAACTTGATCAATTTAAGTCCAATTTGGGCCTACCACCAGTCAAAATATTCAGTGTGATGTAACAAAGCTATAGATTCTAAGTTTGCTAAATTTGGACACCAAATGAAAGAGTTATACCTTGTTGACCCCTCTTAATTTAGAAAAATTATCAAATCTACCCTTAGAAATTCAAATGACTATAACTAACTCATTAGATCTTAGAATTTAGTGTTCTTTGACTCTATGGAATCCTTGAATAGTGACTAACAGTAAACTGTATAAAAATTTAGGTTTCATTAAGTATAAATTATAAAATTGCCCCTTAGGTCAAAAACCTTAGATTGGACCTGCGGGACCCATTTCTTACCCAAATTTAGTGTACCTATTGTCTATCTTCATGTTATATAATGAGAAATCACTTAATAGCAAGAAATCTCAATTTAGAGTATTAAATCAAAAGTTAACTTTTTGGACCCTTAAGTAGGGGCAAAATAGTCATTTTGCCCAAAATTTAGGTTAAGCGTTATTAACCTCTAGATTATGTTTTAAGCTACTAAAATTAGTATTGGAACTATATTATATTCATTTCAGTGAGAAAAATCATTTATTAGGTCAACTTGATAAAATCTCCTAGAAATTTTCTAAGTCTTTTCCTTAGGATCTTTTCACCTCATATTAGGATTATTCCTAAGTTTAGGGCTAGATCTTAAGTTAGATTTCATTTATTAGGTAAGTGGGTTATTCAATAAATGAATCATTGGTTTTATTAGTTTCTAGACTTTTATAACTTATTTTGATTATTTTGTCTTTCAACTTTAGATCTAGGATAAGGAGATTCATCCTATTAAGTTTGATTTGCTTAATAGGATATACTTTGATCAATATATCACTTTTAGACAGAAACCTAGATCTTATGTCTTAACCATTTTTGGATTATGTGATTAAGCCTAATCTCATGATGTTTAATCCATAATCTCTAGTTTAGTAGTTTTGATCAGGTCCTAGTATAGGACGTCTAAAATCATTAATTAGGTCGTGATGATTTATTAGTTAACTCTTATAGTCGACTTTGATTAAGCATATTAGGACCTAGCTAGTTCTAGTATTTTGTAATCTATAAGGAAGTACTTCTAAGTTACACTCGATAGTAGGAACTGGAGATCCTAAACTTGTGTAACTTAGAATAGTTAGAATAGTTTAAATTAGATAACAAAAGTGTCACCATGTATAGAAGAGTCCCTTGCTTACTTGATTTATTTTGTTGCTACGCATCCCTTGTCTTTGTGCTTAATCTCTTGGACATATCATATAAGAGCAATTTGTACATGAAATGAAAACTTAGAATAATTAGGATAATAGATACCTTTGGGTTCAGTCTCTGGGAGGATTCTGGTGCACATTTACCCGATTGGACAGGGTAAGGAGTAATAAGGAGGCTTAACATTACTCATTGAGGAGAGTGTGTTAAGTATGGAACCCACGTAGTCTTGCAGACGTGCTTGACTCCTCAGCTATTTCTGAAATGTGTCCACAGAAACAAAGTAAAATAACTAAAAGATTCTGCATTTGTAATTACTGCCTCCTTAGTTCTACTGCTGGATTCTGTCTGCCATAGCCCTGAAAGGCTATGGGAATTTATGTCTGCTTAAGCCCTGAAAGGCTTAGGGATTTCACCGGTCCGATGACCAACTTTCTGATATGGCAGTCTTTACATACCTATTTCAATTTTCAGCTTACTGTGTACTGTGTTCTGATGTATATTTCAGTCAGCTATCTCCTTTACTTACTTGCTTACTTGTATGTATTTATAGAATACTAGACTTTACTGCTTACTATATGTACCATGTTCAAATTTTTGCCTTTAATTTGCATATGTCATATGATCATCAGCATGTCTAGGATTAGACTTTACTTTCTGTACTTTTACTTATTGTGCTATACATGTATATATGCCTATTTCCTTGCTCAGTAGTTGAGGTGTGCTTTTGTCTCATTTGTTGTTTAGTTATAAATGTTATATTTATAACTATTTCTGTTTCTTTGTACGCTTACTGCACCTATGCTTTTGAGTTTACCTTTGTTGTACTTAAGTTAAAATGGTGATATTAATAACACATGTGAAATATTAAGCCTAAAATGTACTTAGACAATTGTCTAACAATATTTTTTTTTTATTGGCTGGGGCCCTGGCATTATGAAACTGATAATGTCAGATTCAGATAGGTTTGAGGAGCTATGTGTTGAAGCAGAGGTGTCTTACTTAGAGGAGGAGCTTCAACCAGGAGAGCCGGATATTGCTTAGTTTCTTTTAGCCGCTTGTGAGGATGAGTGATTTATCTTTCAGTTTTTTAAACTATTTAAATGTTATAATAATACAGGTACTGTGATTGTGATTTACTTTATGCACCTTATTATTTTGTGAGCTATTTTATTGCTATTTCCTATGAGATGCATGATGAATGGATGTACTATTTATTTTATTTAGCTTCCACACTCTGTATGTATGTTAGATGTAGTGACTGATCCTCTTATTTATTATGTGCACGTCCTCCCCTTATTAGTGGATTATGGATCTTACCTAATCCAATGATAAGAGAAGGATTTGCACAAGTGACCTCCGCTCTTTAGTCTAATGATTGTGGGCTTAGGGAGCGGGGCGCCACATTAATGGCAAATTTCAAATTTAGATTAAGTATTATTTACTTAATCAAGTTCTTAAGATCCTTATGTTCGATTTTAGTTTAACATCAAATTAAGTAAAATAAGGTATCCAAATCAAAGTTAAAGTTCTCTAATATACATCCTAATATTATGAAACTATAGGAATATAAAGTTATATAAAATAAAAAGTAATTAAGACTAACTAAATCCTAAATCAAACTAAAAGGGATTAGCACTTGATTACAAATCTAAAGAACTTAAATTTCATGCAATTTAATTATTATGTTCTACTTGGTCGCCCAAGCAATTAAAGATTCCAACATTTATATTTGGCACAAAATATTTAAGCAATTCTCTATGAGATTTAGATTATGACATTTAGGATAAAATGGTGAATTTTCTATTGAAATTCAGCTACACATTCATACAATGCTTAATTTTACTAAATTCAGGTTTGATTTTGATATATTTCAGTTCCACTATGGTCCTAGAGTCATTAGAATGCGAAAAATCACAAATCCGGGCAATTTCGGACAGTTCTGAGCACTTTCAGACATTTCTGGGCGCTACGGCGCGTTATGGCGCCTCCTAGCTAAGAGCTAGGCACGACGGCGCGCTGTGGCGCTAGAATTTTTGAAACATGGGCGATGCGGCTCCCAATTACCTGAGAGTTGGATGCTACAGCATGCTGCAGCGCTCCCTGGTAGAGAGCCAGGTGCTATGGCATGCTAGAGCGCGCCACGGCGTGCGGTAGCCCTTTTAGGCGTTGAGGCGCACTGCGGCAGATTTCAGTGCTGTGGTGCATTTAATTTAATTTCATCAAATTTATATACTGCTATGACACGCTACAACAGGCCACGGTGGATATCAACACGAGACTCGGGCGCTACGGTGCACGGTAACGCTCGATGGTGATTTCGCTTGTGCGAAAACTGTGATGGATCTCCTTTTGCACTAAAATACTCCCAATTTTGGTCACCTCACGAGTGGTACCATATACCGATGAAAAGGTCTTTTCGAGACCTTTCCATTGATACTAAAATCGATATAAATGGATTATTCTAACGATCAAAAATTAGAGCCATAGCTACGGGTATACAAAATTTCACAATTTTTGACAAAAATTTAATGGAGAACTTGAGCTTCGATCGGACTCATTGAGTCCGATTGAGGCTCGATGATCATACCTAGCTTCCATATAACAGCTAATTGAAATGGCATGCACAATACTTTGATAAATCATGAAGAGAGTAGCCAAGGAAAAATGAAGCAAATGAGCACCTTAGCCTTTATAAAAGGAAGAAGAAGACCTCAAATTTCTGCAACAACAAGCACAACTATGAAGGATGGAGGAGGAGCTTCTCCTTTTTTTGCTGCCAGCAAAGGAGGTGGAAGGTTGGGGATTCTAGGGAGAAGAGAGCTTAAGCAAATGAAGAAGAATGAGAGGGGCTGAGCTCCATTTAAAGGAGAAGGGGATGCATGGCTCCCCCTTGAGCTCTCCCATCAGCATGGAGGAGAAGATGGGAGGGAGGAGTTTCCCTCTTGCGTGCTCAGGTAGGGGAGGCGCCGAGTGTAGGCGAAGTAGGAGTGGGAGGCAGGTCCCAGCGCAGGAAGAAATAGGGAATTAGAAAATGCATTTAGGAAATAAAATAATTTCAATTTTCTAATTAACCCAAATTTCATAATAATAATAATAATAATAATAATAATGGATGAATAAACGGGCTCCGAAAATTCTTGAAAATTCACCCATAACTAATTCGAGGGTGAGGAATCCAACGGCGAAATCGGATTTTTATTCTAACGATTAAATAATTATTCTATTTTCCATGGTATTTAATTATATTAAAATATTTGAGAAAATCCGACGACTTCTAAACGCGTCCAAAACATCACCCCTAGCTAATTTGGGGGTGACGATCGTAATGACGAAGTTAGATTTTGATTTCGAGGTTAATTTAAATACCTCAATTTTCTAATTAATTAAATATATTAAAATATTTTAATTATTCGATTGAGCTCTGAATCACTCTAAAATTTTAAGGAACATTTATAATGACTAGATAAACTCAATATAATGATAATTAGGCTACGATTAAACTAAGATTAGACTAAGTAACAACCTATGATTATTACAAATCTATTATTTAAACACCTAGGAAATTATAATATAAAGATTTTGGGTTAACATTACAAATTTTGGGTGAAAACTCTAAAAATAGTTTGGTGATGTGATTATGATTTTTTATGAATTTTGGATACTTAAATAAATGTATAAATGACATTTCTAGCTACTGATGTCTAAATGAAAGTTTTTCCTAATTGATAGGAGATTGAGCATGCTAAGTCTCAGCTACTAGTTCAAAGTATTATAAAAGTTATGAATGTACAAAGCTTGCTGAAACTGTTGACTGTTTCTAAGATTTTCTAAGAAACAGTCACATTATTTTTTGAATTTTGAACTAAAATATGAAGACCTAAATGGAAAAACTAAATTTTGAGTTTAATAGCAAATTTATTCCTAACATGACAGAGAGTAACCATGTCAAAAATCAGTTAAATTTGATGATTGTATTAAAAGTTATGACAAGATAACATAGCAAGAAAAATTATAAAATCTGTCTAGAGCTATTTTTTGGATTTTAATTGGTGTTTGCTAATATTTGAGTGCATAAATTAAGACATTAGAGTCTAAATAAATCGGTAAGATATTTTGTGAAATTGTTCATGAAACATAGGAGAGTAAATATACAAAGTTACATCACTCAGATCCTAGTGGTTAAAATGTCACAGCTCTCCAAAGTTAAAAAAAAAATATAAATTTTTGAAAAATATTTAAATAAGAATATAACTATTTTCTTAACTTTATGGTGATTTTTGAACCTCATAAAGGCAAAGCTAAGGTGTAGTGTCTTTTAGTGATTTGTTAACAATACATATGAAAATATATGTGCAAAATTATAGCTACTAATTATAAGTAAAACAAAAATTATAATAACACGAAGTATGGATGAAAAATTCCAAAATATTTAAAGATATTCAAGAAATATTTTTTTGGAATCCTATGAAACTACACATGAATTATGCAAACTAAAATATCATTATGAATATGCCTATAACATGCTAATATTGCAATAATTATTTATTTGATCATTATATATACTCAAATAAGAAATATATTTAGTAAGGGGGGGAACTAATGAAAGAATCAAATAAGAGATTACCTTGAAGCAAATAAGTTTTTTTGATAAAGCCTAGATCTTCTCTTTTCCATGATAAGAATGAGGTAGTGAAACTTAATTCTCTTTCTTTATGTGGTTTAGAGCTTCCAAGATCTTCTCTTTGCCGTGAGATTTACTTATGGATGAAGTCCCTAGGGTTTTGAGAGGAGGAGAAGAGGAAGGGAAATAGAGTTTGACAAATACTTCAAAATAGAGATAAGAAAGAAATAAATATAAGATTTTAAGTTTCTAATTAGGGTTAAAATGTCTAGGAGTGCCTTTAAGGCTTGATCAAAGATATAATGGTATAGGTTTGATCAAGTTAGAATTTGAATAGCTTAACATAATTTGACTTAAATTGATCCTTCATTGAGAATAATTTCTATGGAATATCAATTGGTGCCTTTAATTATGTGATTTAAATGCAAACCCTCCAAAAGTTATGGCATAATATTGCCTAATTTGGCTAAAAATAAAATTTTAATATATTTTCAAAATATCAAAATGTATCTCAAAATTTTAAATTCATGATTCCAAAATGTAGATCTCATTGAGAGGAATCCATAGACATCAAAATTATCTAATTTGGTTAAGTGATTGTCCCGAGATCTGAGTTTGAAATTGGCCAAAATCGGGCTTGCAAAACAGTAATGGTTGAATTTTATTTTTTAATTTCAAATGTATTTTTATCATAACTTATTCATTTTAGCTCCAAAAATTATAAAATTTTTTTGGATAGCTAATTTTATAGTATATAATTCAAAAATTCAAAATATTTTAATTTTGACATTCAAAATTTTTTTATAATTATTTTGATTTAAAATTCAACATAAAATAATCGAGAAAAATTCTCTCATGAAAAAATTCTCAAAAAGTATTCTTAACAATTTAGTATTTTATTTCTTGCAAAAATAACTAATAAATTATTCAAATTAATTATTATAATAAATAATATTTTTTTATTAGCTCAAAATCTTGGAATTTTATAAATAATAATAATAAAATTATTATTATTATTATTATTAAAACAAAAATAAATGAAAAGTTTTTTTCTTCATTTACTCGTGCAAAGAGGAAGTCCTTCATCGGCAGTCGGCCGGAGCAACGGAGGAATGGAGCGACGGTGACTTCATCAATGGAGAAGTGGCTGATCGATGGTATAACAGGAGGAAGGAAGGGAAGTGTAAGGGGAAATGGGGAGGGAGAGGGAAAATCAAAAGGGGTGGAGCTTGGTTCGGTCGAGCCAGTCGGCCAGTCGACGTGGGGCCCATCGCGACTAGGGCATGTGCGAACGACTTGTCACTGCGTGTGCCTTAGGGCACACAGGCTCTCTCTAGGGGACAGCGGGGGGAGGAGACAGAAATTTTTTTTTAAAATAATTTAAA
This sequence comes from Gastrodia elata, assembly GCA_016760335.1. Taxonomy (NCBI): domain Eukaryota; kingdom Viridiplantae; phylum Streptophyta; class Magnoliopsida; order Asparagales; family Orchidaceae; genus Gastrodia; species Gastrodia elata. Next base: position 90,526,021 of record CM028670.1, on the reverse strand, counting down.
TTCAATTTTTTATATTTTTCCATTGTTAGATATCCAAAATTAACGAAAGTTGACCAAGAGGTGTATTTCTACGAGACGAACACACCCATACAAAATTTCTCGATTTGGAGCGATATTTATTTTTATATTAAAACTTCAAAAATTAATAACGGTCAATCCGGAGCTCCAAATTTGACGAAATTTTTTGTAAAGTATTTTTCCAATATTCTTAATCCAACGACACTAAAATCGCTAAATTTTGACTTCTATTTACTTTTTATAATTTTTAAAATTTTAAATATTTAAAAATTAATTTAAGAGTATCTGTTATCCAGATTGCTCTAAAACTTGGGCATTAAGATCACCAAAATATGCTCTACCTAACGACATTTTTTGTTTGATCTAATTTTAAAATTGCCTGGGATTCTGATTTTTGATCGGATTTAGTCATTATAATTTTTTCTGCATATTAATTTAATTTGTATTACTATTCTTATTCTGGATATATTTTCTATTTCCTTTTTGAGACTCATGTTTTTTCTTTATTTTTGAATAAATGGATATGGATAAATGTGCTTATGCACCCTTGTTTTTTATTTGTGTCAATATGTTTAGCTTAAATAGAATCATACTCAATGATTAACTATATATCCGCTTTCGGCTTAGTACCAGTACTAACCGGATGATGGGTAGGGGCGGTCACACCAAATGATACTTGAATTCTCAAAATCAATTTAGTTTTATACCATGTAGATTTACCATGGAAGTCATATATATATTAAAAGGTTTAATGAAAAAATTTAGAAAAAAAAAAAAGATCTTCATTTAATTTTTAGTGATCTTGAAAAAGCTTATGATAGAGTTACAAGAGAAACTCTTTGGAGAGCTTTGGAAAGTATATTTCACATATATTTCATGTGTATCTCTGCATCTCTTGCCGCCTAATCCATACAGCATCGAAGATGTTGACGACGCTTCTAACATCGACGACTCTTTGATGTCAACGCTTTTAATGTCTACAAAGCTTTCGACTTCAATGATTGTTTACAAGTTTGACGAAGCTTCCAACTTCAACAACCCCTTCAAAAGCTGAAGACTTTCCAACCACGTTCATCATTGTTAAAATGACTAAAAATTATCATTAAATTTTTTTTTGCATCAAATTACTAAATTAAAATTTTATTAATAAAATGCCTAAATATCGTAATTACTAATAATTTTTTCTTAACATGTTATCCAAATTTAGATGCATTTAAGAAAAAAATCCTAAATCTTAAAAGACAAACTCACAATTAGTATTTAAAAATTTTCATCTAGATTAAGTGAATAATGTAAAAAAAATTACAAATATAAAAGATAACATAAAAATCATATATAAGAATAATAATCATAATGAACAATCATACAAGTGAAAAGATAATTTTACAATTTTCTATTAATAAAACATTAAAAATCATTAAATAATTTTAAATAATGTTTCTAATTAAATTTTTTTGATTATAAATAATCTCAAATAAATATAATTAATTTCAATTTTTAATTAAATTTTGATACACAACTCTTAATCTCAAATAAATATAAATATCTCAATTTTTAATTAAGTTTTAATACCGAACTCTTAACCTTCTGTCAAATATCACATAAAAATATGTTAAAAAATTTAGTTAAAAATATATATTTTAAATATAAATTATAAATACAAACTTTTTTAATTTTCTTTTTCTTATTTTATACGATCCATTTTGTACTTCAGAGAAACTTGATTTATTTATTTATTAGTTTTTTTTCATCCATTTAGCTCTCTCTCACTCTACAGGAGAGTCGGCACCGCACAAAAAGCGAAGTTCAAGCTCGCATGGCTACCTCTCTCTCTTCCGTTGCATCCATCATCATCTCCACCTTATCCTCTAATCCCAGCCGCCGATCTCACGGCTTACAGCTTGCATTCTTCCCGAAGAGGATCCCTTCCGTCTTCGTCAGACGGTCAGCCGATAATGGAGCGCCAGCGGCGCGCTCGGCTGTGGTAGAGGAAGATCCTCATCATATTCCGGTATCTAAGGAGAGATCTCTGTGCTCGAATGGAGCTTTGGCTGCGAATACGGAGGCTCCGCTTTTCAAGGACCCGAGATGGGCTGGGGGAACTTGGGATTTGAAGCAGTTTCAGAAGGGAGGGGCGACTGATTGGGATGGGGTCATCGATGCCGGTACGCTATTCCTTTATCTTTATGCACCTGTTAATTTCTTATGTCTGCTCATGTCTATTTCACTTTTTTTAACCTAATTATTGCAACAAGTTCGTGCTTTCTGTGTCGGAGTTATGCTTTCTTTTTTATAAATCTTATGCATTTTTGTGTGATTTTGGATTTTGCTTTTTTGTTTCTGAGTTCTGGAAGTCTTGCCCCAAAATGTCCACTGAAATAAACGGTGCATTTAAAAAAGAAAAAATAATATGATTAAATAAGAATATACAAAAATAAAAAAAAAATTCATGATCAATATAAAATTTTTATTTTTGTATATAAACCTATAAAAATATATATTCAGCTTAATAATCTAATTACATATTGAATTTTGATACATATTTATATATTTTAATGTATATTAATATGTAAGTGTAATAATATTAAAAATATATATATATTTTCTTTTTATAATTTTACCAAATTCTCTTAAATTAAAGTAAATACGAGGGGTTATGTACTGTAAAAATATGATAATAATTTTTTTGTGAAAATATAAAAAATATTATTCAATTTTAGATGTTACATAATAAAAATGAGTTGATGAGTTGCTCAAAAATGAAATTGATAAAAATATACACTAAGCCGTAAATTATATAATTTTCTCTCCATCTTTTGTATATGTTTATGTATTTTTTGTGGGAGCTTTCGAGATAAAATAAAAGTATATATATTAAGTTTACTAGTCGCTAACAACACACTATAAGTGCTTTTAAGTTCTTTCTCTATACTTTGTGTGATGATTGGAGACTGTTGTAAAAAGAAAGCTTTAACATTTTATGACAATGATTGAGAGGTCGATGTTTTATGTGTTATATCTACGGTCTCAACAATGTATCTAAATATAATGTTAAACTAATAGTAATTGAAATTCACTAATTAAAATTACTGTTATAAATTATGATTATAATTATATTAAAGTCATTTAATTGCTTAAAAAAATTCAGTTGTAGAGTGACAATGAAGCACTTTTCTTTTAAGAATTAATTGTATGCACTTATTACAATAGTTTTTTTTAAAAGCCTTGATTAATCCCAACTTATTTGAAGAATAATACTCTCAAATCATCCTAAATAGTCTTAAAAGTAGAAGACGTATAAAAGGTGGAAAAATTCTAAGGCCCTACAGTGATTGTATTATTTGTATCGACCCGATTCTTGCACCCCAAATTATGAACACATTTTTTCAAAAAAATTTTCAATCAATTAGTTGATATTTAGTTGCTCTAAATATCAAAATTAAAGACTTATTAATATATCAACTTTTTGATGTGTTGCTAAATAAGCTAATTAAGCACAAACCCAATTATCTTTAGCAGGTTCTGCAACTTGTAAGAGGCTACCTGGCAACTAGCAGGATTTAATTGATCCAATAAAATTGAATTTGATGAATTTGAAAGTATTGTATCTTGTAAATTATTTAGTGAGATAACGTTAAATTTGGTTAAATCGTAACAATTGTTCTGTAACTAAATGCTCAGCACCTAAAAGATTTAATTAATCTGCATGCTTTAAATTAAGTTTGATGCTAATTTAAATTAATTAATATTTTTCCTTAGAAACAATTAATTCTGTGGGAGAGTAATTAGCGAGAATCTTTTGAGTGAATTTGTAAGATCACTTAAAAGTGATATTAGGAATGTCCTTTTTTCCTTATAGAAAAAGTGTTGGGAAGGAGAACCATAATTTCAAACTTAAATAGTTGTCAGACAAGCATATATAACACATGGACTGCGCAACTTCAATGAAAATTGGAAGAGTTGGTGTCAAAGCAGCGCAACAAACCTTACAATGGAGGAGCTCTACGATGCGTTGATTCATGTGCATCATTTCATACTACTCCAATAAAATACATGTTTAAAAATTATGTTGCACTGATATGAGGAAGGTGTGTTTGGGAGATGACAAGAAGTGCTATTTTTTTGGCATAAGTAATTTGAACATCAGATTGTCGAATGACTCCACATGGCAGCTAAAAGAGGTTCGACATGTGCCATCCCCAAAGAGAAACCTAATGTCAGTGAGTCAATTAGCTTGACCTGTATTCAACACCACTTTCACTGAGGACTAGTGGAAGGTTATCAAAGGAGCGTTAGCAGTTGCAAAAGGGAACATTGAGGGATTACTTTATCTGATCAATAAAATGTCAAATGCCTCAACATTAATAAGAGCTAATGGCTCAAGGCTGTGGCGTAGAAGGCTATGACACATGAATGAGAGGATTAAAATTTATCGTCGCACGAGATAAAGTTTCTAATTTGAAGGCCGTCAACCCAAACTTTTGTGAAGACTATGTATTAGGCAAACAAAAGTGGCTAGCTTCTCAAAAATCGGGAGAGAACCAAAGGCTGATGTTAGATGTTCAGCGTCAATTTTATTATCAAGGTCTCCAACTATTTTTTTAACTTCATCAATGACTATACAAAGAAGATGTGGCTGTATTTTGTCAAGAACAAGTTGGATGTGCTTGAAACATTCAAAAACTGGCTAACTACATTAAGAACTAGACCAAATGAGAGTTGAAGTGCTTGAGGTCTAATAATGTTGAGGAATATTGACATGGACTTCAAAGGGTTCTGCACTTCAAGAGAAATTATAAGAGAGTTCTTCATCGCAAAATACCACAATAAAATGGTATTGCATAAAAAATGAACTAGACAATCACGGAATACGCTAAGAGTATTAGATTGCATGTGGGATTGCCCAAATAATTTTGGGGTGATGCTGTGAATGAAATGATTTACCTCATTAATTGAGGACTGTCAATGCCATTGAATGAAGAATCGCTTGAAAATGAATGGAATGGGAAAGAGGTAGATTTTTCTCTTTTAAAGGTATTTTACTGCACATCATATGTATATATAGATGCAGAGAGTTGCCTTAATCTGAATCCAAAATCCATTAATTGCACCCTTATTGGATACAATTTAGATGAGTTTGGGTACAGATCTGGGATTATCAGTGTTGTAAGATCATCAAGAGCAGAAATCTTAAATTCAATAAATGAGAAATGCATAAGGACTTGGATAACTTGAAGTAAGATGATTCAACGACACAAGGTGAGCATATGGAATGTGAAGGGACTAGTGCTTGAGGAGAAGACCTAACACGATGAGGGGACTCAAGCTGAATCTTTGACACTACTGGTGCAATTGAGAAGATCTACTAGAATATCATGACCTCTATATAGGTACTCATTTTGTTAATTTATTTATTATTGATTGACTGTGGTGAGCCAGAAAGCTTCGAATAAGCTGTATAAGTGGAGGATTAAAGCAAGTGAAGCTCGCAATTAATGAGATGAATTACTGGAATTTATTTAAACTTGAGATTTGGTGGAACTACCCATTGGAAAGAAGGTGCTCAAGAACAATTAGGTCTATAGGCTAAAATAATAACACAATGTCAACACATACTACAGGGAGAGGTTTGTAGTGAAAGGATTTCAGCAGAAAGAAAGAGTTAATTATGCAAAAACTTTTGTGTCATTAATCAAAATGACCACACTATTAGATTGGTACTAAGATAAAGAGGACCTGCACCCAGAGAATATGGATGTGAAGATGCAATTCCTCCATGGGGAATTGGAGGATAATTACGTGTAGTAGCCTCAGGATATGAAGTGCCGAAAAAGAAATTCTTGTGTGCAAACTTAAAAAGAGTTTGTATTTATTAAAGCAAACCCCAAAATAGTGGTATAACAGATTTGATGTGTTCATGATTAAGAACCAGTATACCAGCTGTCAAGGGGATCACTGTTGTTATACTCCCTACTATGCCAAAAAGATATAAATGTGCAAATCAAGAATTTCAGCAATACAAATATGCAACCCAACATACTCCCGCAGTTTTAGCCCATGTATATGGACGAGGTCGACACAACTTTAGAGGTTGCAGGCGCTTCTTTGTACAACCATCCCCTGTAATAACTTCAACTCTCACAAGCACCTACATAGAGTGCCAAATTTGTTCACACTACACTGGCATCTCATAACCAAACAATAGTTCCAACCCACAACACTTGACTCAGACGAGCAAAGTAACAACAACTTATATCTCATCTATGTAGTCTCCACACACGTTACTAGCAATCTCAATCAACTCTCTATCTCAGAGCCATACAAAGGTCAAGACAAAGTGATAGTGGGCACCGACTAATCCTTGCAAATCTCAAATGTTGGTAATGACATTCTACCTACCCCATCTAATCTCAAATGTTGCAAATCTCAAATCTCGCAAGTTCGTACTATCTAATCTACTTCATATTCAACATTCTATATATAATCTTTTCTTCATTCATAAACTCACTTCTGATAATCATTGCTCTATTACTTTTGATCCATCTAGATCAAGGACCTCCATTCCAATAAACTCATTCATCAAGAAAGCAGCACACCGGCTTCTATGCCATTCACAACTCTCTAACTTAAGGATGTCGATCTGTCATTCACGCACCTCATGTAGCACTTAGGTCCTCAACTACAACCTCTCCAACTGCATGACATCAAAGCTTATGACTTCCATCTTCAAGCATTCCACATCTTCTCCGTAGATACCTAACAGTTATAACAACATCCTCTCTTTACTTTGCATGCCAACAGATAACTTAAGGATGTCGATCTGTCATTCACGCACCTCATGTCTCATTCAAATGATATTTTGAAACTTATCCACACTGATATATGGGGGCTTTCCCCCACCATTTCTAAAGAAGGATAATGGTACTATGCTTTATTTGTTGATGATTTTTCTAAATATTCTTGGGTGTTTCCTATGCATCATAAATCTGAAACTCTATAAAATTTTTGCATCTCAAAGAGTTTCTAGAACGTCAATTTAACAATCATATCAAAGCACTTCGTTTTGATAAGGCACCAAATATTGCGATAAACATTTCACCAATTTTCTCTTTCAAGTGGGCCTTTCAACATCAACTAAGCTGCCCACATGCTCCACAACAAAATGGAATAGTCAAACACAAACATTGTCATGTCCTTGATCTAACGTGTGCCTTGCTTCAAATAACATCACTTCCCCACTAATTCTGGATCGATGTTGTACTCACCTCTACCTATCTTATTAATTGCCTCTTCTAATACCATAAACACATCACCTCATCATCTACTACACAATGAACCTCCCACAAATACCAATCTCCAAGCCTTCGGTTGTTTATACTACCCGCTACTCCCACCTTACCACACGTCACATTACAGTGTAATTCCTTTCCCTACATCTTCACCGATTATTCTCCCAATATCAAAGGATACAAATGCTACAATCCATCAACAGGGAAAACAATCAGCTCTATACATGTTTGCTTTCTTGAATCGGTCTTCCCATCTAGCTCACCCACTAAACTATTTGCACCACAATCACCACAGTTTCCAATTGAGAATCCAATATCTCCTTCATTGCTGATGCCCATTTTCACATCAGCACTCACACCTCAAGAAATCATCCTACAGTCAGACCCCGTCTATCTCTCACAACCATGCTTTTTCAACTCCCAACCGTCCATCGCAACCAAACTCCGTTGCAATCACCAAACCATCTGCAACTTTCGCCACTCAACTGCATCATCATCAAATGATTACTCAATCGAAGATCCGCTCAAGCCCAAACCCAAGCCCAAGCCCATCGTTAACCTTACCCACCGCATCACACCTCCCGCCAACCTTCTCATCCACAAAATAGCTTCCAATGATCTGCTTGGGGGATGCAATAGTAGAAGAATTTCAAGCCCTCACTGAACAAGACACATTGACGTTGGTACCTCCCCGTACCTCACACAATTTTGTCAGCTCCAAGTGGATGTACCACACCAAACTCAATAATGACAACACGATACAAAGCTCACGTCGTTATATAAGAATACAATCAACATAAAGGTATTGATTCGTGTAGCAAAGATGACAATCGTTCGCACACTTCTTACCGTGGCTATTACAAATAACTGGCCACTCGTACAACTGGATGTCTCCAATGCCTTCCTCCATGATAAGCTAGGCAACACGATATTCATGAAATGATATGAAGGATTTATTGATCCTAGGCATCCATAACACGTGTGCCTACTAAAAAATGCTATTTATGAGCTGAAACAATCTCCACGCCAATGGTATTCTTACTTAATAGGGTTTCTCTAAGAACATTAGTTCAAAACAAGCACCGTTGATCCGTCTCTACTTGTGTACGAAAATCAACCACCTCCATTTACATTCTTATTAATGTTGATGACATACTTATCACAGTCTCAAGCGAACAACCTATAAAACAAAGATTCATAAATATGTAAAATGGAAGTGGTTGATGGCATACAAGCTATATTGTAATGATAGAATGATTGTACAAGCTATATTGTAATGATAGAATGATTGTCTAAGTTCCCATATGCGAAAGCTATAATTATCATTACATAATAGCTTTCTCATATGGGAACTCAAACATCCCTATAGTTTCCTTAGAATGAATATACTCACACCAGTATTAGCCTATTTTTAAGCCAATCAACATATCCAACAAGCATTCTTGTCATTGCTGGTATGGACAAATGCAAGCCACAACCTGCACCCTCCACCAAGCTTCCTAAGCAATCCTTGATGCAGTTCCCCCAATCACAGCATTATAGGAACTGGTGACTCCCTCCAATATATATCAATAACTCAAGCATACATCAATCTTGTAGTCAATCGAATATGTTGGGCTATGCACAGCCCACTCCAGAGCAATTACGAGCAATTTAAATGAATCATACTCTGCGTCTAAGTCACTCTTCACTTCTGCCAACCCATCATATTGAGTGATTTGAATCTACTAGTCTAGTCAAAGGCAGACTGGGCATGCGACTACAGAAAATCGACCACGAGGTATTGCATCTTCCTAGGTATTACACTTGTCTTTTGGAGCACCAAAAGGAATCAACGGTTGCTCACTCATTTACCGAAGTAAAATATCGAGCATTTGTCGCTACTACATAAATTATATGGCGATAACTCCTCTAGAACTTCAATACCCATCGACCCTCACCAACATCCGTCCACCGTCCACCGTCCACCGTGACAATCTGTCATCGATTGCTCTTGCCAACAATCCTATCTTCAGTGCAAGAACAAACACATTGAGGCCATTTTATTTAGGAATGGGTGAAGAATAAGGGATCCAACTTGTGTACATCTCCACCAAAGACCAATCGACAGGCATTCATTAATGCTTTACCACCCAATCAATTTCACCTGTTGGGCAATAATTGTCAGTCATCCCAATTCTAAGCTTACAAGGAGTAATAATTATACTACCTCCAATAGCCCTACTATCTCAAAAACCACATCTATTAATCAAGATCATCCACTCTTTACTACTTAATCTTCACCATGCACTTCAAATCACCTTTGATACTCAATATTCTATATAAACTAAGTATCATGTATGCTGTAATAATAGGATTAGTAATGGTGTACTCCTTTTTTGTCAAAAAATTAATTATTAACATAAGTTCAAACATATCATATGCAATTAGTATGCTAAGTTATTTTAAATATATTGTTAAAGAAATTCACCATAAAGTAGTAACTACAATTCTTTAATGTTCAAGGATTAATCGAAAAAGTAATCATGTTTAAACTTGATACAATAAACATTGACACTTATGCAGATGTTGGCTATGTAAGGGGTTCATTAATGATTGAAGATCAACATCTGGTTATGAAATGATGATATCACAAAATGTGCATTTCATTTATCTTTACATTAAATATACACTCATACTCTTAAGACATTATTTACCTCCACATATTAATATTGTGGTTATATTCTTTCATTATTACTAATATGGAGTGCTTGGCACTTTTTGTTCTTAACACATTTTCATTTATAAAGTTATTTTATATGAATCACATTTAATAACATGGAGTGCTAGGAACCATTATTCTTTACATAATTTCATTCATTTAGTAATTTCATATTATTCATACTCATTCTTCTTTACGCATTTTCATTTAGTGAATGATGCAGAGTCGCTCGATCAATTTGTCATTGGGTAGTAAGTGATGCAACATCATTGACATTCGTTTGATATAGGATCGTTACCCGAGCTTATGAGGAGCTAAATCCTTGAAGTTGATATTAATTTTGATTTTAGGTTATTTTATTTCATATTATTTTTATTTTGTTGTAAAAATTAGCTTTACTATATTTGGTCAAACTTTTAGTCATATTTTGGGATTTTCAGTTCAATTGGATGGATGTATTGCTTTATTTTTTATTTATTTTTATATTTTTTTGATAGGGCCTGACCATTATTAATAGGATAATGCTTTGGATGTCATATACATGCTTGGAGAGTGTAGGAGTCATTTGGGACACTAAAGCGTGTAAAGGGGAATAAATAGGGGTATTTTGAACTTTTGAGCATAGAGAGACTTTAGGATTTTAGAATTTTGAGAACACTTAATAGATCATGTAATTTTTAGTGAATGGAGAAATTTTCCTCCTACACACTTGTGTACTTCGATCTTTGTATGGATAACCTAGATTGATCTCTTGGTGTGTATAATCAAGAGGATTTGAGGCATGCATAGCCTCAAGATTACCATGTATGTATAACCTTGACATATTTATATATTTTGTCATTGGTTTATCATGTATTGTGTTTTCTCTTTGTTTCATCATTTCTCTTTTATTTCATGGAATTTTACAATCTACGCAATTCCGAAGCTAGCCACGCATTTGTTACCTTTATTTTGTTCTTACATCTTTGCACTTTCAAAATCATCTTAAAACATCTAAAAAAAATTTGTATTCATCTTTTAACACCTGCGTTGTATTTCTAAAAAGTTAAGTCCATACGATAGCATTTCGTTGATCGAATACCCACTTAAAATCATCACAATAGATTTTTCCTTATTTACTTTAGTGCCACTATACACCTTCATCATTTTTTAGTATCTGAACATGAAGTTTCGTTCTAAATCATTGTTTAATTATTTTATGATTTTTTGGAATCTTTTTTTGGAATTTGTTTAGAGCCTCCCTCTTCACAAAATCAATCAATACTCTGTTTCTTGCCCGATCAGCCCACTCAGGCCTGATCCATGCTCGACCGATTGTCTATCTTCTCTCTATACCGCACGGCCCGATCCACGTATTTTTTTTAAATTCATTTGAATAGTTCTCCGGATGAGTTGCCACCCTTATGTGAGACCTAATATGTTATAGATCTAATCCCATGGGCACGTCTTCCTAACCTCCCACATTATCATTTAAATTCAATAGAGCATGCTGAATTACAACAAGTTGTTGAGTAAAGGCTTTTTTTGGGAGTCTTAGCCCATGAGTCGTACCTATTATATCGACTCTCAAAAAAGATGGTGCATGGAGGATGTGTGTAAATAGTATAGCCATCAATAAGATCATGATTAAGTATAGGTTTCTTGTATGCATCTTGCTGATATGCTTGATTATGTTGCATCTTCAAAGCTATTTTCAAAGATAGATCTTAAAAGTGGGTATCACCAAATTAGGATCCGACTGGGTGATAGTGGGAAACCGCTTTTAAGACACCAGAGGGATTGTATGAGTGGCTTATCATACCCTTTAGATTATCTAACGCTATGAGCAGATTATCCACTGCTATGAGCACTTTCGTGCAATCGATGAAACATCACTCTTAGATTGCTTATAGGAAAATTTTCAATGATTTGTTTTTATGACATTTTGATTTTTAATATTGATGAGGATCACTATTTATAGCATTTAAGATTGGTTTTTAAAAAGTTGAGGGAATAAAAGCTCTATTTCAATATGAAAAAATGCTCTTTTATGTAGGCAGATATTACATTTTTGGGATTCATTGTCATCTTTAGGTATGAAGCCAGATTCGAACAAAATTCAAGCCATTCGTGATTGGTCGATAACTAGGAGTTTTACTAAGGTGAGGGGTTTTCATGGGTTGCAATGTTTTACCGAAAATTTGTGAGAAATTTAAGTACCAATATGGCACCCATAACTGAAAATTTAAAGAGAAGATTGATTGCACATTCAGTGCTAAGAGAACTTTTAGACATATTAAGGAAATCATAACCACATCATCATAACCACATCTCCTGTCCATGAACATCCTGACTTTAGTAAGGTATTTGAAGTAGCATATGATGCGTCCGGAGCTGGTATTATAGTAGTGTTATCACATGACAACCACCATGTCGCATACTTTAGTGAATAGTTGAATGATGTCTAACAGAGATACTCTATGTATGATAGGGAGTTTTATGCCATGATTGAATCCTGAAATACTGGAGACATTATCTCGTATATAGGAAATTTATTCTACATACTGACCGCCATGTTTTGAAGTTTATAAATACCCAAAAGAAACTAATTTATTGGTATGCTATGTGGATCGAATATCTTCAAGACTATCTTTGTGCTTAAACATGAACCCAGGGTAGAAAATAAATCGGTTGATGCTTTTTCTTAAGTTGCATTAGTGGTTACTTCTTTGTTTAGCGAGATAGTGAGATTTGAGAGGTTGAGAGAGGACTACGAGTCTTAACCTGATTTTTATTTGATTTATAGCTAGATGAGTGATTGTTAGCTGCCCACTAAGTTATCATTTTATGTTGTCCAGGGTTACCTTTTGGAGATCTACTTCTTTGTATACCTGGGACATCCCTTTGGTCATTTATGATTGGGAGATGCATTTTAGGAATATTTGGTTGTTTGGGAAGAATAAGACTATCCATCTGATAGAAGGTTTTGCGGTCTTTAAAAAAAGATATGGGTAAGTTTGTTTCTCAATGCTTTATGTATAAGATGGCGACAACTATAAAGCAAAAATTTGGGAATTATCCTGTCCTTACTGTTCCCTATAGGCCCTGAGAGGAAATTTTGATGGAATTTGCTATGAGATTACCTAGGGCTGCACGCCAACATAAGTGTTGTGGTAATATGTCAATTTTCTATGATGACTCATTTTATTCCTTGTTCTATGATTCGACGTATCTCAGGTCGTATGGCTATTTTTTTTGGAGGTCATGAAGTTGCACGGGTTCTAATTGCTATTGTATTTGATTGGGATGTCAAATTTGTTTCCTATTTTTGGAAGGTTCTATGATATATTTTTTTTTTTCATTCTCATATAGATGGTCAAACTGAGATAGTGAATAGAAGTTTGGAGAATTTCCTTAGATATTTAGTTAGGAATAACTTAGGGAATTGAGACTTCACCTGCCTACTGCTGAATTCACTTATAATAACATTGTCTCCCATACCACCTAAATGTCATCTTTGGAGATCATTTATGGGTTTAATCCGAAGCACCCTATCAATCTTCTGGAGTTTCCCAATCACCTTACTTTGATGTTGCACATTCTTTTGCTAAGGGTTTTCAACAATTAATTAACAAATTAAAATCAAATTAAACTTTCAAATAGTAAAAGATGCAAATAAAATAAATGCAACCAAATCGGAAAGGGAGTTCAAAAAAGGAGATTATGTTTTGGTGCACAATCGATGTAAGAGGTATTTCAAACAATTTTCTAAGTTATAATATTTGCTAACCTTCTAAAATCTAAAACAATAATAAAAAAAGAACATTATTATCGTAGTAATGCAAATTCGGGCCTAATACTGAACTAAGGGAGAATCTCCCAATATTTGTTGCCATTCAAAATCTAAGTCATCAGCGTTGTACATAACATGAAGAAAAATAATTCTATCATTCTACAATTTTCATCAATCTCCTAGTTTAAACTAAATATTTGCATATAAATTTTAGGGCAAGTAACATTTGAAGAAAAATAATAAAAACGCATATTTTTTAAAGCTTTACAGGGATCTACATCCATGAATTGCTGGTCTCCCGTGCTCTTTTTCTACCAGATGCTGAGAATATATGGAAGGTTGTTTTGCCAACCGGTTTTTAACTTCTTCCCAGGCAGGCCCTTAACTAAACCCTATAATGACTCCTTTTTAGGTTGACCAAACTAGTTAATGATTCACAGTTCAGTAGGACACATTTATCTCATCCAATCCGAGGATTAAAAGCATGCTTGTAACCTGTTAGTCTCATTCGAATTTAACCAAAAATTACATCGCCCATTTGCTCACATCTTAAACATGGCTTTCGGCTCTGTGGCAGATTGTAGGCAGTATTTATGCCATTTTAAAATGTTCAAAATTGCATTATTAAATTGATTTTTTTATTGGTGTATTTCCACCTTGTAATGTTACACATAACACACGCACTCAGTTCTAAAGACTACTTTCTAACTTGTGCATCATCATCATTTATTTTCCCAAGAGGCTAATAGAAGAAAATGGCTTGAAGGCAATCCCGAGGCTGCCACCGAACACATAATTTTCGATACATCTATCATACCCTGGTGGGCATGGTTCAAAAGATATAACCTTCCTGAAACTGAGCTACTGAGCGGTCAGTCTTTAGGTTTTCCTCATTTTTCGCATTTCCCACTGACTTATAGTATAACCACACCTATTTATAATTGGAATCTGCACAGGACGCGCGGCAATGATTGGATTCTTTGCAGCCTATTTTGTGGATGGCCTCACAGGCGTCGGTCTTGTTGATCAAACAGGCAACTTCTGCTCCAAAATTCTTCTGTTAATCTCTGTTGTTGGAGTGATGCTAGCAGAAAAAACGGAAGACATTGGAAAGTTGAAGAAATTTATTGAGGAGACAATATTGTATGACAAGCAATGGCGAGCAACCTGGCTGGAGGATGATAAAAAAAAGTGCAAGAATAAGTAAGCTGGTTCATGGAAAAATGTAGCTTTATTAGGATTGTTGAGCATTTCTGTTACTACTTTATGTTAGAACAATTTATATATTTATTTGTAATGTTTTCTCCTGCATACAAGAGTTAGGGCTTGAATCCCTTCCAGCGTTTGTCTCTTTATTAAGCTTAATATGTTTAAATTGTTCTTGTATGTGATGTGTGAACACAATCTTCTAGAGATTTGTCCTTCTGAAATGTGTAAAGTACACTGCTTATGTTTTTCAGCTTGTTACCCTTTATTCAGTTTAATATATTCATGTGTAAAGAATTATAAATCAAAATTTTTGAAAGTAATCTGCTCTGCTGATGCTCGATTGATTTTTTATTGGGATTATTGAAGACAATTAGAAACATGTATCGCTTTCCAAGAATGGCCTAAATTATTATTTAATTCTAAAATTATTGATGCCTCTCATGCTGCTAGGCTATTTTTTAGGGAAGTTGTGAAATTCATAGGGTACCCAATAAGGTACTGTTCGGTGGAAATTGTTCTTAATTTTTTGAAAAATTCTTTGAACTGTCACGATGGTCAGACTAAGGTGGAAGATTGGAGATTGGATGATTTAGTTAGATGCTTAGTTGGGGAGAGTCGATTACTGAATTTTCTTATGATAGTACTGTTTTTTGCACCATTAGAAAGTTTTCATTTACATGACTAAACTCGTGATGATTGGGTTTAACGATGATCAAATTTAAGATATTTAAAAACCTTATTTGAAATTGAAAATATTGTTGCTAATTAGATTTTGATGCATGTGTGCTTGGGGAGCATAGGTTCTTAAAAGAGGATACATGTATGAGCAAGAGGGAGCTTTAGAAGCTAGATCTCATTCTTTTGGATAATTATATTGATTTCAACTTCCAGAGCAGAGTTTTTTTGCCAGAGAGAAATGATGTATCATCACCACCATTCATTTGATCTCATTCATTTGAAATCTTGAAGATAATATTGATTCTAATTTTTTGTTAGCTATTATCGACGGTCTAGTATTTTAGGTTTGCCATGTTTATGCTTAGAGAGTGCAAGCGTAATATCTCGGGAATCAGGTTGAGGGAAAAGAACAATAATCAATTAAATATATAATTTCTCATCCATTGAAATAAAATTATGATTATTTAAATTACATCATAGACTCTAATCTCAATGACCTTTTAAATCAAAGTTCTAACAAGCATAAAGAAAATAAAATAATACAATTGTTAAACCTCAAGGCCTTGTATATTTAAGAAGCTAATCAATCAAAAAGTCTTTTTTATTTGCTCACCAAAAAAATTTCTTAACCAAATATGGTAATAAAGAGAATGATAGGTGAACATGTATTAAGAAAGTATAATTTTATAAATAATATATGAATGTCATAAAAAATTAGTTATAAAAGTTTATAGTGTTAATATATATAACATGTAGAATTGCAAAAACTATAAGAAATTGCATATCTAGCACCATAATAAACAAATGAACAATATTCATTTGATTACCATAATGTAATTGCCACGATTAGGGATTTCACCTATTATCTCACAATAAACATAGATTATAGGTGTATACTAGGAAGGTATACAATTGCATGTTTGTAAAAATGTTCCCTTAGGTGCGATGTGCTAGCAACACTATGTTTACAAGCACACATATAATTAAAGCTAGAAGCCCCTTTCTAAGGATAACTTCTCTTTATTTTGTCGTGAGTGCTAGCAGCATTGCGTCTACAAGCACATAAAATGCTTTTTGACTCTATTTGTTATTTTGTTATCATTTTTATTCATATTTTTCTCTTTTTGCATTATCAAGAATGAACAATATCATACCACTTCAAGTGCTTGTGGATATCAAATGGTCCAAACATTATTTTCAAGATATGAAATAAGAAAATAGTAAAATATAGCACATGAAAAAGAAATTTAAACATACTAGATTTTTACACATGATTTCAAGCACTTATACTTACTACACCTTTAAGATTATTCTTTCAAAAAGTATCTATATTGATATTTTTGGGAAATATTCATATTAATATGATGTTCATCATATTATAAATCATCTAACAATATTAACCTTTATATTTAAATTAAGGTTTAGAGAATTCCTAGATTATGTCTTTTAAGTCCTATCATCTTAACTTAGTAAAACATTTAACCTTTATTACTTTCTATACTCTTCCACATGCAAATACTCACTGATATCTCCCCATAAATTGATTTGCATTTCATCTAGGTTTAATTCATCTTATTAGTTTATTTTTATTTAAGGAAAGATGGATTAAGCAATGATGATCTAACATATATGAGACCTTCCAATTGAAATTCATTTAACAAAAGCATACTAACATCAATAGAATATGCTAAGAACTTTGTTTAAGCAAACCTTTATAATCATGAAAGAATATTTATTAGTTGAAATGTATAAAAAGAATTAATATCTTACCAAAATAATCATATTTTTCAAATCCTAATTTGATATGCAACATGACAAGCATCCAATGGAGTCACTTGAACACATAATTAACATCAAATTAATGTAAAATTACTTCTTTGAACCTTTTAGCGAAAGTGATTAAAGGGTAATTTCCCTCGTTATTTCGAACAACTCCAAGCTTTTCACTATTCTCTAATCTCCAACAGGTTGGCTAGGCTTAGGTGATAAGTGATGAAACCCAAATTGGACTTTCTTTGTGATGTTCAATTGAAAAGCTTTCATGGGTCAAGATGCATGCTCCAGAAGGAAACAATGTTCTATGGTGAAGTACGAGCTAAAATTGGAGAATATTGGAAGCTTTTTTAAATTTGATGAGAACGTTTGATTTTTAGTTGATATAAGTATTTGATATTAAACAACTCAGTTAGGGAGAATTTGCCAAAAGAATATCGCTCAAGGTTTTGCTAATTAATCATTAATTATTAGTGAATTAAAGCTAATTCATGTTCCATTATATTTTATCAGATACAACGGTTCTATCGGGGGCCATATTTTGTGCAAAATAGCATAGTGAATTGGATGTTACAAAAAATAGGGTTGTAGGTAATCATCAAGTGTTTCGAGCGGAAGAAGATGAAGGTGTAGCTTTTGGGTCAGGTCCTTTACCTTATCAAGTCAGGTCGGGTCTATAAATTGATTTCCTATGTTTATATCCAATGGTCGATATAAATTTTGTGATTTAAACCATTATAATAAATCAAAAAGCTGCTGCAGAGTGGCAGCCTCTCAAGCGACTCCTCCGCCCCCGCCAGGGCCATACAGCATCTTGACCACAACTCTCGCTCTTCCCCGTGAGCATGGCCGCCCTCCTCGGCCTTCATCAGTGCCAGCACGAGCCCCATGGTCGCCCTGCTCAGCTCCGGCTCGCTGCACTCTGTCACGGCTGCTTTGACCCTGGCGACCGTCGTGTTCATCTGCACAATTCCTAGGTAGTGCAGCACCATCCTGACCTCCAGCATCGCCGCAGCAAAATCTTACTAATATATTAGCAATATGCATATTTAAAATCTCATTGGGCATTGCACTTTCATTTTTCTCTACTTTTTTTTTATACTTTCAATATAAATTTGAGATATATTTTAAGAGGTATAACATATATATATATATATATATATATGCAAATGAATTCTTATTTGCATCAATATTAAAATACAAAATTGCTTGAACTACCGACTCATGCATTCTAATAAAAATCACTATGAGAATGCTTACAATAGTCATTATTTCTTAATCACCTGAGATACTTAAAGATCTTGGAAAGTTTAAATATGCATATATATATATATATATATATATATATATATATATAAAATATGATCGAGATGCTCATGACAACTACACTAGCTAATATTTTAGCAGTTCGCTTCAGGCACAATTTTTAAAATAGATTAAAAATTAAGTAAGCTGATAAAATTGTTTGATTCAATTTTTTTTTTTTTTTGCATATTTTTAGACTTTAAGATAGATTTATTAGATAAGTAAATAAATTAATTTAAGCAAAACTATTCAAAAGTAGCTAAGCTAAATCCCTGAACTGAATAAAAGGATTAAAGGGTTATTCTTAAGAAATAGATGGAACAAAAATAGCCCAGGATGCTATGGAGGCATATTGCAGCCTCTTAAAATGATTAAAGTTCAAACGAATATTCAGCTTAAAGAAGAAGATTCAGTGTGCATGTCACTTGAACTTGACAGTTCCTTAATTAAGAAAAAACAAAAGCTTATCAAACCTTGAACAAACCCTGCATATATCTCTAATGTAGCAGTTGGCTACGGTTCATCAGTAGAGTGGAACAGATCTTCGACCTCTTTAATAGTGCTTTCAGCTTCGTGTATCTCCGGACCATCTTGATTAGTCTCCTTCACTTCACCCTGCAGTTAGTAGAGACAGGAGGGATTCAATCGCAGAAAGCCGGAGATTGAGGGGAGAGTTAAATGATTGAAGGATGGATACCAGTGTTGCTTTCAGATCGGCCAGCGAAGCCTCGAGCCTTTTACGGCAATCAGGAATCATCATCCTCGACTCGGCCAAAACGTTCTCCTGTTTTACAGCATTATGAATCGATTACCAAATCAAGAATTATATGTATAGCCAGCTTAATAATGTGTGGTAAGAAAGATATTTTTGTTAAAAAGGCTTGAAGGAATCGTTCAGGGTCAATTTCATGGTTGATTCTGGCTTGCAAGGTTGCGTTATTGGCCAACAACAACATAACACCATAATTTATTTTTTTTGAAAAATGATGAACGCATTTCCTGATTCAGAAAAATAATGGCAAAATGTTGTTCAAGAGGAGCAAGCAGTCCTTCCATCAGAGCTGAGAGGAATCACACAACCAGAGAGGAACATTACATTTCATGGAATGAAGGCAAAATGTTGTCGAAGAGAATCAAGCCATGTTTTCAGTCCTTCGCAATTGTATATTTTTGGTAGATGATGACAAAAGAAGCATAGAAAAAGAAGGAAAATTGGTATTAGCAGAGACAGGCCCGAAACAGAAAAGGAGAGAATACTTCATGTTTTTTTAGATAAAATGGGTACTGTAGCACAGCTCCTTGTAGAAATTCATAAATCAAATCAAATCAAACTGAGCTCAAACAGTTACTTGTCCGAGCCTACTTAATCAGATTGCCAATAAGAAAATTATTTCAAATTTCAATTAAATAAATCTAAGAATCTAATAGACAAAGAAATCTAAAGCAAGTTCCCTGAACTAAATAACTCGAAAGAGCTCAAGAATTCTTCAAAAGAGTAATGCAAAATGACCTCTTTTAAAAATCTAGAATAGTTATTGAGCTGAGGCATCTAATAAAAAAAGTACTGGTGGCGGTTGAAATATTATCGAGTGAGATATCGCTGAGCTGGTGTGTTTATTGTCCCAGCACAACAGAAGCACCCAGAAACAAGTACAACTATTGAGTAAAATATTGTTGGGAATGTTGAAGTTTCTGAAGAGAAAATGCATAGCAATTTTATGGTTGATAAGAAGAACCAAAAGAATTAATGAAGAACCTAACAATTTTTTAAGAGACAACAAACAGTAGAAAACAAAATAGCTTCATAATTGTATCAGAGTAATAATGTGGAAAACATAAACAGGGTCAAGTTTAATCCTGGTTTGATGGTAGACACTGAAAGCGCTAAATAAGAGAGACAATTAAGTTCAAACTTACTTATTTATTATTTTGATGAGCTTCAACCAAACTTGAACATAATCCAAACTTTAAAAAATTTGTACAAAAGTGTCAAGCTCAGCCAAAACCGAGCTTTGATGATATGAGAAATTTGAAGAAAAAACTTTTGAAGGGGATCATTATGTCATTATATGAGAAAAAGCCTTTTAGCAGCAGTCACAATTTGTCATCAAGGACCCTTTAAAGTCATATTGTGCAAATGAATAATTATGATAGTTAATGGATTTATTTTTCTTAAGGCACACATTTTCAAGTAGGCCAAACTCTGCCAAGCAAGAGCTTTATCATCTTGATAGCTAATGTCTGTTGTATAAGCCTGCTTGCTGATGCAGGCAAGTTCGTAGTGCTAAAGTCTCACCCCGGTACGAGTTCCACGATTAGGGTTAATCAGCTTACGTAATAACATACGTAATAACATACAAAAAAGTAAAAAGAGAAAAGTGCATGCGGCTGGTCTGTTTATTCCCTTTCATTAAAAATATATGTTGGTGACATTAAACGATGCAGCTTAATCAAGTAAAAAATTTATCATTTCAAAACGTTTGAGGCTCCCACAAATTGTGGTTGTTGGCTAATTAGAATGTCTTTAAGAGGATCATTGGCTCTGCTAGAAGACGTTTTCCACTAGTCCTGATACTTTGTATATACATGTACAGCGCTTTAAATATAAAATAAATTGCTCACTTTGAGATCAAACTCATTGTCAGCTCTACAAGTATGAATTTGAATTCATCTTATTAGCAACTTCTCCAAGAGAACGAGTATCATATCTCCGCCACTTCCTTGAGTGTAAAAAATTGATACCTTGGAAAGCTCAGAATCAAAGAGAGTGAAATGCGAGATAATCGTAATGACTGCTTCCATACAAGAAAATAGAGTTGCTAAGAAGATCTTGATTCATTAATTTTTATATAAATGTTAATTTACAGTAAGAGAATCATCCCCAGTTAATATAGAAAACTTTTCTGCCCTCTGCATCTTGGGTAGTTTTTCCTAATATATGTTTAGAATCGGTGATTTTGTTCCCTGACAAAGGCCAATCTCTGATCAACTAGAGTTTACCGAGAACAGTTTACCTTCTATCTACATATACTTTTTGGTTGAAGAGATCACCCACATGAAATGGTTTCTCACAAACATTTGAATTGTAAGATTTTGCAAACCGTCATTTAATTATTCTTCACAAAAATGCTTGAATCCTCAAACTTTCTAAAGTTAATTCCAAAGCTAATTTCTTCAGTTAACCCATCATTTTGAAAAGGTAATTTTGTGTGACGACCCCAATATTGGAAATCACTTAACTCAATATTGATACGTCACCACAATACCTAATACTAGATTAGAAGAAAACTAATCCAAATCATTAAGTATTTTGTTTGGCCAAGGATTTAGAAGAGGGTCTTAAGTTAAGATGGAAGGGGAGTTATGAATGGTATTTAAAAATTTGTAAATAAAGATGCAACAAATGGATTTAAGAATGAAAGAAAAATAGAATTGAATATACAATTTATGAAAGAAGATATGAGTACATGCAATAGTAATCAAAAACAAATGAATTACTTACATTTACCATACTTGTTGGAGCTTAGAATATACTTAAATGCAATAAATGTAAGTAATTCATTTGTTTTTTATTACTATTGCATGTACTCATGTCTTCTTTCATAAATTGCATGTTCAATTCTATTTTTCTTTCATTCTTAAATTCATTTGTTGCATTTTTATTTACAAACTTCTAAATACCATTCATAACTCCCCTTCCATCTTAACTTAAGACCCTCTTCTAAATCCTTGGCCAAACACAATACTTAATGATTTGGATTAGTTTTCTTCTAATCTAGTATTAGGTATTGTGGTGACGTATCAATATTGAGTTAAGTGATTTCCAATATTAGGGTCGTCACATTTTGGGAATACAAGTTGTGGCTTGAATGAATGACCAAGATATAATCTTTAGAATGCAACATTTATCAGCAACAGAACCTACGATTAAAATTGAAAATTTACAGGAAAAGGGATAAAAGAAACAATAGAAGAGAATAAAATTCAAAAGAAAAGAACCAAGGAGTTGAGCAAGAAAAGACAAGAAAAGTTGAAGAGATAATGAGTAATTGTCATTCCAATATGTTGGTGATAATGACAAGGGAAACTTCATGAAGGCTTAATTTATATAAGAAAATAATACAAACAATTATGAGTTTAACTTTTGCAAATTTTTAGATGATAATAATAAGCAAGCAATTATGAGTGAACTTCATGGAAGCTTCTCATTGATTTTCTATATAGTTGCAGTTGCCCTAAACAAATTCTAAATTGGTGTTGTCCACTAGCAAGCAGAAGTATGCCAAATGAATCCATCCAGCACTGTCCGGATAATGAACAGACAAACTAGTGATGGGATGCAATTTATGAGATAGATTTTATTAACAAGAGCTAGCTTTTGATAATGCAACAATCAGTTCAATAAGTCAGCAAGTCCCTTAAGGTCGAACAACAGAATTAGGAAGTGAAACTTTGTTGGTGAGTGTCTTTCATCTGAGTGGTTGTCACACTTAATAGAATATATTAATTTATAGATGACAAACTTCAATCTTGCACATAAACCAAAGGTTATTTGTTAATCTAAAGAGTTGACCACTTGCCAAGTACTGATTAGCCTTAATTTTGAATCTTTTGTACCCTGAACTTACATTGAGATTGACTAGTATATTGGAATAGGATGAACAAATAATACTAACCCAAGGATAGCTCATCTTGCATCCGCTCATAAGCCTTGAACCTCTGGGCCAAGAATGTTGGCTGAATGAGAATTTTCCATAACAAAAAACTTTACCACCAAATCTTTGCTTTGAACACACAAGGTATGTTCAATCATAATTTAATTTCATTAATTACTACGATTTTGAAATGGTACTTTTGTGGTCGCAACATAAGAGTTTTATGAATAGATGAGCAGGTTCTAGGCACCACCAATATGTGCAGTGTAAACTAAGTTTCATAATCTCCTTGTGGTAGGGATGAATTATTGTCATAGTTGTTGGCTAGCTCCACGTGATGTTAGAATCTCCTAAGGAAATGAATTGGCTGGAACTTGATATTTATCAAGTAATAGAGGTAGCGATATAAAAAAAATTGAAAAAATGCAGAAAAGGGGCAAACAGAGCGTCGGTAGGAGAATGAATAAAGTGAGAAAAAACTAGTAGAAGAGCAGAACTGAGGAAACAGATGACGACCTAGAACTTTTTGTAATTTAATTTATTGGTGATAAAATCAAAGAAAATTTTATAGGGTTTATCTTAAAAATAAAAAACAAAAAATTATGAATAATACTTTGGTCGAAGGTTAAGAATCCAAATATTTCATAGAAAATTAATCACCATACGAATAAGGGACTGTATACCACACTTTTTTTTAGCTTTGTTGTTCCAAAAGCCCTCCTTTATGTACTATCTTCTCTAATGCAAAACACAAAACCGAGAATGCATGAGTGAGCAAAGATTCCCTCGAGGAACATCTTCATCAGCATTTGGGCGTGCCTAAGCGCCCGAGCTTCTATCTGACTGAGTACAGGTTAAAACTCCTCAGAACTTGGGTGTGCCTAAGCGTCTGAGCTTCTGTTACAGGAATTATCCCAGCGCTTGGACGCACCCAAGCGTCAGCTTCACTGTCCAGTTCAGTTCCTTAAACACCCTTCAAGCTCACATGAGTCGCATCCACCTCGCACCCAATTGATCCATGGTTGACCTGAAGTCACTCAAAACTCCACAACTGACTCATAATCTACTCCAAGACCATTTTGTCGCGCTTTGAGACTTCACAACTCCGATTCTCACTCTCATTGGCGCCCTTCAAGTTGTAATCAAGTGCACCTCACACAATTGCACACTTTGAGCTGCACTAGAGTCTCCAAAAATATAACAATCTCCCACTTAGAAATTTAGTGCAAGTTACCATCATCTTCTTCACCTTGGCAACAACTCATAGTTGAGACATGGCGTGGCTCAACACCACCTTTCGGTCACGTCCTGAATCCCTCCATCGGATCAAATAGATCCAAATAATCATTTCCAAATTTGTCTTGGATGTCTTGCCCATGAACCACCTTTCTGAACTTGTTGTCTGCATGTCCCCACTTCACCCATTTCCGAAGAGTAGTCCTCCTTGCTTTAGTGGTATGAGCATCTAAGTCACCTACTATACTTGGTGTCGGTGGCTACACCGCCTTGCCATCTTTGGATAGCTCCCACTTCTTTTGGGCACGTCGCAACAAGGAAGATTTCTTGGGCCTACTCCTTGGTGTCGAAGGCTCGGCCCGCCTCAACAGAGTCCTCTTTAATATCTTCGCGACCATTAAACTCTTTGTCAAGAGCAAACTTAACTCTCCTTTGTCGCCTGTTCACGTCTTCTTTTGAGAGATATTCAAACCCGCATCCTTTGTGCCCTTTAGACCAAAGCGATGCTGCCAGAGTTAGGCTCGTTGCATACAATGACCCGATTTTCCTTCCACGCGCAGTCACCAATGCTTTATTGGTCACCTTCAAGGAGTCCTCCATAAACATTGTCACAAACCCAACTAGTGCTAGTTAGCCAACAGAGATCAAATTCCTCTTCAAGCTAAGAATATGTTGGGCTTCCTTTAGCTGCGACATTGCACCGTTAAGCAATTTAATGTCCATGTCTCCTCACCCCATAATGTTCCATGCGGTATCATCTCCCATGCACATGCACCCTATCTGGCATGCGGTGTAACTTCTGAACACCTATTTGTTATGAGTCACATAGCATGATGCTCCCGAGTTGACCACCCAAGACATCATCTCATCTTGGGATAGAATCAGAGCATTTTTGAGATCTACAGCTGATATGCTAACCACACCGCCTTTCTCCTAGTGTGCATCTCCTGCTCTTCTCCGCTATTTGCAATCCCGTCGGATATGGACTCACTGTAGTTCCAGCACTAGGCTCGGCACATTGACTTCCCTTTCCTCAAGCTGCTCTGTCTCAACTCTGAGTATTGCTCCCAGCTCCTTCCTCTGTTTTCAGCATTCAAGGCTTTAGATGTTAAATCCTTGTCACTGGATTTCCTCCATGCCTCTCCGTTCAGGATAAGCTTGACCACGTCATTGAACATCAAAGTTTAAGCTCCTGTTGAGTAGCTCGCCGCCATTACAAAAGCATACTAACTTTCTGACAATGAAGATAACAGCAGCAAAGTTCGAACCTCATCGCCAAGGCTCATGACGATGTTCAAGTGATTTACATGCTCCTCCGTCTCCGTCTACCATCTTCATATTAAACAACTCTTTCATCATGAAAACTTTGTTCAATGCTGATGGTTTTTCGCACATCCTCATCAAATCAGCCATCATGTTCACAATAGTTTTTCGTTCAGTGTTGAATGTTACAAATGAAGTTAAGGACAGTTGGATCATCCCTAGGGCTGTCCTGTCCAAGAATTCGCCAATCTTTGCCGCTCATCTCTTGCAACTCTTCGTGATGCTTCCAACGGAAGGCGCAATTTTTTTTGGTATAGGAAGTCCTCCGTACGCATCTTCTAGAACACAAAGTTCATTTTGTTGAATTTCTCCATGTTGTATTTCGTCTCCACCGCCATTTCTCTCATTCAAACAAAGCTCGATTAACTATGATACCAATTGTTGTGATTTGTATACTCAAACCACACTTGTGTTCGCCTCGTCAAGCACAGATGAGGAAGTTGTAGTAACTTCGACGGATCCTCCACCTTTGTCACATTTGAGAGCACAAGCAAGACATACAACACAAACAAGAAGAAAGCACAACGTCCACAAGAACATCAAATTTTTAAGTGAAAAGTCCAAAAATAAAAGAAAATCACAGAGCCACAACACAAAAATTTTACTATGATCAAGAAGAAAAAGATTACATAAGAGATATATCATTCTATTCAAGAGCTCATAGCTTTCCCAACCCTCCTCACTACTTCTTCCTCACAGCACACAGCCCTGACACAGCCATTCAGAATACATAGCACATCGCCTTATCCATCTCCTAATTTATCCTAATCTTTTACGAAGACAAAAGACCTTTAATATTCCCCAGCTTCGTCACATTTGAGAGCACAAGAAAGACATACAACACAAACATGAAAGCACAATGTCCACAAGAACATCAAAATTTTAAGTGAAAAGCCCAAAAATAAAAGAAAACCACTGAGCCACAACACAGAAAATTTACTATGATCAAGAAGAAGAAGATTACATAAGAGATATATCATTCTATTCAAGAGCTCATAACTTTCCCAACCCTCCTCAATGCTTCTCCTTCCTCATAGCACACAGCCCCGACACATCCATTCAGAATACATAGCACATCGCCTTATCCATCTCCTAATTTATCCTAATCTTATATGAAGGCAAAAGGCCTTTAATATTCCCTAAGAATAGAACAAAACAATCCCGAATAAGATCCCATAACCTTTACACCTTAGCTATGTATCCCCATGCATTATCTAGTCCATCCATATGTCAAATCAGATGATCTCAACGTTAAATTTCTTCACATAAATTTGCATATGTTGTTTGGCGCCTAAGCACACCCAAGAGTCGAGTTTTCTATTTCCTTTGGCTAATTGGAGATACACATGGCGCCAGAGAGCGCTTAAATGCCCAGGTTACGGTCTCTAGATGAGACCCTGGAACTAGTGGACGCCTAAGCGTTGGTCTTATTGTCTCTGGCTCCGCTATCTGAAGAAGTGTCGACGCCTGAACACTCCAAAGCGCCCAAGGTTCAACCCGTCAGATAATGCCAATGCCTTCAGTGCTTGGGAGGCATCCAATCCTTCAACGCTTTAACATACTTAAGCTCCCAAACTTTTGGGTTATGTTGACTCCAGGAACATTTTCACTAGTGCTTGTGCGTGCCTAAGTGCCCAAGCTTCTATCTGACTAAGTTCAAAAGCAAATTCCTCAGCCCAAGCTTCTGTTGCATAAATTATCCCGACACACCGGCTCTACAATCCAATCTAGTTCCTTCAACACCCCTTCAGGCTCACCCAAATTGCATTCAACGCGCACCCAGTTAATCCATGGTTAATCCAAAGTCACCCCAAGCTCCGCAACTGAGTCATGGTCTACTCCAAGATCAATTTGTTAAACTTTGAGACTTCACCGCTCCGATTCTCACTCTCATTGGCACACTTCAAGCTGTAATCAAGTGCACCTCGCACGATTACACCACTTCGGGTGGCACTCGAATCTCCACAAACATAATGGAAATGTGGCAATACTTTTTGACAGCTCTAGGTGATGTTACAATCTTCCTGAAAATGCATGGAAAATAGCTAATTAATTGGAAAATTATCTTTATCAGCAGCTATTGTAAAATTGTACGAAAAGGTAAAAAAAATGTAAATAATAATGAACAAGAGGATAAATTCTAAGAAGCAAGAAGAAGAGAAAGTTTGTGGAGTTCAGGAGCTAATTGTATTTCTGATTTTGCATATCATAAACTAATTGCATCTAGTTTTATAATTAGACCATAACAACTGTAATAGTAATAGTGAATTACTTGGAATTAAAATACTGTGCACAGCCCAAAAATGATTAGAGGCATATCAAGCTTTATTCTTTGGTTTTGAAAAACATGAGTTTTGAAATTGTAGTTTTAATGTTTATATCAAGCGGTGATGCAATATTATAGAATTACAATTATATCGTATTTGTTTGGTAATGACCAAGAAGATATCTACTGTTCTGAGAATTAGTAACATCACAAATTTCATTGATTCAATATGCTGCAGTCATACATTCTTGTCCAACTTAGATCAGTGTGATTTTGCGATTATTTATAATTGATCTAATTGCCAGAGCTTAACTTTTTAAGCTAACACGGGCCTTAATATTTATCTTTAACAGACATGCTAGTCTTTTGGCTTGCTTTTGTAACTTATTCAGATCTACCATACCCGTCCAGTTTTTACCTTCTCAGAGGGAGAAGCACGATGAATTTTTTTTGAGAGAACTGGATTAAAGATGATGGTTAAATCACAAGATCATGGTCAGAAGGCTTTCATGATTTTCATTATCTTGATCGCTATTTCATTGCTCGGAGGTTTCTTCCTGCTTAATGATGTTGCTCACAGGATTCCAGGATTTAGTATGCCAATATTTTTGAATTCATTGAAGCTTATCTAAAGCTTGAATGAGCAGTTATTATCTTAATTGCACTTCGAATTGTCTTGAATATGATATCTGATCTTTGTTATGTTGGATCAATTTTTCTACTGTGAACTCGGAGCAGTTTTCCCAGCTAATGTTTTTTGGAAATCCGTTACTCAATGCAGGTTTAGAATGAGATAAATTATATAATTAGGTATGCGGTAATCTCTTTGGTTAAGTGAAGTAGTTTCCTTATAGTTTTAGTTGTATGCATTCATTAATAAACATATTGCTAATCTTCTTACGGAAATATATTGACCAAAAGCGCAAAAAAGAGCAGATTGTTAGAGCTTTATTGAAAATGTCTTGGATATATTTGTTGAAATTGGGCTGGGGGGCATGGAATGCTATGAAAAAGATTTTGAAGCAGCAATGCATAGGGATACTACTGCAAAAACAACAACACGAACCCTTAATCCCACTTAAATGAAATGTATTTGAACGGTCACTATGCTATGTGCGCATGCGTCTCTATTATAATGAAAAATCAATCAGGATACAAAGAGCTGATCAGTGAAGATATAAATAGAAGGAGATGTATTCAGACACTCATACATGAGTTACTAGGACAAGATCCGAGCATGAAAGATGCTTGCACTGATTTCTAATTCATGGAGATTCATTCTTTCATTACATAAGTTGTAAGCCTTAAACTATCTTTAAATGTGATTAGGTTGAGAAGTGTTTTAAGAAAGAGAAAGATAGGGTTTCCCATTATTTGCATCGTAGAAGTGAGTGAGCCAAAACTTTTGGAGCTAAATGGTTGTTTCCATCTTTCTTAAAGTGTATTTAAATTTTAATTTGTTAGTTGAAACAATTTTAAAATGGTGTTTTCTGTAACCACAAATGTTCAGATAGACCACAAGGTTTGAGGCATAAACAATACAAGGAGAAAACTAACTAATAGAGTTTCATATTTGCCTAGCCATATGATGAATTGTGATAATAGTTGCTGGCCAACTCCAGGTGGTGTTACAATCATCCTAAAAAATGCATTGCAAACATGAATGAATTGGAACTTTCTTTATCAATCAATAGAAGCTTATTGGCGATGAATACTAACACAAAATTTGAAAAAGTGTAGGAAAGGGCTT
The DNA here is from genome assembly GCA_016760335.1 of Gastrodia elata. NCBI lineage: Eukaryota > Viridiplantae > Streptophyta > Magnoliopsida > Asparagales > Orchidaceae > Gastrodia > Gastrodia elata. The sequence continues at coordinate 90,496,046 of CM028670.1, read as the reverse complement.
AAGCAGATAGAAAGAGAATAAAATTAATCAAGGGAAATAGAAGAAAAGAAGAAAAACAGAAGATTAGGAGGCAATTGTGTTTTAGTCTTATTGGGGATAATAACGCAAGAAAATTCATAGACTAAATTAGTAATAAAAATAAGATGTAAACAATTATAGATGTAACTTTAGCCAAAATTTAGCTTCAATATACTTTGTAAAGCAATTAATCACAGTAAGAATAAAGGATTGTTTGCTGCAACTGTTTTAAAGCTATGCTATTTCTAAAACCCTCCAACATTTTGGTATGGTTTGGGGGACCATGTTTTCCCAATAATATCAAATTTCCCTTTTAAAACACATGGAGCCAGGTCATTACTGTGTACCCCATATTTCCCTTCTGAAAACATAGAGCTACCCCTTGCATAAGTTTATAATAACCCTCGCATGTCAGAATGCATCGTGCACTGGCAATCGCTCCCCCAATGCCAATGATGGCGACAAGGAGCCATTTTCATATATGCTCCGGATTTTATCGTCTTACTCGCTGTAAGGCCCTTCCAACCCCAAATCTCATCAACAACTAGCATCAATGATGATGACCATGTTCAGTGATAGCAGCCTGACCTACAAGATCAACAGTGGCAGTAATTCCTCCCCTTGCCCATCACTGTCTTCAGCAACCTCATATAAGACTCCACAAACCTCAAATTGGACTCTAGCAACCCCACCTACGGCTCAACAACAGAATTTTAGGTATCAACTATAGGGTCTAGCATTTTTAGGTTACAACTATAGAATTTAGGATGAGTTTTGTAATGGGTAGCCTTATAATTTTTTTCTGCCCAATGGGTTGGCATCATGAGCTCAAAAATTATCAACAATTTCGTAAATAGTTGTTTTAGACAACTGCATCTCCCATAGCAGTTTCTCAGCCAGTTTCCTAAATCCTAATTTTTTATTGTCCACTAGAGAGTGGAAGCAGGCCAAAATGAAACCATTCATGAAACAGTGAACAGAGAAGACCAAGTGATGGAATGTTCTTTTGTTCATTGCAAACATCATAAAAAAAAAGTTGATGCCCTTAAAGTCAAATTAAGAAAACTTTTATACAAAACTTTGTAGGTGAGTGTTTTTTCAGTCAAAGTGATTCTCACACTTAATAGAATAGATTACTTTTTTGATGTCAGTAACCTTAGTCTTACACATACACCAAAGGTTACTTATTAATCAAGAAAGTATATCAATTAAAGGATCGTCTTTAAAATTGAAATTTTGAAACTTTTTATTGAGACTGGCCATTATAATGGGAGATGATGAACAATAATGCCAAGTAGGTAGGAGGTTGTGTTGTGATATCCTCTTGCAGGTATACGTTGGCCTGACAGTGTGCTAAATTTGCTTTACCAGCTGATTTGTGTTGGTATGATGGGATTCTGAATGGACCGTTATAGAATTCTGTTACCTCTTCTAAGGTTTTAGGCTGTCATTCGTGTCTAGTGATTTAATATCATATGTTTTTTTCTCTGTTAGGCCGAGGTATTGGACCCTAGCCAATTACTATTTTTCTAGATTGGATTGATTCATTCTTTTTTTTTTCTTCACACCGTTGTATTTCTTTATTTAGTTTACTGAATGAAATCAGACGTCAGTCCTTGAGAATTCTAGAAAAAAAAACAAGAATGCCAGGTTAGCAAAGGTGGATTGTCCATATTGACTAACGTCAATATCAATTCTTCACATGGATCTCATGAGATATGCTCTATTCAAATTATAGCTTCTTGAATTAATGCTTAAATTTGAAAAGGTATTTCTATGACCACAAGTTAAGGGTTTGAATAGACAACCAAGTTCTAGGCGCCAACACTATTAGCAAAGTGTAAACTAATAGAATTTCATATTCGCCTTGTGATAGGGATGAAACGTAGTAATACTTTTTGGCCTGCTCTAAGTGAAGTTTTCCTGAAAAATGCATGGAAAACAGCTAATTAATTGGAACATTATCTTTATCAAAGGAAATTGAAAAATTGTAGGATAAGGTAAAGTAAAAATAAACAATAGAAGGAAAATAAATATAATCTATAATAAATAAGAAAAGAAATTCAGAGAAGAGCAAGAAGAAGAAAATTTGAGGAATTGAGGAGCTATTTGTATTTCTAATTTTGCAATTCAAAAATTATTGAAATTCTGAACAATTCTCACATTTCTTAGTAAATTAATAAAAATACGCTCTTTTCAAAATATAAAAATTTTGATGCAAACTTAATTATTTTAAATTATAAAAAGTTAAAGTTTATAGAAATTGATGCAAAAAATAAGTTTTCAAAATTTTCCTTTAAATTCACATGTGACGTGTGTAACAAGAAAGGCTTTATGCTTCTTAACACTATAAAACAATGAAAGCAAGGGTAATAAAGCTAATAACAATACTAGCCTTTGTCCCACTAAGTGGGAGGGACATTAAAGGCTAAATTAGAAAAAAGATACAAGCCTGCAACCACCTCAAAAGTCATCAAGTTCTTTGATGATTCACAGAGACAATATATTGAGTATCAATTTGAAGTCAAGAATCACTTCAATACCTAAGGTGTGAAAAAAGTAAGGAAATTATACAGGGTGGGCAAAGAATCAATAAATCTGAGCTATGCATGCATGATATGTGTATCGAGGGATGCTAAGGGGTCCATAGAATAACGCAGAAGGCAATGGATCTGAGGTCAGCAGTGCTGTGAGTGGAGGTATGGATTAGTGGAAGGTTGTGAGTAAAGAAGAAACAAGTAGCTGCAATGAGTTGTGTGAGTTCATAGTTAGGGTTTATAGGCAAAATGAATAATGAAAAATATTTGTTCTACTTAAGAGTACGAAATGATACCATACAGCAATGGAAAACAAAAATACTTTGGTATCAAGAAAGAAAATTCCAAAAATAATTGAAAGGTTACAAATTCAAATTTTTAACATCTGTCAGTTAATTAGACTTAGCGTCGATATCAAGTTCTAACAAGTTAAGCTTGACTCAAACTCAAAATTTTCAAGTTTGACTTGATTTAAATTTAAGTTAGATTCAAGTCGAACAGACTCAACTCAAAATAATTCAATTTCAAGTCCCTACTAAAAAATGTTGTACCATATGCACCGCGTATTTTATAAGAGATCTTATACAGTTAAAACGCACTGGATCTAGATATTAGTTTATCAATGGGATCACGTTCAAATTAAAATAATGGACTTTATCAAAGTGCACAGCTTAAAGAAAAGTAAGGAAAAATAAATGCTGCTAAATTGAAACTTGAAAAGCACCTGCTGCTTGAGGTCATAAGCATCAGCGCCATTTTCCTTCATAACTGCAACCTTTGCTGTCTCCTCCTCCACTTCTTTCTCGTACGAAAGAAAGTCCTTGAGGCCTCGCTTGCATGATCCTGTTTTGATCTTTACTTGTCGAAGTGTGGCCATGACTGAACAATCTTTCCTTTAATCTCTGCTCTCCTCCAAAGAAATGATAATTAAACAAATTTTAAAAATAAAAGCAACAGAATTTACACAGGAAAACGGCACATAAAAAACGAGAGATTTACAAATTAGAAAAACTAAACCAAATTAGGGGAAGAAGGAGAGTTGCAGGAGAGAATATCCTCGAGTTGTTGAAATAAAAACAAAAGTAAGCCCAAAGACGAAGACACTGCCGCAATGCTGTCGAAGCAAGAATTTCCGCGAGCGAAAGAGAGGCGAACGGTTTAATGGCCGGAGCGCTTCATTGGTGTGTTTGAGTTTGAGAAGAAAAAATGTAATATTAATAAAACATGAATATAAATTAAATATATTACTAAAAATTAATGATTAATAAAGTAATAGTGTTACTAGTACTGTAATTAATTATATTAGTAATAATATTAACTTAATAAAAAATGTATAAATATGTTGATAAGTCATAGTTTAATATAATAAAACTCGCAAAAATGCAATGGTTGTCGACTAATAATACTAACTGATCACATGACTGATTAGGAGATCCCTCTCTCTTTTCACTCTTCAGTCAATAATAATTATTGCATTATTCTCTATTATTACATTATTAATATTAATATGTATTATTAGTATTTTACTATTATTCTATTAATTATAGTATTATTAATATTTTCATTATATTATTACCATTATTGTATAATATATATATATATAAAGATATTTGTATTTATATAATTTTAATTTTAGCAACTTCTTATTACAATAATATTCAAGCAACTTTAATCATTAATTTTGTTTATTTATTACAATAAATTTATCATGTAATGATATAATTTCAACAAATTTTTATTTATTTTCAAATTAGAATTGATAGTGCACAAATGATGCACAAATCACTTTTTGTAGATAATTTCATTTGCATAATTTTCATTTTATACCAGCTTATATTACTAATAACTAAATTGTTATCTTTATTATCACCATCCACCTAATAAGTAAATTCAATTTTTGCAGATTGTCACAAGAATTGCCTATTTAATTAATTTTATTCTAACTCTCACAATATTTTTTAATTTATAAATTTAACTTATTAGTTTATTGATTGAGTCAATTACATGAATTTAAATCATATTTAATAATTAGTGGTCTTTTGTAAATATTATTTATGAATTTTAAGCTTAAATAAAATATTTTTGTAAATAACTTGAGTCTTTAAATTAATAGGCCTATTGGGTAAATAATTATATATTATGCGCTCAAGTCTTATCTATTAAATTATAAGTTTATTTGCATTATTTAAATTACAAAAAAATTTCTCAATATTAAAATACTACTTTGAGTTCTAGAGTTTTATAAATGGGTTCTTGATCCTTATGTTGGATGATTTAAGTAACCAATTTATAAAATATAACGACCTAAAGTTATTAATTATCATTTTACCTAGTCTATTCTGTTCAAAAATATTCTCATTAGTCTCCAAATATCATTGGAAACTAACCTTCGAAATTTGGTTCAATATGGAGCTCATTTGAATTTTTTGATTATTTTAATACATTTAATTAATTAGAAAATTAAGTATATTAAATTGACCTTCGATTAAGAATCTGACTTCATTTTTTAATTTCTCACCCCCAAATTAGATAGGAGTGAATTTTTTGGATTTTTCAAAGTTCATTTGATAGCTTAATTTTAATTAGTTAGTTTGCAAATTATTATAATTAAATTATTTAAGTAAATTCTTAATTAATTCAACCAAATTCGATGAAACTTTTTGTGTAGCTTTTTTATATTATTCTTAATCCAATGACACTAAAGTCACTGGATTTGGACTTATATTTATTTTTCCCAAATTATTGAATTTAAATAATTCAAAAATTAATTCAAAAGTCTATGTTATCTAGATTGCTCCCAAATTAGGGCATTATGATCTAAATATTATTCTATCCAATAGTATTTTTAATTTACCATAATTTTGAAGTCACGTGGGATCCTAATTTTTAAGCCGGGAGTTTACCTAATATGCAAAGGGATGACATTAGGTCATTACATGCACACACGACTCTGCATGCGGGCCTGCGACCAAATGCACACACGACCTGACCCATGCGCAGAAACACGCGGCTCGGCCCGACCTGACCCAACCCAGTCTACAATTCTCCCCGACAATAAGACATAGGTTCGACCTAAAGCATCGTGGTCCTCGCGATTCCGGCCACCTCAAGATGTGCACAAAACCTCGAATTGAAGCTCTTCACATGCCTTCCATCTGAACCCAAAATCCCCCTTCCATGACAATCATAACATCCAGATTATGAATGCCCTAGTTCACAGTTACAGCTCTATTCTACATAATTATTCATCTCTAAGCTGTCGAACTCCAATCGAGTTCGATCAAGCTTGATTGTCTTTTGACAATTACTCCTAACGTTGGGAAATAACAAAATGAAAACTCATAAAGAGCATTGCAATGTAGGATATGGAGGTAATGAAAGTACCTCGTCTCCTACGTTCGTCAATTGCACGGGCCTCAATCTCTACTTGAACTAGTTCCTTGAGTCCTCGCCGTCCTCTGATTGACCAATTGGACTCTAGGACGAGCCTGTCTTGACCTTGGAGTGACTAAATTGACGGCAATGTCGTCGATTCGAAAGGGCACATCGCTTGGGTCCTCGTCCCTCAGAACGTTAGTCCACATTGAATATGAACCGTTCGTTTGAATCGAGAGATCAACCACTGGCTGGATCTTCTACCGTTTGAAGGTAACAGTCCAATTAATAAAATATAATAATTTGAATATTTATTTAATAATATTAATTTTATAAATCCAAATATCATCTAAATGACATCCAAAAAATTCCAAAATTTTATCATTAACTAATTTGGGTGTCAGAAACTCAAAAATGAAGTCATAATTTTTATTTGAGGTCTAAATAATTATCTTAATTTTCCAATTAAATAAATTTGTTAAGATTTTAATTTTCCTTAAACGTCTTTCGATTTTCACCAAAATTTTAGGAATTGATCTTAAGACTATTTTAGGACTGATGGTGAGGTCCTTAAGCTCATTTAGTGATTCAAGTAACAATCATGAGTTGTTACACAACCTCCCCAAACGATTTCGTGGATCGTAGGTTGGAGTCTGGTAGCGTCAATTGCAGTCAAGGACCATGTCCAGCCGCAGCCAGGAACTCAACGAAAACCCCCGTCGCAGAACCTAAATACCTCCATTTCTAAGACTTTCCTTAGTGGTAAGCCAAATGGCTAGTTTTGTTTCTTCATTTATTCGACTACTCTATTGCATTTCAGAGCCATCTTTGCTCTATCATTCATATTAGACTTATAGTGGCTTGGACTACTACAGGGTCACACAGTAACCTGAGCCATAATCAAACACAGTTGGGACTTCATCATCCTGAAGTGATTGATGGTCAGCTAAGGCTCCCTTGGGCCGGCCTCAAACCAAGGAAGCCGACAGTAGTAGTCACATGCTGTTAAGGTTAATGTGGAGGGAAATTAAACTCCATAGCATACCTTAACCCTAAATCTCGTTCTTGCTAAATTAAGCCAAATTGTGCTATTAGAAATAGGGTTTTCATAGGCATTAGAAAGGTCATGCTTTGGGCTTCATTTTGTTATAATATTTGCTTGCTGGAGTGAGCTGTGTTAGTAGGATCGTCGAACCATAGATCCACGATTCTCTTTACCCGATGGGAAGATGAACAGTGACGGGCGAGTCGAACTCGACCAGCACAGCATTGTCCCTGGTTCTCTCACCCCGATAATCCGCGTGCATGCGATGCCGCAAGCAGGCCAAGAAAAGGCGTCGTATGCGTATGATTGAAAATTTGGCAGATAATTATTTAATTTAATTTAATTCTATTTAAAATAACTTAATATATTATCAATTATAAGTCAAAATATATTAAAATTATATATCATAATAATCAGAAAAATATGTAGAACATTAATATAAAATTTAATTTTTATTTTGATGATTAATTTTACTAATTACTTTCTAATTATTATTATTTGTTATTAAATCTTAAATTAGCCATTTAATGTCTAATTTGAGCATACTTACTGTCATTATATTCATTATAATATAGGGAAACTATAGTTACTAATTTTATATTATTTGGATATCAATTGGAGAATATGAATTTTTAACTCTTAAATTAATTTATATTAAAATCATATATTTGAGAAATTTCATTTGATAGCTTCCTAAACCCTAGTACAGCAAGCCTTAACCTAGGTTGACTTGATTGAACCCTAGGATATGCTTATGGTAGAGAAATATTTGCTTTAGTATTTATTTAATCAAACTTAGAAATAAGCTCTAACCTTATGGATGAAAATGAGAATTTAGACAAAAATCTATGACTTAACTTAGTCATTTATTTTGAAGATAGTAGTAATTGATCCTTAGTATAGTACATGTGACTATGAGAGAATCCTAAGATATATAAGGGTGGAACCATCACAAGAGGATTAGTGTGTAATGACCCAGTATCAGATTAGATGTCATAACCTAATACTGAGTGTCATTGTAGTACTTAAAACTTGATTAATGTAATTTAACCCACTATTAATGTAATATACGTTTATTTCAAATATAATTAAATAAATTTAATTATTAAATAAAGTTTGAATTATATACTTTGTACCATTTTATAATAGTAATGTTAGAAATGAATTTAGAGAATATTTGATAAATTTTGAAAAATTAATATACATCAAGATTTTTCATGGTTATTTTAATAAGAATTTAAATTAAAATAATTATTTAAAAATATTTAGGTGTCAGAATTGAAAATTTTTGATATTCTTGGATTCAGGATGTCGATATAAGCTAAAGCGGAAAATTTCATAAATTTAAAAGTATTTTGAAAGAATAGTCAAAAAAAAAAATTGTGAGTTTCTTGGGCTAGTTGCCGCTTATCAGTTTGTCTAATTTGACGTTTTTGGTATGGTTGGAATCGTATTGACAAGACCTTTCATTTGATACCTTAAAAGTTAATTTTCATTAAATTTTGATTTTTTGAATTTGTAAAAAATTTAAATTGTCATTTATTTATTTAAAGTGAACTAATTTATAAATTATCTTTTCCTAAAATTTATCTTTGCAAATATACCCTTAGGAATATTCTTATCCTATTTGGAGAGAATTTTATTCTAAATAAAGACAAAATCCACCTCTTAATCTAAACCATCAATTCTTATTTTGATTTATTTAAGCCATTTGATCTAATTTCACTCTTATCCAATATATTTTTATACATTTAAAAGCCATAGATGAGAGGAAAAATTCATAATTTGTACTTCAATTTAAACTTCTCCTTTCTTAGCAAACACCTCTCATTTATCTCCTTCCATTACTTCCAAATTCTTCTCATTCCCAAACACTTATCATTTCATTTTCAAGAACTTATTCACATCTCTTTTTTTTTTCCATAAATTTCTCCTACTCTCAAGGCTATCCTAGAGATCCAAGAAATTATTTAAGATATTCAAATTATCTTAGAGAAGAGATCCAAAGAAGAACTCCTCTCCATCAAATTTTTCAAATTTCTCCTTAAAGTAATTATCATTTTTTTCTCATTTTATTTACAAGAATCAAAGCATGCATACAAATTATCTTTCAATTTTATTTAGATCTCCTCATGATAAGAAAATGTTTAATACATGATTATATCATTTTCTTATAAATTTCTAAAGTTTTAATTTCATTCAAATATTTCTCATGCTTAAGAAGTATATTTATGTTAACTTTGCATATCTATATCTTTTAGATACATCATATTTAGAACTTGAAATCTTTTCTAATATGTTCTCCTATATATTGGTTGTATGTTATTAGAAGAAACTATTTAATGATTTTGCTTCTATACTAATTTAAATTAATCCCAAAGTATAACAAAATTGTTGAATTTTTACTTAAAAAAATTTCTGGATTTTTTTAAAATTTTAAGATTTTGGTAATACTTTGAAATTTTATTTCTTTTTGGTTACCAAGAATAGAAAGCTGTAATCCTGCATGTAGATTCCCCTATATATTGGGAAGAACTTCACTTAAGACATTCCAGAATTTTGGGTACTTTAAAGTTAATATTTAAGTACTCAAAGTTTAATAAAAACTCTAAAAAATTTCAAATTTTAAAAAATAGATTTTTCTGAAATTTTATTAATGTTTAGCTTAATATAATTTTTATTCCAAGCACAGTTAGATGTTTATATTTGGCAAATATAATCTTGGTTATATTGTGATCAATTTCTCTATTAATCACTTGAGTTGATTATGTCATTAAGAAGGTCATTTAAGTGCTTATAGGCTGCTAAAAAAATAACAAATTTGAACTTAGGAAAAATTTCAAGAATTTCAAAAAATTTCCTAATGTTTGAAATGATATAAGTTTTAAAATACAAAGAATCCAAATATAATTTTTGGCATGCATATTCTCTAATATATAAAGAACAATTTATGTTTAGACATCAATAAAAAATAAGCACTCTAAAATACTTTTTAGATGACACAAAATCAGCTAAAAACCTAAATTTCTTAGCCAAAATTAGAAAAATTTGATAATAATAAAATTTTCATTTCAAATGATATATAATTAATTTACAAACTTTATAATTACTGTAAGAAAATAAATTTTGATATTTATGAATAATTTAAGTAATAAATTTGATTTTTAGAATATTTATAAATATAATTTCTCATAATAATAATATTATGAATTTTTCATATAATTTATTAAATGAATAATTTAAAGTGAATTAAGATAGTTGATTAATAAATTTAGATGTTGATTTAACAGATTGAAATCAACAAATTTAAGAAAAATATTCTTCAATTCATGTATGAAATTATTTGACTTAAGAATTCAGAAATCTAAAAAATTCTTTAAAATTAGATAATGAATTAAATATCCCCATTGTGTAGAATCTATCTAAATGGATTCTGACTTATAGGTCTAATTCCAATAATTAGTTCCATTTACTTAGGATTTTATTTGAAATCATTAGTTGAAAAAGTTGTATACACATAGTTGTATATTTCCAAGAGAGGTGAATTTAATACTTAGTTTGTTTATAATTGCACTTATCGAGGTGCACCAAGATAGGAGGCAGAAGCCTATTACAGTTACTCTTACCCAAACAAAAGATCTAGTTCACACTCTTAGGTTTGGAGAATTTACTATAGTGGAATTGTATTCATCTAATCCCTCGAGATAGCCCCTAATCATAAGTTCACATTGGAGTGACTCATCTAAATCTGAATATTGTTGAATTAACTCGGGATCATGGATATGCATAATCATAACCAACCAATAATTTGAGTTCAGTCAATTCTATTTAACAATTCTATATAAGGATCCAAGAATGTGACCAAAATGTCACTCAATATAGGATACTACCACATAGGAGAAGTCTCATTCTAATGCCTTAGGTGATATTTACCATAAGGTTTAAGATCAACTTCTAAGGCTAAGGAAAAATTATCTAATTTTCTACCTCAAGGTTCAACAAAAGATATTTCTACCTCAATGTGTTAATATTTATTAGGCTTTTCAGATATTACAAAATACTCATATAGCAAGATTATCAAGATCTCACACCTCTAACAATTATACTAAATTTATAAGATTCACTTATTAATCTTGGATTGATTTGATCACATCCTATGCTATAATCATAGGATAAAATTAAGAATATTATTAGGATTAGATCATTTTGTAAATCAATGTAGTTTTATTATTATTCTCATGCTAAGAGTCTTATATAAGCAAAAATCAGGGATCTTAAGCTTAGATTCAGATGTTTCAATCACATAAATTTTTTATTAACCTTAACGCTTCTAATTCAATAATTTAAATTCAATACTAAATCAAATGTGTTATTGGAATCATATCTTTTAAATTGTTTTTCAATTAAGTTAATTGATTAAGTGATTAAGGGTTCAAGTTTTAACCAAATAGGTTAGGATTTAACCCATATCCTTTCCCAATTAAGACTAGCTATTGATTAATAGATTAATAACAAATCAATATATTATTAGTGTGTTATTAGTGGCAATCTCAGATCTAGACCAAGTAATAATGGCTTGATCAAGATCTTAAGATCTTAAGATTAATTAGGGATTAATACGATTTTAATCAATTTAATTAAATCAAGTGTTCAAGGCACATATGAAAGGTTAATTACATTTATACTACTGCTATGAAAGCAAAATAACATAAATTTGCAGAAAATAGAAAGTAAGTAGTGCTAATCAAATCCTAAATTAATACAAATAGATTAGCACCTAATTATAAACCCCACCATTAGAAATTCATGAAACTTGGCATTTACATTCTACTTATTTATATGAGAATCAGAGACTAAGTTTACTAAATTTGAATCATCAAAAATCCTAATTTTTACTAATTATAAATTTATAAGATTATGATATAATTAAGAATACATTAATCAGAAAATTTTTCCACCTAGCACATGCATTTTGCAAGGCATAAGGAACACTGGCACAAAAACCATCAAATTTGGTTAAGTATACATGATAGTCAAGCCTAATAAAGATTTGAAGAAATTAGGCAAAATAAAAAAATCTAATTATTAAAAGTTCAATATTATTTTATATTCTTATTTCTTATAATTTTCTGAAAAATTTGATATATAATATTATAGAATTTGGATCAGTGGATCAAAAGCTATTCAAATAATTTAATATGTATTTTCCTAATTAAATTTCCATATGGTTTGATTAATTGGATTATTTTTCTTAAGGAAAATAAATCCAATTAATCAGATTTATTAAAATGGGTTCGGCCTGATATCCAAACTGCGCTGGTCGACCGAGGCCAGGGGAACCCGACACTATAGCACAACGCGGGTCATGCTGACCCAACCCTCAGAGTGTCGTCGCCCCTGTGTACCCTAATTGGTGGAATTCTCCGTCGATAATGCACGCCATGGCCTTAGGTCGATCGCAAATCCATTATCGAGCCAGGACGCACCGATTGAGACCCGAAGCCCCTTGTGAGAAGGTCTGGTTCGCCCAAACTTTACTCACTTGAGGCTCCTACTATGGAGCTACTGTGGAGAGTCAATTCTCCCTATAGAGACTATCATTGACCCCAGGTTCGATCTCTACACCTTCAGGGAGGTGAGATAGATCGAATCCCTAAGGTGGTTGGGTCTGGGGTGGCCTAGATCGCTGGGTCCTTACTCAAACCCAGCCCCTTTTATAGGACTTAGCCCGACCAATCAATTCAATCGATCAAGGCTAGCTCAAAGCGCAATTATAAGTGCAATGGGTTTGATTTGACAATACTGATCAGTACGACTCAAATAGAGGAAAACTCGAGCCTCATTGGCTCAGAGCTTGCAATAGGGGTACCTGGTTTGACGGGAAGCTTGAATTGATCGAACAGAAGCATACCAGAGGTTGCTAAGCTTTAAAGAAGAGATCTTAGGGATTTTGAATGTTAGGAGTACCCTTTATCATTGGTACGCAAGCACTGAAACACCTAGGGAGCTTGGACAGATGACAATGGCAAATTGGGGAAAAATTCAATTGGATTCAATTGAGTAGCAAAGGGGCAGTAGGAGGAATGATGGGGCTCTTTATAGCCTCAGCAACAGCTTAGGATCATTCCAGAGTGAGTGGCTCGGGCTAGAGGTGGCTCAAGGGCTCAAGTCGAAGCAGAGCCCTGATTTCCTCATTGGGAGCTAACCGGGCCATGGGATCCGATAGGGCTAAAATGTTGAGAAGGGAAGGCACTTAACAACTTGCTAAGGTGGAGAGAGGTTATGGGGGACAAAGATGGCAGCTGGCATACGGGGGATCTTTTCTGTCGGGACAAGTGAGAGCGAGATGAAGATTCATAGTAACGGGTGCCCTATATATCGTCTAATCGATCGATCAGATGCCAGAATGGCTTGGATCGCTCGGATCCTAATGGCCAATCGCGGGAGCAATCTGGGCTGTAGGATCAATTGGGAAGATACAATGGTAGATTCGCGACTTCACTGATTTAAATCTTAACAGTCGGATTAACGGGATATATGACTAGATAGCGCAGGGCTTCGCTGTCGCGCGACCTGGGCTCCGCAGCGGATCGCCCACGGTCGGCACAGCGAATCCAGACAGGTAAATTAGTTTAGGATATATTTGTAATTATGAATTATTGGGATCCCTTATGTGCAATTATCATAATTTAATTTAAATTGAATTATGGTTCAAAAGATCTCTAAATTTTACTAAACTTTCACCCCTAGCTAATTTGGGGATGAATAATTCAAAAATATAATCATATTTTAATTCTAAGATTAAAATATTGTAGGTCTAACTTAGGGCATCTGGAGTGATCAAATAACTGATTTGACTTAGAGAGGTTCAATTGACCTCAAACTTTCAGGAGTAGCCTTAGTTGGTATTCTAAATGTAATGGAACTAAAATAAATGCCTGATTAAACTGAAAATTAAATAAGGTAACAACCTAAGGTTATTACAAACTCTCCCACTTAAGAAAAATATTGTCATCGACATCATCTTAATAGAGGAAAAATAAAATGCATAAATTCAAGAATAAAATTTTGAATTTAATGGGTACTTGGAGATTTTCAAAGAGACTTAGATATTTTCTTTGTATATCGACCTCTTTCTCATAAGTGGATTCTTTGAGAGAGCGATTCCTCAACTGAATCTTTACCATGTTGATAGAGTAATTTCTCAGCTGCTTTTGATCACGAGCTAAGATTTTAATGGGCTCCTCTGCATAGAAAAGATCCGGCTAGAGAGATACCGTTGGGAGTTGAATTAGATGAGATGGATTTTGAAGACATCTCCTGTGGCTCCCCGCTCTTTATTCCACAATTATTAGACTAAGGAGTGGAGTGTCACTTTGGAAAATCCCTTACTTAAGATTGGATTAGGTATAGACCTTAATCCACTAGTAAGGAAGAGATAAGCCACTGCATACATACCTTAAACTCAGTCACTAAGCGAATACAGAGCAAAGTGTGGAAGTAAGGTAAAATATGTGTACATCCAGATTATCACAATAAATAAAAAAAGTGCAACATACAGCTCAGAGTATAAAGTACAGTAAAAAAAACACAGTCAAGGTACCTATATTATTATAACATTAAATGAATAGTTTTAAGAGACTGAAATAAAAAGTCTCTCATCCTCACAGAAAGCTAAAAAAGGAAACTAAACAGCTTCTGGATCACCCGGCTGATGCTCCTCTTTAATAAAAGGCTCATCCTCTTCAGCACCTAGCTCCTCAAATTTATATGAATCTGATATTGTCAGTTTCACAATACCAGGGCCCCAGCCAATAAAATAAAATCTTATTAGACAATTATCTAAGTATATAGGCTGAATATTTTACATGAATAGGAATTGAGGCAAAACAACTATATAGCATAGGAGTAGTAAGCATACAAGGAATAGGATAAGTTATAAATGCAATATTTATAACTAAGTAGGAATTGAGGCAAAAGGCACACCTCAAGCAATCTAAGTAAGGAATAGGCATATATATACAATACAGTAAGTAAAAGTACTGAAATAAAATCTAAACATACTGATGATCACAGGACATATGCTGATTAAAAACAGTAAGTTTGAAAGTGCTATATATAGTAAGCAGTAAAATATAGCATCCTATAAATATGTACAAGTGAGCAGGTAAGCACAAATATAGCTGACTGAAATAGCATGCATCAATAACACAGTAAACAATAAATTGAAACTGAAACATGTATGTACAACTGACATATCAAAAAATTGGTCAATCGGGCCCAGACAAAAATCCCAAAGCCTTTCTGGGCTAGGACAGACAGAATAGAATAGCAGAACTGAAGAGGTAGTAAATACAAATGCAGAATCTATTAGTTATTTTACTTTTGTTTCTATGGACACATCCAAAAATAGCTGATGAGTCAAGCACGCCTACAAGACTATACGGGTTCCAAGCTTAACACACACTCCTCAATGAGTAATAATTTTATTACTCCTTACCCATGTCAATTAGGGTAAATGTGCACCAAAACCAACCATAATATAACTAAACCCAAGACAACAGTTATTCTAATTATTCTATATTCTTATTTCATGCACAAAGTTTTTTTACATGACATATTCAAGGAATTAAGCATAAAATATAAGGAATGCATAGCACAAGAAATTCAAGTAAGCAAGGGACTCTTCTATATATAGTGACACCATTGTTGTCTATTTAAACCATTCTAAATATTCTAAGTTATACAAGTTCAGGATCTCCAATTCCTACTATCGAGTGTAACTTAGAAATACGATCTTATAAGTTAAAAATAATTAGAACTGATCAGGCTCTAATTTAGTTCAATCAAACTCGACTATAAGTTAAATAATAAATCAATAAGACCTAATTAATGAATTTAGATGTTCTACACTAATATTTGATAAAGATCTACTAAACTAAAGGTTATAATTTTAACACCAAGAGTTGGAGAAGCACACAACCCAAGGGTAACAATCTAAGGATCTAAGTTTTAAATTTTAAGTGAACTAATGGTTAAGGTAAATCTTATTAGGCAAAGTCAAGCTTAATAGGATGATTCTCCTAATCTTATTCTAAGGTTGGAAGATAAAATAATCAAAATAAAATTATGAAAATATAAAAACTAATAAAATCAATGATTCATTCATTGAATAACCCCGTTATTAAATGAATGAAATCAAACCTAAGATCTATCATTAATCCTAAGGTGAAGTGAGGATTTCTTAATGAGCTCCTAATGAGGAAACTTAGGCATGTTCTAAGAGTAAATTAAATTTCTTTACATTTAACTTAATTTGCTATTTTTGATCAATTAAAAGAGTTGGGGATGGATTTTAGCTAAGTAAGAATCATTTTCCTTATAGATTTTTAAGCATAAAGTTTAGATGTTTACAAATTATTCTAATTGAAGAATTTATGACTTAAACTGATCATAAATCAATTTTATTACTGATTTTAATGATTTAAAAGGTATTTTAAGGTTCTAGGACACTTAAACCTAAATTTTGTGCAAAATGACCATTTTGCCCCTACTTAAAGGTCCAAAAAGCTACTTTTTAAATTAAGGCTTCAAATTAGAATTTCTTTCTGCTAAATAATTCCTTACTATCTAACATGAAGATAAACAGTAAGTACAGCAAATTTAGATAAGAAACAGGTCATATAAGTCCAAATTAGGATTTTTGACTTAAGGGATATTTTAGTAAATTGAACCTAATGGAATCTAAAGTTTTTATGCAGTTTATTGTTGGTTACTCTTCAAGGATTTCATAGAGTCCAAGAACACTAAATTCTGAGGTCTAATAAATTAATTATAACCATTTCAATTTCTAAGGGTAGTTGGGTAATTTTCTAAGATAATAAGGTTCAAAATCCTAACTTTTCAATTTGGTGTCCAAATTCAGCAAATTTACTGGCTATAGCTTCCCTATATCACACTGAGTATTTTAACTGAGAGTAGACCGAAATTGGACATCAATTGGTCAAGTTATGACCTAACTAGGGTTATGAGTATTTTGGTCATACTGATTTTCTAGAGTTCAAACTTAAATATTATTTCAGATTATTGTTGGTAATAAAATTCTAAGCTACCTAGCACTTTGAATTTTTTGATTTGGAGCTTAAATGACTAAGATATGGTTAAAACAAAATCTAAGGTTTTAAGGGTAATTAGAATAGGCCCTAAAAGTCATTAAGCAAACTAAGCACCCAATGACAAAACTAATACTTTCATGATATTCCTAATGTTCTTCTAATTACTTTAAAACCCATATTAATTAGGTTTGGGTCACTAGGTACAAAGTTATGAGAGTTCAAAATTTTAATTTAAGTGAGGAATGTCCTAAAATATCACTATATTATCTAGGCATCCTATGGAAAATCTGATACTATCAAAATTTTCTTCTCATTTTTTTGAACAAATTGAGATATAACTTGAGTATATTTGAATTTATGGTTTAGGAGTTATGAGGGATTAATGTTTCTAATTTAATTTGATTAATTCATGCTATTTAAATTA
This sequence comes from Gastrodia elata, assembly GCA_016760335.1. NCBI lineage: Eukaryota > Viridiplantae > Streptophyta > Magnoliopsida > Asparagales > Orchidaceae > Gastrodia > Gastrodia elata. The sequence continues at coordinate 90,478,532 of CM028670.1, read as the reverse complement.
AATAAACTTTACTAATTAAATAATTAAAACAGAATTATATTAAATTATATATAACATATTCATTAATAATATTACTAACTGCGGCGGGCCCACCAATTGACACGCGACAGGCCGAGACTAGGTAGCGCAGAGCCGCGGGATCCACTGTCCACGCGGCTTGCTCCGACTGGACGAGGCGACAACGGTAGGCCCCACAGACACGCGGTCGAGGAGACAGCCTCGACAAGAAGCGGGCCCCGCTGACGCATGGCGGCATCCTAACGGCCCAGAACGCTCGGGTGGGTCCTGCAGCCCGCGACAGAGGCGACGGTGCGTGCCCCACTATTGCGCGTGCGGACGCAACTACGGGTCCCACAAAGAGATGCACAGTGAATCCCTGCTCGCCATCTGTCTCTGCAGGCCCACAGACGCTGCGTCCGCTAGCGTGTATGGTTCCCGAGCGAGAACGGGTCTGGCTCGGGTAGACCCGACCCATGTCATTGGCTCACCTCCTTCGTTCCTGAGCTGACGCACAAAGGCACGAAAGACGAGCCCCTTCCCAGCGATGCATGGTGCCGACCCGCATGCCATCGCGTCGGCCTCGGCAAGGGCTAGCCCTTGTCGGCTGGAACGAGACCGGCGGTGGAGGGAGGCACCGACAAAAATGAACCCTAGTTATAAGATTTCGACGAGAGTTTCCTAAAGGTTTATACTGTGGATATGCGCTCGAATTCACCCGATCACGAATGTCTAGACTCGATCAGACACGATAGGATTGTAATCCAACATGTGAAATAGCATTTCAAATCAATATACTGAAGATTATGATATGGATGAAGTAGGATTAGAGGTACCTTAAGATCGACGGTTACAGTGCTTTCGGGCTTTGGGAGACGATCCGGGCTCTAGAGATTCTGATTTGCGCAAAGTAATAACCCTAAATTCTAAAGGAGGCTTAAAGGAAGGCAGGACGGAGCGCACGAGAGCTCGGAGGAGCCAGATTGGCTGCAGCTAGAGGCCCGGGAAATCCCCGCGAGGAAGGAGATAAGTGGGAGCCGTCTGATCCCTGATCAGACGGCTCAAGTTGCCCGTCTGATCAGACGGCAAACCCTTAACGGCTTGCCCTATTAAATGGACGGCGTTGGCTATTTAACGGCGCCGCATTTTTAAATTTCTTAATTAATCTTTAATTAATTAATAATAATTCTAATTTATTTATTTAAATCAAATATTTATTTTATTTCCTAAAAATCCCAAATATTCACCTCTAGCTAATTGAAGGGTGATGTGGCTCCCCACCCCCGATTAGCAAGATCAGACCTAAGGGGGGTTGTGTGCCACTCTGGCAAATCCCTCACTTATCATTGGATTTGATATAATTCTCAATCTACTAATAAGGGAAGGATATGCTCAGGATATAAGCAAAGAGAATTAATCACTAAGTAAATAACATCTTAGAGTGTAGAACCAAGAAAAGTAAAATAATACATCCAGTTTCATCATAATATATATATATATATATATATATGACATACATCCAGAATAAAATAATATAGTAATAAAAAATACAATATCCTAATTATTACATCAATTTTAAATAACTTAAATGAAAGAATAATATCGCTTATCCTTACTTAAAGAAAAGACAAAACTAAGGCTCTTTAATTCTGGACTGAAGCTCCTTCTGAAGTGGCTCTACTGCAAGTACTGGATGTCCAAACAGCTCAGATTCTGACATTGCCGGTTTCACCATGCCAGGGCCCCAGCCAACAAAAGAAAATCTTATTAGATAATTGTCTAAGTACATTTTAGACTAAATATTTTACTTGAATTATTAATGTCACCATTTTAAACTTAAACACAATAAAAAGTGAACTAAAAGTATATGAGCAGTAAGCGTACAAGGAATATGATAAGTTATAAATATAACATCTATAACTAGATAGAAGGTGAGGCAAAAGCACACCTCAAGCGAACTAAGCAAGGAATAGGCACATACATATATAATGCGGTAAGTAAAAGTGCTGAAAGAAAAAGTCTAATACTAACATGTTAATGATCATATGACATATGCTAATTAAATATAGAAATCTAAAAATGGTACATATAGCAAACAGTAAGATTTAGCATCTTATAAATACGTATAAGTGAGCAGGTAAGTAAAGAAATACAGCTGACTGAAATATGCATCAATAATACAGTACGCAGTAAGATAGAATTGAAATAAATATGTAAAACTGTCATATCAGAAAATTAGTCAATCGGGCCCAGACAAAAATTCCCAAAGCCTTTCTGGGCTAGGGTAGACAGAACAGCAGAGCAAAACTGAGGATGCAGTAAATACAAATGTATAATATTTTAGTTATCTTACTTTTTTTTATGAACATATTCATAAATAGCTGAGGAGTCAAGCACGTCTGCAAGACTATACGAGTTTCAAGCTTAACACACACTCCTCAATGAGTAATGTTAAGCATCCTTATTACTCCTTACCCCTGACCATAAGGGTAGATGTGCACTAGAATCTACCAGAACATAACTGAACCAAAGACAACTGTTATCCTAATTATTCTATATTTTCATTTCATGCACAAAACATGATATGTCCAAGGAATTAAGCACAAAAAATAATGAATGCATAGCACAAATAGATCAAGTAAGCAAGGAACTCTCTGTACAAGGTGACACTGTTGTTGTCTAATTAAACTATTCTATATATTCTAAATTACACAAATTTAGGATCTCCAATTCCTACTATCAAATGTAACTTAAGAAGTACATTTTTAGACCTAATATGATTAATCAATGTCGACTATATAAGTTAAATAAGAAATCAGCACGACCTAATTATTGATTTTAGACATTCTAAACTATAAGCTAACTAAAATCTAATAAATTAGAGATTATGGATTAAATACCATGAGATTGGACTTTAATCACATAATCCCAAAGGTTTGACTTAAGATCAATGTTTCAACCTAAATGTGATTTATTGATTAAGACAAATCCTATTAAGCAAATTAAACTTATAATGATGAATCTCCTATCCTGAATTTAAGGTTGGAAGACAAAATAATCAAAATAAGTTGTAAAATCTAAAAACTAATAAAACAAAGATTATGCATTTGTATTTACTGCATCCTCAGTAAATACAAATGCATAATCTTTTAGTTATCTTACTGCTTCCTCAGTTTTGCCTAGTTAATGGCTTATCCAAGGAGATCGTTAATTTACATATGATAACTTATAATATTTAGCCAATTGATATGATGTTTCGGTTAGACTTGAATTTAGCCTTAAATTAAGATGCTATCGTTCAGTTTGTCCAATGGTGCTACTCAAGTTTGATCTATCAACTTTTATTTAACGAACTATGAACCTTATTCTAATCATAAGGTTTTGTCGGAACTTATGATAATTTAATTAATAAAATTTTAATCTAACTTAAGCTTGAAGATATGTGATAATGATAAATATTGATGAGGTTTCAATTTATAGGGAGATGACTTGTTCCTAAATGTTTGTCATTCTATTAATTAGTTATATTTTGATAAATGAAACTATAAATTATAGTTGATGGGTGGTAACAACAGTAGAGAAGTCCAGCACAATGTTTTGGCATGGCATGTGATACACAATTATATTGGTAGACATCAAAGTAGTGACATTCACATCGACATGCAGCATGACGTCGCATTATAAGTATATATGCTAAATTCAAATGCATTTTCTATAGGAAACAGTCAGGGACAAGAAGATTAATTAAAGGTGATAATTATTGAGACAAAATGGCTATCAACAACATCAAACAATAAATCATAATTAATTTTTCCTATTTGAAATAATTTGCATACTAAATTTTATGATAACACATTTCTAGTAATGACTAAACAAATAACAAATGTTTTATTGTTAAAAACTAGAGCAAAGATGTTGATCTTGCTTTTCCCTTTGATTAACAAAATTTGTATATATTACGTTAAATGGATCATGAGGATTTATATATCTTGCAAATTAGAGTGAGATGATTATTATATTTCATAGTTTAGGTGCTATGTATGCAATAAAGGAAAATTTTGAGCATCATATATTTGATTCGACTCATTCTTCCTTGGGGACAGTTATAGAGAGGGCATTTGGCTTTGGTTCAATAAGAGTTTTGATGGAAGAATCTTATGTGGAACAATAATTCTAAGAGATTTGTTGTTTAAGAGATATGTGTGAGTCTGTCGAGGCCAACCAAAAATGTGTGTAGGGCTTTAATGGCAATGTTAACTAAGGCACAATACAATTTTCAATAAAGAGTTTGGCATAGTTCTGAATGTCAAACAATGCAAGAATCAAATTTGTCAAAATTGATAGCTTTGTAACAATAACTAAAAATTCAGGTGTCGTGGAATGCAGTAAATAAAACTAGATAATAATGGACCAAAAAGAATAAAATTATCATATATATATATATATATATATATATATATATATATAGTTTTTTTTTTTTTTTTTTTTTTTTTGCTTATGTGTGGCCGGTGGGATTTGAACCAATGACCTGGAATAATAAATCCTGAGCCTCAACCACTGGGCTACAACACCATTCACATAACCACTGGGATTTCACCAACTTCATGAGCACACGTGACTTTTATTCGCACAAAACAAATTTCACAAAACTTATTGTGTTCAAAGCTCAGAAAGTATATAAAAAAAAATTATTCCAAACCGGCTCTAAAGCTGCACATCTTTTATTTACTAGTGATCCTAGAGAACAAATTATGTTTAAGGTCACCTGGTCGTATTTTGCTCAACAAATAATAGTTGTTCAAAACTTAAAAACTAATACCAGATAAATACAATGTTCCGAATTTAGGGGCCAATCATCAAGTTCATAATCAGAACCTGCAGTCTAATCTTGACTGATGCAACATCAAAAATTGAATGTTGCTTTTGAAAATTTTAAAAGGAGCTTACATACTTTCAGAAATGATATTTTTTACTATAATTTTGCGTTTGGAAAACAGAGGAAACAAAAAGCCAGATGAAATCCATCACATGTCTCATTGAAGATATAATATTTTTCATTCAGATTGCACCATCTTCATGTATAAAACATGAAATCTGGAAGAAATCCTTATAGATAGATGTGAATATTCCAAGAATTTAAGCTCTCTATAATTTAGTTCTAGCAAAACTATTCGGGGGGAGGGGGGATAATTTATCTTTCTATTGCATTCTTATGTTTTTTTTTAATACCATATGAATCCAAGTTTTGTATAACTATAATTAACCCAAAGCTGACTGTAAAATGAGAACAATCATTAGATTAAAATCGACTTCCTTGCAATATGAAGCATTTTCATATTAAATCACATATTCATAAAAAAAAAATGCAATGATATATCCTTGTACATAGCCATTGAGAGAAGGATTTAGTGAAGTGAGTACCGCGCCGGCGACCACCATAGAGGAGACGGCTGCGATTGGAGGGTTCGTCCATGGAGATTCCATCCGAAAGGAAGTGGCGCGAACCATAAAGCCTTCGGCTTTTATCGGGCATGAAGGCAGAGGTTGCGAGGAGATGAGGAAGACGCGTGTCAAGTGTAGAGGAAGGAGAGGTGACACGCGAGAGGGTAATGAGGATGTTGTGGTCAGCCGAACTGTGCTTGCGATCGAAGGAGTCGGCCAAATAGGGATTTATGGCACACAACTTTTCTTTTATTTTTTTTTATTATTTTTTTTTTGGAATGAAAGAAATGGATGTATATATGCATTTTTATATATATATATATTTATTTATTTATTTAAATAATTAAGTTTTTATAATTATTATTAATTGATTCTCAAATATCACCAAATATTCACCCTTAGCTAATTGAGGGGTGAGGAATGAAACGACAAAATCAAATTTTAATTCTAACGAGTATTTAATTTTCTCATTTTCGAGAAATTAATATTAAAATATTCGTCGAAATTTCGACGACTTTCGATTGCCATCAAAACATCACCTAAAGTTAATTTGGGGGCAATGAGTGCGATGGAGAAGTCTGATTTTTGATCTGAGGTCAACATGATTAGGTCAATTTCCAGGGTTCTTGAAATTCCCAAAATCAAAATTTGATCTGTTTAACTCTTGATTTGAACTAGATCTTGGTGGTGAATTTCTAATGACGTAATTAATATGCTAAGATCGAAATTATGCCTGAGATTAGTTCTAAATAACTGTCGTAACAACTTGGGTTGTTACAGGTGATGAATGCAACGGTGAGGTCGGATTTTCAATCCGACGAGTATTTTAATTTCATAATTTTCAGGGTAATTAAATATTATTAAAATATTTGATGAAATTTCGACGACTTCCGATTAATACCAAAACATCACCCATAGCTAATTTGGGGGCAATGAGCGCAATGACGAAGTCCGATTTTTAATTTGAGGCTAATTTAGATAGGTCAAATTCTAGGGTTTTTGGAATTTTCCAAAAATCAAGATTTAATCTCTTTTGACTCTTAACTTGGACTAGGTCCTAGTGGATGACTCCTAATGACTTGATTAGAGTATTAGGACTGGAATTAGGACCTAGATTAGCACTAATCAAATTGGGTAACAACTTGGATTGTTACATCTCCGCAGTGAAGAAATATGAAACATATTATGGATTGCAGAGAAATCCCCGAGAAGCTTTAATTTAAAGGTTGCAGAGCCTAGCTTCTTTAATATTTTAAAGGGTCCAATGTAGCGGGGACTGAGTTTTTCAGCTACATCGAAATGATAGACTCCCTTCATAGGATTGACCTTAAGGTACGCAAATCTCCAATATTGAATTCCATATTACGATGATGAGCATCATTGTGGCGCCCCACCCCCTGACCCATAAGATTAGGTCAAGGGGAGGTGTGCCACTCTGGCAGATCCACCACTTATCATTGGATTAAGTGTAGTCCATAATCCACTAACAAGGGATGGTTATGCCTATAATGCATACATAAGAACCAATCACTAAGTAAATACAAACTCAAAGTGCAAAAGCAAGAAAAAATAAATCATACATTCAATCCACCATAATATAAGTAAGAAATAGTAACATACGGCTCAGAATAAATAGTACGGTAAGAACCACAGTCATGGGTACTTGTATTATTACAACATTTTAAATAAATTTAATAAAAAGAAATAAGCAATCACTCATCCTCACAATAAAACAGAAAGGAACTAAATGGCTTCAGCTTCCTCCTATGACTACAATTATAGAAAAGGCTCCTCTTGAGGCACAAGCTCCTTAAAAAGATCCAATTCTGATATTGTCGATTTCACAATGCCAGGGCCCCAGCTAAAAAAAGAAAAATCTTATTATATAATTATCTAAGTATATTTTAGGCTGATAAATTTTCATAAGTTTATTAATATCACCATTTACTTAGCAATATAAAACTTAACTAGCATAGGAGCAACATGCATACAAATATAAATGGTAAGTTATAAATAAAGCATTTATAACTACGTAAGAATGAGGCAAAAAACATAGCTCAAAATAAGCTAAAATAAGGTTAAGCATACATATATAAATACAGTGAGAAAAGTACTAAAAGAAAATACTGATCCTAAACATGTTGATGATCATATAAAATATGCATGTCTAAAAGCAAGTAATCAATCTGTGATAAATATAAGTAAACAATCAGAAATTTAGCATCCTATATGTAAGTAAGCAGGTAAAGTAAAATTGACTAATGTAAAATGTAACAGTAAATGGTAAACAGTAAATAGTAAATAGTAAACAGTAAACGGGTATGTAATGATTGTCATACCAGAAGAGGGCTAGCTAATCTAGCATACTGCAACAAGTATATATATATATATATATATATATATATATATTCCTAATATTATCTAAGATTAGGCTGGAATAATATAACATAAACTAAACTAAAGAGGCAGTAATCACAAATGCAGTAAATTATAGTTATTTACTTTACTTCTATGGACATATCTAGAAGTGGCTGAGGAGTCAAGCACGTCTGCAAGACTTTTTGATTCCGAACTTAACACAACACTCCTCAACTAGCAATATTAAGTAATCCTTATTTCTCCTTACCCTTATCCAATGGGGTAAAATACGCAAGATCAATAAGTAACTGAGCCATATGCAAATGTTATCCTAATTATTCTAAGTTCTTATTTCATGCATCAATATTCTTATATGACATGTTCAAGGTATAGGCACAAAATACAATGAATGCGAAAGCACAAGTAAAACAATAGTGAGCAAGGGACTCTACTACATAATATGACATCCGTTGTTATTTATTAAACCATTCTAACTATTCCAAATTACACAAGTTTATGATCTCTAATTCCCACTATCAAGTGTAACTTAGAAGCACGACCTTATAAGTTAAAATTAATTAGAACTGATCAGGTTCTATTTTAATTCAAGCAATAATGAATATAAGTTGAATAAAAAATCATCACATCCTAATTGATAAATTTAGACATTAAGTTAAAATTTGGTCAAGATCTACTAAGTTAGGGATTATGAATTAAACACAACAAGTTAGAGTTAATCACATTATCCTGAGGTAAGGCTTAAGGACTGAAGTTCGAGTCTAAATATGAACTAATGATTAAGGCAAACCCTATCAAGTAAAATCAAAGTTTAATAAAATGAATCTCCTAGTCTTAATATAAAATTAAAAGATAAAATAATCATAATTAAAGTATAAAAATTTAGAAATTAATAAAACCAAGGTTTCATTCATTGAATAATCCACTTTATTTAATGAAATGAAAACAAACCTAATATATATTCCTAATCTTAAGGAAAAGATCCTAAAGTAAAGTGTAGATATTGATGAAACTCTTAATAAATGACTTATGGAATTTTAGGAGTTGTTGATAGTTATTATAATTTGATTACATTCGCTAATTTTGTTCATTTAAAGAAGTTAAGGATGAGTTTTAACTAAATTGAGGTATAATGAATTTTACTTAGAAATTTTACAAACCTTAAATTGAATTTTCAATAATTCACTTAATTTATGAGTTTAAGAGTCTAATTTGATTTTAAATTAGTTTTATTACTGATTTTAGTGATCTAAATAATATTTTAGAGGTTAAGGGTATTTATCCTAAATTTTGGACAAAATGATCATTTTGCCCCTACTTAGGGGTTTAAAATACTACTTTTTGATTAAGGGCTCTAAATTAGATTTTATTGATTTTAAATGATTCTTTATTGTCTAACATGACAATAAATAGTAGGTACATCAAATTTGGACAAGAATTAAGTTCTAAGGGTCCAATTTAAGGATTTTAACTTATAAGGGTATTTTGGTAATTATACCAAGTGAAGTCTAAAAATTCAGTTAGTTTATTGTTTTTTGTTGTCCAAGTATTCCATAGAATCCAAGAACACTTAATTTTGATATCTAATAATTAAGTTATGATCATTTCAATATTAGGATTTTATTTTTTCATCGAAAGGGTCAAAACCTAATTTTTTCCATATTAAAAAATCACCTACAATTTATATAATGCTTAATTTTACTAAAACCAAATTCAATTTTGATATATTTTGGCCCCATCAGTGTCCTAGGGTCATTAAAATGCAAAAAAATCACAAATCCTGGCAATTCCGGACAATTCTAGGCACTTCCGGACGTTTCTGGGCGCCTTTTGGCCAAAAGTCAGGCGCTACAGCGCATTGTGGAGTGCTATGGCACCAAAATCTTTTGAGATTTGGATGCTGTGGTGCGCTGCAGTAGATTTTAGTGCTACGGCGCGCTACGACAGACCTAATTTTGAAACTTCAGGCGTTGCGGTGCGCGCAGCGCCCGACGATGATTTTTCTTGTGCAAAAACCGCAATAGGTCTCCTTTCGCACTCAATACTCCCAATTTTGAGTACCTCATGTGTGGTGCTATATGCTGATGGAAAGGACCTTTCTATTGATACCAAAATCAGCATGAATGGATTATCCTAATGAATAGAGATTGATGCCTTAGCTATAGGTATACATAAATTTTACAGTTTTTAACAACATTTTTCAATGGAGAAACAAGCTTCAATCGGACTCATTTGAGTCCGATTGAGGCTCGATGATTGATCATACATAGATTCCATACAATAACTAATGAACATGCCATTCACAGTACTTTGATAAATCAGAAGAGTAGCCAATGAAAAGGATAGCAAATGGGTACCTTTGACCTTGCAAGAATGGAGGAAGAAGATAACTCTGCTTTCTTCAAGACCTTAAACTTAGGGTGGAGCTTGGGGAGGAAGAAGAGAGCAGGAGCTTCAGCTTGACAACAAAGCATGGAGGGAGGGGGTTGAGCTCTATTTCAAGGAGGAGAAGAGGATGGGAAGGCTTCCATCCTCTAATTTTGTTATGGATTGGAGGCAGGGTGCCACAATTTTCTATTGAAATAAATTAGTTCTATGGATATACACAATCACCTCCAATTGATAGTTTTACTGATTTAACAATTCTATTTAATAATCAAGAAGTGTTACACATGGGTTTCAAGGATGTGTCTTAGAAGTCACTCAATTCAGAATACTACCACAAGAAATCAAACTCAGTCTAAAGATTATATTTATTAACTTAATCATTCTTTAATATTCTTAGAATTTGAAGTTGATTAATATCAAATCAATCAAATGAGGTGTCCAATTCAAGGTTTAAGTTCTCTAACATGCATACTATTATTATTAAAACATATTAACATTTAATTAAGTAAAACATAAAGTAATTAAGGCCAATCAAATTCTAAATAAGTCAAAAAGGATTTACACTTAATTACTAATTTAATCATTTAAAATTCATAAAACTTGTTAATTAGATTCTACCTATTTATATGAACAATCAAAGACTTGGTTTATTAGGTTTAGTTATGTATAAATGCTAATTTTGACTAATCATACATTTCTAAGATTATGACATAATTAACAAAATAATAATCAGAAAATTGTCTTAACTTGTACATGTATTCTATAAGGCATAACAAGTAAACTTGAATCATGAAATTTGGCTAAGTATATAAGCTAATCTACCCTAATTAAGTTATGGAGTAATTAGGCTAAATCAAAAAATCCAACCACAAAAAGTGTAATATTATTTTATATATAGATTTTTTATGATTTTCATATGGTTTGGATCACTAGATCAAAATTTATTAAATTAATTTAATATGTATTTTTCTAATTATTCCATTTGATTTTTATTAAGGAAAATAATTCCTAAATGACTTTAATGTTTATAAAACGGGTCTCGACCCGTTATCAAAACCCACGAGTCGGCTCGGCCCAGGTACCCGTTACTGTCAAATCGCGCGGTTCACGGGTCGACCCGACCCGTATAGTGGCATCATACCTGCTTCGCCCCTAACCCGACTGAGGTCAATTATGATAAACCTAATCATCTAAATTCTTTGCCAATAGACCATATCGTGGCCTTGAGTCGATCGGGATTCTATCCTTTGGTCGAGATGCATCGATGGTACCCAAAATCCTCTTCAGAGGCTGGCTCTAACCTAGAGACCCTAAGAAAATATTTTGCGGCCTCTAGATCCTCTATGGAGGGACAATTCTCCCACCATATACCACCATTTGCACCCTTCTCGATCCCTACACCATCCCCATGTGATGGAGAAGTGAAGCCTTCCATACATTGGGTCTGGGAATGGCCCAATCAATGGGTCCTTACTTGGACCCAGACATGGCAGAAGAGACTAGCCCGATTGATCAATACAATCGATCGGGACTAGCTCAGACCTTGGAATATATCGGGTCAAGTTTGTCTACCCTAATTGCACATTAACAAATCAATAGGAGGTGAGCATCAAGCCTCACCGGCTCCTCATAGCAAACTAAGGTACTTGGTTTGAAAGAGGAGACTCCAGAGACCAGCTGTGATCTTAAAAGGTGCTAGGGGTCCTAAACACCAGGACTACCCTCTATCAGCGGTGCGCAAGCACTAGATGATCGGGGAGAGCTTGAGCAGATCGATAATGGCGAATTGGGGAAGAATCCTAATTGAGCTCAATTAATTAGCAAGCAGCTCTAGGAATGATCATGAGGCTATTTATAGCCTCAAAGGATGGGTTGAGGGATATGGGGTTGGCTGGAAGCGGCCCGAGAGTTCGGGCCATGGCTGTGCTCTCAAATTCTAGTTTGAGCTCGATTGGGCCATGGAGCTCGATTGGGTTGCCATGCCGTTGAAGTAATATTCTCAACAACTTGCTAAGGTAGTAATGGGAGTGGGGGTTAGGGTCTGTTGTAGGCATACGGAAGATCCCTTCACTCTGGGACATGAGCGAGTGGAGATGAAGGTACATAGTACCGAGACCTTCGGATGTCATCTGATCGAATGATCATAAAGGTTCTACAGTTTTGATCTTTCGGATTTAAATGGCCATATCCAAAATGATCTGAACCGTGGGATTCGAGAGGGAGATCCAATGCTCGATCTGCACTCTCGCACGATTAGATCCTAGTCGTTGGATTAAGTAGAGGAATAGCTAGATTCCGTGAGGCACCGCTGTCACGGGACCAGGGCTCCGCAGCGGATCGCCCGCAGTCCGCACAGTGGATCCTGGACGGGTAAAATAGTTAAAGGTAAATTTGGAAATATTGAATGTTAGGAACTCTTATGTGCAAATTTTCCTAATTAAATTTAATTTAATTATGCCCTAAATGACCTCCAAAAATTCTCAAACTTGCTCCTCTAGCTAATTTGAGGGTGAGGGATTCAAAATTGAAATCAAAATTTTGATTGAAGATAAAAATATTTTAGCTATTAATTAGGGTACCTAATTGGACAAAATGCTCATTTAACCTAGAGAGGTCCGATTGATCCCAAATTCTCAAAGTTAGCTTAAAATGACCTATTGAATGCAATAGAGTTAAAATTAGGGCATAATTAAGCTTATAATTAGCTAAGTAATAATCTATGGTTGTTACACCAAGCTCTTCTCTAGAAGAAACCTCAACAAACAGCTCAGAATCTGACATTGTCGGTATCACAATGTCAGGGCCCCAGCCAAGAAAAGAAAAACTTATAGTTAGATAATTATTTAAGTACATTTTAAGCTAATTTAAATGAAACTGAATATTTAAGATATCACATCTTTATTGAGCATACAAATAATATAAGGTGCGACGAGCCACAAGGAACAGAATTGCTATAGCCAATATTTATAATTAAACAAAACAAAATATGTAAATTAGCATACATTATCCAGAAGCTGTAATAAGGTTTGGTAGTAAACATATATAATAACTAGAAAGTATTGAAAGTAAACTCATCATAATATGCTTATGATCATATAAATATGTGTTGATTTACATAAAAAAATATGAACTAAAGCATAAGAGAATTGAAATAAGACTAGCATCCTAATTATACAAATACTAAACAAAACTGGATTGAAGCTACTGTACTAAAAATACTGAACTGAATGAACTATAAAAGCGTGCAGAAAATAGTAAAAATAAACTAAACCATATGGCAAAAGAAGCTGCTGAGCTGGAACAAAACTGAAAAGTAGAATTATGCCTAAATTAGTACTGCCATAAAAGAAAAAGGCCAAAATAGGGCCACTGTATAGAAAGTTCAACGTGTAGCCCCTAGGAATCCACAGAGCTGGGCCCGAGTTGAATTTATAGAATCATAATGTGTCCCCTTGGCTAGGCACAGAGCTAGATCAGAGTCTATTCTATATCCAAAGAATTGAACTGAAGAGGCAGACAAATTTAGAACACACTCTACTGTACTGAGAACTGAATGAAGTAAGAATATGTTTATGCAATTTTAAATCTAACATAGGATACTCATCAAATATTCAATGTTCAACTAATATGTCCAAGGAAAAAGCTCAAACATAATGTGTGCGAAGCAACCATAGTCAAAGTAAGCAAGATACTCAACTAGACATATGTGATATTTATTATTGCCTAATTTAATTAATTATATATATTCAGAGCTAATACAGATTTAGGATCTCTAATACCCAGCTATCCTGTAAAATCATAGATTTATGATCCTAAAATTAACATTAGAACTTAATAGTTCTAATTCATAATAAGAAGTGATGACTATAAAGGGTTAAATAAATAATTCAACGATTTCATTAATGTATTTTAATAACTCAAACCCAATCTTGATTATGCTAATCTAGATTAATGATTCTAAGTTTAAACTCCAAATTGGGGTTTAAACTTGAATATAAGGTACTAATCTCTAGGGATCTAAGGGTTCACACCCACACTTATTTTAAAGGTAGAGAATATTAAAAACTAAGAGATTGAGAAACTATAATATTATGGAAGGGCATAATCTATAATTTTAAGACAAAATAATCAGTTAAGAACTTAAGAATCTAAGATTTAAATTCAATCTATAGGATAATCACATTATTCTATAGGTTAAATCAACCTAAGCTCACAAGAAGAATTCAAAAGGATTAAATCAAATAATAATTTCAAAAATAAGATGGTGCAATTCAAATGGATTATTATGGGGAATCACTAAGAATATAAGATCTAAGTCTTAGGTTTAATCATTTAAGACTTAAGATTGGATTTAGACTTAGGGTTTTTATTAAGACATTTTCTTAGGAAAAATTATTATGATTAGTTTTGATAAAATAATTAATACTAGTTTTATGAGGTTAAATTTTATTAATCAAGATTAAATGAAGGGTCCAAGATTACTTTAAGGTCTTTATGATTTACTTAAGAGAAAACTTAAGAAGAATTAAACTTAAGCCATTTAGACTAATCAATTATATCTAAAAGCTAAATGAATGATCTTAATGCATTATTACTGATTAAAAGCATATTAATGATATTTCTAGGATTTAAGGATTCTTAAACAAACTTTTGGCAAAAATGACTAAAATACCCCTCTTAAGGTAAAAATTAAGATTTTAAGATTCAAGCATCCAAATTGAAACTACTTAGTTCTAATAGCCTTAATATTGGCTAATAAGAGAAATGAGATACTTATATTTAAGTTTGAACATAAGATTTGATTAATTAGTACTAATCACTTCTTAAGGCTAAGAAAAATGATTTGTGAAAAATTCGACTTAGCCATTGCATTCCTCACCTCTCAATTAGTTAGGGATGATTTATTAGGAATTTTTGAGATGCATTTAATTAATTTATTTTAAATAAGAAGATCGGATTAAAAGTGATTAAATAATAATATATTTAAGTTAATTAACCAGTTCCATTAGCCATTCTCACGCCGTCAGTTGTCTGTCGTTTAATCTATGTTAGCCCGCTGTTTGTTTCGGGTTGGCCCGTAATCTCTAATTGTTCGACCCATGCCTTCGTCGTGGGCCTAACTCAGGCCCGTGTTCAATGCCAAGTCAGTTCGCTTGGCCCACGTGTCTCATCCTTCCCTATGCTAGGGCGCCATGCGGGACCTCACGAGACACGAGGTCACATCGAACTTGAGCACCTGTCCTCCACCGCCTACAACCTTCCTTTATAGAGAAATGAGGTCTTAATCCAACCGCTCAACATTGGCAATCACTATCGTGCTTCGACTCCTCTGAAACTGTAAATCTCCTCTGCCTCTACCTGCGTTCGATCAAACTCTCCTTCACTCCTTTATTAAGGTACTATGTCTTCCTTTAAGCATTTTTGAATTTTTCAATTTTTAATATATCATCTTATTTGCATGTCTTGTAATTATTTGAAATTAAATAAGATGCAATTCATAATAAATTTATGTCTGTCGCTGCCATACTCCATGCTAAAACCCTAATTCTTTAGGGCATCATGCCATCGGGTGTTAAAGTGAACTTGAGGCTAGGACTTTTGGCTCAATGGATTGCTGAGGTTCTGATCCTTCAATTGGCAAGTGAATTGTAGCTTGCAGCGCTCTATCATTAAAATCTATTGATGCCCTAGTTTCATTCCTGTCGCTTGACGGGGATGAAGCATTCTGGCGGGTTGGGCTAGGCCCGACACATATCCCGCGAGTCACATCTTGGCGCGTGTGCTCGACATCTACCGTGCTGATGAATGGTGGAACCCGCCGTTTGGCCCGCCGCTATCTGCTCTACTGATTTAAAAATGTTAGTAATTTAATTATTTGTTTAACTAACTGATTAATTGCATAAATTAAGTTGATTAATTTTGATTATTCAAACATCAATATCTATCAATCTATAAGCCCAACCATAGCATATTTATATGTCATTTTGATTAGCAAAATTAGAGGATCATTATGGCATTTGGGCTTAATCAAGATGGTTTGGGTTGCTTAAATCATCAAAATAAGTCGATTAATTTCTTACTTAACTTATATAATCGATATCGATTAAAGCATAATTAGAACCCAGCTAGTTCTAGTCATTTTTAACTTATAAGGTCGTGAATCTAAGTTACACTCAGTATTAGGAATTGGAGACCCTGAGCTTGTGTAACTTAGAGTAGATAGAACGATTAAATTAGACAACAAAGGATATCACCATGTGTTTAGTAGAGTCTCTTGCTCACTTTGAAATTTGATGCTTTGCTTACCTTGCATTTGAGCTTTCTACCTTGGACATATGTAGTGGACATAGAATATTTGATGAATATCATATGTCAATTTGAATTACATAAATAGCATTTGCATTTTTTCAGTGTTTTCAATTCTCTGACTTTCAGTTTAGTAGAGTGTAGTCTAATTAGTTTGCCTCTCAGTTCATTTGACTCGGGACCGGCCTAGTAACTGTAATTGCTAGCAGTTAGTAGTCTATCCATGCCTAGCTCTATATGGCAGCCTAGGATGTGTGTAATACACTCTTTTCCCCCATGATTTTATTAGTCAGGATCTGGTATAACAGTACTAGTTTTAGGTGCACTTCTACTCTATCTTTCTGCCTTAGCTCAGCTGGCTAAGTGAGATGTTGCTCGTTTCAGTTTGAGTGGCTTTTTGGCCATATCCATTTTTTCAGTTCTGTACTTACTATTTTTAGCTCATTTTTATTGTACTTCAGCACTTAATTACTATTTACTTGATTATTAGTATAGGCTAGGATGCTAGTCTTACTTATTTATTATTATTAGAATGCTAGTCTTGCCTATATGATTATATGTAGGATGTTAAATTTACTTTTAATTATTTAAATGTATATCATGTTTGTTTACTTTATGAAAATTAACATAAGCCTACATTGATCATATGCACGTTTAGGATGAGTTTTTTTTTAACATTAGTATATTCATATTTTATATTTTTTGCCTAACCTTATTATAGTGTTGCTTTGGAGGTAAGTGTTTACTTCCTCTTTTATTTAGTTATAAACTTATTGTTTATAACTACCTGCTCTTTTCATATGCTTTCTTGCACCTATATTGTTGCTTAGTTGCAATTAATGGTGATATCTAAAATAACTTAATAAATTATTAGCATAAAACATACTTAGACATTTTATCTAACAAGATTTTTTTTTTGTTGGCTGGGACTCTATCATTATGAAACCAATAATGATAGTTTCTGAGCTATTTGAGATTGTGGAGCCTTCTGAAGACCGATTCAGGAGGAGGATCGTGCTGCTAAAGATTCATAGATCCTTTGATTTTATTTCTTTTGCTTGTGAGGATGAGCATTTATTTTATTTTCTGCTTAACTCTTAAAATGTGTTGTAATAATACATGTTATTTTTATATTTTCTTTTGCTGCACTTATTCTGAGTTGAATGTTTTTACTTCTATATTGTGATGGAATGGATGTTCATATTTTGCTTTTGTACTATGAATGTAATTATTGTATTTATCATTTAGTGAAATATTCTTGTAAATGGCAATTTCCTTAATTATATTGGATTAGAATGATTGTCTAATTTATCTATAAGTGAGAGACTTATCATTTGGTGACCAATTCACTGTAATCATGTTAACTTAAGAGTTAACAGGACCACAGTGGGGATGGGGTGCCACAAATATGCTGAAGAGGGATGACACTCCCGAGCCAAATTCTCAGCATCAAAACCATAACGATGCCTGATCTCAATCGATACACGCTTACGGAGTCAAGATGCATCGATTGGACCTAGAAGCCCTAACTGGGATGCAATGGTTCTTGGATAGCTACTGCACCGAAATAGCCTAAGTGAGGACGTTTATGGTTTACTGTGAGGGGTCAATTATCCTCACAGAGACCACCAAATGGATGGAGTTTGATCCCTACACAAATGGATGGAGTTTGATCCCTACACCATCAGTGAGGTGAGGTGAGTCAAACCCAAGGTTATGCGACCTGGGATGCAGCCGATAGCTGGGTCCTTACTCAAGCTCAGCTCCTGGTTTGGCCACTAGCTCTGTCGATCGATACAATCGATCAGAGCTAGCTTAGACCCTAGTAACAATCAAAATAGTTTGACTGATACATAGAAAAAGATATGAGATAAAATTGGGTGGAATTAGGCTCTTGTGTTCAGTGAGGTGGCTCCAACCTCATTGAGCACTAAAGATGTCCAGATAGTGAGCATCCACTATTTGGACCGAGTCAATCAACCCCAATTGTAGCATGGATTTCCTAGGAGGCTAAGGGAAGCTAGACGACATCCAGAGGCTCTTTTAGCTATTAATTAAATGTTGAGTCCACACGAGTCGATAGGATTATGCTAGTACCTAAAAATAGCAATGACAGAGACGTCTAAGGAAGAATTGAAGCAATTGAAGAGAGATGGAGTTTCCTATGTGACTCGAAGAAAATCACAGGGAGTCTAAACACCAAACCTAGCCCTCTATCAGTGGTACGCATCAGCATGGATCATCGAAAGTGTTGAGAGATTCAAGGGTTTCAACTGGATAAATTAAGGGATCTCAGTGAGCAAAGGGACTCACTGTGATGTCCTAGGGGTATTTATATGCAGCGGGAAGGTCCTGGGTTAGTTGCCATGGTTGGGAGCCATGGGTTAGGCTCGATCTGAGGGAGATGTGTGGATAAAATGGCCAAGGGCAAATTAAGGAGAAGGCAGCTTGCAAACCGTTGCGTCTGATGGTAGAAGAGGAAAACCAGGGCAAACCCGTACTACCACGGGTCCTGCAGAGGTCGGGCTATCGAGGGGGGGGGGTTTAGACGAGTGAGGGTCAAGTTAGAGGAGATGATACACAGATCTAAGCTCACTAGGGGCTGTCTGATTGCAGAGATATTGAGTTTGGACTATCCCTGATACGCTACTTAACCTATTAAACACAGAGGAGACATCAGTCGTCAGATACGAAGGGTTGATCTGATGGATATGGTTAGATCTAGGCGTGGCTAGCGTACGCCGTTAGATGGACTGGACTAAGATGTGTGCTAGAGTGATCATTCGCAGGAACCTATGCGCCACTATTAGAACCCCGTAGAGGATTTGCCATGGTCTCGATAGCAAATCCCACATATATAAAAGTAATATATAAATTTGATTTAAATATAATCCTATAATTAATTAAATAATAATCCTAATAAATTTTAAATCCAATTTAAGACTTAATGAGCTACAAAAATTCCTGAAAATTCACCCTTAGCTAATTAAAGCATGAGGAATTCAAAAATGCAATCAGATTTTAATTTGGAGATCAAATTAATTTAGCTAATTTTTAGGGTCTAAAATAGGCAACAATAGCTAGGATGATCAATTTCAAAGTTTTAGGGTTAGGTTAACATGACCCATTGAGTTTAATGGAATGAGAATCAAAAGTTAGTTTAGCTTAAATTCACTTAGATTAGCTAGAATAATAAGTAGGGTTGTTACAAGAATAGTTATGCTCACAATCACTAACTGTAAGGAAAGCATCATCCCTAGTTCATCATAATGAATCTTAGAAAATAAAAACTAAGAACATCTGGGAAATGACACCTTAGAAATTGAACAAACTTAAGGGTTTAAAGTTTGCTTAAATAAGTTATGTAAATGCAAAATCCTAATCCTTAATAAATGATAATTATAGGAATGGGAGACCATCATTTTAGTTTTAGTCACTATCTTTGGCTCTTCAAAAACTATGAGATGGATGACTTTCAAGATGGCAAGATCTATGGTAAGACTATTAGTGTAGTCTTTTTCATTAGTGTTGAAGTTCTGGACAAAATTTTGGTGTGCTGAAATTTCAGAGGAATCAGTCTCCCAATTCTTGCCCGAGAATGGTGATATCATGTAATAATTGCCTTCGTGAGACTACTTGTCCCTATGATTACTATCTTCAAATCGTGGGTTCGTTGCTTGGTGGATCAGCAGAAATATGGTGGTTCTTGATGTGTCAAAAATTAGAGTGAAAGCACAAGAGAGGATGACACATCATCACTTATGATGATTTATGTGCTTCTTTTGTAGATGAATTATGTAGTTAATCTAGGGAGGTGTGGAGCATCCAGATGCAAACGCTTTCTAAAAGGACTCCGAGATTCACTTTGAGCGCACTAAGTCTCCCATCAGTTTAAGCATTTTTCTGAACTTGTTGAAGCGACCAAAATGTAAGAACACTTTCAAGGCCAAATGGAGAAGAAGATGAAAGCACATTTCACCCCTGCAAGAAAAGAACCTTTCAATTCCCATAAGGTGGCTAAAATCTACAGCCTTGAAGCCAATAACACCCAGTGGAAGCTCTGGTGTGCAAACATCCTCATCCTTATGATAAATGTTACCATTACAAAAATGCTTGTTTCACTTGATGTAGAGAAGACCACCATTTCTTCACCTGTACCTAAGAGAAGATAATTGATGGAGTCGCCATTATCCATTCCAGAAGAGATCAATCTTTCTGCCCCCAGCCATTGAGTAGCAGGGCTCCTGCTCTGGCAGTCGTGCCGCCACCTGCTCATGCTATAACTCCTAAAGGTACACCTGTTCGTGTTCATGCCCACAGCCGTCGGGGCCATATACCTCAAAATTGTCAACCTTCTGCCCCCGCTAGAGTCTATATGCTGACTCTAGCATATGCTCCATAAGATAATGATGTCGCCTCTGGCACCCTAGAAATAATCGAAAAATCTTGTAATGATATTTTTGACACTATAGCTAGTCACTCTTTTGTATTGGAGAGTTGGGCTAAAGCTCTTAAGTTACCTCTTTATCATCTAGCCAACTTCTTAATTATAGGGTTACCTGATCCCATATGCCAGCTTGTTAGTTCTATAGTTCAGTAATTCCCATTGGTGAGCAAATTTTTGAAGCTAAGTTGATCGTGCTTTAGATTACAAATTTTGAAGTAATTCTCGGAATGAATTGGCTACGCAAGTATGACACCACAATCAAATGCTAGAAGAAGAAAATCACCTTGGACAGTGGAAGTTTAGCCAAGTCATATGTCGACAAGTTTAGTACCAAAGCTTCCCTGTTCAAATAATATTATTTGTGAATTTTTTGATGTTTTCCTGGAAGATCTACCTAGTCTTTCACCAGTTAAAGAAGTGGAGTTTGCAATCGAGCCCATTCATGGAATACAGCCTATCTCCAATATTTTGTATTGGACGACGCCTAAGGACTTGCAAGAGTTGAATAAGCAACTTCAAGAATTATTAGAGAAAGATCTGATTAGGCTAAGTTCATCACCTTGAGGAGCGCCAATTTTGTTTGTCAAGACGAAAGGTGGTTCTATGTGTATATCAATAGACTATCGTGAGCTCAATAAGGTAATGACTATGAATAAGTATTCGTGTAACAACCCTAGGTTGTTACTCTAGCTAAAACTAATTAATTAAGCTAAACCAAGGCTTGATTTTGATTCCATTGGATTTAATGGGTCATTTAAACTTAACCCTAGAAGTTTGGAATCATTTGGAGCTAAAATGAAAAATTTTGTATTTTTGACTATTTTTAGGCTCTGAAAAATACCTAAATTATTTTGATCTCCAAATTAAAATATGATTTCATTTTTAAATTCCTCATACCCAAATTAGCTAAGGGTGAATTTTTGAGAATTTTTGGAGCTCATTTGGTCCTAAATTGGATTTGAATTATTTAAGAATAATTATATATTATTTAATTAGATTTAATTTTAAATAAATTAAATAAATTAAATAAATTAATAACTTTATTAATCCGGGATTTGCTATCGGGACCGCGACAGATCCGCTGCGGGGTCCCGACAGCAGCGCACGGCTTTGAGCCAGTGGGATCACTAGCACGCATCTCAGCGCGTTTGATCCAACGGCTCGCGCCTTCGATCAAATCTGCTTAATCTCAACCGTTCAGTGGTTATGAGATTCAATCCGACGACGCTTAAACCATCCGCCTTAAGTAACCCCGATCGCCCGTTCGATCGACGGATCTGATCTGACGGCTGATCCAACTCCTCGCGCGACCGTTAGATGTCGGGTGATCAGAGCCGTCCCGCGCCAACTGTCGATCCATCAGACGATCCCGGAGTCCCCTGACACTGTGGATCTTCGTCTCCAGAGGATCCCATCATGATAGAAGAAAATCCATCGAATCAAGCCACGTCGGTCCTGTCTGCCACCTTCCCGCTAGGTCAGCTAGACCGTTAGGGTCCTTCCCGTTGTGGCCGAGCCTCAGGGATGGGTAGGGATGGCTGAGCCATTCCCTAATGGGCAATGGCGAGTGAACCCCCCGGGCTGAGCCAAGCTCCAAACTAGAGCTCTAGCATCCACTCCCTAGGTCTCCTCCGGCCTATAAATACCTCCCAAGACTCACAGTGAGCTCCTTTGCTCACTGTGATCCCCTCATCTCCCGGCTGAAGCAATTGGAGCTCTTGGCGAACGTAACGACTGGTCCTGCCGCGTCTGCTGATAGAGGGAGTGGTCTGGCATTCAGACCCCCTTGCCGAGCTCCTGCAACCCTCTGGTGCGACCCAGCCTAGCTGCATTGCCGTCTGTCTCTGAGCTTCTTTGAACCAAGGTACATCCTCTGTCCCTTCTCTCTATCGAGCTAGTTTCAGCTTAACTCGCCTCCTCTCAGGCCTAGATATTGCGTTAGGACCCCTCCTTAGTTCCCAGCAGACGCTCAGATCTTCTGGTGAGGCCTGACAGTGGGCCAGACGGCATAATCGCCGTCTGAGTGTGCACTGCCAGTTGAGCCATTTTTGCCCAAATGCTGCATTCCCTCGAGGCATTTGGCCATCCAAGAGGTAGTAAAAGCTATCAGTGATAATTTTCAAGCCATATCAAAGGCTGGATTCGACCAGATCGATTAATTCGACTGGAATCGATCGATCCAGTCGTGGGTCTAGACGGCAAAATACGCAGAGTAGCACCCCAGCGATCCAGACCACCTCAGAACCTCTCGAGTTGACCTATCGCTCCCTCATCGATCCCTGAACGTGTAGGGATCAAGATAGCGGTGACCCGTGGACTCTGTGAGGAGAATTCACTCCTCACAGGTGCGCCTTCTGGAAGGTCTCGACTGAGTAGTCATCCGGCGATCCAGCACCTCCCAGTTAGGGCTTTTTGGCTTAATCGGTGCGTCTAGGGTCAGGGATCGTGTAGCCATTGAAATCGAGGCGTGGCGTGATCGGAGCGCGAAGAATTTGGCGCTGGAAGCCGGCTCTAGGGTTCGGGCTGCAGGCGCGTGAGAGAGGAAGAAGACGGTGATTTTGGGCCGGGCCGACCCCGACCCTCGCATTTCGGGAACAGGCCGATAGGAAATAAAAGGATTTTTGGAATTAAATTCCTTAAGGAAATTAAATTATAATTAGATTCATATAGTTTTGATTTAAATAAACATTCAGAATAAATTAATTTAATAACTTTGGCTATGCTGATCCAAATGGTATGATCCAATATACCATTTGAATCAGAAAACTTCAAAGAATCTAAATATAAAATAAAATCACAGATCCAATGGATGGATTTAAAAATATTTGCCAATCTTCTTACTGTCCTTAATTAAATCATATAAAATAATTTAAACATCCAATTAATGAGATTAAGAGATTTGATTGCTCCTTGTACCCTAAGGAACAAGATCAAACCGTTAAGTTTAGTTTTAGATAATAATATTTCTTAATCACCCCTTAATCACCTTAATTAAGGATTAGTGAGTTTAACCCTAATTAAGCATTTGATTTGAGTGGGGATTGTTCCTAATGTCATATTAGGTCTATTAGAACCTAAGTGTAAGGTTGGATTGCCCTGGAGTGCCCTAATTTCACTAATCACCCTATTAGTCTTAATTAAGAAATTAGTAATAATTAGTTTAATTAAGTGGTCAAAAATCTGAGATAAGTGAAACCCCTACCCTATTAATCAATAGGAAACACATTAAGACATATTGGGATCAATTTGGATAAGTAAACCCTAACATCCCAATTCTTACCTTAAGAGGGGCATTTTGATCATTTTGACCAAAATGTGTTTAAATGCTCTTTAAAGCTTGGAAATTTCAGTAAACTATCCTAAGGTAGATTAGAAATGTTCTCTGAACTCTTAGACTAATAGCAATGTTAATGTGATCATTAATTCAAGAAATATCCACTTAATCCCTAAGTAAGACACTTAGATCTTAAGTGATCTTATAAGAGTCATTGGGCATTAATCCTTGAATCTAATAATTGAGATGATTAAATATCACCCTAATAAGTTCAGTAATGTTAACCTAAGAGCTAAAACTTAAAAGAAATGTAATTGGTAAAGTCTAAGTTAAAATTTAGCTTAAGGTCTAAAATGATCAAATCTCAGATCCTTAGATCTTAAGTAGCCCTAAAAAGGTCAATATGAGTTTAATGTTAATCTAATGCTTAGAATTGTCAATTTCAACCTTAATAAGCTCCATTTAGTTTAACTATGAACTTAAATTCTAAAAGAAACACAAATAGGAACTCTTAAGTTAAAACTCTAATTAGAAGTCTAAAGTGATCAAACCTTAGATCTTTAGATCTTAAGATCTTAGTCTTGGATCTTCAATTTGAAATTAAACCATCTCCAATTGAAATTCTTTAATGATTGATTGTTTAATCTTTTGAAACCTTCCATATAGGTATAGGATGATTCAACCAATAAGATAATGAAATTATCTTAAAGATTGAATATAGATCTTAGATTCTCAAGTTCTTAATTGATTATTTTATCTTATAATCAGTAGAATAGCCTTTCACTAAGTTCTTAGTTCCTGAATCTTTCAGTTTATAGGATTCTTTACCTTTAATTTGGGTAATAAGTGTGAACCCTAGATCATAGTTAGAACTTTACCTTGGATTTGAGATTTGAACTCAACATAGGGTTTATGTTCTAAATCCTTAAATCTTGATCTACTTAATCAAGATTTAGATAAGAGAGTAAAATATAAATTAATTAGGTCATTGATTTACTTACTTAAACCATATAATTGACACATGATTTTGGATTAAAACTTGTTAAGTTATAATATTAACTTTAAGGGCGTAAATCTGAGATTCTACTCTATAGCTGGATATTGGAGATCCTAAACTTGTACCTTCTCAGAATAGTTAGATTTGGTAATTAAATAACATCAGATATCACATAGTTTAGATTGAGTCTCTTGCTTACTTTGACTAAATTTCTTTGCTTACCTTGAATATTGAGCCTTATTCCTTGAGCTTAACAGAAAAACTTAGGATATGGATGATACATCCTAAATTAGTATTTGAATTACATATCATTCAGTTTTATCTTGTTTACAGTTGGTAGAATATGTCCTAACTTAGTCTGCCTCTTCAGTAGTAGTATTGTATAGACTGGACTCAGACCTAGCATATTTGGATGGCTAGGCTGGGGATTGATTGATTGATATTGGAGGCCCTGTATGGCCTATTGGCTGGTATGACAGTACTATGTCTTAGGCTTATTGCTACTTTAGCTGAATTGTATTATTTTCTGATTTGCTTTGCCACATGCTTCAGTGGCCTTATTTTCAGTATTTGCTCGCTTTGCCACATGTCTCAGTGGCTTCATATTTCATAGATTGCTCGCTTTGCCACATGTCTCAATGGCTTCTATGTTCTTTTCCTATCCTTAACTAGCATGTTGTATGTATACTCATATGGCTTACTTATGTATATTGGCATGTTTAGAATGCTAGAATTGCACATTTTCAGTACTCGCATTTCTTTTATATACTCAGCAGATGTTAACATGATCATAAGCATGTTAGGATTAGAATTGTATTGTAGTTGATGTTTCTTTTAGCTTTTAGCCTCACCTTATTTGTTTTGCATTATATGCTGGCTATAAATAGATAGTTTATAGTTACCCGTTTCTTTCATAGCTTGTTGCACCTTTACTGCTTGCATGTGTTGTTAAGTTAAAATGTGATATCTTTAAATGTTCAGTTCATTAAAATAGCCTAAAATGTACTTAGACAATTGTCTAACTGTAACCTTTTTATTTTGTTAGCTAGGGCCCTAGCATTTGTGATACCGACAAATATCAGATTCAGACGCATTCGTGGGCAGTGTCGTAGAAGAGGAGCAGGTTCAGGAGGACTCTGTGCTGCTGTTTAGTTAGATATTGCCTTTTTATTTCAGTGAGATTGAGAGACATTCTTCTTTCTCTTTAAACTTCAATTTGTAGTAATTATTTCTGGATGTATTTTATTTCTGCATTGTGATGAGTTACTATATTGCATTCTCTTTTCCTTCTATGTATGCTTGTGGATGTTACTCTATTGTGTATTGCTTCTACCACTTTGATATTTGTATATTGATGATGTTATAGCACTTGGTGACAAGTCCTTGGCTTAAGGCAGGTTGGGTTTACCTAACTTTACTTAAATTGGGAATTTGCCATAGTTGGAGCACCATACTTCTTTGTTGTTAGTACGAGGGCCCCATAATTCATTACCTTGAATCGATGGTCTATTCGATCAGTTATCTGGTGCTAAAGTTTTCTCAAAGGTTGACTTGCGATCAGGCTACCACCAGCTACGAGTCAAGGATGAAGATGTCGAGAAAACAATGTTTAGGACTGACTATGTGCATTATGAATTCATGGTGATGTTTTTTGGCTTAACGAAAGCATAGCCCATCTTCATGGAATTAATGCAGCGCATGCTTAAAACTTTCCTTGATAAATTTATCATAATCTTCATCAATGATATTTTGATCTATTTGAAAAGTGAAGAGGAGCATGAAGCAAACTTGCGAGTGATACTGGAAGAATTACACAGGCATCAACTCTGTGCCAAGTATTCCAAGTGTGAGTTCTAGCTTGATTCTGTGGCATTTCCCGGTCACATTGTCGATGCTCAAGGAATCAGAGTTGATTAGAAAAAAGTCAGTGCTGTCCAAGATTGGTCGCAGCAAAAATTAGTGACTAACATCCATAACTTTTTGGGTTTAGTTGGATACTACTGTAAATTTGTCAAATAATTCTCATAGATTGCATCTCTGTTGACTCGGCTAACTCAAAATGTTGTTCCATTTGAATGGTCCCTTGAATATGAGGAAGCTTTCACAAAGCTAAAGCGGGCTCTCACTTCTTCTCCAGTGTTAACCCTTTATAAAGACTAATTGGCTTTGAAGATCTTCACTGATGCATTAGGAATGAGGTTAGGATGCGTATTGATGCAAGAGAAGAATGTTATTGCTTACATGACTTGTAAATTGAAACCGAATGAAAAGAACTATCCAGTCCATAATCTCAAGCTTAGCATTGTAGTGTCACTTTGAAAATTAGGAGGCACTACTTGTATGGAGTTAAATGCGAAATTTTCACTGATCATCAAAATTTGAAGTACATCTTTACTCAACAAGAGTTGAATTATTGTCAACAAAGATGGCTAGCGCTAATTAACGATTATGAATTGACTATTCAATATCATCGTGCCTATTCATAATCCATGTACATGAATTTTTGTAGTGTAGAGAAAAATTCATTGTAGTGCCTATTCATAATCCATGTACTGAGAGCAAAAATGAGAGTCCATGTACTTCTCTCTTTTCAAATTTTTGTCTTATAATTTATGCTTTTTCTTGCCCTTCTTAATGATGATGTCAAAGATGACAACATTTTTAAGTGAAGGAGTCCATAACGACCCTAAGATGTTACTTTAGCTTACATGAGTATAATCGCCTCTTATTTTTCATTCAATTATTTTAATCCAGTCATTTGAATCTAACCCTAAAGTTTTGGTGTCAATCGAACTGTATTAGGTTGAATTATCTATTTTTCCAATTTTAGAACTAAAAGAATTAGCTAAAATATATTGCCTCGGATCAAAAATTCAACTTCGCCATTAAATTGCTCGCTCCAAAATTTGTTATGGGTGAATTTTTTGAGTTTTTCCATGAGAAAATTTTTCCCAGTTATTTTATGATGGTTTTAAATCAAAAATGATTATGGAAAATATTTATGTGTCAAAATTAAAAAATTATTGAATTATTGAATTCTATGTCATCAAATTAGCTAGCAATAAAAATTTCATAATTTTTTGATCTAAAATGGATGAGTTGTGATAAAAATACATTTGAAATTAAAAAAAAATAATTAGTCGTTATGGTTTCGGCAAACATGATTACGACTAACTTCAAACTCAGATCATGGGACAAGCATTTGGTAAAATTGGACAATTTTAGTGTCTATTGATTCCTCTTAATGAGATCAACATTTTAGAACCTTAAATTTAAATTTTGGAGGTATATTTTGAGAAATACCAAAATTTCATTTTAATCAAATTAGACAATATTATGCCATAATTATTGAGAGTTTTGCATATAAATCACCTAATTAAAGGCACAAATCATTATTCCACAAAAATTATTCTTAGTTAAGGATAAATTTAAGACAATTACTTTGAACTACTCAAATCCCACCTTGATCAAACTTACACTATTAAATTTTTTATTGAACCTTAAAGGCACTCCTAGACCTAGACCTTCTAAGCCTAATTAAAAATATAAAATCATATCTTTATTTCTTTCTTACTTCCATCTAGAAGCATTTTATCAAACTCCCTTTTCTCATATATTTATGTGTATTGATAAGTTCAATTAAACAAACTAAGTGTGTCAAGTTATCTTTCCTAGAAATATACTAAGTATGTATATATTCTCTTAACATGTGATAACTTAGAATGTTATGAGAACTTAGTTTGTAAATAGTTAGATAACCAGAATGGATATTTACTTTTCGTTTATTTCCTTAATTTTTGATGACTTTAAATTATTGTTGCATTAAAAGTATGTCATAAACTACATAAGCATAAAGCATCAAGAATCATTTGAGAACTACAAGATGCAGCATGCATCATGGTTGAGTATGAACTACGAGATGCAGCATGCATCATGGTTGAGTATGAACTACGAGATGCAGCATGCATCATGGTTGAGTATGAACTACGGGATGCAGCAAATCAGGATATTAGGATTCCTTTTGGATACAATGTGGCATCAACTGCATAATTGTGGCATATTTCTATGGCATATTCAGATGCATATACAGTGGCACTTAGCATAATTTTATTTTCAGTACTTTATTTAGTTTATAGTTATTTTATAATTGATTTACTTTCAGTTCTTTTACTCAATTGTAGTTTTGCTCTACTTTTAGTTTTCAGTATTTGATTCCAATCTAATTTACTTCATTTTTTTGTAGTATATTTCTACTTTATTAAATGTTAAGTAAAATCCCTTATATTATAAGAAAAAAATATTGTAGCCTAAATGTAGTTAGACTCGTTATCTAACACAAGATTTTTCTTTTTTTTTTAGCTAGGGCTCTAGCATTGTGAAACCAACAATATCAGATCCCAAGAAATTAGAAGAGGCCATCAAAAAGACCCAGGAGAACTCAGAGGAGCAATAGATGGCATGAATTTTACTTACTTGCTTAGTTTACCGTTTAGATGTAAGATGAGAGATTTTCATTTACTATTTTTTACTTAAATTATGGTTTGTAATAATTAACTATAGATGTATTTTCTCTTTTTTTTTGAGATAAATGCTTTCTTATTCAATTCTGTAATGAATGCATGGAATCAATGCTTTTAGCTTCCACACTCTGAATACTTTTTTTACTTATACTTGGTATTGAAATTTATATAAAGTACTCACATACATTGGGTATATATACTCATATCTTTTTACTAAATCCAATGTGTATAAGTATCTTACATATTACTTAAGGTAATGATGTTATTTGTCTTATAGGTTAGTAATAGTAAGTAGGTCTGGGGAGGTTCAGCCTTCCCAAGTAACACATCATCCCGCCTCCAACTGATAAGTATTTTATTAATCTTTCTGTTATACGCAGTAATGGGGTAGGGCATTACACCTGTAAACACACATATTCTCCATCATATGAATTATGTGATCTCCTAATACTCTATAGCCTGCCCTGGCTCAATAATAATTATACAGTATAATCCACCACATGACACCCATCAAAAAAATGTTTAAATCCTTAATTTTTTTTATGCACAATATCTTAATTTATGATTTCAAAGATTTAGTCTCAATGCATTATAGTATTTAAGAAAATTTAATTTATTGTAAACTATGTGATATCTATTATTTTTTACTTTAATTATTTATCCTAATGATTGGGGATAATCAAGCCCTCAATTAACTTATATATGAAAAGATCTTTAAGTAAATTGAAGCATACTAATATAATAGTTAATTAGATTTTGAAAATAATAATTTGATTAAGATCTTATTTATCTGACAAAACAATTTATAAATATAGTTATAGAGTTATAAATAAACATCATATTTTATTGTTAATATTATCTTTATCTAAATTATCACTATTCTCTAATTATTATATCTCACTAACATCTTAAATGTCCTATACTTAATTCATCCATCTAACAATTGGGGTTGTCTCATTCTTTGATATAACATAAATGAGATATTACTAAATTATTTTTAAGCTTAATGGTTCTGCATGTCTATTATTTAAAATGGTAAGTCTTATGTAATGATATTAAAGTCATATAGACCTATCTCTTATTAGTCTACTAATTTAAATATCAAGTCTCTTCCTTTTGTCCTAGGGTTTCAAGTCTTAATGTTAACAAAACTAAATTCTAGACTTCGCTTTGAGAAATAACACTTAAAGGTTATAAGCTTCTTTATTTCTCAATCACTAATCATTCAAAATAACTATAAGCATCACACTTAGCATAATATGATAGTCTACACTACTCTTAAGTAAGTTACATTATGTTACTTATTGGGTTTCCAAAAAGATTTAATCACTAACTAAACTAGATTGACATCACATTAAACCTCCTAAAATGGTTCTTTCCGATAGTCTTAGGATTATCTTCAAACTGCAATTACTGCACATTTTCTCACTTACTACTATCATAAGTAGTTCACTAAACCAAGTCATGGGATTCTCCATATAAATCTCCTCACTCATGAGAGTTAGGGTTAACTCTAGGTTTACTAATAACTAAGCCAAAATTAGGTTATTCTAGTTGTTTTTCTTACTCAAAACATCATTTAATGACGAGCTATATTATAATCTAAGTTTCCTAAAGTGTCCTAGGGTTTGGAAAGCCTATCAAAGTCAAATCTTAAATTTGAGAATTTAATATTAATTTAATAAAGAGCCAAAAACTCACATCTTCTATTTGATGTCCAAATAATATAAACATAATGACTATAGCTTCCTTATAGTATAATAAGTACAATAAGAGTGAGTAGGATAAAATCAGATATCAAATGGCTAATATAAGCCTTAATGACTCTTAATAAAAATTAAAAAGTGATTAGCAAAATTAATTATCAAAATAAAAAATTAACTTCATATTAATATTATACATATTTTTTTGATCAATTTAATAAATAATTTCATTATATTTGGATTTATATGTCATAAGTTATCAAATTAATTTAATTTGAATTAAAAAAAATATTAATGTTATTGTTCCTAAAACATTATTCGCACGCACGACACACCTTCTCACGGGCCCGCAATCGCTGCACTCACCCGGACTGACAGACAGTGTCGCGGGGGTCAGGTCGACCCGCTTGATACTGTTTGTCTTCCATCGGAGACCGAAAAAGATGACCTATGGCTTCTGATACTCCCAGCACAACATGGCTCAGCCTTCGATTGATCCACCAAAATGAATCTAATGATTAGGGCTTTCCATCGGACCCAAAAACCATATGCAGTGTTAAACCCAACTCCTAAACGTCGTTCGATTGCATCGGCCAGTTAGGGTTTACTGTTGAGGGAAATTATTCCCTCCACAGCGAACACTAGGGTACGGGCTGGGTCCCATTGAGGTCATGGGACCCTGGTCGAGCTATGGGATCATGGGACCATGGCCGAGCTATGGAGGAAAATTAGGGCGACAGGAGTTGTTAGAAGCTATAATTGGCTTGACTAGAGCTCAAGCACTGTGCATACCTATACATCCCTATGCTTGCCTGAGCTGACCAAACCTGATCGAACATAGATGAGAGCTCTAAGAGGTAGGGTGATTAATGAAATGAACAAATGAATTGCAATCGAAGACTAAGTAATCCATTTGGAAGGGAAATGGGCATACCTCGATTTGTCTTCAGAAGTTTTCCTTGAACTCAGGACAAAGCTGCTACAGTTCTTCTACTCCAAGTTTGATTTAAATCAGTGTAATTGAAGTGTGCTAAGTGATTGGCGATGAAAAGGGGGCCGGGATAAGCGGTTAGGCAGCTGTGGGCAGCTCACACAGTTTGCGCAGGCTGTGCGTGCACGCAGCATGCCACGCGTTGCACACGCAGGTCTTCAGCATGGAAGATGAGCTCATAATCGTCCGATCTTGATGGCTAGTCTGATCAACGGTGCAGATTAGCATGCCATTCGATCAGACAACCCATCCCATTAAATAGGATGATGGTGCCTAATTATATATTTTAATTTAATTAATTTAACTATTACATTTTACTTAATTATAATTAAGCTATAAAATAAGCTCCAAAATTTTCAAAATCCATTGCTAGCTAATTTGGGGATGAGTAATTCAAAAATAAAATCATATTTTTAATCAAAGTCAATTTAATTTTCTTAGTTTCTTGATTAATTAAATATATTAAAATATTTTAGAAATTCAAATGAGTTCTAAATTGAACCAAAATTCAGAGGATGTTCTTTCTATATAATATTTAGAGACTAATTGAGGTATTTTTCCTGATGCACGCCATATACCGAAACAAAGCTAAGATTGGAATCTACCTAATACTAACAGAAGCCCTAACACTAGTGGCTCAATTCATCTCGATTTAAGTGTGTTAGGGTTTAGCCCTATGGTTTACTGTGGAGGGGGATTTATCCCTCCATAAGAATCCTCATGATTCCTGGAGCTTCCCAACATGTTCACTGGGTCAAGGCTAACCCCAGGCCATGGCCTGGGCACCGTTGGTTCATTGTAAGGCTACTCATCTTTAAGGTCTAACCTTCTTAGCTTAGAATTGTACGACATTGTGCAGTGTCTGAGCCATTGGGCTATGCGGATGCTTGATGAGCCTAATTGAACTTGCTGATCATTGAAGAATTAAAGACAATAACTAAACGAGTTGAATTAATAGAGAATTAAGAAGCATAGCTCGGGTTGGGAGAGGTAACTATATCCGTGAAGCTCTAATTTGGGGGTGAGGAATTCAAAAATGAAGTCATATTTTTAATCGGAAGTCAATTTAATTTTTTTAATTTCTTGATTAATTAAATATATTAAAATATTTGAGAAATTCAAATGAGCTCCAAATTGAACCAAAGAGATTATTTTATATAATATTTGAAAAATAATAGAGGTATTTTCATATTGATTAGACTATTAAATATTGATTAACAACTCTATGTTGTTACAACATCTCCCCAACTGGAATTTCCTAAGCCTTAGAAAATTAAGGTTTCTAAATTATCGTAGCCCTAATATTTTCCCGATGCATGCCATATACTAAAACAAAGCTAAGCTTGTAATCTACCTGATACTAACAGAAGCTCAAACCAAAGTGGCTTGATTTATCTCAATTTATGTGCGTTAGGGTTTATCACTTTAGTTTACTGTGGAGGGGATTTCTCCCTCCACAGGAAATCTCACGGTTCCTGGAGCATCCCAACACGTTCATCAGGTTGTCGCTAGCCCGGAAAACCCCAAGCTATGGCATGGGCACCGTTGGTTCATTTTAAGGCTACTCAGCTTTGAGGTTAAACTCTCTCAGTTGGGCATTGTATGACACTATGCACTGCCTATGCTTTTGGGATATGCGGGTGCTCGATGAGCCTAATTGAATTCGCTGATCATTGAAGAATCAAAGCCAATAACTAAACAAGTTGAATTGTTAGAGAATTAAGAAGCATATCTTATGTTGGGAGAGGTACATGGATCTGTGAAGCTCTAATTTGTTGATCTCTAACTTTGCCTATATTGGCCCTTCCAACTCCCTCACACATGCAAATTTCCAAATCAATGTGAGCGAGGAGTCTTTCCAAGTGTAGATGGGGTGAATGCGCAACTCCGGCGACTCATCAATTGCTTTGCGTCATTCCCGTGGAATGACTTGAGGATGACGATCCATGGTCAATCCTGACTCTTGATCCGTCGAATGGCCCTGAGTCACACCATCCATCCGATTGATCATAAGATTCAACAAACAGCTGATCTTCTACCATTTGAACTCTAATGGCCCCGATGTAAAATAATTATTCTAATATTTTAGTTAATTTAATAAATCTCAAATATTAACCAAATGATCTCCAATAATTCTTAATATTTCACCTTAGTTAATTTGGGTGTGAGGAATTCAAAAATAAAGTCAGAGTTTCGATTTGAGGTCTAAATAATTATCACATTTTTTCAATTAATTAAATTGATTAAAATATTTATCTCACTCAAATGACTTCCAAATTTCACCAAAACTTCAGAGATTGGTATTAGGACCATTTTAAGATTTATAGAGAGGTTCTTAAGCTAATTTGGTGATTAAAAACTCAAGTAATAATCATAGGTTGTTAAACATTATATTATTTAATTAAGTCTATTTAATAATTAAATTTTTTTAAGAATTTAGTGAATAATTTAAGTGTCTAAAGAGTTGCCTACCTAATGTAGTGTAAGCTACCATATTATGTTAAGTTTAAGAGCCTCAAACTATCAAAGATATTTAGTGGTTAAGTTAAAGTTAGGCTTAGTCTTAACTATATTGAGTCTTAGAACATTTTAGTATTTGTTGCTAAAAGATTGAATATAGTATTTAGAACATGAAACTTCAAAATATAAAAAGGAGAATCCCACATACTTAGATTAGTAACTAAATGTAACGCCACGTCTTGTCGCTGCATGCATCTGTGGCAATTATATAAATAATTGGCGGTGAAATGGTGTGTTACTCGGGAATGACTGCTAAACCTCCCCAAATATCTGCTGATTTAACTAAACTACATAAACTCAACCCCAAAAGAGAGCTGATTACTAATCCATAAGATAAGTGTAAGATCTTTATCTTAAGTATTAGATATATTAGTTATGTGTATTGGATTATAAGTGGAGATGAAATGAGAATCCAATATACATGAGTATTAGCATTTCATATAAGCTGATCATATTATAATACTAAGTATAAGTAGTAGAAAACACATAGTGTAATGACCCCAATAATTGGATAGAAGATTAATCCAAAGATTGGGATGTTACCTTAGCACCCAACACTCGATTAGAAGAAAACAATTCAAATGTAGATGTTAAATGGCCAAGTCACTTTATGAGTAGTTGTTAAGTTAAAATAAAATTATACCATTTGAATGCAATCAAATATACATGATAAGGAGATACATGTAAATACAATATTGCAAATAATTATAATACAAGCAATAGATTAATCCACTCATTCATCCCAAGCAGTTACAAATATAAAAAATACAACACATATTAATAAGTGTAGGCAAAAGTAACATAAACAACTCAAATAATTTATAATCTAATTATTATAAATCTTTTAAAAGTAAGAGTAGAGGATAATAAATAGATCACTCTCTCATTTAAAAACAAAATACAAGTAAACAGTCTAAAATTTAAGCGGAAGCAATTTCTTTATAAGCCCTTCAAGTACTTGGACCTGCATTACCTGAATCAAATGGCTCTTGATCTATCATATTTTGGTATTTAAATATGATAGGGCAAAGCCAAAGAAAAGAAAAAGTGTAGTTAGACTAAACAGTCTAAGCACATTTTAAGATTGGCAATGTATTTAAATTAATAAGATATCGCAAATACATTTTACAATTTGAAGTAAGTAGCGGAGCTATAAAAGCTGTAAAGTATAGAAAAGGAACTGAGCATAACTGTAAAGAAGACAGTATAGAATAAGTTGAGTAAAAATACTCACTTATATATAAGTCCTAGCCTGTATCCAAAATTAGTAAGGGAAAGCATCATAAAGGCTAGAAATAACTATGTGCATTTAAGTAAATTAAATGAAAGTGATATATGTTCAATGAAATTTATGCTGAGTAAGCAAATAAAATACAGTGAAGCATTAAATGAAAGTAACATATACTATATTTAAATTGAACTGAAGTAAGCAATACCCAATACTGGAAATAGAGAGTGTAAAGCAAAGGAAATAAATGAGTATCTTAGACTCTTGATCTAAGACAAACCTAGCCTAGGACTATGAAAAGTAAGCATAACTAAATAGTTATGAAAAGATCTTACAATCAATAAGATTGTAAAAGAACTCTTATATTATTAGTTAAGATTATATTTAGAAGCTAACTCATTCTGCGGGAGTACACAATAGAATGGGGCGAGGAGTTAAGCACGTCTACCTAACTAGATACTGTGGGGAGGTCGAACATTCACATTTACCCTCTCTAAAATATGAAGTCCTATTGGAAGCATTATCTTCCTTATTTAACATTTGACATAAAGCATTCCCCTTAAAGTTTTATGAAAATCTTTATTTATGCACAATGATTTTGAATGAATGTTCAAGGAAAGAGGCTCAAAGCTAGGCAAGCATTCAATAAATTTCAATAATTATAAAGTATATGATATCTTTTTGTTATCTAAATTTTAATAATCTACTTAATAATTAGAGCTAATTGAGTTCCAAATTAACTTATAGATCTTAGTCTTTAAGTAAATTTCTGATAAAAGTAGAAGGAAGATAAATTTGAAAATTAGTATTTCCATATATTTGAAATTCATCATACACTAGTCCTAAACTAATCAAATCAACTAGATTAATGATTAAAGTTTAAGAAAACTAGTAAGGAAAAAAAATGTTTATGGATTTCTAATTTAATTAAAGTATAAGCTAAAAGAGATTCTAACAAATTTACTTATTTAACTTATAAACAAAAAATATCAACTCAATTTAATCATGAAATTATCTAAGATTAATTGATATTGAATATTTAAAATTAAAAAAAGAGATAGATTATACCCTACTTGAAATAATTCAATTTATGATTGTAGGGAATTAGTAATCTAAAAGCTTTTCTAAAGCTTGAAAGGAAGCTATTACTCTCAATCTAATTGATTGAGAGCTAATGTTCTAAAATGAACAATTGGAATGAATACTTACAATTGAAGTGAGTACTTTCAATCCTAGATATGTAACTCTAAACATTTTATAAGTATTTAACATGTGAAAATATTTAATATTTTCCTTAAAATTTTTAAGTCCTAAAATTCTTAGAAATTTTGACAAAATCTCCTTTGTATTTGTTTAATTATACAATTACAAAATCAATATATAAGTCAATCCATTAATTATTTCCAGTTCTAAAATAGAGTTCAATCCATTTCATAGGATTGCTCATTTCCAATTCTAAAATATAGTTCAATCCATTATATAGGATTGCTCATTTCCAATTCTAATAGTTTTGACAATTATAAAGAACAACAATTTATAAGTCAATCCATTGACTATTTCCAGTTCTAATAATTTCAAGTTATAAAATCAAACAAAGCAATTTACTAACCTATAATTCATACATCCTATATCAAACATCTATGAAATAAATAAGAGATGCAGAAATTAATTTAGCAATTTATAGGGGTAGCATCATTTGGCTTATTATGCCATTAGGCAATAGCATTTAGTGCAGCATTTTATTTGATACTAATTTATAACTCAACCTGCAAAGAACAACATCATTAAAGTTAGCATTTAAATATAAAAGAAACAAGAATCATTTAAATTGAATTCTAACACAACATTTGATTCTTTAAATGTATTTGATGATATAAGTTAATTTAATAGAATTAATGTAAAAAACAGTATTAAATTTGACATGATTCAATGATTCTTTCATTTATATAATTGATCACATATGGTTTTAATAGGAGAAGTGACAGCATTTGATTATATTGATATAAATGGCAGCACATG
This sequence comes from Gastrodia elata, assembly GCA_016760335.1. Classification (NCBI taxonomy): domain Eukaryota; kingdom Viridiplantae; phylum Streptophyta; class Magnoliopsida; order Asparagales; family Orchidaceae; genus Gastrodia; species Gastrodia elata. The sequence goes on along the minus strand of CM028670.1, from coordinate 90,440,324 downwards.
TTCTCTCATGACAGCATTTGAATCTCAAATAATACATGGCAACATTGAATCACATATGATCTCTTATAAAAATGGCAACATGTGATATTTAATAAGAGAAATGATAATATAAATACTAGTATACAGTTGATGGCATCATATGATCTTTCTCATAATAAATAGCAGTATATATTCTCTTATGAAATTGATGGCAACATATGTTTCTATAAAAAACAATAGCATTAATACTCATATAATTTATTGGCAACATATGATTCTATAAAGAATGACAGCACTAGTGCTCATATAATCTATTGGTAGCATTTGGATCTTATAATTAATTGGCAGCATATAATTCTAATGAAAGAAATGACAGCATTTAGATCTCAATATAAATACATGGTAGCATATGATGCTAATTAAAAGCAATTATAGCATTTATCTTTAATATCTAAGACTAAAGCATAGCATCTACATCTAGCATTTGTTCAATACTCATTATTGAAATTATTCAAAGAAGAATATAATTCCATCAATTTTCTTTTAAGTAAGACTTAATTTAATTGATGATATAAGGAAAAATAAAATTTAAAGTATTTCTCAGTTCCTCTAATTTCATTTGACACATATTAGTGTTCAAATGGAATTAATTCATACAGTTGTAAACATGTCAAATAACTTATATTACATTTGCAAAAGATATTTTAAAAACAAAACCTGAAATTGATTTTCAATGTCGAACACGATAAATGAAAACAAAACAAATTCACTCAATTAGAATTAGTTGAATTCAACCATTAGGATTTGTCAAACATAACTAAGTCTTCTAATAATATGCATAGTATTTAACTATGGCAAGTAAAGAAGAAAAATGGAGTATTGGAAGGAAGAGAATAGTTATTGATGATTTCCTTACATCTCAATTATAAGAAATAGACTAAGCCATTTGTTTAAATACAGGCTAAACTCAAACTTTATTCAAACTAAACCTAGATGGTAACAAACTACCTCAAGATCAAATCAGATATTAACATACATATTTAGATTTGCTTTAAATGTATATATGTATTAATGTATACAAGTTATATGTGTATGTGTATGTATAGATGCCAAACTTTTCAAAAAGAAAAAAATCATAATTTGAGCCAGATAAAACCAATTTTAGCTCAAATTGAGCTCAATTCAAACAAATTAATTCATGACTTAAATGAACAAAATTGCATAAAGACATTCTAGAACAAGATTAGGCTCAGCTCGAAATGAGATTAATTTCCTTAAGCTGAGATCCGATCAGCTCAAAAATGGATATGACATGTAACTGATTGGTCTTCCTTTCATAGTTAGATGATTTTCTTTTGCTTTATTCATGTATTTACCAAGAAGGCTTTGAAATATCTCTTTAAAACTCCCACCATAGCTATACTAAACTATGTTCTTTATCATGAATTGAATAGTTTTGTAGCAAAGGCATACAAATGTCAAATGGATTTGAATTAAAAATAACAAATGCAGAGATTGAGGTCATACAAAAATTTGATTTGCATATGCTCTTATGAACATCATTACAGGAAAATAATTTCCCAATACTATGCCATTTCTAAATGAATGTTGTGAGGAGATTTTCACATATTAGAAAATCACATCATTTCATTTATTCATGTTTGATCGGGCTCTTATGAGTTCGATTTGCTCAGATGAACAAAAAAACTGACATCTCTACATTCGATTAGCAAAGGAGTTTTAGATAATTCAAATATGAAATTGATTCCAGTTAAATATAAAGATGAATTAACTTCAGGGCTATATAGAAGGAATTTATGAGTCAAAAATTTAGAAGGATAAGCAGATAGATATGGAGAAAGTACCTTATTGCTAGCAGCACTCTCACAACCTATCTATACAGAGTTCGCCTAAGGAAGAAAGAAAGCTGATCGAGTTCTCAGCAGGATCCTTCTCCATGTCGGCTAGGGTTTGCTGTGGTACCGCTCCACACACACCAGTCCTCCTTGTGATACCCCTTTCCGAATAATGAGTAGATGGCTAAAAAATAGGGATGGAGTTGGAGCTTATCGCATCGGCTTCGACAGCTGGAGGAATAGAGCGAAGGGAGGATAAGGGCGAAAGGGGAGCAGCTGGCGCGCGTACGCCCTCCTCCCGATTGTAGAGCACGACCGCCTTCACCCTTATCAAAGACGTACAAGGGTTTAAAGCCGTCGAATCTTTTAAACGATCCAATGGTTGGATCATGAATATAGAATCGCACCGTTCGATCTTAATTAAAGTTAGATCGACGGTTTCGTTTAAGAGATCTGGCTGCTTCGTGTTTGGAGGCTCGCACAGGATTTCTGCTGTTTTATTTCCGGCCGAATATATTATTAATAATAATATTAAAATTGTAATGTTATATTATTTAATTATCCTTTTTAATTTCAAAAATTTAAACACTTAATTGCATTTCGAAAAATCCTAGATTTTCAGCCTTACATAATTGAGGGGTGAGGAACTGGAAAATGTGATCAGATTTTCAATCGGAGGTATATTTAATTTACCTAATTTTCTATGTATTAAAAATATTACCAAGATATTTGTGAAAAATTTGATGACTCAAAACTTCTAAAATATCACCCTTAGCTAATTTGGGTGTGATGAGTCCAATGGAGGACTCCATTTTCAATTCTGAAGCCTAAATAATATAGGTATTTTCAAAATTATTCAAAAACTAAGAATTGTTGGAAATTGCCAAACGGTCTCCAAATTGTATGAAATTTGAGGTGGAGACTCTTAACTCTATTATAAGAGTAATGAAAGAGGTTTGGAGTCAATTAGATCACTAATTGACTGGTAATAATATTTGGGTTGTTATACATAGTGTGGAACTTAAGCACACATCCAGAACATTCATCACAGAAGCTAAGTAAAGCACTCATCTCAGAATAAAAAGAAAATACATCCAGAATTTAATTATTACAAACAATTTACTTAAATGAAAGGCAAAAAATAGTCTCTCAACTCAACTGAAAATAAACAAATGCAGAAAGGTAAATATTGATGCTGAGTCCACTAATGCTCCATAATCTCCTCCTAGATCTTTTACTAAGCTTCCTAAGGGTGCTCATCAAACTTATCTAGATCTAACAAATAATCGAATCACATAAGTACTACGTGTTAGACAATGAGTCTAACACATTTAAAGATATTCTAAATAGTTATAGTTATAAAAGGTTTAATATTTAAGTAATTTAAACAAAATTGTAGAAAAAATATTAAATAGCTAAAAGTTCCAAAATAGTATAAACTGAAAGTAACAAAAAATAGTAATCGAAACTAAATACTAAAAATAGTGAAAATAGTAAGGAATCTGAGATAAAGTAAATACTGAAATAAAGTTGTGCTATTTGCCACTGAATATACATATTTACATTTGAATATGCCATAGAACTGTATGCCGCAAGTATGTTTGACTCGATGTCATGTGACACCTACCGATATAAGTGAGTGAACGCTCTGCTAACAGATCATAGGTGAACACATTCTCTGCTCCGCTAATGCTTATATTATTTATGCATTTATGATGTACTAAAGCTTTAATAACTATATGTTTTAAATTATTAAAATCTAAAAATCAAACAAAACCAAGTAATAAATCCATTTGTCTCTTTTGTGCAGAATTCATCTAAATGGATTATGACTCTTGGTCCAATATTATTGAATTTCACAGTTCTCACTATAATTATACCTTAAATCATCATATGGAGAGATTGCATACACATAAATAAGCATGTTCTCTGAAGGTGAACTTTAATACTAAGTTTGTTTAACTATACTTATCGATGTGCACCAAGATAAGGGACATAATTCTTTTACAGTTTATTCTCTCAAACTAAGTTATTAATTCCCCTAGCTTATAAATATAACTTAAAGTATCCTAAGAAAGATAATTTGAAATACTTAGTTTATTTAACTGCACTTATCGATGCACATAAAGATAAGCAACAGAATCCTTTTTACAGTCTTTTATCTCAAACTATGTTGTTTCATCCCCCACTTATAACACTCTTTGAACTTGGGATCTTTGTCCTGAACTGAACAGTACTTATTCAGTTACCTAGGATAAGACCAAAACTCTACTGTTCTATCTAGAGTAAATGAACTAATTCCATTTTATGCTGAATAAATTCAACTCTATGGATATGCACTATCATCTCCACTTGATAATACTACCGAATTCATTTTAACAAATCTATTTATAATCAAGGAATGCAAACTAATAAATCCACACTCTATTATGGTGAGTTATACGGAAGGGTAACAAGGATGTGACATGAAAGTCACTCAATTTTGGCTCCTACCATAAGGAATGATCTCAATCTAAATCTCTTTATAAGTTATCTTACCACAAGGATCTAAGATCAACATCTAAAGTTAAAAGGTTCATCTAAGCTTTTATCTCAAAATTAAATAATAAGCTATTCCTACCTCAGTAGTTCACTTATTTACAAGGTCTAACAATTTAGCTGATCTAAACATTATCTTCTAATTTAAAGGCTTAAGTAAGGAAAGACTCACTTAAGCTCAGGCTATAATCTAATTTATTTACAATGTACTTAGACTTATATTTTTTGACATATAGTTTGGATTATATAAGTCAAAAGAGTAAACTCATCACTTGATATCCAATTCCAATACTATAAGTATGGGATAGAAATTAGGTAAATTAAAGAGAATTTTTTGTTTTATAAGTCACACATAATTTATAAATCAGATTATGCCAATGATCTGACTTATAAAAAATTCAAGGATCTAAAGTTTAAATTCAGATGATTAATCACATGTGTTTGTTATAAATCTTAATTCTTCTGGTTTTTTAATCTAAGATCAAAGACAAATCAGCAATGGTTGATTGGAATTATGCAAATTCTTTGATGTCCAAATCAAGTGTCTTAATCAAGCTAATTAAGGCTAAGACTTAATCTAATCAAGTTAGGATTTAATCCCAAACTTGACTTAATTAAGATTGTTTTTATAAAAATTATTTAATAAGAAAATCAGTAAGTTTATTGTCAATTATTAGGGCTCAAATCAGTATTAAATCAAGTATTGATTTTATTAAGCATTTCCTTAAGTTAATTGAAATTTACATCTTTATTAAAATCAATTTAAATATTTAAATGTCCAAATCAAAAATTAAGTTTTCTAACATGCATATTACTGATTATGAAGTGATAGACTGTAAATACACGTCTGCGCTCGCATGCAAGTGTATGCAGTCCGAAGTAATAATGGAAAGTGAGTTCCGATATTTATTGTCCTCAGGAAATGGAGTGTTTTGTTAATATGATATATTTACTTTTAACAATGTTTAGACTAATTATATGTTGTATTTTTGTTTGCTCCAATTTAATAATACAAAAATCCTAATTCAAAAATATAGTTTAGAGAAGAAGAGAGAGTTGGGTTTTATTATGTAATTTATTAAGGGACTGGTGTAAATAATCTTATGCATCAACTTTAAATGATACTTATTCTCACACAAATTATAATCAAGTAATAATAGCATTCCTTAGGTTGGTCCTCTAATTCCAACTATTTCACGCCTAGTATACGAGATGAACTCAAGAAGGTTCAATCTCAGCTCATAGACCCTTGTGTAATCTATATGGGTTAAATTCAATTTTTTATGTCTAAGTTATCAAATTTATTATTTTAATTTCAATGATCACCTGAGCTTAATTCCACACAATTAGCATCACGTGCTTCCCTCGCAATTTAGATAAGAAAGTGAATTATTGGGCTAAATGGATTATTTCACATTCATCCACAAGCACACAATTCTTCCTCTTCCTCCTTTAACTTATGATGAGCTACGGGGAATAATTGGTAGCTCTTGGCTCACATGCATCAACCTCTCAACTAAGATCAAAAAATAATGCTATTAGGCTCAAGAGCTTGTCACTGAACTCTAATCATTAATGCACATATTCCTAGCTTTATGCTAATTGGTGAGCTATGAAGCTCTAAGAGAGTTCAGTTACTAAGTTCAACTCATTACATTAATCCTAGGGTGTTTACATGAGAATCCTTGCACAACAAATATTATTACATATATTCGTGGCGAGGACCTTTATGTGCATGTCCTTAATTTTAATATAACGAGTTGTCTTGATAGTATTTTTATTTATAACCATTTAATTTAATAAAATATTCATCATACAGAATACTTTCAAACAAGTTCATATCTATACCAAAAATTGATTAAGAGTTTTTTTTGTTGAAGAAAATGAGAACAAACACCTTTTATCTTGAAATTGATTATATGACTTAGCCCAATCTTCCCCAAGGAGGGTTTAGCCTTCCATAGCAAATGAAATATAAGAAATACAAAACAAGAAAATGAACCTTTGCATGATTTTTATAGCAAGAAAATCAAAGAGGAGATTAAGGGAAATACTGGGAACAACCCTTTGCGTTCACTGATTTCTTTCTTGCTCTCCAACCTCACCTTCCTCTGGTGTTTCCTTGAGTGTTCTTCCTGCTTTCCCTTGGCGGTCACCTTCACGTTCCTTGGGTAGGGTTTCTTCTTTCTCTCTTTAGAGCTGAGAATGTCAAAGAGGGGAGCCCTCTCTAAGTGATTTTCCTTAGCTTTTATAATTGCTGCTTCCAACCTCCTGAATTAATTCTGCCAATATTTTCATCTTCTTTTCAATAATAGTTCTTTAATGAATATCCCTTTGATTCTCTTCAAAAGGAGAAGATTTAATGCTAATTGTGTTGATGGCAGCTAGGGAAGGTAAAAGGATTTGAAATTTATGGTCTTCCCTGTGCTGAATTAAATGCTCAACTATGGCTGCGATTACAACGAGCATTGCAGTGCGCTGCAGCGCCCGCGTCTCAGTTTGGAGCCATTACAGTGCATTACAGTGGTTTCGCTTCAGAATATCAAGTGAATGCCCGCTCAAGTAAATGCCCACTGTGATGCTATGTAGCGCCCGTGTCTCGGGTTAAGGTCGCTACAGCGCACTGTAAAGGGTTGCTTCGAATTACTGTAGTAATACGGTGCACTATATCGCTGAGCTCTGGGGTTGAGCATACTTAAGAACACAGCGGCGAGCCGCTGTGGCGCAGGTTGCCTTAAATTTATTCACAAGTCCTGGCCCTGTTGATCCGCTGCGGCGCGCTGTAGTGCCGAGCTCTCTGTTTGTATCAGCTGCAGCGCGCTGCAGCTCCTAAATCTAGGGTTGAGATCGCTGCGGCTCGCTCGGGTTGAGACCGCTTTAGCACGTTGTGGTGCAACCGTAACGATTTCCTTCCAAAATTTCTACAATTGGCCTAGATTTTTCCTTGCACAATTTTTTCCTGAAAATAAAGAAAAAATGCATCAAAGTATACATTTTTATCATAAAAAATGTTTGTTTTATTTAATTATTTTACTGTAAATCTTAGTTTTATCACACCCCCACACTTAAATTCTTGATCGTTCTCAAGTAAGCTCCAAAATGAATTTGTTTATTTTTTCAAAATTGCATATTCTAATAGGATAGATGTGAAGTGTGTTTGCTATTTCATGTATTACGTAACAAGGTGATTACACATATTCAAATTCTGAAAAGTCTCATACTAATGTCTTCTTTTCTTTTGACTAATTAAGTCTCCGTTTTCTAAATGTTTGATGCTCAACTCTTTATTATCTGGGGTTTCTAGGTTTGCTTGACTAAGATAACAAATTTCGATGTGCTTAGAATCTTGTGCAATTTTGTGCTTCTTCTTCTAAACTGCAATGAATAATTTTACTCAGGAAATATATTTTTCTTCATCCTATTTTCTCAATTTTTCTTATTCTGTGAGGGATATTTTTCTTCATCTCTGAATTTTTTTTTTTTCATTCAATTCATGAGAGAGATATTTTTCTTTATCCTGATCTATTTTCATTGTATTCAATAAGTCCTACAGAAGCCTAGCACATTCTTTATTTCACATTTTCTTGCTTTACTAAATTAAGTTCCCTAACCACACCCCCACACTTAGATTTATGGCATCATACAATTTTTGATTGTGGAGGGTAGTAAAATTAGTGGATATTTTAGCATAAAAAATTTAAGGACTGTTTGTTGTTTAATCACTTCTTATTGAGTAATTCAAAATAGAGAAACTCTGTCATATATTTTATCAATCTTGAATTTCGCCAAATTAAGAAAATTCAAAAAAATTTCATAGATAATGATATTCCATTGGCATAAAAATTGAGGAAAATTGATTCACTATGATTTATTTAATAAAAGCAAAATAATAAAAACAAAAGTACAAACTAAACTAATGAAACAAAACAAAATAAAATAAAAATTATAATATATTCATCATCTTCGTCCTCTTCTTCTTCTTCTTCTTCATCATCATCATCTTCCTCCAGCCATTCTATATTTGGAAGGGGTTCATAAGCTGAGGGTTGTAGTAGCGCAGCGTCACCCGGTCCACCATGTAAGCTCCAATTCTAAAACATCGTTTCGAGAGCTGAGTGGAAATAATTTTGAAATTGATGTTATCTGGATAATTCGGTCTTGCAGTACCTCATGTTCGCTGCCATACTCTTCCCCATCTGCACTTGATAATCTCTCATTTTGTTCATTTCTTTTTGTAAATTTTTAAGTGATGACATTATTTTGATGAAGGATGAAACTTCGTCTTACTCTCTCTTTCTCTTTTTGTTCCTATTACCCTCTTAGAGGCGGCGTTTAAGTTATTGCGAGTAATCAAAGCTCAGAGAGGAATAGCTACATCACCGAATGATACATTGATCCCTTGGGCAAGTCATATCCCAATTATTAGTGACCTGAAGGCGAGTACGGCACAAGACCTGGTCAAGGCGTTCCATAGCTGCTCAAAATTAATCTTGGAGATGTGGATATCTCTAGGTCGCTCAATGGCGCAAATGAGGAGTGCTCTTGATCGTGTCAACCCACTTAAATGCCTAGATGGAATTAATGCTGGAAATGAGAACATGCCATGCACTGGACAAGCTCCTAAGTAGAGCTCATGGAATGTTGGCTAAATTCCCTATCCAGCCAACATCATTGTAGGTGAGAGCGCTTTCTATCACCACTAGGTCATATTCTAAATTTATTAAGGCTTGGTAGGAACACTCCTCTACCACCTTTAGCTCATAAAATGCTCGATCTGCTTGAGCCCAAACGACACAGCCTTTCCTCGCACAAAAATTTTACACCCACTCGCATTGACTGTGTTGGCGTAGACTTTTTGCACGATGGAAGGGTATGAGTCGGTCAGTAAATAGACCAGCCTATGCCATTTCTGGTTATGGATATCTCCACGGAAGACTGGGTAGGGGAGTTTGAATCCCCTCTCCGGGATGAGCTTCTATCGTGATATGATATGAACAAATCATTGTTCGGCCTCCACCAAAGAAAAGTGTTTCTTGTTGAATGTGCCTCCAGATGTTGAGGCGGTTGCTTCCTTGCTTGTGACACTCTTCTTTTATGAGGCCATTGGAGAGGGAGAGGATTTGTGTTTTAAGAAATTTAGACAGAACATTTTTGTTTAAGCACAAGAATTTGTTGTTGCCCTCTCCCTTCCTCTCTATTTATAGCCCAGCAATTGTTCACTCTTCCTCTTAATCTATCATTCAAACCACATTTATAGTTGGTCAAGGATGTCATTAAATCATGCCATAAGTGTGAATTGATTCAGTTCTTAAAAAAGAGAGAAAAATCATATTTTGCAGTAGCTTTTAAATTGAATTCAGGTCCCTAGGCGCACTGTAGTGCCTTTGACTACATGGGAATTCCCAAGTAATCAATTAAGGCTCCAACTGTACGTCACGCGCAACAATGTGTTGTGGTGCGCCGCGGTGCGCTATTGCGCCAAGGTACTTAAAATCTTTGCTCAAGTGCCGATTTCCGCTACAGCACGTTGTCTAGACGAAATCCGCTGCAGTGCGCCAAAGCGGTGAAATCCGTTGCAGTGCTCCAAAGCGTTGAAATCTGCTGCAACGCGCTATAGCGGCAAAATCTGTCACAACGCGTTGTAGTGACTGATAAGAAATTTTTTCCAAAAGTAAAATTTTGACCATTTTTTCAAAATTCTCAGTCAAAGCTTAGGTTGTCTATTTATTTTATTATCTTATACTTAAACTAACTAGTCCTAGACTAAGGAAAACAAAAATTATTAGGTTGCCTCCTAAAAAATGCTTGGTTTAGTATTGTCAGCCCGACCAGTTAAGTGTTTAAGGGATTGAATTATTTGGGAGTTTTCTTTTCCAAATTTTTGAAATGCATGAGTGAGCACTAACACAGATTATGCTCAAATTCATAACTTCATCAGTAAATTTCTCCCCACCCTTTTCTTCAGCGTTGGGAAAAGAGGTTCTTTTTTTCTTCCTCTTTCTCCTTCTAATTTTCTTTTTCTTATTCGTCACCTCCTTGACACTTCCTCTAGACGACGTACTTTGGTTACTTACAAAATTTTTATCCGTCAACCTTAGACTTTTTTAGATCAATATTTCTGGACATTGACTCTCCCCTTTGTTTCCTTTTCCAAACTAATACCATGTTTTTTTGTTTGTAAGTGGAGGGTTTAAGATCAATGTCTTCAGTTTTCCCATTAATTTGGATGGTCATTATACCATTTACTATATTTATGATCGCTTTGATGGTAGCAAGAAAGGGTTTCCCAAAGATTATAGTAGAATTTTTGTTCCATCTATCCCATTTGCAAATTATGAAATCAGTGGGAATAATAAAGCTTCCCAATCCCATTGCCACATTCTTAACTACTCCTAAAGGGGTTAATGAGTCTAGATTCGCAAATTATAAGATGGTGGAGGTACTCTCCATTCCCCTAATTCCTAATTGTTCATAAATGTAATATGGCATCACATTAATTAAGGCTCCTATATCACATAATGGATCTAAAATAACATCACCCCTTATAATGCAAGGAATATTCATCCTATCGGGATCCTCACATTTTGCTGCAATTGAGATTTCCTTCTCAGCCCTAGTACAGACTATCCCAGTTCCCCATTTTTCAAATTCCCTTCTACAGCTACTCCATAAGCAGTCCTTATCTATAATATCTGAATAAACGATACTCACCGTATCCCTTAGATTCACCTCTGTCGAACTGCGCAAAGTTTCCTACTGACGCGTGGACAACTGCTTAGAAATTGGTCCCAGTTGGGTTTCAATGTTTCTAATGGATGCCTCAATCCCTTGGATTGAGGACTCATGACGGTTTATTGCCATTTTGGTTCTCCTCATAAAGTGAATGGTTTCTGCTTTGAAATTATTAAATGCTCCGTCAAGGCTTGTATTTTTGGGTTGCTGTTTATTTCTAAAGTTTTGCCCTTATCTACTTTGTGCATTATTTCCATTAAAATTTATCATTGCATTATTGTTACTCCAAGAGAATTTTGGATGATTTCTTCATCCTGGATTATATGTATTATAGTATCAATTATTTTGCACATTGTTTTGTTTGCATTATTAATTCTTAAGTAGTTTACTTGCTCAGTGTTTGATGGTACAAAAGGGTTGTATAAGTTATAATTTTCACTATTAGGTTTCCCTCCACACAATTCACAATAAATTTGTTGCACATTACTCATGTTCATGCTGCCAATTTTTGATTCAGGGCATTGATTTCATTCTGTAGTGCTAGAATTTGATTGGCCTCACCAATGTTAGTCTCTTCTTTTCATTTTAAATTTAACCTCTCAGTTGGCCATTGATAATTATTTTTAGCCATCTCCTCTAACAAAATTATAAGACTCATCTTGGGTTTTGCTGCTCAGGGATCCCCTAACTGTCGCATCAATGAGTGTCCTAGTGGGTGCATTCAATCAATTATAAAATATTTGAACTTGCATCCATTATGGGAGCCCATGATGGGGCAGCATTTAAGGGACTTCTTAAAGTATTCCCAGTTGTCATACAGAGTTTACCCTTCACATTAGCAAAAGTTTGTTATTTTAATCTTTAGCCTAGCGGTCTGTAACACCTCACTATTAGATTAAATATAATAATCTAACAATGAGTGTTACGGTAGTATTTAATATTGAGTTAGGTGATTCTAACTCAACATTAGATACTACCTTATTTTATAGGGATCTATGGGTGAAAGGAAATTCAATTATTCTAACTCAAATATTTATTATTTATAATATAAAATTATAAATGATATGAAAGAATAGTTTACACACATCACAAAATATTTAATTTATAAATAAAGTTGATTCTCACATAAAGATACAAAAGTAAATTTACTTCTCCCAATTATTGCTCAAGTTCTTCTTTTACTGCAGATCCAGATCCACGCTCCTAATTTACCGTATTTTGGTTTTTAAATACAGTAGGGCACAGCCAAAAAAAGAAAAAGGTGGTTAGACTTTAAAAGTCTAAGTACCTTTTAAAAGTAGGCTAAATAGATTATTAAATGGATATCACATTATTCATTTACAATTTAAAGTATAAGCAGTGCAATAAGCATGAAAATAGAAATGATGGTAAGTAAGAAAACTTTCTTATAGTGCTTGAGTAATTTTACAAATCCTGCAACAAATAACTTAGCATAATAATTTAATTATTTTCATATAAAGGAAAATATGAATATGTTCAAATGAATTTCGTATGCTAAATAAGAAAAATAGTGTAAGAAGAAAAATTGTATTTTTGTATGAAATCTTACACTGTATAAAATTTTGAAAGATTTAAAATGATGTAAATCTTTTTAGTCTAAAGACTGAATATATCATTCACAATCAATAACATTGTGAGAAATGTAATTTATAATTTATTTATCTTGTATTTTGTTCTGTGGGCGCAGAACAAGCAAGGAGTTGAGTACGTCTACTCAACTTATCTGTAAATGGGATCAACTGTAAACACACATATTCCCCCTCAAAGGAATTATGTGGTCTCTGGATACACCAATAGCCTGCTCAGGCTTAATGACAATTGTACTAAAATTCTCCATATAAACCCCATTGAAATATTTTATAAAATGTTTATTATATGCATAAATTCTTATTATATGAACCAAGGTTTTAAGTTCAATATGTTGCAGCACAAGAATTTTATCAAAGTATTGTAAACCATATGATATCCATTATTAATAAAATCTCTAATAATATAATTTTCTAAGTTAATTAATAAGTTAAAGTAGGAAATTATTATCAAGAAATATTCTTTTTATGAAATTTTGTTATTCTTACAGAAAAGATATTTTTTTTCATTTTATAAAAGGATGATACAATTTGTTAATTTAAACATGAATAAATTTAAATTCTTCAATGAATTGATGAACTAGTTTTAAATTTCTTCTCTTAAAATTTCACATGTACAATGATTGCCCATATATAGGCCGTCCTAATTTCGATATAGCATTAAAAGAGAAGAAAAGAAATAATGTTATTATTTTGGAAAATTGAATGTATTAATATTGAGCACAAAATAATGAAATAGTTTATTTCAAAGAGAGTGGTATTTCAAGATAAGAAGTGCTCCAATCATTCTTAAAGTAACACTTGATGAGTTACTATGAAATATATGCATTGTTTATAGATCAGCCACTTTAATTTGTAAATTTATATTAGTTTGTAGAAACTAAGTTACATTTACTTTTCATTATGTTGGAGTATAACTTTTTGCAACTTTCTAAGTTTAAATCTTACATTTAACAAATGGAGAAGCAAAACATTTAGAATACAAAAATGAAATTCCAATTCTAAAAATTTTGGCATGGTCTCCTTTGTATTTACTCAAAATAAACACTTACAATAGGATTGGTTATTTCCAGTTCTAATAATTTCATCTGAGAAAATCAAATAAAGTAATTTGCTAACCTAAGATTCACATCCTAAATCGAACATCTATGAAAATGATAAGAGATGCAATATCTAATTTAGCAATATATGGGGGCAACATCATTTAACTTAATATACAATAATTATTGGCATTTGGTTCAGTATTTTTATTGATATTTATTTATAACTTAAACTGCAAAGAATAACAGTATTTAGTTTAACATTTATATATAAAAAAAATAAGAATCATTTAAACTGAATTCTAGCACAGCATGCATTTAATGATAGAAGTTACTTTAATTCAAATAATGTAAAGGACAGTATTAGATCTCATGTGATCTATTGGTCTCTCATTTATATAATAGGCCACATTTTATTTTTGATAAAAGAAATGACAGTATTTACTTTCATTTGATCTTATTGATTCCCTTAAGAAATAAATGGCAACATTTGAATTTCATAATATAAATAATAGCATTTAGATATCCTAAAATACTTGGAAGTATTTGTATCTTACAAAGTAAATGACATCATTTGATTTCCTAAAATACATGGCAGCATTTAAATTTCATAATATAAATGGGAGCATTTGATTTCCATGTGATATTAATGATCCCATCTTAGAAATAATAGCAACATATGATTTTATCTAAAGGAGATAACATCATTTGATTTATTTTAAAATGAATGACAGCCCATAAATTGAAATCTGCATTAATAGATAACTTGAGAAGATGAAATGTGCAATATATGATTCTAATAAGGAAATGACAGCATTTGTTTTTATATAATCCATTGATCTCTCATTCATATAATGGTATCGTACAATTTTAATAAAAGAAACGGTGGCATTTTATCCCATACGATCTTATTGATCTCACTTTAGAATAAGAGGCAACATGTGATTATATAGATATAACTAACAGCACTTGTTTCACATGTTTCAATTGATAGTATTTGATCACATTAAATTAATTAATAGCATTTGATCACATATATTAGCTAGCATCATTCTAATTGATCAAGCAGCATACTTACATCATTAGAAAATTTTGACAAGACTTGACCAATATGAATAACAATATGCAATTAAACATTTTTGAATACTATAGATCGACAAAACATACAAAATCAAATTTTGTGATGTTCATTTATATGTATTCTATTAAATATATATTAAATATATATTAATACAAATGGCTTTCTTAGTAAAAAAAAAAATCAAGAGGAGCTTGACAAATTATATGATGCCTAATGCTTTTATTACTCTCTTATTGAAAGCTTTTTCTTAGGCTGTTGCGTATATCTTTTTGCTATAAAATATTATGAAATGGCAATGATATGATAATTAAATAGAATAGTAATGTTTATATAAGTAATAATTACATACTTTTATATGATTACTACACAATGAATTATATTTTGAACTCAGTCGAATGTTTTAAGTTGCTGAAAATGAACATTAGGTACTGAATAAACTAATAAACCAGAATGCTAGCTTGCAAGGTAAAAGTTTATTGATAAATTAGGCATTGCTTGGGTAAGAGTGCACTTGATCCTTAGTAAAGTGCATGACACTATACGCCACTTAAGACAACTTTACAAATGATGCATCATCATACCCCATATTAGTTTAAGACAATTTTACTACAGGTATACTTAAATAATGGCACAAGTTTCATCCAATCATCTTATAATAAATGTTATTTTCATACTAAAAAAATAGAATAATGACAGAATAAGCATAATACGTAAACTCTGGGAATTAATAAGTTCTTAGGGAGCATCAATTTTGATCTAAAATTATCAATATTGTGAAAATAAGACTTCATCGACTATTTCAATAATTTCTGTAATGAGAATGATGCAAATAATAGTTCTTCAATAGTTACAAAATCAATAAATAACTAAAAATTGATTGAACTTTCTTACTATAATGATTTAGTGTACTTTAACTAGGGGTTACCAATTGCATATTAAAAAAAATTTAATTTTGAAGAAGATGATGCATATCTTTAGTTAGAAGGATATTCATTATATTGAAGAGTTTACATATGCACTATGAAATACAACCAAAATTCTAATACTTTGTATTAGAGTGAAAGCCTGAATGTGTACTGGCAGAAGAGTCTTATGCACTATAAAGTATTGATTTATGTCTTAATACTGCCATCTTATTCTATTCATGGTTTAAAGTAAATGTTAACAAAATGTAGAACATGAAGCTTATTCAATAATAGGATGCCCATAATCCAATCATTTTTAACTTTATCTCCAATAATTTTACAAATAAAACTGTAGCCACAAATAAATTGCATAAAATATATGATAATGATAATGAATTTTAAATATATCAAACTTTAAACATCATTACAATGTCAGCAGTGTAGACAGATATTCATGAGTCAATAAATATATAATATTTTAAAGCATTGAAATGAGCTAAAGATAATGATCTGATAAATTTTTCTTGAATTATATATCATGAAGATCTTTCATAATATGGTCATCTACTATTATTTTCAACTTTGAATTGCAGTAAATTCACATATGGCTTCATCAAATATCCAATTAATTCAAATCGTAATTTCTATTTAGTT
This sequence comes from Gastrodia elata, assembly GCA_016760335.1. Lineage (NCBI taxonomy): Eukaryota > Viridiplantae > Streptophyta > Magnoliopsida > Asparagales > Orchidaceae > Gastrodia > Gastrodia elata. The sequence goes on along the minus strand of CM028670.1, from coordinate 90,423,932 downwards.
AAATTGATCGAAACAATTCTAAATAATTACAAGACATTCTTTTGCAAATAATATAGACATCTTCCATATATAAGGAAAAATAGAACCTAGAATATCATTAACAAATAAAAAAAAAAATCAAATGATTTTATTTTAAGAACATGGCCTTATTTAATGAAAAAAAAAACCATAATCAATGGTTTGAACATAAAACAACAAGGGCTCTTTTATAAAAATAATTGGCAAAAGCAGAATGGTCATCACCACTACAAAAGACATAATAGATTCTAATTTTAATAGCTCTCTGCATCTTCATGCTAGAACCTCATGAATGGTAATCAATCTCCATCCTTCCTAGGGTAACTAAAATTTTTCTTACAAACAGAATAAAAATAGTTTTCTGGTTAAAGAAGAAAAGGGTAAATTAAAAGACAAATTTGATAAAAAAAAAATATGCGATTTGAAGTATATAAACATCATTGAAACAAAAATCAGCAAATTATTAGGCATGTTAAGAAAGATGAAAAGATTAATGCAATATTTTACATTTTAATGAGGCAACGGCATCTTTTGAGAGTGACAATTGATATTTATTCAAGAGACCAATTCTTTTCTACTTCCAATTTTCCCAATAGATTCCAATAACGGTTATCACTTATGGCGGTCCTTGATACCACCATACATACTACCATATAGCATATCTGATGGAATAAAGCATGACTAGTGAAAGAAACATTCATCATTAATAATTTCAAAATCATTTCTTTGAGACTCTCCCAGATTAATAACAGCATGGTAGTAGTAATAATAATAATAATAAATGCTCTAAAACAGTCATAATCATAATAGTATAATCATTTCTAAGTATTCAATAAATAGGTGGATGTGATTCCATGTAGATTAAGGTTTTAAGTTAATTGAAAGTTTTCATATAGAAGTAAACAACAATTAAAAGAAATATAACCAAGCCTTCAATAACCCGAAATACTTTTCTAACAAATATGAAACTACATGCAATTAAATTCTTTTTATATACTAAAAGTGGATTTCATTGAATTCTTAACAAGTTCTTCATTTAATGTTGTAAAACCCTAGGCTAATATTGTAACAATCTTAGTTGTTATTCTAGCTAAAACTAGATTAATTAAGCTAAACCAAGCTTTGATTTTGATTTCATTGAACTCAATGAGTCATTTAAACCTAACCCTAGAAATTTGAATTCAATCGGAGTTAAATTGAGAATTTTAGTATTTTTGCCTATTTTTGAGCTCTGGAAAATACCTAAATTAAATTGATCTCCAAATCAAAATCTAATTTTATTTTTGAATTCCTTATATCCTAATTAGCTAAGGATGAATTTTTGAGAATTTTTGGAGCTCATCTAATCCTAAATTGGATTTGATAAATTAATAGAAATTAATTAATTAATTAAAGGAATTATAATTAATTAAATTAAATTTTCATATTATTTTTAAAACCCCAGGATTTGCTTTCAGGACTGCGGTAGATCCGCTACGGGGTCCCGATAGCGGGGCACCATACCCGTCGTTTGGATGCTCGAGCACGCATCATAGCGCCCCCATCCAACAGCAGGATAAAAGTGTGTCGTGATCTAATTAGGAGCGTCAGATCATCTGTGAGTATCCGACGATCAGTATCCCACCCATGGTTCAGTTAATTGGAAGCTACATCAAGCCGTCCATCTTCAACGGCTTCGTGGATCAGACGGCAGAGATGACCCGAGTCCTATTCATATTCGTCTTCCTCCAGATCCTCCACACGTGCTGGTCCCCCACAGCCATATCCTCTCCCCTCCCCGTGGCAGTATGGGAAATCTCCCCATTCTTCCTCCTTTGCCCTCCAGTGTAATGGCCTGTCGGCAACAATCTTCCTTTTCTGCCCTCGAGCGATTAATCATATCCTCTCCCTCGGGCCGAACCGCACTCTGGTGCCCGAGCCTCAGCACCCACCCTAGATTCTCCCTTGTCCTATAAGTACCCCCATTGATCCCACAGTGAGCTTCTTTGCTCAGTGTGAACCTCAATTTCTCCTCTACCCTCTATTCTTGGTGCCCTCAGCTCTCCCGGTGACTGAACCTACTTCTTCCGCTGATAGTGGGTGTGGTTTGGAGTTCAAACCCCCAGACTACAGTAAAGAGCTCAGGAATTGCCAGAGCCCTGTGGTGGTACTTGGCTCGTCTTCTTCCTGATTGTCAAGGTATAACCCTCTGCCCTCTTCTCTCTCGAGCTGGGTTCAGCTCGACTAGTAACTTTCCCTATCTTAGGTGCTGTGCTAGAATCGCCATTAGTGTTCTAGTAGGTAGTCATTGCATTGGAAGAGGCTGGCAGTGGACCAGACGGTGAAATCCCCGTCTGAAAGTGCACTGGCAGCGAGTCTTTGGGCTAGTGAATTGTATTAATTTAGCATGCTTGCGAGTCCCCTATTGGCGTCCAAACCTCTCTGCCAATAATTGTTGACCCATAGCATGTCTTAGGTTCGATCGAGTCGATCGATACGATGGTGATTGATCGATTTAGGGTAGCCCGAGCCTGTGAAGTCCTTCGAGTAGCACTATGGCAATCTAGACCTCCCCAGGACTTCTCAACTAACTCGGTCGCTTCCCCTTCAGTCCACGAGCATGTAGGGTTAAGCCTTGGCTTGTAGGAAGGACACCAAGGGAAGAATTAGCTCCTCAAAGGTGCGCATTAGGAAACGCCTCTATCGAGTAGCACCCCAGCGATCTGGCACCTCCCTGACAGGGCTTCTTGGTTCATTCCTGAAGGTGTAGCCATCGAATTGGTAGCGTGGTGTGGACGGAGCATAGCGAATTTGGCAAATGAAGGTTGCCCTAGGATCGGAGCCCATCGAGAGGTAGGAGACGAAGTCACAGGTCGGGCCGACCCGTGAACCGCGCCTTTTGCAATTGGGCCAGCATAAATAATAAAAGAATTTCTGAATTAATTTCCTTAAGGAAACTAATTCAGAAAATCAATCCTATGATTTTAATTTAAATAAAAATGTAGACTAAATTATTTAAATAACTTTAGCTATACTTATCCAAATGGTATGATCCAATATACCATTTTAATCAGAAAAATGCAAGGAACCTGAATACAAAAAAAAATTTAGAGATCCAATAGTTAGATTTCAAATAATTTCCTAGTCCTTTGCTATTTTTTGTTTAAATCATATTAAATTCATTAATTATCCAAAAAGGTTGATTAAGGTCCTTGATTGCTTATGAGACCCCAGAGAACCTATTTAGACCATTAAAAGAAATTTAGGAACCCTAAATTTTCTAATCATCCCCTAATCACCTTAATTAAGGATTAGTGTATTAAGTTATGATTAAGCCACTGATTTTGGTAAATCTAGTTCCTAATGCTTTCTTAAGTGTGGTATAACCTATGAATAAGGTTGGATTGCCCTAGGATGCCCTAGCTTTCTTGATCACACTAATGGGCCTTAAATTGTGATTAGTATTAATTAAGCAAATTAGGTTACCAAAAACTAAGATAAGTATATTTCCTACTTTATTAATCATTATGAAACTCACCAAAATAGATTTGAATCAATTTGGATAATTAAATCCTAAAATTCTAATTTTAGCCTTAAGAGGGGTATTTTGGTCATTTTGACCCAAATGTGTTTAAGCACCCATTAAACCTCAAAAATTCAGTTAAATAGTTCTAATTAATACATTAAACACCTCTTTGAAATCTTAGATTCATAAGGTTGTTATTAAGTAAAGAAAATCTTAAGTATTTCTTATTAAGATCTTAAGATCTTAAGACCTTAAGTACTCTTAAAAATCACCTTATCTTAAATGTTAAGCCTAAGCATCTCAAAATGTTGAACCCTTAGTATAATAGCTTAATAAATTTGATTCTTGGACTAAAATCTTAAGAGGATTATTCTTGTAAAATCCTAAGTTTAAAACTAGCATAAGTCTAAAAGTGATCAAACTTCAGATCTTAGATCTTAAATCTTGGACTTTAGATCATCTAATTAGAATTGAACTACCTCCATTTGAAATTCCTTAAGTGATTTATTATTTAATCCTTTTGAAGCCTTCTATGTGGGTATAAGAATGATTCAATCTATAGGATAATATAATTGTCCTAAAGATCAAATATAGATCTTAGATTCTTAATTCTTGCTGATTCTTTTATCTTATAACCGGTATAGTAACCTTTCATTAGTATCATAGTTACTGAATCCCTCATCTATAGGATTCCTTACCTTTAATTTGGATTTTTAGTGTGAACCCTAGTTCCTTATTAGGATACTACCTTGGATTCAGTATTTGAACTCCAAAGGGGAGTTTGAATCCATAATCCTTAATCTTGATTCACTTACTCAAGATTCGGTTTAAGAGAGGAAAATAATAATAATTAAGTCGTTGATTCATTTACTTTAAATCTTTATAGTCATCATATGATTATGAATTAGAACTTATTAAGTTCCAATATTAATATTAAGGTCATAAATCTGAGATCTTACTCGATAGCTGGATATTGAAGATCCTAAACTTGGATCTTCTCAGAATAGTTAGATGGGATAAAGTAGATAACAACGGATATCACATAAGTCTAGATTAAGTCTCTTACTTACTTTGACCTTGATTGCTCCGCACACCCTAAATATTAAGCCTTGTTTCTTGAGCATAGTAGCTAAACTTAGGATATGGATGATACATCCTAAGTTAGTATTTAAAAAGCATATCATTCATTCAGATCTTTCAGTGTTTTCAATTAGTATAGTACATCCTAGCATAGTCTGCCACTTTAGTTCTAGTTTTGTTATAGAATAGACATGGACCTAGCTCGACAGATGTCTAGGATGGATACATGTCCTATTCTATAAGTTCAACTCAGACCTAGCTCTGTGGATGCCTAGGATGGATACATGTTGAACTTTCAGTTCAGATGCCCTTTATGGCCTATTCTATTATGGCAACACTATGTCTTAGGCTTACTGTCACTTTAGTTCAGTTGTCAGTATTTGTTCTACTTTGCCACATGCTTCAGTGGCCTTTCTTTTAGTGCTTAACTTGCTTTGCCACATGTCTCAATGGCCTTACTTTTGCTCATGTAGGTACATAGTTTACTTTTACCACATGTCTCAGTGGCCTCTTTTTTTTCATGTCAATCTGCATATTTGTATATATGCTCTCATTAATTACTACTAAGATATTGGCATGATTATGATGCTAGAAATGTATGTCTATTTTTAGTACTTGTGTTCTTATTATTCTCAGCATGTATCCATGTGATCATAAGCATGTTAGGATCAGATTTATCTTAGTAGTTGTAGTTACTTTTGCTTTTAGCCTCACCATGTTTAGTTGATGTTTTTGTATGTTATTTTACATACCTATTGATTAACTATAAATGATTAGTTTATAGCTATCCCGTTTTTGTAGCTTGTTGCACCTTTTTAATACTTGCATGTTTAAAACCTCTAAATGTGATATCTTAAACATTCAATTTACTTAAATAGCCTAAAATGTACTTAGACAATTGTCTAGCTGTAATATTTTTCTTTTGTTGGCTGGGGCCCTGGCATTTGTGATACCGACAAATGTCAGATTCAGAGTTGTTTGTCGGTAGTGCTGTAGGATCGGAGCCGGTGCAGGTGGGGGATCTTCCTACTACTGCTTAGATTAATTTTTCCCTTTTTGTAGTGAGATTGAGAGACTTTACTTTCTATTAAATTCAGTTTGTAATAATTAAATTCTGGATGTTTTTCTGCATTTGATCTGGGTTACTGTTTCTTTTACTCTTTTATACTATGTTATGCCTGTGGATGTTATATTATTCTGTTTCTTTTTTCTGCCACTTTGATTTGTATTGATGTATGTTTACAGTTCTCCCACAGTAGGGTGACAAGTCCTTGGCTTAAGGTAAGTTGGGTACTATTTGACTCTACTTGAGTTGGGCATTTGCCAACACCTGAAGTAGAGCACCGTACTCCCTACTATTATGCTAATATCAGTATTAGCATGGTCACGAAAAGTACGGGGCCCCATAGTTGGTATCAGAGAACACCATAAGGTGTCAGAATGGAATCCATGATTCTTTTCTACCTAATTGATCGTTCTTCTGAGATGCAAACATCAATATGTAACATCCATAACATAGTATTATCAGTAACTCTTTGAATAATTGTAAAATGAAAAATACTCATATCTCAAAAATCTCATTATCTCTAGTTTAACAAAATTTAGTAACTTCTTCTCTTAGAGTCAAATGGATTCTAGAGAGTCCGACATGGACTATTATCTGCACACCTACAAGTCGGCTTAAAGCTATAGTTTCAAATGGAGATAAGAGAGTAACTAGAGGATTAAAGGAGTCTCAATAAGAGGAACCTTAGTCTTGGACAAACTTCTACATCAAGCAGTGTACCGAGGGCTTAACTTTCCTATATACGCAAAGGAATGGTTGAGCCGAGTGGAGTCAATCTTGATACATATAGAGTGTCTTGAGTCACTCTATGTGGACATTATGACGGATCTGATGCTGGATTATGCAAGAGTCTGGTGGTACGACACCATTGCAAAGCTCAAAAGGAAGCGTAAGAGGAAGCGTCAGGAAGTGACTTTTGAAGACTTTTGTGTAGCCTTTAGGGCTGAGTATATTAAGGATGTCTGAGTATTAGTTAGAGCAATTGTCATCTTTTGACTTACAAAATTCTAGTAGAGTTATGCTTTTTGGCATTTTCTAAATTTTATGTAATCCCTTATTTTAACAAGTAATGAATATTTTTTGGTATCTATTAACTATCTTCATTTAAAAAAATTCTAAAAATATGATTTGCATTGTTTAATTAGAATGAATCCTAGATCACCATCTGTTGTCACTCCTATCAAGAATACTATCACATCCAGTAGTTCTACCGATGAAGTGGCTCATTTGCGGGCAATGGTAGCAACATTGCTGGAAAACCAAGCCTAACAAGCGATCGTTATGCAAAAGATGCTGAGTGATCATTTTGTTCTAGCCGCTATTGTTGTTCCTGCTATCCCTGATCAGCAACATACATTCCCTTCCCATCACTCGAAGGATAGTCTTCTCCACAATTTCTTAAGATTGAGGCCTTCCACCTTCAGTTGAAACTTATCGCCAATGGACACAGTCGACTGGCTGAAGGCTGTAGAAAAGGATCTTATTAGTCTAAAGATCCCAAACTCTGAAGCCGTCCGTCTCACCACACATCAGTTTCATGCGGAAGCAGAGTATTGGTGGGAGAAGGTCAGGAACACCAAGTTCGTCGAATATGAATTGGAGGACATCCCTTGGGACGAGTTCATTGAAGCATTCAAGACTGAAGTCATTCCTCTGTTTGCACAAAACATCATCACAGACACAATTATAAGATTGACTCAAGGGAGTCGTTCCATTGCCAACTACGAAAGGGAATTTTGTAGGTTGATTCGCTTTGCTCCAGAAGTTACTCATTCTGAACTGGCTAAGACCCACTGCTTTCTCTGTGGACTCCGAGATTTGTTGAAGGATCAAATCGTTCCACTCCGCTTAACTAGCTTCTTTGAGCTAGTAGAGACAGCAAAGGTGATTGAGCATCACCAATCAGAAATGGATCTCAAGCGGAAGGCACAACCCACTTCTAGCCAGCATTAAACCTTCAAGAGGCACATGTCTAATTCTGCGAAAGTCTATCAACTAGAAGTTGCACCAACTACTGAACCCATTCAAGGCTGTAATAGGCATCATCCATATTGCAAGTGTTATCACTTTGGCCATAAATGCTACAATTGTGGTTGTACAGGCCACAGGTTCTACCACTGTACTCATACAGAAATAATAGATGGAGTTCCAATGAAACCATATCAGAAGAACCAAACAGGAGAGAGCCAAATTTGGCCATTATGCCAGCTCCCGCACCTAAAGCGGCTCTAGCGCAGCCGTCTACTCTTAATTCCCATAATAACTCCAGAAGGTAGATAAACAACTGTCCTGCTGGTCATGCGCGAGTTTGTGAAGTCCCTCGAGTAGCACTATGGCAATCTAGCCCTCCTCAGGACTTCTCAACTAACCCAATCGCTTCCCCTTCAGTCCAAGAGCATGTAGGGTTAAGCCTTGGCTCATAGGATGGATGCCGAGGGAAGAATTAGCTCCTCACAGTGCGCATTAGGAAACGCCTCGGCCGAGTAGCACCCCAGCGATCTGGCGCCTCCCAAACAGGGCTTCTTGGTTTATTTGACGCGCCCTTGATTCCTGAAGGTGTAGCCATCAAAATGGTAGCGTGGCGTGGACGGAGCGCAGCGAATTTGGCAAAGGAAGGTTGCCCTATGATCGGAGCCCATCGAGAGGTAGGAGATGAAGTCACGGGTCGGGCTGACTCGTGACCCGCGCCTTTTGCAATTGGGTTGGTAGAAATAATAAAAGAATTTCTGAATTAATCTCCTTAAGGAAATTAATTCAGAAAATCAAACCTATGGTTTTAATTTAAATAAAAATATATACTAAATTATTTAACTAACTTTAGCTATACTTATCCAAATGGTATGATCCAACACCATTTTAATTAGAAAAATACAAGAAACCTGAATACAAAATAAAATCAGAGATCTAATGGTTAGATTTTATATAATTGCTTAATCCTTTTCTATTTTTATTTAAATCATATTAAATTTATTAATTATCCAAAAAGGTTGATTAAGGTCCTTGATTGCTCATGTGACCTCAGAGAACCTATTTAGACTATTAAAAGAAATTTAAGAACCCTAAATTTTCTAATCATCCCCTAATCACCATAATTAAGGATTAGTGCATTAAGTTATGATTAAGCCTCTGATTTTGGTAAATCTAGTTCCTAACACTTTCTTAAGTGTGGTATAACCTATGAATAAGGTTGGATTGCCTTATGATGCCCTAGCTTCCTTAATCATATTAATGAGCCTTAAATTATGATTAGTGTTAATTAAGCAAATTAGGTTACCAAAACCTAAGATAAGTATATTTCCTACTTCATTAATCATTATGGAACTCATTAAAATAGATTTGAATCAATTTGGATAATTAAATCATAAAATCCTAATTTTAGCCTTAAGAGGGGTATTTTGGTCATTTTGACCAAAATATGTTTAAGCACCCCTTAAACCTTAAAAATTCAGCAAAATACTTCTAATTAATACATTTAACACCTCTCTAAAATCTTAGATTAATAAGATTGTTATTAAGTAAGGAAAACTTAAGTAGTTTTTATTAATATCTTATGTTCTTAAGACCTTAAGTGCACTTAAAAATCACCTTAACCTAAAAGTTAACCCTAACCATCTCAAAATGTTGGACCCTTAGTTTAATAACTTAATTATGTTGATTCTTGGACTAAAATCTTAAGAGGAGTATTCTTGTAAAATCCTAAGTTTAAAACTAGCATAAATCTAAAAGTGATCAAACTTCAGATCTTAGATCTTAGATCTTAAACTTTAGATCATCTAATTAGAACTGAATTACCTCCATTTGAAATTCCTTAAGTGATTTATTATTTAATCCTTTTGAAGCCTACCATGTGGGTATAAGAATGATTCAATCTATAGGATAATGTAATTATCCTAAAGATCAAATATAGATCTTAGATTCTTAATTCTTGCTGATTATTTTATCTTAGAACCAGTATAGTAACCTTTCATTAGTATCATAGTTTTTGAATCCCTCTGCTATAGGATTCCTTACTTTTAATTTGGATTTTTAGTGTGAACCCTAGTTCCTTATTAGAATACTACCTTGGATTCATGATTTGAACTTCAAATTGGAGTTTGAATCCAGAATCATTAATCTTGATTCACTTACTCAAGATTTGGTTTAAGAGAGGAAAATAATAATAATTAAGTCATTAATTCATTTACTTTAAATCTTTATAGTCGTCATATGATTATGAATTAGAACTTATTAAGTTCTAATATTAACATTAAGGTCATAAATCTGAGATCTTACTCGATAGCTGGATATTGGAGATCTTAAACTTGTATCTTCTCAAAATAGTTAGGTGGGATAAAGTAGACAACAACGAATATTACATAAGTTTAGATTGAGTCTCTTGCTTATTTTGACCATGTTTGCTCCGCACACCTTGAATATTGAGCCTTGTTTCGTGAGCATAGTAGCTAAACTTAGGAAATGGATGATACATCCTAAGTTAGTATTTGAAAAGCATAGCAATCATTCAGATCTTTCAGTGCTTTCAGTTAGTAGAGTATGTCCTAGCATAGTCTGCCTCTTCAATTTTAGTTTTGTTATAGAATAGACTCATACCTAGCTCGATGGATGTCTAGGATGGATACATGTCTTATTCTATAAGTTCAACTCAGACCTAGCTCTGTGGATTCCTAGGATTGATACATATTGAACTTTCAATTCAGAGGCCCTATATGGCCTGTTTTGTTATGACAGTACTATGTCTTAGGCTTACTGCTACTTTAATTCAGTTATCAATATTTGTTCTTCTTTGCCACGTGCTTCAATGGCCTTTCTTTTAGTGCTTGACTTGCTTTGCCACATGTCTCAGTGACTTTACTTTTGCTCATGCATGTACATAGTTTACTTGTGCCATATATCTCAATAGCCTCTTTTTTTTCATGTTAATTTGTATATTTGTATATATGCTCTCATTAATTACTACTAAGATATTGGCATATTTAAGATGCTAGAATTGTATATCTATTTTCAGTACTTGTGTTCTTCCTGTTCTCAGCATGTCTCCATATGATCATAAGCATGTTAGGATCAGATTTATTTTAGTAGTTGCAGTTACTTTTGCTTTTAGCATCACCATGTTTAGTTGATATTTTTGTATGTTATTTTACATACCTGTTAATTAGCTATAAATGATTAGTTTATAGCTACCCCGTTCTTGTAGCTTGTTGCACCTTTTTAATGCTTGCATATTTAAAACCTCTAAATGTGATATCTTAAACATTCAGTTTATTTAAAGGGCCTAAAATATACTTAGACAATTATCTAATTGTAACCTTTTTTCTTTTGTTGGCTGGGGCCCTGGCATTTGTGATACTAATAAATGTCGGATTCAAAGTTGTTCATCAGTAATGCTGTAGGATTAGAGCTGATGCAGGAGGGGGATCTTTCTACTGATGCTTAGATAGATTTTCCCCTTTTTGTAGTGAAATTGAGAGACTTTACTTTCTATTAAATTCAGTTTGTAATAATTAAATTTTGAATGTATTTACTTTTTTGCATTTGATCTGGGTTGTTGTTTCTTTTACTCTTTTATACTATGTTATGCCTGTGGATGTTATATTATTCTATTTCTTGTTTCTGCCACTTTGATTTGTATTGATGTATGTTTACAGTTCTCTCACAGTAGGGTGACAAGTCCTTGGCTTAAGGCGAGTTGTGTACTACCTGACTCATTTGAGTTGGGAATTTGCCACCACCTAAAGTGGAGCACCGTACTCCATACGATTATGCTAATATCAGTATTAGTATGGCTGCGGAAAGTACGGGGACCCACAAACATTGATTTTATATAAATGATACTGAGAAGGAGAATTGGGTGGAGTACCTGTTAGGTGTCGAGAGATCATCGTGAGGTTGTTATTAGGATCCCTAAGAAAGCTTGTAAGGACTTTGATCCTAATGCTTTTCCTCCAAAAAAAAAAAAATATCCCTTAATGGTCTCGGAACCTTACCTTTTAAGATGCGATAGGTATGATAGTTGAACGGGTAAGGCTAGCGGTGATCTGATCGCCACTAAGCTCCCCCATTGGCGCATAGATACGGTGTGGGACACGCGTTGATGGCCGCTGGTCTCGATCGAGCAGCATCATCAATGCGAGCCACCCGAAAAGGATAAGGATAAGAGGGGAAGGGGTCGGGCGCGTGTATAGGATTAGGGTAGAATGAAAATAATGAAATTATATATATATATATATATATATATGTATATATATATATATATATATATATATATGTATATATATATATATATATATATAATATTATTTAAAATAGAATTTATTTAATTAGAATTTTATGATTATTTATTTCTAAAAGGAATTTTGAAAAATTACTTTTTAGCTAAATTGGGGGCAACGGACTCAAAAATATAGTCAAAATTTTAATCAGAAGTCAACTTAAATATTTCATTTTTCAATTTTCAAAAATACAATAAAATAAATTGAGAAATTTTAACTATCTCTAAAACTCATCAAAATTTCACCCTTAACTAATTTGGGTGTGAGGAACGTAATGGCGAAGTCCAATTTTTTTTAATCTGAGATTAAAATAATCTTCTTATTTTCTTGATTTTAAAAATTATCCAAAATTAGGGTTTTGTTCGTTTGAATTCCAAATTTGACCAAAACTTTGGAACTTGCTTTTAATGACTAATTTAGGCTTGGTAGAAGAGATTTGAAGTCAATTGGACTATTAAATGGTGATCAACAACCATAGATTGTTACATGGTCTTTGCAGGTGGGAAATATGTAGCTAGGAACTTCCAAGCTAAATCTTCCCAAGTGCAAATAGAATCGTTGGGCAATGAACTGAGCCAACTTGTAGCCCTACGGTTCAGCCAAAACAGGAATAGCCTAAGTATTACGGCATCATCAATGATGCCATTATATCTAAAATTATTACATATTTCCAAAAAATTAGAAATATGTGAGTTTGGATCTTCAGTTGCTAAACCCCCAAACTAATTATTTTGTACCATACTGATGGTTGATGGCTTAATTTCAAAATTGTTAGCTGCTATGTTATGCCTCACAATTACATGATGGATTCCCCTTACAGTGGGCAAGCATATTCTCTTAAAGCTCTCACTCTCTGCTCTCTTATATCCTTAGTCGGATTATCATCTATATATTTCCATTTCAATGGGATTTCCTCTCCTATGTATACAATTCAAATATTCAGCTAGAAGGAACAATTATAGCATGCACTTTCAAAAATTTAGAAAAATAAAAATTAAAGCAAACTAAATTAATAAGCTACAATTACAGTTAACAAAAATATAATTACAAAAAGTTAAGAGATTATATGCAAGATAAAGATAACTCTAAATCACTATTTACTAGCAAATTATCCTTAATACAAAGCAGTTCACCGCTCCCTAGCAATAGCACCAAGAACTTGACAAACAGTAAATACACTTCTGTGCTCGCACACAAGTGTACGCAGTCCGAAGTAATAATTGAAAGTGAGTTCTGAGATTTATCGTCCACAGGGAACAGAGTATTTTCTTACTAGGGTATATTTACTTTCAACATTGTTTAGACTAATGATATGTTATATTTTTGTTTGCTCCAATTTAATAATACAAAGTTCTTAATTCAAAAATTCAGTTTATAGAAGAAGGGAGAGTTGGGTTTTATCATGCAATTTATTAAAAGACTGGTGTAAATACTCTTATTCATCAACTTTAAATGATACTTATTCTCACACAAATTTTAATCAAGTGATAAAAGCATTCCTTAGATTGGTCCTCTAATTCTAACTATTTCACACCTAGTGCATGAGATGAACTATAGAATGTTCAATCTCTGCTCATAGACCCTTGTGTGATCAATATGGGTTAAATCCAATTTCTTGCATCTAAGTTATCAAATTTTTATTTTTAATTTCAACGATCACACAAACTTAATTCCACTCAATTAGCATCACGTGTTTCCCTCGTAATTTAGCTAAGGAAGCGAATTATTGGGAAAAATAGATTATGTCACATTCATCCACAAGCACACAATTTTTCATCTTCCTCCATTAAAATATGATGAGCTACAGAGCATAATGGGTGGCTCTTGGCTCACATGCATCAACCTCTCGACTAAACTCAAAGAATAAAGTTATTAGGCTTAAGAGCTTGTTACTGGGCTCTAAGCACTAATGCACATATTCCTAGCTTTATGTCAATTGGTGAGCTATGAAGCTTTAAGATGGTTGAGTTACCATGTTCAACTCATTACATTAATCCTATGGTGTTTACACCGAGAATTCTCGCACAGCAAATATTGTCACATATATTCGCGGCGATAACCTTTATGTGTGTCCTTAGTTTTAATATGACGAGTTGGCTGGATAGTATTTTTGTTTATAACCATTTAATTTAATAAAATATTTATCACACAACGTGCTTTCAAACAAGTTCATATCCAAACCAAAAATTGATTAAGAGTTTCATTCATTGAAAAAAATGAGTACAAACATCTTTTATCCTGAAATTAATTACATGAATCAACCCAACCCTCCCTAAGGAGGGTTTAGCCTTCCATAAAAAATGAAATACAGGAAATACAAAACAAAAAAATGAACCTTTGCATAGTTCTTGCAGCAAGAAAATCAAAGAGGAGATTAAAGGAAATACTCGGAACAGCCCTTAGTGTTCATCGGTTTCCTTCTTGCTCTCCAACCTCACCTTCTCTTAGTGTTTCCTTGAGTGTTCTTCTTGCTTCTCCTTGATGTTCACATTCTCTTTCCTTGAGTAGGGTTTCTCCTTACTCTCTTGGATGCAGTTTCAAAATTTTTAGAGTTGAGAATATCAAAGAGGCGAACCCTCTCTATGTCTTTTTCCTTGGCTTTTATAGCTACTGCTTCCAACCTCTTGAATTAATTCTGCTAATATTTTCATTTTCTTTTCTTTAATGGCTGTTTAATGAATATCCCTTTTTTTATCTTTTAATCAGAAGATTTAATGCTAATTGTGTTGATGGCAGTTGGGGAAGACAAAAGGATTTGAATTTTCTGGTCTTCCCTATGCTTAATTAAATGCTCAATTATAGCTAAAATTACGACGGGCACTACGGCGCGCTGCAGCGCCCGTGTCTCAATTTGGGACCACTACGGCGCGCTTGGGCGCGCAGTGGTTTTTCCTCAAAATATCAAGTGAATGCCCGCTCAAGTGAATGTTGAGGCCCGCTGTAGCACCCGTGTCTCGGGTTTAGGTCGTTGTGGCGCGCTGTAGTGGGTTGCTTCGAGTTATTGTAGCGCTACGGCCCACTATAGTGCCGAGCTCTCGAGTTGAGCATACTTAAGTGCGCTGTGGCGCGGGTTTCTTTAAATTTCTTCACAAGTCCTGGCCCTGTTGATCCACTGCAATACGTTATAACGTCGAGCTCTCCATTTGTATCTGATGCAGTATGCTGGAGCTCCTGAGTCTCGGGTTGAGACCGCTGCGACGCGCTGTAGCGAGGCCCCTTGAGAGTTTTGCTAAGTTCTTAGATACAGTGAGTTTCGCTGCGGCGTGCTGGAGCACTAAAGTCTAGGGTTGAGAACGCTGCGGCGCGCTGTGGCGCGCCGTAGCGATTTCCTTCCAGAATTTTTACATTTGGCTCAGATTTTGCTTTGCACATTTTTTTCCTGAAAACGCATCGAAAATGCATCAAAGTATATATTTCTATCATAAAAAATATTTTTTTTATTTAGTTATTTTGCTATAAATTCTAGCTTTATCATGAAGTATATAAATATGGCATAAATCAAAATAAAAAGTAATTAAGACTAATCAAATCCTAAATAAGTCCAAAAAGAATTATCATTTAATTATAAATTTAAATATCCAAACTTCATGCCACTTAGTCATTATGTTCTAATTAAGCATACAAGTAATCAAGGACTTTAAAATTACAATTTAGTTAAGTGCAAATCCTAATATTCACTAGTCATGCAAATTTATGATTAGGGTCTAATTAACAAAATAAAGTTCAAAAAATTATGCTACTTAACACATGCATATTATAATGCATAAGGAGTCTAAAAAAACTTAAAATGTATTTTGGCTAAGTACACATACTAATCTTCCCTAATTAAGCTATGAAGTAATCAGGTTAAATTAAAAAAATCCATTCATAAAAAGTGTGATGTTATTTTATATTCAAATTTTTTATAATTTTCTAAACAAAATGATATATAATTTCATATGATTTGAATAAGTATTCACAAAATTATACAATTAATTTATTGTGCATTTTTTCTAATTAATCCATTGAATTTTTTCAAGGAAAATAATTCCCAAAATTAGAATATATATATTTAAAACAGGCTCGGCCCATTATCAAAAGGCACGAGTCGGCTCAACTCGATGACCCTCCACTGTCTCACCACGCGGGTCACGTGTTGGCCTGACCCACACAGTGGCGTTGTTCTCCTCTCACCAACCCCCGATACTGGTCGATTAGGGTAACCCTAATCCTCCAAATTCTCTACCATTAGGCCATGCCACAACCTTAAGTTAATTGGAGCTCCATCATTATGCCGAGATGCATCGATAGAGCTCGAAATCCCCATTAGGTTTTGTCTCAAACCAGAGGCCCTAATTAAAATTTTTAGGCCTCTGGACTCTCTGTGGAGAGACAATTCTCCCTCCATAGACCACCATATCGACCGCTCTCGATCCCTACACCATCCCCAGGTTATGGAGGAGCGAAGCCCTCCATCCACTGGGTCTGGGAGTGGCCCAATCAATGGGTCCTTACTCGGACCAGTTTCTAGAGACGGCGTTAGCCCAATCGATCAATTTGATCGATCGGGGCTAACTTGCGCCTCAATAATTATTGTGTTGCGATCAACTATGTTAGGAGGTTGATTACGAATTAAAATAAGTGGAGTATTCAACCTATACGACACAATACGGCAAAGAGGGGTACTTGGTTGGGTGTATGAGGGATCCTCCCTGTGGAGAGTGGGGCACGATTGGGACAAAAATCCACAATGCTAGTACACTATGGATCATTGATATATTGATCAGAGCTGCATAATGGCTCTGATCGCCCGGATCCTAACAGTTAGATCCGAAATGATCCGAGCTGTGTGATCTGTGAGATAGATCCAACGACGGATCAACGCTCCGCGGGATTAAATCCCAACCGTATGATTAACTTGAGCGACAAAGAGATGGAGTGGGACTCTGCTGTCGCGCGACCCGGGCTCCGCAGTGGATCGCCCATGGTCTACACAATGGATTTTGGATGGGTAAATTGGTTAATGAGTATAAATGCAATTTCATATTGTGAGCGACCTTTATGTGCAATTTCTCAAATTTAATTTAAATTCAATTATGGTCTAAATGACCTCCAAAAATTCTCAAACTTGCACCCCTAGCTAATTTTTGGGTAAGCAATTCAAAAATACAATCAGATATTAGATTAGAGATCAAAATATTTTGGTTATTAATTAGGGTACCTAAATTTACCCAAATATCCGTTTGACCTAGTGAGATCCAATTGATCCCAAATTTTTAGAGTTAGATTAAAGTAACTAAATGAATGTATTATAATCATACTTACAGGTTGGTTAGCTTAGGTTAAGCTCAAAAATAACTTAAGGCTGTTACAGACTCTCCCACTTAAGAACGATGTCGTCCTTGACATCATTATTAAGAAGGGAAAAGATAACGTGAAAATTTAAGAACTAAAATTTGGAATTTAAATATACTTGGATTTTCAAAGATACTTGGATATTTCCGTTACATATTGGCATTTTTCTCCCAAGTGGATTCTTCGAGAGAGCTATTCCTCCACTAAACCTTCACCATATGGATAGAGCAATTTCTCGGCTACTTTTGAACATGAGCTAAGATCTTGATAGGCTTCTCCACATATGAAAAGTATGGCTGGAGAGAAACCACTGGAAGTTGAATTAATTGAGATGGATTGTGAAGGCATCTTCGTAATGAGGAGATATGAAATACGTTGTGAACTGCCGAGAAATCATCATGAAGCTTTAATCGATCGGCTGCAGAGCCTATATTGGCTATCACTTCAAAAGGTCAGACATAGCAAGGACTGAGCTTCCCAACTACACTAAAATGGAATACACCTTTTATAGAGCTAACCTTTAATATATGCAAAATCTCCAATCTTGAAATCTAATGGGCAATGATGGGTATCGTGATATTTACTTTAATGATCTTGCGCAGCTTTAATTCTTTACTGGATTAGCTGTACCTTTTTGTTAGTCTCATCCATAAGATTAGATACATACAACTGAACTTTGTCAGTTTTAGACCACGCTAGTAGAGGGCTGCATTTCTTGCCATATAATACTTCATATGGTGTCATACCTGGCCTGATAAATGTCATTATAGGCGAACTCTGCTAGAGGAATGTGACTTTCCTAGAAACCTTCAAAATCTAGAATACATAAATGCAAAAGGTCTTCAAGAACCAAATTAACTCTTTTTGTTTGTCCATCAGTTTGAGGATGGAAGATAGTGCTTAATGCTGTCACAATAAAAAATTATCAATCTCAGGATTCCATGCAATCTAACGATTTCTGTGATATATAGCTTCGCCAACCTTTCCACAAAATCATTTTGATGAATAGAGATAAAGTGGACTTATTTAGTTAGGCGATAAATTATTACCCAGATAGAATCGGCTCCGAATCTTGCCTTTGGTAAGCCCGTGACAAAATCCATGGATACATCGAACCATTTCCATTCAGGAATGGCCAGAGAATGAATGAGACTTCACCTTAGATGTTCCGCCTTTATGAGATTGCAAGCATTACATTTTGCGACAAATTTTGATAGGCTTTTCTTCATACCAGGCCACTAGAACGATTTTTTTAGATCCTGAAACATTTTAGCACTTCATGGATGAGCTTGATATCCTGAATCATGACCTTCGATAAGAATTTTTTGGTGCATGGACTTAGGGATCCATAAATGATTTTACTAATAAATTATAGCTCCATGCAATTGCAAATCATGTCTGTGTCCACCTTCATTATCAACTTTGAACTTCTAATAATCTTAATCTTTAGTTTGGGAGATGGAGACATCTCTATAAAAAGTGGGTTCCACTGTGCTTTTAGTTAGCATCGAGTTAGCATATCACCATGCCTTAGAATAATTTCTAATTTACGGAATGCTTCTTCAATTAAACTTTCAGCAATCATGGTACTGAGAGTAGCATGACGGTTGAGGGCATCGGCAACAATGTTAGCCTTGCCAAGATGATATTGGATATTCAGATCATAATCATTTATTAATTCTAGCCACCTTCACTAATGATTATTAAGTTCTCACTGAGTTAAAATGTATTTCAAGCTCTAATAATCGATGAATATTGAACATTAAATGCCATAAAGGTAATGCTG
This sequence comes from Gastrodia elata, assembly GCA_016760335.1. Classification (NCBI taxonomy): domain Eukaryota; kingdom Viridiplantae; phylum Streptophyta; class Magnoliopsida; order Asparagales; family Orchidaceae; genus Gastrodia; species Gastrodia elata. The sequence continues at coordinate 90,404,874 of CM028670.1, read as the reverse complement.
TCAGATTTTCAGTGAATACTATAGCTGCAAGTTCAAGATTATGAACTAGATAATTCTTCTCATGCAGTTTCAATTGACAAGACACATATGCATTCACTCTTCCTTCCTACTTCAGTACGTAACCCAAAGCTATGCCAGATGCATTCATGTAAATCTGGAAATTTAGGCCTTATTTGGGTAGGATGAGTACAGGGGTAGAAAAAAACGCATCTTTCAACAATTGAAATGCTTCCTTATATTCAGGACTCTAGACAAAATGCACAATCTTCTGAGTTAGCTTTATCAAAGGAGAGGCTAATTGAGAAAAGCCTTTCACAAACTTTTTATAATAATCAGCTAAACCCAAAAAACTTTTGATGTCAGTCATAGACATTGGTTGTGACCATTCTTGGATAGCACTAATTTTCTTTTTATCTACTCTTATATCTTGGGCATCCACAATATGACCCAGAAAAGCCACTGAGTCAAGCCAGAACTTGCACTTGGAGTACTTAGCATAGATTCGATGGTTGCGCTGTTCTTCTAATACTTCCCACAAGTGGTTTTCTTCATCTGTTTTACTCTTAGAATAAATCAGGAAATTATCGATGAAGATGATGACCAATTTATCAAGATAGGGTTTAAGAATGTGTTGCCTTAGGTCCATGAAGATGGATGGTGCTTTTGTTAAACCAAATGGAATCACTAGGAATTCATAGTGACCATAACGAGTCCTAAAAGCTATTTTCTAGACATTCAATTTTTTGACTTGCAATTGATGATAGCCTGATCACAAGTCAACCTTTGATAAAACTTTTGCTCCAAATAATTGGTCAAAGAGATCATTGATACACGGTAATGGATACTTGCTCTTGATCGTCACTTTGTTCAGCTCACAATAGTAGATACACATATGCATTGAACCAACCTTTTTATTTACAAAAAGCACTGGTGCTCCCTAAGGAAATGAACTAGGTTTGATAAGACCCTTCTCGAACAATTCTTGATGTTGTTTATTCAACTATTGCAACTCCTTAGGCGCCATGCGATAAGGAACTTTGGATAATGGTTGTGTTCTTGGAATTAATTCTATCATGAATTCAACTTCTTGGACAGGTGGAAGATCGGGTAAGTCTTCAAGAAAGACATCAGGGAATTTACATACTACTCAATTATTGGTGATGAGGGCGCCTTCTTTCTTCTCACCTAGCATTGTCACTAGGTAGGTATCACATCTTTTTTAAACTAGTTTATATGCCTTCATAGCATTGATCAATGAAGCTTGCATGCTAAATTTGCTAATGAACGTCTTAGCTTGACTTCCGCTGCCTAACGTGATCTTTTCATCTGATAGTTGATAGTAGCGATGTGCTTGCTTAGCCAGTTCATTCCCAATATTACATCAAAATTTCTAATCGGCAGTACAATCAAGTTAGCTTTAAAATTTTGCTTGCCAATAGGACTTGCTATGTTACAAAATTTTTGAGCTTGCATACAAGCCCTAGAAGGTAACCCCTATGCTGAATGAACTTGCTAAATGATAGGAAGATAGTTTAAGGGCCTTAACCTAATTTTCTGATAAAAAGGAGTAACTTGCTCCAATATCAAAAAGAATGTTGCATGGTTTGTCATTAGTCATTAAGGTGCCTATAATAACAGCAAAGATAAAAAAATTTACTTTAATCATTCAAGAGATGAGTAAATAGCATAGCATGAATTAAGAATAAATTTAAGACATACCCGATACGACGTCATTATATTTGGGTGTAGAAGTAGGAGTTAACATATCAACTCTTGCTGGAGAAGCGGGTTAATGGTTCTGAGGTCCACCGCCTTGACGGTTTTAGGCCGTAACAAGAGTCGATGCATCCCTGGGGGGCTGCAGAAGATATTGGAGGTGGCATCATAGCTAAAGCAGTATCTTGGTTATTTAGTGGCTAGGGGAGGAACACTTGGTCACACTTGGAATGGGTGATAAGCACCCCATCAATAGTCTTCTTAGCATCGTGATTATATAAACGATGGCCAGGGCAACCACAAGTGTAACAAACATCCCTAATGGTAACACTTCCCATAAGGATGATGGTGCTTGCACTCAAAGGCCTCAGCTTGCAGTTGACCGGCCTCAAGATTGAATACTTTCGCCACTTTCTGGTGACAAAAGGTTTCCCTCCTATAAGGCGTGAAGTGAGCTTTCCTTTTGCGGTCCATTTGACCTTGAAAATGCTCTTGCATATGAGCTACTTCCACTAATTCGGAGAAGTTCTTGAACTGATGGGAGACCAAATGAGCTCAGATTGAGTCTCTTAGTCCCCTCAGAAACTAGTTGTATCTTGAAGCTTCAGACCTAACCAGGTCTAGAGTAAAATGGGATAATCACCAAAATTCATGTTCATAATCTGAAATAGACCTCCCACCCTAGGAGAGGTTAAGTATCTCATCTTCTAGGATGGTTTGGGTGGATGCTGGGATAAATGAAGATCTGAATGCTTTGATGAATAGGTGCCATGAAATATCTTCAAGCTCATATTTAGTGAACTTGGTATTTCTTTTATTTTCCCACCAATACTCTGCTTCATCCTAAAACAGGTGGGTGACCAAGCGAATAGCTTCAACATTCAGGAACTTTATGCTTGCCATATTCCTTTTGGCTAACTTAAGCTAACTAATCGTGTCCATTAGGTTTAGTGCCCCTATAACAACCCTAATGTTGTACCCATTAATTAGTTGCCAAATCAACTTCTTTTCCATTCTAATGCTCTTATAATATCGTTAAGAGCCTCCACCTCAAGTTTGGTGCAATTTGGAGATCATTTGAGATTTTCTAATATTCCTGATTTTTTTGATAATTTTGAGAATGGCTATTTTATTTCTTATAATCAAAATTATAATCCTCTATTGGACTCATCACTCTCAAATTAGCTAGGGGTAGTATTCTGGGAGTATTAGGAAATCATTAACTTTTTCTCAATTATTTTAATAATATTTAATACTTAAAATATTGAGATAATTAAATTGACCTTTCGTCAAAAATTCGATTATATTTTTGAGTTTCACACCCCTAAATTAGGTTAGGGTGAAAATTTTGGATTTTTTTGAGTTCGTTTGATTATTTAAATTTGAGTAATTAAATTAATAAATTAATTAATTAAATAAATGCTTAATTTAAATTATTTAAATATGTATAAATAAATTATTTCCTAACGGCTATTTTGGACCACATGGATCCTAAGCGCGAGTCCAACATACGGGACACCCGCACGAATCCATCTGGGTCGTTGAGCGTTGTTTTAGGTAAATCTAACAGTTTTGCTTCGAGCTGCGGGATCTGACCGTCGGATCGAGATTCTGATCCAACGGTCCAGAATTGTTTCTATACGCTTTCATCCTCGCACACAGTCATGGGCCACAGAGGTTGGGTGGGCATACGATGAATCTTCTTATTTATAGCAATACCCCTCAATTCTTCTCTCTACTCTCATTTCTTTTCACCTAAGCTAATTTCTGTCTATTAAGGAGCTGAAGGATCCCTCGTTCGTCTGTTGGAGTTGCTTCTTGGGAGCCTGTCGAAACCCTAAAAGGTCGATGGAAAAGAAAACTTTGCAAGATTCAAGGTACCGATCCATTTAACTTTCTCCAAAATTGATTTTGCCTAACCATATTTCAAGCCTGGTATTGTTGATTCGAGCCTCGATCGGGCTCAATCGAGGCCAATCAAGCCTAGGCTTCGCAAACCATCCACAGTGGATGATCGGGATCGCCTAGGTTCTGCCCATATGAACCTAGGTCATCACCTCGTCAACGCCACCTTCGACCCCATGACCAGATCCTAGGTCCATCGGGTCGGCCTTGGCGAGACCTGCACGCCGATGTGTGGGTCTCGTCGGGTGACCTCCTGAGTCAGTCGGGAGATCAAGCCCTAATCAGGACAACGCGGCTTAGACCGGGCACACCGTAGTCCGGATATCCTTGCTGAACCAGGATCAGTTTGTTTGTGAGCCGCACCATGGATCGACACGCGACACCCGATCAGGGATGACGCATGGATCCGTTGTCTTTATGGATTTCGAGTCCGCCTCATTTTCTGCGTCTCTCATTTTTGGTGTTGCGCTGAATCTCGAGGCGTCTGCCTCACCGTCCTCCGTGCCTGCATGGAATTTGGTGTCGAGCAGTTATCTGCTGTGATAGAATTAAGTAAATGATTAGAAATTATTTGTTAATGATTAATTAATGTAAATTTCATTTGCTTGTTTTTTCCAAATTACATAACAAATTTATACAAATTTATATATCATTTCAATTAGAAAAATTAGATAAACATAATCACATAACGTAATTTAAGTTTTGAACCTAATTTTTGAAATGACTTTTTCACCATAATTAGGAGTTCTCCAAACCTTAAAATTCAATGTTGTCCGATTTTGACCTACTTAGTATTATTCTTCTCCTTATGCAATAATAATTTTATATTTTCTTACATTATTTCATTTGGACAGTAATTGGATATTTTAGGTATTTTACTCCTCAAATTAGTTAATTTTAAAATTTTATAATTTCATAACATACTTGTTTTAGGTATTTAAATCATATGACATCAAATTTGCCTCATTTCTTTTACTTCCCATATAATTTTAATTGTATATTTGAGACTTGATTTTTTTTATAAATTTGATGCTTGAGTATTTAGCAAAATCATTGATTTGATTTTCAATCTTAAAAGTGATACTATGTAATTGATTTTGTAACTTGATTTTGTAGTGATCTTTAAGACTTAGTAATGCACCCAATTAATCTAGTTAACCTTAAAATGCATGTGATTGTAGGTTATCAACTTATTAGGACTAGATCTTAATAAGTAATAAGATCTTAGCTCACTTTTTCCTTAGTTCTTAATCCTCATTTAAGCTCTCTAAGAATTTGAATTAGAAGTCCTTAGCTCATTAGTATTGTAGTGCCCCGTCCCGTCGCAGCGCGCAAAAGAGTTAACAATTGGCGGCGGAATAGTGCGTTACTCGAGAAGCATTGCTGAACCTCCCTGAATAACTACTGAATAATGAGCTGCTTGGCCAATATTTAAGATAAGCATAAAGCCTTATCTTAAGTATTAGACAATATAGTATATACATTAGATTATGAGTGAAATATGAGGAATCCAATATATATAAGTATAATAGTATTTTCAATATGCTAATCACATCATAATACAAAATATAAATAATAAGAAATACAAAGAGCAAAAGTTAAAGCATGCATTCAAATCATTCATCATAGAAGATAGTAAATCATTCATCTCAGAAAAAAAAAAAAAAAAAAAAAAAAAAGATAAAGATAAGTTGAGCTGACTAATGCTCTACCAATTCCTACTGGTCTTCTGGGAAGCCTCCAATGTTAGCTACTCAAACTGCTCAGGATCTGGCAAATTACCAGATCTCAAAAGTATCATATGTTAAACAATAAGTCTAATACATCAAAAAGCTAATCTAAATAGTTATAGTTATCTAAAGTTTAACCTTAAGTAATAAAGTAATACTGCAGAAAAGCATTAAAATAGTTGATAGATATAAAATTATACAAAACTGAAGTAATGTAAAACAATAAACTAAAATAAAATAAAATACTGAGCTGAAATCTATAAAATATTGAAATGAGAAAAGTACTAAATCAAATTATGTTGTATGTCACTGTGTATGCATCTGAATATTCCACTAATTTATGTCACAATTATGTACTTGGTACTACATGCACCCAAAAGAAATCTTAATAGCAATGATGCATGTTGCATCCAATAGGTCCTACCAATATTAATGCATATTGCATCCCATAGTTCACAATGCTCTTGATGCTTATGCTTATGCAATTATGCCAATACTTTTCAATTCAATATGATGCTTAAAAATACAAAAAATAATCAAAGAGCAATGATCAAATTCAACATTTATTAGGTTTTCATATTCATCTTAACAAGCTCACATACTATATTTAGAAGTTACCCATAAACCACTATAATCGTATTCTCAACTTCATAAACTATCATATAATGGAAGTACATGTACATGTAGTAAGTACTTTAAAAAATAAACTTGAATTTCTTAATTTTTTTAACTGCAATTATCAATGCGCACAAAAATAAGGGGATGAAATCCTTTTATAGTTTATTATCTCAAACTAAGATATTCAATACTCTAATTGATACATTACTTTGAGTACATTCTATAAATGTAGCTTAAATCAATTTGTTTGTTTAACTGTATTTATCAATGAGCATAAAAAAATGGGGACGAAACCTTTTTACAGTTTATTCTCTCAAACTAAAAGGTTCAATACTTTAATTAAACATACTATAAAAGTGAGAAGTTTGTCCTAAACTGAACTGCACTTATTTAGGATAAATCAACTAATTTTATGTCATGTTAGATTAAATTAGTCATATGGACATGTACTAAAACTTTCATAAGATAATACTAATATTATCATTCCTAAATTGACTAATTTAAAATCCATGGAATGTCAGATTACATGAATCCACACTCTATTACGGTGAGTCCTACTCAAAGGTTCCATGGATGTGACATAAAAGTCACTCAACTTAGGATACTATGACAAGGAAGAATCTCTTTCTAGAGTCTTTAGGTTATTCTACCACATGAATCTAAGATCATAGTCTAAGGATCTTAAGGCTTCATTTAAGCTTCTACTTCAAAAGTAGATAATAAGCTTTTTCTACCTCAGTAGTTCATCTATTTGAAGGTTTAGCAATTGATTGAATTAAACCATTAATAATTCAGTCTTAACTCTCTAAGCGCTGAAATGTACAAGTATAATCTAAGTTATAGGATTCATTTTAAAATTTCAAGCCTTAATACAATAAGCTGGGTTATACAAATTAGATGGGTAAACCCAGCTGGTTCTAGCCTATACTATAATTATGAGGTACAATCATATGAATTATTAGGAATTGATCATTTCATAAATCAATCTTATTTTTAAATTCAGTTTATGCTAATGATCTTTTTTATGAGAAAATCAAAGATCTAAATATTAGATTCAGATGATCAATCATAAGAGTTTGTTATAAACCTAAGTGTTTCTAATTTAATGGTTTAAGATCAAATGGCAAATCAACAATCATTATTGGAGTTATGCAAATTCTTAGTATCCAAATCAAGTGCCTTATTTACTGATCAAGATTTAAGTCTTAATCTAACCAAGCTAGGGTTTAACTCCCAACTTGACCAAATTAAGATTAATTACATAATTATTAATCAATTTAAAAAAAATTAGTAACCTTATTATCCATTATTGATGTCCAATTTCAAATCAATTCAATTAATGATTTAATTAAGCACTTCTTTAAGATTCATTAAGCTTTAATTATTGATAAATGTCAAATCAATTATTCAAGTGTCCAAATCAAAGTTAGGATTTTTTAACATGCATACTACTATTAATGCAGCATATAAATATTATCTTACTAAAAAACATGAAGTAATTAAAGCTAAAAATTACAATAATTACTATTTGGCACAAAATATTCAAATGAATTCTTTAGAAAATTAGAACATATCATTTAGGATAAGAGGTAGATTTCATATTTAATATCATCTCTACATTTACACAATGCATGATTCTACTAAATCTAATTTATATTTTGATATATTTTTACATATTTAGGGTTCTAGAGTCATAAAAATGCAAAAAATATATAATTTGGGCAAAACTAGGCAGTTCTGCGCGCTGCGGTGCCAGCCAACCTAAGACTTGGGCGCTACGACGCACTGTAGCACCCCTGGCCGAGATCCAGGCACTATGGCACATTGTGGCACCAGTCAATCCAAGACTCGGGCGCTATGGCGTGCTGCAGCTTTTTTGGACATTGCGGCGCGCTACGGCGCTGGATTTCTCGAGACGCAAGCGCTACAGTGCGGGAGCACTTTCAGGCGCTGCGGTGTGCTACAGCGCCATAATTCCCGAGATGCGGGCGCTGTGGGGCGCTGCAGCGCTTTCAGGCACCGCAAGCACTGCGGCGCGCTACGACTCCAGAATTCACGAGATGCGGGCGCTACGGCGCGCTGTAGCACTCCCTGGCCGAAAGTTAGGCTCTACGGCGCACTATAGTGCTCGGCGGTGATTTGGCTGAACGAAAAATGGACAAGTCCTCTTTTTGCACTCAAATACTCTCGATTTAGGGCACCTCAAGTGCGGTACCATATACATATAGAAAGATCTTTTGAAGACCTTTTAATTTATACTAAAATCAACATAAATGGATTATTCTAATGAGCAAATAATGATTCCCTAGCTACGGGTGTACAAAATCTTATAGCTTTTGACTACATTTTAATGGATGAAATGAGCTTCAATCGGACTCATTTGAGTCTAATTGAAGCTTGAAGATCAAACTTAGACTCCATACAATAGCTACTTGAAATACCATTTCACAAATGCTTTGATTAAACAAACTAATGGAAAGAGTAGCACATGGAGAATGCAAGAAAGAGGTACAAGGAAAGTTACAGCAAATTGGTACTTGAGCTTAAAAATAAAATGAGACAGAGTTATTCAAGAGCTTCTTCAGCTGCTAGTAAGAGGAGGAAGAAAGCTGAAGTTTTCTTCAGGAGCCTAAGGAGGAGAAGGAGCTTCAATTATTGGCCAAATGGAAGGAGGAGTGCTAAGGGAAGTAGCTTTAAGAAGGATGAAGGCATGGCTCCATCCTGAGCTCTCCCATCAGTAGCATGGAGGAGAAGGGGGCCTCTTATGTGTGCCAGAAGGGGAAGATAGGGGCACCGAACGGGACGAAGGGGGAGTGGGTCCTAAACGTAGGGGAAAATGGAGAAAATTTGCATTTTCTTAAATATTTTTTAAATTTCTTTAATTAACACATTTTAGTAATTAAAATTAGATCGATAAATGATCTCCAAATAATCTTAAAAATTCACTCCTAGTTAATTTGGGGGTGAGAAACTCAACGGTAAAGTTGGATTTTAACTTTGATGTTATTTAATTATTATATTTTTGGGTATTTAAATACATTAAAATATTCGCAAAAATCTAACGACTTCCAAACACCTCCAAAACATCACCCCTATCTAATTTGGGGATGACGAGCGCAATGGCAAAATCAAATTTTGATTTTAAGGTCAAATTAGATATCTCAATTTTCTAATTAATTAAATATTATTAAAATAATCTAAAAATTGTTTCAGCTCTGAATTGCTCCAAATCTTCAAGAATTTATTCTAATGACTAAAGAAACCTAATGGAATGATAATTATGCTAAGTAACAACTTAGGGATATTGCAGATAGTTTAGAAATCCTATAAATATCATTGTCCTACAACCTATAGTAAACATAGAACTTGTAGTTAATGATCCTTCATCTTCCATTACACTTAGATTCTTCAAATTACTTTATCTTAGCTAGATTATTGATTAATTTGGATAAATCCTTTCAATTGCATCCTAGTTAGATGAGTTTAGTAAGTAAAATCTTAACTTCTACTTCCTTAAGGATTGTAATCCATTAGCCGTATATTCTCTACTAACTCCATAAACTTTGAATCTAGTAACCTATACTAATTTTGTGGTTTATGATAAGTGTAGGATTAGTTCCATTTTGCATTAATATACTTACAAATTATTTTATTATTCCATAAAATAAATCAAACCATTACTTTCCAAAACTTCAATCACTTATATTATTACTTACAATTAACTTGAGATTAAAATCTCTAAGTCAATTTGGAGCTTAATTAGTTCGAATCATTGAATTAGATCATTAAAATTAGATAACAATAGATATCATATAGTTTAAAATTACTTGTTTTTCTTAAATGCAAGCTTTGCATTAAGATTATATCCTTGAACATACATATAAGATATTGTGCATAAATAAAACATTCTTAATAAAACATAGGGGTCCTTATTGGTGATGGCCAAGGGCAGGCTTAGGGGAGATATAAGGAAATCTCATATTCTCAAAGGATGAATGTGAGTATTTATTTTCTTTTTAAAACTATTTTCCTTACTAGTTAGGAAGATGTGCTTAACTCCTTGCTCGTTCTGTAATTTTGTCAGCGGAATAAAAAATTAAAATAACTTCAACAAACTACATATTTGGGTCATCATAATCTTATTAATTATGTGTACTCATCATAGCCTTTGAGTTATACTTGCTTTTCATAGTCCTAGACTATGTATTTTTAACCCAAGAGGCTAAGGTTTTTTCTTTTATTTTCCTTACTCTGCACTTTTATTTTCTATATTATATTTTACTTACTTATAGTTTTACTTCCATGTAGTGTATGTTATTTAATTACATTTTATGCTTCACTACTTTTCTTTGCCTAACTTAGCATCATTATTCATTGGACATATATATGTTTCTATTTTATATTCACATTAGTAGTTTTTAACCTTATTAGGATGCTTTTTCCCTTACTTGTTACTGCAGGTTAGAACAAACCTACTTGGGTGTTTATACTATTTTTTTATTTATTGTTCTTCTTTATAGTTACTTTTTTTCTCCTTACTTTCATGCTTTCATACTCCACTATAAATTTTAATTATAAATTGTATATATGATATCCAAATGAACTTTAATAAAATTTAGCCAATCTTAAAATGTACTTAGACTATTTAGTCTAACTACTTTTTTTTTTCTTGGTTGTGCTCTACCGTATTTTAAATACCAAAATTATGGTAGATCAGGAGCTTTTTCAGAACAATGGAGCTAAACCTAGTGCTGGCCATTAGTACTTCAAAGGCTTATTTTTGCTTCCGCATTTATTTCCATCTACTGATTTTATGAGAGAGAGTGAACTTTACTTATTTGCTCTTTATTTCAAGTTTATAATAATTTAAATTCTACAATATTCTTACTTATTCTGTGATGAATTTTACTTTCATATTTAAATTGCTTAGACTTGATAAGTGGGTGAATGTATATATCTCCTTCATACATGTAAACTTCTATTAGCATGTAATTTTATTTCTCCTCTATTTATACTTGCAATTATTTCAAATTTCCTACTTTTTTATTTTCAACTTTCCTCTTCTTCCATTTCATCTTTTAACTCAATGCCCTCACAAAAATTCTTGACATAGCACTCAATAGTTGGGTTGATTTCCTTCCAACCCAGTATTAAGCATTGTGGTAGTAGTGCTCCATTATTGGATTAGTTTTCAAATCTAATATTGGGGTCGCTGCATCCCCATTGAAGGTGGGTGTGTTGAGACACAAAAAGCTATGAAAAAAACAATCTATAAAGAAATGCAGTGCATATGGGGTTATCATATGACATGAGGTGCTAATAGTTTAAGATGAGAGCACGAGTTTCTTGTGCTTGTTACGCATTGCTCTCAATCAAGGTCTTCATCAGACAGGCCAGCGAGCCAACATCATCAGGTCCGTTAGATGGCAAGACCGTGTTCTTAATCAGGGCTGGAACATAAGGGAATCCTGGATTTAAGACTGCAATATCCAAAGATACAAATTTAGGGAATATAACAAGATTCACTATTTCTTTCAATTATTACTTCTCAAAGGAGAAGTTGTAAGGGTATGCATAAACAATAAATTGATATAAAAGATGAATACAAAAATCTATGAATATGATCAACTGCAAAATTTTGCTATAAAAGTAGTACAAAATTCATCATACGTGGCTTCTAAATGCTTCCTCTCTAGCTCTTGGTATGTCCAGCGCCACCACCTTTTAGCTTATCCGCCAAGTATAGCTCCCAAAATCTGAAGACAATAGCTATCTGGACATGCGGTCTCCCTGAATGCAGTAGTCACCCGAGCTAGCCACTCTCTGGCAAGAATTAAAGTGTGGACATACTAGCATCTTGTCGAGTACTTCTACTCCCCTAGGAGATACTCCACTAATGGTTCTTCCATACACCATGCCGTCCTGGTGATCATCAGTCCAGTAGTCATTGAAGAGCCTAAGGAAATGGATAACTCCATATCGCTAACACTCCATTTCCTATTAGTTATAATTAAATATCAATTCTGATTATTACTTATGCATATTTCACTTTAAATACATTTTACTTCTTTAAGGTTCGTTCAGATCCTAAGATGTCCTTTTACATATATTTTTAATTTTTATTTTTGAGATTCAACTTGATGAACTATGGATGCTGCTTTTCCTACGCTTAGTAATTGTGATCATATCTGCTCTAGAGAATAGATCATAAAGGAGATAGGAACACTCTCCTTATCTGACACTTTAAGATACTGCTCTGATACAACTGTAACGCCCTGTCTCGTCACCGCATGCAAATGTGGTAATTATTTAAACAATTGGTGGTGGAACGGTGCGTTACTTGGGAAGGACTGTTGAACCTCCCCAAATATATGCTTATTTAACTGAATTGCTGAAACTCAACCCCAAAAGATAGCTGAGTACTAATCCTTAAGATAAGTATATAATTCCTATCTTAAGTATTAGGTACAGTACTTATGTACATTGGATTATAAGTGGAGATGAAATAAGAATCCAATATATATAAGTATTAGTATTTTATATAAGTTGATCATATCACAATATTAAGTATAAGTAGTAGAAACACAGAGTACAGAAGCTTAAGCATACATTTAGAATATTCATCACAGAAGCTAAGTAAAATATTAATCTCAAAAAAGAAAAGAAAATACATCTAAAATTTAATTATTACAAACAGTTTACTTAAATGACAGGCTGAAAATAGTCTCTCAGCTCAATTGAAAATAAACAAATGCAAAAAAGTAAATGCTGATGTTGATTTCATTAATCATCCATGATCTTCTCCTGGATCTTCTGCAAAACCTTCTGAGGGTGCTCTTCAAACTGATCTGCATCTAGCAAATTATAAGATCACAAAAGTACCATGTGTTAGATAATGAGTCTAACACATTTAAAGCTATCATAAATAGTTATAGTTATCTAAGGTATAACATTTAGTAAACAATTTAAACAAAACTATAAAAAATAATATTAAAATAGCTAAAAGTTCCAAAATAATACAAACTGAAAGTAAAGAAAAATAGTAGCTGAAAACCAAATGTTAAAAATAGTGAAAATAGTAAGGAATCTGTGACTGAGTGAATACTGAAATAAAGTTATGATATATGCCACTGAATATATATATTTGCATCTGAATATTCCATAGAACTATATGTCGCAAGTATGCCAGACTCGATGTCACAAGACATCCCACAGATTCCCAGGTGAGTGAATGCTTTGATAACAGATCCTAGGTGAGCACACCGCTTCGCTAATATTGATATGATTTGTGCATTTATGATATTCCAAGGCTTTAATAACTATATTCTTTTAAATCATTAAAATCTATAAATCAAACAAAACTATGTATTAAATCTATTTATCTCCATTATGCAGAATTTATCTAAATGAATTCTGACTCCTAGCCCTTTGTATGTCCAGCGCCACCACCATTTAGCTTATCCGCCAAGTATAGCTCCCAAAATCTGAAGACAATAGTTGTCTGGAGATGTGGTCTCCCTGAATGCAGTAGTCACCCGAGCTAGCCACTCTCTGGCAAGAATTAGGAGACTAGTTCCTTGAAAGTGTGGACATATTAGCATCTTGTCGAGTACTTCTACTCCCCTAAGAGATACTCCACTAATGGTTCTTCCATACACTCAGGACCTTTAATAACCAAAAGAAATCCTTTAACCTAGGTTGTGCAAAAGTGAATTCTATAGTTTGTAAGTTATGAGGTTTTTAGAATATAAATATTATTAAATAACTTGGTCAATTATAGTATTATCATTAAGATAGGATTTTCAATTGTAATCTTATAACTATATCTATAAATTATTTTGTCACCTAAATAAGACTTTAATCAAATTCACTATTTTCAAAACCTCATGAATTATTTATATTATGTATTAATTGACTAAAATATTTGATGAATGTCCAAGTCAATTGAGGGACTTGATAAGCCCCAATTATTATAATAGACAACTAATGCAAAAAATAGTGTATACCACATGGTTTACAATAAATTTGAAATTCTTGAATGCTACAACGCATTGAGACTAAATCCTTGAAAATATTCATTAAGACATTTTGCACAAAATTAAATATTAAATATTATATTGAGGGATTTCATATGGTAGATTATGTTTTGCAATTATTATTGAGCTAGGGATGGCTATTGAGTGATCTAGAGACTGCACATATCCTATGAGGGGGCATGTGTGTGTGTGTTTGCAGAAGACCTCACTTTTATTATTGTTGAGCATACGTGCTTGACTTCTCACTTATTTTGTATAATACTCACATAACATAATACATATGTAAACATAATAAAATAATATAAAATTGCATTTCTCACATTTTGAATGTTTACTAAAGTCTTATATTTATATTTTTCAAATTATTTAGTTCATGAGATTGAATTTATCTAACTTACTTTACTGCATCAATTTACTATGTAGCTTTACTTATAGTTTGTGAGTGTAGATTTTTATATATGTTACTTACATATTTCTCTACACTACTTTTACTTTTACTATTAATTAGCATCTATTTTATTTGGACATATAGATGCTCTCTCTACTTGCTTAGATACACTTAAAAGTTGCATGCTATCCATAAATACCTTATTAATTATTTGATGCAGAATTGAGCAGTCTATTATGAGTAATATGTTACATACCTTATAGCTTTTGATATTGTTTATACTTTATGTTCACTTCCTCGCATTATGCTCCGCTTTTATAAAATTGTAAACAATTATTGTGATATCCGCCAAATCAAAATAATATTATTAAACTCTTAAATTGTTCTTAAAACTTTTTAAAGTCTAACCACTTGCTTCTTTTTGTTGATTGTATCCTACCGTATTTTAAACTAAATAGGTATATCAGGAGCTTGAATCAGATTTTGTGCCTAAGAAAGAACCTATGTTGTAGAATATTCCTTGAAGACTACAGTTGCATTATGTGAGGATAAGAGATTATATTACTTAGTTTATATTATGGATTTATCTGTGGATGTATTTCTTTATTTCTTGCGATGACTTCAATCTTTCTTTTATATTATGCATGACTCTATAATCTGGATGTTAGTTACTTATACATTGGATGTTGGTTTTCTTTCTACCCTTAGATTCGCAAATAAAGATAGTACATAATAGTGAATTAGTATATATTAATCCAGTATTAAGTACTATCGTAATGCTCGCTATTATGTTAAATTACCTAATCTAATAATAGAGCATTATATAGAATAACTACAAAATCTGAATAAGAAGTATGTTTGTATCACTTTGAATGAGGTAGAATTAATCTTTCTACCTTGATCATAATGTTGATTTCCAATATTTGAATTATAAGAAAAATAGCTAATGGTTTAAAAATGGTTTTTGATTTCTATGGTGATTGATTTAAGTAACCAATTCTGAGAGTATCTATATAGATTGGATATAAAGTATATGTATTACTCCTATCGAGGTCGAATTAATATTTTGTACTTAAGCACATAGTTGATTAGTTTTATTATATATATGTAACAACCCTAAGTTGTTCTCATGTTTAAGATAGGTCTAATCAAGTCTTAATTCTTATTCCATTAGATTCTAACTATCATTAGGACTTAACTCTAAAAAGTTGGGATCTATTAGAGCTCATTTGAATTAATTGGTTATTTAATCGATTTATTGACCTAGAAAATTAACTAAATTAAATTAATCACTTATTTTATTTTTGAATTTCTCACACCCAAATTAACTAAAGGTGAAATTTTAAAAATTATTGAAGATCATTTGATCCTAAATTAGATTTGATTTAAATTAATTCAATTGCTAAATATGGCTAATCAAAATCCATAATTGCATAATCAACCCTCCAACGGTTCACTAACACCCGGATCTGCTGTGCATTCAACGAGCGATCCGTTGTGGGGATCATCCTACGCAACAACCAGCCCTCAAGCGCCATCCAATCGTTCAGACAACCAATCCAACGGCTTTGATCCAACCCTTCCCGATCCAGCCTCTGGCCGTAGGATCCTAAGTAGGATCGGACAGCCAGAACTTAAGAATGCATTGTGGATCATCTTTCTCACATTCCCAATTGCGCCCAACAACATCCTGACCGACTGCCACGCTAACAGTGTGGGGGATATTCCCTGTCCCCACTCCCCTCTATGCCTCAACAGTCTAGGGGCCTGTTCTTCCAGGTCTGCCCTCAATGGGTCGAGCCCAATATCAACTCCTCGGGCTGGCCATGGGAGGCCAGCACGACCTCCCCTGGAGATTTCTTCAAAAGTTCCTTTGCTCACTAAGGAACTCTTCTGAAATCCAATTGCCCTCTGCTTACTCCGTCTTGCATTCTTCTCTTTCTAACAAGTTAGCCTCCAGCGAGCTCCAGTCGTCCTCCCTGATGCTACAGTGGGTTTGGCTTGGTGTTCAAGTTCTCAGTTGATCACTAAAGTTCGAGTTCAGTCCCTCAAATCCAATGGAACCCTCTCAGCATCCATCCAAATCCTTCAGCCAGGTACTCTTCCTTCCTTGAGCCAATCAGGCTCAATCAATGCCTATTTGCCTACGAATTACCTACTGTGATGTTTGTACATTGGTGAAGATCGCAATGTTGTTAGGATTAAGCGTTAGCCAGGGCTTGGCAGCATCCCCACAATAAACCCTAGAATCATGTTTAGGGCGAATAGGGTCCCGGCGTCTCCAGTATTATCGCAAGGATGCGCAAAAGACACGCATCGGTTCAAGGAGCGTGTAGCGATCAAAATTGAACAATAGCGTGGATTCAACAAGCGGAATTTAGGTGGTGACCCTAACCCTAATCTCAGCCTGCGTTGGGAAGGGTTGAGGGTGGAGAAAAACAATCGGGTCATATAAATATAAATATATGTGTGTGGAAATTCACTCAAACTTCACTTTTAAAAACATTATAATTTGCCCTTAACCTTCCAAAATAGTACTTAAAGTATCATCAAGCTCAATTCACCCTTGTACATCTTACTTTCTGAATTCTCTCATGCCTTGTTGTACTACTGACTATATCTTTTAAATACCATGGGATAAAACATATCATAGAAGAGCCACTTAAACTTGTTCCAAATATACCTGATTTTAACGTTGATCTGACCATTCCAACATGAAAAAGTGGAATAAGTCAATTGTAGCCTGGCATAATTGACTCAATCCCATATGGAAAATCTTGAATTTCAAAGCAGGTCTCCAGTGATGCTTCATCATATATCGACAAACTAATCTTTAATTGAGGTATTATATTAATAATTTTTTTCTGGGTTCTTTTTGTCCACATCATCATAAGAACTACTTTTGTTGCTACCAGTTTCATATTGATATTCGGTACTCAATTGAGAAAAGTCATACTTAGCATTGAATAAATTTCATTAACCTATAAGCAAAATCTAAGAGAACTTACCTATAAGCAATTTGAAGGAACCATATCCAATTGAATAAATTTCATTAACCTATAAGCAAAATCTAAGAGAACTTACCTATAAGCAATTTGAAGGCGCCTGAGAGGAAGCACAACTGGCACTTTAATCATCATTAGTTTTTCACACGAGTGCATAGAAGCACAATGGAAGACTGCAGAATAGTTTTTGTTATAGTTTCTCAGTAAATTTTATGCCTTGAAATTGTAACTAGATAGCACAATGGAAGACTGCAGAAACTCAAGAGTGATTGTAGCTACATTTTGTAGGAAAATAATGTGTTTATCATCAAAGCAGAAAATGATCATATTCTACGATAGTAACACACTGAGGATCACGGATCAAAATGAAATTTCCAGCACAAATTCTCCACAATCCTTCCGCCAAAAATAAATTACTAATGCATAATCCTAAAAAAGGCAAAAAAGGGAAAGGCCAGCATCTCTGGATCAAGCATCGGCAGAGAGTTGGGCCTATCTATCCACCCTGCCACCTACAAACCCCTTCACGAAGGCACCAACGATCTGACTCTGCAAATCAAGCATCATCTCCGTCCGCTTGAGCTCCATCTCCATCCTCATCCTCTCCGTCTCCCTGGCCATGTCGATCTTCATCCGTTCGACCCTCATAAGCCCATCTCCCACCGTTCTCAGGGCTGAGATCATCCCCCCCACAGCGTCTTCATCCCTCACCTGCTTCTCCAGCCTCTTTCTCTCCAGCCTGCGCCTCATCTCCTCTGCAAAAGGCCTTACGGCCCGTTCGGAAGAAGAAGGGTTCACGATGGTGGAACGTAGAGCTTTGGGAACCTTGAATCGGAACCCTTTGGGAGCAGGGCGGTCGAGGGATTCCATGAGGGAGAAGAAGGGCCAGCGGGAAGAAGGGCGGAGGTGCTCTGATCGAAATCGCTTGCGGAGTTTCTCCACCTTATGGCGGCACTGAACGGAGGTCTTGGGGGTGGAAGAAGGGAGGCTGGAGCAGCGGCGGGTGACATCGCCGGCGACGTCTTCCCAGTCGCCGGCGCGGAGGTTGGAGAGGCGGAGGGAGTGCCACTTGGCGCGATAGGATTGGATGAGGGCTAGGGTTTCGTCGTGCGACCAGCAAGGGGGAGGGAGCCCGCGGCGGGAAGGAGGAGATACCGGCGTGGATTCGACGCCGGAGACGGAGACGATGCCGGCAGGGGACGCCATGATGGAGAGGAGGGGAAGAGGGATTTAGGGCTGAGATCTGTGCTTGGCTGTAGGGTTTTATAGTGGAGCGGGGCGGGATCGGGTGACCGCCCGCCAAAGGGTCGTGTGCGGTGCCGAGAGCGCGGTTGTAGGGGTCGTGGGCGGCCTATCCCGCCCACCAACTCCAGCGCGGCGCGGCGGGCGGTGAGTTGACCGCATCGGTGGAATGCGTGGCTGCGCCTCTCTTGTCTGTTTAAAGACGCCTCCTCAAGTTTTATTTTTTTGTACATAATTGGTGAAAAAATTACACTATAGTAAAAGAATAAATTATTTAAAAAAATTATTTTAATTACTCAAAAAATATATTATATAGTTACACATAGAATATCATATTACTGAAAAATATAATTCTTTCATAAAAAATAAATAAATAATTTGATAAAAATTGGATATTACAAAAATTAAATATATTTACTGATATTTCATAAGAAATTTTGAATTTTATTAAGTATAAATAATATATTGGCTTAGTGTTATCTCAACTATATTTTAAAAATAATTTGTATTATTTAAAAAAATATAAGGGATTTTTTTCTTATACTGATGTATTAATCTATTTTTATTTTATATGTTGCTCCAATAACATCCAAAATGATTAAAATGTGTAAATATAGAAAATATTTTTGTTAATTTTTTGTCACTTTAGTTTTTCCTTTTTATTATAAGCATTTGATATATATATATATATATATATATAATTTTTTTTTTATGTGTGATCAGTAGAATTTGAACATATGATCTGAAATAACAAATTATGTATCTGAAGACTACAATATCATAGCATCGATATTTTATTAAGTTATCATATAATTATATAGGTTATATCATTTTTATTTTTGTTTAAGAAATTAAATAAGATATTATTTTTATTCAGTTAAAGATTTGTAATGTTAAGCTAAGAAATATAAAATATTATATGTTAAATAAATTAAGAATTGTTATCAATTTTTTTATTAAAAAAAAATGATTAAATAATCCAAGAGATAAAATTAAAGAATAAAATTAATAAAGGTATTTTAATAAGATTTAGTGAGGCTGAGTCAAAAATGTGTAAAAAGAATAAAATTAAGTCATTTGATGGAGAGAAGAAAGAAGCTTGTAATTTATTATTTTTACATTATTTGATTTATTTGTTAAGAAATATTCTTCTTCAAATAAGAAAATTTTTTAAAATAAAAATTAGTGTGGAAATGAGCAATTGGGATCGGGACCGGAAAATGGGCAATCAGGCTCACATGTGGCTTCAGGTTACTGTTTGTCACTGTTGCAACCCAAGCTACATTGCTTAAAATGCAATCACGAAAGAAGGGTACCTTTCACAACATGACGAGAAACCTTCGGCGAGCTCTCGACTGCGGCTGCTTGGTCCTCGACTCCAAATGGCGATCCCGAACTTCATTGTTCATCCAGAGGAGTCTATCAAGAGGTCGATCGGGTCTCAAGGCAGTGGCAAAGGATATGCCGGCGCTCCTACATCGACTATTCCATTTCATCTCACAATACACTCACTTGTTCGCTGCCAAAAGCGAAGATAGAAACCAACTTGATATACAAGCGCTCCTACATCCACTATTCCATTTCAACTCACTCAAAGGTTCATTTCCAATCAACCTGGTGCTAGGTGGCAGCCCAGATGGGACTAGACGACATCACAGCTGAATTTCATATGTTTGTAAAGGGAATGACACCATCTCCCATCACGTCATTGGGTTTTAATTAAGCTCGTCCTCGAACAAAGGTGTGTGGATTAGATGGGCGTCGATTGGGTACATTGGTAACGAGTTTTCTAAGGATTTGTGTTTCCAGAGAGGGGCCAAAATGTACATGCACACAACGGCTCATCCGATAATTTTTACATCAATCTTCTCCTTTTATGCTGGTGGAGAGAAACATGTCAATTCAGTCTAGCTTGATCCTCGAAATCAAAAAACTCTAATTGGGCTGGTTCAGAGCATCGGGTTTGCTCGTCAGGGAAGGCGACAATGTAGCATTGGGCTAGTGAGCTAGTCTGAGTCCTCAAGTGAGTTTAATCTCTGTTATTGATCTTTTAACGATTTTGATCTAATGGTTTTGCGGTATAACGATTTTTAGATAGCGTCCATTGGTCATGCGTTCTTCGAGCTTGAATCAACGACTATGAGTTAGTCTATGATTTATAAATTGAATCGGGTGATCTCGTTCACTGATCTAGATCGGGCAGCTCAGATTTCACCTACAGTTACTTAATAATCTACAGTCGGATCGAATCCAATGATTCGATGGTTGAGATTTACTCCTAAGTTTTAAATTAACGATTTTCCGATTAAATAAATTTAGAACACAATAAATTATCTTAATTTAATTCCAAATATATATTGCCTATATATTCACTCATTTTATTTTATTTTTTAATCTTAAGTCTTTACAATTTTATTTTGAAAAATCAGTACATCCAAATGATCCATGTTTGGATCATAGGTTTTGTTGAATCGCTTGCTAAAGAAGATGCACAAAGGATTCGTTGAATCGTTTGCTAAAGAAATTTAATAACTAATCGTTCGTTCGAACAAAAGATTCGTTGAATCGTTTGTTAAAGAAAATGCACACTTGTTCGTTGAATCGTTCGTTCGAACTAATCACTTCTTGTTCGCTACAATACTACACATAATCTCCGAATATGTCCGATCGAGCGTAATCTGTTTACTCTCTTATCTTATATATATATATATTAAAGTAAAATCGAATTACAATATAAAAGTCCTAAGCCCATTTTACTTTATGCCAAACACCAGTAATCTTAGTTTACCTAAGAAATTTTACATTACACTACTTTTACATCATGCCAACAATAAAGCATAATTTTCAAAGTTAATTTCAAGAATAATAATTAGGTTTTGTTTTCTTAGCATCAATTTCAAAAGCATAATTTTCAAAGGCATTAAGTTTGAATCATTTCAAAGTTAATCAATCATTCTTGGCTTTAGTAACATTTTACATATTTTATAAACATTGGTTACATAATTGAATTTTAAAATGCTTTAATATTGAAACTCAATGTTAAATAAAATATTAGATGAATTAAGAAACTAACATTGTATTTAATTTGCTCATATCTTTGCATAAAACAAATAAAATTTTAAGAAAAATTGAATGTCTATTAATTTATTATTTTAAAATAATAACTAATTAATATTTTGATAGTATTTCTATGACAATCATTTAAACTATATGTCCCTCAATCAATCTTTGTGACATTCATTTAATTTCAAAATTTGATATGAAAAATGTTATATTTACACAACAATATACACTTAAAAATATACAGAACCAATAAAATTTTTTTTTATTATTTTTGCATATAAGTCTCACAAAAAAATATATTCAATTAATAATCTAATTACACATTGGATTGACACATCATCTATATATTTTGGTATATATTTGTATATTTGTATGTAGATGTAGAAATACTCATTGAATATTTGAACAAATTTTCATGAGAAATTTGTGATTGGAAATTTTATTTTTTGCACTGTTTTGAAGAAAAGAAAAGAAGCCTTGCTGTGAACTTAGAGGGTGCGAGGGTTTTATAAAAGATAAAAACTATGAACAATCTCAAAAAATCCTGAAAATGATCTGAGCAGCCGACAAATGTTAGAGAGGATCTCTATTAACATCCTTGTAAATGAGGTACCTCGACCGGGTTTTTCCTAATGCAGCATACCTGAGAAAGAAAAGGCGAGTAAATGGTGTTGTGATTCATAGGCCAAAAGCTCAAATCCTGCCAGCCACATTCTATAAGGATGAAATGGCTGCAGACTATATATAAAAAGCTTCAGGAATTTCTTTGGGTGCCAATAAGAGGAAAACAAACCATTGAGGTACGAAAGGTGCCATCCATATGGCGTCGCCTGCTTGCACTGGATACCTGTCAACCAAGGAGCAAACGGACACAATAATATTAACAGAAAGTTTCAGAAGAAATGAATTGTTGAAGCCTTTTATGAAACTTTTACTGTGGTAAAATTAGTAGTCGAGCTATGTATGACTATGGATATTATAAAATGGGTTTCTCCATTATCCATCATGAACTTCAAGAAAATTTAAGCCATGAAAAAGTTGCGATAAACAACAGTACATGATGTGAAAGAAAAGGGTCTCTATTCTCCTAGAAGAAATATTAGAGCAGCTTATAAGAAATTTTTGGGGCTGCTACGTTGCCCAACACAGCGACTAAAACACGTGATTGCGTAAATAAGATAAAAAAGATTTACGGTTGTGATACACTTTTACCGTGGGGTTGAGAAAATTAGACTTTTCCAACAAAAATTATGCTTAAAAGTAAGAAAGGTGAGCAGCTGCGTATAAAATTATGCTTAAAAGTAAGAAAGGTGAGCAGCTGCGTATAATTGGCACTATTGTCATTGCTAATCGAGAAGACCTTCAGGGCTTTTTTATTGAGCAGTGATAAGTTCGTGGATTGAAGAGTGTGCCTGTGTTTGGGCAGGCAAGCTCTTATTTATTTTGTTTTAATTATTTAGGACAGTAGTTTTCTATCTACCTCAAGAGGCAACCCCTCAAAAAGCACCTAACAAGAATAATAATTTTCAATGTGTAGCCTGATTGTTTTCTATTATTTAACGTATGAAAATTAATATTTTGTCCATGGACCTCCAGCACATCAATGCCAGGAAACACGGCATTCTAATGACAATAACAGTTGCTTTTTTAGACAATACAGCTATCCTAAAAAGAGCCTACATAACTATAAGCAGTAGGAACATAAAGTCAAGGTAGGGGGATTGGTCAGCTATGCTAAGAGCCAAGTGGCACAGCTTTGTCTTGGGAAGACACCCTTTGGAAAATTTGCTATTGAGGGTACCTGACTACCATAGATTGTCAAGTATTGAAAATGTTTGCCAAACTTGCGTTGGTGCAGAATTACACTGGTGACATAGACTTTCAACATCTGTTGGCCGGCAGACCAAGGCAGCAGACACCACACATCGTATCAAGTGTTCCTGCCTTATCATTGCCAGCAGTTTATAAAGGTAAAAATACAAAACAAGGCATTTAAAGATTTCACTATATGATTATCTAAGGAGAGTCCGTGGCCCATGGCTATTTGGATAGAATAGTGAAGTACATGCAGAGTTAACTCTACAGAACCAGGATAAAGGATAAATAAATGCAGGCAATCAGAAGAGATGGCGATGATATTTTTCGCATGTTATCTTAATTAAACGATTAGCAAAACTTCTTATTACCTAACAAAATATCGATCGAAATAAAAACACTATAATCGCAATGCAAGTATTTTATTTACAAAGTAATCACAAAGCGCATGCATTCAAAACTTGCACGACAAACAATACCCCTAAAAGATATTTATGTAGAATAACTGGGAATATAAAAAGTTTACAGCCTTAAGGCATGCAGGAGGATATACATGGTATTTGTAGACTGATGAGTATCTGAATGTAAGATGAAAATTAGTTAGATAAGAGTGAATTGTCTTTGGAGAAGGTTTTTGTTGAGGCAGTCGAACTATCATCCCCCGCAAACTAATGGGAATAGGGAGAACGGTCAATTTATCGTGCATTAGTTGAAATTTGGTGAGCATGTCCATTGGCAGGCCCATACTCGTGAATGTAATAGTTGGGTCTCCTTGTTCTTCACCCATTCCCAAATAAAGTGGAGATCAACCTCAATGCGTTATGTTCTTATTGGAAGTGGCGAGAGCAATAGCTGACAGGGGATGATTGTTGCAGACAAGAGGTGGTTGTTATCTTGAAAGAGCCACCATAGCCATATAATTTATGCAATAGCAGCGGCGAGTGCTGGGAATTCTGCTTCTGTTGATGAACATATATTTATTGATTGCTTTTTAGCACTTCATAAGCTTAGTGTATTACCTAGGAAAATGCAGCAACACGTGGTAGATTTTCTGTCAGATTGATCACCTGCCCCGTTGAGTCTGAGTATGCATGTAGAGTTAGGTCTCCAGGGGTGATGGGTGGACCGAAATGAAGATAACCTTGGGCGTAGCGCAAGCTACATTTAAGTTGGTCGAAGTCATTCTAGGAGGGATTGTGCATAGCTTGACTGATTCGGTTGGCTAAAAGTTTGATATCTGGTTAAGCAAGTGTTAGATATCGGAGTGAGCCGTCCAATTTTTTGTAGAAGAGCGGTTGGTGGAACTGAGCAGAGGAGCGGTTTGGAGTTTTAGATGCAGCAGGTGTTGGATGTGCTTCGCAGCTGTCCAAACCTGCAGTGACAAGAATACTGGTTGCAAAGGTTGTTTGGCATGGAAACAGCCCTGTTCTTGTGCACGTGCACAGGAACTTGATTCCCACAAAGTTGGATGGATAATCGATCACTTCGATGCAAAATTTCCGCTGCAATGATAACAGAATTTTATTGACGTGCTTCTCACTTGAACCTGTGATCAGAATTATGTGGATGATGACAAATGAAAATATTTGAATTGTTGTACACTAGTAAAGATGCACAGATGTTTTTGAAGTGATTTTCATTAATAAATACTGTTACGGTGAAAAATAATGACGTGGAGATTGTTTCAGCCTATAAATAGCTTCTTTTAAAAGGCAAATGCGTTGCGGATATTTAGGATTCACAAATCCTTCAGGTTGGTTTATAAAGGCCATATCTTGAAGCTTGCTGTGAAGGAAGGCAGTGGAGACATTGATTTGCATGAGCAATCAGTTGTTGGTGACGGTCACAATAAAAAGTGTGCGAGCTGCACTTTCGTCATTTTTGCTACCGGGCTAAAAATTTTGGTGTAATCGATGCCTTGCGTATGTGTATCCTAGAGTAGTGAGGTGAATTTTATAGAGGACCGCAGTGCCATAACTGTTATATTGGGACGAAACATTCATTTAGAGCTGAAGACATTCTATCAGGAGGTACTAACAATTCAGTTGGGTGGTGGGGATGGTTGAAGCTGTGTTTGACGAGGTAGTTGCAGCGGGTCAGCAAGATAAGAAGACCGTTGGATATGTAGATTTTGAGTAGAAGGGGAGGGTTGATGCTGTGCAGGAGATTGGAGAGTTTCTTTAGGGTCGGTGCTGAGGTTGTTGGGTGCTGATGTAGATGTAGCTGTTAGTAGATGTGGTAGTATTGGAATGCCTGCTGAGGGGTGGGTAGGGCTGCGGCAAGTGTGGGTCTGGTTGTTTGGCAGTTGAACTGAAAGGAAAAACTGATTCAAGTAAGCGAACATGTTAAGAGATAATTGTCTGTACTATGAACGGATTGTAGCATTTGTAACCTTTGGCGTTAGGTGGGTATCCTGTGAATATGCAGGGTATAGATTTAGAGTGCAATTTTGTTGTTTGTGATGGTGGGAGGAGTGGGAAGCATAGACATATGAATGCTTGGAAATGTGTGTATGTTTTGTGTAATAGGTGCTGGGGAGAAGTTTTATTGGTGTTGGGGGAAGGTATTTAGTTGATAAGATAGGTGGAAGGATAGCATCAGCCCAAAAGCAGTGAGGAAGAGCTGTTGTTTGTAGCAAGGCTCGTGTAAACTCAAGGTATGATAGTGTTGGAGTTTGACGCTTTGCTAGAGTGCAAGTACAGTGTAATTGATGTTGAATTCCCATTTGTGATAGAAGATTATTAAAGTGTTTATTGCAATATTCCATGCCGTTAACTGTATTAGCACTTACCCGTTTCACCCTTCTTATTTCAATTGGTGTAACTGAATTTATCTCCACTATTGTTTTTATTCCCTTAGTGAGGGTGGATGTGTTTACTGTGCGCTATATAGCTCGCACGTTTTCTCTGCTTAAAGCATCAAATACTCATTATGTTTTCCTAATATCTCTCTCACCTCCTGTATCCCTTTCATGATACCAGAGCACGAGAAGGACAAACTGTCGATGATGCTCTTCAAGCCCTAAATTTGCTTTCATTTCCTAGTCTTCTCTCTTTCCTGATTGATCCATGGATTCTCCCTCCCAATCAGTGAGCTCGGTGGTTCTCTAGATCCCATCACCCTGCAGCTGAGTATTGTTCATCATCTCTTACCGGTGAAACTGAATGATAAGAATTACTCCCTGTGGTGCTCTCAATTCCTCCTCATCATTCATGCACATGATCGTCATGGCTTTGTGGATGGTTCCAGCCCACCACCCCCTCAAACTCTAGCCAACGATGATCCGAATCTCGAATACCTCTACTAGTAAAAACTAGATCAGACGATTTTGAGATGGATAATCTCCTCACTTAATGAATCTATGTTTGCCCAAGTGCTCAGTAACGACACGCCGTCCGCAATTTATGCAATAACCCAATGTCGTTACTTTACAAATTAGGCTAGATTCCGCCTTAGAAATCAAGATCCCGGAGAACTTTAAACTAGGGCAACCAAAATACCATTTGTTAGAAATAATTTTTAGATCAAAGTGCCCTAGTTTGAAAAAATTTTGATAGCGGAAACTCCTGCTTTATTTTTTTTCTGAATTATTTAAATTCAATAAATTGAGAAAATTAAATACATGTCTGAATTCATTGATTTTCGTGTCATTATGTTAAGTATATTATTTAAAGGCTGCTCAAAAGTTTCATCGATTTTTGAGCATCGGTTCGGCCTCGATTAATTTTTGAAGTTTCGAACTTCAAAAATTAATTAAAAAAAAAATGTGTTAGAATCAAAAAAATTTGGCGCGAGGGTGTTCATTATATCATAACACACCTCGGTGTCAAATTTCGTTATTTTTGGACACCAAACGGCGGAAAAATACGAAAATTTTAATTTTAAGTAATTTCCTAAATTTCCTTCACATTTTCCTTCACCCCCCGATCCTGCGTTCGGAAGCTTCCGCGCCAGAGATGTTTCCTGCGCCATTTTGGCGCAGGATTGGTCGGCCCATTTGGCCGACCAGCCCCTCCTCCTTCCCTCCTTCCTCTCTATAAATCCCTCCCTCAACCCTTCCTTCTCCTCCCCAAACAACAGCAGCCCTCCTCCCTCTCCCCATTGCCCAGCCAACCCTCCTCTAGTTGGCCAGCCACCTGCCAGCCTCTGGCCACCCCCTCCGGTCCCTTCAGCCACGTCCGGCTCCCGGCAGCCCTAACCCTAGGTTAGAGGAGAAGAAAAAGGGGAAGAAATGAGAGAAAAATTTGATATTATTTATTTATTTTCTTTATTTATTTATTATTATTATATATACATAATAATCATTATTATGAAAATAATAATAATAAAATTATATCATTTACATTATTATGGTTCTCATTAATTAATAATGAAAATTGTACAAATATTATAAATTAACTATTATTTCAATTCAAGTATTTTAATTCTATCATTTTCATTTCTTTATTATTATTATTATTATTACTTTACGCAAATTTTTACAGTCATTTCCATTTTTGTTTCTTCTTTCATATATTATTATTGTCATTATTATTATTATATAATGATAATAATAATATTATATTAAATATAATTACTACCCTCATAGACTTAAAATGATGTCTTCTATCAAAATAAAAAAATGAAAGAATGGCAGAATGAAAAAGAAGAAAGTAACAATCCATAAAAATATTATATCACTTTTATTTTAATGTTAGCTAAAAGGCTAATTTAAAATACCAAAAATCTAAATGCAGATTCGATTAAACTATTGAACTTTTGAACTTAAAAGAACAAGATATCAGATGTCTTTTATTACTTTTATTTAAATATACTTTTCCGCTCGGCGTTGCACAAATTGATAAAAATATTTTTAAAAATCACATAAAATAATATATAAAAAAATTTGGATAACTGAGTAGCAAGGATTCTATGTTAATATATTTTTAGTCTGATCAGACAACTGCTAGGAAGGGGCTATTCGACATCGGGAGCATAAGCAGCCTATACTGATGAGCCTTTGAGAGGATAAGTATAGAGGAAAGTTGGGTATGTAACACAAAATTGAACCCATTTTTCCTCGATTTTGTACTTATCCAACAAAATCATGTTTTGAGCCAAATTTTAAATACAATAATTCTATATTTATTTTTGTGACTGCAATTACTTTTATGCTAAAGTTTTAGTGCAAATGAAATATGTTTGTAGGGATAATGTTATACAGCTTTTATTTCCTATCAAATTTATTTATTTTGCTTATTATTTAACATTTGTAAAGATGATATATATCAGTACTTAGTTTCAAAACTAACTGGTATTCAAATGCTCGCACTTTTAAAACATGTCCAAATCAGGAATTCGTCCTAAATGAAGGGTGCTAAGAACCAAGTGGTGCTGATACTGCTTCATGCGAATTTTATGCTTTCTATTTCACTCTTTTTAAAGTTTGTAACTTTTGTTTTCTTTTGATATTTGTAATCAAATTTATGAATTAATGAATAAATGAGTTATGTTTGATGTCTATATATTTGTTTTTTAAATCACTCAATATGATCATGCGGCTAGAGGACTTGTTACCCCAAGAATTGGTGCTGGATTAGTTCCCGCCAACCCGACACCGGATCCTCACAATTTGGAGAGCTCTTTCTGATGTCTTCGCCTCCTCTAGCCAAGTTCATATCCAGCAATTGGAACTAGAAGTCTATGTATGTCAAACTTCATCCAGAAAATCAAACACCTCGCACACGAACTCGCAGTTGTTGGTTCACCTATCTCTAAACAACAAACCATGCTCAGTATTTTGATGGAACTCGAATCTAAATATACCTCTCACAAATTCAATCACCACCCACATAGATCCGATTTGCCTCCATAAACTCTTCAATATTCTTATAAATCATGATCTTCTATATTCCGATCTTCAGCACACCCCTGCTGTTATCCCTATGGCTAGGGTAGATATAATGGTGGGCAAGGTCGCTCTACAATCCAGTGCCAATTATGCAGTAAATTCAGTCATGTAGCAATAAATTGCTATCATAGACCGAACTATGCCTAATACCCTGCCGCTCGCCAACCGCCTACTGGTTATCAAGCAGCTGCAGTCCTTGCTTCCTTTCACTCCTCAACCACCTCCGAGCCACGGTATTCTGATTCTAGAGCAACGCACCATGTCACACCTTCCACAGATGGAATGCAAACGAAGATACTGTACCACTATTCTTGTAGCTCGCACAGGTGTTGCTATTATTCGCATCGAAACCTCTACTTTCAAATTAAATAATATCCTTCATGTTCCTCATAGTTCAAAAAACCATCAATTAATTTACGCATGATAAAAACGCTACTGTTGAATTTTAGCCCACCTTTTGTCTTGTGAAGGATATGCATTCGAAACAGGTTCTGCATTGCAGCACGCTCACTAAAGGCTTCTAATCCTCGATAGCCACATCTTCGACTACCTCCCCAACGTCTTTTCAAACCAATCTGAACTCTAAGTGACACCAACGTCTTGGCCATCCTTCGTTTGACACTCTCAAGGATGCTGCCGAATACATTTCACTCCACCCCTCCAAGTTATCTCCTTGCATGTCATGTCATGTCTAAAGAGCATTGTTTAAATTTACAAAGTTCTTACACTATGTATCAAAAACCTCTTCAATTAATTGTTTATGATATTTGGGGGCCTTCCCCTGCTACATCAATATATGGCTTTAATTACTATATTTCTTCATTGATGTGTTTTCAAATTTCACATGAATGTATCCACTTGCTAGAAAATCTGATTTTGATACATTTGTATGCTTTAAAAATATGGCGGAATTCACTCTTAATTCAAAAATTACTGCATTGCAAACTGACGGAGGAGGAATATACGTCAAATTCACCAAAACTCTTGCTCAATTTGGTATACACCATAGATTCTCTTGCACCCTATAATCCTATACAAATGGCAAAGCCGAACGAAAACATCGACACTTCTATGAAACCGGTCGAGCCTACTCTTTCATGATTCCATACAACAAAATTTTGGGCAAACGCCTTCCAAATAGCATCCTGTCTAATTAATCGGCTTCCACTTTATCCCTTCAACATAAATCCCTTTTGAAACCCTTTTCCACCATAGACCTAATTACAATTTCCTAAAAATATTCTATGCTTCCCTTGGTTATGACCCTATGCCAAAAACAAACTTGCACGAAGATCGGTTCCTGTGTTTTTATCGGATATAGCCATAAAGCATATCTCTACTATAAAATTGAGAATGGCAAAACTTATGTGGCTAGAGATGTTTCTTTTGATGAAATATCATTTCCTTTTAAGCATCGTAGCAATACTACCATCACTCCAACGCAAAATCAGCAACCTGGAATTGACATTCAGCTCCCTACACATCTCGACTCAGCTCCAACAGAGACACTCCAACATAGCCAACATGTACTGCTCCTTCAACCACCTCTGTTCACCGTCTCGAGCAGGAACCAATCCCACCTCCTCTGCCCACAGCGCCAGATTCCTCGGTGCCCAAACCTGCAGCTGCTATTCTACCGAAGTTCACCAATGTGCATCCTATCATCACACATGCAAAAATTGGTCATAAAGCCCAAGGTGCATTCCATGGTATCCTCCCTCTCATCTATTGTTCCTACTACATTTAAATAAACTGCTAGCAAACCTCAGTGGGTTGATGCCATGAATCAAGAATTCCATGCTTTTCAACAAAGACACACTTGCTCCCTTGTGTATTGTCCGGAAAATGCTAACATTGTTGACTGCAAATGGCTGTACAAATTGAAGTTCAATCCCGATGATTCGATAGCTCGACACAAGGCTCGCCTCATTGCAAATGGGTTCACGCAGCAGGAAGGGATTGACTGCTATGAAACCTTCAGTCCCGTCGTTAAACCGGTCACAATTCGAATAGTTCTTTCTACATTTAAATAAACTGCTAGCAAACCTCAGTGGGTTGATGCCATGAATCAAGAATTCCGTGCTTTTCAACAAAGACACACTTGCTCCCTTGTGTATTGTCCGGAAAATGCTAACATTGTTGACTGCAAATGGCTGTACAAACTGAAGTTCAATCCCGATGATTCGATAGCTCGACACAAGGCTCGCCTCATTGCAAATGGGTTCACGCAGCAGGAAGGGATTGACTGCTATGAAACCTTCAGTCCCGTCGTTAAACCAGTCACAATTCGAATAGTTCTTTCCATTGCTTTCACATAAAAAGTGGTACATTCGACAATTGAACTTTGATAACAGCTTCTTAAATGGCGATCTCTATGAAGATATTTACATGGACAAACCACCGGGGTTCATTTCTAGCACTCAACTGCAGCATGTATGTAAACTTTATATGGCCCTTTATGAACTCAAACAATCCCCTGGCTCATGGTACCAAAAATTGTATGTTGTTCTCTTGTCCTTGGGTTTCCGCAATGCAGTCAATGACACCTCCCTCTTCATTCTCCACCAAACAAATGTTCATGTGCAACTTCTAATGTATGTGTACGATGTTCTTCTCACAGGAAACGATCCCACCATTATAGAAAATCTAGTGGCAGCCCTCTCCAATAAGTTTGCTCTCAAGCACTTGTGGGCAATTCACCAATTCCTGAACATAGCAGTGGAATATAATGACAAATCTCTGTTTCTCTCTCAGCAGCATTATGTATGTGTAGTGCGAATATGCAAAATTCCAAGCCGGCTACCACTCCATTGACTGTCCCAAAACAGTTCGACAACCCTGACTGCACCCCTTTTCTGGATCCCACACTTTATCGTAGTGTTGTGGGTGCGCTCCAATACTTACAGCACACTAAGCCGAATATCACATTAAGTGTAAACAAAGTCTGTCAATCTATGCACAGCCCTACAAATTCCGATTGGACAAAGGTCTAGCGCATCCTTCGCTATTTACAGCATGCTGCTCCTTGCGGCCTCCTACAGTCGTTACCAGCTTTCACCCTCTCAACGTTCTGTGATGCCGACTGGGCTGAAGATGCGTCATATCGTAAATCCATCTCTGAATATTGTGTTTTCCTGGGAAACAATCTCATTTCGTGGTACTCAAAGAAGCAACAAACCGTTGCCAGATCTAACACTGAAGCCGAATACAAATCAATTGCCAATACATCTAGTGAAACAATGTGGACAAAGTCACTATCGGCTTCAACCTAGATTTAGCCCCAACCATCTTGTGACAATCTGGGATCTACTTCCCTCACCTCCGAGTCAATCCTGCTTGCTCGCATGAAGCACATTGAAGTTGATTTTCATTTTATTCGTGATCTTATTCAATTGCAGTAAATCAGAGTCTATCACATTTCTAATCCATCAACTGGCAGATATCCTAACCAAGCCTTTTCGGTTTATCACTTCCAAATGGTTATTAACAAGATCATCGGCCCCTGGCGCTGATCTTGAGGAATTAGCACTTACCAGTTATACCCTTCTTATTTCAATTGGTGTAATTGAATTATTCTCCACTACTGTTTTTATTCCCTAACATACGGTGGATATGTGTTTCTTGTGTGCTATATAGCTCGCATGTTTTCTCTGCTAGGAGCAGTAAATACTCATTATGTTTTCCAGATATATCTCGCCTCTACTCTAACCCTTTCAATCGGAAAATAGCTATGATGATTTTTTGCTGAATTGACGTTCTAGAAATGCTTTGAGATGCAAAACATTTTTGAGATTTTTAGATTTATGGCGCATTAGAAACACCTAAGAATAACTTGAAAAATAATCAATAAATAAAGCATAGTATTTGTTTCATTCTTTAAAAATAGTGGGGCTGGGCCCCATGCATGAATGCGAATAAGTTCTAGAATATCATTCGAATGAGACATTAATTTTGGAAAAGATAAACCAAAATGTTTTGTGAGATGGGAGATACCGGTGTAGATGATGCAAGACACTTGAAAAAGGGGTGTCCTAAGCTTGATGCCATATGTTTGGTGAGGCTGTTGTTGCCCTAAGTGAAAATATACGAATGGTGGGAGCTGGTGGGCTTCGGAGAATGTAAAGGCCGCTGATGCTGCCTCCTTAATGAAGAAGTTAATTTGAATAGAGGTCCTTAATCGAAAAAGTAGATAAATTAAAAGTTATAGAGCAAAAATTGTTACTAGCAAGTTTGTAAATAGATAATAGATGGTATTTATTGAAGAAGATGAAGTAGATTAGATAGTATAAACATATGTTTTGGGGTAGGTAGAATTTCATTATCAACATTGGAAATTTACAAGGGTTGTCTGTCGCTAATTGTCCGTTATATCATAACCTTTGTATGGTTTAGAGAGTGATAGTTAATCGAGATTGCTTGCAATATGTTTGTTGTTTCTGACAGAGATAAATGTCATGGGTTGAGACTTCTGCTTGATATACGAGAGATCGGTGTAATGACATAATTCTATTGTGATGATTGTATTTGATGCAAGTACCTGCAGGATATGAAGCTCTGCCCACAGATGATCGGATTGAGCGACCTCTGCCTCGAAAGCAATGCTGTGTCCCAACCTCGACCACGTATGTGAGCTAGAGCTATGGAGACATGTTGACTGATATTTTTGTATTGTGATTGTTTTAGTTCACGGTTATGATCATTTGATACATTTATTTCCTCATTACTTAGTAAGAAGTATAGGTCTTCAAGATTAATTGGGTCGAGTTTGGTTCAAATAGAGATTTTTAATGATGGCAGTTGTGCAGCTTGTTGCATTGGGCGGTCTTGAAGAGCTATGTTGTGCAGCTCATTTTTTTGTTGTATAAATGTAAATCTAATTGCTAACTGAAATCTGCATTCAAGCGTTTCCCAAACCACTCGGCAGCTGTCTAAGTTAGGATATATGGGAGACTAGCAGGATAGATCATGGAATAGAGTGTGTAACTCAGGTTGTAATCGATGGGCATCTATTTTGCCTACCTTGATGCAGTTGTCTTTATCTTCCATTATCATTCGAGAAGGGAAAGTGTGTTGGATACAATGGGACGTTGGGTTGGAGATAAGAACTTGTAATTGAGTGATATACAAGCTGGGAGAATCCATCATGGTTGAGTGGCACAAGTTTTTTCGAATGGGGAGGGGTTGCAGGAAACCAAAAACAAAAAAAAAAGAGCGACAAAGGGAGGATCGGAAATGAATTGTTAGATCTTCATGGGGTCGTAACTCCTGCCTATCCTGCTCGATCTGATAGCATGTAGAATAACCAGAAATGCAAGAACTGTACAGGAGAAATACATGGTATTTGCAGATTGATGAGAATCAAGGGTAGTTTTGGATGTAAGGTGGAGATTAGTTTGCTGAGGATGAATGGTCTTGATTGGAGGCGGTTTGTTTTGAGGTAGAGGGGCTATTAGTGTATGAAATTTACAAACATTCTCCGGTATCAAATACATTTTAAATATGCTTAATATATTTTCTAAGGAATTCCTGCATTCATTTAATATTTGATCTTCTTTTGAAAAGCTTCTATAGTTTCCAAAATTTTGCACCTTCACCAAATTTTATCAAATGCACAAGTGATGTATGAAAAATCAACATCACATCAATGCAACAAAATTTTGGCTCAAAAAGGACCCTCACATATTGCAAATTGAATGAACCATGAATTAAGTCATTAAACAATGATTTGCTTTGTAAATAGGACAATTAGAATGGTTTTTTCATATAAAATCATGAAAAAAATCAAATAAAATCAAAATATTTTCAAAACTTGGTCAAAAAGTTTTAGAGTTTAAACTGGACACAAAAAATAGAAACTACAATTCCGATACAATTTTGTGATACTATTAACTTACGCATTAAGAGCATACTTATAAAATTGCCAAAAAGTCGGGTATATCAATAACCTCCACTATTCTTGAAGGTAGCTGGGCAACTGACTCCACAAGCATGAATGCCTCACAAAAAGAGAAGCATTAATAACAATTTCTTCGTAAGCCATTTTATAATCCTCTAACAAAATGAATGGATTTTTAGATCATGTTGTTTGCCCATAGCCAGTTCAATGAGGATTTGGCATAGACTCCCATTCAAAGCTGCGAACCAAGTCAACCAGATCTAACCTCTCTATAGCCACATTGCAGAACTAAAATAGAGGTCAACAGATAGCTCTTACCAAATATGGCGCACAAATAAGGCAAATCTTGTTCATTACCCTCTTTATTAACCAAGCGAACATCACAAACTCACCTAAATTATATAACAATACTAGTAGAGGAAGATATTAAACTAAGAACAATTGCTCCAGGGTCACTATGTGAATATGACATATAAGTAAATAAGTGCCCCCCAATTTCCCTTGCAAATATTGATGAACAGAATATCACACTATTAGATCGCCAAGAACATTCTCAAATGAAATGGCAGCAAAATGAACTTTGGCATGTCTTCTGTATACATGCACTAGTGCGGATTCGTCTTTAAGAAAAAATTTTGCATGGCTAACTCATTGAAACCCAAAAATACATCTCGGTAAAGCTAAATCTTACCCAAATGTTGTGCATCTAATTTGCAGCTTTGTGGCATAGCAACAATAGCTTGTTTAGCATAAAAAAAGTTGTTCGTTTGATAATTCATGTGTGGTGAACTTATTGACAACAGAACCAATTTGGTCAGCAATAGGCTAAATCAATAGAGGTTTCCTTATACCCGTGCTTTATGATTAAAGACTTGGTGAAGCATAAACATAATGGGGCTTGGAGAAGAAGTCAGATGGAAAGGCATGCTTTATATAATGTTCTTTGAAGCTGGATAAACTTGTAAAAGGATACCTGTATGTGCATGGCCCTTGTGGTTTTAATCAGGTCTGAAAAAGATCGTCAATTCAAAAGTTCATACTTAACAGAGTTGAAGAAAATAATCCAGTTCAAAAGCCTGAGTGAAATGAAGGTCCGTCCGTATAGGGCAATGGAGCTGTCTAAAAAAGAGAAGCAACAATTTAAAATTGTTGGTTGATAAGCTATACGGACAAACATTTTATATGGGGCTGAATGTTGGTCAACAAAAAAAAACTTACCAAAAAATTAAGCGTAACAAAGATGAATATGCTGAGGGAGATGAGTGTGTCACTGAAAAGGATAGAATGAAATATGAGCTAGCTCTAATACTTGATAAATTAGAGAATGCCATCTTAGATGGTTCGGATACATTAAGCGTAGGCCGTTCAATGCCCCTATTAGAAAAATTGAGTATGAATTTTGCCCATGTTAAATGAGGAAGAGGAAAGCAAATAAAAATTTAGTTTTAAGAACTAAGTGATGTTGTAACGACCCAAAGCCGTTACTTTGCGAATTAGGTCAAATTCAGCCTCAGAAATCAGGATCCCGAAAAATTTCGAATTAGGGCAAACAAAAATACCCTTAGATGAGAATAATTTTTAGATCAAAGTACCCTAATTTGGGAGAAATCTGAATAACGGAAGCTCCCGCTTTATTTCCTGAATTATTTAAATTCTATAAATCAAGAACATTGAAATACGTATCAGAATTCATCATTTTCAGTATCGTTGTGTTAAGTATATTATTTAAAGGTTGCTCGAAAAGTTTCATCAAATTCTGAGCGACGATTGATCGTGGTTAATTTTTGAAATTTTAAATCTCAAAAATTAATATAAAATAAAATTTTGCTCCGAATCTAAAAAATTTGGCGTGAGGACGTTTGTTATGTCATAACATACCTCAGTGTCAAGTTTCGTTATTTTTGGACGTCAAACGGAGGAAAAATGCGAAAAATTTAACTTTATTTTTATAATAATTTCACTCTTCCCTGAATGCGATCGCAGACCAATTCTGGCGCGGAAGGTTCCGCGCTAGAAAGACAAGACCCTGCGTCGTTTTTGGAGCAGGTTGTCTGCTCCTCTCAGCAACCTACCCTCTCAGCAGCAATTGTGGATTCCCCTTCCCTCCCTCTCACCTTCACAACAGCAGCCTCCCCTCTCCCTTCTCTCCCAGCCAGCCTTGCCAGCCAGCCACCCCGCCTGCATGCTCCCTCCACCGGCCAGCCAGCATCAGCCAACCAGCCCTTCCCTACCTCCTCCAGCCGGCCAACAGCATCCCAGCCAGCACTCCTCCAGCCGGCCAGCCATTTGCCAGCCTCCGGCCACCCCGCTCCGGCCTCCCTCCGTCTTTCGGTGATCCTATCCTAAAGTTGAGAGGAGATGGAAAAGAGGAAAATAAGGAGAAATTTTTTTTAATCTTGTTACTCTATACTTAATAAATCATTTCTATAAAATTAATAAATTAGTCATTCACATTATTATTATTCTCATTAATTAATAATGGGAATAATACAAATATTATAAAAATGACTATTATTTCCAATTTTGTCAATTTCAATTCAATCATTTTCATTAAGTCATTTTTTTTCTTTCATACATTATTCTTAACATATTAATAACATATTACTGCTATCATAGCAATTTAAAAATCGGACTTCAATCTTAATAGAAAAATGGAAGAAGAACAGAAACAAAGTAAAGATGAAAAAAAATTACTCCTAAAATATTGGATTAAAAAGTTAATTTAAGATATCCAAATCTAAATGCAGATCCAAAAGTCAAACTGTCAAACTTGGATCTTAAAGAACAAAGATACTCAGTACATGACATATATTATATTTTGTACTTTTACTGCTGCTTAGCTTCGTTTTCGAGCCAAATTTATATTGAAGTTTGGTTGGTTGTTCGAAACAAACGTGGCAACATTCGTAGCTAATTACTGAAAAAATGATATCAGTAATAACATTCGTGGCCAATTACTGGAAAAATGACATCAGTAACAGCATTCATGGCTAATTACTGAAAAAATGACATCAGTAATAGCATTCGTGGCCAGTTCTGGAAAAATGAGAATAGTAACGACATTCGTGGCTAGTTATTGGAAAAATGACATCAGTAACAGTATTGCGGGTTGTTACTGGAAAAATGACATTAGTAACAACATTCGTGGTGGGTTACTGAAAAAATGATATCAGTAACATACATCTTTGAGCTAATCTCTTTTGCAAGAAATTAATTATTTCATTTTCGCTTTTACCTTATTATTTTTTCTTGCATCCTTATTTTTGCAAATCGCATCTCTGCTATTATAAAATATAATACTTCATTGTTTACTATGGTATTTAGAGTATTCTCTAATTATTAGAAATTCTAATACCGGAATTATTTTATGTCCAATACCAAATCAGGTACTTCTGGAAGAGCTTAAACAAAAACCTTGAGAATTTATACTGGCGGAAGAACCTACGGCACAACTTTTACTTTTATTTTATTTTACTTTTTCAAAGTTCATCTTGTGTTCTAAAATATGAATTTTGTCAGAAGTTTGTGGGCTACATTGTAAAATTGGAATTATTATTAAATGAGAAATATCTTTTGGTTTTTATATGTGTTCATTTTCTTTCTTAAATTGCTCAATATGATCCTGCGGTATGTGAGTACTCGATGTTGGGACAGTTCTCCCTGAACTGATGTTGGGACATTACAGATGCTCTCCAAGAGAGGGGGTGATTTAGATACTTCAACTTTTGTAAAATTAAAGCTTAAGAATTTAAGAAACAGAGAAAAGTTTGTCTCCTTTAATTTAAAAAATAAACATAAAAAATAATCTAGAATTATAGTAGATCAAGTCAACTTTAGACCATATGTCTACTCTTCGAAAGTTCGTCTCATTCGGGAATTTACTTGCAAAACCGGTGTCGCTCCTTTGATGTCAAATGTAGGCGAAAAAGTCTTAAAATTTCATAGGCTTTAGCTGAGAAACAGTGAAGTTACCATACTTTCCAAATCTTTACCGAGATGGAGCTACCTAAGACTTTCTCTAGCACCTGTAAAAGTAGATCTAGAAAACAAAATTATAAAATATTAAGAAGTTGCGCACTCAAGGTGAAATCCCCAAGATCCTCAAGCTTTCTAATTTTAGAGAACTTTTAAAACACTTTTGAGTCTTAAAGAGCCAAAATATGCTAAATTTCTTATGAGATTTGAAATTTGCTTAAATGTGTAGAAGGCCAATTTACGGCCCCTTATTTATAATAGTTGAGTGAGGTCAAAATAAGAAGGCAATAATTTTTGGGCACCTAAGACTCGCCTAGGCGCCAGGCTTAAGCATGCGGTTGCAGTTTAAGACCTAGCCAAATGCGAATACACAAGAGTATTGGGAGCCAGCTACCTTTTCACATACTTGTGCAAATCGCAGCACACTTGAGCATGTGAGTATACGATTTTTGGCATAAAAACAAAAGTGGGACGTAGGTAAAATTGGCCAAGCTCTCTAAATGTTGTATTCTCTTAATCTTTAGTAAGCAACATAAGTCTAATCCAAAATTAAGCACATAGATTACAAAAAGTTATAATTATAATAGAACATAAAGCAAAGGGCTTTCAATCTTCTTGAACCTCCTAAATTGCAATGCTCATCTTGGCCTTTTGCATCTTCGAACTCATCACATCCTTCAACTAGCTTTACTTGATTAACTTCCAAAGCAATTCTTTGTTTGATTACTGACATCATCTTATGGTTGAGAACAATTTCACCTAAATTTGACATCATCTTATGGTTGAGAACATTTCATTCCTCAAGAGCATCGAAGGCATTTTTGTATTGTGTAGAGGAAACAACTTTGTGTTTATATGAGAGAAAAGATAGCATCCAGTAATGAACAGTATGATGCAGGTCATAGGCACAAGCTTTTAAAACTACTGATTAAAGGATGTGGATGAGCAAGATTACTTAGTTAATCACACCTAATGATTCTTTCACATGCGGAGCCTCAATAGTATGAGATCGCGGTTACATGTAGATATGGGTCAGTAATTGCCTGCACAATCTCGAACTGTGCATTGAACGAAGCCTGGATCGGCACTTGCCGCACTCTGGTTAATTGAAGGTGGTTCAATCGTGAGTAAGCAGAATGTAGGCGAGCAGATTAAGGGCACACGAGAAGAAGCGGCACAAAAGAAACACCTAAAAAATGTGGGGATACAAAAGAAACACCTAAAAAAGTGTGATGCGGCTGGTTGTGGGAAGAGGGTCAATGTGGGTATCTACTTGGCTTCTATCATTCTTTTAATCATCATTTTCATTGTAAACCCCCATGAAATCAAAATTTAAATATTTTGACAAAATAGAGAAAGAAGGGAAAGATAAAGGAAAAAAAATTGGGAGAAAAGAAATCATCTAGCATAAATTTCTTAAATTTGCAGCAATGTTTATTTTATATGCTACTTTTTAGACATTAGGCGGGTCAGTTTTTAATCTTTGGACAAAGTGGCCCCGTATGTGTTAAGAATCTTTCTTAATTTAGCAAGATTTGTTCAATTATAATCAATTAGATCATCTGAGAACTAGACCTTTAAACTATAAGTGATT
This sequence comes from Gastrodia elata, assembly GCA_016760335.1. NCBI lineage: Eukaryota > Viridiplantae > Streptophyta > Magnoliopsida > Asparagales > Orchidaceae > Gastrodia > Gastrodia elata. Next base: position 90,364,001 of record CM028670.1, on the reverse strand, counting down.
CGATTAAGAACCTACTAAAATCAATTTATTTGGTTTAACATGACACAACTAAGGATCATTTGGATCAACTAGAAATCACATCTTTAAACTTGGGAAGATTTTCACTAAATCTACTCATATTGTCTAATGTTGATAGAGGATGAGAACATCTAACTTAAAGTGATTTGGCGAGGAGAAATTATAAATGTCAGGAGTCGAATTACTTAACTTTGGATGATTCAATTAAAATCAGCAAAGTTAATTATGAATTGGTTGCTTAACCTAGGCTGACTCAACTAAAATAATTAAGATAAATAAAAAGATTAAAATAACATTGGTTCTTAGCTTGAATACTTGAAATACTAAATTGTTGTTTGTTTTATTTTACAATATTGCTTCATACATTGTTCTTTACCCACTCATCTATCTATTTTATTGTTGCACTAATAAAGCTTATTACTTACGTGCATGCTGCAACTTGTTGAAGAAGGAAATGTGCTTCGCAAGCATAAGAATCAATGCAAATATTCAAAATAGAGTGCTTTTATAGATGTGCTTTGAGAGCTTGTGAACCTTGAGAGCAATAAAGCATGAGGATTTATACTCTAGGATGTGAGTTGGGAGGGCTTTGTAAGCTTTGAGAGATTTTCTTTGTATTTTGAGAGAGCGAGCAAGTTTTGAGAGATGCATATAACACTCTGTACTCAATCAAATAATGCATTTTCTCTATCCTTTTTTTAGGAAAAGCAGTAGCACCTCTCATTATTATCAGTGCTTTGTCTACTGGATATTTGCTTAATATGAACCTAAGCACAAGCATAATATAAGTATGATCAAACTCAAATATAGTACCTAGATTCAAATATAGTATATGCTCATATACAAGCTTAATCTAAGTTCAAACGCAATGTGTGTCGACTCTCAAATGTGATCACCTCATATAATTATTATTTAATTATTCAGTGAATTAATTAATCTATCCAATTTGATTATCAAATTCATCCCAAAATTTTGGCATTCAAGTTCTTTTTCTTGCGGACTAAGTTTAATTGGCCAATTAAGTCATGTAATTAATCAATTAATTTTAATTGGTAACATAACTATTTTGATTAATTAATTAATATATATAATTAATTAATTATTTTTTATTCAAATTAATTTTTAATTAGCCAATTAAGATTTGCATGAAATTTTAGCTGCATAGTAACACTCAAAATTGTGTCAAAAATCGCTCATTTGCTTCTGATTGGAGATCAACTGAGAAATTTAATATTTCAACCACCTCAAAGAGCATCAAAATAAAGGAACTTCACATAATTCTTCAGGCTAGCTCGAAGAGTATCCAAACATGAAGTCTTCATCTATTGCTAAGGATAATCTCCTAGCAAGCCTTTGAGGCCTTGAATGTCTATCTGATGGCTAATTTAAAAGATTTATTCAATTAATTTATTTATTTATTAATCAAATTTATTCTTCAATTAATTTTCGCTTAAATTTTTGGCAACATAGTAATATGCTTTATATTTGTCCAAAATTTTCAGCACAATCTAGATAACATTACAATGCTCAAAATTATATACAAAATCGCTCCCTTGCTCTGGATAAAAGATTAACGAAAAAAGTTTAATTTTACTCAGTCAGGCAAGTTTATTTCGCGGGCTTAAGACTTGGTATGTATGCAAGGAATGGAGAAGAGCTATTGCATTTATAGAGAAAGAGAAAAGGCAGCTCAGTAAAGTCAGCTGAGAGTGTGGTTTGATCCATGTGTTGCACAAGGGAGGGCTCAGTCTGTTGATTTAACTGACCAAACGATCAAATTTTCTTAAGCTTCACGTATATCGAGTGTGAGAAATAGAGCATGTAGATTGAATCATGAAGTTTAGCACACATGTGAGCATGGATTTTGTCGATTGCACACAGTTGAGAACATTGATTGCACATAGGAAACGATACTGATTGAGGCTTTGAACTCCCTGGCTGAGGCATAGGCTCTTCTTGCAAACTCTGCAACTTCCCTTGCCAGTTTCTGGCCTACACACAAGCTAACACATCATCGATGCTACAAACAAGAGGCCTTAGAAACTGTGCCTGAGAAGCAGTGACAGTTCGTGCAACTAGCAATCGCAGGTGGCACGGTTGTGGGTTCGAATAATTGTCAATGTGCATGCAGACAGGGCACATCTAAAGAGCACACAAGAGATCCATTAGTGGCGCTTATGAACTGCACGTGGGAATGGGAGCACGTAGCACAGGAGACATGGTGGACAAAGTTGGGATCATGGGCAGCTCATTACCTGCCCACTTGCTGCATGGGGTGTCAGTGCATAGAGGTGAGCCTCATCATCCCCCGTTTCTCTTTTCTGTTTTACTGTAAACAACGGGCAATTCCGATTCATGACAAGTAGTCTCAAAATTTGGTCCAAATAGCATGCATATGGCATTCCATTTATGTTGAGCTCATTTAAACATAAGAAACCATGTATTCCAGTAGTTTACATGTATAAATTTTCAGAATAAATGCTTAATCTAGCAAAAGACACGGAGAAAGAGAGAAGACACCGTTTGAGCTTAAAAATAAGTTTTTCTGTTCTATCTGCCTCATTTCCTAAATCTTAATTTTAAATTCATGGATATTTGTAGTTTATCATGGCCATCCTAAAACCAATAATAAAGTGAATAAAATAAAATAGCAAGACTTTGCAAAACTACAAGTGATCCATTATAAGACAAAAAAACATGCCAGTTATCACCAAGGCGATATATCCCCTGCCCCTCTAGTAGCAACAAGCCGTGTTGATTGTAGTGTACCTCCTGCGTCAACAAGCGAATAAATAATTTTAAATTGGCCTTGAAGAAAACAATGAAAAATAGTAGCACTCATGCAAACATATGAACCACATTGAGTGAATGAATAAATAAATAAAAAAAGAAAAGAAAACAAAGGGATTGCTTGATTACTCTTCAAGGGAAGTCTAACATGATATTTAACAAACCTTGACATTTAGATACTCTCCGGGTTGAAAATCCATAACCTACAAAGAAAGATATGAAGAAACATCTGAGTTTATTAGCACACAATTATGGTTTCGTTTTAACATATAAAAGAAATAAGTCAGAAGGCTTTTGATAAGATTGCTTCTGAAGCAAGAGATTTTTCTTTTCATCAGACATAATTACAACGTTCATTATAAAGAATAAAGAGTGCAACAACAGGTGTCTAACTCATTGTTCTGCAAGTAGCATCATAATTTTGAAATACCAATAGTGCAAGACTATTTAGCAATTTTTCATTTAGGGGCTGTTTGGATTGAGGTTTAGTAAAGCAGGTGTAAAACAATTTTTCGGGTAAGCTGAGATTATAGCATTTGGATTGAAATAAAATAGGTGAAAAACTTTTACTCTACATTTTGATTTTTCATTAATATAAATCCTTTTCGGGTGAATTCTCAGATTGCTCGGAGTAAAGCACGCAGCGGAATGGAGCGAAGTTCATTCGCTCCTAAACGAAACCTAAATGGTTAAACGGCGAAATCAATTTCGTCCGCGGCAGAGATCCACCTTCTCACTGCAAAATCTATCTCCTCCCTTCTTCGTTCATCTGAGTGAAGTCGATTTCGTTTGAATCGATAATGTTCAACCTTGATTACGTCCACGACGGAGGAGCAGAGGATGTCCACTTCTTTATCCACGACCAAAACTATCTTCTTGCTTCAAAATCGATTCGAACAAAATCGATTTCATTCTAAATAGATTTCGAATGAACGAAATCAATTTCGCTAAATCTAAAAAAATTGAAAAATTTTTAGGGGTAATTTTATTACTCGAAACACACTACACTCTGAAATTACTTTATTCCAAATAGAAAAATATTAAATTTCTTGAAAAACTATCAAACAGCAATAAAATAATCTCATTACATTATAACCAAATTAATTTGCCTTCAGATTTCTCAAAGTACATTATACCAAACAGCCCCTTAAGCTGCACTTTATATTTCGAAAAGTAGATTAAAATTATTTTGTAAGAATTATTAAAATTTTGACTTGAATTTGCTGCAATTTATGTTTGAATAAAGTAACCATTTAAAAAAAGTAGATTGAAGCTGGAACAAAATGTGAAAAGAAGGATAAAACAAAGATTAGAGACAGAAATTAAAATTTTTAAGAAAAATCCCTGTTTCTTACCATTTTGACCTGAAATCAATCTTGGGGTCTCATTTTAAAAAACCTTTATAAAGCTCGTGTACGAGTAAAGTTTATCCATCTAATTCACAACATACAGAGCTTGAATCTCTAAGAAGTTAAAATTTTCCCACGAACAAATTAATATACCCTTTTAACCAAAGCTAGTGTCATTATTGAGCACAATAAATAGGGGTACACAGCATGATGATGGAAAAGAGACTTCATCTCAGATTCTGACATAATTACTAACAAGCTAACATTATGTATAAGTATCAAGTGCTGGACTGACAAAGTGAAAATTTTGTTTTAAGCCATTTCTTAATCAGCAGAAATGGTCCTCCCCAATTGGAGCAATGCAGGAAGAAGTCGCTAATCATTTGACATAACTGAAAATGAAGGTGAGCGAGTAAATATGGAGCACAATTAACAAGTCGTGCTCTGTACGATAAAACAAATCAAGCATCACAGATATTTTGCATCAAATGTGAATAGAAATATAGGATTCTTGTACAGTAGTTAATCAGATCGTTCTTCTCTTTTTTGCTACTACAAATTCAAAGTTCCTTTTGGCACTTTGGCATTGTTATCCTAGTATTCATCAAATGTTCAACTTTATTTACAAGTAATGATGTTTTGTTTAGCTAACACTTTGTCAATACTGCAACAAAACTAGCTGAAATAGAGTGGCACAGACTTAACAAAGTTTGCAGGCAATGTCAAAAAAAAAATGACAATGAGTTTGTACTGACTCACATGGATATTAAAATCATATGGTGCCGAAGTAGGAAGCAGTTTCCTCAATTCAAATACCTGAATTCGTGAACAAGAGTAAATTCGTTATTGCATATAGTTGAAACGCTATTTGGCAAATGGATTAAGAAAATCATGAAAAAACAGAACTAAAAAACAGAAATGTGGCGCAAACAGAGCATGGATGAAAATGTTTCAAGCCCACACTAAAATGCCTCAGTATTCAAAATAGTAACTTGCTAACTTAATCCTTCAACTACATTCCCAAACTTTAAAGTGTCTAAACCAGTCCAATTGATCTGCTTATATATCTCTTGAGGCTAAAATAGGCTCAAAATAAATAGCTGAAAGATTAAATAGAACATAATGAAATAATTAAGGAGCTAATTTATACTAACTGGCAAAACTTAAATTAACTAATTAGACAAATTTCTCCAAAACACTTCAAAAGAAGGAAAAAAACAAGCAATATAACAAAGAAGGAAAGAGTAATATACCTCCCCAGGAGTTTCAAGGAGTGGTTGCTTGTCAGTTGAACCAATGATCTGTTCAGGATACAAACCTTCCTGGCTGACATACCTATGGAAGTTCAATAACTGTTGATACTTTTTCTTTAAGGTGAGTGGGATTAAAGAAAGCAAGGAATGGCACTATGCTAGAAAGAATCAAATGTTCAAGTCAATGCATGACTGAACGCAACTTACAAAACTTGTATGCATACAAGATGAAAAAGAAAGTCTAAGGCCAAACACTTAAAAAAATCTATTAAAGAGAAAACTGAAAGAATTATAAAAAGGGAAAGCTCAAGTCTACCCATTAAACTAGGGACATGAAGAGTTGATTTGTTAGTTGATGCCAGAACAATGACAAGTAAAAATATTAATAGAAAATCTGTAAAGACAGTAATTTCAAAATCCTTGAATTTTCTGCATAATATAAAATAATTAATGACAACCATTGAACTTGGATCTCCAATGCACCTCCCTTCAGCTCGAGAGATGCATTCAAAATAAAATGTACTTCTCCCAAAGGTGAAAATAAACCACTTAATTTGCAGCCAATGAGAAGCAAAAGAACTCAAAATCAATTACATAGCAAAATTGAAAGTGGAATAAACGGAGAGCTTAATGCTACCTACTGTACGCATAATGATTTAAGGTACAGAATATTACAGATGCTTTCAATCGCTGCAATGGAAGCCAAAAGTAAAATTGCATTTACAGTGAAAAAGTAGAGATTAGGTTAATTAATTGGCATGAGTTCATCAATCCATAAGAACCATTTAAGGCTTCCAATTAATAAATCATTTCTGATGAATAAATTCAAGAATTCTAATGTACCATACCATGAATCTAGGTTTCATAACTTAGATTACTCTATATCATACAGCAGATCTCATTTACTTTGATCAGAATATAAAATTAATTAAAGAGATAATTTCGTACCTTAAGTGATCAGGGAAGTCTCCAAGGATCCAAGGTAAGGGGACTCGGGGTGAAGTTTTGTACAACACAGTGGGTGGAGGAGAAAAATCGAGAGGACAGGGTGTTTTAGTAACTTAGGAATGATAGAAAGTGGTCGTGGAGGATTCTTTAGAAGTTTACCAAAGGACAGTTCCTTGGGGAACTATCGGGCCGTTTGCACCAATCATATCTTCATAAATGACGATCTTCGACGTCGACAAAAAGGCTCTGCCGAGTTTTTACGATAAATTATTTTGATTCGAGCTGCAAGCAGCCAATTCCAGCTGCAAACAGCAGGTCCCGCAAATTCTACGTATCTCTGCGATCGTGATTGTGATTTCTTTGGTAACTTCTTTGTCGACTGGGGCTGCTCTGTTATGAACTTCCGCAACTTCATCACCATCAATTTCGTCATCTCAATGAGATCGTTGCAACTTTCGTAACTTCTTTGTCACCATCAATTTCGCCCAAAGATACGACGGGTGTTGCTCTATAAATGACGATCTCATTAAGCAGCACTAGTCGTTGAATATCATCATTTACAAAGATACGATAGGTGCTGCTCTTCGTGGCTGCTCTATAAATGACAATCTTCATGATTGCTTTAGTGGTTACTCTGTAAATGGTAATGTAAACTAAGGCTAGATTTGATTCGAGTTCGAATGAGCTAGCCTAAACTTGAATTCAAAAATTTCGAGTTTAGCCCGACTTGAACTCAACTCGAACTCAAATCAAGTTTTTTTGAGTTCGAGCCGAGTAAGTTCAACTTATTAATGTTCGAGTTTGAGGCGACTCGAACTTAATTCGAGTCGGCTTGAAATTATATTTCGACTCATAAATTTTGAATTTGAGCTGTGACTGGAACTTGGTTCGAGTCAGCTCAAAAAAAAAATCTTTAAAAACAATTTAAATGTACTCCTAAAAATAATTAAAGATATTAAATATTAATATTTCTCTTACAAATTTGTTGATAAAAAATAAACAGAGATGATCACAACTTCAATAGTGCAGCATTAATTTTATAAAAATTTTAAATATCCAATTATTACTATAGTATAACAAGCTAACAATACATTTATATATAAATCTTACATATCTGAAAAAAAATAAATAAAATGAAGATCATAACTTCAGTTCATAAAAAACAGTCCGTCTCTTAGATTTTTTTGACAAAGAGGCAATATTATTTGAAATTTAGATAGCCCTACTACAATTACACATTAATACATGGTTATTTGCTATATAAGTCAGCACTTCACACAAACAATAGCCGCAAACAATACAATTTAAAGTTTAGGCAATCTGAAAATCTGCTTTAATTCAAAAGGCAAAGCAAAAGCAAGCTGCAGATTTAATCCCCATGAACCCCAACCCAATCGAAGGCTGCAAAACCTGCAATATGCAAGTCTGTACAAAACAATAAACAAAAAGTATTAAGATAATATTATTTGAAATTTATACTAATTTAACAAACATAAATGAAAGTATAATAACCTGAAAATAAAAAATAAATTACAAATATAACTTATTTGAATTAACACTAAATGATATGATTTTGATTTTAGCTCATTTATTTGTTAAGAGGACACGGCTTAACATATAACTTCTTAAAATTAATAGCCTAGCAAGCTTATCTGAGTAGTGAATACTCAGTATTAATCATTTATTATATACCCAATCTAGCCATCTCAAATGATTGCTCAAATCAATCAAATAAAAATAAAAAATTCTATTTAAATACTTTGTAAAATAAAAAATAAGATTTAAGAAATTTATATAAAGGAAAAAAAAAATACAGGCCAACAGAAGCACTAACAAGGAAACAACCTAGAAGTAGCAGCAAGAGCATTATAGCAATAATGCAAAGCATGTATTTTTGAGTTTTCGGACATACAGTAAATTGTGAGCATGTTTTTAGAGTTGAAGTTGTGAGCAGAAACAATGATTCTCTTTATAGTTTATATATTTAGTTTCAAAAAATTTTAGAGTTGTATTTTGTTAAGGTTTACAAATATGCAATGGAGGCAGCTGCCAGCAGCCCAAGCAATATCAAAGGCAATAGCCTAAGCAGCAACAGAGGCAGCAGTAACAGCACAAGAAAAACACAATAACAGAAAGAATCAAATTTGCAAAAACTCAGAAAAAGAAATAAATAAAATATTCTAATTGTAAAATGAAAAATAGCAATTATACATATATAAGTACAATTTAAGAACCAAACAACCAATATAAGCAGCAATAGTAGAGTCAACAGCAGTAGCCAAAGCAGCAATAACAGCACAAGAAAAACACAATAGCAAAAAATTAAATTTGATAAAACCTAGAAAAAAGATGATTAAAATGTTCTAAATTCTATTTGTAAAACAAATATAATAATTATAAACATATAATGGCAATTTAAGAACAAGACAACCAGCACAAGTAGCAACAGCCGCAAAGGCAACAACAACAGCCCAGCCCAAGCAGCAACAAAGGCAGCAGCACAAATAGCAGCAGAGGCAATATCCCAAGCAGCAGCAGAAGCAGCAACAATAACCAGCCCAGCACCTCAAGCAGCAACAAAGGCAACAGCAGCAACCATCAATAACCCAAGCAGCAGCAGTAGCATAAGAAAAAATAAGAAATGAACAATTTGAAAAGAACAATCATGAGTATCTATGAAATTGTCAAAATATCACATTACATATTTTGAAATTAGTACTTTTCATCATAGTCCCTTTTACCCTCATGAACCTACATAATCCATAATCCAAATAAAAATAAGTCAACATTTCAACAATATTAAATAGGGCTACCAAAGAGCTATAATTAACAACATTAATATTAAAGAGTCTTGGTATCTTGGAAGTTTAGCATTAAGATATAAAATTAAAAAGAAAAAACAACAATATTTCATAAACTATTTATTCAACTTAGTTAACTTTATAATTCATTCGGTATATGGCATGTTAGATGTTCTTCCTGCAGCAAAATGGAACAAAAAACAAAGAAAAGAGATTAAACCATATTAGCCTATGTTGTTAAAAAAAATTGTTTATAAATTATAATATATTAATATATCAAATGCTTACATTCTATTTAAGATTGGTATGATAAAAGCAAATAGTATTTAGTGATAATAAGCTTTTGAAATCATCGAGTACACGCCCACCAGCACTAAAAGCAAATTTGGATGCAACCGTTGTAATAAAAATAGTAAGAATATCTTTGGTCATCTTTGCTAAAGTATGCCACTTTAAGGAAACCATTTCCACCATTAAAAAATATCAAAAAGATCTTTTTTCAAGAGAAACCTTAATGCAATACTCATCAAGATAACGATCCATCTCAAATTTTCTTGGTTGGGTGGCATAAGCTCCAAAAATTAATCAAAATCTCTTAAAATTGAGTTTCTTGATTCAAAATAACTTGAACTTGAGTTGGTTAGAAGTAAGGCTGGCAATTGTATCCGAAACTCGATACTCGCTCGAATTTTGAGCCGATTCTAGAGTTGAGCTGACAGACTCGAACCCAATTCGAGTCGAGTTCAAGTTAGGCTTAACTTGCCTCGAATTGGGTTCAAGTCAAATCAAAATACACAGGCGGGTAATATATAAATCGTACTTTCTTAACAAAAAAAGCCGCAACACAGTCGAATGAGCCGTGAGATTTTCGTTCGCTAGATTCCCGACCGGCCACAGTTCGGTTCCTCCATTAAGTCATAAGCATACGAAAAAAAAAATTTAAAATAGCCGACAGCAAGTCAGCAACAGATTTTAAATTCCGATTAATCGCGAATTTTAAATTGCGCATAGGCAGAGATATCATTGAGTTATCCTTTCACAGAGGGGTCAGGGACCTCAGGCTTTCCCATATTTTGACCTTTTCAACTTCTTGGCTCCCGCCTTCTAATGGCTGACTGCTTTTTCATTCCCGAGTTATGATCTTCCTGGTTCCTATCATTGATAATCGCAATTCTTCTTTGCTGAAATTGTGAGCTTCTGAAATCTGCAGAGGTTTTGTAAGTTGCCTAATAGAGTATATAAAATTTTTTTAAGATTTTCAGACATGCGGGAAGTTGTGAACTTGCTTTAAGGGTTAATGTCATGAGAAGAAGTTGCAATTTTCTTCCTATCATTTTTTCAAAAAAATTTAATATTTTTAAACATGCAGTAAGTTGTGAGCCAAATTTTAAGGTTAAAGCCACCGGCTGAAGCTATAATCCTTTTTATGTTATATTTAAATGTTTTTTTTTTAAATTAGGGTTTCTTTTAGAAGTTTTTAAGCATGCAATTGTTATGAACCTATTTTTAAGGTTAAAGCCATGAGTTGAAGCTGTGGTCATCTTTACGCTTTGGCTATTTTTTATTTCAAATATTGCTAAGATTTTTTTAGGGCTTTCAAACATGAAATTGTGAACTGTTTTTATGGTTGAAACCATGAGCTAGGGATACAAACAACCGTGAGCTGAAGCTATGATACTGTTTATTCAAAACATTCAAATTTTTAAAGATGTTTTTGTTAAGGTTCCCAAATATGCAATAAGTTATGAACCTATTTTTACTTTTTATTGTTAAAGCTATAATTTGAAGCTATTATTTTCTTTACCATTTGTTTAGTATTTTTTCAAATTTTTTTAGTATTTCAAACATGCAGTCCACAACTTACGCTCACAACTTAAGCTCAAGTTCACAACTTTAGCCCTAAAAAAAAGTTCACAAATTTAACCCTAAAAAGTAAATATTATGAAGAAAATCATAGCTTAAGCTCACACTTTAATCTTAAATATAAGTTCACAACTTACTACATATTTGAAAATACTAAAAAATTTGAAAAAAAAATTTAAACAAACAGTAAAGAGAATAACTGCTTCAGTTGTTAGCTTTAACACTAAAAAGTAAATATATATTTACAAGTTAGTTCATATTTGGAAACTCTAATAAGAACATCCTTAAAAAAATTGAAAATTTTTTAAAAACAATAAAAAGAATCACAGCTTCAGCTCACGGTTGTATCCCTAGCTCATGGCTTCAACCCTAAAAATAAGCTCACAACTTAATGCATATTTGAAAACCCTAAAAACAAAACCCAAGCAATATTTGAAAAAAAAATAATAATAATCAGACCATAAAGATGATCACAACTTCAACTCACGGCATTAACCCTAAGAATAAGCTCATAACTAACTGCATGTTTGAAAACCCCTAAAAAAAATTTTTAAACATTTAAATAGATCATAAAAAGAATTATAGCTTCAACCCATGGATTTAATCCTAAAAACTGGCACAAAACTTACTGCATGTTTAAGAACACTAACAAAATTTGAAAAAAAGATCGAAAGAAGATTGCAACTTCATCTCATGACATTAACACTAAAGCAAGTTCACAACTTCCTTCATGCTAAAAATCCTAGGAAAAATTATATAAGCTATTAAACAACTTACAAAACCTCTACAAATTTCAAAAGCTCACAATTTCAACAGAGAAGAATTGTGATTAGCAAGAACCGGAAGCCAGAAAGACCAGAACTTGGAAACGAAAATGCCGTTAGGCAACAAGAAGGTGAGAGCCAAGTCGAAAAAATCGAAAAATTAGAAAGCCCTGAGGTCCTTGACCCCTCTGCAAAAGAATATATCCTCAATGATAGCTCTGCATATATCGGATTTCAAATTCGTGACTAACTGGGATTTAAAATTCGTTGCAGACCCGTTGTCGACTGTTTAAAAAAAAAAATTGCATGCTTGTGACATAACGAGGAATCTAACCGTGGTAAGTCAAGAATCGAACGAGCGACAATCTCGCGGCTCACCCAGCTGTGTTGCGAGCTTTTTGTTAAGAAAGTACGGTGTATATATTTATACATTACCCGTCTAATATTTTGATTTGACTCAATCCCAATTCGAGTCGAGCCTAACTAGAACTCAACTCAAATTGGGTTCAAGTCGAGTTCGATTCGACTCGAAATTCGAGCGATTCTCAAGCAAGTATCGAGTTTCGGGTAAAATTTTCGGCCTTAATGTAAACAAAGAAGCTTTGCTTTTAATACAAAAATTATGCGAATACCCTTAAAAGGGAAAACACGAAAGGTCATACAGATGTAACAATAGAGACCATAAAAATCACTTAAATAAGGATCAATGGACCAACAAAAATATTTACAAGAGTATGAGTTTCTTGAACATTTTTGAAAGAGTCAATGGATCATTTGGATAATTTTCTCAATTAACTTATCTAGCTTAATAAATTTTGTGATACTACAATAAAAACCACAAGTTACCATTTTTCTCCACATCTCTTAATTTTTGACATAGATACATTAACCTCCAAAATGACTTCAACTAATTGGAACACTAATATTTGTTAACCATATGCTTACAACTGGCATAAAAGCTTAAAATATAAGTAATCACAAGCATAACATGTAATGACCCAATGTCGTTACTTCGCAAACCCCGAGAACTTCAATTTAGAGCAAACAAAAATACCATTAGATACAAATAATTTTTAGATTAAAATGCCGTAGTTTGAGAGAAATCCGAATAATAAAAACTCTTGCTTTAATTTCTGAATTTTTTTAAAATTTAATAAATAGAGAAAAGTAGATACATATTCAAATTCATTAATTTTTGTGTCATTGGGTTAAGTATATTATTTAAAGGCTACGCTAAAAGTTTCATCAAATTCGGAGCTCCGGTTCGATCGTGATTAATTTTTGAAATTTCAAAACTTCAAAATTAATATAAATTAAAATATTGCTCCAAATTGAAAAATTTTGGTGCGAGAGTGTTCATCTCATCGTAACACACCTCGGTGTCAAGCTTTGTTCTTTTTGAAAATCGAATAACGGAAAAATGCGAAAAATTTAATTGAAATTAATTATTTAAATTTTCCTTCCTTCCTCTGTTTCCTCCCCCCGACGCCGACTTGCCCACGGTTGCTCAACAAAACTTGCAGACAGAGTCTGCGCCGACTCATGCAAGCACCGCCTGGGCTGGTCGGCAACCGACAGGTTGACCAACTAGCCGGCCAACCCTCACCCTCCCCCTCTCTATAAATTCCCCCCTCAACCCTTCCTTCTTCCCCAAACAGCAGCCCCTCTCCCCTTCAGCTAGCCCTCAACCCTCAGCCCTCCTGCCGCCAGCCACCCACCCACCCACCGCCGCCTCTACTCCGACCACCCCACGTCCGGCCCTCCTTCGGCTCCTGGCAACCCTAACCCTAGGTTAGAGGAGAATAAAATGGAAAAGAAAATAAGAGAAAAATTTTGCATTTTTATTTTTTTTTCCTTACTCATTTTTATAATAATAATAATTAATTATCTCTATTATGTCATTATAATTTGTATTGTTGTCATTAATTAATAATGATAACAGTACAAATGCTATAAAATGACTACTAATTCTATTTTGTCAAATTCATTTTGATTATTTTTATTCAATCATTTCTTTATTATTATTATTATTATTATTACTTTCTGTCAGTTTTAATTCAGTTATTTTCATTATGTCTTTCTCTTTCATACAAATAAATTAATGATAATAATAACATTACTATAAATATTATTGCTACCCTCAGTAACTTAAAATTCTTTCTATTAAGAAAACAGAACGAAAGAAAAATATAATATAAAATATTTACTCCTAAAAATATTGGCTAAAAGCTAATTAAAATATCAAGACTTATGCAGACTCAATCAATTTGCATTTTTGAGCTTAAAGAAAAATGTAACATATCTTTTATTACTCTTGTTTAAATACGCTTTTTCGCTCAACATCGCACAAATTGATAAAAATGCTTTTAAAAGTCACATAAAATGATTTATAAAAAAGTTTGGATAACTGAATAGTATGGGTTCCATATTAATATATTTTTAGTCTGATCTGACAACTGCTAAGATGGGATTGTCCAACATCAGGAGTCATAAGGAGCCTATACTGCTAAGCCTTTGAGGGGGCAGGTATAAAAGAAAGTTAGGATATGTAACACAAATTGAATCCCCCTTTTCCTCGATTTTGTACTTGCCCAAAAAAATTATATTTTGCGCCAGATATCAAACGTTAAAATTCTATATTTATTTTTGTGACAGCAATTATTTTTATGCTAAAATTTCAGTGCAATTGAAACAAGTTTGTAGTGATAAATTTATACAACTTTTATTTCCTGTCAAATTATTGATTATTTTGTTTATTATTTAACAATTGTAAAATTGACATCTATCAGTACTTAGTTTCACAACTAACTGTTATGCAAATGCCTGCACTTTTAAAACATGCCCAGATCAGGAGTTTGTCTTAGAGGAAAGGTGATAAGAACCAAGCAATGCTGATACTGCTACCTGTTGATTTATCGCTTCTTTTGACTCTTTTTAAAGTTTGTAACTTTTTTTTTATTTTGATCCTTTGCAATCTAAACTTATGAATTAATAAAATATTGAGTTATGTTTGATGTCTACATATTTTATATTTTAAATCACTCAATATGATTCTGCGGCCATAGGACTTATTCCAAAAGTCGGTGTTGGATTAGCTCCCGGCACCGGGTCCTCACATAACACTCGAAAATTGAAAATTTTTAAAATAGGCATTCTCTCACAACTATTTTCCACAAAACCACTATTTTTAATAGCATAAAAACTACAACCCATAGTTTTCTATTTTGTAAATATATAACAATCTAACCGATCAGTAGTATTTGTTAATGAAGGTATCCACTCAATAAATATGTAAGTTTGGGATGTTGTTCCTTTTTATTATATCCAACTTATATAGTTCTCACTCAAAACCATTTCCTTGCGACAAATAGAATCTTCCAACTCACTACTTCACACATGCATAACACTTCTAAACATAATGCTTTCTCTAAAGGGCATCACAACCATATAGTTGAAACTAATCCATCATGCATAGATACCTCTTAATGTTCAATTCAATGTCTTTAGGACTGTGGTTCATCTCATGCCCGCAATTAATCTCCTAAAAAAACCTTTACTATTGTTTGGACAACTGCCAATCTAAATTTAAAAGTTTTTAACTGTATTTGTTATTCTTAAACATTAGGCATAAAGTCTCTACATTCTTGCATCTCAATCTCATTTATATGCACTTTATCTGTTGGCTACTCCACCTAAAGGGGCTACCAATGTATTGATTCTTAAACTTACAAGCTCTTCATCATCTAACAATTGACATTTGTAGGGTCAGTTTCTTATTTTTACATAAATGATTATATCTCCCCAGCCCCACCATTATCACAGCTTAACAATGATTCACCCATCAATTTCATCTTCAAAAAACTCCCTTGCTACTTCTGAATCGTTCCCATTTTGATTCATCTCCAACTTCACCTATACAAAATTAGCTCTGCACCTTCTGATCTGTCCTCCCTCAATTTCACCATCAGCACAACTCACTTCATAACCCACCCAATCCACCAAACCCAGTGCAAGCAGCACCATCCACCAACATTCAACCTTAACACACCACACAACACCATACTCAAGCCTTCAAACAATCTGAATGGCACATGAACCGTAGTGTTTCACAACTATCATAATGCTTGTAAAAGTAAACAAGTCATCTGCCTTAAATGTTCAGGTAGCACACTTGCTCATCATAAAGATCATCTCACTACAAAGAATTCCATCAAAGGCAAAATGCTAATTTCCATGAAACCTTCAACCCAAAACAATTTGCATGTTAATTATCATGTTCTTCCCTATAATGGCATTTACAACAACCAGAAGTTCACCATGGTTACTTAAATATCATGTGTCAATCTCAAGGCTTCATTGACAAATACATCCAATTATGTGTTATCTAATAAAACCTATACAAGGATTAAGCAGGCATCACAAAAATTGTTCATGAGCATTGTATTTTCCTCTAATAGTCAGGTATATTAACACAAAATCAAATGCCTCTCGGTCTTTAACAACACGATCGAGCAACTTTATTATATGTGAAGATTTAAGTTTTAGCACATAGAAACATCACTCTTGTCACCAACTTCACAACTCAATTTGATGCAAAATTGTCCTTAAAGGAATTGAAAATATTGCCTTTTCTTTGAATTAAAGTAATAAACCACTCAACAGGACATCTATTATCCTGGTTCCAATAAATCAAGATCCCCTTTAAGAGATGAAATTACTTGAGCAAATGATGTTCACACACTTGTACCCCTAGCAAGTATTCCTTCATTTTGTGGTGAAAAAAAATATCGATCAATACCTGTTGTCTTACAAAAACTCTCTCACATAATTAGAAATAGCCTTCATCATTAGCATGCCATCTCAATTCATACGTCACTCTAAAACAAACATTGGCCTGCCATCAAACTTTCAGTGTGATAACTCCACGGGGTAAAGCACAATCAATTGTTCAACAGCAATCTAACTTTATCCTTCAGAGCATCTTTGATGCAAACTGGATTAATATCATAGACATAGATCTCACTTTGTGCTCTTTAGTTACAATAATGACCCGTGAAGGTCTAAAAAGAAATAAAATGTTGCCTCCACATTAAAAAAGTTAAATACCGTATTGTTGCCTCCACAATAATTAAAATAGCATAAATACAATTGGCAAACTCGATGTTCAATTCTCTATCATTTAAATAATATTTATTTCAACAATAACAATGCTACTTATTTAGGTGCAAACCTAATAACCTAATCTTACACTTTCACATTAAATGTATAGCTACAAAGCTTCACTTTGTTTGTGCAAAGTACAAAATGGTGATTGCATCTCCATAACTCGTTAAATTACCAAATGCTGATTTTGTTACCAAGTACAAATTGATGATTGCATCTTCCAGTCAGTCTTCCAATGACCAAGTCGTCAACTGTAACGACCCAATATCGTTACTTTTCAAATTAGGTCAAAGCCCGCTTCAGACATCAGGACCCGGGAAATTTCAAATTAGGGCAAACAAAATTTCCATTAGATAGAAATAATTTTTAGATCAAAGTACCCTAGTTTGGAAGAATTCGGATAACGAAAACTCTCACTTTATTTTTCTGAATTATTTAAATCCAATAAATCAAGACAATGAAATACGTGTCAGAATTCATCGATTTCAGCATCGTTGTGTTAAGTATATTATTTAAACACACTCAAAATATTTCATCAAATTCAGAGCATCGGTTTGATCGTGGTTAATTTTTGAAGTTTTAAATTTCAGAAATTAATTAAAAATAAAATATTTGTCTAAATCAAATTTTTTTGGCGTGAGGGTGTTCGTTATGTCATAACACATCTCAAAGTCAAGTTTCATTATTTTTGGATGCTAAACAGTAGAAAATTGTGAAAATTTTTAATTTAAATAACTATATTACTTTTTCCTTTAAAATTCTTCTCCCTCTGTTTTTCTCTCCCTCCCTTCGATCGCAGACCCCTCCTTGCAATTCGCCCGACAGGCGCATCTGGTGTGGAAGGTTCCACCCCAGGAAGGGGCCGCTTGCGCCGTTTTTGGCGCAGGCTGGTCGGTCCACTTGGTCGACCCCCACTCTCCCCTCCTCTCCCTCTGCTTAAACCCTCCCCCTCCCCTCCTCTCCCTCTACTTAAACCCTCCCCCTCCCTTCCTTATTCCCCCACAACCCCTCTCCTCCTTCAAACCCTAGCCAGACAACCCAGCATCCCTCCATTCCCCTACCAGCAGCCAGCAGTCCTCCCCTCTCTGCCAGCCAGCCTCCTGTAGCGGCAACGGCCACCTAGTAGCCAGCTCCCTCCTACCACAACCCTCCCTCAGCCGGCCAACAACCAGCGAGCAGCCGTCCGGCCACCCCATTCCGGCCAGCAGCCCGGTCAGCAACAACCTCCCTCCGCTTTCCGACAATCCTAATTCTAATCCTAAGGTAAGAAGAGAAGTATAAGAGAAAGAAAATGGGAGAAGAAAAGAGGAGAAATTATTTTGTTATTTCTTTGTTCTTTTATTTTATACATACTTAATAATCATTATTATGAAAATAATAATTATAAAATATCATCATTCACATTAATATGGTTCTCATTAATTAATAATGAAAACTATACATATATTATAAAATGACTATTATTTCAATTCAAGTATTTTATTCTGTCATTTCCCTTTTTACTATTATTATGTTCTGCAATTTATACAATCATTTCCATTGTCTTTTCTTTCATACATTATTATTATCATTATTATTATTAACATGATAATAATACTATTATTATTGCCACATCAGCAACTTAAAAATACGGACTTCTATCAAATTGAGTAAATGAAAGAAAAATAGAATAAAAACGAAGATAATAATATTGGCTATAAAGGCTAATTTAAAATCTCAAAAATCTAAATGCAGATTGAGTGAACTGTCACTCATCCGAACTGTTGAATTTTTTGAACTTAAAAGAACAAGGTATCAGATGTCTTTTATTACTCTTGTTTAAATATGTTTTTTACTCAGCATCGCACAAATTGATAAAAATGCTTTTTAAAATCACATAAAATGATATATGAACAAGTTTGGATAAGTGAGAAGCAAGGGTTCCATATTAATTTATACTTATTGTCTGATCAGACAACCGCTAGAAAGGGGTTGTCCGACATCGGGAGTCATAAGGAGCCTATACTGATAAGCCTTTAAGGGAGTAGGTATAGAGAGAAGTTGGGATATGTAACACAAAAATGAACCCCCCTTTTTCTCAATTTTGTATTTGCCCAACAAAATTATATTTTACCTAAGATATCAAATGCTAAAATTATGTATTTATTTTTGTGACTACAATTATTTTTATGCTAAGTTTCAAGTGCAATTGAAACAGGTTTGCATGGATAAGTTCATACAGCTTTTATTTCCTGTCAAATGATTAATTATTTTGCTTATTATTTAACATTTGTAAAAATGATATCTATCAGTACATAGTTTCACAACTAACTGGTATTCGAATGCCCGCACTTTTAAAACGTGCCAAGATCAGGAGTTCGTCCTTGAAGAAAGGTGCTAAGAACCAAGCAGTGCTGATACTGCTTCCTTTTGATTTTCCGCCTTCTTTTTGACTCTATTTTAAAAACTTTTATTTTATTTTAATCTTTGTATCCAAGACTTGTGAATTAATGAATAAATGAGTTATGTTTGATATCTATATATTTGTCTCTTAAATCACTCAATATGATCATGCGGCTAGAGGACTTGTTGTTTTACATCATAACCACAAACCGGTGCTGGATTTGCCCCCGCTGACCCGGCACCGGGTCCTCACATCAACAATCTTACCAAAAAATACAAGGCACCAGCTTGAGAGGAAATCTAAAAAAAGACTAACATATGATGTGAGAAAACATTTATTTCATTATCCCGTGTATTACAATGTAGCACAAAATTCAAGAGAGGATATATCATAGATCATAGACACATTTATATATGATTATTATCATTATTTGTACTATAGAACCAATCATTACAATTCTATTTCTATTATAAGTGTTTTTTGCAATTCATAAGAGTCGCCCACATCACCACATTTGATCTCCTCTTCACTAATTTAACAATTTACTTGGTCTCATCTCTTTTCATGATTGTTTTATCACATGGTCTCTTCATATATCACTTCTTCATCAAGTCATTTGTGCTGTAGCCAAGCGCTAATTCTACCTTCACTCCCCGGGACAAGCAATTTGTTGCATTCCATAACCATTCCAACGCATTCCAAGTTGGAGACTACCACATCTGCGACCATGACCACTTTTGGTAATGTTAAAAGCTTCTGTGTGCGCCTCTAACAATGAAACACAACATCGACAGCCATCTTCCTTGAGCAGTTTGATGATCAAGGTTTTTGATACCTTGTACTCGCTTTCTCTCATTCTCTTGCTTGTATCTATTATTAGATGAAAAGGATTTGAAACAAACAGACCCTATTCTCTCATTTATACATTGGAGCTGTAATTATCCCCTCATATAGTGAATACCCAAATATCTCATCTCCAAAGCGGACGCAGTTTTCTAAACTGACTGAAGCACTATATATCCATGTTCCCTGTTCTTTTATTACTTTCATATGTTCTTGTGCCTACGTGCATATGAGCAAGTAGGTATTAGAGATTGTAAACTCGCTGATCAACACATTATAATCTACAAATCATTCATCTAAATCTCAAGCCCAATGATTTATCTACACAAAATTTGTACTCACACAACAAATTGCAATCACTTTGAACATTTCATTCACAACAATATAATTCCTCTATTTTCTATATTTTTTTTAAAAATACAGTTGATCAAGGTAATTAATGCTATTAAATATATTACCTTCTCTCAAAAATTACAAGTGTGGCCATTGAGTCACACTTCAATAGATACTTTGTATTAGCAGGTATATATGCATAAAAGTCCACCTGCATGAAGTGATTCAACAATTAAGAACATATGATTAACCAATATGGATTGTTTAGTAACAGTCCATATCGCAAAATATTTTAATGAATAAAAGAACATCAACTTGCAAAAACAAGCAATTAGAGATCAAATTTAAAAGTAGTAGTTATGTTTGCAAAAAATATTTCTCTTGTAAGAAAACAATTTTTGTAATCTTACATTGAGCTGATGGATGATCCCAAAAGCATCTAATAACAAAGAACTTCCTTGAAGCACAAAGACAAACCTGGATTCATCATCAAATTATTTATAAAAAGTAACGATGCCACGTTAACTTCAACAAATTTAATTTGCAAATCAGATGAGACCATATATAGAGGTAAAACAAGAATAGTAAAATAGGCCCACTATGCAAATAGTAAAACATGTGATGAGGATTCACCAAGCTCAATATAGATGAAAAGAGTTTGCAAGGAAGCTAAATGGTCACAACGCACCAAAAGGAGTTGCAGGTTGAATATATAAACTAAAATGAATTAAAGCAAAGGGCATAAATACTACCTAAAGTTTTGCTCATTCTCAGACGACAATCTGATTATAGTTAATATAATTGGCTCTTTTACCTGTTTTAATAAAATGCTAACTGTGCACTAACATCATTAATGAAGTGTAGATCTCAGCATATGCATTGCTTCAATCACTACGCGGAAGTTATATAACTTTGATAAAAATGACAAGCGAACAAATACATGCACCTTTCAATGTCTGCCGCAGGCAATGCAGATCTTGAATCCTCTGCATGGTAAAATCAAAATACTCAGTAAGATCACCGTTAATATTGAGTTGAAAAAGTTCAAAGCGTCAACATATTTGCGTATTGGAGAATGGGATAAATTAATTAAGACAATGATAAGCACTGAAATAAATCATAGAATTTAAGACATTTGAGCATTAAAATCATTAAACAGTATTTTTCATTCACTTAAAAAAGGCATGGTGGTTAATATCTTTACCAACTGATTGGTTAAGAGTTTTACATTTATTTGCATTTTCATGTACAAAAATATAAAGGCTTTTTCATATGGAAGTAATATAGATACCTATTCAAGACTTGATGCAAAGTGAAACGCATAAAATATATTTTTATAGGATATGTAAGCCATATCATTATTTTTTCCAGATCCTGTATTGGCAGAAGCTTCATACACTAGGTATGCTCTTTTTTAACTATATTATTATGCACTATGCTGACAAAATAATATTGCACACTTAAAGACCTTTAATAAAAAGGGTTGTCTAGGTATAATAGAAGTTCTTTGGGTGTCGGGAGCAGGTGCATTCTCTGTTCTGTCCATAGTGTTTTCATCATTTATTGGGCTCTAATAATATAACGATGAGTGATTGAGATATACTACTTTCTAGAAAGGTTATTAAATTCATCATAATGATTGTTTATTGAAATCATTTTAACTTTGACTCTAATATCACTGTTGTCGCAATCCGTCTTGGTGAGAACTAGAATCCCATTAAAAGATGTCCAACACAAGTTCTACGGTCTGCGGATGGAAGATCTTTCTTTCTTTAGCATATTAGAGAGCTATAAATCAAAAGAAATTATTTAAACTATAATATAAAGAGACACTAAAATTGTCAATAATTTGAATTGTTGCAACATTTTTTTATTTGCATTATATCTAAATTAAAAAAATGCAAAACTAGTACCCCTCCAGATTTATATGACGGTATAAATGTCAGATTACTCTTCTATTTGTCATCCAGCCTTGCTCTAATTGATCTGTGAAAATGTAAATAAATGTACCTTAAAAAGAATTATTGTAATTTTATTAAATAATTTTTATGAATTAAAACTAATATGCATGATTTAAAATGCAAACACAGATTTCAAGTAGTAATAGTGATCAGCAAGCAAAAATTTGTCAAATCAAGACAAACAACTAAGTAGAAAATAATACTAAAATACATTAGACAAAGAAATGAGCTGCAAGTCAAATATAAATATCCTTCTAAATTAATATTATTTAATTTTGCTTTTGTTTTCAATTATGCTCAATGAAATATTTATTGAAGCTTTGAGCAAACTTATCACCAAAGACACATAGTGTAATCCCATTCTGATGCTAAAGAGGACCATATCCCTAAAGAAGATTACCTCAAAAATTATATGCACATGGTTACATGACACGCACAGTTTATTAAAGCATGTACGGCATCACATAAAATTTGGTTATACATATTTTACGTAATCATAGCATTCATGGTCTTTAATTTACTTTAGATTCATTTAATCCATAAGCTTGGTAAAGTAATAAGATAAAAATCATCTATATTTGAAGATAGACTGTGCTTCATTATGAAATATACTTTTCATTAGCTAAGTTGATTATTTCATGTAGTTAAGACAATAATAAAGTTCAATAATTCTTAATTTCAGCATGCAGATGTAATGTTATACGAATTTAGGCATAATTAATAATGGTAAATCGGCACTTCAAATGTCTAAATTATCTATGCAATATTACCACAACATTAAATGCCATATTTATAAAAGCAAACTAAATAAGAAATTAATTATTTAATAAAATAATAACCCACATTTACTATTCTAAATTGCCTAAACTTTGATGCTCAAGTCATAAAGGGATCATTTGATTATTCCTATAATTATTCTAGATAAATGAGTTAAATATAAATAATAAAAACTTCAATGTTTACTATTTATATATTTTAATATAATTCTTCACAAGTAATACTTATTAATTAAACAAATAATTACTACAATTACGAAGATTTTATTTATTTATTTATTTTATTAATAATAACAAATTGTGATTAATAATGATAAAAACTCTACTACTCAACATTTAGTTAGTTATAAATAATTAATTTAATATAGACTACTATTTTATTAGCTTAAATAAAATATTTTATGAATTAACAAATATTATTTATTGATGATGTAATACTCTACATTAGGTGTAATATTTCTTATTTTCTTATGGTATTTAAAATATTTTTATAACATAAAATGTCATTAACTGATAATATTTAAATAATATTTAATAAACAACATTATTAACATTTATTAATTATCTAGTTAATGCTTATTATCCATTAGATTTGTAAGAAATTTATATACATTGTCTAATAGTTATCAAATAACAAATATTTTAATTTTTAATCATTAAATAATCACAAAATTATTTATTATTCACTATATTAATGATATATATTTGCACTCACTTAACATAACTCCCCATTATTTAATTATAATTAATCATTAATAGCTTCAATTAAATAGTTCTAAAAATATGTGCTAATATTAAAATATAATGATTAACAACGCTCGTTTGTAATCAATACGTATAAGCAATAATTAAAAACAATATTTAATAAAATAAGTTAAATGATATTTAATTTATTAAGCATATAAAAGCTATATATTTATAAGAAATTCTTATCATTATAAGTCATTTAATATAATTATAACAATAATAATATTAATATAAATCGAGCAAAAATCTTATTTGTAATATAGATTGAGAGGCACGTAGAGGCAAAGGATCGAGCAAATAGGAGAATTCAAGCGGGGGCCAATCAAGCAAACATTGGCAAGCACGTGAATAGTCCACGAGGCTTTAAATGGAGTCAACTGACTATTCGTCAACAAGATTGAGGAGGCTATGGTAGAGGGATGCTCGTTGTTTGGTTTGCTCTGTTTGTTTTAAGGAATGATGGATTTTCAAGCGTAAATCACGTATTGATTAGGAAAGGGAAAGCAACCATGCTTTTATATCATTACAGCATAAGACTGAGAAGATAATCTAAATTGTGAGGTAGTTGATTAAGATTATAAGGCAATACTTACACTAAGTTAGGCTCTTTTAGGGCTCAACTTGGCTTAGGCTAGGCAATCCCCACTTAAACATGAAACAATAGTTCATAGGCTTATTCATTTCAGGTTTAAGAAGTTAAATTGCCATAAGATTTTCAATTGTTAAGTTGAGAAAAGAAAGATGAAAAAAGTTCAAAAATTATTGATATGATACTATTTATTTTGAATATGATAATAAATAATTACTAATTATCAATACATAATTAATAATTAAATAATTAAATAATTATTTAATTAATATGCAATTAATAAGAGGATTAATACATAATACTTAATATGTAAATAAGTTGTAAGTATTTAATTAATATATAGTTAATATATTGATAAATATGGGGATAAAGAAATAATTAATGAGCATTACACATTTACTTAATTACTATTAATTAAAAAGTAATTAATTAATTATCTAATTAATTAAAATTAATTATAGAATAGATTAATTAACATTAATAAATCATACTTAATTAATATATAATTATTTAACTATAATATAATCATTTAATGAATATGTAATTGCTGTTATTTAGTATGTTGTTATTAATAAAATAAATATGATATCATATAATAAAATGACTAATATATTTATTACAATTTATTACATAATAAAATAAATGAGATATAGTTATTATATAATTAGTAATTAATAAGTAGACTTGAAACATGAAAAAATACTCTTTTTATGTTTGTTAAAGATTATCATGACTTAAGTTGAATCAGGATAAAAATTAAACTAAACTAAAATGTTTGGGATTAAGCTGGCTTATATCGGAGATAAGTTGAGCTATGTTGAAACAAACCCAACCCCTAGTCTTTTGAGACATCCCTCAATGCTTAATAACCATTATTAATCGGTAGCTCATGTTCATTTACCCAGTTTCTATTCAAGTTTGTCATACCCTGCTTAACAGGCATGCTCCAAAGGATTCAACTTTCCAATAACCGAATAGATTGCAAAAAAGTTCAAGTGAAATTAACCATACATAATTCAAATATTATATTTTCTGATTGCCCGTACTTCCCCTACCTTGCATCTTTACCAAGTACATTGTAAAGTGAGAGCCTGCAGCTGGGCTGATCAAATAAGCTCCCAATGCATTTACCCTTTAAAATGCCATAGAAAGTAGCATCAGATGCCAATAATTAAATATGTTCAAATAGAACAAGATTTAGCACAAATGGAATGATAGAAAGCAATACAAACGAAATGTGAATGATGCTCATATTTTACTGTTGTCAAGCTAGATAAACTTGCATGCTCAGAATATCGTACCAGTTTGGCAGAGGACTAAATACTTGACTTTCAGGAGTGATTAGAGCATGATCTCTTTTAAAGATACTACGTGTAAACCCTGGAAGATCTGCAGCAAGTAAAATTGTTCAACATTAATAAAAACAAAATGTATAATGTAAATAAATCATATTCATAAACAAGAAAGTGGATCGACATAACTTACAATAGTAAGAAACAAGCTTGTTTTTAATAAAAATATATTGTTCGACTTGAGCAAACATATCACAAGAATATAGCCAAATTTAGCTTGTGCTTTGGTTCATCATGTCAAGAAACGATAGACATAAAAGAGAATCTCAAAATTAAAGATCTAAAACACAAACATGAGAGTTGAATTGGTAAACCTAAATGAGAAAAAACAAAGAAAAGATAATATGCTTCACTATACTGGAAGGAGTTGTCTGCTTGTGTGCTTTAATACGCATCGTTCACACCAAACGATGAACAGTAAAGAATGGGGAAATAATCTTACTTTCATTCTACAAAATAGAAACATATACCTATACATAGAGGACTGCATTGTTGACCCCATGAGCGCCTTATTTTGATAACAACACCACCATTATTTAAAGGATTCATTCATAATAGGATTTGACAATGTTTTACATTGGTTGTCAACTATCTAACACAACCCTCCGCTTTTCACATATAGGACTACCTAAGAGAATAAAAAAATAATAATACGCATATATATATGTATGTATAAAGAGAGAGAGAGAGAGAGGAGAGATAGAGAGGGAGTTAAAAGTTTAAGAAAAAAAAATCCTCATCAAAATACAAAGATCGTCTCCCCACCTTCTCAGGTCCTTGTCTCTTTTTGTGACTCGACAAATAAACAAGAAGGTAAGAAAATTAAATAGAATCTAAGCCAAAAGTTCAACACCTATAAGATTCAACTCGATCAAATGACTAGTTTAGTTGATATTAGCAAATAATAGTAATAGCATGTTGTGTTGAAATATAACATCAAACAACAATCACAATCTTCCTAAAAATAAAAACAGGTCAATCCAACAAAGACATAACTAAAATGAGTATCATTTTCGAGACTAAGGGGTGGGTCAATGGACAACTTAATGTTGGATTATTGAGATATCATGTTAATGCAACGCCAATATTATTAGGGCATTAGTGCTTGTTTTGTTCAATGCTTCTGTATTTACTGAGATTTTTAGATGAAAATAATCAATTTAAAAATCATCTTTTTTTTGTTTTGTTTTTTATTATTTAAAGTCATCAGGCTTTTTATTGTGTTGTGAATCTTACCACACCTCGGGGGACAGACTCCCGGCGGAGACATCTAGAAATCGGTCGAATTACACAGATGACTATATGTCGTTGAAATATTACAATTTTTGTAATTACTTGGAAGTTAGAGATAACATCGCTGCAACCAAAATGGTGGCAATCTCCCAATAACACTGCATTGCATCAAGATGTCTACAAACCGATCAGCCTGACTTTATTGCCATAGCAATTCATAATCCAAAAGTTTCAAGTTCCAAAAGCAGCACCGGTGGGCAGACAAAGAATTAAGTACTACATAAATAAAACCTAAATTTTTTTAATAATGCATATCAAGAACTTAAATTTTAATACTTTCAGATAAAATATTATCATTTCTTCAATCTTAAATTTCAAGAAGGGGTGAGATGTCATAGACTTTGAAAATGTGGAGTCAGCAGTGCTTATTTTGTATATTAAACTTCACTGTCTAATATATATTATTAAAAAAATTTATGCTGCATACGTAAAAATCCCTAAAACAAAATAACTAGAATCTATAAAAGATGAGAAAAGATTGCCTTGAAGGTGGGAAGGGGAGAGAGTCGGATTCGTCACTTTCCAGTAGAGAGGACTGGAATTTGGTTTGTCCTGTAAAGAGGGTGCGGTGCAGAAAGCTTCGTCCGCCGTTGGAGCATTGACTGTCACTATCGGAAAAAGGGTAACGAAGAAAAAAAGGAACCGTATTTCATGGTGCATTTTTTGAGATTCGCCAGCAAATCCGTGTGAAAGCCCAATCGATGATAGCAGACTATAAGAATGGTGGTGGTGCTGCACTGTATGATCCTGAGCTTAAAAACTAAATAACATATCATATTAAAAAATTTTATAAAATTGTTTCCAATTAAAAAATAAATATATAATTTATTTAATTTGAACATATATATATATATATATATATGAGAATAAATTTAAAATTTTAAGCTATAACATTATTCACTAAATTTTTTATTGTTAGATCAAGTAGTAGTGCATGAGCAATTAATTGAACAATGGTTAATTATAATTTAGTAGTCAAACTATTTTTTATTGTTTGACAAAAATATTGGCTCTTCGACTACTAGCTCAACCATTAGTCAAGATATTTTATTGGACAAACATATAGCTTGATCCTGCATTAAAAAATGCTTGATCCAGTAGTCAAGAACAATGTTTATATTTTGTCAAAAGTGTTGATAGTGATAATGTATTTTGACTTCTTGATCATGATCAAGCTATTTTTGGTTGTTGGCTCATACTTTTTTAACTACCAAATCATGCATGCTTGACTATTGCATTAAGAAGTGTTATTGTCCACCATGATTAAGTAGAATATAAGTGACATCAACCTCTAGAGTCAAATATTTAGCAGTAGTAACAAAATGTCAGTTTTAGTAGAATTGGAGCCATCGTGTAAGCTATATATGATGGTGCTGCAAAAACAACAAACTAATAATTGGGTAGAAAGGGCTACTACGGGCCCAAGCCTGCCAATAAAAAAAACAATTAATTTGTCATTGTCCAACTAAACAAGTCACATAGTAGTTTGCTTTTCTAGCAGTAACTGGAAATATTGTTGGCAAAATATTAAATTTCTTTAGCCTTAAAGCCCATATTACAGTATAGAATTTAACAATAAATTTTATTTAACATAAACTATAACGACTCGATGTCAAATAAGATGTCCAGACCCAATACTGAGTGACATTGTAGTATTTAATACTAGATTAATATCATTTGAACCACTATTAAACACTACATAGAGCAAAGGACCTATAAGAAAAAAAATATAGATACATTTTATAAAGGAGTATGTAACATATATTACCAATACATTCATTCTAGAAAATAAAAGAAAAATATCTCGTAATAAATAAATAGTAAGGTCTATACAACTTTAAATTTATAATATTTTAAATAAATGATACCCTCATCCTCACATAACAAAAAATAAAAGTAAATATCCCTACTAAGTCTTCAAGCCTTCTCCTAATCCTCCATCTCCTCTCCTAGTTTACCTGCTAGCTCCACTTCAGACTCCTAATCTACCATATTTGATTTTTAATACGATAGAGCACAATCAATAAATGAAATACAAGTTTTTAGACTTATAAAGTCTAAGCATATTTAGGATGTCTAACTATTTTATGCTAAATGATATAACATTTTAGGTAAAGCAGTAAAGGAAACACGATGCAGTATAAGCAAGGGAAAAACTATAAATATAAGTAAATGTCATTAAGAATAAAGACAAATGAATGTTCTAAAGCACAATAGTATTCATATAAAAGAGAGATTAAGTAATAAAATATTTATATAAGAGTTATATAAAATATTTTTTAATAACCTAAATCCAAGTACGATGTTGGAAGTAAAACTAAATTGTAATAAGTATAAATGAACAATAAAATAATATATGAGCAAGTTATTATTATTTTATATGATATTATGTTTTGTGGGCTCATACAGAACAAAATAGGAGTTAGGTACATCTACCCAACTATTTATATTGGGGTATCATGTATAACCACGCATTCCCCTTCAAAGACATGTGTGATCTCATAACCACTCAATAGTCAACATTGGCTCAATGTCTATACATACTAATTTACCCTGAGTGAAACCCCTTCTTAATTCAATTTATAATTTTTATTATACAATGAATTCAATTTATAATTTTTATTATACAATGAATTATGACAATTGAATAAGATTTTAAAGCGTTGTAGCCAAATGTGCAAACTAAGCAAATGATACCCATTTGTTTTCTAACTTTAGTTATCTACCTAATGATTGGGGTAAACTAAACCTCCATTTGACTTAAGATATAGATCTTAATCCATTGATGAGTATATATATATATATATATATATATATATATATATATATATGTGTGTGTGTGTGTGTGTGTGTGTGTGTGTGTGTGTGTGTGTAAGTGTATGAAAAAATTAAATTTTATAGTTTTTGAAATTAAGGTTTATAAATTTTATAGTTATATATAATCTCTATGTCATTCTGTCCTAATTCTAAGGTTATTATTCTCAAAGTTCACTAGTTGATCACTAACTAAGATCTTAAGATGGAATGATCTAACATATGGGTCTAACATAAATTCTAAGGTTCAATCCACCTCGAGGAACTTCTAGGGTTTAAAACCTCACATTCAATTCATCTACTCTTAGAAAAGTTCTAAATCCTATTGTAACACTCAACATCTAGTATTTCACCCCAACATTTCCAACCTATTTGTACTAAAGAATCCAGTCTTTTATTGACTCATATTAGCATTTATTGAAATTAGCCTTCCTTTATATTAGTTAGCCAGGAGTTTGATCCAACTCCTTTTAGTTGATTTAAGTGTTACAAACCCTTATATCCTAAATCCCAACATCCTAGCTAACTACTATTTGATCAATATTCTCATAACTCAATACCCAACTCCTAGGAACCACACTTAATTTCATTTCTTTTATAACCTATTTTCATAAACATTTAAATAACATTTTCTAAAAATCACTCTAAGTGTTCATTAACCTTATTCTCTCTCACCTAATATAAGTTAGTAATATAAAGGCTTAAGCTACTCTATCCTAAGATTTAGGGATCCTAACCAATACCTAAGTTGAAATCTCCAAAAACTAATATAGAGTTAAGTTTTTAAAAATAAAATATTATAATTGCTATCCACTTTAAGTAAAATCAATGTATTCATATTCCCTATATCATAACAAGAACAATGATAGTGAGTACGACCAATTTGGAGTTAATTGGGCCTAATTAGGATTTTGACATAGCTAATTAAGTTCCAAAATGTCAATAGTAAAAAATTAATCAAACTAAAAAATTAACATTATTATGAAAATATTAATCATATTTTTCTAAGCACTTTAAGATGTAACATTGCTATTTTTGAACTTATAAATAAAAAGTTATTAAGCATTCAATAATCTGAATTTCATTAATATAATTATTCATTAATTAATTAAACAGACGCATGTAAAGCCCTCAGCCACGGGCGGCTTTGTGGCGTCCCGTCCCTCAATCCAATAGATTAGACTCAAGGGGAGGTGTGACACTCTGGCAAATCCCCCACTTACCATTGGATTAGGAATAATCCGCAATCCACTAATAAGGGAGAGATATGCTCAAAATACATACAACATGAATCAATCACTAAGTAAATATAACTTAAAGTATGAAAGCAAAGTAAAGTAAATAGTATATCTAATTTATAACAATAAGTAAGAAGAGTGCAATATAAAGCTCAGAATAAATATTATAGTAAGGAAAAATATAGTTTAAAGGGACATGTATTATTACAGTATTTCAAATAAGTTTAAGATGAAAGAAATAAAGCAAAATTCTCATTCTCACAATAAAGCAAAAAATAAAGGTCTAAATGACTTCAGCACTACCCTGCTGATCTTCCTCAAGAAAAGGCTCCTCTTCGGGCACAAGCTTCTCAAAACGATCGATTCTAACATTGTCAATTTCACAATACCAGGGCCCCAGCCAACAAAAAAAAAATCTTATTAGACAATTGTCTAAGTATATTTTAGACTGATAAATTTTCATAAGTTTATTAATGTCACCATTTACTTTAAACTAAACAAAAACTAATTAGCATAGGAGCAACATGCATACAAATGAAAATGGTAAGTTATAAATAAATTATTTATAACTAAGTAAGAATGAGTTAAAAGTCATACCTCAAAATAAGCTAAAATAATACTAGGTAGGCATATATATATATATATATATATATATATATATATATATATAAAGTAAATAAAAGTACTGAAAGGAAATACCACACTTAAATATGTTGATGATCATATAATATATGCAGGTAGAAAATAAACAATATAATTGTGATACATATAATAAGCAACAATAAAATCTAGCATCCTATAATATATGAGTAAACAAGTAAAGTAAAGTAAAGCTGACTAAAGTAACATGCATCAATAAAATAGTAAATAAAAAATAGGTATGTACAAACTACCATATTATAAATTGACCAATCGGGCCACAGTAACATTTCTAAAGCTCTTATGGGCTAGGGCAGAACAGAACTGAACAGGCAGGACTGAGGAGGCAGTAAATACAAATACAATAAATTTTAGTTATTTTACTTTTGCTCCCAGGACACGTATAAAAGTAGCTGAATAATTAAGCACGTCTGCAAGACTATACAGGTTCTAAATTTAACACAATACTCCTCAATAAATAATGTTAAGTTATCTCTTATTTCTCCTTACCCCTATCCATTAAGTTAAATGTGTACCATAATCAACCTGAATATTGAACAAAATGCAAATGTTATTATAGTTATTCTAAGTTTTTATTTCATGTAACAATGTTATTTTATATGCCATGTTCAAGGCAATGGCACATAATATAAGGAATGCGTAAGCACAAATAATCAACAGTGAGCAAGGGACTCTACTACACCAAGTAACATTAGTTGCTATCTATTTAACTATTCTAAAAGTTATACAAGTTCAGGATCTCCAATTCCTATTATCGAGTGTAACTTAGAAGCACAGTCTTATAAGTTAAAAGCAATTAGAACTGATTAGGTTCTAATTCAATTTAATCAACAATGATTATAAGTTCAATAATAAATCATCACGTCCTAATCAATGAATTTAGACGTTCTAAGCTAAGATGTTATCAAGATCCACTAAACTAGGGATTACAAGTTAAACACCACTAGTTGGAATTAAGCACATGATCTAAAGGTAAAACATAAGATCTAAGGTTTTAAATTTTAAAATTGAATTAATGATTAAGGCAAATCTTATTAAGCAAAATCAAACTTAATAAGATGATTATCTTATTCTTAATCTAAGGTTGAAAGATAAAATAACTATAATTAAATTATGAAAATATAGAAACTAGTAAAACCAAAGTTTCATTCATTGAATAACCTATTTTATTCAGTGAATGAAGTTTAACTTAAGATCTATTCCTAGTCTTAGGGAAATGATCATAGTGTGAGGTGTAGATCCTAAAGAGCTCTTAATAAAATGACTTAAAGATAATTTAGGAGTTTATGGAATTTAATTTAATTTAACAT
The DNA here is from genome assembly GCA_016760335.1 of Gastrodia elata. Classification (NCBI taxonomy): domain Eukaryota; kingdom Viridiplantae; phylum Streptophyta; class Magnoliopsida; order Asparagales; family Orchidaceae; genus Gastrodia; species Gastrodia elata. The sequence goes on along the minus strand of CM028670.1, from coordinate 90,330,753 downwards.
CACTTGCTAATTTTGTTTAATTAAACAGATTCAAGATATGTTTTAACTAAGTAAGGTATATAATCATTATTTGAGGAAATTTCAAGCCTTTAATGGAATTTTGATCAAATTATTCAATTTATGAGATTAATAATTTAACTTGATCCTAAATCAATTTTATTATTATTTTTAATGATTTAAATAATACTTTAAAGTTTAAGAGCACTTAATCTAAATTTTGGGCAAAATGATAATTTTTAAAAGTTCAAAAAGCTACTTTTTGATTTAGAACTCCATATTGAATTTTCTTGACACTAAATAATTCTTTATTATTTAACATGAAGGTAGACAGTAAGTACATCAAATTTGGACAAGAATTGAGTCATATGTCCAAACAAAGGAATTTGACCTAAGGGGGCAATTTAGTAATTTTACCAAGTGAAGTCTAAAATTTATTTAGTTTACTATTTTTTACTATTCAAGGGTTCCATAGAGCCTAAGAATACCTAATTATGAGATATATTGGTCAAGTTATGAGTGTTTCAAGATTAGAGATAAATGTGTCATTTTTAGGATTAAGAGGGGTCAAAACCTAACTTTTTTGTTTGAGATCCAAATTTAGCAAATTCAGTGGTTATAACTACCTTATAATACACTAAGTACTTTAACTGGGAGTAGACCTAAATTAGACCTCAATTAGTTAAGGTATGACTAATTATTGTTAAGAGTATTTTAGTTAATCTAAGGTTTCTAGTTGTCAAAATCTTAATTTTATTTCAATTTATTGTTGGTGGTGTTTTTCTAATCTAGCTAGCATTTTGAATGACTTAATTTGGGGTTCAATTGATTAAGTTATAGTCAATTGAATTTCTAAAGTTTAAAGGGAAATTATGGTAGGTCATAAAAGTGATTAAGCAAAATAATTATCTAACAGCAAAATTAATAATATCACTACAGTCCTAATATTCTCCTGATTAAAATGAGATCCATATTGACTATGTTTGGATCATTAAGTACAAAGTTATGATAGTTGGAAGTTGTGTGGAGATCCTAAAATGACACTATGTTAGATACTAATCTTACTAAAAAATTAATAGTGCCAAATAATTCCTCTCATTTTTCTAATTAAAATGAGATATATATTTAATATATTTGGATAATTAGTTTAATAGTTATGAGAGTTTAAAGTTCTATCATTTAATTAATTTAATTTAAATTAATTAAGGTTACTATTTGAATTAAACTAACTTAATTTATTAAATTAAATCTAACAAAATAATTAATAAATTAAAAATGGCGTGCCATGGGACGACACGTGATGATCCATGACTGGCTGCAGCGGCTTGGGTAGGACCCCAAGGGACACGTTGCGGCTCCGTGCCCCATAATCGCAAGATTAGGTCAAGGAGAGGTGTGCCACTCTAAAAATCCAATACTTATCATTGAATTAGGTATAATCCACAATACAATAATAAAGAAAGGATGTGCCCAAAATATATGTAAGGTAGATCAATTACTAAGTAAATAGAAACACAGAGTGCGGAAGCAAGGAAAAGTAAATCATACATCCAGTACACCACAATATAAGTAAGAAAGTAAAAATGCAGCTCATAATGAATAGTACAGTAAGAGAACATACATAAGCACCCGTGTTATTACAAATATCAAATAAGTTTTAATGAAAAAGATAAGGCACTCATCCTTACAAAATAAAAGGGAGCTAAGCTAAGATCTCCAGCGGCAGCACGCTCCTCCTCTTGAATCTGATCTTCAGAAGGCTCGACTACCTCGAATAACTCAGAATCTATCATTGTTGGTTTTACAATAATAGGGCCCCAGCCAAAGAAAAGAAAAATCTTATTAGACATATTATCTAAGTATATTTTAGGCTGTTAATATTTCATGAATTTTATGATATCACTATTTTACTTAGACTATAAAACAAATAAAGCCTAAGGGTGAAATAAGCATACAAGGGGATATAGAAAGTTATAAATACATGCATTTATAACTAAGCAACATGTTAGGTAACAGAATATATCTCGACATCAAAGCTGTAATAAGGTTAGGCATATAAGTATAAGTAAAGTAAAGAAAATACTGAATAAATAGACTCATCCTAAATATGCTTATGATCACTTGACATATGCAGATTAAAAATAAATAATCTGACTGTGATATGTATAGTAAGTAGTAATAGAAAGTAGCATCTTATAAGTAAGTAAATAGGTAAAGTAAAGCTGATTGAAGTAAAATATAATAATAGATAGTAAATAATAAACATGTATGTAATGACTGCCATATCAGAAGAGGGCTAATCTAGCCTACTGATAACAAAGGGATTCTTAGCATCAATAAGGAGGCTAAGATGACAAAATATTCCAAGCATTATTTGAGACTAGGATGGAATAATAAAATATAAACTGAACTGAAGAGGTAGTAATGAATATATGTAGAAATATTTTAATTATTTACTTTATTTCTGTAGACATATCCAGAAGTAACTGATGAGTCAAGCACATCTGCAAGATTGTTCGGGTTCCAACTTAACATAACACCCCTCAATGAGTAATGTTAAGTAATCCTTATTCTCCTTACCCCTATCCAGTAGGGTAAAATGCACAAGAGCAATAAGTAACTGAACCCTATGCAAATATTATTCTAATTATTTTATATTTTCATTTCATGCAATAATATTACCTTGTATGATATGTTTAAAGAATATTGCACAAAGTATAAGGAATGCAAAAGCAATAAGTAAAATAATAGTGAGCAAGGGACTCTACTACATAAGGTGACATAAATTGTTATCTATTAAACCATTATAACTATTCCAAGTTGCGCAAGTTCAGGATCTCTAATTTTTCCTATCAATGTGTAACCTAGAAACACGACCTTATAAGTTAAAAGTAATTAGAACTAACTAGGTTCTAATTTAATTCAATCAGAATCGATTACAAATTAAATATAAAATCATTACGTCCTTAATTGATGAATTTAGATGTTCTAGGCTAATATCTGATCAAAATCTACTAAATTAGGGATTATGAGTTAAAACACCACGAGATTTGAGTTGATCATATAATCCAAGGGTATGATGACCCCCAATATTGAGAATCACTAAACTCAATATTGATATGTCACCACAATATCTAATACTAGATTAGAAGAAAACTAATCTGAATCATTATATACTATGTTTGGTTAAGAATTTAGAAGAGGGTCTTAAGTTAAGATGGAAGAAATTTTATAAAAATATATTATGTAAAATATATATGAAGATATAATTTAAAAGTAATTGATGTGAGTACTTGCAATTCTAGATATAAAAATATTAATTATTTAACATGTGAAACAGGAGTCTACAATTTTCCAATATATTATAAGTTATTAAATTCTTAAGAATTTCGGCATAATTTCTACTGTATTTGGCTAAATAAACACCTGCAATTTAAATATATAAGTCTTCCAAAATCTGATTAACACGCTCAGTTTGACCATCTGTTTATGGGTGGAAAGTAGTACTCACTGCTAAACTTGTCCCCAAGTCTTGCTGAACAGCTAACCAAATTTTGAAAGTGAAGTTACTGTCTTTGTCAGAAACTATACAATTCGGTGTACCATGCAAACAAACGATCTCCTTAAGATAAAGCTTAGCTAACTTCTCAACAAGATCAATCTGATGAATTAGAAGGAAGTGAGCTGACTCAGTGAGTCTATCAACTATCACCCAAATAGAGTCAAAACCAGATCTACTCTTAGGCAAACTTACAATAAAATCTATGGAGATATCGGACCACTTCCATTCAGGAATGTCTAAGGGTTTAAGAAGTCCACTAGGTTTCTAGTGCTCGACCTTGACCAAGGAGCAGGGTTGGCACTTGAAAATGAAAATGGCTATATCCCGCTTCATGCCAGACCACCAAAATGATTGCTTAAGATCTTGATACATCTTACAACTACCATGGTGCATTGCATAGTCAAACTTATGAGCTTCAGACAATATTTGTAACTGCAAGCTTTTACGAATCCACAATATGGACTTCTGAAATATCACACCTTTGTCATCAAGATGTAATTCAGATCTCTTGTCACTAATGATTTCAGAAAATAATGCAAAATAACTTGAATCTTTCTTCTGAGCTTCGATAATCTTAGATCTTAGAGAATTATCTGACTGAATATCAAATAATAGAGTGCCCAAATCAGCTGAACTGATCGACTTAAGATTCAATCTGACAAAATCTTCAATCAAAAATTTGTTGCAATAAAGGGAAGATAAAGTCTCTTTATGACTCAGGGTGTCAGCTACAACATTAACTTTACCCTGATGGTATTGAATTTCCATATCACTATCGTAAAGTAACTCTAGCCACCTACGCTGATGACAGTTAAGTTCTTTCTTGTGAAAATGTACTTTAAACTTTGGTGATCAGTAAAAATCTCACACTTATCTCTATACAAGTAGTGTCTCCAAACCTTAAGAGCAAAAACTGCCCCTGCAAGTTCAAGATCATGCACAAAGTTATTCTTCTCATTAGGCTTAAGCTGTCTAAAGGCATAGGCTATAACGCGACAATTTTGCATCAGAACACAACCAAGCCCTACATTAGAGGCATTAGTATAAACCTGAAAATCCTTACCCTCACAAGGTAGTACTAGAATACGAGCAGAAGTTAATAACTGTTTCAACTTCTGAAAAGATTCTTCACAGGCTGTGCTCTAGATGAACGAAACATTTTTTCTAGTTAATTGAGTTAATGACGAAGCAATTAGAGAGAATCCAGGAATAAACCTTCTGTAATAGCCAGCGAGTCCTAAGAAACTGTGGATCTCTATTATTGATTTAGGTTGGATCCACTATTGAACAGTTTGAATTTTCTTTTGATCTACTCTAGTGCCTTCAGCATCAATCACATGACCCAGAAATGCCACGGATTTGAGCCAAAACTCGCACTTAGAAAACTTAGCAAAAAGTTTATTCTCTTTTAATAACTCTAAAATGATGCGCAGATGCTCTTCATGCTCTGCAGCTGATATTGAATAAATTAGGATGTCGTCGATGAAAATGATGACAAACTCGTCGAGATACGGCTTAAGAATGCGCTACATCAGGTCCATGAAGATGGAAGGAGAATTTGTTAGTCCAAAAGACATGACTAGAAACTTAAAATGCTCATAATGAGTCCTGAATGCAGTCTTGGAAACATGTTTATACTTGACTATAATCTGGTAGTAACATGATCTTAAGTCAATCTTGGAGAAGATCTTCTCTCCAACGTATTGATCAAACAAATCATCGATCCTAGGGAGAGGATACTTATTCTTCGCAGTCACTTTGTTAAGCTCACGGTAGTCTATACACATCCGCATTGAACCATCCTTCTTCTTGATGAATAGGACAGGAGCTCCCCAAGGTGACATACTAGGGCGAACGAATCCTTTTTCTAATAACTCTTGCAAATGCTCTCTAAGCTCTTGCAGTTCTTTCGGAGCCATTCTATACAGAGACTTAGATTTGGGTTGAGTTCCATGGACAAGTTCAATAGAAAACCCTACTTTACACAGAGGAGGTAGTCCAGGCAAGTCTTCAGGGAACACATCTAGGAGCTCTCTAATAATGACAGTCTCTTTTGGACTACTAACTTACTTCTCTTCGCTGATTAAAGTTACTAAGATTGCATAACAACCTTTACTAATGAGGCGCTTTGTAGCGCCCCGCCTCGTCACCTCGCGCAAAGAAATGTATAGTTATAATCAGCGGCGGAGCGGTGCGCTACTAGGGAGAACGAGCATGAAAAACCCATCTCCCCGAATATGTTAAAATACTGAGCCACACTGAAGGCTGGTGACTCAAACCTAAGAGTAGGATCGATAGTCAATACTTAAGATAAGAGTAGATTACTTATCTTAAGTATTAGATTTAAAGTGGTATATATGAATCCAATATATGTTATCAATGTATCAGTATTTCTAGTATGTTGATCACATCACAATACTAAGTATAGTAATATAACAGAGTGTGGAAGCTAAAGTAAAATATCCAGAAAATATTCATCACAGAGTAGAGTAAGCATTCACCTCAGAAAAGAAAAGTAAAATACATCCAAAATTATTACAAACTGATTTAAAAGATAAAAAGTAAAGTCTATCTGCAGTACTAAAAATAAAATAGTAAGTAAAAGGTGGGAGACTGATCCACTAAAGCTCCACGTACTCCTCTTAGACCTCCTGTAAGTCATCCTGCCCTGTCTCCACAAGCTGCTCAGGATCTAGGAAATTGTCGAATCCCAAAAGTACCCCGTGTTAGATAAGAAGTCTAACACATCGCAACAAACTAAGTAGTTCTAAAATAATTGCAAAAAATAGTAAAGTAAACACAAGTGTAGAACATAATAATAAAGGCACTATGTAACTAAAACTGTAAAAGACTAAGCAAAGTAAAACTGCATCAAAACTAAATACTGAAAGTAAATGAAAATATCAAGTGCTCAGAACTCAATGTGAAAATATTCAATGTTGTATTATATGTCACTAGAATGATGCACCAAAATATGCCATGATAGACTGTAAATACATGTATACGTTTGCACGCAAGTGTACGTGGTCTGAAGTAATAAGTGGAAGTGTTAGTTTTCGAGATTTATCGAACCACGGAGAATTGGTTGTTTTGTTACTAATGTTTATTTATTATCACTAATATTTAAGCTATGATGTAATTGGTTGAATTGGTCCTAGATTAAGCAAATAATCACTAAGTGGAAAATAAGTCAGATAAAGGAGGAGGAGAGTTAGGTTCATCCCACATATCATGATAAGTCAATAATGCATGATGATTCCTCAAGCTTTGTCCTTCATTTTCTTAAAATTAAATCAAATGCACTTTGTTTTCCCTTGAGTTTTATCTCAAGATTTCACAAGTTCAAATCTTGTGCACAGAATGAACACACAATCGGTTATATTTCGGCAAAAAGATTCTTATAAGATTTTAGGTTTTGAGTTTTTATCTTATCTCTTGATCAAGGAGATGTAGATTATTAAATTTTTAAAATCTTATAAGCATTGATTCCACTAGGAGCATCAATCACATCACACACAATGAAAGGAGGGAATAATATGTTGGGCTCTATGACTATGTCATCTCGTTCATGAGCACGCAACTAATTCTTTCCAACCCTCATGTTGAGCTAAGGAGCTCACTTAGTGGGTCTTAGCATCACATGTATTAACACTATAATTGATCTTAGATTAAGGTGCACTAAGCTCAAGAACTTTCTCATATAGTTCTAAGCATTTATGCACTCATGAATTTAACATCTAACTAAATGTGATCTATGGAGTACAATACACTTTAGTTCTTGAGTTCATAAGTTCATTTTCCTTTAATTCACAATCAAGACTAAATCGATAAAAAACATTTCTTGAGCAAGGCATTGAGTTCATACATTTTATTGATGCTTGAGGAAAACTTCATACAATAAAAATGTGACTATCTAATACATGAGATTATCCCAACCCTCCCCAAGGTAGATTTAGCTACTCATTACAAAAAAAATGAAAAATGATACATACATGAATAAAGACCCTTTCATGATCAACTAAGAAAAGAAATTACAAAAGTAGAGTTTAGAAGATACTAGGAATGTTTCTTAAAAATTCTCCGGATTCTTCTTCTCCTTCTTGAAGTTCCTCTCTTAAGTCGCTAGTGCTGCCTTCCTTCTTCTTCTCCTTGGAAAAAATGGCTTTTCCACCCTTGGGGAGTTCCTCTCTTCCACTATGCACCCTTCTTCTTTACTTAGTTGTTTTGAGCAAAATTGGGAACCCTCTTCTAGTCAAGAGGAGTGATATATATATATATATATATATATATATATATATATATATATATATATATATATATATATATATATATATATGAGAGGGGCTGCATTCTTCCACTTAAGATCCAAACCAACCATTCCAATAGAAAATTCTGAGCAATGATGGCAAAAATCTCCATTGATGGTGAGGTGACCAATATCTTCATTTGTTTAGCCAATACATCACTTCAAGATCTTCTTTTCCATATAAAAACGTAGCCTACTGCAGAGGGAATGTTAGCTAGGACAAGATGCTGGTTGGGGGTCTTGTCCCAACTGCAATAAATGCTCCTGTCTGAAAAAATGGCGGCGGACCGCTGCAGCGCACTACGGCGTGCAATGGTGCGAGTACAAATCCTCTAAGTCTCCCGCTGCCGCGCGCTACCGTGTCCACTTTTCGCAAAATGACCCGCTGTAGCGCTGCCGTGCTAGCATTTTGCAAATCGTACCGCTGAAACGCGCTGGAGCGGGAGCATTTTGCAAAATGCTCTGCTGCATCGTGCGATAACGGTTCAATTTGCAAATCGCCCACTGCAGCGCGTTGTCGTACCCACGGTTTGCAAGCTGAACCGATGCAGCAAGCTGCCGCGTCCGCATTTTGCAAAGTCACCCACTGTAGCGCGCTATCACGTGATTTCGCAAAATGACCCGCTGTAGTACGCTGCAGCGCGCGCCAGCGGTTTTCCTTGAAAAAAAAATTGAATTTTGCATAAATGTCTCAAAACTCCTTTGGATAAGTCATTTTCCTGAAAAGATAAACAATATTTGATTTAGGAGCAGTTTAAAGATCATAGATAAATGAAATTTTCTTTTATTTTAGATATAATTTATGGATTCATCGTGCCACAACACGGTATGCCACGGTATGTCACAGAACTATCACTGAAAGGATATGATTCGTATGGTCCCATATATACATACACTCAGTTGGGAAGACAGTATGGTGATGCCGATGCATCCTGAGATTCCCCAATCTATGTATGTAACTTTTTGTAACTCGTAATTTATCACTGATACTCATGCATCACTGCTGAAATGATTCCTCAAACTCATGTCCATGTCTATGCCCATGCTTCTATGTTATATGAGAAAAATTCAGAAATCTATAAAATTTTGAACACTGATGATGAATTCTAAGTCTCCACTGTACAGAATCCTGTTAAGAGGATTTTGACTCCTAGCTTATAGAATGATGATTGGTTAAAGTTGAAGATTTACTTAAAGATCATTAGGTGGGATGATTGTAACACATATTTAGTACGTTTGCAAGAAAGGTGATTCTTATCACTTAGTTTGACTAAGCCACCCTAACGAAGCGGTCTTCGATAGGAGGCATCGCCCGTTGGCGATTTGTATATCAAACTAAGTTATTAAGATGCCTAACTCACAATCATACTTAGTGTCTTAAAGAAGATATATTTAATTACTTAGTTTGTTTGAGCCACACCTACTGAAGCGGTCTTCGCTAGGAGGCATCGCTAGTTGGCGATTTGTATTTCAATCAAACTAAGGAACGAGTACCCATTTAATACACTTTTAGTCTTGGTAGATTTACTCTAACGGGACTGTATTCATCTAATCCCTCTGGATAGCACCTACTCATAAGTCCTTATTAGAGTGAATCAACTAATCTTGGATACTAGTGAAGGAGACCAGTATTATGGGTACTACACCAACCAATAATCTGAGTTCACACAACTCTATTTAATTAACAATGATTTATCAAGACTATAATTTCTTATACTAAATAGGTAAGTCCTATAAAAAGCTCCAAGAAAATGTGATAAAGTATCACCTAATATGGATTCTACTATCTTAAGAGATTCTTACCTCGAGGGGTTAAGATCAACTTCTAAAGTTAAGGGATTATCTAAGCTTCTACCTGAATGAGTTATGCAAAGTCCTCCTACCTGAATGTATATTCAAATTTAAGTCTTTAAAATATTTCAAAAATAATCTTATATTGAGATACTTAAGATTTCACACACTTAACTCTAATGATAACACTCTAGGTTTTACTTATCATTTAGATTTAAGTGATCAGATCAGATAATTAAGTCATCTGTTCATAGCTTATTTTATAATTATGGGATTTAAATCAAAGATGTTAATAGAGTTAGATCACTTGTTCAATCAATATGGTTCTATAAATCTTATTATGCTAATAATCTTATTTAGGAGAAAATCAAGGATATAAGGTTCAGATTCAGATTAAGCAATCTCATAGGTTTATTATTAACCATAATATGTCAAATCCAAATATTTAGGATCAATATCAAATTAGATGTATTATTGAAATAATGTCAATCATATTATCTTATAATGTCCATTTAATTAATATTTAAGAGTTTGGATCTTAATTAACAAGTTAGGGTGTAACTCCTACTCATGTCCAAATAAGATCAAGTGTTTATTTATAGATCAAATATTAAATTAGTGAATTAGATATGTATTATTGGTAGCAATCTTAGACTTAGATCAAGTCTTAATAGCTTGATCAAAGTCTTAAGACTTCTTAAGTTAATTAAGATAATTAAGTTCTTTAATTTTTAGGATTATTCAAGTTATACATTATGAATTAGCATACATGATTTTTATATATTTACTTTACTGTTATGAGGATATTAATAAAAAAAATTATAAATAAATATATGAAGTAATTAGTGCTAATCAAACCTAAATCAATCCAAAAGAATTATCACATAATTATAAATCTAACCATCATAATTTCATACAATTTGGCACATAAGTTTTAATTTACTATACAATTAATCTGAGATTACGTTTGCTAAGATCCAATATATATAAACTATAATTTTCACTGATCATGGTTTAACAAGATTAAGAAATGAATTGAAATACAGAGATCAGAAAAATAAATCATCTAGCACATTCATTCTACTTTGCATAAGGAGACTAATGGCACTATAAATATGTAAATTAGTTAAGTATAATTATTAATTCACCCTAATCAAGATCTATAATAATTAGGCAATAATAGAAAATTTAACCATTAGATATTCAATATTATTTTATATTTAGATCCCCGGTGATTTTATGATCAATTTCATATATGATATCATATAGTTTGGACCAGTATATTAAAAGTTATTTAATTAATTTATTTAGTATTTTTCCAATTTGATTTTCCTATGATTAGATTAATTGGATTATTTTCCTTAAGGAAAATAAATCCAATTAATCGAACTTATTTAAAATGAGCTCGGCCCATTAGCCAAACCGCGCGGGTCAACCGGGGCCCGAGAAACCTAGTGCTGTCGCGCAGCGCGGGTGGCTTCCGCGGCAAAATCCCGAGCGCTGTGATCACGCCGTGGCCCCTAATTAATCCTCACACCATCAGTGGGCCAAGATGCTTCAATCGAATCCCTTAGTCCCTTATGAGGTGGTCGGGGTAACCCGGACCCTACTCACCTGAGAGGCTTCGCCTCGGAGCTACTGTGGGGAGACAATTCTCCCCATAGAGGCAACACCATACTCGGGGATCGATCTCTACACCATCAGGGAGGTGAGACGGATCGAAGCCCCCTGGTCTGAGGGCCCGATGTGGGCTGGATCGCTGGGGCCTTACTCGACTTATGGCATTTGGTAAGGACTTAGCCCGATCGATCGATTCGATCGATCGGGACTAGCTTAGAGCTTAAGGTCGATAGCCTTGGGTTCGTTTCAACAATACGCATGATTATGAATCGAAAGGAAGAGGGTCTGAGCCCAATTGGCTCAGTCCGAGCAAACGGGGGTACCTGGTTCGACGGGAGTGCTCGGAACGATCGACTGAGGATCCGGATGGTCTTGACTGAGCTTCCGGATGCTGCAAAATATTCTGAACACCAGGAGAGCCTACTATCAGCAGTTCGAGAGCTCCATGAATCGACTACGCAAGCTCGAGTGTTCGGCAATGGCGGAAGTTGTAGAGAGCTCAATTGATTAGCAAGGATCAAATGGAGCAATGCAAGGGCTATTTATAGCCTTGGCAGAGGATTGGGAAGCTTCTGGAGGGTTGGCTCGGGCTGGGAAAGACCCGAGAGGTCGGGCCATGGCCCCTCGAATTTCTAATTTGAGCTCAGACGAGTTACGAGGCCCGATCGGGGGTCCTTGCCAAGATGAGGGAGGTTCTAACGACCTTGTGGACGTGGACGCAGGAGTGTGGGACAAGTGGGGCAGCTGGCAGTACAAGTGATCTCCCTGTCAGGTGCGCGAACGAGTGGGGACAAAGATCCACAGCTGCGGGAGGGTCCGAAGTTGTCTGATTGATCTATCAAAAAGACGCGATGGTCCTAATCTTCCGGATCCTAATGTCTGGATCAGATTAAATCTGCACTGTGGGATCTTATAGGTTGATCTAACGGCATATCCGCAGTTTTGTGGGATCTAATCCTAGATGTTGGATTAATAGAATGGATGGCGGATATGACGAAAGCACCGCTGCCGTGCAACCCGGGCTCCGCAGCGGATCGCCCGTGGTCCGCACAGTGGATCCCAGTCATTTAATTAGTTAAAGGTATAAATGCAAATTTAAATTGTTGGAAACTCTAAAATGCAATTAGACCATTTTAATTAAAAGTGAATTATGGCCTAAATGATTTCAAAATTGTACCAAACTTTCACCCTTAGCTAATTTGGGGGTGAGAAATTCAAAAATATAATCAAATTTTAATTCTGAGAATAAAACATTTTAGGTCTAATCTAGGGCATCTAGATTGATCAAAATGCAATTATAGACTTAGGAGAATCCAATTAACTTCAAATTTTTAGGATAGAATTAATTTGATATCCTAAAAGTAATTGGATCAAAATGAATGCTCAATTATGCTAAAATTTAATATAGTAACAACTAGAGTTGTTACAGGCTCCCCCACTTTAGAACGATATCGTCATCAACTTTATCTCAAGAGAGAGGACAACTATGCATGATTTGAAGAATAATAATAAAAATTCAGAAAATTAAAGAGTACTTGAATTTTTAAAGAAACTGGGATACTTTCTTTTCATATTTGCTTACTTTCTTTTCATATTTGCCTCTTTCTCCCAAGTAGATTTTTCTAAAGAGCGATTCCTCCACTAAACCTTTACCATTGGAATTGAGCAATTTCTCAGCTGCCTTTGATCATGAGCTAACATCTTAATTGGCTCTTCCGCATAAGAAAGATCTGGTTGGAGAGTTACCGCTGGAAGTTGAATTAAATGAGATGTGTTGTGAAGACATCTCCGCTGAGAGGATATGTGGAATACATTATGGACTGCAGAGAATTCTTCAGGAAGCTGCACTCGATAAGCTGTAGAACCAATCTTTTTTAGGATTTCAAATGGTCCGACGTAGCGAGGACTTAGCTTCCCAGCTACACCAAAATGATACACGCCTTTCATCAGACTGATCTTAAGATACACAAAATTTTCTACATCAAATTTCAGAGTACGATGATGAGCATCATGATACTTACTCTGGCGATCTTGAGCTGCTTTGATTCTTTGTTGGATCAGTTGAACCTTACGATTAGTTTCTTCAACTAGTTCTGAACCATATAACTGAATGCGGCAAGTTTTTGACCATACTAAAGGAGTACTGCACTTCCTGCCATATAAAGCTTCCTATGGAGCCATGCCAATACTTGCCTGAAAATTATTGTTGTATGCAAACTCTACGAGAGGAATATGATCTTCCTAGAAGCCTCTAAAATCCAAAATACAGAGACAAAGAAGATCTTCCAAGACTTGATTGACTATTTCCATTTGACCAATTGTTTGAGGATGAAAAGTAGTGCTCATGGCTAGAGTAGTTCCCAAGTATTGATACACTACTTGCCAAAACTTAGAAGTGAAGCGACTATCACAATCAGATACAATGGACCTTAGGATTCAGTGGAGTCTGATAATGTCCTTGATATACAACTTTGCTAATTTCTCCACAGAATTAGTTTGGCGAATAGGAATAAAGTGTGATGATTTGGTCAGTTGATCAACAATGACCCATATTGAATCAACATCGAATCTTGATTTGGGTAAACCCATAACAAAATCCATAGAAATGTCGAACCACTTCTATTCAGGAATTGCCAGAGGATGAATAAGTCCTCCAGGCTTTTGGTGTTTGGTTTTAACTAAATTACATGCATGACATTTTGCTACGAATTTGGCCACACTTTTATTCATTCCAGGCCACCAGAATGATTTCTTCAGATCTTTATACATCTTGGTACTACCATGATGTACTTGGTAACCAGAAGTGTGACCTTCTACTAGAATCTCTTGATGCATGAATTTGGGAATCCATAGTCGATCTCCTTAATAGATTACCTTACCTCGAAGCTGAAGATCAAAGCGATGACCACTTTTGATGTCCACCTTAAACTTCAGATAGATTTCATCCTTGGTTTGAGAGATAGAGACATCGTTATGAAATGTAGGTTCCACTGAGCTCATGGATATTAATGTGCTTAACATAACACCACGCACTGGCCGGATTTCGAGCTTTCAGAATTCTTTTTCTACAAAGCTTGATAATATCATAGAAGATAGAGTAGCATGACGACTGAGTGCATCTGCTACGACATTTGCTTTCCATGGATGATACTAGATGCTTAGATCATAATTACTTATTAACTTTAGCCATCTTCATTGTCGACCGTTTAGCTCACGCTGGGTGAAGATGTATTTTAAACTTTGATGATCGGTGAATATGGAACATTGGACACAGAAAGATAATGATGCCAGATTTTTAGAGCAAAAACAATGACTGCTAATTTAAGATCAAGGACCGAATAGTTCTTTTCATGTGGTTTTAACTGACAAGATGCATATGCTATAACTTTTCTTTCCTGCATCAGCACACATCCCAAGCCTATGCCAAATGTATCAGTATAGACTTGATAGTTGAGGCCTTCCTTAGGTAAGGCTAGAACTGGTGCAGAGGAAAGAGCATCTTTTAATGATTGAAACATTTTCTCACATTTTGGACTCCGGATAAATGGTACTACTTTTTGCATCAACTTTGTGAGAGGAGATGCAATTTGTGAGAAGCCTTTAACAAATTTTCTATAGTACCCTGCTAGTCCTAAGAAACTCCTGATATCAGTCATGGATTTTGGTTGTGACCAATCTTGAACCGTGCTCACTTTATTTTGATCGACTTTGATTCCTTGAGAGTCGATGACATGACCCAGAAAAATGATTGAGTCAAGCCAAAATTCACATTTAGAATACTTAGCATATATCTCATGGCCTCGGAGCTCTTCTAGTACTAATCGTAGATGGTTCTCGTGATCCGTTTTACTTTCTGAATAAATCAGAATATCGTCGATGAATACGATGATGAATTTATCTAAATACCCTTTTAACACGTGTTGCATTAAATCCATAAAAATGGATGGCACATTTGTTAATCCAAATGACATTACTAAAAATTCATAATGCCCATAACGGGTTATAAACGATGTTTTCTCCACATCTGAATCTTTAACTCGCAATTGATGATATCCTGATCGCAAGTCTATTTTGAGAAAACTTTAGCTCCAGATAACTAATCGAATAGATCTTCGATACGAGGCAGTGGGTATTTATTTTTTATAATTACTTTATTTAATTCTCTGTAATCGATGCACATTCTCATTGATCCATCTTTCTTCTTCACGAACAAAACTGACACTCCCCAAGGAGATGAGCTTAGACAAATAAGACATTTCTCCAACAATTCCTGAAGTTCTTTTGGTGCCATATGGTACAAAACTTTTGACAGTGGTTGAGTTTCGAGAATTAATTTTATAGCAAATTATACTTCTCTAACTGGAGGAAGACTGGGTAGGTTTTCAGGGAAAACATCAGGAAATTCACAAATTATATGGTTCTCAGAAATATGCACGACTTCTTTCTTCTCTCCCAACATCGTTATGAGATATGCATTGCATCCCTTCCTGACTAGCCTTTCTGTCGTCATTGCATTGATCAATGATGCTTGGGTGCTAAATCTTCCAATGAACAATTTTGAATTACTTCCACTGCCCAAGGTTATTTTCTTCTTTTGGCAATTTATGGAAACAACATGCTGGCTTAGCTAATTCATGCCTACGATTATATCAAAGTTTGCGATTGGCAATATAATTAACTTAGCAGCATAGTTTTATTCCCCAATAGGAATATCTATATTGCAGAATTATTTGGACTGCATACGGGCTCCGGAAGGTAACCCGATATTCAACGAGCTAGCTAATCGATAGGTTGGTAGCTTAAGAGTATTAGCCCAATTTTACGATACGAAGGAATGACCCGCTCCCATATCGAAAAAGATGTTATAATATTTGTCGTTTATTGATAAGGTGCCTATGATTACAAAAACTTAATAAGAATAGCTACTTAAACATTTAAAATACTGAAATAGTAAAGACTGATTACTGACATAGTGAGAACTGAATAAAAATTAATTTAAGGCGTACCTGACACCACATCGTTGTCCTCAAGAGCAGAGGTAGGAGTTAACATATATACCATGGCAGGTGCTGAGGGTTATTTATTCTGGGGCCTTTGACCCTGACGATCATGATTTGGCCTTTGTGCCGGTACAATTGCCTTTGAGTTTGAGGTTGGAGCCGGCATTATAGTAGGAGCAGGCTCTCGGTTGTTCCTTGGTTGTGCATGGAATGCTTGTTTATGATGGGAGTGGTTGATGAGCACTCCGTCGATTGTGTTCTTCTCATTGCATTCGAAATAGCGGTGGTTTTTACGACCACAAGTAAAACATACACCACAGAATTGGTAGCATTTCCCATACAGATGCATTCGTTTGCATTCAAAATTCTGAGGTTGAGGTTGTGTGGTTTCCATGTTATAGACTTTTGCCACCTTGTGATGGCCAAAATGTTATTTCATAGGCTGTATAAATATTGACTTTCTTTTCCAGTCGAATTGACCTTGGAATCGTTCTTATAGACGGTCAACCTCGATCAATTCAGTCAGAGTCTTGATCTACCGAAATACTAAGTGAGCTTTAATAGAGTCTCTCAGACCCTTCAGAAAATGGTGTCATCTATATGCTTCCATTCTAATTAGATCCAGAATAAAACGTGATAATCTCCGAAATTCCTGGTTGTAGTCGAACACTGAATTATTGCCTTGTGTGAGATGGAGGAGTTCATCCTCCAGAATTACTTGAGCTGACACCGGTATAAATGCTTCATGGAATACTTTCAAGAACATATCCCAAGGAATATCTTCTACTTCATAATTAGCAAATTTGTTATTCTGCTCGTTCTCCCACCAGTACTCAGCTTCTTCTTAAAATAAATGAGTTACTAGGCGGATGGCTTCAGAGTTAGGACACTTGATACTAGCTAATTTCTTCTCGGCCATCTTAAGCCAGTTCACTATGTCCATAGGGTTCAACGCTCCATTGAACGTAGGAGTTCAGAGATGAAGGAAACTGTGTAGGATTCTGTCTCTCGCATAATGAGAAAATGATGAGAATCCTGATGGGGGTGCAGATTGCTGTTTAACCAAGAGGATAAGAGCACATGTCTCTTGCGCCTATTGCGCATTGCTATCTATTAAGGCCTTCAATAAACTGGCCATAGGGTTGGACTCCTCAGGTCCGCCTGACAACGCGATCGTATTCTTAATTGGAGTAGGAGCATATGGAGAGCCAGGATTCATGACTGCAAATACAAGTATGAACTTTAGAAACACAAAATTTTACTATAATTTCATTCATTCATTTCTTTCTCAAAAGAGAAGAGAAGATATATGTGTCCACAAAACGCATAACTGAGATGAAAGAAAATGACATAATAAGATCTCAAAAATCTAGTTATAATATTCTATCCAAAAGACAGCACAGAAGTCATCATATGTGATTATGTGGCTCCTCCGAGCTAATCTTATATATACTTAATATCACCAATGACTCGCTGACCCCCTCAGTAGGATCTTAACGATCTCCAGACGATACTCCTCTGGACAGGATATCTCTCGAAGTGCGGTAGTAACACGGTTCAACCATTCTTTGGTGAGTGCTGAAAGACTGGTGCCTCCAAAGGATGAATTGATAAGTATTTTATCTAGCACCTCAACTCCCCGAGGTGACACTCCATCGATGACCCTTTCATAGATCTGGCCATCTCAGAGGTCATCTATCTAGTAGTCGTCAAACCTCTTAAGGTAGAACCAAAATGCTAACTGCGAGTATTCCATCCCTAAAATAACTCAATTTATAATTATTTCATTTTTATCATTACCTTCATGTTCGTTCAAATCCTAAGATGTCAGTTTTGATATTAAGAATCGGCATTGTTTAAATCAAGTTATTATGTGCGTTAAATTCCTAGGATGTCATTATTATAGATATAGTTAATCCTTTCCTTTCTGAAGTAATTTAATGAATGTTAGAATGTCTGCTTTTCATTACACTTAGTAACTTGTGACCTTGACCTGATGCAGAGAATAGATTATAAGGTAGATAGGAACAAAACTCATTATCTAACATTTTATGATACTTCTTTGATACCAACTATAGCGCCCCACCCCATCGTCGCGTGCAAAGAAAGGTATAGTTATAATTAGTGGCAGAGCGGTGCACTACTCGGGAGGACGAGCATGCAAAACCCATCTCCCCCAATAGGTTAAAAGACTGAGCCACACTAAAGGCTGCTGACTCGAACCTAAGAGTAGGATCGAGAGTTAATATTTAAGATAAGAATAGATCACTTGTCTTAAGTATTAGACTAATATGTATATTAAATTTAAAGATGTAAATATGAATCTAATATACATTATCAATGTATCAGCATTTCTAGTATGCTGATCACATCACGATACTAAGTATAGTAATATAATAGAGTGCAGAAGCTAAAGCAAAACATCCAAAGAATATTCATCACAGAGCAGTAGTAAGCATTTGTCTCAGAAAAGAAAAGTAAAATATATCCATAATTATTACAAACTGATTTAAAAGATAAAACGTAAAGTCTAACTAAAGTACTAAAAATAAAGCAGTAAGTAAAAGGTGGGAGACTGATCTACTAAGGCTCCACGTACTCCTCCTAGACCTCCTGTAAGTCCTCCTGCCCTGTCTCCACAAGTTACTCGGGATCTAGAAAATTATCGGATCCCAAAAGTACCCCGTATTAGACAAGAAGTCTAACACATCACAACTAAGTAGTTCTAAAGTAATTGCAATAAATAGTAAAGTAAACATGACTGTAGAACACAATAATAAAGGCACTATGTAACTGAAACTGTAAAAGACTAAGCAAAGTAAAACTGCATCAATACTGAATACTGAAAGTAAACGAAAATATCAAGTGCTCAGAAATTAATGTGAAAATATTCAATGATGTACTATATGTCACCAGAATGATGTACCCAGATATGCCACAATACGGTATGCCACGGTATGTTACAGAACTATCACTGAAAGGCTATGAGTCGTATGGTCCCATGTATACATACACTCAGTTGGAAAGATAGTAGGTGATGCCGATGCATCCTGAGATTCCCCAATTTATGTATGCAACATTTTGTAACCCATAATTTATCACTAATACTTATGCATTACTACTGAAATGATTCTTCAAACTCATGCCATGTCTATGCCCATGCTTCTATGCTATATGAGGAAAATTCAAAAATTTACAAAAGTTTGAACACTGATGATGAATACTAAGTCTCCACTATGCAGGATCCTGCTAAGAGGATTCTGACTCCGAGCTTCTAAAACAATGATTAGTTAAAGTTGAAGATTTACTTAAAGATTATTAGGTGGGATGATTGTATACACATATTTAGCACATTTGCAAGAAAGGTGATTCTTATCACTTAGTTTGACTAAGCCACCTTAACGAAACGATCTTCGATAGGAGGCATCGCCCATTGGCAATTTGTATCTCAAACTATGTTATTAAGATGCCTAACTCATAATCACACTCAGTATTTTAAAGAAGATGATTCTAATTACTTAGTTTATTTGAGCCACACCTATTGAAGCGGTCTTCGCTAGGAGGCATCGCTCATTGACGATTTGTATTTCAATCAAACTAAGGAATGAGTATCCGTTTAATACACTCTTAGTCTTGGGAGATTTACTCTCACTGGACTGTATTCGTGTAATCCCTCAGGATAACACCTGCTCATAAATTCTTATTAGAGTGAATCAACTAATCTTGGATACTACTGAAGGAGACCAGTATTATGGGTATACCATCTACACCAACCAATAATCAGAGTTCACACAACTCTATTTAATTAATAAGGATTTATCATTACTATAATTTTTTATATTAAATAAGTAAGTTCTATACAAGGCTCCAAGAAAATATGATCAAGTATCACTCAATATGAATTCTACCATAAGGAAATATATTATTCTAATATCTTAAGTGGTTCATTCCATGAAGGGTTAAGATTAACTTCTAAAGTTAAGGGATTATCTAAGCTTCTACCTCAATGAGTTATATAAAGTCCTCCTACCTCAATGTATATTTAAATTTAAGTCTTTAAAATATTTCAGAAATGATCTTGTGTTGAGATACTTAAGATCTCACACACTTAACTCTAATGCTAACACTCTAAGTTTTACTTATCATTTAAATTTATGATGATCAGATCAGATGATTAAGTCATCTGATGATTAAGTCATCTGATCATAACGTATTCTATGATTATGGGATTTAAATCAAGGATGTTAATAGAGTTAGATTAATTATCCAATTAATATGATTCTATAAATCTTATTATGCTAATAGTCTTATTTAGGAGAAAATCAAGGATCTAAGATTCAAATTCAGATTAAGCAATCACATAGGTTTATTACTAACGTTAATATGTTTAATCCAAATATTTAGGATCAATATCAAATCAGATGCATTATTGGAATAATGTCAATCACATTATCTTATAATTATGTCAATTTAATTAAGGTTTAAGAGTTTGGATCTTAATTAAGCAGGTTAGGGTGTAACCCCTACTCATGTCTAATTAAGATCAAATATTTATTTATAGATCAAATATTAAATTAGTGAATTAGGTATGTATTATTAGTTGCAATCTTAGACCTAGATCAAGTCTTAATAGTTTGATCAAAGCCTTAAGACTTTTTAAGTTAATTAAGATGATTAAGTTCTTCAATTTTTAAGATTATTTAAGTTATATATTATGAATTAGCATACATAATTTCTATAAATTTATCTTACTATTATGAGGCATATTAACAGAAAAATTTATTAAAAAAATAGGAAGTAATTAGTGCTAATCAAACCCTAAATTAATCTAAAATGATTAGCACATAATTACAAATCTAACTATCAGAATTTCATGCAATTTGGCACAAAAGTTTTAATTTACCAAGATTAGGGCATGAATTGAAATACAGAGATCAAAAAAATAAATCACCTAACATATTCATTCTACTTTGCATAAGGAGACTAATAACACCCTAAACATGCAAATTGGTTAAGTATAATTGTTAATTCACCCTAATCCAGATCTATAATATTTAGGCAATAATAGAAAATCTAACTATTAGATATTCAATATTATTTTATATTCAGATCCCTATTGATTTTATGATCAATTTCATATATAATATCATATGGTTTGGACTAGTGGATTAAAAGTTATTTAATTAATTTATTCTATATTTTTCCAATTTAATTTTCCTATAATTAGATTAATTGGATTATTTTCCTTAAGGAAAATAAATCCAATTAATCGAATTTATTTAAAACGAGCTCGGCCCATTAGCCAAATTGCGCGGGTCGACCGGGCCCGAGGAACCCGGCACTATCGCGCAGCGCGGGTCATGGGCTGACCCGGCCCGCACAGTGCCGTCGTCCCCAACCCCCCTTCCCCAATACCTAGGGAACTATAATTGGCTTCCGTGACAAAATCCTGAGCGCTGCGGTCACGCTGTGACCCCTAATTAATCCTCACACCATCAATGGGCCAAGATGCTTCGATCAAACCCCTCAGTTCCTTGTGAGGTGGTTGGGGTAGCCCGGACCCTACTCACTCGAGAGGCTTCGCCTCGGAGCTACTTTGGGGAGACAATTCTCCCCACAGAGGCAATGCCAGACACGGGGCTCGATCTCTACAACATTAGGGAGGTGAGATAGATCAAAGCCCCCTGGTCGGAGGGCCTGATCTGGGCTGGATCGTCGAGGCCTTACTCGAACCATGTCATTTCGTAAGGCCTTAGCCCTATCGATCAATTTGATTGATAGGGACTAGCTTAGAGCTTAGGGTCGATAGCCTTGGGTTCATTTAGACAATACACATGATTACGAATCGAAAGGAAGAGGGTCTGAGCCCAATTGGCTCAGGCCGCACAAACGAGGGTACTTGGTTTGACGGGGTTCTCGGGACGATCAACTGAGGATCCGGCTGGTCTTGGCTGAGTTTCCAGACGCTGCAAAGGATCCTGAACACCAGGAGAGCCTACTATCAGCGGTTTGGGAGCTCTAAGAATCACATACAGAAGTTTGAGTGTTCGACAATGGCAAAAGTTGCAGAGAGCTCCATTGATCAGCAAGGATCAAATGGAGAAATGCAAGGGCTATTTATAGCCTTGGCAGAGGATTTGGAAGCTTCTGGAGGATTGGCTCGGGTTGGGAAAGACCCGAGAGGTTGAGCCATGGACGAGCTCTCGAATTTCTAATTCGAGCTTGGCCGGGTCATGAGTCCCGATCGGGGGTCCTTACCAAGACGAGGGAGGTTCTAACGACCTTACTGAGGTGGATGCATGAGTGGGGGAAAAGAGGGGTAGCTGATAGTACGGGGATCTCCCTGTCAGGTGCGCAGATGAGTGGGGACGAAGATCTACGGTTGCGGGAGGGTTCCGAGCCATTTGATTGATCGATTGAAAAGACGCGATAGTCCTGATCTTCCGGATCCTAATGGCCGGATCGGATTAAATCTGCGCCATGGGATCTTATGGGTTGATCTAACAGCAGATCCGCGGTTCCGCGGGATCTAATCCTAGACATTGGATTAATAGAATGTATGGATGATACGATGGAAGCACCGCTGTCGCGCAACCCAGGCTCTGCAGCGGATCGCCCGCGGTCCGCACAGCGAATCCTAGCCATTTAATTATTTAAAGGTATACATGCAAATTTAAATTGTTGGAAACCTTAAAATGCAATTAGACTATTTTAATTAAATGTGAATTATGGCCTAAATGATTTCTAAATTATACCAAACTTCACCCTTAACTAATTTGGGGGTGAGGAATTCAAAAATGCAATCAGATTTTAATTTTAAGATTAAAATATATTAAGTCTAATCTAGGACATCTAGATTGATCAAAATGCAATTATAAACTTAAGGGAATCCAATTGACTTCAAATTTTTAGGATAGGCTTAATTTGATATCCTAAAAGTAATATGATCAAAATGAATGCTTAATTATGCTAGAATTTAATAGAGTAATAACCTAGGGTTGTTACATGCTTGGCTTTAATTGCATTGATTAAAGATGCAGTCAAGCCAAGTTTTCCTACAAACACTTCAGATTTCTTTTCAACCTTAAGTGAAATCGCTTACAAAAGCAATCTATCACGGCATTAAACTTACTTAGCCAATACACTCTTAAAATTATGTCAAAATTCGTAATGAATATAATAATAAGTTTGGATTGGAAGAATTAGTTACTGATTGGGATGTCTACCAAATATCACTCATTAGCACACATTTCAGCACTAGATGACATTTGAACTACTAAGGGACTGCCTAGGCTGAAATGTTGAAGATTTAAGGAAGAGACATAACTTACTGACATGAAAGAGTGACTAGCACTAGTGTCAAAGAGAGTGTCACAGAACTAATTCTTAATAATTAGAGTTCTTATAGCAAGGAAAATAAACTATATTTACAACTAACAAAAATTAAAGCAAGAAAATGCTAAAAATAAAATTCCAGAAGAAAATAAAAGATAGAAAATAGGAAATTAAACTTAGAATATATCGGTAACAATGCTGTTATCATTTGGGGTAGCTGAAGAAGACAAAGAAAAGTTAGAAGATATGCATCCACCACAGGACCAGAAGATGGCTGTGGAGCCAAAGGAAGTTCAAGAATAATTGGGGAAGAGGCCTAAGGAGGAGTTGGACAAATTTGGGATGGAGCAGGAGAAGGTTGGGAAGGGTTGCAGGATGAAGTCATCCTTTTAGCTACACGAGTCTGTGCTTCTATCATAACCTTCATTAGCTCAAGCAGATATTATAGTTGGTCAGTATGAGAAGTTGTAGTAGAAATAAGCTCCTCCACTATGAGCTCAATAAGAATATTGGAATTGGGATCTATTCTAAGGAAAAGAAAAGAAAATACAATTCAAAAACTAAAGAAGATTGGAAAAGAAAATTCTCATTAAACCTTAAAATGTTTAAGAGATTACAATTTTGGAGGAAAAAAGAAAGAATCATAATTTAAATAGAAACTATTTATAAGGTTACTAAAGGGAAAAGAAGCAAAAGTAAAGGAAATCTAGTACTATTAGTTACAGAATTTTGCATAAAATATATTTTCGAAATCTTCATAAGTGGGGGCACAATAAAGACACCTATACCCACGAATGAGTACTTTAAAAGCATGACTCCATCAATCCAGGGCATAGTCACTAAAATATTCATCCAAAATTTGAAGGCGTAAGTGATTGGGGCATTCTATGGCCTCAAATACCATTGTAACACGGGAGAGCCATTCCCTAGCTAATTGAGGGAAACAATCGCCTCGAAATACGCAAAACCTCAAATTTTGTTCAGAACATCACCTCCCGCAGCAGATACTCCAAAGTAAACACGACAAAACGTCAAACCATACCAATGATCGTACTCCCAATATTTAAGAACAATTTGGTATAATGTTTTAGTTCGATCCTAGAGTCTGCTATCTGAAAGTTTAATTAATGTTTAAGTTAGAAATTTAAATCACTTATTTAATTGGAAATGCGTTTACTATTCTAAGATGTCATTCGCTTATTTTTACTATACTGTGCTATTTGCTTTTGGATGAATAGATGTGTTTGTCTTAACTCAAAGTTCTCAACTTGGCTCTGATATCAATTGTGACGACCCCAATATTGAGAGTCACTAAACTCAACATTGATACGTCACCAAAATATATAATACTAGATTAGAAGAAAACTAATTCAAATCATTAGATACTGTGTTTGGCCAATAATTTAGAAGAGGGTCTTAAGTTATGATGGAAGAAATTTTATGAAATATATTATGTGAAATACATATGAAGATGTAATTTAAAATAAATTGATGTGAATATTTGCAATTCTAGATATGAAAATTTTAAATATTTAACATGTGAAACAGGAGCCTACAATTTTCCAATATATTATAAGTTATTAAATCCTTAAAAATTTTGGCATAGTTTTTACTATATTTTGCTAAAGAAACACCTTCAATTTAAACATACAAGTCTTTCTTTCCAATAGAGATTAAATTAAAAGAAAAGCAACCTAAAACTAATATGAAATTAATCCATTACATAGGATTGTTTAGTTCTAATTCTAATATAAAGCCAATCCATTATATAAGATTTGCTCATTTATAATTCTAATATAAAGTTAATCTGTTACATAGGATTACTTATTTTTAATTCTAAAGTAAAGTCAATCTGTTACATGAGATTGCTTATTAATAATTCTAATAACTTGAAATGAGAGAGCACATATGTAACAATTATTTATCATAAAGTATATAATTCACATATCACTTAATACATACTAAGGATGAAGAATAATTCTCAACATAAACAATTAATTACTTTTTGATTTATATACAATTAAGTATACAACTAATCTCCAATTTAACATATAAGTGAATATGCAGCTAAGCTCCAGTTTAATATGCAAAGTAAATATGCAAGATAATTATGTAACTAATGATTTATTTAATATTCATTTACATACATTCATCCATTCATCACATCCAAGCATTTAAGTATAAAGCTAAGCTCTAACACAAGTATAATAAATATAAAGTAAACAATATAATTATTACAAACTAACAGTAATTTAAAAAAAATAAAGGAATTAAAAGCTCACTTGCAAATTTTAATAAGCTATATTTTTATATAATTTTAAGCGGAAGCAGCTAGCTTTTTGCACTTGGTCCTACTCCACTAATCTCCAAATGCTCCTGATCTATCACATTTTGGCATTTAAATATGATAGGACAAAGCTAAAAAATAGAAAATATAGTTAGCCTAAATAGTCTAAGTATATTTTAAGATTTGGGCTAAGTATATTATTATTTAATTGGACATTACTACAAGTTATAATATAAGCACAAGCATGGGTGCAAAAAAGCAAGCATACAAGTTGTAACAGCACAAACTCTTAAGTACCAAGGTATTGTCCGCTTTAACCTGAAAGACCTTATAATCTTACCCTCAGAATATAACTTCCCAGCAGGTCATCCATCTTAGGAGTGCTCTCACATGAGCACACTTAACTTTAGAGTTCTTATCAGCAACTCCAGAGTTATCTGAAAAGGCGCCTCAATATTTAAGAGTTTCACTTATTACTACTTAAGTGAGTCTTTACAATCTCCACAACTTAAGTAACTGATGTCCTCGTCAGTATCTACACACATATCTAAGAACCATTCATTGGGTAGATAAAACTAGAGGTGACCCCTACAGGCTCAAGAGGTATGTACAACCATGTAGCACCTTAACCATCATGGGTTCAAGAGGCTGCTCACATGAAGTGGTACTTTACCTTGTATGACACATAGCTCCTATCTGATACCCTATGGCATGCTCTGATACCATTTATAATAGCACAAACTCTTAAGTACCAAGGTATTGTCTGCTTTGACCTGAAAGGCCTCATTATTTTGCCCTCAGAAGATAACTTCCTAACAGATCACCCATCCTAGGAGTGTTCCCACATGAGCACACTTAACAATGGAGTTCTTATCAAGAACTCCATTGTTATCTGAAAAGGCACCTCGATATTTAAGAGTTTCACTTTATTACTACTTAAGTGGGTCTTTACAATCTCCCAAACTTAAGTAACCGACGTCCTCGTTAGTATCTATACACATATTCAAGAACCATCCATTGGGTAGATAGGACTAAAGGTGACTCCTACAGGCTCAAGAGGTACCCACAACCATGTAGCACTTTAACCATCATGGGTTCAAGAGGCTGCTCACATGAAGTTGTACTTTGCCCTGTATAACACATAGCTCCTATCTGACATCCTATGTCATGCTCTGATACCAAAACTGTGATGACCGAGTGATCAAATTTGAGAATTTCTAAATAAAAACTCATTATTTGAAATATAGATAATAATATAATAAACTTATAAGTTATTTATTCATCACAGAGCCAATCTTATAAAATTATATAAGTTTAATAATTATTACAATATATAATAAAAGAAAATATATTCACTCCAATCTCACTTCTTCTTATAAGCTCTTCTTAAATGAGTATCGATATTCTTAAGCTTTAGTTTTCAAAACCTGAAATAATCATCAGTAAAGCCAGTCAGGTAAGAGTACAAAAATCATCCATTAAGAATTATTTTTTAGCATTCTAAAATAGGTGTAAATCAAATGAAATGTCAAGAAAATTAAATTTTTATATTGATATGTAATAAAATAAATGCTGCAAATTTTACCAAGCTTGTTCTGCATGCTAGATATGAAATTAAATATTTAAAAAGTATCAAATAAAATTTTTTTAATTAAAAGTAAATTGTGACACAAAGCTGAGTCCTGTGACTCATCATCCAACAGGTAAAACTTATTGGCTATGTAAGTTTATCACCACCCATCGGTAGTGCATCATCTTACAGATGTAAAATGGTGTATCTTTCCTCTGAATCTTCTGCCTACTTCCATATGGGCTAGATCCCTCCTTATTTTATCCTAAACTACTAGTAAGCTCTACATGTACATGTTACATTTTCACTTTTTCCTTTAAAGATAAACACCGGAAAGGAAATTTCTTTACTTTTTATCTTATACTCTTATATGAAAATATTATAATTTAATAAAGCGGTTTGCATGATAAAATGAATAAGCAATATTCAAATAGAAGTAAGCTCAAAATTAAGATACTTAAAATGAAACTTAGGAATAATTTCGTACCTTACTTGAAGAATAATTTTTTTTAATTTGTTGATTTCAATCTATTAAATAAAATCTAAATTTGTTAATCAACTATCTTAATTCACTTTGAATTATTCATTTAATAAATTATATAAAAAATTCATAATATTGTTATTATGAGAAACTATATTTATAAATATTCTAAAAATCAAATCTATTACTTAAATAATTCATAAATATCAAAATTTATGTTCTTACAATAATTATAAAGTTTGTAAATTAATTATATACCATTTGAAATGAAAATTTTATTTTTATAAAATTTTCCTAATTTTGACTAAATAAGAAATTTAGGTTTTTAACTGATTTTGTGTCATCCAAAAAGTACTTTTAGAGTACTTATTTTCTGTTTATGTCTAAATATAAATTGTTCTTTATATATCAGAGAATATGCATGCTAAAAATCAAATTTGGATTCTTTGTATCTTGAAAATTATATCATTTCAAACTTTGGAAAATTTTTAGCAAACTATAAGCACTTAAATGGCATTCTTAATGAAGTAATCAACTCAAGTGATTAACAGAGAAATTGCTCATAATATAACTAAGATTACGTTTGCCAAAGATAAACATCTAACTACGCTTGAAATAAAATTTATACAAAGCTAAACATCAAAAAATTTTTAGAAAATTTGTTTTTAAATTTGAAATTTTTTAAGTTTTTAATTAAACTTTGAGTACTTAAATATTAATTCTAAAGTGCTCAAAATTCTGCGATGTTTTTAGTGAAATTCTTCCTAATATATAGGGGAATTTATATGCAAAATTACGGTTTTATATTCTAGGTAACAAAAATATAAAATGTTCAAAGTATTACCAAAATCTTAAAATTTTAAAAAATCCAGAAATTTTTCTAAGTAAAAATTCAAAAATTTTATTATACTTTGGGATTAATTTGAATTAGTATAGAAGCAAAATTATTAAGTAGTTTCTTCTAATAACATGCAACTAATATATAGGAGAACATATAAGAAAATATTTCAAGTTTTAAATATGATAAATCTAAGATATATATATATACAAAGTTATCATAAATATGCTTCTTAAGTATGAGAAATATTTGAAGGAACTTAAAACCTTAGAAATTAAAAAATAAAATAAAATAATTATGTATTAAACCTTCTTATCATGAGGAGATCTAAATCAAATTGAAAGATGATTTGCATGCATACTTTGATCTTATAAAAAAAATGAAATAAAAAAAATAACAATTACTTTAAGGAGAAATTTGAAAAGTTTGATGGAGAGAAGTTTTTCTTTAGATCTCTTCTTTAAGATGATATGAATATCTTACATAACTTCTTGGATCTCTAGGATAGCCTTGAGAGTATGAGAGATTTAGGGAAAAAGAAAGAGATGTGGAGAAATTCTTAAAAATGAAAAGAGAAGTGTTTGAGAAGAAGAAAAATTTGGATGTGATGGAAGGAGATAAAAGAGATGTGCTTGCTAAGAGAGGAGAAGTCTAAATTAAGTTATAAATGTTGAATTTTTCCTCTCATATACAGCCTTTAAATATCTAAAAATATATTGAATAAGAGAGAAATTAAATCAAATAACATAAATAAATCAAAATAATAATAGATGATTTAGATTTTGTCTTTATTTGGAATGAAAATAGGATAAGAATATTCATAAGGGTATATTTGCAAATATAAATTTTAAGAAAAAATAAAAATTACAAATTAGCTCAATTTAAATAAATAAATAAATAAATAAATAAATAAAAAATAAAAATTTAAATTTTTACAAATTTAGAAAATCAAAATTTAACAAAAATTAAATTTTAAGGTATCAAATGAAAGATCTTGTCGATATAATTTCAATGATACCAAAAACGTCAAATTTGGACAAACGGTTAAGGGGTAACTAGCCCCTGAAATTTACAATTTTTTTTTTACTATTTTTTTCAAAATAGTTTTAAATTTATGAAATTTTCCCTTTTAGCTTATATTAATGTCCTAAATCCAAAAATGTCAAGAATTTTCAATTCTGACACATAAATATTTTTAAATAATTATTTTAATTTGAATTCTTATTAAAATAATCATGAAAAATCTTAGCGTAAATTAATTTTCAAAATTTATCAAATATTCTCTAAATTCATTTCTAACATTACTATAATGAAATAATAAAAAGTATATAATTCAAACTTTATTTAATAATTAAATTTAATTAATTTTATTTAAAATAAGCGTATACTATGCCACACATCCACTTGGGCATGACTGTGAGTCAGCCTACGAGTCCTACGTGGCATCAGCGGAGCTGACAGCGGGACCCACCTCACGGACAATACGACTCCAATGGGCCCCGCATGCCACATGTAGCCCCAGAGAGGTGCCACGTGGCTCTACGGGCCCCACGCGTCTGGCATGGCAGGGCCAAACGCGGGTCGGGTCCGACCCGACCCGACCTGAGGCTACTCGTCTCTTACCGAGCTGAGGAACCTAGGGTTCCATTTTATCGGCAGCGCTGGAGACGGGGAGCACCGACCCGCATGGCCGAGGGTAGATGTGGTGCCCCGCTCCCCGCCGTGATCCTGTTAACTCTTAAGTTAACATGATTACAACGTGACAGACACCAAATGGCAAGGTCTTTGCTTATGAATAGGTTAGTGGCTAATACTAACCCATTATAATCAAAAACTTTGTCATTTACTCAAAGAAGTCGTCATTAAATATAAATACAAGTAAAAAGAGTGCGGAAGCATAAATACAAACATCCATCCATAATATATAAGTACAATAATTCAAAATAAGTAAAGTGCAGAAAGTAAGGTATAACATATATTATTACAACATTAAAACAGTTTAAAAGAGCTGAAATAAATACTCATCATCACAATGCAATAAATAAAAAGGCTAAGACTAAAGAGGCTCCTCCTCAAATGGTAAGTCCTCCACTGGATCCACTGCTTCAACCAACTATGAACCTATTATTATTGGTTTCATAATAATAGGGCCCGAGCCAACAAAAAAAAAATCTTAATTAGACAAAATATTTAAGTACATTTTAGGGTAATCAATTTATTATGTTTGTTAGATATCACCATAAATAAGCATAAAAGCATGTAAATAGGAGCAAAAATGCATAAGAAAGAACAAGGTAAAGTTATAAATAATTAGTTTGTAATTTAAACAACTAGGAAGTAAGCTCATACATCATCCATAGCAACTATAATAAGGTCAGGTAAGTAAGGAAGAACTAAAGCGAATGACTATAAAGAAAATACATTCTAAACATGCTTATGATCAATCTAGAGTTATGTTAATTGACATAAAAGTAAATAAATATATAAAAATATTGAAAACAAAGCTAACATCACATGTATATGAAAACAGTAAATAAGACTAGCATCCTATATAAAAACAAAGCTAGAAAATACAGTAAGACTATAAGTAAAAGTAGTGCTGAAATGCAAAAAAGTGTAAAGTAGAATAATAAATCTTAAACTGAAAGTTGTATTGGCTATACAGGCCACTTGAACTAAAAGTAAACATAGTCTCACTTAGCATGATGGGCTAAGACAGAAGCTCTGAACGGATAGTATCAACGTACTTAGTCTGATAGGCTATAATATAAAATATCAAGTAAAAGTGTACTTAAATTAGTATAACCATATCAAATCATAACTAATCTGTTAGTAGGGCAAGAGTCTATGTATAACCCATCCTATCCCGCGGACTAGGCATGGCATAGACTATCGGACTAACCTGACATTGAAGCTGATCCTGAACGAATGAAGTGAATATGTATACTAATTAAGCTACACCATATCAAAAATATGAGTAAAAAAACAAATGCTACTTATGAATTCTCAAAGTTGACATGGGATACTTATCAAATATCCTATATACACAATATATGTTCAAGGTATATAGCTTAATTACAAGGTAAGCAAAGCATCAAATCAAAGTGAGCAAGAGACTCAATTAGAACACAGGTGATATCCATTATTGTCTAATTATTTATTCTATCTACTCTAAGTTACACAAGTTCAGGATTTCCAAGTCCTACTATCGAGTGTAACTCAGATTCATGACCTTATAAATTGAAAATAATTAGAACTGATCAGGTTCTAATCTTATTAAGTCAATGTCGACTATATAAGTTAAATAATAAATCAATCAACCTATTTTGTTGGTTTATCATAATCCTAATTCATCTTGATTGTTCAAATCAAGATGAAAGGATTAAGAATTAAACTCTAAATATTGGGATTTAATCACTCAATCCAAAGGTGTATCTAAGGGTCTAAGTTTTAGAACACAAGTCTCACAGATTAGGTTAAGACAAATCCTAATGATTAATCTACTCATTAGGATATATCTCTATACTTAGATCTAAGATTTAAAGATCAAATAATCATTTAATAAATTAAGAAAATCTATAAACTAGTAACTCAATATTTCACCTATTGAGTAACCCAATTTATTCAATAGATAAACTCTAATCTAAGATCTATTCATAATCCTAGAAATTAAAATTCTTAATTATTAAGAGTATCTCTCAGACACGCACCCTACTAATGTTATTAAGACAGATGAAAAGATCTAAGAAAATTAAGGAAGGAATGAAAGTTCATGATTTTACTTAGGATTTTTTTAATTACTTAAAAATGAGATTTTTAATCAAAGCTCAAACTAAGCCTTATAATCACATAAATTAGAATCTAAATCATTATTCTTACTGTTTATATTATTTATAATATGATTTTAGTGCTTTAAAATGCTAAACCCTCAAGTTGGGCAAAATGACTATTTTGCCCCTACATAAGGGTCTAAAAGATCAAATTTTGATCTAGGGCTCCAAATAAATTTTTTTTAGTAACAAAGTATTTCTTACTATCTAATATAAGATCAGACAGCAATTACACTAATTTTGGTTAATTATTAAGCCTTATGAGATCAAATTAATGAATTTAACTCATAGGGAAATTTTAGTAATTTAGCTTAATAAAATCTAAATTTTCTTTCAATTTATTATTGTTTACTGTCTAAGGTTTCTATAAAATATAAAATTATTAAATTCTGATAAGTATTAGCTAAGTTATAGCCAATACAAGCTTAGAGGTAAAAGGGTAATTTATGATTTCTTAATTAAGGGTCAAAAATCATAACATTTTCAATTGGTGTCCAAATTAAGAAAAATTAATGGCTGTAGATCACAAATTATTTACTGATCATTTTGACTAGTGGTAGGCTCAATTTGGACTCTAATTGGCTAAGTTATGGCCTAATTAGGATTTAGAGTGATTAGTGAGTGATTAGTAAAATTAATCACTAAAATACTAAACTAACCACACCACTAGATTTTAATCTACTTTAGGAGTTCTTTGAAACTTGAATTATTTAATTTGGATCATTAACTTTGCTAATCTTCACTAATCAAGATTTAGATTAATTAGGATTGATTAAGAAATTTAACTGTTGGATCTTAAATATTTTTGTAGTTTACTGTTAATTAGGTTTTTTTTGATTAAAATGAATATATGGATGACTTAATTTGAAGTTTAATTGACCAAGTTATGGTCATTTGAAGTTCTAGGGTTAATTGACCTAATTAGGGTTAGATCCTAAATGTGATTAGGCTCAAACTAATCCAAACAGCTAAATAAATACTACTAAATTAATCCTTAGGATTTGTTGATCATTTTAAGACCCATATTAGATATATTTAAGTTAAAGGATATAAAGTTATGATTATATGAAGTTTTATACTATTTAGGGTAATTATAGGAGATCATAAATGTTACTATGTTAAATACTTATTCAAATTGAGATTTGATAGATCCATATTATTTCTCTATTTTTGCTGATCAAAATGGTATATAATTTTAATATATTTGGACTTATGGATTAATATTTATGATGGATTAAAGTTTTGCATTTTCTTGAATTAAATTAATTAATTATGAGTCTATTTAATTATAAATCCCTAAATACATTAATTCAAATGCCAGCGGGTCCCACTGAAAGGCTACGCAGCATCCATCTGATGTGCTGAATTTTCCTTTAGGACACGCGTCGTTCAACCGAGAGGTGAAGAGACGTTCACGGACCCCCAGGACACATGTTGAGAGTTCTTTGGCTGCAACGACGCTGATGGACCCCACCAGCTGACCCGGCTGCACAGTTATGGGCCCCACCGATCCCTTCCGCTGCGCTACTTTGAAAACCGCGCAGGTCGAGCCCGGGTCGACCCGACCTGACCCAAACCCCAACTTCGCCTTCTTCGCCAAACATCAGTGACAATAAGGATTAGGGCTCGGTGATTAAGGCATCATTCGACGATCCATGGCTCGACCCATAGCTCATTGGAAAGAGCAACCTGAGAGCTACACTAACATGGTTGAATCAAACACTGAAGCATCCTAAATCTTTTGTAAAAGCTAACCATGGCTCGGCCAGCACGGACAGTCTACGCAATAATTAAAACGCAGACATTCGATACTTTGAATTTGATTAAAATTGATCAGATTCGATGGCATAGCAATTAGCAAATAAACATGCATTCACAGATCAACTAAATTAAATTTAATAAGATTTGAATGGGACAAGACAGTACCTTGCAGAACTGAAGACGAAATCCTAGGGTTTGCTCGGGAGAAGACTCAGAGGATCCATGTGCACTTCAGCTCGATCTAGATCATGAAACCCGAGGCTAAAGGTTTGAATTGATTCTTAAGGAGGGGTTTAGCAGTGGAAGAGTTGCGCACCTGCCATCTACGAGCGAGGCTGGCCCGACGCGTGGTTAGGGTTGCCACGCGCAGGTCGTGCAGAAGGGATGACCGAGCAATCGAACGGTCCAAAATTTCCATTCCATCAAATGGAAAAATTAGAATTAGGATAACGGCGTTAAGGAAAATACAATGGCGCCGTTAAACGTATTTAAATAATATTAATATTATATTAATTTATTTTAATTTTATTAATTAAGATTAAATAATTAAACGTATTCCAAAATTTTTCAATATATCACCCCTAGCTAATTGAGGGGTGAGGAACGCAACGGCGTGATCAGATTTTTAATTCGACGAGTATTCATTTATTTGATTTTTCAGGGTATTTAAATATTATTAAAATATTCAATAAAAATCCAACGACTTTCAAATGCCTTCAAAATGTCACCTCTAGCTAATTTGGGGGTGGTGAACGCAATGACGAAGTCAGATTTTTGATTTGAGATCAAAATAAAAGATCAGTTTCTAGGGTTTTGAGATTTTTCAGAAATCCAGATTTGATTCATTTGATTCCTGATTTGACCTAGATGAGTTCTAAATGACTTAGTTAATAAACTAGAACCATAATTAAGACTTAAATTAGTCTTAATTGACCTCAGTAACAACCTTGGTTATTACAGAAGGTCTCAATGAGGCCTACCCAATGAAATCGAACCCGAGATCAAGGGTGGACGGAGGTGCGAGCTAGAGTTAACCCTAGCTCCTAAGGTTCGGGCGTGAAGACAGTACTATAGAGTACTGTGGATCTCGAGCCGGATTCGATCCATCCTACTTGCCTCACCATGATCGGATCCACACGATCGATAATCGAAAGTGCAAAATAGAGTTACAAAAAAGAAATACAATAATTGATGGACTGAAGTGGGTGATCGGGTGTACCTGCTTTCAACGACTGCGAGGAGTTAGAGTTCGGACAGACGGAGGACGAAGGCTCCAGAGGCTTGATTTCATGCAAACGATGCTAGGATGGGGAGGGGGGGTCTTAATGGCGCACCGACAGACTTGAGGAGGTCGGGACACCCCCAGTTGGGCGAGCGGGGGCAGCGGTTTGCCGTGGAGCGATCGACAGAGATGACGAGGGAGACGATCCCTCGTCCGTTCGATCGGTTCAGATTGGGCGCGGACCCGATAAGGGCTAACGGGCTTGGCTCGTTAACGCGTCAGATCCGATCCGTTAAGAAACGACGAATCCGACCTATTAAGCGCTTAATTAATTAATATAAATTAAATAATTAAATAATGAAATTCTGATTTTAATAATTAATTTTAATTATTCATTTAACTTCCAAAAATTTCCAAATATTCACCACTAGTTAATTGAGGGGCGAGGAACGCAATGATGAGAATAAATTTTGGTTTTGATGAGTATTTTATTTTCCTAATTTTTGAGTATTTAAATATTATTAAAATATTTGATGGATTTTTGACGACTTCCGATTGCCTCCAAACCATCACCCATAGCTAATTTGGGGGCAATGAGCGCAATGACGAAGTCCGATTTTTAATCTGAGATCAATTTCTAGAATTTTTGGATTTCCCAAAATTAATGTTTAATCCAATTGACACTTGATTTAGACCAAATCTTTATAATGAACCCTTAATAACTTAATTAGTGCACTAAGATTAACATTATGACATGTGTTAGTCCTAATTGACTTGGGTAACGACTTGGGTTGTTACAGGCTTCCACTCACATGCGACACGCCCGCGTGCGCAGGGCCCAGTGCAGTGCCGCGCCGGTTGGAGATCGAATCCCCTAACACTGTACACCTCCTCGATTGAGCTTCTCGAACCCTAGAAAAAGGGTTTCCTAATTCTACCAGCATTGATGACTTTAGTCGTTCCACCATCTGTTAAATTTAAGCGCTCGTCGAGTTCTTTTAAACGCCTAAGATTTTGCATCCAAATTATAACTCTATCACCCTAATGCAGCTCGGGAAGGATGGGAACCTAGGGTTACTAAGGAGGGATAATGCTCCCTCCACAGGCCACCGTTCAGACAGCACTGGGTCCCGTCATGTTCCTTAGGTCATGGCCGACCCAAGGAACACCTATATGGCACTGGGGTTCTCCTTGCGCGCCAAGGGTCCAAAAGAAACTCGAACATTGTACATTACTATACTAGCCCAAGGCGATCACTTGTCAATTGGACTCACACAGTCCAAGTACAATTGAGGATGCAACTACACGGCTTAGGGATTGCAATGATTGAACGAAAAACGATTACAAAAATTGTAATGCAATTAGATATGGAAATTTGAGTACCTCTCGTTCACCATCTGAAGGCTTTGTTAGGCCAATGGTTCACAAGAGATGATCTATAGCCTCTGCAATGCCTGCGCTTGTTCCTCGTCCCGCCAAAACAAGCCATTTGGTTGCTCTTTCCCCGACCTTGAGCGAGTGAATCCATGGTTCCGCCGTCGATTCAAAGTGAAGCGTGGCTTCAACCATGAGGACGACAATTTGGATTAAATCCAGATCGTCCATTCTTGATCTACGACCCAGATCAAATCAGACAGCCGATAAGCAGTTGCAAATATAAAACAAAAAAAATGTTTACTTATAGACATTAATCGCAATTATGTAAAAATAATAACATTAAAAATATTCGGTATAAACACTTATTAATTATGCATAAAAATAGATGCTATGCAATTAAATATGTGTTATATTTGTTTCATGATTAAGAATATATATACTAACAATTAAAACTTAATTTTTTAATAAATAAATGTTATTAATAAAACTCAATAATTACAATATTTAATTTGTATTAATTAAAAAGTATTTTCCATTATGAGTGGATAAATAATTGAAATTTACATTAATTCATTTAATTTAAGCTAATTTATGCTAGAAACTTTAGTTCAATCTTAAATAAACTTAATATGAAATATGCTAAACAATAATAAAAGCTTATTATTGCAATAATAAACTTAATATCATTTTAATAGTACTATTACTTTTTATTATACATACATATTTATATATATTATAAAGTATATTCTTAAGAAGATTTAAAATTTATTAATAAATTCAATAATTAATTTTTAATCATAAGTAGACATACCACATACTAACATGCAAAATATAATATACTTTATAAATTAGCTTCTAAAATTAGATTTTTCGTGAATATTAAACTACGGTTTATATTTGCATTATAATTATATATCTATATATTTATATTATATATATATATAACTGATTTTTTTAATTATAAATTATCACGGGTTATTTGCACACCAAGAGTTTAAGAAAATAGTAGTATTTTATTTTGTAAATGAGAGACTGATCGTTGAAAGCGCGTAAATTACAAAGTTTCAAGAGTGTCGCGAGAATATGTTGGCGATGGCAGACGGCTCATAGCTGATATTTTTCTCTCTCTAACGCCAATCTCCGAGGACCTTCCATTGTTGCCGCCGCTGTTCTTGCGTTGCCAACTGCCGGTGTCGCTCGGTCACTCACAGCCTAGGATTTCGTTCCAGCTTGCGAGTGCGCTCTAATCTTTGATGGATTCCTGCATAGAAGATACCGATAGGTCGATAGAATCCCTATCATAGCAAGTGTCGTTATCTTCAATTTGTCGTCCTATTTCGTGTCCTTTAGGCTATCAATTCCACTTTTATCTTATGCTATTCAAACGCATCCATTTTAGCGAGTTCCTCTTGCAGGCCGAAGCACCCTTTTAAGGAACCCGATGATGACCGCCAGCGCTTTTTGCTAGAACTGGAGTTTGTACAGTGCCTTGCCAATCCAGCATATATTCACTGTGAGCTAATTATTCTGTATTCTTACTATTTTGCATTATTTGTTTTCTGAATCGTTAGTTTTTTGATCACTTGTCTGGAATATACAATTCATGTTGTAAGCATATTTATGGCATTCATGGCCTAATTCTTCTTGACTGACCGAAAAAAGAATTATATCCGCGGTGTTTCTACTTTATTTCTTACTCAGATCTGGCTCAAAACCGTTATTTTGAAGATGATGCTTTTATTGGATACATGAAGTACCTTCAGTACTGGCAAAAACCAGAATACATAAAGTTTATCATGTAAGAGGATATGATATTTCAGCTATGTTGAAGTTATGCATTGCCTTCCAAAAATTCTGTGCTTGAATTTGGCTCAAGCGAGTCTTTAAATTCCTACTTTATTTAAGTTGCAAGCTCAACCATAACAGTTCAGTGATATTATAGGTACCCACATTGTCTTTTCTTCCTGGAGCTTCTCCAGAATGCAAACTTCCGAAATGCAATGGCTCATCCTGGAAGCAAGGTTGCATTTAGGAGCATTTCATTATAAAATTTTTATTTTTCCATTATGCCAAAGCAATTGCACTCTAATAGGCATGCATTTCTTTCTTTACTATTTATCCTTTCTATGATTTTGATTACATGATACTAATATTGTTTTTATTTTTATTTTGTGCCTCTTCTTTGAAACATGTGTATATTTTACATAATTTAAGCTGAATCTTGATTTTAAAGATTTGCATGATGAAGCATTGTCTAGTTCTAGAAACAGTTGCAGAGTGATCTCAAAGTTTCTAGTTGTTCTTACCTTGCAAAATTGGTTTACCTTGGGTTCATCCCTCTTCACATTTGTTACAGGGGTATTTACAATGGTTATTCAGAGTGAGGTGCCTTGGAATAATGATAATGTACACAAATAGAAATTGTTTTAAATGATTGCAAAGAAGAGGTTTAGCAACTTAGAATATACTCAATAGAAATAGGGTTAACATTGATTCTACTTATTATGAACAATACCAATGATGTTAGTCACGATATTACATTTTATTTCTTGAAATATTTATGCATGTTTAATTTGGAGAATATACCTATCGTGATAAAATCTGTCTTCTTTTATTGCAAGTTTGAGTGTTAAGCATATATTTTTTCTAGAGGGTAAATGCAACACTAATTATAGAACATCCTTTTAATTGATGGAGAAAGACAAAAAACTTGTTATAGTCATTCAATATTTAGTTTTTTGATCCATCAACTGTTTTTAGCAATATTCCAATTGCTTAGAATTACTTTATAATTTCTCATGATATAGTTTGTATATTATGTGTACATTTCTTTATGCAAGTTTTAGTTAACTATGGCTAGACAAATTGCGAGTCTCATTAACAGTGAAGAACAATGTGCCATAAAGTACACCATAAATGAGAGAGCAATTTTTGTGATTCATGTCCAACAAAATTTATGCCTATGAGAGAGGATTCATTTACCATTAAAGACACAACAAACTTGTTTCAAACAAAAAAAGAATCATATTATCTTTTATGAAAATCAAAACATACTCTTTCTTAATTAGAGAAATAACCCAAAGGAACCCTCAGTGTGTTATTTACTAAGATGTTCTTATGCATGCAATACAAAAGCCTATTTGAGAGGATATGTCAAAGCCTCCTCCAACTCTGAGTGGATGCAAAAGTTATGGATAAGAGAGATATATAGTTAATAAAATTTTCCTATATAGTTGCCAATTCTTTAAAGATGATATTATTTGTCATAATTTTATTTTTCTAAATATATTGAATTAATAAATAAAAAATTTCCCATGGCTATTATTGTAAAACATGCATTTCTAGTACATTTCCTTTATGCCAAGCACTTCAACCTCTTGAATCCTTATTTGGGGTAGCACCATTCAATGCCACATGTTTTAATGAAGCATGAGTTGCACACTCTTTGGAGATTTTAATACTCACGTCTTACATGCTAGGGTGTATTTATTGAAATTAATATACTATTGTTGAATTTTACCACACAAGTGGCCATCTACTCATCTTGAATGCGAACTTGTTACAAAGGCAAATAACACAAGCATGATTTGTTTGATCATTTAAAAAGTCATTGTCATCATTCTACATTCAGCTTTGTTCTAAAATATGTTTGTGCAGCCATTAAGTAACCATTTTGGTGCTTCCTACAAACAATGCCCTAGAATAAATGGAAGCATTACTTGTATTGCTTTTGAAGCTGTATGTAAGGACCAAGTCTTTTAACATTAATAGCTTTTATGTCAATCAAAAATCGCTTCAAACTTGGAACGACATAGCATCACTAAAATATCTGTATACTAAATCACTCAACAAATAACACAACAACACCAAGCTTTATTTTCACTAGGTGAGGTGCTACATGAATCCTTTGTTTCCATTCTGCAAAATCACTCATAGTAATTAAAAATTTAAGATTCAAGATTCATTCTAAAATCTTGTTTATTTGCTTAAGATATTTTAAGAAAAAGGTGGCTAATTCATGAAAACATCTAGCATTGTGGGTACATGCCACTCATGATTTTTCTCAACTTCACCTGTATCTCGATGAATCATTCTTCAAAATAACCATTTTAAGAAAATACAACAGGTAAGCACATGCCACTCATGAATTTTCTCAACTTCATCTGTATCTACAACAGAATCATTCTTCAAGATAACCATTTTAGGAAAATCCAACAGGAAAAACTGCAATTTTTTGGTTTTGATATAATTTCTTAGTTTTCAATATACAAAACAATTTCTTAAGGTGTATTAAATGTTCATCTCTTGTTTTACAATTCAAAATGTATCAAAATAAACAATTAAGAATATTTAAATATATGATTGCAAGACATGGTTCCTTATATTTTTATAAATGTGCTGCATATTTTGTATAGTAGAATGGCTTATATAGTGTTTTTCCATCAATTAGGATTGTATGTTTTTAAAAGAAAGGTTTTGGCATGAATTTTTAGTTGGTTCAAGGAGTACTATAAGAGGAGATGTTTTTGTAGGAGGAGAGTTATTGATGTGTTGGAAGGACAATTAAAAAATTAATATTATTCATGGCGGTTTTGATTTTGGAGAGATTAATGAAGAGAAATAATAATTTTGGAGTGCTTTAGCTTATAATCTTATGATTGTCAACACTTTAAGAAAATAGAAACATATATTATCACTAATAAAAATGAGGATTTTAAAACTCAGATTAATTAAATTCTCTAAAAAATAACTATTTGTTTTGTAAAGATTGTTAGATTACTTGAAGTGATTGTTTGACAACTCAAAGCAACGTTAAATCTATAATATATCTTAAAAAATGGGTGGAATAAAAAAATGGGTAATATAGATATTCTTAGAAGTGAATTTTTAGAATTTGGATTGTGAGATTTTGAGGATGAAGTTAATCTTATGTGAAATTTATTTGCTAGTTGTATACACAATATAACTAAGAGTTTACTTAATGAATCAAAAGGGAGAGTACCCATTATAAAAATGCATGATTATGAAAATAAGATGTTCAACTTAAGATTAAAGTTAAAAAGGCATGCTTTAAAGAATGATTTAAATATAAGACTGAGGAGAATTGAAAGAAAATATAGACTAGCTTGTTTTGATTTCAAAAGAGTAATTTGTGATACTAATATTGCAGCATTCAAGGATTTATATTATAAATTAGAAATTGATGAGAGGGGAGAGACACATTTATAAGCTAGCCAAATTAAGATAGAAAAGGTTCAAATATTTTATTCATGCTAAATATATCAATTACAAAAAAATATTTTAAAGGATGAAGATATTCAACTTAGATGGTTGAATTATTTTATTAAACTTTTTAATGAAGGTTGTAATAATACAATAAATATATCTAAAATTATTGGTTATAAAAATAGTTTTATTTACACTCTATTCTCTGTGATAGTAAAGTTGAGATTTAGAATGCTTTAAAGAGTATGAAAGGTGAAATAACAGTGGGATCGGATGACATCCTTATTGATGGAAATGTTTGGGTGAGAAAGGAATTTCTTAGCTTACCAAGTTATTTAATGTTATTTTGAGAACTTAAAAATGCTAGATGAGTAGAGAAAGAATATTGTTATATTTATTTACAAGAATAAATGCAATGCTCAAAACTGTTAATTATAGAAGAATCAAGTTAATGTGTCATATATTAAAACTTTGAGGAGTAATTGAATACATATTATGAAGGGATATTAATTTGGTTTTGTTTAGGTAGATTTATCATGTAAGCCATACATATATTAAAAGGCTTAATGGAAAAATTTAGAGAGAGAAAAAAAATATTTAATTTTTATTGATCTTGAAATGGCTTATGATAGAGTACCAAGAAAAGTTCTTTGGAGAGCTTTGGAGACAAATGAGATTTGTGTTGCTTGCATATGTTGATGTTGTTAGAGATATGTTTAACGAGGCTGTCAAATGTGTTCGATCACAAGGTGGCTTGTCTAATGATTTTTCGGTTGCTATTGGATTACATCAAGACTCAGTTATGAGCTCATATATTTTTGCTCTGATTATGGATGTTCTTAATGAGCATATTCAAGAGGAGTTTCTTTGGTGCATGTTATTTGCATGTGACATTTTTCATTAATAAGATTAGGGTTGGAGTTAAAGTAAAATTTGAGTTGTGGAGGCTTATTTTAGAATCTAAAGATTTCTTTAGTAGATTTTAAACACAATATATGGAGTGTAAGTTCAATTGTATTAGTAGCCATAATTTCAAGGATATAACTATTGAGGACCATGTGATCAAGAAGAGCAATATGTTCAAATACCTTGGTTCAACAGTGGATAAGATTAGAGAAATATAGGAGTACTTCTGGAGTGTTGTGCGATCGAAAAATCTCACTTAAAATTAAATAAAAATTTTATAGAGCAGCTATGCAATCAGCTATGTTATGTGGGGTTGAATGTGATTAATATGATTCAAATTGGTTGGATAAAAAGGAGGAGTGCTTCTGGAGTACTGTGCAATAAAAAAATTCCTCTTAAAATTAAACAAAATTTTTGGAGCAGCTATGCGATCAACTATGTTATATTGGGCTGAATGTTGGCCAACAGTGAAGAAGTTATCCATAAAGTAAGTTTTACAGAGATGAGGATGCTAGATGAATGCGTGGGTATACTCGTAAGATAGAATGAAAAATGAGCTTATTCGTAGCAAGGTTAGAGTGGCTCCAATAGTGGATAAGATTAGAGAATATTACCTTAGATGATTTGAGCATATTAAGCGTAGACTGTGCAATGCCTCAGTTAGAAAAATTGAGTTTATTAATCTCGCTTGTTTTAAAAGAGGAAGAGAATGACCAAAAAAGATATAGGAAGAAACCTTTAGAAATTACATTCTTTGTTTGGAACTTAGGGTGGGGTTTCTATTTGATTGTGCACAATGGAAACATAGGGTTTATGTAGCTGACCCCCCATAGTGGGATTAATGCTTGGTGTTATTGTTGTTGTATGTATTGTTCAATTTGTTTTAAAGGCTGTAATTCTTTTGTTTTCTTCTTTCATTCTAATATTTTTGTATTCATTTCACAGTTACTTAACGATAATTTTATTTAATGCTTAACAGTTTACACATGTATGCCAAATATTATCTTTTCTTAGGAATTAAGAGAGTGGGGGCAAGACAAGGGTTACTGCTCTTTCTAATGAACTTTTTCTTAAGTAACATTGACTCGACATTTTTACTTAGCTTGCTCTGTTTGGTTCATTTTATAGGCTAAAAGGTTGAGCAAAAATACTACTGGAACTAAATCTATGATTTGTTAAATATTCATAAGCCATGATAATTCATTTGGTAATTTCTCTTTTCATAATTCTCTAAAATGCTTTATAACGGTTTTCACGTTTTCTGGTAGTTCAATTTCATCATCA
The DNA here is from genome assembly GCA_016760335.1 of Gastrodia elata. Lineage (NCBI taxonomy): Eukaryota > Viridiplantae > Streptophyta > Magnoliopsida > Asparagales > Orchidaceae > Gastrodia > Gastrodia elata. Next base: position 90,286,360 of record CM028670.1, on the reverse strand, counting down.
TTTTTATTGTGATTTTCTTCCATAGCCACTAATGCATTAATTATCAATCTTTGCTTGCAACTTCTCAAAAGCATTTCTACTAAGAATGTGCATAGAGTTCTAAAGTTCACTGAATGCATTAGCTTTTTTTGTGGGGAGGCTTTTGGATTCTTAGGTTTTGATGATTTTGTAATTATCTTTTTGTTATTAAAAAATGATATTTTATGTACGTTTTCCTTCTTTGGTGTTCTACCATATGATCGTATAGCATGAGCTACCTTTAATTCACATAGGCTATATACATAAGACATCGCATTATCTTTCTTCAGAGTACAGAGATAATCGAATGAGTACTTAACACCTTTGGATATGGGGTTGTAGTTTTATCTGCACAGGCTGGCTTATATGGTTTAGCATGTGGTTGGGCTTACAAGTCATTCTAGTTAATGTAGATTTTGCAATAACTTTCTTATAATTTTCACTACTAATAATTAGCTTACACATCATTTTTTTGTGCTTAACTATATTTGAAAAATCTATGTTTGTTGCCAAAGTACCAGCTTTGGTAGTGCCAATAATACAACAAATATAGGGCTGGCTTGGTGTCAAGTTTGAGTTGAGTCAAATTAGGCCCAAACTCAAAGTTTTGACTCTTGCTCAAGTTGAAATTGAATTCAATTTGAATCAAGTAAGATCTACCGAAATTCATATAAGATGACTCAAAAACTAAATTAAAAATCTTTATAATAAATTGGGTTAAGATTTGAAATAGGTGCTTGCAGTTTGTTAAAACCATAACTAAGACCACTTAATCACTCCATTCTTTTGTTCATAGTCCGTATAAAATATTTTTAGCATGCAAATTTGTAAGATTTTAAAGAAAAACTTGGGATCGTGTGTAGACACATTTTTATCACCATTGCTTTTTGCAAACAATCCCTTACCCCTGCCCTACTTTTTCAGTAAGACTCGTTTAAAAAATGCTTCTTTTTACAAAGTGAGTTTTAACATCATACATGTTTTTCTTATTTTTGCCATACAACATATAAAGCCAAAAGAATTCAAGGGAGGTAAGGAGCATACCAATGATTATAAAACTTGAACTTCATCCCCAATTTTTTGTAATTATTTTAGAAGCCATAAATAATAGAATCAAATTAATTTATATACTTACATGCAAAGAACATAGAACCTTACTTCTTTTAGTGTTTGTTAGGGAAACTTTTCGTCAAGATTAAGGGTTTCAGCTTGAGGCAAAAATGCCCAAACTCTTTCCGTAATATCAATAATCAATACGCCACTCATCAAATTCAATTGAATTACCAGTATGGATTTTTGGTTAATCTCTGCATTGTCTTCTTTAGTTACTGTTGTTGGCATATTTCAATGTATTGGTAGTCTTTTCTAAGTTCGATGAGTCAGAAGATTGCACTATTTGGTTCCGAAAAGGTAAAACTCTTCAGCCCAGCAAACTTAAAATGATCATCATACTTCAAGCGATGTTCCAATGCCAAATTGTCGTAATAAAATCTCAACTTCTAGTATGGAAGCATCACCAGAGGCCAAGCATGACCTGTCACAAACTAAAGCAGTAGAGGAGAGGGAATTCTCTCCACTATCACATAAGCTACAAAATTGATGTACAGAAAGGAAGACTCGAAATCTCTTCTGAAAGCCCTAGTACATTTCTCAATCTAAGGAATAGTCAAAAACACTTGCAATGTGTTCTTGCGTGCACCACAGAAGTTTAGTTAAGAGGGCAAAGAGGCTAATTATTTGAGAGATCAAACTGAGAGAAAAAGATCAATCTTTCATTAAGAGAGTTCAAATTTGCGCCAAGGGATTCTCATTTATAGAATCCATTTCTCAATAGAGGATATACACTATCATCTTTCTCCAGCTGTTACATTGAGACATTAAATTAACCCTTTGAAGCAGATGTCTGTTAGATAAAGATACTTCCAAGCACTAGTCTTTGGCAAAAACTTTTAATGGAATCATAAAGCTGTTTTATAATTGAAGGAAAGTAGTCATGACCTTTAGAACTTTTTTCACTGTTGCCAAAGGTATGTCCATTATCTTTGAGAAGTTTTATAGATTACCATTGCATTGTGGGTTGATTTTCGAGACAACGTTTTTTTTCTCCATTTTTTTCAGTATGTTTAATTAAAAATAGCTGATACTAACTTCACTATTGCGAATTGTGTTAAACGACGTGGTTTGTTTTAATGTCTCGGTTTATAATCTTGAAGCTTTTACAGTTTTGCTTTAACTTAATGAATTACGTGCTATTGTGAGTTTTGATTCTATTGTTCATTGGACTTGTTTTGACTTTTATTTTCTTGATTTATTTAGGAGTTGGCTCACCGACAGCAATACTTCTTTTGGAAAAACTATAGGAACAATAGACTCAAGCACATAGTACCTCGTTCTCTTCCTGAGCCAGTCGCTCCTCCACCTGCACCTCCAACTCCACCAGCTCCAGTGCCACCTATAACTGCTGCTTCTGCTCCAACTCTTCCACCAATGCAAGTTGTTGGACAACCTGGAACTGCTCCTCCAAAAATGGACATGCGGAATAGCATGGTTGATCGGAGAAAGAGAAAGTACTGTCTGATCTTTATTGTATCTGTTTTAAAATCTATTTGATGCAGAACTTCTTACTTTTTTTAAGCTCAATATTTTTTTTATATCTTATACGTTTATGCAAATATATTTGTACTTTCGTGCTTACATTCTCTTAAGTCGAGTGGCAAGAAGACCACGGACTACAGGTTGAGTTAAGGAAGAGAACTGTTGAGGCAAGCTCTAATGAACCGCTCTACAAAAGAACCCAAAAACCTATCAGAACGAGAAGCCATGATAACTCACATGCAACCAAGGAGACATCCAAGAACTCAACAAAACAACCTAGGACATCCGTCAATCAACACAACCGATAAAAACAAACAAGCTCAATATCTTGACAGCATCAAGTTATCAACAATTAACTAGGAAGAACTTCGTTTGCGCTATGCAATTAGATAACTAAGAACAATTTGATCGAGTAACATTTGATACTCTATACCCATGATCAGGCAGGAGCTATTGAGGAAAAAATGAAGAATCGCCCAAGCTTGGCCTGCACCATAAGGGGAATTCCCCAAAGTTACCATAAATTTCAAGAAAGCACATGGTGCCACATGATTGCTTCTTACCTATTTTTTAAAAAGCAGTGCATTTTGAAAAAACAATAAAATTAATCATGAAACTGCCCAAATAGTTCCAATCCCAAGCTATGCCCATTTTCTAATATTTAACATTAATTTACTGTCTCTTGGAATTTAGTATAAATAACAAAAGTTTTTGTTAGGATTTTTCACTTTGCCTTTTCTGTTCGCTTGTAATTTTAGTTTTAAACTATAGAGGTACTGTTAACCTTGTAAGCCATAGATCCCTCAAGTGCTATAATCTTTCATTGAAGTTTAATCGTCTAGCATTCCTTCTTCACTATCAGCTAATATTACTTCATGTATGCCATTATTGTGTTGTATTACTCTTCCTCGACAAACAATCATTAAACATCATTTAAGTCAAATGGCTTTACTATTTGGCTCGTATTGTTGATTGAAGTTTAGCCAATTGATAAATAATCCAGTCTATCAAGTTAAAATCAGAGCATGGTCTTGTTAAAAAAGTGTTTTTGTTATTGATGCTGGCCGGCCCAAAAATAGTTTAATCTTGTCTTTGCTTCGCAACCTCGTCCATCGGCTCAACTCACGACTCTCAGTCTGTGACCGGCCACATCAACAGTAAAGTGGTAACTTCGGTCTCATATCAATTTGATCAGAAGATTTTCCTAACAAGAACAAGGGAAAGGCCTATTGGTTGGGTGAGGACAACTGGAAATTATAAAGCTTATGGAAAAGAGGTGACTCATTTGGTAAAAAAAAAAGACAAGTAGTGGCCACATTATCCTGTCAAAAGATAGCCTTAATGAAAGCCTTCACTTGGAGCCAAGTTCATAAATATACATATAAATTCCAGCATAGGTGGCCAATTTTGACAATGATCTGCCCAGTATGAAGAAAAGATGAAGAGGATGGCATGCTTGTGCTAGAGGAAGGATCAATCAAACTAAGAAACATACCCTGGAGTTCCTAAAATAACTCTTTCCATGAAGCTATTCTTGGATAACCTAAACACCATTAGTACACTTCCAAACTACTAATGAGCATCACTAATGAGTTAGCATAATTCACCATGAACTTTGGGCAGACCAACAACAACTTGGACATTGCCACAGAGAAGAAAATTTGGGGAGGCTGAGATATTGATAAGCGACTTATCAAAAAATGAGGTAAATAGAAATTGATTATCTGAGCACCATTCGAGAAACTAGAAAAGGTACAAAGTGTGCATACTAGTCATTGAGTGAAGACCATCATGTGATAGCATTACAATAAGGAGGGACATGACATGTGGAGTTGGTAGAAGGCACACCTAGAATGGCTCCTCAAGACACTCTGATGTAGTTGTAAAGAGGAGTCATAGTGATTGTTGAATATGATGATGAATAAGCTAAGTATGCTGAATATGTTGGCTAAGTGACCATAGTAGACCCAATCCTTTGCTCAATTACCATAATGAAGGTCTTTTCATATAGCAATGCGAAGAAGTCAAAGGAATTTGTGTAATTTGGCCGACAAAGAAACCACACAGCGCGAAGAAGTTGGCAAAAAAGGCTGTTAAGTTTGTGGAATTTTGCTGCGGTGAAGACGCTAAGTCAAAGGAATCAACACCAAGCCCTGCCAGGAAGAAAGTTAGCAAGTTAGCAAGCACAATACTGAGCCAAAAGTGGTCAGCATATTAGAAATTTTGCACTAAAAGGTCAATACCATATAAGTTAGGGAAAGGAGGGTCAATGATGAACTCACCAAGTGAAGATAGACGAATTACCTAAATTCACCGAACATGAAGGGGATGAAGAGTATGGGTGATTAGGGGGCTGAGTCAAATAGTAGACCAATTGACCGGAGGCATCAACCAATTGATCAGAAGATATATACAAGCTATATAGACCATCAATCGAATGACTAGAAGACTAGAAGACCATCAATTACTAATCGAGTTAAAGAAGAGAACAACTGTGCAAGCAAAGAACTAAACAAACTTTAATGGAGCTACTTAGAAGAAGCTAAAACCCATTGAGATGAGGGTCTTGACCAAGCATTGATAACTTGGCTATAGCCAGTGCCAGTTGGAAAAGGACGGACAAGTTTGTTGACTTGGCATCATCAAGCCAACAGTAATCGATTAGGAAGGCCTTTCATATAGCAATTGGTATTCAAATATTAGCTAACTAAGAACAACTCAAACTAGTAATATTTGTTACTCAGCCCACTACCAGGTATGAGTTAATTGGCCAAAATGAGACATTGCCTAATCTTAACTTTATTTTGGAACTCTAAGAGAGCTAATGCATCAAATCGATGCTTCTTACCTTAAGAGGTAACAACATGTTCCAAAAATATGAGAAGGCTAATCTTTGAACAGCACTAGCAATTTGATTGTTGAGTTACACCCTTTCCTTACGATTCTTGCCTTTTTTTTCCATTTTAGCTTGTAATCTTAGTTCTAGGCTATAGAAGCATTGCTAACCTTCATAAGCCATGGAATCCTTGAATATTGTAATCTTCCATTAAAATTTAATTATACAACATTCATTCTTTATTGTCAACATATTATTTTCTGTCTACCATTATTGATGTGTTACTCATTTTAATATAATACCAATCACTCAACTAGACCATCGGAACATGCTGCCGGCTAGAGATTAGTTTGCTAGCAAAGCACCCAGGCAATCAATATCTTTAAAGATTATGTGAACGTATTGTAAGAATATGCGTTGTATATTTTAATATCTTAGGATTTAATTATTATTCATTTTATTATTGTAAGATTAGGTGAACGTATTCTATATCAGCTAGTCTATTTACTATTGCACCATATTAGCATACATATAGCCATCTTTTGTAATTATATGAATCTAAAACAAGGGGAAAACCTACGGACAGAATAAACATAATTAAAATTTACCAAACCAAACTAAAGCAAAAATTAAACAGAATGAACACCAAAATGGTATCAATTCAATGATCAAGAGCAACAAAAAATACATATCATGCTTGGAGGTCACATCAACATAAGCATGATTAAATTTAAAATAATATTGTAAATGGAAAATCTAATTATAAATAACAACATTGAATATATTATTAAGTTACAAGCACATAAGAATAATACTCAATTGTTATTAGGTCGCCATCACCAAATGAGTGCATTATACCATGCGTGTAATTAGATCACCTCGAGTTTAACAATAAAAAAAACTTGACAAATATGACTGCATTATGATATTTGTGTTGATGAACTGAAACTAATTAATATAAAATAAAAGAGATCTTTTACACTCAAGAAAGTATTCCTTAAACAACAAAACCTTAACATCACAAAACTGCCATCCAAATATCTATCATTACAACAAAACTATTGCCCACTTTGCTCCCTCAAAAAATTACAAGTTTATGATATTTGAAAGATTATGTGAACGTATTGTAAGAATATGTTAGATATTTAAATATCTTAGGATTTAATTATTATTCATTTTATTATTTATATGAGTTGTTATAAAAGCAGTGATTAAACAAAAAAATGTGGGTGAATAGATTACAAGGAATCAATCTAAAGCACATACTTCAGGGTTTTGTAAGGTAAATGCAACATGATAGGAATAAAATTGAAAGAATTTGATAAAAGAGAAGGTTTTCCTTTTATTTAGAGAGGAAAAATCACTCGCAGTTATTGCAGAAGTTTAACGAGAAATTATTAAAATAGTCCTTTCACTCTTGCAAAATATTCAAGAGTCCTTAACTCTTGTAATATTTTTTGAGCTTTTATTTAAGTATTTTTTTGTCCTTCCCGTCGACTTATCGCTCCATTCCGTTAATTTACGTTTTTTCAGTCGGATTTTCTAGCTACCGATTCTCGTTGGAACCGCCCGCTGGAAATAGCAAGTGACCGATTCTAACAGCCGAAATCACCGCTGGATTCAACGACCAATTCTAGCGGCAATTGGTTGCTAGAAATGACTAGCACCAATTTCGATTGTTGGAATCGATCGCTGGATACAATGGCCATTTCCAACTGCGGGAATCGGCCGCCGGAATTGGCGGGAAGCGGTCGCTGAAAATTCTGGCTGAAAAAAACAAATTTAATGGAAGGAGATCGGTGAGTTAACGGTAGGTACAAAAAAAAACGTAAACAAAAGTCAAGGAGTTAAAAAGAACATTTACCAAAGTTAAGTATTATTTCAAACATTTTTCAAAAGTCAATGAGTCATTTTGATAATTTTCTCAAAATTAAACTTAGTTTCTATAACCGTTAAATATCTATTTATATCCCCACTGCAACTCTATTCTCATTATACTTAACAAGAAAATTCACAACAGAAAAGCAACAAACTAACTAACCGCAGTCTTAATTGCTCATGCAAATGTACTTTTCCATATGCTGCAACACCCTATGCTTGTCTCCAAAAGATACGTTGTTGCTTCTCTTCTTTACATGTTGCCCTTTATTACTTCTTGTTTTCCCCTTTATTTTCAAACTGAGAAATATTGATTATATATGCCCTGCCCAAGTTATTTATTATAACTTGAAACACTTATCGAGTGGGTTAGTCTTAACTTGAATCCTTAAAAAAAATCAAGTTCTAGATTGAACTTGTGATTGGATATGAAATTTTTTATTTGATTTTGCTCTTAATCAAAATTCGAGCTAGTTTCTAGGGAGCTTTGAGGCTTAAGCAAAAGTGCCAGCCCTAAATGCATGACATTCAAGGTATGACAGCTTTTTTACTAATTTTTTACTTTTTCTCATAATTTTTTTCAGATTCCGAGTGTTCTTCTATTTCTATAGTAAAACTCCTGGTTGGGTACTTATTGGCATAGTGACCGAATTGATGATATTAAAGCAACATTGTCCTCCTACTCTAGGTCTTGAGAAGTTTGTTATGAATTTCTTAAACCTCTCTATTAAGAGTGCTATTAGTATTCTTAGAAGTGTTGTTGTTGAAATAGATTAGACATGTATGTTTTGAGATTATTGTATTTCAAGTGATAGTGGAGACTCCTCTAATAGCTGAGGTTCTTGCATAATGTCAACTTAGGGAAAGTTGATAGATGTGCTCAGTTGAGACAACTTGATATCGGATCATTGCTCTTTTAAACTTAGAATCTCATTGATTTCAGAGTATTTAAGTAAGTTGTAACATTTGTTCATGTATTTAATGATTTCTTGCCTTATTATTTTAGTGAATTTAATACATCTATAAGGTCATATGGCAGAGGTAACTATTTAATTTTCAGCTGAGCATTCATTTTTGTCAACAGGTGATTAGTTCTTCTCCTGATCTCTCTTGATGCTTCTCAATGCATATGCATAACAAATTGGCTCATTACTTAAAATTTAGCAAATCTAATTTGTCACTTGATAGTGTATTGGATTCAGAGAAGGTATCTATTATCATTAAATAATCAGAAAGCTTTTTTAATTGATCTGACCTATTTAATTGGGTCCGCCAATATAAAATTTTCAGGTTATTTCATCATTCATATCATAATATATTATTGTCAATGATTTCAACCCTATCTGTGATAAACTCTAGATTTTCAATTAGACATGTTCATTTACTCTATTTTTTCATTAAAATGATTCAACTTACTTCTAATATGGGATGATTATTCTGATTGTACTCTAAACTGGTTAATCCATTTGTGAGAAGTGTAAACTCAGTTCTTTAATGTTTTCATGATTTTGTCCAATTGAATTTGAGGTACCGTATTAGGATGTTCTAGAACAGTTGTAAAATTATCTTGATAAATTTTCCTGCTTTTAGGTAATGTTTGAATTATCCTAAAGTTGGTTGTAACTAGTCTCTAATACAAATGTGATTTGGGGTGGATTAGAAATAGTGTTAAGGTTAACTACATGCGTTGTATTAAATTCCTAATGTAAGGTTTATTCAAAAATTAAAAAAAAAGTATGCATGACAATTGAAAGAAGATACATGAGCATTACGATTCAAAAAATCTCTAAATAGATTTTTCTAAATTAAAATATAGATAGTAGAATTTAAATTTAAAACCTTGACAGTCATATATTACTTTGTAATTTTTTGAAAGGAAGCTGGGATGTTTTACATAATCTCCCAATGTAGTAGAAAATTCTCAAGTGATTTCATTAGCTATTACGTTTGCTAATAATGTCCCCAAAATACAACAAAACCGCCATAAAAATATTTAAAATAAGATAAATAAAAGATGTTGCCAGAGTAACACAATTTCAAGCATCACACCGGAACAAGAAAAAGAAGCCTTCAGAAAATTCTTACTATTGCTCTGCACTCAAGAACACTTCCATAACAAGTGTTATAATGGAAAAATAAAACCCTAGTTATAGATATAGAATAAGAAAACTAGCTGATCTTAGAAATGTAAATATAACAATTGAGACTAATGTTTTTGTGCTGTAATTTAATCGTTGTATCTAGTAAATTGTGGATGTAATTTGATGATTATAATTAGTTATTAGTGGATTATAATTTTATGTTGAAATTGATGATCCGTAGGATGTGATTTGATGGCTGAAATTGGTGATTCATTGTATGCAATCTAATGGCTAAAAATTGATATATATGGAAAAATTATTCTTATATAATATCCAAAAATGCTTGATAATTAAAAGAAATAAAATCATTATTAACTAAAACATATTTATTTCATATTAGTTTGTAATATGTATTTGAATGATGATTGGGTTGTGTGTATACACATTTACATCACCATTGCTTCTTACAAACAATCCCTTGCCCTTACCCTATTTTTCCATCATGACTTTCAAGTTTAAAAAATGCTTTCTTTTATAAAACGAGTTTTAACATCATACAAGTTTTTCCTACCTTTGCCATACAACATATAATGCCAAAAGAATTCAAAGGAAGTAAGGAGCATACCAATGATAATAAAACTTGAACTTCATCCCCTATTTTTAATTAATTTAGAAATCATAAATAATAAAATTAAAATGATTTATAAATTTACATGCAAAGCACATAGAACCTTTACTTCTGATAGTGTTTGTTAGGGAAACTTTTCGTCAAGTATATGGATTTCAGCTTGAGGCAAAAATGCCCCAACCCTTTCCATAATATCAATAATCAATACGCTACTCATCAAACATAATAGATTTATCAAAATGTATTTTTAGTTAATCTTTGCATTGTCTACTTTAGTTACCATTGTTGGCATAATCTAATGCATTGGTAGTCTTTTCTATGTTCGATGAGTTAGAAGATTGCACTATTTGGTTCCGAAAAGGTAAAACTCTTCAGCCCAGCAAACTTATGGTCTTGAATTGACCATCATACTGCAAGCTATGTTCCAATGTCAAAATGTCGTAATAAAATTTCCAAGTTCTAATATGGAAGCATCACCAGAGGCCAAGCATGACCTGCCACAGACTAAAGCACAATAGAGGAGAGGGAATTCTCTCCACTATCACATAAGCTACAAAATTAATGCACAGAAAGGAAGACTCGAAATCCCAAGAACATCACTCAATCAAAGAAACTATCAAAAACATAAGCAATAGGTTTATCTGGTAAAGGTGTGTTCTTGCGTGCAACACAGAAGTTTAGCCAAGGGATTCTCATTTATAGAGTGCAAAGCGGCAATCCTTAGAGAGATCAAACTGAGAGAAAAAGATCAATCTTTCATTAAGAGAGTTCAAACTTGTGCCAAGGGATTCTCATTTATAGAGTCCATTTCTAAATAGAGGGTATATACTAGCATCTTTTTCTAGTGTGTTACATTGAGACAATAAATTAACACTTTGAAGTAAGATGTCTGTTAGATTTAAATTACTTCCGTAGTACAAGGGCTTGTAAAAAACTTTTAAATGGAATCATGATGCTGTTTTATAATTGAAGGAAGTAGTCATGACCTTTAGAAATTTTTTCACTGTTGTCAAAGGTATGTCCATTTGCAAATCCTTGAGAAGTTATATAGATTACCATCGCATTGTGGGCTGATTATCAAGACTGTTTTTTCTCTCCATTTTTTTCTGATTAAAAATAGCTGATGCTAACTTTACAATTGGGAATTATGTTTTAAACGACATGGCTTTGTTTTAGTGTCTGTTTATAATCTTGAACCTTTTACTGCTTTGCTTTAGCCTTATGAATTGCATGCTATTGTGAGAGTTTAAATTCTATTGTGCATGAGATTTGTTGACTTTTATTTTCTTGATTTATTTAGGAGTTAATCGACAGCAAGACTTCTTTTGGAAAAACTAGGAACAAGAGACTCAAGCACATAGTACCATGTCCTCTTCCTGAGCCAGTCGTTCCTCCACCGGCACCTCCAACTTGACCAGCTCCAATGCCACCTATATCCATCTCTTCCACCAATGCAAGTTGTTGGACAACCTGGACCTGCTCCTTCAAAAATGGACATGCGGAATAGCATGGTTGATTGGAAAATGAGAAAATACTATCTGATCTTTCACATACTTCTTTTATGTACAAGATTATTTTCTTATATCTTGTACGTTTATGTAAATGTATTTGTGTTTTGGTGCTTACATTTGCATATATTATATGTATTTATACATACACATATTCTTTACAGTATTGCTTATGTTTCTTGGGAACTTGATTGGGTTGAAAATTACTTGATGTTAAGCACTCTAGGGAATCATCTACTTGATCTTATTTATTCTACTTTTTGATTATTTGGAGCTAGTGATTACTTGCTGAAGTGTGGAAGGTGAATATAATTTTATTGCAGTGTGCTGCTTTATTTCAAGTCGAACTTCTGAATTATACACATTAGACAGGTTACTGTGTAGTTTGCTTGTATGCCACACGGTGGTAGGGAAAAAAGCTTTGAATCATGGATAGCTACATAACATGGAGATTGGGATACTGAATGCCAAGAATCAGTTGAATTTTATTTTAAATCATCTGTTATGCTCTGAGGCATACTGAATTGTGAGATCTCATTAAATTTTTGTTATCATGTACTATCATATTTTCTCCATTCTTGGACAATGAGAGGTTTGCCTTATTTATTGATTTGGAAACATAATATATTGCTAAGTATACTACCACCCTATCAAAATTAAACCAATGTCAAGGATTGTAAACTAGAGGACAAATAGCAGCAAGGATAACTATGCTGTAGTAGAGAAGGGAGACCTTGATCTATTTGGGGCCTATATCACATTGATCTGTTTGACGCATTTGTAGCATGTTTGATATGTACAGAGGCTCTGATGAGCTTATGCATGCCACATACCTGAAATGTTTCTAATGGTGTTTTGATTTTTAAATCCAAAGAGAATTGAAAAAAAGCCAGTCATATACACATAAATTCTCAAACAAAAACTAAAACGAACTATTGTCTTTAAGTTTTCATGATTCATGCAAATTTTATGATTTCTCCTTCACAGGGGTCTTAATTGAGCTCATGATTAGGTCTCTACCAAAGCTTCTTAGTTACTATTTTGTTGGTAAAACAGAGAATTAAAATATTTTCAATGATATCTCCAAAAGCTCAGGCCATGCTTGAACTTGCAATTTCAAAATGCCATGAATTTCAAAATTGGGTTGATGAATAAGGTGCTAAAAATACAAATTAACAAAATTTTAATTTAGAATAAGGCAATAATACTTTTTATATTATTCTTTTGTTTTTAATTCAGGGGGCTATTTGAATTGAAGTAAAAGCAATGTAAATTAAGATTTTTTAGGTAAACTAAGATCATCCGTGTTTGACATGAAGTAAAACAAGTGAAAAATTTTTACAATGTAATTTAATTTTGCGTTAATATATATAAAAATGAGGTAATCGAATTACGTCTGAATCTGGCGTAACTGCAGATTGCGCCGAACGAGCGAAGGATTCAACGAATCATTTGAGCAGCCGAGCAACTGAATGATCTCCGATGAACAAAAGGGAAGCAATGAACCCTTCATTTTCTTTAAGGTTTAATTAAAATGAATCATTCAAACAAATTGCTCTTTTCGTTCAAATGAAATTAAAAAAAATAAAAATAAAAATTTTAAGGGGTGAGTTTCTCCTCAATTTACTCAAAATACTATACTCACAGATTACTTTATTTCAAATAAAAAATATTAAATTTTCTATAAAATTATCAAGTAATAGTAAAGTAATTTAATTACACTATAACAAGATTATTTTACACTTAAATTTCTCAGATTTTTTTCATACAAAACAGCCCTTTAAGTCAAAAGCATTTTTTTGTTGATTATTGTCAATCAAGATTATTTGGCATTATTTATCAAATTTTTTTCATTTTCAATTTTTGGAAACATTTAATACTCTAATTGGGGTTAATTGCATGAATCTTGACTCTCTTGTGGTCGATTAAATGAGAAAACCCTCCATAAGATTCTAGTGTGAGATATTTCTTAATAGTTTATTGTCTTGCCCTTCTGGACTTTTTATTTTTATTTCATAAAGTTCTAACTATGACATCTAATGGTTTACCAAGGGTGTGAAAACAAATTTACGGGTTGGGTGCTGGTTTGACCCAAAACTGACCCAACCCTAAATACACTGACTCAAACTTGACCTATTTGATGAATAGTATCACCATTTTATACCTAAACTCGACCCGATCCGACCCGACCTGCATGACTTAAAAACAATAATTTAAAACATAAATAAGCAAAGCATTGAATTTGAATAAACACATTTAATTCATGAACCAATGAATATGAAGGAACAAATCCAATATTTTGATCAAAAGAGAAGATAATTTTTCCGAAAGTGCACAAAGAAAATTTTGTGAGTATCAGAGATAGATAAAAAAAAAGAAAGAAAGCATAATAGACAAAAAATCTTTAGATAAAAACTAACATATTTGATCTATCAATAGTGTAACCAAGATGAAGAAACAAAATCACCTTTGATCTAAAGGAAACAATCTTCAATTCCTAGAGCACAATGTAGTAGAGAGATAGAGAAACAATGTTTGTGTTGAGTGAAGGTGCTTGTCACTAGAGATCTAGAGCAACAATTGGGTGATGTTGTTGAACACTTGAACTGTTAGCCAACAACTTTGTTGTATGTGTCGTTGTTGCATCGAGGATGGTTGGCAATTCCCATCTCGGGTCCTCAGAGGTGGATAATCGGAGACATTAAAATTGCTACAGAAGATGGGAGATTAGACAGTTGAGAGATTTTCACTATTTTTTGTTAGGGTCCATCCCTTCTTTGTTTCTTTGCGCATAAGAGTTTAGATAAAACAAACTGAGTTGCGATCAGTTAAGAGTTGTGCGGATAGACAAGTCAAAATGGGTCAATTTTGGGTTATTCGGGTTGGCCTTAACTAAAATAGAATTTTAAACGGGTCTACTTTACGGACTCAAACCCATCTGAATTTAAATCGGGTTGGCTTTAACCCAGATTTTATGGAGTCAGATTCACGCTTCGTTCCAATGTTGTGTCAAATTTGACAACTTTAATTTACATATAATATGCACGAATAATATAAAATGACTTTCTATGTTATTATCTTCAACTAGAGCTAATCCAATGTTGCTATAAATGAACTCATCTCTCATCATTTCAATTGTACATACACACTCATCCAATTGTATTATCTCTATGACACTTAAGTGCATCAATGTACTTCTGCTTAACAAGTCAATATTCTTTCTCATATATGGATGGTCTTAAATTTTTTTATGTAATTTTATTCATAAGTTTAGGCGATATCTTTTGATTGCACAACACCCAAGAAGTGCTCCTTTTCATCAAATGTCATGATTTTGCTAATTAATTGGCCTTCCTTTTCTCCATTATTTTGTAATTGAACCAAGATAATTGAAACTCATTATTCTTAATAATTTGATATTTTATCATAATTTCCTTGTTTTTATAATTCTATTATGGATGACTTTGTTTTTTATTTAATAACAATACGACAATAACTATAAAATTTTTTGGTATGATTTGGATGAGTTATTCAAAAAAAAATCTCAAAAGGAGAAGTTTTTTATTAGAGGAGATTTAAATAAACATGTTAGAAGGATAATAAAAAAATTTAATAGTATTTATGGTGATTTTAATTTTACAAAGATTAATGAAGAAAGAAGAATGATTTTAGAATTTGTTTTAGCTTATAATTTTATGATTTTTAAAACTATAATAAAAAAGAGGAACATATTATTGCTTTTTAAAAATGAGGTTTTTTACTCAAAATTTTTTTCTCTTAAACAAAATGGATCATTTTATATTGTAATGATTGTAAGATTACTCCAAGTGATTATTTGTTTGGCAACTCAATATTATTTTTTTATTTTGGATTTAAAAATAAGAGGTATAAAAATGCTAAATTTAAAATATTTCCTAAAATTAGTGGTTGAATCTCAAGAAGGGTAATTAATATAGATATTTTTAGGAGTGAAGTTTAAAATTTGAATAGTGAGATTTGATGGACCTTATGGGAAATTTGGTTGCTAGTTATATTCATAATATAACAAATTGTTTATCTTATGAATCAAAATGAAGAGTACCAACTAATAAAGATGGAAGGCAGTGGAAACAAGATATTCAAGTTTAGATTACTAATATAAAGATATGTTATAAAGAATGATTTTATTGCATGATGAAGAAAAATTGGAAGAAATATAAATTAATTTGTCGTGAATCCAAAATAGTATTTTGTGATGCTAATAGTACAATGCTTAAGGATAGACACATTTATAAACTAGCTAAATTAAGAGAAAAGAATAAAGAATTTGACTTATGTAAAATATATTAAAGATGATGATTAGACAATAAAGTAGGATATGGGTAATAATGTTAATATATTAGATATGGATTAAGGGCATATGAATTAAGAGCATAGTCTTTATGTGATCCAATAGTAATAGAAAAATCATTAAGCAAATCATCTTTGCAATCGAACACTTGTTACGAACCCATTATACATATATTTAAGTATATTAATATATGCCACACTTTCATTTGACGCGTTGGTGAAGCTAAGATTTGGAATGATTTAAAACGGCTAAAGAGTAGAAAATGACATCTATCAATGTGTGAAATTGTTTTGTTGAGGAAGGAATTTCTCAGATCGTGATATTATATTATATTTTTTTTAAATAAAATATGATAAATTGGTGTATTGTTGTATCAATTACAATAATAAGGATAGTGCTCAAGACAACAAATTATAGAGGAATAAAGTTGATGAGCCATTTGTTTAAACTTAAGGAGAAATATTGAATGCAAACTATAGAGGGATACTCATATTTCAAAAGTCAATTTGGTTTTCAAGTAGATCGATCATGGAAGCTAAATATCTAATAAGAGGTTTAATAAAGAAGCTTAGAGAGAAAATAAGATTTTTTTTTATCTTACTGATCTTGAAAATGCTTATGATACATTATATAGAGAAGCTCTTTGAAGAGTTTTGTATAGAAAAATAATGTGTGGCATATATTGATATTACTAAAGATATGTATGATGGGGTTGTAATGTGTTCAATCATAAGGAAACTTGTATTCAAGAGAAGATTCTTTGGTGAATGACTCTAAATTGATAAGGATGGATTTATATCAAAACTCAAATTATGGATGGCTTAAAATCTGAAGGTCTTTATCTTTGTAGATTTAAATCAGAATATATTAAGTATAAGTTTAGTCATAACAAAAACCATAATCTTGAGGACATAATTATTGAGGACCATGTGATCAAGCAGAGCTAGAGATTCAAATATCTAGGTTTAATTATTTAAAATAATGGTAAATAGAGAGATGTGATTACAAGGATTCTATGTTAATTGGATAATATGGAGGAGCACTTTCAAAATGTTGTGTGATTGAAAAATCTCACTGAAAATCAAATTAAAATTTATAGAATAATAATACGACCATCTATGTTTTATGGGGTTGAATATTGGCTAACAAAAAAGAAATTGATAAATTAAGTGTTACAGAGACAGATGCTATGGTGGATGAGTGGATTTACTCGAAAGGATATAATGAGAAATTTGGTCATTTGTAGCGTTGTTAAAGTGGCTCCAATAGTTAATAAAATTAAAGACTATCATCTTAAATAGTTTAGGCATTTTATGCTTAGCCATTCGATGCTCTTGTTAGAAAATTTGAGTATATGAATTTTGCAATGGAGGAAGAAGAAGACCAAAAGAGAGATAGAAACAAACCATTATCAAGGAGTTATTTTATTTATAACTTAGGGAGTGGCTACTATTTGATCATGTGTAACGACCCAATGTTGTTACTTTGCAAATTATGTCAATTCTCGACTCAAAAATAAGTATCTCGGGAACCTTCAAAATTAGGGCAAATAAAAAATGCCGTTGGATAGAAAATATTCTTGAGATCGTGATGCCCTAGTTTGGGAGCAATCCGATTAACAGATAATCCTGAATTAATTTCCGAACTATTTAAATTCACTATATTGAGAAAATTAAATACAAGTTCAAATTTAACTATTTTGGTGTTGTTGGATTAAGAATATTATAAAAAAGCTACACAAACAATTTCGTCAATATTGGAGCTCCGGATCGACCGTAATTAATTTTCAAAATTTCAAACTTCAAAAATTAATATAAAATAAAATATTGCTATAAATAAATTTTTTTTGGCGCGAGTGTGCTCGTCTTGTTAAAATACACCTCTGAGCTAAGTTTCATCAATTTTAGAAATCAAACGACGGAATAATGTGAATAAGTTAATTAATATTAATTATTTAAAATTTATTTTATTTTTCTTTCTTTTTTCTCTTATCTTGTACACACGCACGCCCTCGTGCCCTAACCGAGCCGTTCGCACGCGCGGCCACCGCCGTGTGATGCACGACTCAGCAATCGGTTGCCGCCATCCGGCGGCCGGCTAGGGTTGGCAATGACCCTCCCACCGACCTACCTTTCCTATAAAAACACCCCCACCCCTTCCCCTTCCCTCACACACCCTAAGTCCCCAAAATCATTCCTCTCTTCCCACCTCTTCCCTTCTTAGCCGTCGGTCACTGCCATAGCAACCGCCTCCACCGGGCGGTCGGTTAGGGTCGGCAATGGCCCTCCCACCGACCTACCTTTCCTATAAAAACACCCCCACCTCTTCCCTCCTTAGCCGCCGATCACTGCCATAGCAGCCGCCTCCACCTTCCCCGGCCCCACTTCCGGCCACCTCCGGCCGCCGAATGCCCTAACCCTAGGTGAGAGAAAGAGGAAAAAAAGAGAAGTTTTGCATTTTTTTTATTTCTTTTGTTTATTATATTATTATTATTTTATTATTTACATAATAATAATAAAGTAATTATTATTAATAATAAACATATTATTATTTTAATTATTATCATTAAATAAATAGCCTCAAGTAGGATTGGAAAAAGAGGAATCTAACAATCTTTCAATAATAATGATAATAGTAAACATATTATTATTATTATCATTAAACAATAATAATTATAAACATGTTATATTGTATATTATTATTATTATTATCACATGCTTATTTTCTCACATAAGAAGAAGAGAAAAAAAAAAAAAAAAGAGACATAAAATATAATAGAAGAATAAAGAAGAAAATAAATATTATTGTTTCTTATAAATATTATACTATTTTGTTTTATTATCATCTTGGTATTATAAATTCTAAATGTTATTTTCACAAAACAATAAATTTATCGTTAAAAACAGTGAAATTTATCCTAAGTTAAGAAACTAATTTTTAACATATCAAAATCTCTTGCAGATTCAATCAACAGTTATATTTTGAAATTTAGAGAAAAAGATACATAAATAAATAAATAAATAAATAAATAAATAAATAAATAAATAAATATATATATATATATATATATATTATTTTTTACACTTCTATACAATTTATTGCTGCTTAGGTTCACTTCGAGTCAAATTCATATTGATGCTTTATTAATTGTTTGAAACCAACATCTTCTTACAATTGGGTTGATTACTGGGAATAGACATCAATAGCATACGTTTGATTGATTACTGAAAAAATGATATCAGTAACATACGTTTAGTTGGTTATTGAAAAAATAACATCAGTAACATATGTTGATTAGTTATTGAAAAAAATAATATTAGTAACATGCATCTAAATTATCATATTTTTTTTTGAAGGAATTTAGTTTAATTATCCATTTTGCACTATTTACCATATTTTCTTGCATTTTTATTACATCATTCTTTCTACTAATCGCATTTTTGCTGAAAGAAAATGTAATATTTTTATTTACTGCGGTATTTAGAGTATTATTATCTATTACTGAGAATTTAATTTCTGGTATTATTTTTTTTACAATACCAAGTCAAGTATTTTTGAATGAACTCAAATGAGAACTTTACAATAATAATCATAAATTTTCAAGTTGTTGATGGATTGGCATCACTATTTTTTATTTTCTTTTCATTTTCTCTTTGTTTTAGTTTATCTTTGTATCAAATGATGAACAATGTAATAAGCATACATTAGTTATTTTGTAATATGAAATTATGATGAATGAGAAATATCATTTGGCTTTTATATATGTGTATCCCCTTCTCTTTTAAATTGCTCAATAGGATCATGCAATTTATGAATACCTAATGTCGGGACAATTTTCGCTGAACCGACATCAGGCCATCACATGACCCCTCATAATGGATTAAGGTTTAATGTTGTTGTAAATGTATTATTTTGGATACATAAGGCTTGAGAATAATTGGTACAACCAAGGAAATACAATAGCTGCTACAATTAATAAAGCCACTACTTCCATCCACTAAGAAAAAGCGATAGAAGTAGAGGTAATGGATTTTATCATGAATATACCTAAAAGCAATTTGTTGTATTTTACATCAAAGGCATTAGAAATGAGTTTTTTTATTTAGAACTTAGCAATTTCGTCAATTTGTTTTTGTGTTATTTGATCATCACAATGGAAACAAATGATTCATGTAGTCGACCCCACCTAGTGGGACTAAGGGTTAGTGCTGTCGTAAACATATTATTTAGGATGCATGGGGCTTTAAAACACTTGCTACAACTAAAGAAATACAATGGCTGCTACAATTAATAAATCCATTACTTTCATCCATTGCAAAAAAATGATAGAAGTAGAGGTAAATCCATATATGTATTTAACAACAATTAGTAGTTTTGTAGATTTGGACATGTGTCCATTTCAAGACTCGAGCTTAACAAGCAATAGATTCATATCTTGTCATGTAAACTGACGCATTGTATGATTTGTCACATGGCAAAACAAAAGAAATTATCTTTCCCTTTAAGCTATATAATTGCAAATAAACCTTTTAATTTAGTTCATGCATTGTATGATTTATCACATGGCAAAACAAAAGAAATCATCTTTCCCTTTAAGCTATATATAATTGCAAATAAACCTTTTAATTTAGTTCATTCAGATGTATGGGGACCTTTTACGCTAGTCTATATATAGATATCGGTATTACTTGCCAATATTAGATGATAAACTAGATTTGTATGAATTTTTTTGCTGAAATACAAGTTAGAAGCGAAGATGGTTCAAATTTTTTTTGCTTATATTGAAATACAGTTTGAAACAAAAGTAATAGCATTAAAAATGATAATGTGACAGAATGTCATATTCCCAGCTTCTATGGCAAGGGATTTAAACAGCAAACGACTTGTGTGTGCTCACCACAACAAAATGGAATTTTTGAGAGAAAGCAACAATATATACTACATGTTGCAAGGGCATTAAGATTTCAAGTTAGCTTGTTCTTAGGCAGCTGTGTTGCACATGTAGTTTATTTAATCAATAGAACTTCATCACCGTTCTTCAAGGATAGGGCACCACATCATATATTATTAAAAAAAACACCAAATTTTGAGAGCTTAAAGATCAATGGCTATTTGACATATGCATGCACAATAGCCAACAATGGATTAAAGTTTGATTTCAAAGTCATTGCTTCCATCTTCCTTAGATTTCACCTCAATTCGAAGGGGTACAAAACTGTAGAATGTCCAAGCCAAGCAAATCTTCATTTCACATAATACATTTTTTTTATGAGAACATCACTTATTGTCAACTTTAACTTAGTCTGGATGACGACATGTTTGCTCATTCAAGTTTTGATAAAAGAGATGAACTTTTGTCTCCACTTTAGATCTGAGAGATTATGCAGGAGTAGTAAAACATAAAATATGGCAACAAGCTATGCAAGTGGAGATTAAAGTTCTTGAAGAAAATAGTGCATGGACATTAGAAGACCTATCCCCTGGAAATTAAGCCATTGGCTGTAAATGGGTATACAAAACCAAATTTCATTCAAATGGGATCCTAGAAAGGTGCAAGGCAAGATTGGGAGCAAAAGGATATACTCAACAGGAAAGAGTATACTATTTTGACACTTTCTCTCCAGAAGCCAAAATAACTACTACAGCACATTGCTTGCAATTGCAGCAATTGGACGGTGGCATCATGAACAATGAACATAAACAATGCCTTGGCAGACTTGGAAGTAGAAATGTGTATGACATTGTCCCAGTATTAAAAATTTTTGGACAGAATAAAGTATGTAAACTAAAGAAGCCCTTCTATGGACTGATTAGGCAGTGGAACACAAAACAGTCATCAACATTTATTGCAAAGGATTTTAAAATATAAAATGCAAAATCATCCTTGTTCTTTAGGTATATGTTGACAATATAGTAGTGACCAGCAATAATGAGAAGGGAATACAAAGCATCAAAGCTTATTTCACGAAAAACACAATGAAAATTTTACTAGAACTGAAATATTTCTTGTTCCTTGATGTAAAAAGAAGTTCATCAGGGATCATTTTATGCCAAAGGAAGTATGCATTAGAATTATTAGAATCAACAAATTTCTTAAATTTCAAGTCTATTTGCACATCTAACTGCAACTAACGTAATTATTTGATATATTGAGCAAGCATCGGTACAAGGCTTTTTTATTTTTTCTCACAGTATTACAGTTAAAGGGTTTCAATGATTTTGATCGGGCAGTGTGTGTGGATTCTTAGAAATCAGTGACCGGTTCTTGGACATTTCTTGGAGGATCACTCATATCATGGAAGTTCAAGAAACAAAGCACAGTTTCAAGGTTCTCATGTGAAGCTAAGTATAGAGCCTTTGCTGCAACTACATGTGAAACTGTTTGGGTATGACTTATACTCGATGAATTGGATATATTAACTGCACTTTTAGCATTACTCAATTGCGATACTCAATTACGACGTGCATAGCACATAACTCATGCTTTTATGGATGGACTAAACACAGAAATTGATTGTCACATTGGTAGGTAAAGAGTGCAAGAAGTAATAACGCTAATGCCATTTGCCTCATAAAACCTGTTTACTGATTTTCTGACTAAAGCATTGCCACCGTTAATCTTTACATCCTTTATTACAAAGCTGGACATATATATTCCATATTTCTCCGTTTGTGGTGACATATTAAGATAAATAAATAAGAAGTAACTAGAGCAACATGTAAAGAAGAGCAACGACGACTTATCTTTAATAGACAAGCATAGGATGCTGCAGCATATGGGAAAGTACACCTGCATGAGCAATTAAGACAATGGTTAGTTTGTTGTTTTTCTGATGTGAATTTTCTTGTTAAGCATAATGAGAATAGAGTCGTAGTAGGGATGTAAATGGATATTTAATGGTAATGTAAAATAAGTCTTATATTTATGTGATAACTGAGGTAGCTCCAGTTGATTTTTTCTCTCTAAATAAAAGGAGAAATTTTATTTTTTATCAAACTCTTTCATTTTTCTTCATATCCTGTTACATTTACTATACCGACTACCCTGAAGTATGCGCTTTAGAATGTGATCTTGTAAAGTCACTTTTTTTTTTGTTTAATCACTGTTGTTATAGTTATTCATATAAATAATTAAAGGAATAATCATTAAGTCCCTATATATTTACATATTTAACGCATATTCTTACAATACGTCCACATTATATTTCAAATCTCATCAACTTATAGTTTTTTGAGAAAGTAAAGCAAGGCAATAGTTTTGTTGTAATGAGATATTTGGATGGTAGTTTTGTGATGTTAGAGTTTGGTTGTTTTTAAGGAATATTTGCATGTTAAATGTGAAAGATCTCTTTTTTTTATAACATTTGTTTTCAGTTCATCAGCGCATATATCATATGCAGTCATATTCGTCAAGTTTTTTTATTATTGTTAGTTAACGTTAAAGTGGTCTAATCACATGCCTGCTATAATGTACTCATTTGGTGATGGCGACCTAATTTATTTTGTTTACTTATGAGAAACTTAATAAAATATTCAATGCTATTTATTTTTATATTTTCCATTAACAAGTTAATTTTAAGTTTAATCATGCTTATGTGATGTAATCTACACGCATAATATGTATTTTTGTTGCTCTTGCTCGTTGATTTGATACCATTTTCGTGTTCATTCTGTTTAGATTTTGCATTAGTTTAGTTTGTTAAATTATAATTATGTTTATTTTGTCTAGAGATTTTCCCCTTTATTCAGATTCATATTATTACAGAAGATGGCTATATTCATGCTAATGCTGTTCAAAAGTAAATAGACTAGCTGATCCATCAAGACAATGATTGACTGGGTGCTTTGCTAGCGGACTAATGTCTAGTCAGCAGCATGTTCTGATGGTCTACTGAGTGATTGGTATTGTGTTTTAGAATGAGTAGCACATCACAATAATGGTAGACAGAAAATAACATGTTGACAATAAAGAAGGAATGCTAGGTAATTAAATTTTAATGGAAGATTACAATATTCAAGGGTTCAATGACTTATGATGGTTTAACAATGCTTCTATAGAATAGAACTAAGAGTACAACTCAAAATGGAAAAGAAAACAAAAAATCATAGGGAATGGGCGTAACTCGGCAGCCAAATTGCTAGTGCTGTTTGAAGATTAGCCTTCTCGTATTTTCGGGGCATGCTGTTACTTCTTAAGTTATAAAGCATCGATGTGATGCCATGTGCTCTCTTAGAGTTCCAAAATAAAGCTAGAATTGAGCAATGGTTCATTTTAGCCGGATTAATCATACTTGGTAGTGGGTGAGTAACAATTATAAGAAGTTCTTCCTTATCGATTGTTGTTGGCTTAATGCTGCCATGCCATCGAACTTGTCCGTCCTTTTCTAACTAGCCTTGGCTATAGCTAAGTTGTCACTGCTTGGTTCGGACTCTCATCTCGGTGGGTCTTAGCTTCTTTTATTGTTGATCCATTAAAGCTCGTCTTTGTTTTTTGCTTGCACAGCTGTTCTCTAGGTTCGATTAGTAATTGATGGTCTTCTTGTCATTAGGTTGCTGTGAATGTCTTTCGGTTGATGGTCTATATAGCTTGTGCAGGTCGTTTGATCAATTGGTTGATGTCTCAAGTCAGTTGGCTTCCTAGCCCACAAATTCAGCATATTTGGCTTCATCATCATCATATTCGACTGTCACTTTGACTCCTCTTTACAATTACATAAGAGCTTCTTGGTCCGTTCTAGGTGTGCCTTCGAGCAACTCCACAAGTCAGGTCCTTTTTTGTTGTGCTATCACATGATGATCTTCTACTGAATGATTATTATGCTTACTTTATAGCTTTTTTAGTTGCTCGAATGGTGCTCAGATAATCAATTTTTACTTGTTTCATTTTTTAACAAGTCTCTAATCAATATCTCATCCCACCTAAATTTTCTTCTCTATAGCTATGGCCAAGTTGCTGGCCTGCCCAATGTCCATCATGTTGAATAAATGTAACTCATTAGTGACGCTAGTTAGTAGTTTTGATGTGTACTTATGATGTTTAGGTTTAGGTTATCCAAGGATAGCTTCATGACGAGAGTTAACTTTAGGAACTCTGGGGTGTATTTCTTAGTTTGTTTGATTCTTCCTCAGGCACAAGCATGCCATCCTCCACTTTTTCTTCACATTGTTAGATCTTTGTCAATAATTATTTGAATTTTTTGTAGTTAATGGTGTTTCATCAAGCTAGTCATTAGATAAGTGTCCATTGTAAGAAAAAAGTTTAATATTAAATTTTGCTTGGGGAATTCTTTTATTCAACTACTAATCTTCGGGTTTCGTCTCATTCACTTAACTTATTGTCAACTCTTCTTCTCCTTTGGCATTTAGCTCATTCACTTAGAACTATGCTAGCATTAATATATCATTTGTCAAGATAATGTGTTTGTTACTTGTCTTTTTTCTTGATAAATTGGGCCACTTTTTTTTTCTTGAGCTTTATAACTTTCTTGGGTCAACATCAGTGACAAAGTTCTTTTTAACAAGATCGTGCGTTGATTGGCTGAACTTGTATCAACAATACATGCTGAAGGTTCAGCCTTTTGACTCAAATGTGTTTAATGATTGTTGTGGAAGAGTCATATAACACAATCATGGCATACATAAGTAAAACATTAGCTGAATCGAAGAAAAAATGCTGGATGATTAAACTTCAATGAAAGATTATAGAAAAAACTTTTTCTTGTCACTATAATTTTAGTTTATTCTCAAATTAGTCCATAATATTTTTATTATATCAAATAAGTTCTTAAAATTAAAAAAACATATCAATTTAATCCCTATAAAATGTAGCTTTGCAAAAAACATTTCCCGCAGGCCGATGTTTGTTTCTCCGGTGGGTTGAAGAGAGGAGGGGCGACTCTGGGAACATTTCCCGCAGGCCAATGTTTGTTTCTCCGGTGGGTTGAAGAGAGGAGTGGCGACTCTGGGAACATTTCCCGCAGGCCAATAATTGCTTAAAATCAAAATTGGAGCTTGGGTATGATTATAAAATTGTTCAAGTTTATTTACTTGATTTTGGGTTTTTATGTTTTATTGCTTTAATGAAATCCTGAAATAGTTTTTAATACATTTCTCTTACTCGGATGAATCGTCAATAATATTTTTATTTTAACTTTGAATAGTGAATTTGGTTAAGGTAGACATCGTGCACAACTCCAAGTAGCAACATTGTCGATGATGTTTGAATAAGTAAAACTCCAAAAAATTTAGGGCTAACAATAAAAAAGATGGCAGAGATGAATTGACAAACCTCCACAAAAGGTTTTCAAATGTGATAAAAATAACCACACACGAACATAAGCAAAGGATTGGCCAATGAGTGATTGAAGATGCTCAGCCATAAAATGAGTTTAAATCCAAGGGCTTTAGGGACAAGTGGAGGCAGATGGAATCTGTTTGGAAGCTATTTATACCATGAGTATGGAACTTATGGTTTGCTGATAACTGAAGGCTGGAGGCTGAACCTAGGGCTTGAAGGCATCTGGTGCTGGAAGTTGCCAGGGCAACTACTGCTAATCCATGGCGGCCGGAGGAGTCACAAAGCTGGTTGGCCAGAAAGCCAGAGGTAGTTGCACAATGGCTGCATGAATATCATGTTGGGATGCTGTGTGGGGTTGTGCTTGCATTGGAGGCTAGTTGCTGAGTGCTGTGAGGAAGGAGAAGATGCGAGGAGGGTCAGAAAGTTGTAAGCTCCTGAAGTGAGCAAAATCTCTCTTGTGTAATCTTCTTCTTGATCATGTATGGCTTCATAATTTTTCCCAATGTTATTGGGATTTTTCCTTGTACGAAGATGAAAGTCCTAATTAAAGAAGGATCCAAAGCACACAACATCAGTGGGCGATGGGCGAGGAGATGCGGGCATTTGCTTGCCAAAGAGGTGGCAATTGGAATATGTACGACATGTTCTAAATCTAGAGATGATCCTGATTTTCAGTCAGCCAGTTTGCACGAGCTGTGAGCACAACAACATTCACGGGGGACTTTAAAAGCAAGGTCACGAAAGGTGTTAGGTGGTTGTGTGGTGGAGCGCAGTTGATACAGTAGGTGAAGTCTGGCCAAAGGCACCGTGACCTTTGGTACATGGTTGAGATGGTTATAATCTCTTCTCTATAAAGGTACATGAGTGTGAAGCAAGTTAAGTTCTCTGTACAAGGAGAAGTCTCCAGTATGAAAGAGATTGAAGAGTTAGCTCAGAAAATCTCAAAGGTGCGGGATGCACCTACAATGGATCCAAGGAGGTCTTCCGGAACAAGATGTGCTTAAGTGACAGCGTACCATGGCGCTACCTACTGGAGGAAGATAACTCTTCAAATGTGGGTAAAGCCCATGGGGCAGCAAGTGCCGAAAGGCTAAATGCGCGGAAAGGTGTTCAAGAAAAAGGCGAGTTGAGCCTTTGACATGTTTGGAGACAGGGTGAACCGCACCAAATCTCCAAAGATTCTTGAACTATGATGGAGCTGTCAAGGTTGGAAGAAGTGGATGAATATATGCACTCAATCTCCAAGTGGGAGGTTATTGTGTTTTGGTGGAAGAGTGCAGCAAGAGGAGGTGAACCCAGGCGGGGTGCACTTGGACATGTAGCCAATGCCTTGGGCTGTGAACCGGATATGGTGGAGCCTTGTGCACATTAGAATGGCCTTAGAGCAATCCATGGAACAATGATAAGGCTTGGAGTGGCTTTAGTCTAATTACGTATCAATCGGATGCGAACTAGACACGAAGTAGCCTAAAATAGTCGAAGGAATGATAGAGATTTTGAACTGAACAGAGGAGCCGGCACTTATGCTCGCTCGAGCGTCGGGGCAGTGTTCTTGATGGAGTTGAAGCCTCGCCACTTTGACGTGCCCAAGCACCACGACATTAACCAAGCATGTAGACTAAGCACTTTGACGCGCCCAGGCACCATCAACAAAATCAAATTATGAACAAGGTTGAGCATCGGGCGCGCCTAAGCCTCGGTGGTTTGTTGGAACAGTAGAGCCAGGGAAAAGGCTTGGGAAGCTCAAAGCGCTGTGTATTTTCAGACAGCTGGAAGATCTAGAGAGCACAACACCAAGACGCGCTAGGCGTTGGCACTTTAAGTAGTCACTAGAGAGCCTGACGCACCAACACCTGTAACTATAACTCAAGGGCTCAACGTTCAACGAGTTCAAAATCTAGAGCATATTTGAGATGCAATTGCTGAAGATTTGGACATGTGTCGGGACTAAAAGGTACATGTGGATGAAATCCAAAGGCTCTAGGGACATGTGAGGCAAATGTGAGATGCTTGGAAGCTATTTATACCATAAGTGTGAATCTTATGGTTTGCTAATTGCTGAAGGCTGGAGGCTAAACCTAGGGCATGGATGCAGCTAGTGTTGGAAGCTGCTAGTCATCCCTTGGTGCTCAGTGGAGCAGGGAAGCCTGAAAGCCGGGGCAATTGCATGATGACTGCCTTAATACCAAGCTCGAATGCTGTGCGAGTGTTGTGCTTGTATTGGAGGCTGATGGCTGAGTGCTCATAGGAAGTAGTGTTGAGAAAATTGTGAGCTCCTAGAAAGAGCAAGATCCATCATGTAATCTTCTTCTTAATCATAATGAAATTATTGCAGAGCGATTTTGTACCTTTTTCTCTATTATTGAAGTTTTCCACGTAAATATGTGCATGTTTGAATGCTCTATTTTTCTCTCTTTTTTTCTCATTTATGCTCTCAAAGGTGACTAAAATCGAAAGATTCTTTGAAGCTTCCGTGACTTCCTCATTTATGCTTAACACGGTGAACAATTATGTGTTTGGCTTAAAACACAATGGACAGTGCCAACCACGGCTCCAAAAGGAACACCCACATTGTTTTGAGCCCATTTGTAATTACATGAGTTGAAATAATTTCAACTTTGAATCAAAACTGAACTCATTCTCTGCATTACCAATGCCGTCTATACTCTTATAAATAAAGCATGCTCAAGATGTTTAAACACGCTAAATCAATAAATTACTCATCTTCCAATAAAAATAAATATCAAATGATCAATTACAAAAGTCATTAATGCTAAAATTACATAAAGGTTCAATTATTGCTTACCTAATCATGAGTACCTTGTTTTATGAAATTTAATGGCAGTATATGCCTAATCAAATGAAGTCAATCCGCAAAGACATTTCACACTTTAAATGCCCTTGAATGTTAGATCTTGGTGGCATCGTAACATAGTTGGAAACTTTGCATCAAGGAATTCTCTCAGCATTTTTGCTGGCTTCTGACCACCCATGAGCTCTGCCAGCCTCTCAACAGGAAGAAGGGCAAGCTCAACAAGACTCTTGCAGCCGTCCTCAGAGCTCAGTATTTTGAATCAGTCACGCCTGGGAAACGCCTCAAAAACTCAAATGCCGTAGTATTGTAGTTCTCAGCCCACAATTCAAAATAATCTATTCAGATTTATAGAAATACAAGTTATAGTGAGAGAAGGACACCACAGCTGCCTTTTTAGAGGATATTGTATGGTGCATGTTATTTGTAAATGACATTCTTTTTATTTGATAATATTAGGGATAGAGTTAAAGCAAAACTTGAATTGTTGAGGACTAAAAAGTTTATCTTAGTAGATCTAAAACAAAATATTATAATGTAAGTTCAATAGTATTAGAAGTCCTAATATCAAGAACCATGTGATCAAGAAGAGTGAGAGATTCAAGTACCTTGGTTCAATTAAATAAAAGAATGGTGAAATAGAGAGATATAATTAATTGTAAAATACCAAAAATTTCATTCTCAATTATTTATTGATATTTAAATTAATTTAACATCAGATTGAAAATCTGACTTCACTATTGCGTTCACCACCCCAAATTAGCCAGGGGTGAAGTTTTGAACGCATTTGAAAGTCATTAAATTTTTGACGAATATTTTAATATTATTTTAAATACCCGAAAATTCGAGTAATTAAATACTCGTCGGATCAAAAATCCGAGTGCACCGTTGTGTTCAGAAGACCTCAATTAGCTAGGAAATATATTTTCAAATTTTTTTTTTAAGTTAAAATTTATTTATTTAAATTGATTTAAATAATTATTTAAATAAATTAGAACTTAACGGCCACCGTCAGTTGACCATTGACGCCGTCCATCTAAACGCATTTTTTCGTCAAACCTGATGGATCATCTGATCCGTCTGATCAAAGGATCAGACGGTCAGATCATCATCCCTTCCGATCTCTGCAGAAGCCCTCCGCGTGTCTTAGGGTTGACACGCGGAACATCCACCGCTCCAGATGGCAATCGCACCGATTAAGACTCCTCTTTTTAAAACCTTACAAACCTATAACTTCGGTTTTCATAACCTAGATCGATTAAAAGGTGCTAGGACTCTCAAAACCATTTTCAAGCTAACCCTAAAACTCGTTCTCCATTCTCAAAGGTACTTGTTTCTTCTACCTCCTTCGATTATATGCGTTCATTATTTGATTTGAGTTCGTAAATCACCTCTACTGAGTTGTCTGGACGAACGGCTGCGGCTATCGTAACCCTAGATTCATCCGTCGCTCGGCATCTTCGGGAAGACGAAGAGGTGTCGGGGAAGATGACGAAGCAATGGATGGGATCAAATCGGCGATCGAAGCTTAATCCTGTCCGTCCGATTAAGATTAATATAATCTTATTTAATTAGATTATGTTTAATACTAACTTAAATAAGTTAAGTTAGTTTAATCACAAATCGTACCGTTAGATCTGCATAAGCAAATCTGAACCGTCTATTCCATAATCAAAAAGATCAGGACCGTATTTCTTTTAGAAACCGGTTCGATTTTTCAGACCGGTCGAACCGGTCTAGCTGGTCAAATCAGCGCAGAACGGAACCCACCTCTGCCGCGGTCAGCTGCCACGCAGCGTAAGCGTGGGGTCCACATGACAATCCCAGACAAATCGTGTCTGGACACGTCAAGAGTGGGGCCCGCCGCCGTCTGAAAATTCTACAGAAAAACTAGTATTAAATATAAATAAATCTTATATAATCATTACTTATAAATATATAATACACATTTCAAAACAATAAAGCATACATATAGATACAAATACTTATAATATAACTATATTTGTATCCAAAATATACATATAAATATAAAAATAGAAAATAAAAAAAAATCAAATACAGTAAATATTAATAAAACAGAAAATATTATAAATATATATATATATATTAAATCAAATACAATAATAAAAATAATTATAATAAAAATATATATATATATTTATAATATATAAATCTGTTATATATTGATATACGTAAATAATAAAATAAAATATTGGATAAATAAAAATAAAATAATATAATTAAATAACAGAATAATAATAAATAATAATAGAAAAAAAATTTAAATAAAATATGATAAATAAAAATAGATAAAATAAATAATTAAACATAAATTTAAATATAGAAATATTCATATATATAATATATTTTTATAATAATATAAAATACATATACATGTTAAATTAAATAAAAATATTTTAAAACAGAAAATGAATACATCCTAAAATAATTAAATCAGAATTAACTAAATTAATATTAAATAATATGTATAATCTTAAAACTTTAAGAATTCATAACTCCTAAATTATTTAACCAAATTATACAATTTAATATATCAAATTAACCAGAAAAATATAAGGAATATTATGGTGCCAACCAAATATTAGTAAAAACAACATTTCATAATAGTGATATTTTGGAATATTAATTAGGAAGAATATTCAAATAAACCCTAATTAACCTAATTTAACATAGAACTTTAAATAGCCATAAGATAGTCAATTTAGCTCCAAATTAGGAAATCCAAATATCTATTTAGATCAGAAAATCCTAAATTTTAGTAAACTGCAAAAATATTTAGGATCCAACGGTTAGATCTCCTAATTAATACTAATTACTATAAAAACTTAATTAGTAAATATTAAGCAAATATAATAATCCAAATTAAATGATTTCAGTTTTAAATGACTCATAAAGTAAATTAGAACTTAAATGTATAATCAGATTGATAATTTTGTGACTAAATTCACTAATCACTCAATAAACCATAATTATTAACCCTACAAATTAGAATAGCTATAACTTAACCAATTTATATCAAAATTTGATAATTGTGGACTCTATAAAAACCTTAAAACATAATCTATAATAACTAACATAAATTTTGTATTATATTAAAGGTAAAATTACTAAAATGCCCTTATAAAGTCAAATTCCCAATTTGACCTTATAAGGCATAAATAATTATATAACTTAAATAATTCAAAATAGTCATTTTATAAACCAATCATATTAAATTAATAATTTCATTATTTTGGCAGATCAAGGAAATTGAATTGATTGATTTTTATCAAAACAAGTCAGGTACGCAAATTTACTTATAAGACTTATTTCAGTATTCTTATTTGAGCCATTTTTCCATTTGAGTATTATTTGCACTGCTTACTGCATTTTAATCTGCAAAAGAATTATATCAAAAAGCATGTAACAAAAAGAATTTATATATATATTGTGGTGTTTGTCTTTGGAGGGTGGAATGCAAAATTGGAATCTGTACAGATTGGGCTAGCTAGCAAGCCCCTGGGAGTTATATGGAGGGATTTAGCCTCTTGTAGGAAGTAGACAAATCCAGAGGAAAGACACACCATCAGTTCCTAATTTGAGTAAGCTACCGATGGGTGGCGAGATAAGCTTCCTACAGATTTATGCCTATGGGTTTACCCATTTGGGCTTAGGGGTCTCCGGACTCGACTTATTGTTACATATGCTTTTGATAAAATTTATTTCATATATGTTGATTTTCACAGCTATTTTGCAGGGCAGAAATTGCATTTGAAAATTGCTTACTTTACTTGCAGTTTTATTTTCAGTCATTTTCATATGTGATTCATACATATTATAGGATGCTAAATTTATTCTTATAAGAACAATTTGCATACTCCTACCTGACTGGTAAACTGAATTTTTTTCAAGTTTTGATAATTAAAGAACTTAGAAGATCTGCCAAATTAAAAGAAGAAGAATTTAAAGAAGCAAGAAGAATGTAGATATTTTATTTCTTATTTTGTAAAAATTCAAGCTGTTGTAACTTTTCATATATGTTTTGGCTCTATGTATAAAAGGACTGTGACTTATTATTTTATTTTATTTTGTCCTTTTTGAATCATAAAGATGTATATACTTCCATTTGAGATGAATTGTTCTTTAAAGACTCTCGAACTTCGATCCCCGGTCGCCACATTAATAGACTTCGAGCTAGTTAGATGAAATGGTGGAGCGCCTCTGTAATGTTGTGGGATTCGAAAATCACTCAAAACTAAAGGAAAATTTTAGAGCAGCTATACTATATGGGGTCGAATGTTAGCTGATAAAGAAGAAACTTACCCAATAAAATTTACAAAGATATGATGCTTAGTTGGATGAGTGGGCATACTTTAACGAAAGAATGAGAAATGAGTTTATCTGTAGCAAGGTTGGAGTGGCTCCAATAGTGGATAAGATTTGAGTGCTGTTTTGGATGGTTTGAGTATATTAAGTGTAGACTATGCAAACACCCCCGTTATAAAACTTGAGTTTATGAATTTTGCCCATATTAAAAGAGAATGAGGAAGGCCAAAAAAAGATGGAAAGTAACTATTATGAATGATCTTCTCTATTTAGAGTTTAGATAGAGGCTTCTATTTGATCGTGCACAACAAAAACAAAGGATTCATGTAGCCAATCCCACCTTGTGGGATTAAGGCTTGGTGTTGTTGTTGTCGTCATTTGAATTTATTTACATATGATGAGAGTACACTCAGTCAAACAGTTTTTAGGATTTAGCATGATTTACCAAATTCTGAGCTAACTAGATTTCAAGATTTAATATCTTAAGGTTTAATCCAGATTTAAGGATTTAGTAATTCATCCGTTAATTATATTGTTTGGTTGCTAAACAGCCTCTTAGCGTTCCCATTACATCTTCATTGTTTTCACTGCATGAAAAAAACTTGGCCCCACAATCAGGCAATTAATGCAATATAAACATACTCGTTCTAAAGACATGACAAACTCTGTTTGATCTGATTTGGACAAGAAAAAGAAATATGCTTGTTAATAGATGAGCTTAATACTCCCTTTTTTGGAAAAAACAAAAAGAAGAACACGCTTAATTCTAATTATGAAACTTTGCTTCAGGAACCGTAGAATAGAAGGAAGCCATGACTGGACTTATTAACTTCCTTTCCTGTGAAGAGAGCGGTGCATTAGAATCTTGCTTTCAAATTAGAAATAGTGAGCACATAATCTAGTCTGAACCAAGCATCATAACTACAATGAATGGATGTCAAAAAGATTCAAGAACTCAATCTAATTTATGAAGACTAAAAAATAATAATAAAACAGTCTGCCCTTCACATCGTCTTCCACAATGCCATCCTCTGAAGGAACGCCAATCCAAATAGCCTTGTTCTCATCTGGTTGGTCCTGGTTTGTCTTGAGAGATGCAAATATATCTGCTGTTGCATGTACGCTGCGAGGCCAAACATAAGATTATAAATTCTCACACAGATCTAAAGCTGTGATTGCAATTCTCTTCCACATAAAATATTAAATTTTCACTATCCAGTGAACTTTCCTAAATTGGGTATTCCACTTAAATACGGTGTTCTTGTGAACTTTTCTCTATTTTTGTGGTTATTTTCTTTGTTTGTTTTAGCATAATCTTTTTTTAGCTCAAATTTTTAAATTAAATATGCGAACCAGCTGCTCAGTATTTCAATACCAACATATTTTTGAGATTCACAATATGAGACTAAGCTTACAAATACGCTGTTTAGCACTGATTAGTGTATAAGAATAGTTGTAGTTCTACTAGCTCCCAAAAAACAAATCTCACGCACCATGTTTTAATAAGCAAATCTGTAATGTTATAACCTACAAATCAGATAGCATTTCTCGGATAAATGTAGTTGCAATAAGGATGAAGTGATAAAGAGGAGTGTTTAATACTTGTACCTGAAAGGAAGCTTCTATCCTGTAAAAATTCAATCAGAAGAACAGGCATTTTGTGGTAACGAATCATTGTTTCTACTTGATGATACAGCTGACCTGATGCAAAACTTTGATACAGATCACAAATGCTCTTCCTTTCAACACAAATATAGGGTGACAAAACATAATCACCAACTTCAAGTGTAACTGACACGATTTTCATGCCTTACTGGTGAAGAACATTTGGAAGGCTGATCATGAATTCCCTCATATCCACAATGACCTAACATATAGCTAGCTTTATAAAAAAAATAGTATATATAAATATAAACAGACAGAAGTGAAACAGAAATTAAAATGATAGGTTTATCTTGAATCTATCACAGCTACCTGCATCTCTTCTTTCTCCATTGTCTTCCTACCACAAGCCTTTCTGGTTAACGAGTTCTGTGAAGCAAATAAGCTTGGCTCACAAAGTCTTGAGGGTACAATGCATTGCCCAAATTGTTCAAAGCATACAAATGTACGAGTAAAAGCAATAATCTGCTACGCATTTCAGCGCAGTATACATGAATCAAAATATGGGAAATTTATTGGCATACCTCAAATCTAGACTAGTGTGTTTAATTACATATTTTTGTAGTTACAAATCTAGCAATCATCCTTGCTCGTAGATGCAATCACTCTCAGTTGTAATGTTGATGTAACATACATGAGAGACACTACTTACGTTGTAATATTGGATTTGGGTCGTTTGAATATAAATAGAAAGGTTTGCGTGATATACATGTACAAAAGAATTTCATTAGTATGTAAAGTATTGCCCTAAAAATAAAACATAATGAACAAACCATCCACCAAGCAATCTGTAAAATATATGACATAATTTGCTGATGAACAAAATTGCACTAAACACAAAAAAGAGGAAATGTCACCAACTAATAAACTCAACAAAGCATACAGCTAACTCCTGCCAAGTAAATACTTCAACAGAAGTTTCACAGAACCAATATCCTTGAAGGCTTTCAGCAGATCGGCAAAAAATTATAGGAATACAGGATATATAAAATAAAAACTAAAAAGAATATTCCAAATGAGCTAGAGATTTAAGTCTACTTAAGGAATGCATTTATTAAGTAAATCAGTATTTCTTGTTAAGATTTCAATGAAATATAAAGCATCTATGTGAGAAAGATCAATTGCAATGGAAATTGATCTCTCATTTGACGTGTATATTTTGCCAATTATAACAACTTTAACAGTTGAATTACACACCATAAGTTTGAAACATTCCTCAAACCAACAAGAGGGTAAACCCAACAGCAGCTTGACGCATCATGCATACAAATGTAGAAATTAATAACAAAAAAATGAAATTTTTAGTAACATTGTGGTTGCTCCTAAAAAGGTGTCACAAAAATAAATAGACATCTAGGAAAATTTAAATGAAAAAATGACCAGAGTTCTGCAAGAATAAAATACTGAAAGAATGCTTCAGTTATAAGATTGCATGCTAGCAGAGCTTTTAACAATAGAGAGAGAAAAGAATGTCAAAAAAAATTATTGCAGTGGCATAAAAGGACCTTAAGGGTATTTAGAACGTTGAGTTTTTGATGGTGACCCAACACAACATCTCGTTACATTTTACGCAAATTTTTATTATAAAAATTTCAAGGTGTTTATGGACCATGAATAAGAAAGAGTAGTAGCAGGAAACATCCTTTGGTAATTATCATAAAAACAAGTACTTTTAAGGATTATTTAATTGATAATATGTAACAGTTTAGAAAAATGTTTTCATTATGTGTGAATAAGGAAATTATATTTTTTCATGGCATTTTAAAGGTGTTTATAGAACACAATGGTCCTGATAACATTTAACAAATAAAATCAACTTGAAACCAAACAAACAACATCTATCTAATCAGATATTATTTTAACCAGAATCGAGGACCTTACTTAATAAGGTTTGGTGGAATTCATAGCACTGTAAATGTAAGAAAACAAAAATCTTCCAATCACTAGTTACATGAAGTTGAAAGTTTGACAGATAAATATGCACACACCAGTATAAATGCATGGATCGTGCTGAAAGTCCATTAACAAATTCAAATATATTACTGGCACAACTCCCAAATTTTAATTGTTTGCGCATAACACAATGTTTGTTATTTACAAGGAATTTAACCTTGCTCTAGACACGAAATCTCATCAACTTGTAAAGACAGGACCTAGTGGATGATTTGGTCCAAATATAGGATTTGATAATTTATAACTAAAACAGTTCAGGTGTTTAGACAATCGATGAATGTAAACTATACAGGCATCAATTTTTGTTAAGAGAAACTACTTTATCATTTTGCTTTAGCAAATATACAAATTTTTTATTTTGGCCACACTTAATATTAAAAAATCTTGAACAAAAACTAAGACCTCCTTGATCCACACAAGGCCTGAATATATTAACAGCTAATCTAACACAACTCAAATAGTCAAGTACGTTACAAAAACAAATTTGGTCCACAGGAATCATCAACAAAGAATTCTGCCTAATCAATGATTCGAATGCTTCATTTTCTTAACGTATATTTACTTCAAATTTTTGCACCTCGGTAGAGTTTTCATAGAAGAAAATTTAACTTTCAATTTTACTGAGGTGTTCTCTGCTTTATATACTTCAATCTCTCTCATAAATATGCGTTCATCCTTCCCTAAAGCATAAAATTGCACGGGAGGAATTGACCTAGCATCAGAACTTTGAATCGCCAGAAGCATGGACGGGAATGCCTTTGAACATAACCTTTATCAATATTATTGACGAAATAATTTTCCTGAACACCGGTCCTGGCTTCTTGTAATGCAGCTTCTGAGCATAACTTTATCATTTGATCCTTTCTAGCTAATATCTTGTTATCTCGAGAAGCCCGCTCTTCTGTAATTGCTTTCTGAGACCTTCCTCTGCCTCTTCCTTTAGTAGAACCCCACTTTCTAGCTACAAGTTTAGAATCATCTATTACAGAAATTTCTTCTATAGCTATATGGCTAATTCTGATGCTGCCGTTAACAATGCATCATTTTCCAGTTTTTGCTAATAGTGCTAGGATCAGAATTCTCACACGATCCATTAGTAACTGCTCCATCAAAATACCATATCCTTTAGGATCTAGAGATTTTGTCTCATTGTGTTTCTGCATGTTATTCAACTCTGACTTGCCCAGTAAGTACTTCTCTCAGTCTCGCAACATTACCTAACATTAAAACATCAGATTAAATTAATCCAATAAGCGGTCAACAATACCTAAAGTAAACAAAAAAAAAAAGGTTCGCATGCACCTGTGGATAGATCAGCAGCGTTATGCTATCTAGTAAGCTTAATGTCTTGACCAATATAAGCACAAACAGAATATTAATTTTAAAGCTGAAAAGTAACTATTTCAAATCAAATTACACCAAGCAAACCAAATAATATTCCAATGATTACAGCTTGTTGTCATAAAGTTTAGCAAAAAATAAAAACATTCTAAAAATAAATTAGTAAGATGAAGAGAATGACTTTCAAAAACATTCTAAGAGAATTTTTCCACAGAAATTGATTAAGTTTTGCGCATATATATATAGTAAGATGAAGAGAATGACTTCAAAAAACATTCTAAATCTATAGTTAAAATTTCAAAAAATAAATTATCATTGTCAGAAAATGAGACATGTGAAATGAAATGTGTAAATTTTCATTATTGTATGATTGTTTCTTCATTAGAAAGATAATCAATAAAAACATTGTGCTTGAAGAAAATTATGAGCATCACATATTCGTATACTTAACTTAAAATAAAAAATAAATTCTATTTATTAATAACCGTAACTTTTGGCAGTTATGGTCAGCATGGCATAACCCACATTTGAATATACTCCATAAAGCCATCAAACTAGCCACATAAGCATCAATGTAATAGAATCTTCCATTAGAAGATATTGCCAAACGATCAGTGCGTTCGGCAGGGTCATTACATATATTTCAATCCATTGGTTAGCTCGATTTTGTTTAGTCCATCGAATAAGTACGAACTGTTCAATGGACTTTTGTTAAACAAACTCAAGCTTCGTTCATTGAAGCTTGCCGAACTTGAAACCTTCAACCCTAAGACTATGAAAGATCACATCCCCTAAATTTCTAAATTACATATAACTAAAATTATAGAAAGACATATACATACAAGGCTTGCAATCTGAACAGAACTGAATTGATCATTTAAACAAAATCAGTGGTATAGATTTGGATGCACAAAGGCCCATAAACATAGGTCTGCAAAATCCTAGGTAGAGGTATAGAAAATGATCAGGAACTGGCAAATATAGAGACTTAACGGAGGACCCTCGCTATTGAGATTTGTCTGAGGAAGGAGATCAAAGCAATTCTGGCACTAGATCGGCTACTCACACACTGTAAAGAGATCATCGCCACATTGATATTGCCCAAATGATCCTTTGGAAGCTTGACTAATGGAAGAGAAGAGAGGGTAATAGATTTAGGGATTGGAGAAAAAGACCAAAATTGTCCCTCTTCCGGCCTGAAGACCAATAAGAGGTGGGGAAACTGCATTAAGCAATTCTAGGGATCCGATTTTAAATAAAATGGCCAGCCTTACTAGCAGAACTTTGTTTCTTCGTCAAAAGATCATTATAATTATTCTACGATTATTCCAGAGAGATCAAGCTGTTGATTCACAATTTCATCATTCAATAATCTAAATAATAATTGTTGAAAGAGTTTGGTCATTAAACAACTAAGCCATTAATTGGGTTGTTACAAGCATCTAAGCTCATATAACTTCGTAAGAATCGTATGAGCTTATTTAATTCTAAAAACCGCATGTTCCAATGATGACCATTCATCCATAATTAACCATAACCTTCAAGAGGTTTTCCTACAAAAGAACTATTGTTTGACTATAAGAAAAAAGTTTCTACTCATTGTTGGAAACACAAGAATAAAAACATGATTGTGATAGAATGTCTCAAGTAAAAAGACAAAATATTAATGAAATCTAAATATAAAAAATACTATATACACGCATCTATGTTGCCCATTTTATGTAATTAATCTTTAAGGATTCACACAAAAGGGATGAGGGCTTAATTATACATAATAGGCTAGGAACACCAATAAGTGTTTTTAACCAATATCACCAAAACACCTTAAGCTTAAAACTAACATAGCTAAAAAAGGCAAAGTCACTCTAAGAGTGCGCAGTTCCCTCTTAGTCTAAATGTAGCTCAAATAAACATGAGACTTGCATTTTAAATGAGTAACTACTATCAATGAGGATAAACATACACAATTCATAAGAAATTGAGTCATGGATCTATTGACTTACCCCCATCCAATATAGAGAATCAATTAACACCTAATTGCTAAAATAATCGAACAAAATAAATCTCAATACAAGTGTAAACGCAACAACACTAGATTATTAATACACTTTTAATTAAAAACATAAGAAATTAACTATAAATCAACATTTTGAAATCTTTTCCATACAATTTAGAAATTTATTAATTTAAGCTTGCCATTAAATAAAGAATGATTTATCTATTTTTAGCAAAATTTGGTATTTTTTTCAATGTTCCACAATCCAAGCTCTAAGATTCCACTTTTAATGTTTTTATTTTTATTTTTAAGATTCAATCATATAGCCTTCAATTATAACTTAGATTTATCTTTCCTTCTAGCTCTATAATTATATATAATACCAACAACCAAAATTAAATTAATAAGCTTTCTCATATAATAGCCTTTCAATACTTACAACATAATCAATTTCTTTTTTTTAAAAAAAGTTCCAATCTAGGTTCTAACTACTCCATTTGCATAAATAATATATTCTTCTCTTTTGTTAAACAATGAAATGGAATTTATACAATCATAAGCTAAAACAAATTTTAAGATTATTTTCCTTTTACACTTGGCTCATCAAAACCAAAACCTCCATCAATATTATTAAAATTTTCAACTACCAATTCAATTAAATCCTTCTATAAAAAAATTTTTCTTGAGGTGATCCTCAAATAACTCTTTAAATCATGCTAAAGTTTTTCGTTTCATACTCATATTCAATCACATTTTATAGAGGTGAGCATCAATATAATATTAATAGTTACCCATAAATTGCAATCTTTAAAGCTATAATTTTATATCTAATCTT
Source organism: Gastrodia elata (assembly GCA_016760335.1). NCBI lineage: Eukaryota > Viridiplantae > Streptophyta > Magnoliopsida > Asparagales > Orchidaceae > Gastrodia > Gastrodia elata. The sequence continues at coordinate 90,245,264 of CM028670.1, read as the reverse complement.
CTTATCTTCATCTAATTCATCCTTTAAATTTTATCAAAGATAATATATATCATTTTTATATTGATCCTTACAAAGTAGTAGATCTCAATATCTTAAATATTGAAATTATTTTGCTTTATCACCTACACATTATATTTCTTGATGACATAAAATATTAATCTATATATTAATTACAATATATACTAACTCTACAATCTTAATTAACATAATATTTATCTAGTGTTTTAAACTAATTTCTTAGACAACACTAGTCTATGATATGAGAATCATTGCTTATTTAACACTACACACAAGTGTTGATGTAACAATCCTTACACATTTGCCATTGCATGCAAATAACACATTATTGCTTTCAAGAGATGTCCTAACTCAAGCTCAATTTCTCAAACGATTCATATCATGTTACTTTGATAAAGTTTTATATTGGCTATTATCATGTTACTTTGATAAAGTTTTATGTTGGCTATTGACTAGCTAACACAACATTACACATTTCTCATCTAACATTTGGGACTAAATAACAACACTATTAAATTGCAAAAATTGCCAAAATATCACATGAAATAGGAACGATGCTAAAAATTTTCATGCATATATTCCAACAAATCATATAGCAAATTCAAACAAGTGCAAATTAATGTAAGCTATAATATGCAACATAACTATGTTTGATGATTTTAATTTTATAAATGAGTAAAAGTGAATCAACAAGAGAGTTAGTAAGCTTAAATGTAAAACTTATGCTTGTGGGCGATTACAACAAGAATATTGCATCTGCCCATTTCCCTTCTCTCATAAGTTCATCCATCAAGCTCTTAAGAAATAATTTAAATACAATTACCAACATTCTCTTGGACTACCATCTGGAAATGTAGGTGCTTTGGGAGCATTAACAACATGAACTGCCTTTCTTTTAAAACTTGAGCTATCATTAGCATCAAAATCTGGAGGAGTTTCATCCTCTTCATCACTCCAATCATCTTCACCAAACTCATCTTCTGGCTCATCATCCTCCGCTAAGATGTCATCCACGTCAGACCATCCTTTAACATCTTCTTCGGTATTCTCTTCTTCCAAAGCCACTTCCTTTTCATTAACAGCAATCTTTGTTTCAGTGGTTCTTGAGACTCTTGAAACAGTTGCAAGGGCACGCATCTTTTCCTTGAGTATCAACAATCTATCTTTTTCAACCAAGTGCGAGCCAGAATAGGCTTCGCGAAGAAACACAGAATCCCTAAACCCCTTCAACGATACATAAAACATATCTGGATGCCTGATCAGCATTCCCCTCAACTGCTGGGAGAATCTGAATTCTTCCCGGAAATGAGTCAGATGATCTACTAGTGTCCTCTTCTCAATAGTGAAACTTAGTATTTCATGAACCACACCACATGCATGCTTTTCTTTCGCAGGGGTACCAGACCTTAAATGTGAAAAGTCTGAATAAGGAGATATATAAGGCATATTCTTGAAACGAGATATTATCCTCATCTCAACCCTAGAAAGATTTAAACCTCTAGGAAGTTTAACCATTCCAAATTTGGGAGTCCTGTCTATAATTAAGTTTCTTTCTTCTATCTCCCTAATCCTATTTTCTTCTTCAGTAAGCTCAGCTGCTGAAACTGCTAAAGATGGATCCCAATGAGTCAACTCCAGAACTGCACCACGATCAGTTGGCACCAATTTAAAATACTGAGGGTACCTCAAACAAAGTGTTTCCCTGAAATCCGAAGGAAGACCAAGATCAGCCTTCAAATGTGTGATCTTCTCCAAATGAATTCTTTTGTCCAGTGACATCATTAACAATTTTCTTAGCTTCACAATACCTGACTCTTCCATCTCATTCCTGACCCTCAATTCCTCCAAATAAACCCGCTCAGCTTCAGGTGTCATCCGGAACTTGAGAGAGTAAACTCCTTCCTCTACAATTTCGAAAACAGCCGGATATCGCCTCAAAATAGAGATGAACTTACGCTTTCTGGTGAGACCAAGATCCCTTCTGAATTTACTCAGTTGTTTAAGACTCATCATCCTATCAGGCTGGTTCACAAGTATGTTTCTGATCTTGAGGACAAGCTTCAGCTTCTTATCGTGTTGGATGACATTATCAAAAGGAAGCTCTTTCCTCCATTTAACAGCAGCTTTTATTGAAAATAACGACCATTGAGTATCCTTCTGTGACAAAATATGTGGCATCTTCTCCCCCAAGATCAGATTTTTTCCAAAAAATGAGGTATTTCTAAATGATAAGGGAGAACAGGATAGTTGGGTCCTTACGGAGTTGAAAAACTTTCCCCGAGAAGATAATGAATGAGGGAGAGAAAGAGGAAAAGAAGCAGAAAGAATTGTTCCTTGAAATGAAAGTGGCAAATTTTGATCCATAAGGACTGATAGAATAAGAAGAAAGATCGGGAGGTCCGAGCCCTTTCCTGAGCCGAACGAGGGAGAAGAGGTGAGGGCCGGCGCTTGCTTCGTGCGCCTAAGGGAGAAGAAAATCGCAGCACGGAGATCGACGAGATCTTTTGCCGAAGGAAGCTCGGTTCTTCAAGGGTCGGCGATTAAGCTATGCAGCGGAAAGAGAACACGAGGGAAATGAGGGTGAGATGCGGCGGTTCCTTCACCGAACGAGTGGAAGAAGAGGAGAGGGAGATCGACCATGGAGTGAGTTCCACGTGAGATGCACTGAGATGGAGAGGTCTTGCGTGCTCCTTTTTTAAGGCTTGGGAGAAAGATATAAAATGGGCCAATGCTTTCCATTTGCACCGTTTGTTTTGGATCTAATGGCCGCTTTTATTCTTACGTTTGAAGTGCTGCATCCATGAAGAGAGGGAAACATCATTTAAATTTAGCATGGTTTGTCTCTTGCTGAAGGACTTGGTGTTGATTCCTTTGAATTGAGTCTACACTGCAGCTAATTTCGAAAACCTTTTGCCAACTTGCTCGTGTTGTGTGGTTTCTTTGTTGGTCTCTTTTGGCTCTACTAATTTTTCATTAGTACTCCCTTAAAGGACCTTCATTATGGAGATTGAGCAATGGGGGGCAGGGTCTGCTATGATCATTAGCATACAAATTCAGCACACTTGAGTTTTTCATCATCATACCCGACTTTTGCTTTGACTCCTCTTTACAACTACATCAGAGCTTCTTGAGCTATTATAGGTATGCCTTCTAGCAACTCTACGAGTCAAGTCCTTTTTTGTAGTGCTATCACACGATGATCTTCTACTCAATGACTATTATGCTCACTTTGTAGCTTTTCTAGTTGATTGAATGGTGCTCAGATAATCAACTTGTACTACTCTCATTTTTTAAAGTCTCTCATCAATATCCCAACCTCCCCAAGTTTTCTTCTCTACAACCATGGCCAAGTTGCTGGCCTACCCAAAGTCCATCATGTTGAATAAATCTGACTCATTAGTGATGCTCGCTTTCGAATGTGCACTTATGATGTTTAGGTTATCCAAGGATAGATTCACAACGAGAGTTAACTTTAGGAAATATGGGGTGTATTTCTTAGTTTGATTGACTCTTCCTCAGTCACATGCATGCATTATCTTCACATTTTCTTAATATGGTAGATTTTTGTCATTAACTTTTTGAATTTCTTGCAGTTAATGGTGTTTCGTCCAACTAGTCCTCATATAAGTGTCCATGTATTGACCATCTTTGCATGACTCGACATTATAAGACAAAAGGACAATCTTAAATTTTGCTTAGGGTTCTTCTTCGACCTGTAATCTTAAGGTTCCATCTCATTCACTTAGCTTATTGTCAAATTGTCTTCTCCTTTGGCATTTAGCTCATTGTCATTGTCAATGTAGCTTATCGCTCGATTGATTCATGTTGTACTGTGGGGCCCCCCGTACTAACAATAAGGAAGTACGGTGCTCCAACTGTGGCAAATCCCCAACTTAAGTGAAGTTAGGCGAACCCAACCTTCCTTAAGGCAAGGACTTGTCACCAAGTGCTATAACTTTCATCAATATAAATATTAAAGTAGCAGAAGCAATATAAAATAGAGTAACATCCACAAGCATACATAGTAGGGAAATATAGTAACTCATCACAATGCAGAAGTAAAGTACATCTAGAAAGTTTAATTATTACAACTGAAATGAATAACTGAAAATAAAAGACTCTCGTCCTCACTAAAATGAACAAGGCAAAACTAGCTAGACCGCAGCTGGAAGGTCCTCCTCCTGAATTGGCTCCTCGCCAGCGACACTGCCCACGAACACGTCTGCATCTGACATTTGTCGGTATCACAAATGCCAGGGCCCCAGCCAACAAAATAAAAAGGTTACAGTCAGACAATTGTCTAAGTACATTTTAGGCTATTTAAAGTGAACTGAATATTAAAGGATATCACATTTAAATTTAACTATACATGCAAGCAGTAAAGGGTGCAACAAGCCATGAAAGAACTGTAATACTATAAACTATCTATTTATAGTATGCAACATACAAAATACTAAATAAGCAAGGTAAGGCTAAAAGCAAAATAACTGCAGCTACTGCATAAATATGATCCTAATATGATTATGATCAAAGTAAAATATGCTGAGTATAAAAGAACACAAGTACTGAATTCAATAAAATTCTAGCATCCTAAACATGCCATTCATACATATACCTAAGCCATAAAAGTACACATACAATATGCAGATTAAGATGAAAAGAAAGGCCACTGAGACATGTGGCAAAAAGCAAAGCAATATATGATAAGTAAAGCCACTAAGACATGTGGCAAAGCGAACAAATACTGAAAATTAAGGCCATTGAAGCATGTGGCAAAACAAACCAGAAAACCAAAACAATACAATACAGGTAATAGTAGTAATATGCTTAAGTTCTAGTACTGCCATATCAGCCAATAGGCCATACAGGGCCTCCAATATCAATCAATCAGTCAATTCCCAGCCTAGCCATCCAAATATGCTAGGACTGAGTTCAGTCTATATAATACTACTACTGAAGAGGCAGACTAAACTAAGTCATATTCTACTAACTGTGACAAAACAAAACTGAATAATATGTAAATTTATTACTAGCTTAGGATACATCATCCTAAGTTTTCCTATTATGCTCAAGGGCTAAAGCTCAAAATCTAAGGTATGCAAAGCAATCTAGATAAAGTAGGCAAGAGACTCAATCTAGACTCATGTGATATCTGTTGTTGTCTAATTACCAAATCTAACTATCCTGAGAATATACAAGCTTAGGATCTCCAATATTCAGCTATCGAGTAGAATCTCAGATTTACGTCCTTAAAGTCAAATATTAGAACTTAACAAGTTCTAATCCAAAATTAAGTGACGACTATATAGTTTAAGTAAGCAAATCAACAACTTAATTTTATAAATATTTTACTCTTACCCAAATCTTGATCAAATAAATCAAGATTTTAAGGATTTAAACTTAAACCCTATGTTGAGTTCAAATTCCAAATCCAAAGTGAAATTCTAAATAGGATCTAGGTTTCTCACTTATTACCCAATTTAAAGATAAAGAATCCTATAAGTTGAAAGATTCAGGAACTAAGATCTTAGTGAAAGGCTATTCTACTAATTATAAGGTAAAATAATCAATTAAGAATTTGAGAATCTAAGATCTATATTCAATCTTTAAGATAACTCCATTATCTTATTAATTGAATCACCCTATACCCACATGGAAGGTTTCAAAAGATTAAACAATAAATCATTAAAGAATTTCAATTGGAGGTGGTTTGATTCAAATTGAAGATCTAAATCTAAGATCTAAGATCTAAAGATCTGAAGTTTGATCATTTTAGACTCTTAATTAAAGTTTTGACTTAAGAGTTTTCATTTATGATTTTCTTTAGAATCTAAGTTCATAATTAACTATAAGGAGCCTATTAAGGTTAAAATTGACAATTTCAAGTATTAGATTAACATTAAACCCATATTGACTTTCTTAGGTTACTTAGGATCCAAGGGTCTGAGTTTTGATCACTTAAAACTTTAAGCTAGATTTTAACTTAGGATGTCCCATTATTATTTCTTTTAGCATTTAAGCTTACAATTTAACTAGTTTGAACTTATCAAGTGTCTTTTGAAATGATTACATTTAAGTATTAAGCTTAAGTGACTTCTTTATGATCACTTAAGATCTAAGTGTCTTAATTAAGGCTAAATTGAAGATTTCATAATTTCAATATTAATATTATTAGTATCATCAATCAAAAAGGGGTCCAGAGAACATTTTTAATCTATCTTAAGGTGGTTTACTGAATTTCCAAGGTCTTAGGGAGCATTTAAACACATTTTGGTCAGAATGACCAAAATGCCCCTCTTAAGGTAAAAATTGAGATTTTAGGGTTTACTCATCCAAATTAGATCTAATCTGTTTTAATATGTTTCATATTACTTAATGAAGTGGGAAACACCTTTAATTTAGGTTTTGGTGACCTAAATGGTCTTAATTATCACTAATCACTTAATTAAGCTACTTAGGGTGACTAGTGAAATTAGGGCACTTTAGGGCAATCCAACCTTGCACTTAGGTTATACTAGGTCTAACATGATATTAGGAACCATCCCCACCCAAATCAGAGGCTTAATTAGGGTTTAATTCACTAATTATTGATTAGAGCGATTAAGGAGTGATTAAGAAAATTAATTATCCAAAATCAACTTTAAGAGTATTGAATTGTTCCTTAAGATACAAGGAGCAATCAGAGCCCTTAATTTCATAAATTGGATAGTTATATCATTTTATATGATTTGTTTAAGAACAAAAAAGGTTTGGCAAATAAATTTTAATCCAACCATTGGATCTGGAATTTTATTTTATATTCAGATTCTTTGAATTTTTCTGATTCAAATGATATATTTTCTGATTCAAATGATATATTGGATCATACCATTTGGATATGTATAACTAAAGTTATTTAATTAATTCATTCTGAATGTTTATTTAAATTAAAACTATAGGAATCTAATTACATTAAATTATAACTATTAAAAATACATTCCAAAAATTGTTTAATTAACCGCGGCCCAAATACCAAATCACGCGGGCCGGGGCTCGGCCCGGCCCAAAATCGCGTCTTTGTCTTCCTCCCGACCGCTCCCGCAGCCCTAATTCCCGAGGCGGACTTCCAGCGCCAAATTCGCCACACTCCGGTCATGTCGCGCCGCGATTTGGACGGCTACACATTCCCTGACCTCAGACGCGTCGATTGAACTAAGAAGCCCTCACTAGGATGCTCTGGTTCGCTGGATGCCTATTCGGCCTAAATCCTTCAGCTGGCGCACCTGTGAGGAGATAATTCTCCTCACTGAGCCCACGAGCCACCGATATCTCGATCCCTACACGTTCATGGATCGAAGAGGGAGCGATAGGGCGCAACGAGGGATCCTGAGATGGTCTAGATCGTCGGGGTGCTACTCGACATTTTCTGCCGTTCAGCGCTTCGACTGGATCGAGCAAGTTCGGTTGAATTGATTGATCTGGTTGAACCTAACCCTCGATACCAGCTCACCAATATTTTCCAAACGTGCTTAGGGCCAAATGGACAATCAATTTCAGCTGGAACACCGATTTAGGTGAACCAGGAAATTCGCCTGGCGGTGCGCATAGACGACGAATTCGTCGTCTGGGTCACTGCCAGGCCACCTCTTTTGACTCGATCGCTCACTGAGGAGCTAAGGTAGGGTCCTAGCACAGCACCTAAGCTTAAATGAGTGTGAAACGAGCTGAAAACCAGCTCTACTGGAAATGGGAGAGGCTGTACCTGATCATCGTCGAGTGCACAATTGGGGATATGCAGAGGACAGTCGCCCTTCTCTGCTCTAGGCGCATCTTTAGGGAACTTGAATGCCAAGTTTCACCCTCAGACTCTACTGAAGGGACCTGGTTCGCCGATTGGTCGCAGGGGTCTTTGAGCTTAGCAAGAAGAAGAGGGAGCTTCAGAGAAGATACAGGATGAGCAAAGGGAGACATAAGCAAGTTCTAAGGCTATTTATAGCCACAGAAGGGCTTCCAGAGCCTTAGCCGAGCCAGCAGCTTCGGCTCATGGCTGCGAATGGGGCTCCAAACGGGGAAGGGCAAATCCGGGAGGATCACCAAGCTATGGCGCGAAGGAGATCATGGGGGACAAGATTCCATCCCCGTACTGCCATGAGGGCAGGACGTTGGGATTCTGTCGGGAGATTCCAGCAAGAACGCACCTGGGACGATGATGAACAGTGATGGGTGAGGCGCAGCCGTTCGATGGGTCTTCAGTTACAACCGGGTGGCCCTGATCTTTCGATCGGCAACGGTCGATCGGGACACAGATCATCCGTTGGATCAAACTGAATTGATCCAATGCTTGATCTGAGCTACTTAAGGTGGGACACGGGAGGCCGTTGGATCGGGCTATCGATCGAGCGGCTAGGATCTGGCCTCGACGCGGGGTGGATCGCGTCGCTGAGGAGCCACACCAAGATGCGTGCTGGCCACCTTATTGGTTAAAGGCTATGCGCCGCTGTCGGGACCCCGCAGCGGATCTGCCGCAGTCCCGACAGCAAATCCTAACAGTAATTTTAATTAAATAAATAAAATTATTAATTAATTAAAATTAATTTAATTATTATATTAATTCCTATATCCAATTTAGGACCAAATGAGCTCCAAAAATTCCCAAAAATTCACCCTTAGTTAATTAGGGTATGAGGAACTCAAAAATGAAATCAGATTTTAATTGGAGATCAAAATAATTTAGGTATTTTTCAGGGCTTAAAAATAGCCAAAAATACTAAATTTTCCAATTTAGCTCCGATTGATTTCAAACTTCTAGGTTTAGGTTTAGGTTTAAATAACCCATTGAATCCAATGGAATTAAAATCAAACCTTAATTTAGCTTAATTAATCTAGTTTTAGTTAGGGTAACAACCTAGGGTTGTTACATGTACTCTTTTGTCACTTGCCTTGAATTTGGCCAACATTTGAGCCCACATCTGCAATTGTATATGCAAAGTAGCCTAGAACTATGTAACATAAATATGTATATTTGAAGTTGGCTTTGAGTACAAGTTTTTATTAACTTTATCATTTGTATGGATAATGTGGATGCAACTTGTCTCTTTTTTTTTGACATAATTGGCCATCTCTCTTCCATGAGCTTTATAGCCTTCTTAGGTCAAGATCAATGACAAATCTCTTTTTAAAAAGATTGTGCTCTGATTATATCTTGAATGACTGGATGATTTATCAATTAGCTAAACTTCTATCAACAACACATGTCGAAGGTTCAACCATTTGACTCAGATGATATTTAATGATTGTTTGTTGTGGAAGAGTCATACAACACAATAATGTCATACATTAAGTAACATTAGTTGATAGTGAAGAAGGAATGCTAGATGATTAAACTTCAATGAAAGATTATAACACTTGAGAGTTCTATGGCTTACAAAGGTTAACAAAAGCTCTATAGCTTAAAACTAAAATATCAGGCTAATGGAACAAGTCAATAGAAAAAGTATAGTTAAAAATCCTAACAAAAACTTTTGTTATTTATGCTAAACTCCAAGAGAAGTAATTAATTTTTAATTATAGGGAATGGGCATAGCTTAGGATTGGAACTATTTGGGTCATTTCATAATTAGTTTTCTTTCCTTTTTTTTATTATTTACTATTTTTTAAGAGAAAAGTAAGAAGCAATCATGTGACACCTTATGCTTTCATGAATTTTATGGTTATTTTGAGGAATTCCCCATATGGTGCAAGCCATGCTTGTGCAATTTGTTTTATTTATTATGAATAGCTCTTGTTCGACTGTGGGTAGAGTACAAATGTCACTTGATTAAGTTGTTCTTAGTTATCTAGTCACCTAGTGAAAAATGATACTTGACGAAGTCCTTCCTAGTTAATTGTTACTGAATTGATGCTGTTGATACATTGAACTTGTTCATTTCTTATGATTATGCTGATCGATAGATGTCCTTGGCTATTTTATTGGATTCTTGTATGTCTTTTTTGTTGCATGTGAGTTATTATGGCTTATCATTCTAATGGTCTTGGGTTTTTCTATAGCATCTTCATTAGAGTTCGTCTAAATCATCTACTTGCTCAATATTACTATTCATTAACTTAGCATGTAGCCAGTGGCCTCTGGTCGTTGATCATTTTTGGAGTTACTCTCTTAAGTTTGCATAGCTTGGATGGCTCTTTTGATTAAATAATTGATATACTGTTTAGTTGCCAGACATGTCTATGTAATCTATTGACTATTTAGCTTAATTCCTTTGTCGGTAGCCTTGTGCACTATAACAACCTGTGGTTATTACATAACTATTAACAACTTAATTAGTCTAGAAAATTTTCCATTTGTCTTTAAATAGTCTTAAGATTGAATCCCAAAACTTTGAGATAATTTGGAAGTCATTTGACTAAGAGGAATATTTTGATCAATTTAGATGAATAGAAAAACGAGAATTATTTTGACCTCCAATCAAAAATCTGGTTTTTTTTAAGTTCGTCGCACCCAAATTAGCTAAATATAAAACTTTGGGAATTTTGGAGCTTGTTTGTTCAAGGTATTATAATTAATTTAAATTGTATTTATTATAATTAATTAAATATTAATAATTCAAAAAATTTCATTGTTGGATCCACTGTTGAACGGCAAGCGATTTGCTATCCCACGGTGAACACGGGATAGCCAAATTATTAACTCTGGGCCGTTTTCTATTCTAAACACCCGATTAGATGACATCTGTTGATCAGCTGCCAGATTTGATCAAGGCCATTCGATGGATCATATGGATAGGGTATGCCCTGGATCTTCTCTTTTGATTCATCTCCATTAAACACCGTGACAATTGGGACAGATCGTTAGAGCCACTCCTTCATCTCCTTAAGACTTATCCAAACCCCTCCTTCATGTTCATTTGGCAAATAGCTACCGATTAGTGGAGTTATTGAAGCTCAGTGCTGTTCTAAGTGCATAAATTGGCTTGTCGAACTTGACGAATGACGAACCCAAGGTACTCCTTTTTCATATCCATCTTACGTTGTAGTTTTATCCATTGCCTTTTATTATTCTATTATTAGATGTGACCCAGTGATTGCCGTGTGACGGTCGCCCCTTCTAATCATAAGGCTTAAGAAGTGGTCATCACTAAGCACATCTCATACTTAACATTAGGTTAGAATTTAAGACTCCAATCCAATCTTAAGGAAAAGAGGTGCTTTTCTAAATAAAGTAAAGATTAACAATCACTTAATGAGTATCAGAGTGCGAAAGAAAAGAATCAACTGAAGTAAACATCCATACTTTAATACAAAGACATCCAGCTCAGAATATATACAATGCAGGAAAATAAAGTACAAATAGATTTGAATTATTACAAACGTTTAAAGTTTAAAGAAGACTAAAATGAAAAGAGTCACTCGTCCTCACAAAGTAAAAGTAAAGCAACTAGTGAGACTAAGGTCCCTTAGTAGTCTGGACCTCCTCCTGGATCTGCTCCTCAGCAGGTGCAATCTCCTCAAAAAGCTCAGAATCTACTATTATCGGTTTCATAATGGTAGGGCCCCAGCCAACAAAATAAAAATATTGTTAGACAAAATGTCTAATAAGATTTTTATTTTGTTGGCTGGGGCCCTACCATTATGAAACCGATAATGGTAGAATGTCTAACAAGATTTTTATTTTGTTGGCTGGGGCCCTACCATTATGAAACCAATAATGGTAGATTCTGAACTTTTTGAGGAGATTGAACCTGCTGAGGAGCAGATCCAGGAGGAGGTCCAGACTACTGAGGGACCTTAGTCTCACTAGTTGCTTTACTTTTACTTTGTGAGGATGAGTGACTCTTTTTATTTCAGTCTTCTTTAAACTTTAAATGTTTGTAATAATTCAGATCTATTTGTACTTTATTTTCCTGCATTGTATATATTCTGAGCTGAATGTCTTTGTATTAAAGTATGGATGTTTACTTCAGTTGATTCTTTTCTTCCACACTCTGATACTCATTAAGTGATTGTTAATCTTTACCTTATTTAGAAAAGCACCTCTTTTTCTTAAGATTGGATTGGAGTCTTAAATTCCAACCTAATGTTAAGTATGAGATGTGCTTAGTGACGACCACTTCTTAAGACTTATGATTAGAAGGGGCGGCCGTCATAGTTGGTATCAGAGAACTCCATAAGGTGTCAGATTGAAATCTGTATTCCTATCTACCTAATGGATAGTTCTTCTACCTTACAATCACTAAATGAATACTAGAATAACATCCATATTTCCATCATCCAATATTCAGAATAGCAGAAATAAAACACTTAGAGTAAGAACACAAAGATACTTAAACTCAGTAGGAACTCTAAGAACAAATTAACATAAAAATATTTTCGAATATTATATGATTGAAATAACTAAATAAATACCCATTCATTCTTCTAAATAGAATATTATTATCTAAATACAGGCATAATAATGAATCCCGGTCAATCTTCATCAGCTCTTGCTGCGACAAGCAGTCAATCATCAGAGAACAGTGCATTATTAGAAACTGTCAAAACATTTGTGGAAACTAATGCCAGGCAGGCAGAGAAAATAGAAAGGCTATTGGCTATATAGAGCAATCCCTATCCTACATCAGTTAACCCAACATCTAATCTCCCTTCTCAATAATATCAACAAAGTATTGATGGACTGTTACATAGTTTCATTAAATTAAGAACCCCAGTATTCAATGGGACTATGTCTGTAATGGATACAGTTAATTGGATAAAAATAGTTGAAAAGAACCTTACAAGTTTAAACTGTCTAGAGTCAGAATCTGTTCATTTAACTACACATATGTTTCAAGAAGAAGCAAAATTTTGGTGGGATCATATCCGCCAGTTAGTATTCGCCGGGTATCGGATTGATACAATCCCTTGGAGTAAGTTTGTAGAAGCATTTATGGCTGAGTATGTGCCTCCCTCCGTACAAAATGGGGGATATGTTCCTAAATCTCAAGCAAGGCAATCGGACTTTATCAGAATACGAGACAGAATTCAGAAAATTATCCAGATTTGCACCAATCATGGTACAAACAGAAGGATCTCGATGTCACCGATTCCTCAGCGGTCTTAAAGAATCGATAAGAGATCAAATTATTCCATTAAGACTATCCAACTTTATGGAACTTATAGAAATAGCTCGTGTGATTGATCGAAACCTAACCCAAAAAGAAAGTAAGACAACTTTCAATATGTCCTCTCAAAGGAACAATGATCCCAGAAGAATTAGACTTTCTTCTGGAAAAGTATATCAAATGAAAGCTGAGAGTCCACCAACAGATCCTTACAATGGGTGTACAAGACCACATCCATATGGAAGATGCTATCACAATAAACAATGTTGTTATACATGTGGTCGTAAAGGACACTTCTACCAACAATGTAATTATGAGGAAACTATAGATGGAGTTCGTATTGATCATTCCAAATGCAATCAAATGTTAAAACCAACTCCCATTAATCAACGAGATCAACCACTGACCATTATGCCTGCTCCACAAATTGAAAAAACTATTCAGAGGAATGATACAGGAAGATCAAATCAACCCAACACATCTCAAAATCCTCAAAAGCAGGTGGTTATTAAGAAGTTTACAGGACCAGCTAAAGTATATACTCTTACTCCTATGAAAGCTACAAAGGATAATAATGTGATATCAGGTATATATAATTCATATTGTATTTATTTTCAAGCTCTTAATAAGTTCTAAGTAATTATTATTTTATTTAGGCACTATAAGTATTAACGATCATCCGTGCAAACTGCTATTTGATACGGGAGCAAGCCATTCCTTTATATCTGAAAATTTTGTTAAAGGTTTAAATTTGCCTCATTACAAAATGGCAAGATCTTTAGCAGTTGGACTACCATCCGGAACTCAACTCAATACCACCCACTTTTGTAACCTTCAAGTACCCTTAAATGAGCAAGTGTCTTAAGCCAAGTTAATAATTTTACTGATAGTAAACTTTGATATAATCTTGGGTATGAACTAGCTCAGTACTCACAATGCTACTATTAACTGTCAACAAAAGAAGATATCACTTCGATCACTAGACACTACATCAACATTTATAGGGAAGTTCAGTACTTTAAGTTCACTAATTAATGCAATAACAGCAATTAAGCTAGTGAACAAAGGTTGTGCAGCACACCTAGTTACTATGCTTGGAGAAAGTAAAAAGGAGATACCACTCTCTGAGATTAAGGTGGTTAATGAATTTGCTGATGTTTTTCCTGAAGAACTACCTGGGTTACCTCCACCAAGAGAAGTTGAAATGGCAATAAATTTAGTACCAGGTACCCAACCAATTTCAAAAGCTCCTTACAGAATGGCTCCTAAGGAACTTCATGAACTTAGTGAGCAATTAAAAGAACTATTGGATAAAGGATTTATTAAGCCAAGTATGTCACCATGGGGTGCTCCGGTATTATTTGTAAAGAAGAAAGATGGCTCTATGCGAACGTGTATAGACTACAGAGAATTAAATAAAGTCACTATTAAGAATAAATACCCACTTCCCAGAATCGATGACTTATTCGATCAGTTATCTGGAGCAATAGTATTCTCGAAGATTGATTTAAGATCAGGATATCATCAACTTCAAGTGAAAGATTATGACATGGAGAAGACGGCATTTAGAACCCGGTATGGACACTACGAATTTCTTGTAATGTCCTTTGGACTCACAAATGCACCGTCTATTTTTATGGACTTAATGCAGCGAGTCCTAAAACCATTCTTAGACAAATTTGTAATTGTATTCATTAATGATATTCTCATATATTCAAAGACTATGGAAGATCATGAAAATCATTTAAGAACAGTATTAAAAACTTTGAGGGAACATCAATTATACGCTGAATTTTCCAAATGTGAATTCTGGTTAAAGTCAGTAGCATTCTTGGGTCATATTGTAGATGCTCAGGGAATCCGAGTTGATCAACAGAAGATCTGTGCTATTCAAGAATGGAACCAGCCAAAGACAGTAACTGATATAAGAAGTTTCTTAGGTATTGCTGGATACTACAGAAAATTTGTCAAAGGATTCTCTCAGATAGCTGCTCCATTAACATAGTTAACTCAGAAAGCTGTTCCATTTATTTGGGCTCCTGAATGTGAAAAGGCATTCCAAACCTTAAAAGATGCTCTTTCTACTACTCCAGTATTAGTACTACCAAAAAAAGGTATGAACTATCAGGTTTATACAGATGCCTCAGGAACTGGATTAGGTTGTGTGCTAATGCAAGAAGGAAAAGTGATTGCATATGCTTCAAGACAATTGAGGCCTTATGAAAGGAATTATCCAGTACACAATCTAGAACTTACTGCAGTAATTTTTGCATTAAAGATATGACGTCATTATTTATATGGTGTTCAATGTTCCATTTTCACTGATCACCAAAGCCTGAAATACATATATTCACTCAACGTGAATTGAATTGTCATCAAAGAAGATGGCTTGAGTTGTTAAGTGATTATGATGTAGAAATCCAATACCACCCAGGTAAAGCAAATGTGGTAGCAGATGCCCTTAGCCATAGTGCAATTTTATCAGCATTGATCACTACAAGTTCATTAATAGAAGAATTTTAAAAGATGGAAATTGTTCCTATTTGAAGTGATGTTATGAGTTCAATACTAACTAACATAAATGTAGAACCTACATTTCATAGGGATGTTTCCATCTCTCAAACCAAAGATGGAGAATACTTAAAATTTAAGATGCATTTTGAAGGAGGACGCTGTCATGATTTACAATTACACGGGTCAGTGATTTATCAAGATAATCGTATATGGGTTCCTAAATCCATGCAACATGAGGTATTAAATGAAGGACATAATTCTGGTTATCAAATTCATCCCGAAAGCTCAAAAATATATCAAGATCTAAAACAGTCCTTCTGGTGGCCTGGGATGAAAAGAAGTGTGGCAGAGTTCATTGAGAAATGCAATGCATGTAGCTTGGTTAAGTCAGAACACAAAAGACCTGGTGGCTTACTTCAACCACTTGAGATACCTGAGTGGAAGTAGTTAGATATATCAATGGACTTTGTAATGGGACTGCCCCAATCTAAATTTGGGTATGATGCAATTTGGGTGATTGTTGATAGACTGACTAAATCTGCTCATTTTATTCCCATTCATCAGACTGATTCTGTGGAGAAACTTGCCAAACTTTACATCAAAGAAGTAATCAGATTACATGGAATTCCTAGATCAATAGTATCTGATAGAGATAATCGATTTACCTCCAGATTCTGGCAGGCTGTACATCAAGATCTAGGCACAACTCTAGCATTAAGTACAGCTTTTCATCCACAAACAGATGGACAAACAGAATGAGTAAATCAGGTTCTGGAAGATCTACTTAGATTATGTATTCTTTATTTTTCTGGATCTTGGGAAGATCATTTGCCGTTAGTAAAATTTGCCTATAACAATAGCTTCCAAGCTAGCATAAAAATGGCCCCATACGAAGCATTATATGGCAAGAAGTGTAATACACCATTGGCATGGTCAGGGATTGGCAGTGTGCAGCTGTACGGGTCTGAACTCGTAGAAGAAACAAATAAGAAGATTCAGTTGATTCAACAGCGTATTCGTGCAGCTCAAGATCGCCAAAAGAAATATCATGATGGGCATCATCGTTCCTTAGAATTCAAAGTTGGAGATTTTGCATATTTAAAAGTAAGTTCTATGAAAGGAGTCTTCAGGTTTGGTATAATAGGAAAGCTAAGTCCTTGTTATGTTGGCCTATTTGAAATATCAGCAAAAATAGGTTCCTCCGCCTATCAATTAAATCTTCCAGATGACTTTTTAGCAGTTCATAATGTATTCCATGTGTCATCTTTAAGGAAGTGTCTTAGAGATCCCTTACATCTTGTTCAATTCTCAGAAATTCAAATTCAACCAGATCTAACATATGTTGAAGAACCAATTCAGATTTTGGCTCATGATCGCAAGCAACTAAGGAATCGAGCAATCGATATGATAAAAGATCAGTGGAAGAACCGATCATGTAATGAAGCCACTTGGGAAAAAGAAGTGGATATACTACAGAAATACCCAAGCCTTTTTAACTAAGGTAATTACTCAACTCTTACCTATTTCAATTCATTTACTTTATATATGTTTTCGTCTTTCCACTTAAGTGATATCGAGGACGACATCGTTCTTAAGTGGGGGAGTCTGTAACAACCCAAGTTGTTAACTAGGTCAATTAAGACTAATCTAAGTCTTAATAATGGTTCTAATAACTTACTTAAGTCATTTAGAACCTATCTCTAAGATCTGGATCAAATCCTAATTTCTAAAAAATCTCAAAACCCTAGAAATTGACTTTTTATCTGGACCTCAGATTAAAAATCTGACTTCGCCATTGCGTTCACCACCCCCAAATTAGCTAGGGGTGAAGTTTTGGATGTATTTGGAAGTCGTTGGATTTTCATTAAATATTTTAATATTATTTAAATACCTGAAAAATTAAATAATTAAATATTTGTCGGAACAAAAATCTGAGCGCACCGTTACGTTCCTCACCCCTCAATTAGTTAGGGGTGATTTATTGACAAATTTTGGAATACAATTAATCATGCATTTTTAATTAAGAAATCAAGATAATTATTTAAATAATAAAATAAATTAAATTAATATTAACGGCGCCGTTCATCTTTAATTAGCGCCATCCACCAAATTAAGTAAATGCTGATGGCGAATCTCGGCCATCCGATCTTTCCGATCGAAAGATCGGATGGCATTCATTTCATCCCTGCCAAATCGCGCCACGCGCAGAGCGCGTGGCGATCGACGGTTCGCTCAGCGAGCTCTGCTCGCCAGATGTCTCCCGCCGCTAGAATCCCACTGCTCTAAGCCCAACTTAAGTACCCTAAATGGCACCCCAATGCGCGGTTTACCATATCCAGAGCTCAGCAGAGCATCGGAGAACCTTTGGCCGAACCATCGTTCTTGACCGTCGAATAGGTACTCCTTCGATCCTTCTTATCCTTAATTTGATGTCAATCACATGATTTCGAAACTTTATTTCAATAAATGGATTAATGATTGTGCGATATTGATTTGGCTTAGAAGTTGTGAATCGTTCTGAATCCTCAATTTATCTAAAGTCATTACCGTTAAACATTGATTAGCCGTAATAGGGTCATCTAGGGTTAGGGTTTGTGATCAACTTAGATCATTATAGGACTCGATTCGACCACCTATTGGAAGATCTCATCCATATCTATCCAATGCCATGTGGATCGAGCAGCCAAGACGCCGGAAAGACACTGAAAAACCATGCCCTAACCTACGGTTGCGGACGCCCAGCGGAGAAGGAGGAGTTTTTGGGCCAGGTCAGGTGGACCGGGCCCGACCCGCGGTTGAAGTGCATTTTAGATGCGTGGGTCCCGCAAGACACGCGGATGTCTGTGGTTCAGACGCGTGTTCGTGGGCCCCGCAACCATCATTTCTGCCAACCGCAGTCAATGATGCGGTGGGCCCCGCCTTCGTTCCAACGACGAATCACAGCGCGACACGTGGCCTTCTGCTGTCGCTGATCTAATGCCCAGGCCCGCCACTTGCAGAAAATCAGTAATAAAATTATATATAAGTATTAGAAAATATATTAAATAAATCTATTAACTTAATTAATTAATCAAATTCAATTTAACTAAATACATTTAATTAATTTAATCACAGCACTTAAAACATTATTATCTTAATAAATATAAGTCCAAACATAACAAATAAATGTATCATTGGATTCAAAAAATTATAAGGAATATTATGAAACTATCAAATTTTATTTTGGATAAATATTTAATATAGTAAAATTTAGGGGTATTAATTAGAGTAAAATATGTTACAAATTTTCATTTAACTATAACTTTCTACCCAATAATCCAAACATACCCAATATGGGTCTTAAAATACTCACAAAACCCTAAGGAATATTCTAGTAGTATTATCTTTGATTTTTGGATTAGCATTTGACTAATGACATTTAGGACCTAATCCTAATAAGCCTAATTTGACCTAGAACTTTAAATGACTATAAGTTGGTCATCTTAGCTCCAAATTAGGTGATCCAAACACCAATATTTAGATTAGAAAAACCTAATCTACAGAGATCTATAAAAATATTTAGGATTAACAGTTAGATTTTCTAATCACCCCTAATTACCCTAAAACTTAATTAGTGAATATTAGCCAATTTAATAATCAAAATTGGACAAACTAAGTTTCAAAGAACTCTTAGAACCTATTAGAACCTAACTATAGGGTTGGATTAGTGATTGGGTGATTAATTTCACTAATCACTCACTAATCACCCTAAACCCTAATTAAGCCATAACTTAGCCAAATGGAGTCCAAATTGAACCTACCACTAGTCATTAGAATCAGTGGATCAATTGTGACATACAACCACTAAAATTATTTAATTTGGACACCAAATGACAAAGTTAGGGTTTTTGACCCTTAATTAAGAATCCTTAATTACCCTTTAAACCCTAAAATTTGTTTTGGCTATAACTTAGACAATACACATCAGAATTCAACAAATTTAGGTTCTATGGAAACCTTAAAGCATAAAATTTAATAAATTGATAGAAAAATTATGTCATTAGAGTAAAATTACCAAAATGCCCTTATAGGTCAAATTCCTTAATTTTACCCTATAAGGCTTAATACTTAACCAAATTTAGAGAACTTACTGTCTAAACTTATATTAGACAGTAAGTAATCATTCTATGTTATTAAAATTCAGAATTTAGTGCTAATTCATAAAGATGAGATTTAGACCCTTAAGGAGGGGCAAAACGGCCTTTTTGCCCAAAATTAGGATTTAATGAAATTAAGACTTAATTTCATCTCTAAATCATATTAAATAGTAATTAAAGTGATTAAACTATAATTTAAATCATTCTAAGCCTTAAATTAGATATTAGAAGGAAAACCCTAAATTTAGCCTTAAGAGAAAATCTTAAGTAAAGATAAATTCTTCTCCATTCCTTTGAATTTCTTAGATCATCCTTTAGGTCTTATAACCTTAGTTAGGATGTGTGTCTGAGTGATACTCTTAGTATCTAAGAGCTTTAATTCCTAAGATTAGTATTAGATCTTAGATTAGAATTCATCTAAATGGGTAAAATGGGTTACTCATTAAGGTAAAACCTTGATCTTACTAGTTTATTAGATTTTTCATAGTTTATTAAATGATTATTTGATCTTTTAATATTAGAATTAGGATTAGAAATCTATCCTATTGAAATTGATTTAATTCAATATGATTTGCCTTAATCTTTAATCAGTAAGATGGGATTAAACCTTAGTCCTTTAAGATAGCTTTATGATTAAGAATTAAACTTCATTCATTGGAATTTGATTCTTAACACCTTAAATATTGATTTGGCTAATCAAGATTCTGAATGGGTTTATATAAAAATAACAAATTAGGACGATTGATTTACTTATTTAAACTTATATACGACTTTGATTCAAAAATAATTAGGATATGGCCAGTCCTAATTATGTTTTAATTAATAGGTTTGTGATTCTAAGTTACAGACAGTATAGGAATTGTTGATTCTGATTTTTATGTAACTTAGAGTAGTTAGAATGTCTAAATTAGAAAACAGATGATATCACAAAGTTTGTGTAGTGCTAATTATTTCTTTGATTTGAAATGCTATACTTTTCTTGTCATTTGAGCCTTTTTACATCTTTGGACATACTTAAATACTTGATACTTACTTTATATTATACTTTGAATTCCATTCACATTTCATATGCATAACATTAAAAGAAACATTAATAAACAACATATACTTGTGGTTTATGTTTTACTTAGCCTGCCACTTAGTATGACTTTACTTTAGGTCTGCTTTTGCCTAGAGAATTTCCTTTATGGTACTTTACTTTGGCATTAGGATATTTCTCCCATTTGCCCTTTAGATACTTTGTGGATTTACTTTAGGATCTGGGATGTTTCTCCTAGATGCCTCTTTTGGTGGACTTTACTTTTTGGCAGACTAAGTAAGAATATCTCACAAGTACAATAAATTAATAAACATTACTTATATTTACATTTCAGACATTTTACAGTTACCTTACATAGTTTCCTTATATTTCAGACTTACTTTACTTTACTGTTGCAGTACACTTTTCTTTCTTTCATATTTTTCATTTTCTGCAGTTCCTTTACATTTCAGAACTTTTTGTATGTCGCCATTTTACTTACTTGAGAACATGTTAGGATGCTAGACTTTATATTTTCAGTACAGTACTTTTACTTATACTATACCGGCATGTTAGTTTGATCATATTTTTTAGGACTTTTCTTTGTACTTAGTAGAATTACCTTGTACTTTACTTACCTTGTTTTGCAGCCTGAGCTGAGGTATGTTGCTACCTCAATACTTGTTCTTCCTTTCTTTGTGCTTTACCGCTATATTATGCTTAATTTTAGTTGTGATGTCATTAAAATACATTAAAATTTAGATCTATTTGTACTTTATTTTCCTGCATTGTATATATTCAGAGCTGGATGTCCTTGTATTAAAGTATGGATGTTTACTTCAATTGATTCTTTTCTTCCGCACTCTGATACTCATTAAGTGATTATTAATCTTTACCTTATTTAGAAAAGCACCTCTTTTCCTTAAGATTGGATTGGAGTCTTAAATTCCAACCTAATGTTAAGTATGAGATGTGCTTAGTGACGACCACTTCTTAAGCCTTATGATTAGAAGGGGTGGCCGTCACATGCCGTCTTCAATTGGACTGGGTGAGTTCAATTAGAGGACGGTATCCTTGGGCATGTACAGTAATGTACAGTGCTCAAGTTTCAAATGGACCCCTGTCATTCATGCTGTCTCCAATGGCAAATAGGCATTCCTTGGGTTGGCCTTGACCCAAAGAATAGGCTAGAACCTTGAGCTATTATTCATTGGTCTGTGGAGGGAACAGAGGCCCTCCACAGTAAATACTAGGCAAATTTAAAATTATAGCTGGGGTTTGACGTTTTAGCTAATGATAGTTAAGGATTTTATAAGCTTTGGGTAGATCTCGATCTTAGATTCAATTTGTTATAAGGAACGTTTGCAGAGATGGCCTGTGCGTGGTGTATTTTGAAACCCTAGGTCTCCTTCTACGATGAGCATCAGGAAGAGGATCAAGTGCCGGGCAGGTCAACCCCAACCCGTACGACACCGTCCTTGGGCTCGTACATGTGGCCCGACTAGGCGGCCTGTGTTTTCAGCCAATTAACAGAAGAATATTCTTTTGGAATATTTTGATTTTTATTAAAACTAAACTTTAGTTTAAATTTAATGTAGATTAAATTTACTTAAATAACTTTTTAAATATGATTCCAAACATAGAAATTATATATCAAAATATTCACAAATATATGCAAAACACTTCTATAATCATAAAAGTTATATTTTGATGATTAATTTTACTAATGACATTCTTAATCACCATTGGGGTGGTTAGCACGTATTTGAACCTAGAGAGCTCCAATTTTTGCATACTACCATTCATTTGAATCCTTGTGTTATGAGGATTAATAATTTACTATGCTTATGTAGATTGAACTTATCAATCAAGATATCAAATTTTGGACATGGAAATATTATTATTACATTTAATTTTTGAACCTTGACCTAATTTAGTATCATACAAGCTCCTTAGACGATTTAAGTAGTAGCTTAGCCTTTAGAATGCCAATAGTAGGTGTTAGACTTAGAATAGAATAAGAATTGTCTAAGCTTATAACATATTAGAGGAAGCTATAGATTTGACTATTATAAACTCTCCACCTTTAAGTGTTTAGTAGAAGTGTTAAATTTGTATGGTAGAGATTAAGGGAATTAGATGATCAGCCATTGAATCTTTGTAATAGTTTAGAATTGCTTGAGTAAAATAATTTCTGACTACCTTTGTAAATCTTGGGTCGAGGAGATAGTAAAGGCTTAAAAGAACTTAGTTAAGGATTCTTCTTTCCTTAAGGTTTAGAGATGATGATTTATGGTATTGGGAAATTTTAAAATTGGGGATTCGGATGGAGTAGTGTTAGAGAGCTTGGGTCTTGTTTAGGGAGAAAAACTATAACTTGATTAGTATATGAGATTTAAGAGAGTTTAGACTAGTGATTAAACCTTCTCAAGACTTTTAGTGAGCTTAGTAGCTATTAAGATAAGAATTGATGGTTAGTGATAATATAAGCACACTTAGGGGAATTTAGATGAGATAAGAATCTAGAATAATGTGTTTAAGTTAAGTGTTAGAATTATTCACTTTTAATATAGTAGAGTAATTTTGGATCAAGTTATATACATTTTTTACAAGTATATATATATATATATCATCTCAATTGACTAAAGATATATATTTAATGTCTTAAGTTAATTAGGAGTTCAATTGACTTTAATTATTAAGGTAGATAATCAAAAATAGATAACAAATGGATATCACATGAGTTATAATTAAATTTGGCAATTCCTTGAACTAGAATAATGCTTTGAAAACCTTACTCCTTTGATCATAAAACCAAACTTATATGAGAAGGGGTTTTATTCAAGGTGGATTTGTATGTGTAGACACTAGTAAGCCAGGGTTGGCTATGGAGTGATTAGGTCCCATAGCCACGTGCAATAGAGAGATTAAGTAATAAGTAATCAAATAATTGGCGGTGGAACAATGCGTTACTTGGGAAAGGCTGCTAAACCTTCCCAAATAATACGCAAACTCTACCCAAGGTAGAACTAAGGACTAGTTCTTAAGATAAGTGTCATATTTCTATCTTAAGTATTAGTTGAAGTATCTATACACATTGGATTTAGAAAGGATGATGAATAATTATACAATGTATATGAATATCTTCTATAATTTTATGTGGATCACATCATAATACTAAGTATAAATAGTAATAGTAATAAAGTGCAGAAATCTTAGTTGTAACAACCATAGGTTTTTAATCATTATTTAACAAGTAAAATTAACCTCAAACCTCTTCTAATTATCTTAATTAATCATTAAAGCAAGCCTTGAAGTGTTAGTCTAGTTTGGAGATCAATTAAGCAAAACCCTAATTTTGAATAATAAGTTAAATAAGAAAAATGAGAAAATTATTTTTACCTCAAATCAACAATTGGACTTTGCCATTGAGTTCCTCACCCCCAAATTAGTTAAGAGTAAAAATTTGGTGAGTTTTGAAGATTGTTGAAATTTTTTGATTATTTTATTGCATTTTGATACCCTGGAAAAAATGAAATAATTAAAAAGACTTCCGATTAAAATTTTGACTGCATTTTTGAGTTCATCATCCCCTATTTAGTTAAAGAGCAAATTTTTGAAAATTTTCCAGAAGCATATAATTGTTTAATTCTAATTTAGTAAAATGAGTAATAATTATTTAATTAATGAATTATTAATTTCAGTTTAAATAGTTTATTATCTCTTAAACTGTTGTACCTTTTTTCTAATTCCATTTGCTCCTAACCTAACGCCCTTCGGTTGACCGATGATGTTTGATCGAATGAATTGGCCGATTCGAAGGATTCCCTTCTCCTTTGAGATCGCAGGAGCGATGCGTGGCTCGCATCGCAAGTGTAACAACCCTAATATTATTACCTATCAATTAGTAATCTAATTGACTCTAATCTTTTTATATTAGTCTTATAATAGTATTAGGAGCTTTCCTTTCAATTTTCGTGTGATTTGGAGATTATTTGTCGATTTCCAGCATTTCCTAGTTTTCTGATAACTCTGAGAATGCCTAAATTATTTAGATCTCGGAATAAAAAATAGAGTCCCCATTGGACTCAATAGCTCCAAATTAGCTAGCAGTGTTATTCCAAAAATTTTTGGAAGTTGTTGAATTTCTCGGATATTTTATTGTATTTCGATCTCTCAGAAAATTTTGTCGAAATCAGGATTCCAATTCAAGTAAAATAAAAATATCCTCTTATAATGCCTACTGAGCAGATCCTACTGCGAAAATTTGAGGGCTTTTGGTATCCCGGATTGTCCTAAATAAATTCGTGAAGTTTAAACTTCAAAGGCTAATAATATGAAAAATATAAATCATAATTTGGAAATTTTTGTTTATTTAAGTTAAGCCTCATATGAGAATGCTATGTCTTAAGTTTTGCTACTTTTCAAGCTTCCGATTTATCATATTTAATTTTCAAAGTTTTTTACCTAAAAATTAATATAAAATAATTTACTTATCAAAATTAAAAAAAATTTAGACGCTTGTGTTTGTATAGTCGAGACGATCGTTTTGATATGAAGATTGTAAATTTTGGAGCTCATTTAGTAATTCAATTGAACCTTAGAATTTTCAGTGATTCTTGGACACTCGATCTTGATCGAGTGGCTCTCATCATTTTCGTTTGAGCTTATTTATAACTCTCTCATTCTAACCTAAATCTCTTAAAACCTAAAACTCTTGGTAGCCAACATCCCTCTCCCCTTGATTTGGCCGATTCTCCTTCGACCGGCGATGGAGTTCCTCGTTCTCCCCCATGGAAGAAGGCTGGCTTGTCCCTAGAGATCCTGACCCATCCTTTCTCAATGGAGGAGGTCATCGAGTCTTCTAAGAGTCGCAACCGAGTGGCCGATCGGTCCTCCCTGTAGGCGCTGACTTCTCCATCATTGGCCAAGAACCTCTGATGGCTCCTTCCTCTCTATTGATGGCCAATAGCAGCCCTCCTCCTCCATGGTTGAGCAGCAATCCTCATTCTTCATGGTCGAATCTTCTCTCATCTCTCATGGACGGTAATGTCCTTCCTCTCCGATGTTATTAGGTACTCTATCTGATTTATCTTTCCCATCACAATATCCCTTTCTTTTAAGTGAAGGTAAATCTGAATTTCAGCATATTCTTAAATATATATTTTTTGCCAATTATTTATTGTATGTGAAATCGAATGTGCTTTGAAATTTAGATTTTTAGCTATTGAGTTGTTTAAGGTT
Organism: Gastrodia elata; assembly: GCA_016760335.1. NCBI lineage: Eukaryota > Viridiplantae > Streptophyta > Magnoliopsida > Asparagales > Orchidaceae > Gastrodia > Gastrodia elata. The sequence continues at coordinate 90,219,258 of CM028670.1, read as the reverse complement.
CAACCATTTATGCATTTATTATCACGTTTACTCATATTCGATCTAATTCAATCTTCTTTTAAGGGGTGTTTGGTAGTAGGATTGCAGGATTCACTTACAACATTCCTGTAAGCCCCTATAATTATGTCAAACGCATCTGAAATCTAATGAAAATCCTTTCATTTTGGTTACCAAACACCCTCTTAGTCCTCATGTTGAAAGATTTGATAATCATAGGCCCTCAGTTCGGTTATTAAAGTTCAGTGTAGAATTTTCATAAAAGTAATATCTAATAAATAAAAGCAAGATGATTGTATGCACGCACCCTCTAGAGTTGAGAGTCAAATAGCTCTAGGGGCATCCTCATCCATCATAGCCATGGAGAAGGAAAGATAAGAGTAAACATAAAAAGTTTCCCAAACGCATTCAACTTCACTTCCTAGTACAAGAGGGCGTACTAGCATCATAATTGTCACAGAATATCATCCTACTATTTTCAGGAAATAAATTCTATGCATATATACTATAAATGTTCAAAATGCATAATCTATTCATTAAATTTGTAAGTCCTAAATTATAACAGCTATAATAGAGGAAGGAGGAAGTTTTCAAAATAGCTTCCATCTGAAGAAAAGATAATGCTGCGATTCCCTTTCAGTACCATAATAAGCATTAGCCAAATTACAATGAATTCCTCTTGCCTCTAACTAATCAATAAATTTAATATCATTTAAAATCGTAAACGATTTCACCGAATGTAATTATTAGATGATTCATTCAATTTAATAATCAAAATAAATAAAGAAATTAAATTGATATGAATTTTTTTTCTTTTGAAATTGCAAATTTATAATAATAGTTTTTCTTTAATTTCTATGATTGAATAATTTAAATTATTATTTTAGGATGATTAATTAATTAAGATTAAATCCTAAATCCAATTTGTGGTATAATTTGTTCAGTCCGTATTCAAATTGGACACTTCAATAGTTCATTTCACTCATAAGAATGTGAGGGACATTATTATGACGTCAAATATAAGTTTTAAATCTTAATTTTATTAATAACTTTTTAACCATAATTAGAAGTTCTGAAAACCATAAAATCCCAACGTTATCCTATTTTAATATACTTACTGTCATCCTTCTCCTTATGCAATAAGGATTTCATAATTGTGAATTTTATTTCATTTGGACAACAATTGGTGATTTTAGGTTTTGGCTCTTTAATTAGTATTACTTAAATAATTTCATAGTTTCTTAATTTCATGCTATAAGTGTTTAAAGCCCTAGGATAGCAAACTGCTTCACCATTTTCCTCTCATATCAATTTTCCATGACATAATTATTTTGAGCTTAGTTCTCATAAATTAATTGTATGAATCTTTAGCAAATTTGATGGATTCATCTTTCAACCTTAGGATATAGCTTATAGGCTTGATTATACCTTAAATTGTAGGTGATCCTTTAGGACTAGATGTTATACACAGTAAGTTTGTTTAGCCTTAATGCTTGTCTAGTGTAGGTTATGATCTTCTTAGTCATAATCCTAAGTAATTAGGTTTGAGCTTAGTTCTCATCTTTCTAGATGTTAATCAATTGTAATTCGCTTGATTTACATTTCAACCTCAAGGTAGAAACCCTAGGATTGATTTACAATATGAATTATAATTGATCATTGGGTCTATTAATTATACCCATTAAGAGTAGTTAGTCTTAATGCCTTTGAAATTATAGATTATTAAATTAACTAAGACTAGCCTTTAATGACTAGATTAGAGCCTAGTTTATTCATCTTAAATCTTAAAGACTTTTCTTGAATCCTTTAAGAGTTAGTATTAAAAATCCTAATTCACTTAGGATGGTTTAGGAATCATGCTGATTTTCCTTTAACACTAGCTATTAGAATACTTAGAACTTGTAGTTCTTAAATCCCCTTATTTATTTACTTTAAACCTTTCACTTTATTATAACCTAACTAGATTAGTACTGTGATGACCTACTTAAGTAGTAATAAGTGAAATTCTTATACATCAAGATGCCTTTTCAGATAATGGTGGAGTTCCTGATAAGAATTCTAAAGTTAAGCGTGCTCAGGTTGGAGCACTCCCAGGATGGGTGACCTGCTGGGAAATTATCTTCTGAGGGCAAAACTGTGAGTCCTTTAAGGACAAAGCAGACAATACCTTGATGCTTAAAAGTTTGGTCTGTTACAAATGGTATCAGAGCATGCCATAGGGTATTAGATAGGAGCTAAGTGCCATATAGGGCAAAGTACCACTTCATGTGAGCAGCCTCTTGAACCAATGATGGTTAAGGTGCTACATGGTTGTGGGTACCTCTTGTGCCTGTAGGGGTCACCTCTAGTCCTATCTTCCTAATGGATGGTTCTTAGATCTGTGTGTGAATACTGACGAGGACGTTAGTTACTTAAGTTGGGGAGATTGTGATGACTCACTTAAGTAGTAATAAGTGAAACTCTTATACATCGAGACGCCTTTTCAGATAACGGTGGAGTTCCTGATAAGAACTCCAAAGTTAAGCGTGCTCAGGTGGGAGCACTCCCAGGATGGGTGACATGCTGGGAAATTATCTTCCGAGGGAAAAACTGTGAGTCCTTTAAGGACAAAGTGGACGATACCTTAATGCTTAAGAGTTTGGGCTGTACAAGTACTTGATTGGATAGATACTTTAAACTACAACCTAGCTAATGAGCTATAGTGAATTAAACCTTAACTTTTAATTCCTTATATTGATAATTTCATAACCTCATTCCTTTTCTACTAGTCAACTAAGCTATGATTAATTAAATTATTTAAATCTTATAGCTTATGACTAGATTAAAACTAGCTTCTTTTTGCATTAATTATACTTATAAATTATTTTGTCATATCATAATAAATGAAATGAAACTACTATTTTCAAAACCCTAATTACTACTATTAATTACAATTAACTTAAAGATCAATATCTCAAAGTTGATTTGGAGCTCAATTAGCTCCAATTATTAAATAGATCATTAAAATTAGATAATTTTGGATATCTCTTAGTTGCAATTATTGAATTTTTTTTTGATTGCTTGCTTAGCTTTGAGCATTTTTCATTTGAATCATTCATATAAGACTTTGTGCATAAATAAGACTTTCTTCACATTCAAAATAATAGGGGTTGATAATTGAAGTAGTCAAGGGTATGTTAAATTAAAGAAATAAGGATCCACATATTCTCAGAGGGTGAATATTTGAGTATAAGTTACATTTGAAACCTCATTTTCTAATACAGGTTAGGCAGACGTGCTGAACTCATCTCTTCATTCTGTAAGTCCCTGCACAATGAGACCCTTCTAAAAATAACTTCAATTAAATAATAAGTGAGATCCTCTACAATCTTATTGATTGTGAAAACTTATCATAGCTTTTTAACTGTATTCCCTACATAGTCCTAGACTATGTTTGCCTTAGAATACATTTTATATTGCTTAATTTCAATTAATACTTTACTGTCTCTTTTACTTACTCAGCATAAGTTCATTGAACATATACATGCTTTATTTCATTATGCACTTTAGTTTTTTTCTAACATATTTAGGATCCTTATACCCTTGTTTCAATTACAGGCTAGGATGTATATTTATGTGAGTATTCTAACTCACTTTGTCTTTTCCTTACTTATTTTTTTCCACACTTGTATGCTTAATTTCTTGCACCCTTGCTTATGCAAATTTTGTAACTAGTAGTGATGTCCAATTGAATTAATATAATGTTTAGCTTTTGTGCTTAGATTGTTTAGTCTAACTAGATGTAACAATCTCGGGTTGTTACCATAGTTAATTAGGGCTAATTCTAAGTCTTAAATATAATTATAGGTGCTAATTAGGTCTATTGGAGTCAACCTCTAAGACCTAGTCCAAATCAGTAGTCAAATGGATCGAATCATGATTTTTAGAAATTCGGAAACCCTAAAATTTGACCTATCTAAATTGACCTCGGATCGAAAAACGGACACCGCCATTGTGTTCATTGACCCCAAATTAGCTTGGGGTGAAGTTTTCGTGTCAATCGAAAGTCGTCGAAATTTCGACGAATATTTTAATAATAAAAATACCCCGGAAATCGAGGCATCAAAATACTCGTCGGATCGAAAATCTGACCTCGCCATTGCGTTCCTTGACCCCAAATTAGCTTGAAAAAACATGTTCAAAAATTTTTTTTGGAAATTAAAAAAAATATTATTTTAATACTTAACGGCGTGCCGTTAAGTATTTAAAGTTACCGTCAGCTGTAACTGACGACGCCGTCTATCCAGATGGCGCCATCTCGGCTGTTGGATCGCGTCCGGATCCAACGGCTCGGAGTCGTCGTCTTCGATGACTCCACCCGCTCGCCACGCGGCGCGCTCCACCGCCCCGTCTGGCCAACCGGCGGCCTCCCCAGCCTCGTCGAGGTCGCCGGCACCTCTTATAAAGCCTCCGGCAGCCTCTGGGCTCCGGGTTTTGCGAACCCGAGCCCAGATCGAGCCCCGAAGCCCCGACCCGAGCCGACCGTCCGCGAGCCGTCAATCTTCTAGGTACTGGATCTCCCTCGTTCTTCCTTCAATTATTGCAATTTTTCTTTCGAAATGCTATTCCACGAGTCCGATTGACGATCCAACGGATCTGATCTAGGCTAGCCCAACCGGATCGACGATAAATAGGTTTAGGTCAACAGTAGAAACCGTTATCCGTAACCCTAGAAATCTATGGTTCCGTTTTGCCGCTGATCTCGGTCACCTTCGGCGAATGTCCGCCCACCGGCGTATAGCGTCAAGGGCTACCGTCGGCCGTGCGGGCCGAGGTGGTCCGGCGCCGGGAAGGACTAATTAATGTTGATTAATAATTAAACCTAATTAATAACAGATTAATTAAGGATTAATAATTTCAGAAATTTTATATAAAACTTTAGGAATAAAAAGTAAAGTCATTTAATTTGAATAAATGAATAATAAATTAATTCAAATTGTATTTTTGAATAGTAAATCTTAAAAGTTTAATAACTTTTTGTAGGATAATCCAAACATAGCCAATATAGGTCTCATTTTGATCAGAAAAATGTAAGGAATCAAATGACGCAAGTCAAAAATTAATTTTGGGGTACGTATAACGAGGTAGCATTTTAGGACCTCTTTAGAGCCTCATAACTTTTTATCCAGTTATCAGAACATAGTCAATATAGGTCTTAAAATGCTCAGGAGAGCGGCCCCATCACCGTAGTAGTAGTATTAAGTTCTCATTTGAACATCAGGACAAAAAGTTAACCCTAGAATTCTTAGTGAAAATTGATCAAAATGCTCATAAACTTCAAATAGCCATAACTTAATCAAATCAACACCAAATTGGAAAATTCAAGATGCTAACTAGCTTATAATTTCAATGTCATCGATAAACTAAAATAATATTTAGGATTTGAACCCTAGAAATTTAGGTAAATGACCAAATTACCCCTGGCCTCATTTTGGTCATAACTTGACCATTTGGAGTCCAAATTAGGCATACTTACTATATATCTTCAAGTTAGATAGTAATGAATCAATTGGAATTAAGGAAATTCATTTTTGACCCATAAGAGAAAAGTTGACTTTATGACCCTTAAAGTAGGGGCAAAATGGTTATTTTGCCCTAAGATTGGACTAAGTACCCCTAACCATTAGTTAATATTCCAAACCACTAAAACTAATGTTATAATCATCTTAGTGACACTTAAGTGAGTGAAATCAACCCTTAGATCATATTTCAGGATTCTTCTAAGTCTTAAGCACTACACTTTAAGGACCTTTCTTGAGACTAGGACTAGATTATAGGTTAGAGTTCATTCATTGGGTAAATGAGTTACTCAATGGGTGAAACCTTAGTTTTAGTGGTTTCTAGAGTTTTCTTTTATTTTATAACCTATTCTAATTATTTTGTCTTTTAACCTTAGATTTAAGGTAGGAGATTCATCCTATTAAGCTTGATTACTTAATAGGATTTGCCTCAACTAGTAGATCACTTATAGAATAAAACCTATAACTTAGGTCTTATCCTCTTTGGATTATGTGATAAAACATAAATCTCGTAGTGTTTAATCTATAATCTATAGGGTTAGAAGATCTTGATCAGATCTTAGTTAGAACGTCTAAATTCACAAAATTAAGACGTATGATTTATGGATTTAACTCGTAGTCGTCTATCCGATTGAACTAGATTAGAACCTGATCAGTTCTAATCCTTTTTAACTTATAAGGATGAATTTCTGAGTTACACTCGATAGTAGGAAAATGGTGATCCTGAACTTGTGTAACTTAGAATAGTTAGAATGGTTAAGTAGAAAACAAATGATATCACCATGTTTAGTAGAGTCCCTTGCTTCTATTTGATATTTTGTTGCTTACACGTTTCTTGTACTTTTGTGCCATATTTTCTTGAGCATATCATATAAGACTTTTGATGCATAAATAAAATGTTAGGAAGATATGAAGACTCCTTAGATTCCTTGTGAAAATAATAAAGTAATTAACAAGAAGATAATAATTTGATGTGTTTGAACTGCCTCTCAGTATTTCCTTCTGACTGCCTAGTTGACTTATGTCGCTAGGAGAAGGCCTCTATTTTATTGTGTACTGTTTGCCTAGTCTCCTTGTTGATAATAGGGGTACACCGTTGGTGCCCTAGCCGTACTGGTGATAGGATCCTTCAATTATGCTGTTGATGTCTTAGCCATACTGGTGCTAGGATCTGCCCTAGCCGTACTGGTGCTAAGAACATTCAGCCTTTCTAGTGGGCTAGATTAGCTTGTTTCTGTATGGCAGATTATATACATATATTTATATGCAGTTGATGTTTGGTTACCTTTCAGTATTCTTATTCAGTCAGCTATTTCCTTGTACTGTTTTTATATATATATATATATTTAGGTTGTTAGAATCTTGCTGCTATTTATATATACCACTGCTGAGTTCTTTTATTTAATTGGCATATTTCTTTGATCACCAGCATGTTTAGGTTGTAGTATCTTTCTTACTACACTTATTTGTTTATGTATATTTATATGCCTTACCTTGTTTAGCTCGCATGTGAGGCATATCTTAGCCTCTCCTTTGCTTAAGTTATAAATGATGGTTTATAGCTTTCCCTTTTTTTTTGTACTACTTGCTGCTCCTTTATACACATTGTTGCTTAGAAGTCGTAGAATGGTGATATTATATAACACATAAAACTTATCAGCTTAAAATATACTTAGACAATTGTCTAACCAGATTTTTCTTTTTTTGGCTGGGGCCCTACATTGTGAAACCGATAATGGCAGACCCTCTTCAGTTAGATGAGCAGGAGTTAGGAGTGGAGCCATACCCAGAGGAGGAGCCCGGGAAAGAAGCCGCTATTTAGCCTTTATTTCTAAGTGAGGATGAGAGTCTTTTTACTTTTATTATTTGAAACTTTAAAATGATGTAATAATACAGGTACTGGTGACTGCGTATTTAGATTTTATACTTATGTTCTGAAATACTTTTCCTTATATTTATGTTGGATGATATATATTGAAAATCGCTTCCACACTCTGTATATTTACTTAGATAGTGACTGCATGTTGATTCTATGCTTACTCCTTCCCTTATTAGGTGGATTATGGATTTCATCCTAATCCAATTATAAGTGAAGGGTTAGCTAGAGTGACACGCCACCCCTTAACTTAATTCCTGTGGATTAAGGGGGGGGGCGTCACACTAGATTTTCTCTTTTTCTTTGCTTTGCCCTATCACATTTAAATGCCAAAATGTGATAGATTAGGTGCACTTGGAGGCTAGTGGAGCTGGACCAAGCGCTTAAAGAAATTTAATTGGTTCTGCTTAATTTATTCAATTCTTGTTTTATATTAAAAGTGAGAGAGAGTTTCATTTAATTACTTTCTAATGTTTATTCAGGGCCTGCAATAATTAAAGTCTTTTACTTTATATTTACTATGCTTATGTTGTAAGTTAAATTCCTCACTTAAATGCTTGGTTAGAGATGAATGGATATATATAGATGAATGTATATTTAAATAAAAATTTAGTTGCATACTTAACTGGAAATTTAGTTATCATTTTCTCATTTTCTTATAATTGTAAATGATGTAGGATGTGAATACCTTAGGATAGAAAATTGTTTCATATGTTTTTCTCACTTCACTTTATATTAGAACTGGAAATAAGCAATCCTATGTAACAGATTGACTTTATATTGGAATTGAAAATAAGCAATCCCATGTAATGATTGACTTTATATTAGAACTGGAAATGAGCAATCCCATATAACAAATTGACTTTATATTAGAATTGGAAAGTTTCTGTATTTTAAATTAATCTTCCATTGGAATGGAAGACTTGTATGTCTATACTGCAGGTATTTCTTTTAGCAATTTACAGTAGAAACTCTGCCAAAAATTTTAAGAAATTAATGACTTAGAATAATTTGGAAAAAAATATAGATTCTTGTTTCACATGTTAAATATTTTGAATTTTTTATATCTAGAATTGTAAGCACTCACATCAATTATTTTAAAATTGCATTCCCATATGTTATTACATACATTGCATCTTCATATGTATTTCATATAACATATTTTATAAAATTTCCTTCCATCTTAACTTAAGACCCTCATCTAAATCTTTGGCCAAACTCAGTATCTAATGATTTAGATTAGTTTCCTTCTAATCTAGTATTAGATATTATGGTGGCGTATCAATGTTGAGATTTGTTATCACTCAATATTGGAGTCGTCACAGCAAGCGTGCGCCAATGGGAAGCTTCAAGAGGATCAGATCTTTGTTGATCTTACCCATTCAAGTCCATGCCTTTTCGCTTCTTAAAAGTAAGGGTTCTGAGTCCCTTGATATATTTTCAAGCATTAAAATCAATATCATTGCAAGCTTGTACAGGAACCCTAGCTGCGACCTCACGACGCGTAAGTAAGTACTCCACTCGATTCTCCTCTCAGTATCGTTTTGTAACAACCCTAGGTTGTTATCTTGCAAAAATATACATAACTTAATCAAATCTTAAATACCATTGCTTATGGAACATTAAATTGAGCCTATCTAAAAAATCTGAAGTCCATAGAATTTCTCTAAGTCTAAAATAATATTTTGATCAGTAAATACCCTAGTTTATGCCTAAAATATTTGATCTTAAAATTAAAATCTGATTGCATTTTTGTATTCCTCACCCTCAAATTAGCTAAGGGTGAAAATTTGGTGCAATTTGGAGATCATTTAGGCCATAATTTAATTTAAAATAAAATGGTCTAATTGTATAAAAGGGGTCCTAATATTTCTAAATTGCAAAATTACCCATAAAACTAAATTAACAGCCAGGATCCGCTGTGCGGACCGCGGGCAATCCGCTGCGTAGCCCAGGTCACGCGACAGCGGGGTCCCGTGAATCTGGCCATCCCGTGCAAATAATCGACGACTAGGATTAAATTCCGCAGAACCACGGATCAAGCGTAAGATCTCTTCGACCGATCCAACGGCCCGGATCACTCCCGCGATCGGCCGTTAGGATCCGAGACATCCGAGCCATTCCGCCATCTGATCGATAGATCAGACAGCATCCGGAACACCCGGCACTGTGGATCGTCATCCTCACTCCCTCGCGCACCCGACAGGAGGATTCTCCCGTACTGTCAGTTGCCGACCTTGTCCCCCACTCCCGCGTCCACCTCAGCATGCCGTTAGGATCGCTCCCGTATTGGATTGGAGCCCCGATCGGGCCCTTTCTTGCCCGAGCCAGCCCTCCAAGAGCTTCCTAAACCTCCCCTGAGCCTATAAATAGCCTCCGTTTCCCTTCTTAGAAGTTTTGGCCGATCAATTTAAGCTCAATTGGAGTCCCTCCTCCGCTCACCATTGATGGACTACCAAGCTTCTTCCAGGCGCTCTCTGAGTTAGCGTACCGCTGATAGAGGATTACTCCTGGAGTTCAGGACCCCTAAGAGCTTCTAGAGTCTCTGTGGCAGCGAACCACACTCTGTCTTCCAGTCCCAGCTCTGTCCTGCAAAGCCAAGTACCCCAGTTGCAAGTTCTGAGCCAATGAGGCTCGAACCTTAGTCCATTTGATGCGCTTTTGTATGTATTGTCGTTACGGACCCAACGGTATCATAATTAGGATCTAGGTTAGCCCCGATCGATCGGGTTAAGTTCCTTCCAGATCGCCTTGGTCGAGTAAGGACCCGGCGATCCAGACCATCCCAGACCCTCAAACCAGAGGGCTTCAATCCGCCTCACCTCCCTGATGGTGTAGGGATCGAGCCCGGGGTCTGGCATGGCCTCTGTGGGGAGAATTATCTCCCCACAGTAGCTCCAATGGAGGAGCCCTCAGGTGAGTAAGGTCCGGCCGGTCCAGACCGTCTCACAGGGGGCTTCGGGTCCCATTCGATGCGTCTGACCACGGTGATTGAGTAGAAATCAAGTTCTGGCTATGCCGTGGTCTGGTTGAACCGGATTTTGGCGATTAGGGTTTTCCTAATTGGTCCACTTCGACGGGACGAAGGCGCGGGGACGAAAGCTCTATGCGGGCCGGGTCGACCCACAATCCGCGTCGTGCGACAGTGCCGGGTATCCCGGGCCCCGGTCGACCCGCGCGGTCAGGAAATTAGGTCGAGCCATTTTAATTAAATCAGAATTTTTGGAATTATTTTCCTTTAGGAAAATAATTCCAATCATTGGAAATTGATTAAATAAAAATGTAGAATGTATTATTTGAATAACTTTTAATCCACTGGTCCAAACCCTAGGGTATTATATATGAAAATGATCAGAAAATCATCAGGGATCTAAATATAAAATAAAATTACACATCCAATGGTTAAATTTACTATTAGTGCTTAAATACAGTGGATCTTAATTAGGGTGATTTAGAAATTATACTTATCCAAATTCATGTTTAGTGTGCCATTAGCTTACTTATGATGAGTAGAATGCATGTGCTAAAGGACTTATTTTTCTGAATTATGTATTTTAAATTATGCCATAATCTTATTAAATCATAATTAGGGAAAATTAGGGTTTATACTTACTGGATCTTAGTAAACTTAGGCTCTGATCAATTGTGTTATTAAATGAAACTTGTGTGCCAAATTTCATGCAATTCTGATGGTTAGATTTATAATTATGTGATAATCCATTTGTATGGATTTAGAGTTTGATTAACACTAGTTACCTTCTATTTTTCTGAAATTTTCCTTTTAATATGATATATAACAGCAAGCTTGATGTATTAAAATCTTGTAAGTTCAATTATTGAGTATAAATGGAACAATCTAAACTTGAAAACCTTAATCACCTTAATTAATTTAAGAAATCTTAAGACTTGGATCAAGCTTTTAAGACTTGATCTAGGTCTGAGATTGCTACAAATAATATATGCTTAATCCACTGATTTAACTTTGATCCTTTAGTACACACTTGATTTCACTTAAGGCATGAGAAGGGATCAAACCCTAATCTACTTAAGTAAGATCCAAACCTTTAAACCTTAATTTAATTAATTTGATTATAAGACAATGAACTTGACATTTTCCCATAATGCATCTGATTTGATATTGACTCTAAACATTCAAATTAGACATATTAAGATTGATAATAACTTTATGTAATTTCTTAATTTGAATCAAAACCTTAAGATCCTTAATTTTCTCCTAAGAAAGAGAATTAGCATAAAAGATTAATAAAATCATCTTAATTGAATAATTGATTGCAAACCTTAATATCATCTTCTGATTTAGACCCCATAATCCTAGAACAAGTTGTGCTCAGATGACTTAATCATCTGACCTAATTATTCTAAATTCAATTACTAGAAATGAACCTAAAGTGTAAATCTCAAAACTTAGAATGGGAGATCTTAAGCATCTCTTCATAAGATCGTCCTGAAACATTAAAAGACCTAAATTCATATACTTTGAGGTAGGAGACCTTGTATGACCCTTTGAGGTAGAAGCTTAGAAGATCTCATAACCTTAGAGATTGATCTTATCCCCTCGTGGTAGAAATCACTTAAGACATTAGAAAGATACTTCTCCTTATGGTAGAATCCATATCAAGTGATCTTTGATCACTATTTTGTGAAACCTTGTATAGGACTTACCCATTAGCTTAGGCCTTAGAAATCTTGATAATTCCTTGCTTTATTAAGTAGACTTGATTGAACCTTGATTATTGGGTGGTGTAATATAGTATACCCATACTACTAGTTCCCAGTAGTATTCAAGATTGGTTGATTCACTCTAATAGGGACTTATGAGCAGGTGCTAACCTGAGGGATTATACAAATACAATCCCGTTAGAATAAATCATTTAAACCTAAGAGTGTATTAAATAGGTATTCATTTCTTAGTTTGCTTGAAATACAAGTTGCCAACGAGTAATACCTCCTAGAGAAGATCGCTTCAATAGGTTTGGCTCAACCAAACTAAGTAACTGAAGTTACCTCCTTTAAAACACTAGATGCAATTGTGAGTGGGGCATCTTAATAACTTAGCTTGAGATACAAATCGCTAACAGGTGATGCCTCTTATCGAAGACCGCTTCGTTAAGGTGGTCTAATCAAACTAAGTGATGAGAATTACCTTTCTTGCAAAGGCACTAAGTATGTGTATACCATCATTCTACCTAATAATTTGTAAATTCAATCTGCAACTCTAACCAATTATCATTATAGAAGCTAGGAGTCAGAATCCTTTTTAGCAGGATTCTGCACAGTGGAGGCTTAGAATTCATTATCGACATTCCAAGTTTTAATGACTTTCTGGGTTTTTACTCATATAACATAGGACCATGGGCATAAGCATGAGCATGAACTTGAAGTATCATTTCAACAGTAACGTATGAGCATCAGTGATGAACTATGGGTTACAGAATTTTACATACACATACTAGGAAATTTTGGGGTGCATCTGCGTCGCCATACTGTATTCCCAACCGGGTGTATGTTTACATTGGATCGTACTACTCATAGTCTTTCAGTGATAGTTCAGTGGCATATCCATGATATATGTGGTGTGGCACATTTGGGTGCATCTTTCCAGTGACATATTGTACAATATTTGACATTTCTTTCATCTTGATTTAGGAATATTCGATGTTTCCTTTGCTTTCAGTTCTCTTTTGTGTGACAGTTTTACTTATTTATCCTTTATTGTCTTACTTACTCAGCTGTTCAATTTTTCTTTACTTAGTTTCTTTTCCCCAGTTTTCCTGCAGTTGTACCTTACTTTACTTGTTACTTGTATTTAGCTTTATTACCGTATAGTTAGTTGCGATGTGTTAGACTTCTTGTCTAACACGTGGTACTTTTGGGATCCATCAATTTGCTAGATCCCGAGCAGCTTGTAGAGACAGGGCAGGAGGATACACAGGAGATCCAGGAGGAGTACGTGGAGCCTCAGTGGATCGCACATCTACCTTTACTTTCAGATTTATTTCAGTACTACAGTAGACTTTATATATTTCTGCATTTAAAACAGTATGTAATAAATTCTGGATGTATCTTTTACTTTCTTTTCTGAGACGAATGTTTACTAATACTTGTGATAAATATATTATGGATGTATTGCTTTTAACTTTCGCACTCTGTTATACTACTATACTTAGTATTGTGATGTGACCAGCATACTGTAAATGCTGATACAGTGATGACGTATATTGGATCCTCACTCGTTTTTTAAATCCAATATATGTGTTAGTCTAATACTTAAGGTAAGTACCCTACTCTTATCTTAAGTATTGGCTCTCGATCATACTCTTAGGATCGAGTCAGCAGCCTTCAGCATGTCTCAGTGTTAGACCCGCCTATTCGGGAAGATGGGTCTTTGCTTGTATACCCATCCTCCCGAGTAGCGCACCGCTCCGCCGCAGGATGTACACGTATTTCTTGTCTTTTGCGTGCGGCGACGGGGCGGGACGCTACACGTTTACATAAAATCAATGTTAACTTAGGGCTTTAAGAAATCAAATGAGGAACTCGTTAGGATTCAATGAAATCCGCTTTCAGTGCTTGAAAATAAAAGGATTTAATTGCATGTATTTTCTTATTTACAAGGAGATTATTTAATTAAATATTTTGGGTTATTAAAGGTTTGATTATATCTCTTTTAACTATTTTATCTAGAATAATTTACTTCTATGTTAAAACTTTCAGTTGACTTAAACATAATTTTTTGTTAGATTTGAGTAATTATGTTGATGCCAATAATAATATTTTTAAAGTCTTTTGCCAAGCAATAGCTAGTAGTACTTCATAGTTTATGATGAACTTTCATTTTATGATTCATGGCTATTGTTAGTGGCACCTCAACATAATCATGTATGTCTATTTTTACACTAATTGAATATTTGTTGCATTAAATAAAAGATTAAATTTGTTGAAAGTTTAGATGAATGTTTATTTAACTAATGTATTAATTTTGAAAGTTGATCTTTAGTAATTGCTCTTTAAGTTAACATGATCAAATTAATGATTAATACCAGGGTATCTTTGTCTTCACATGCACATGTTGTACATAAATAAGTAAATATAGTAGGCAACTGGACTGATGTTAAAGATTGAATACAAAGTTTTTCATATGAATGTTTGCATCATATTTGGGCAGCTGGATAGCTCTTTAAAGATACATATAGAATGGGCTAGATTTTTATTTTTGAAATTCTGGCAGGGCAAGAAACAAGCATAATTGTTGTAAATCGATATAATGGAACTAGATTTGCTTGAGCTTATTTTTCTTTGAGTTTATTTCACAAATAGCATGTAGATTTATTGAATGGTGGAGTGCTTTAAAAATGAAGTACAACCTTTCAGGATATATATTTACTTTGTAACATTTATTTCCAACTATGCAATCTTGAAGAATCAGTGATTATCATCTTTTTTTTTTCTTACACCACTTATTGGCCCAAATTATCCGTGGTTATGTTAACTGCAAGGGCTAATTAAGGGTTTAGTTCTGAACTGCGAAGGAAAATATTGTGTGAGTGCTGCTTTTTTTTTTTTCACTTGGTGCAGCATAAGGACTACTTTATATGATAAAATTGATGCAGTAAAATTAATTGGGCGTAGAGTGTACTGAGTGTAATGTCCTACTATGAATTGTATATACTGTGTATGCATCTCAACATATACATTAAGATGAATTGGTGTTATTTTGATGGTTCCCTGTTACGCTGTTGAGTCGAATGTGTCACTAGTGAACCCATCTTTAAGCGTTAATTGTTGGATCATCCAAGATAGCTATGAGTCCTCTGCCATGTACTATTTTGGAAGATATTTTGTTGCTTGTCTAGGTGGTGAAGAAAGAACAATTGAGTTTATGAAAAGGCAAGGTGGTTCTGATTCTTTGAAACTGCTATTATATCTTGTTTCTGAGAAGGGATTAATAAAGCATCACTTTCCAATGAATTTTATTCTGAAGCCATGGAGACTGGGTGAATGGTTTTACTAGATCATCAAGATTGGTGTTGTTCAATAAGTATGTGAGTTTTGTAATGATAGACCTCCCCTTTCCAATCCACACCCACACCCACACATCCATACACACTCTTTTGATGCAGTTGATTAGTACAAACATCTTCCTAGATTCCCAGTTTAATTATTGTAATGCATTTTGTGCAGTGGATAATTAAGACAGTTATCGCAAATCTGACAATGTTTCTTGAAATATTTGATGCATATTTTGATGGAGAGTTTAAATGGAAGTGCAGGTAAGATTTGCTTATTAGTTTGCTTTAGTTTATTGTGGGTGCTTTGCAGTTAATTAAGGCATTAGAAGTTCACCATAAAGACCTAGTCCAAATCAGGAGTCAAATGAATTAAATCTTAATTTTAGAAATTTCAGGAACCCTAGAATTTGACTTATTTAAAAAAAGAAAAAAATCTTGTGTCAGACAATTGTCTAAGTACATTTTAGGCTAATAAGTTTTAATGTGTTTTGCAATATCACCATTTTATCATTTCTAAGCAATAACCATACAAATATAGGAGCAACTAGCAATACAAAAAAAAGAAAGAAAAATTATAAACAATTATTTATAACTCAAGCAGAAAGAGAGGCTAAGACATGCCTCAAATGCAAGCTAAATAAGGTAAGGCATATGGATATAAATAATTAAACCAGTACTGGAAGCAAATACTATATTTTAAATATGCTGGTGATCAAAAATATATGTAAATTTAAAATAATATAACTCAGTAATGATACATATAATAGCAGCAAAATTATAACATCCTAAGATATGTATATAAGTAGAACAAAGAAATAGCTGACTGAATAAAAATGCTGAAAAAGTAAACAAAACATCACGACTGCATATATATATATATATATAAATGTCTGTGTATTAACTGTCATACAGAAAAGAGCTAATCTAGCCCACCGAATATCGAAGGATCTTAGCACCAGCACAGCTAAGGCACCAACGGTGTACCCCTAGTGTCATACGAGACTAGGCAATCAGCACACAACAAAGTAACATAATATATAAATAATGTCTTCCCCTAGTGTCATATGAGACTAGGCAATCAGAAGACATAACTGAGATGCAGCTCAAATATATACAATTATTATTTTTAATTAATCACTTTAATATTTTTATAAAGAATCTAAGGAGTCTCCATATTTTCATAATATTTTATTTATGCATCAAAGATCTTATATGATATGCTTAAGAAGTTAAGGCACAAAAATACAAGGAATGCATAGCAACAATCATCAAAGTAAGTAAGGGACTCTACTAAACATGGTGATATCATTTGTTTTTTACTTAACTATTCTAACTATTCCAAATTACACAAGTTCAGGATCACTATTTTCCTACTATCGAGTGTAACTTAGAGACTCGTCCTTATAAGTTAAAATGGATTATAATTGATCAGGTTCTAATATAGTTCAATCAAATAGACGGCTATGAGTTGAATCAATAAATCATGTCCTAATTTTGGTGAATTTAGATGTTCTATTTAAGATCTGATCAAGATCTTCTAAACCTATAGATTATTGATTAACACTACTAGATTTAAGTTTAATCACATAATCCAAAAAGGAAAAGACCTAAGTTCTAGGTTTTATTCTAATAATAATCTAATAATTAAGGCAAATCCTATTAAGTAATCAAGCTTAATAGGATGAATCTCCTATCTTAAATCTAAGGTTAATAGATAAAATAATCAAAATAAATTGTAAAATCTAAAAACTAATAAAACTAAGGATTCATTCATTGAAAAATCCCATTTTTCAATGAATAAAATCAAACATATGGTCTAGTTGTAGTCTTAGGAAGGGTCCTTAAGGTGTAGTATTAAAAACTTAAGAAAATTCTGGAATCTGACATAATGGTTGATTTCACTCACTTAACTCTCACTAATACGATTATAACATTAGTTTTAGTCTTGAGAAGTTAATTAAAAGTCAAGGGTACTTAATCCAATCTTAGGGTAAAATGACTATTTTGTCTTTACTTAAGGGTCTAAAAAGTCAACTTTTGATTTATATGTCCAAATTGAAGTTTCTTAATTTCAAATGATTACTTACTGTCTAACTTGAAGATAGACGGTAAGTACGCTCAATTTGGACGAGAAATGGATCCTACAGGTCCAAATTAAGGTTTTTGGCCTAAGGGCAATTTAGTAATTTTCACACTATTGAAACCGAAATTTTTATATAGTTTATTGTATGTTACTGTTCAAGGATTCCATAGAGTCCAAGAACGCTGGATTCTGAGTTCAATTGACTAAGTTATGAATGTTCTAAGTTTTTGAATTAATTAAATTTCACTATTTATAACTAACTTGAATATTTTTACTGTTGGCAACCACGTATATTTATATGATACGTAGTTATATTTACTATTCATATTAAGTGAATTTTATTGTATTTAATAGGCTAAATGATATTAATCAATTAAGCTAATCATCCTAATTATTTAAGTGATTTTATTATTTAAATATGTGATCATTCTTACTTAATAAAATTCCCTCTTTATATACTGTCTAGATTAATTATTATCTTTAATTATATTTTGACTATCTTAGTCATTTAGATGAAATTCTACACCTATTGTTAATGGCTTTACACAATTTATGTATATATATTTACTGTTAATTAATCAATTTAATTGAACTAACTACTGTTGGATACTAACTAATTTGTTTATCTTACGATTTCAAGATTTATTAGCATCAATTAATAAATCCTCTAGCTACAAATTATTGTTAACATTCTAAACTATTTCATTAAATACAATTAGTGTTTAATCATTTTAATTATCTTAATTAATTTAAGAAGGCCATTAAACTATAATAATTAGGATACAATTTTACTACTTAAACTTTAGTAGGTTAATACAATTACTTATCTACACTAATTAAACATTTATGTCTCCTAATCTTAGTTAATCAAGTCACTGTTCCTAATTATTTAAATTAACTAGTACTAATCATTTATTATTAATTTATTAACTTATTGGCTAAATTAATTATCATTAATAAATTATTTAATTAATATACTAACTAATTACATTAATCTTACTGTTAATAACATTAATTGTTCATTAGAGATTTTAATTTAAGTTAATTACTTTACCTTGCCATTTTTAATAAAGGAAATATTATTAATTCAATTACTGCAGTTGAATCTTAATAATAATTACTTATCAACTAAATTATATAAATTTTACTGTTTTATTAATTAAATAATACTACTAGGTAAAATATTTTTATTGACAATTATTATCCCATTACTCTACCTGATCAATTTAAGTCTTATTAATTAAATCAGTCAAGTCAGCTGCTGTCCAATCAATTATCCTAAACTTAAGTTAATTCATATGTTTATTAGATTAATTGCTATGATTTGTAAGCTATTAATTAAATTAATAGTTATTAGTTAAAGTTAAATTCTATATGTACGTATATGCATTATTATTATTATTATTTTTTACAATATATATATATATATATATATATATATATATATATATATATCTATCATACTAATATTTACCTCATAGCTTGCCCCATATATATGTGTATGAAAGATGTTGCAACCCAATGATTAAAGCTTAGAATTTGTTATCATATGTTATGAATTCAAATCTCACATACAACACATAAGAATATATATATATATATATATAAATGCTTAGAGTACTTTTTAACAAAGATTCAAATAAGTATTTTTATAGTAAATGTTAGGTAAAGTATTGGGGAAAAATAGGATCAAACTTGAGAAGATTTCATTGAAGAACTGGACCAGCCTTGAGAGGATCAATCACTACACTATTATTTTACATTTTATTTTTTTCTCTTTTTATTTATTCAAAATAAAAAATCTTACTCATGAAAAAATATTGTAAAAATGATATTGTAATAAAATATCATATTTTCGTATTTCAAATTTGAATAAATGAATTTTTGCGATAATTTATATTATTATATCAAATCCCGATTAAAATCCTCGACAGACAACCTCTGACCTCGGGTGCTCGCTAGCCCGAGACCGAAGGATGTCGCAGATACCAACTATGACGACCCGGTGCTAGGTTAGTAGAGCTAATCTACCAGAACGCTTAGGATCCTATTGGGACCTAGTATAGCAATGTATTAAAAACGTGTGAAACATTTACATTACAATTATAGTTGGACACTTTTTATTACATGCCACCATGATTTGAATACATTAAAAGTTCACTCATTTTGCCAAGAAAAGTTTTGGTTGCATCAAATTGCTCCTTCCTGCACCTGCTATGATCTTCTCAATATATATGTATATATATATGGAAGGGCAAATCAAAGTAAAGAAAAAAAATTAGACACAGAAGTTTAAATAAAATTGATATGATATTACTATTCACATATAATAATATTAAATAATATGCATCTGAAATGACAATAATATAAACATAAGAAAATATATAAAAGAGAAAAAAATATTATGTAGTGTATGAAGTAAAAATATTCTTGCAAAAATTATAACTAAAACAAATACTAATATAGATATATCTGTCAAGAAGTTTGCTCATTTTGACATTCTAAATATAATATACGTTCTATTGAGTAAAATCACATACCATACGAGGAGTTAGATACTTCTAACTATTTAAGATGTTTTTGTTCCAAATTAACTGCACATTCCCCTTAAAGGTTATGGTTTGCTAATTGCTGTAGGTTGAAGGCTAAAGCTAGGGCATGGATGCAGCTAGTGCTTGAAGCTGCTAGCCATCCCTTAGTGCTCAGAGGAGCAGGGTGGCCTGAAAGCCGGGACAATTGCACAATGACTGCCTTAATACCAAGCTAGGATGGTGTGCGGGTGTGAAAGAGCGAGATCCATCATGTAATCTTCTTCTTAATCATAATGAAATTTTTGCAAACTTTGTACCTTTTTCTCTATTGTTGTGGTTTTTCACGTATATATGTGCATATTTGGATGCTCTATTTTTTCTCTTTTTGTTCTCATTTACGCTCTCAACGGTGATTGAAATCGAAAGATTCTTTGAAGCTTCTGTGACTTCCTCATCTATGCTTGACACGGTGAACAAATATGTGTTTGGCTTAAAACACATAGACAATGCCAACCACGGCCTCAAAAGGAACACCCACATTGTTTTGAGCCCCTGTGTAATTACATGAGTTGAAATAATTTCAACTTTGAATCAAAACTGAACTCATTCTCTGCACTACCAATGCCGTCTAACTCTCATAAATAAAGCATACTCAAGATGTTTAAACACGCTAAATCAATAAATTATTCATCTTGCAATAAAAATAAATATCAAATGATCAATTACAAAAGTCATTAATGCTAAAATTACATAAAGATTCAATTATTGCTTACCTAATCCTGAGTACCTTGTTTTATGAAATTTAATGGCAGTGTATGCCTAATCAAATGAAGTCAATCCGCAAAGACATTTCACACTTTAAATGCCCTTGAATATTAGATCTTGGTGGCATCATAACATAGTTGGAAACTTGGCATCAAGGAATTCTCTCAGCATTTTTGCTGGCTTCTGACCACCCATGAGCTCTGCCAGCCTCTCAACAGGAATAAGGGCAAGGTCAGCAAGACTCTTGCAGCCGTCCATCAGAGATCTGTAATTTGAATCAGTCACACCTGGGAGACGCCTCAAAAACTCAATTGCCGTAGTATTGTAGTTCTCAGCCCTGCAATACAAAATATTCTATTAAGATTTACAGAAATACATGTTATAATGAGAGAAGGACATCATAGCTGCCTTTTTTAGAACAAAGAAAAGACCAACAAATAGTAATACAATGTGATGTTAGGCAGAGTTTATTAGAATGCTCTCATTATATAAACACTAATAGATAAAACGGTCGAGTAAAAGTAACATGAAAACAAGCGAATTAAAAGGTCTAAATATAAAATGAATGTCTGGAAGGCAAGATATACGAATGAGGAAGATTTTAATACTTTAAATCCATAAATCCTGCTAAATAATATCTAACTTGCTGTTATAGCAAATGGATCCTTAAATTCCAGTAGTGAATAAATGGGCTAAACCAAAATTTAGTAATATGCATTTGTTGGATTTATTATTATACATATTTATAAGAATAAAGGCAGTGCTTAAGACAAAGTTAACTATAGAGAAATCAAGTTAATGTGTCATACATTGAAACTTTAGAAGAATAATTTATTACAGATTACAAAGGAATATTTCTATTTTTCAAAATCAATTTGATTTATGTCAGATTGATCTACTATGAAAGTTATATATATATATATATATAAAGAGGTTTAATGGAAAATTCAAAGTAGCTCTTCATTTAATTTTTATAAATCTTGAAAAGACTTGAGATAAAATGCCAAGATAAGTTTTTTGGAGAGCTTTGGAGAGTAAAGGAATTTATGTTGCTCAACATGTGTTCAATCGTTAGGTGGCTTCTCTAATGATTATTCTGTTACTATTGGATTACATCAAAGCTCAGCTCTTATCCAATACCTTTTTGCTTTAATTCTTGATGTTCCTACTGAGCACATTCAAGAGCTTGAGTCCATATGCAATGGAGTTCCATCTTACCGGGCTTGCTATATATGCTCCTGAAGATGATGAAGAGCCCGCAATGGAGGTGGGGCTCTTTCGAAGAGTCTAAGGCTAATTTTTAGGATTCGAAGCTTTTACATGATTTCCTTGTTAGGTGTAAGGGTAAGAACAAAAAGAAAAAAAAATATAAGAAAAACTCCAACTTCAATCAAAACTCACAGCAACGATGCACTCTATAGTGCCTCTCTAGCGTATAGGTCTCTCTATCTTTCTATTTTTGTTGGGACTTTGATTCTATGAATTTCGGCAACCGTTTTCCCTTTTTTTTTTTTCTTTTATGCTTGTTTTTTTATCTTCTTGCTTTTATGTTTAGAGGTTACCATTTTCCTTTATGTTGTACATAATTCTAGTTATATTTATATAATACAACATTCATCATATATATATATATATTAAAATATTTAATGTAAATATTTAAGGTAGATTTTCATTTAATTTTTATTAATCTTGAAAATAAAGTGCCAAGAGAAGTTTTTAGGAGATTAAAGGAATTTATGTTGTTTATATTGATGTTATTAAAGAGATGTATAATTGGGTTGCAACATGTGTTCAATCGTAAGGTGGTTTGTCTAATGACTATGTTGTTACTATTGGATTACATCAAAAAGCTCAGCTCTTAGCCGGTATCTTTTGCTTTAATTTTTGATATTCCTACTGAGAACATTTAAGAGGAGATTCCTTGGCGCATGTTATTTGCAGACATTCCATTAATTGATAATGCTAGGGATGGGGTTAATGCAAAACTTGAGTTGTGGAGAACTACAATAGAATCTAAAGATTTTGTCAGTAGATCTGAAACAAATCCATTGAGTATAAGTTCAATTGTATTAGAAGCCCTAATCTCAAGGACATAACTATTGAGGACCATGTGATCAAGAAGAGTGTGAGATTCAAGTATCTTAGTTCAATTATATAGGAAAATGATGAATAGAAAGATACATATAATTAATAGAATTTACATTGATTGAATGAAATGAAGGAGCGCTTCTGGAGTGTTGTGCGATCCAAAAATCCCTCTCAAAATAAAGAAAATTTTATAAAGCAGCTATATGACCAACTATACTATATGGGTTGAATATTAGCTGATAAAGAAGAAACTTACCTGATAAAATTTACAAAGATATGATGCTTAGGTGGATGAGTGGGTATACTTGTAAGGATAGAATGATAAATGAGTTTATCCGTAGCAAGGTCAAACTGGATTCAATAGTGGATAAGATTTGAAAATATCATTTTGGATGGTATGGACATACTAAGCGTTGACCGTGCAATGCCCCAGTTAGAAAAGTTGAGTTTATGAATTTTGTCCATATTAAAAGATAATGAGGAAGGCAACAAAAAAAAATGAGAAGAAACTATTACAAAGGATCTTCTCTGTCTAGAACATAGAGAGAGGCTTTTAATTGATAGTGCACAATAATAACAAAGGATTCATGTAGCCAAGTGGGATTAAGGCTTGATGTTGTTGTTGTTGTGTCTAAATTTATTTACCCCGGATTGGGATGGGTAGGCCCACCACTTCACTTTCACTTAGGCTCGGGCCAAGTAAGTGTGGGGGCCCTATCGGGCTCCTTCCCCTTATGATGGAGTACACTCAGTCAAACAATTTTTAGGATTTAGCATATGATTTACCAAATTCTGAGCTAATATCCTAAGGTTTAATCCAGATTTAAGGATTTAGTAATTCATTCGTTAATTATATCATTTTGGTTGCTAATGATAATCCAGATTTAAGGATTTAGTAATTCATTCATTAATTATATCGTTTTGGTTGCTAAACAGCCTCTTAGCGTTCCCATTACATCTTCATTGTTTTCACTGCATGAAAGAAACTTGGCCCCACTATCCGGAAATTAATGCAATATAAACATACTCATTCTAAAGACCTGACAAACTCCGTTTGGTCTGATTTGGACAAGAAAAAGAAGCATGCTTGCAAATAGATGAGCTTAATACCCCATTTTTTTGAAAGAACAAAAAGAACACGCCTAATTTTAATTATGAAACTGTACTGGACTTATTAACTTCCTTTCCTGTAAAGAGAGACAACTACAATAAATTGATGTCAAAAAGATTAGATAACTCAATATAAATTATGTGAGAATAAAAAATAATAATAGGCTAAACAGCCAGCCTTTACCTCACATCGTCTTCTACAATGCCATCCTCTGAAGGAACGCCAACCCAAATAGCCTTGTTTTCATCTGGTTCCTCCTGGTTTGCCTTAAGAGATGCAAATATATCTGCTGTTGCATGTACGCTGCGAGACCAAACAATACGCAGCCTCGGAAAATGTATGACTAGCAAAGAAAGTTTTGATATTACGCTGGTTGGTGAAACATCATCACCCAAGTCACTGGAGGGCTGCAATAAAAAGATAGTGAATGGTTAGAAAATTAATTAAAAGGGAATTGAAGTCGGGCTAAAATACACTGGCAATTGGGAAATATATACACCCCACTAATCATATTTGTTGTGATGGTGCTTTGAATTTAGGTTGACTTGTAGCAGCCACCCTGCGGATTTTCGGATCACTTCAGGGCCTAGTTTGCAGGAAAGTTTGAGCTTCCACAGAGGTCAGGGGTAATAGCCCTCAACCAAAATTTTGCAGGTGTATGTTAGTCCTTTTCATACATTAAAGTTTCTTTGAGCCAATCCATAAATAACAAAGAACTAAATTGAAGATGAGTTCTTCCAAAAAGTTCATGAATATTTTAAGCCACCTCCTTTTTTCTGCTCAGATCTAAAGCTGGAATGCAATTTCTCTTCCACATAAAATTTTAAATTTTCACTATACAGTGAATTTACCTAATTTGGGTATTCCACGTAAATATGGTGTTCTTGTGGACTTGTCTCTAATTTTTGTGGTTATTTTCTTTGTTTGTTTTAGCATAATCTTTTTTTAGATTACATATGCGAGCCAGCTGCTCAGTACTTCGATACCATCATACTTTTGAAATTTAAATATGAGACTAAGCTTACACATGCGGTTTAACACTGATTAGTGTATAAGAAGAAGATCAAAGAATAGTGTAGTTCTACTAGCTCCCAAAAAACAAATCTCACGCACCAGGTTTTAATATGCAAATCTATAATGTTATAACCTACAAATCAGATAGCATTTCTTGGATAAATGTAGTGCAATAAGGATGAAGTGATATATAGGAGTGTTTAATACTTGTACCTGAAAAGAAAAGCTTCTATCCTGTGAAAATTCAATTAGAAGAACAGGTATTTTGTAGTAACGAATCATTGTTTCTACTTGATGATACAGTCGACCTGATGAAAAACTTTGATACAGATCACCAATGCTCTTCCTTTCAACACAAATAAAGGGTGACAAAACATAATCACCAACTTCAAGTGTAACTGGCACGATTTTCATGCCCTTCTTGTGAAGAACATTTGGAAGGCTGCTCATGAACTCCCTCATATCCACAATGACCTAACATATAGCCAGATTTATAAAAAAACAGTATATAACACAGACAGAAGTAAAACAGAACTTAAAATGATAGATTTATCTTGAAACTATCACAGCTACCTGCATCTCTTTCTCCATTGTCTTCCTACCACCAGCCTTTCTGGTTAACGAGTTCTGTGAAGTAAATGAGCTTGGCTCACAAAGTGTTGAGGGTCCAATGCATCGTCCATCCTGTTCAAAGCATACAAATGTACGAGTAAAAGCTAAAATCTGCTACATAGCGTAGATACATGAATAAAATGGGAAATTTATGTTAGGTGTGGAGCCTGATTAGATCAACACGGAAGGTGTCGACAGAGTTCCGGTGGTATTCCGGAGGGTTTCAAGGCAAGGCACAGCGTTCCGGTGGGATCCGGAGGGTCCCAGAGTAAGGAGGCACTGGGCTAGCGGCAAGCCAGACGTCCAGGAGCGCTCAAGCGCCTGAGGTGCAGAGACATATGCGCTCGAGCGTGCCCAAGAGCTTGAGGCCCAGAGACGTGCGAGCTCAGGCGCGCCTAAGGCGCGGAGAGACGTGCACACTCAGGCGCGCCCAGGCGCCCGCAGTGCAAATCCAAACCGAGGCTTGGGCGCTCAAGCGCGCCCATGTGCCCGCGGTGAAGCCAAGAAGCGAATGAACTTGTCCCTTGGGCCCCAAGGCCTGTTTAGGGCAAAATAAGGTTTGGCTTGACCCTATATAAAAGCCTAAACATGTGAGGGGCTAATAATGATGCATAAGCAAGCTTTATGAGTGCAAAGAAAAAAAGAGATGGCAGCCCTATGGCTGAGGTTGCAGCCAAAGGCCACAGCGGAGGTAGCAACCAAGGCAGCAGGAGGCTGCATCGGGAGCTGCACCAAAAAGCTGTTTATGGAGATCTTCAGTGGAGATTTGCACGGAAAGGCTGCAGCAGCATGCTGCAGCAGGAGATCACAAAGGAGCTGCGGTGGTGGCCGCAGTTGTGTGCTGCGTTGGTGATCGTAGAGGATTGCTACGGCAATGCCTACAGCGGAAGACTAAAGCGGTGGCTCGTTGGCTGCGGTGTTGGCTACTGTGTTGGCTGCAGTGGGAGCTATTGTATGTTCAAGAGTTGAGTTAGAGAACTAAGGGAAGGGCATAGAGAGAGGAATGTCAGTTTATGTGACCTCCCTAGCTGTGCAAGTTTCCACTTCTTCCGGGTTAAGATTTTTCGAGAATAACTCTGTAAGCTCTTGATGGTGTTTTTTTCTAGTGGATCTTGTTAGTGGTGTGGCTCCATAATTTTTCCAGTTATCAGGTCTTCCACGTATAGCTTATTGTTTTGATGGTTATTTCACTGTGACTGTTCTAAGACCTGTATGATTTTCTGTTTTGCGGGTTTTGCTCCGGATTCACTCTAGAATTGGCGGTTAGAAATCCTAAAAATTGGCATAACCTCAAATCTAGACTAGTATATTTAACTAAGTAATCTTTATAGTTACAAATCTAGCAATCATCCTTGCTCATAGATGGAATCACTCTCAGGTAACATATATGAGAGATACTACATATGTTGTAATATTGGATTTGGGTCGTTTGAATGTAAATAGAAAGGCTTGCGTGCCATATACATATACATAAGAAGAATTTCATTAGTATGCAAAGTATTGCCCTAAAAATAAAACATAATGAACAAACCATCCACCATGCAATCTGTAAAAACATGACATAATTTGCTGATGAACAAAATAACAATAAACACAAAAAAGAGGAAATGTCGCCATCTAATAAACTCAACAAAACATACAACTAACTCCTGCCAAGTAAATATTTCAACAAAATCTTCACAACCAATAACCTTGAAGGCTTTCAACAGATCGGGAAAAAATTATAGGAATACAGGATATAAGTAAGAACTAAAGGGCATATCCCAAGTGAGTTAGAGCTTTGAGTCTACTTAAGGAACGCATTTATTAAGTGAATCAGTATTTCTTGTTAAGATTTCAATGGAAAAAAAAGCATCTATGTGACAAAGATCAATTGCAATGGAAATTGATCTCACACTTTGAGGTGCAAATTTTGTCAATTATAACAACTTTAACAGTTGAATTACACACCATAATGTTTGGGGCATTCCTCAAACCAACAAGCAGGTAAACCCTACTGCAGCATGAGGTATCATGCATACAAAATGTAGAAAATAATAACAAAAAAAGAAATAATTAATAACATTGTGGCTGATCCTAAAAAGTTGTCTCAAAAATAAATAGACATCTTCTCTCAAAATTTAAATGAGAAAATGACCAGAGTTCTACAAGAATAAAATACTGAAAGAATGCTTCAGTTATAAGATTGCAAGCTACCAGAGCTTTTAACGATAGAAAGAGAACGAATGTCAAAAGAAAATCATTGCAGTGGCTATAAAAGGACCTTAAAAGTATTTAGAACATTGCGTTTTTTATGGGGATCCCAACACAATATCGCTTCACATTTTAAGCAATGTTTTTATAATAAAAATTTCAAAGTGTTTATGAACCATGAATAAGAGAGTAGTAGAAGGAAACATCCTCTGAGAATCATCATAAGAAACAAGTACTTTTAAAGATTATTTAATTGATAGTATGTAACACAGTGTAAAAATTATTGTTTTCATTATGTGTGCATAAGGAAAATTATAATTTTTCATGGCATTTTAAAGGTGTTTATAGAACACAATGGTTCTGATAACATTTAACAAATAAAATCAACTTGAAACCAAATAAACAACATCTATCTAATCAGATATTATTTTTACCAGATTCGAGGACCTTACTTTATAAGGTTTGGTGGAAATTCATAGCACTGTAAATGTAACAATTTTTAACAAATGTCTTCTCACTAGTGAGCATACCTGAAAGTTGAAAATTTGACAGATAAATATGTACACCAGTATACACGCATGATCTTGCTGAAAGTTCATTAGCAAATTCAATGATATTACTGGCACAACTTCCAAATTTTGGCTATTTGCGCATAATACAATGTTTGTTATTTACAAGGAACCTAACCTTGCTCTAGACATGAAATCTCAACTTGTAAAGATAGGACCTAGTGGATGCTTTGGTCCAACTATAGGATTTGGTAATTTATAACTATAACAGTTCAGGTGTTTAGACAATTGATGAATGTGAATAAATAATATATGCATCATTTTTGTTAAGAGAAACCACATTATCATTATGCATTGGCTAATAAACATATTTCTTATTTTGGCCACACTTAATATTAAAAAGTGTTGAACAAAAACTAAGAACCCCTTAATCCACATAAGGCCTGAATATACTAACAGCTAATCTAATACAGCTCAAACAGTCAAGTACATTACAAAAACAAACCTGGTCCACAGGAATCATCAACAAAGATTTCTGCCTAATCAATGATTCGAATGCTCCATTTTCTCGACGTATACTTGCTTCAAATTTTTGCTCCTCGGTAGAGTTTTCATAGAAGAGAAAATAAACTTTCAATTTTACTGAGGTGTTCTCTGCTTTATATACTTCAATCTCTCTCACAAATGTCATATCAGGATGAAAAACAACAATGACACTAGGTTTCCAGATGTCAAGTATGTGTTCATCCTTCTCTAAAGCATGAAATTGCACGGGAGGAATTGACCTAGCATCATTGAACGTTGAGTCGCTAGAAGCATGGGCATGCCTTGGAACATAACCATTATCAATATTATTGATGAAATGATTTTCCTGAACACCGGTCTTGGCTTCTTGCGATGCAGTTTCTGAACATAACTTCATCATTTGATCCTTACCAGCTAATATCTTGTGATTATTTCGAGAAGCCCACTCTTCTGTAATTGCTTTGTGAGACCTTCCTCTGACTCTTCCTTTGGTAGAACCCCGCTTTCTAGCAACATCTTTAGAATCATCTCTTACAGCAATTTCTTCTATAGTTATATGGCTAATTTCTGATGCTGCTTTTAACAATGCATCATTTTCCAGTTTGCTAATAGTGCTAGGATCAGAATTCTCACATGATCCATTAGTAATTGCTCCATCAAAAATACCATATCCTTTAGGATCTTGAGATTTTTTCTTATTGTGTTTCTGCATGTTATTCAATTCTGCCTTGCCCAATAAGTACTTATCCCACTCTCGCTGCATTACCTAACATCAGAACATCAGATTAAATTAATCCAATAAGTGGTCAACAATGCCTAAAGTAAACAAAAAAAAAGGTCCGCATGCATCTGTGGATAGATCAGCACCGTTATGCTATCTAGTAAGCTTAATGCCTTGACCAGCGTAAGCACAAACAGAATAAACTTCAAAGCTAAAAAGTAACTATTTAAAATCAAATTAAACCAAGCAAACCAAATAATATTCCAATGATGACAGCTTGCTATAATGTTTAGAAAAAAATAAAAAGAGATGCGAAGAATTTTTCCATATATATATATATATATATATATATATATATATATATTAAAATGAAGAGAATGACTTCAGAAAATAATCTAAATTTATAGTTCAAATTTCAAAATATAGATTATCTCTGTAAGAAAATGAGACGTGTAACGAAATATATAAATTTTATTATTGTATGATTGTTTCTTCATTAGAAAGATTATCAATGAAAACATAGTACTTGAAAAAAATTATGAGCATCACATATTGGTATACTAATTTAAAAATATAAACAAAGTCTATTTAATAATAACCGGAACTTTTGGCAGTTATGGTCAAAGGCATGGCATAACCCACATCTGAACATACTGCATAAGCCTTCAAAACTAACCACATTAGCATCAATGTAACAGAATCATCCATTAGATGATATTGTTAACCAATAAGTGCGATCGGCAGGGCCGTTGAATATTCCAATAAATTGGTTTGCTCGACAATTGGTTTAGTTCATTGAATAAGTACGAACTGTTCAATGAACTTTTGTTAAAGAAAGTCAAGCTTTGTTCATTGAAGCTTGTGGAACTTGAAACCTTCAACCCTAAGATTATGAAAGATCACATACCCTAAAATCCAAATTACATATTACTAAAATTATAGAGAAACATATAAAACCCACATATAAGGCTTGCAATATCAAGGGACTGAATTGATCATTTAAACAAAAACTAGCGGTGCAGATTTGGATGCAAAAGCCCCGTAAACATAGGTCGGCATAATCCTAGATAGAGGTACAGAAAATGATCGACAGCTAGCAAGTATAGAGACTTAACATAGGACCTATGCTATTGAGATTTGTTGGAGGAAGGAGATCCAAGTAATTCCGACACTATATCAGCGACTCACACACTGGAAAGAGCACGTCGCCACCTTGATATTGCCCAAATGCTCCTTTGAAAGCTTGGCTAGTGGAAAAAAAGAGAGGGTAGTAGATTTAGGGTTTGGAATAAAAAACTAAAATTGTCCCTCTTCCGGCCTTAAGGCCATTAAGAGGTGGGGAAACCGCATTAAGCAATTCTAGAAGGCATCCGATTTTATATCAAATGGCCAGATTTACTAGCAGAACTATGTTTGTTCATCAAATGATCATTAGGATTCTTCTACGATCATTCCAAAGAGATCGATCTATTGATTCAAAATTTCATCATTCAATAATCTAAACAATAATTGTTGAAAGAGTTTGGTCGTTCAACGACCAAACCAGTAATTGGGTTGTTACACGCATCTAAGCTCATATAACTCGGTAAGAATCATATGAGCTTATTTAATTTAAGAAATCGCATGTTCCAATGATGACCATTCATCCATAATTAACTATAACCTTAAGGAGGTTTTCCTTCAAAAGAACTATTGTTTGACTATAAAAATAGGTTTCTATTCATTGTTGGATCCTCAAGAACCAAAAAAATTAAACATGAATGCAAGAGAATGTCTCAAATAAAAAGATCGAATATTAATGAAATCTACATATAAAAAATAGTATACACGCATCTAAAGTTGCCCATTTTATATAACTAATGATTCACACAAAAGGGATGAGGACGTAATCATACATAATAGGCTAGGAACACCAATAAGTGTTTTTAACCAATATCACTTAAAACACCTTAAAGCTTAAAGCTAACGTAGCTAAAAAGGCAAAATCACTCTGAGAGTGTGCAGTTCCCTCTTAGCCTAAATGTGACTCAAGTAGGCATGATGAAATTTGCACTTTGAATAAGCAACTACTACCAATGAGGGTAAACATACACAATCCCATAAGAAATTGGGTCATGGATCTATGGACTTACCTCCCATCAAATACGGAGAATCAATTAACACCTAATTGCTAAAAGAATCATACAAAACAAGTATCAATACAAGAGTAAATGTAGCAACACTAGATTATTAATACACTTTTAATCAAAAGTATAATTAATTAACAATCAATCAACTTATTGAAATCTTTTCCATACAATTTAGATTTTAATTAATTTAAGCTTTCCATTAAATAAAGAATGGTTTATCTATTTTTTAGTAAAATTTGGTATATTTTCAATATTAAATTATTTTAATAAAATTCTAAGTTATTTTGGAAATTAATATAAACATATATATTTGTCAATCCTAGAAAAATTTTAAGTTAATAAATACATAATATTTCTCATAAATTTCATAAAATATGGATTTAAAATAATAAAAATACAATTAATACACTATATATTAATTTATATATATATATATATAATTTCAATTATTAAAATTAAATCCATTTATCATCATTTAAAAGTGTAGGTATGATCTCAGTCGTCAGATCAACAATCACATTCGATTGCGGATAACAATTTCAAGACTATGGAGAGATCTCGAGCCATTAGATTTAAATAAAGTTAGATTGAACAGCAAAAAAAATTCCAATCGTTTTCCATTACAACCTAACAACCCGGACCGCATCGGCCCAACACTACAGGCCATTGTCCCTGACAGCCCTGATCACCTACCCTATAAATTAAGGCTTCACATTATTTTAATTAAATTGGCCAAATCCAATTCTAAATGAAGCATCAATTTAATTAGAGTAATTTAGAATTTAATTGGCACCCTAATTATCCATAGTTTAAAGTAATTTAAGGTCAAGGCATGCGAACAAAACCTAAAATTTGAGCCACTCGATCGACCATTCACACTATTTTGATCCATGCACGTTCCTAGGATCCCCAATTACCTTTGAAACTCATTTCAAGGGCCTGCACTGGAGTTTAGCTTTGCAAAGTCCCAACCAAATTTAGCCCTAATTGGTGGTCATGCACCTAAGCTTCCTAGCCAAATTCTCAAGTTATTTTGAGTGCCCCCGTGCTCCCTGCAGTCACCTTAACATTTCCATGTGTTCCAAATCGGCGCCACAATCCCTCTATGAGAAATTCAATCTCCACCCTTCCTCCTTGATGGCTTGATCATGGTCGTTGGTCCTAGGCTCTTTAACAATGAATTAAAGCTTCCTGTGGACCCTATGCAAACCTTAACATCTCCAACATTATATTGGATACCTCTTAAAGTGCCCTAACAACCAGCTAAGTTCAACTTCCCCTCCATTCCTGCTCTTGGCTAGCTCCCTCAACTATCTAAAACCTCCTCCAATCCTCAATTCCACTTTGTATCTCCAACCTCTTCATTCATTCACCTAAATCTCCAGCCATCCCCAGCAAGAAATTCTAAGATATACCCAATAACCTTCATCCAAGGTTAAGCTCTTTTAGAGCCATTGTGGTGGCTAAATCCTTAACTTTAGCTATTGCGGTTGTGAAGAGAAGTGGAGAACATACTTAGTTAATTTAGAGAAGCCTTCGGGTCCCCAACAAAGGGTTGAAAGCACTGTAAGATTCCTTTGATCCCTATAAATTGATTTCCATGTTGGTTGATGCTGTATTTCTTAATTTAAGATTATTGCTAATATATTTAAAGCTTGATTTACGTGCTCTGATCAATCTATTGTGTGTTGAATTCATTTGCACTTGATCTAAAGCAATGGAACCATGATTTGGGTAGGTTGAGCCTACCTTTAGTCTACTAAATACACTTGATCCAATGATGTGCATGCTTGCTGTTTGGCTATTTGTTCACCATTGTTTTAACCAAATTTGATCAAGTTCTAACCTTGTGATGTATGGCAAATCCATTCTCAAACTCACATGACTTAAGTGAAGCCCTAAGCTCAACATTCTATGCTCAAATCCCATCTTAGGATCTAGCTTGTTGTGTTTACTGTTTTCAAATAAAACTATGGTCTTCACATGCTTATATTTAGACCACAAGTAAATTTTTTACTAGACCTTAAACGCACTTCAAGCTTCTCTCATTAGACTTAGTTAAGGCCTTAGCCTTGGCAAAACCTACAAATCTTTAGGTTTAACCCCCACCAGCACTCATTGCACTCATGCCTTGAGATTGGGTATTAGTGCTCACTGCTTTGACCCTAAACATGGGACTGATGTTGTTGAACTCACCAAAACAATGATTCATCTTAACCTTAAGTCTTCAAGTTACTAAGCCTTGACCCATCACTATAAACCTTGTAGGTGATACCTTGACTAGGACTTGAAACACCCCTTCACCAAGCACCATCAAACCTTAGATTGGGTGGTGTCAGCTTTCTATTCTGCACATAATTGTAGGTTTAGGGTTGCTCACACCAACTTAAAACAGTAATTTTGCTTAGCCTTAGCCTTAGCACATCAAACCCTATAGGTTCATAAGATGACTAGCATCTACCACTTTAGACAAGAATACATAGTTAAGTCACCAAGAAACACTTCTACTGTTAGACAATTCTAATTCAAGCAAACATTATGTTGTAGCGTGACTAACCTATTTACATTGAGAGTAGCTTGACCATAACATAACCCTCTTCTTGTAGTGACTAACATAGCTTGGAACCAACCTATAACACTCTCTATGCATATGTGAAATTATTTAGCTTATGATAACTTGCTGATTTGACCACAATATTTAGGTCTAATAATGTTAAACCCAAACGTTACTTAGCTTTAAACCCAAGCCCATAAATTCCTAAGCCTTGCCACATGACTTAAGAGCTTGTCTTCATCATGCTTAGGAGTTGTCACCTTATGTTCTAACCTAAATTAGAAAACCTTGTTTGATTAATAAAAATTGCCATTAATAACATATAAACTAAATTATTCACATGTTAAGTTGAAATTCATAATCTCACCCAAGGTGTTAAATAGGTACCCCATGAAGCTAGCCTAAACTCACCTAGAGATAACACTTAACTTTAACTTGCCATATTCTCTCTCCATCATGACTTTCAACCATAAGTTGAATTCATATTTAATGTATGCTAATCCTAAATGGAACACTTAATATTGTGTATACCATCCAAGCATGGAATTAACATTTTAGACCTCAAGCTTAATCCCACTTATATATTAAATAGCATATTCATTTTATGTACACATTGAAGCATATTTTGGCTTGATGGTTATATAGGGCAATACACTTGTGAATACATATGAAATTATTGTTAAGGCTACACATAAGAATGAGTATACATATGTTGGTGTGTAAACATAAGCATACATGCATACATATAGGTAGACATATTCTTCTAAATGGATAAGGCTTAGAAAATGAATGTAAAATATGCATGTATGGGTACACACAAGAATACTTGTTTATGTGTAGTTGTGTGCAAGCATGAATATATATAGATATACAAGATAAATAGAAAGAGCATATGTACACTTGAAGTTGAAAATACACATACTTATATATATATATATATATATATATATATATATATATATATTGTGGGGACTCAGTGCCGGGTCAACGAGAACTAATCCAGCACCGATTCTTGTGGTAAGTCCTCTAGCCACAGGATCATATTGAATGATTTAAAAGACAAATATATAGACATCAAACATAACTCATTTATTCAATAATTCACAAATTTTGATTACAAAGATCGAGATTAAACAAAAGTTACAAACTTTAAAAAAGTAGAGACAAAAAGTGACAAATCAGCAGGAAGCAGTATCAGCACAGCTTAATTCTTAACACCTTTCCTCAAAGACAAACTCCTGATCTGGGCATGTATCAAAAGTGCAGGCATTTGCATACCAGTTAGTTGTGAAACTAAATACTGATAGATGTCATCTTTACAAATGTTAAATAATAAGTAAAATAATCAATAATTTGACAGGAATATAAGAAGTTGTACAAATTTATCCCTGCAAACCTGCTTCAAGTGCACTTGAACTTTGGCATAAAAATAATTGCAATCACAAAAAATAAATATAGAATTTTAGCATTTAATATATGGCGCAAAACAAAAGCAAGTACAAAATTGAGAAAAAAGGGGGTTCATTTTTGTGTTACATATCCCAACTTCCCTCTATATCTGCCCCCTCAATGGCTTATCAATATAAGCTCCTTATGACTCCCGATGTCGGACAGCCCCGTTCTAGCAGTTGTCTTATCAAACTAAAAATATATCAACATGGAACTCTTGCTACTTATTTATCCAAACTTTTTCATATATCATTTTATGTGACTTTTAAAAGCACTTTTATCAATTTGTGTGATGTTGAGCAGAAAAGCATATTTAAACAAGAGTAATAAAAAATATCTAATACCTTGTTCTTTTAAGTTTAACCGTTTGATCGAATCTTCATTTAGATTTTTGATAATTTAAATTAGCCTTATAGCCAACATGAAAGTGATGATATTTTTAGGAATTTTTATTTTCTTCTTTTCCATTCCGTCTTTTGTTCATTCTTTCTCTTGATAGAAGACAACATTTTTAAGTCACCGAAGGTAGCAATTATATTTGATATAATATTATTATTATCATTATTCAATAATAATAATAATATATGAATGAAAAGAAAATAGAATGGAAATGACTGTAAAAATGTGCGGAATGAAATAATAATTATAAGATATAAAAATGAAAATGCCTGAATTAAAATTGACATAATGAAAATAATAATCATTTTATAGCATTTGTACTGTTATTCATTATTAATTAACGACAACAATAATAATGCAATGATATAATAGAGATAGTAAATATATTAATAATATTAAAAAAAATAAAGAAAACAAAATAAAATATGATTTCTCCTCATTTTCTTCCCCTTTTTCTTCTCCTCTAACCTAGGGCTAGGGCTGCCGGGAGCCGGCTATGGCTGAATGGACCGGAGGGGGGTGGCCGGAGGCTAGCAGGTGGCTGGGGGAGAGGGAGGAGGGCTGCTACAATTTGGGGAAGGAGAAGGGAGGGCTGAGGGAGAATATAGAGGGAGGGAGGGTGTTGGGGTTAGCTGTTGCTCGATCGAGGGGGGGGCAATAGAGGAAATTTTGAAGGGAAAACTAAAATAATTATTTAAAATTAAATTTTTCGCATTTTTCAAAAATAACAAAATTTGACACTGATGTGTGTTATGATGTAATAAACACCCTCGCGCCAAAAAGTTTCAATTTGGAGCAATATTTTATTTTTAATTAATTTGCGAAGTTTGAAACTTCAAAAATTAATTGAGGCTGAACCAACGCTCCAAAATTAATGAAACTTTTTGAGCAACCTTTAAATAATATACTCAACATAATGACATGAAAATCGAGAGATTTGGACATGTATTTAATTTTCTCTATCCATTGAATTAAAAAAAAAATCAGAAATCAAAGCGGAAGTTTCCGTTATCCAAATTTCTCCCAAACTAAGGCATTTTGATTTAAAAATTATTTCTATTTAAAGGTATTTTTGTTTGCCCTAATTTGAAGTTTCCCGGAGTTTTGATTTCTAAAGCGGGATCTGGCATAATTTGCAAAGTAACGACATTGGGTCGTTAAATATATATATATATATATTATTTTATTTTTTTATTTTTTTGTGTATCTATATACCAAAGTAAGATTGAGTATACCCATGAATAAAAAGGTATGTCAAAAAAAAAAAAAAAAAATATATATATATATACACACACACACTCATACACACACATCATCCAAAGAATGAAAAATTAACATACATACATGTGTAAAGCATGTATAAATGCATATATATTCATATGTTGGAAAAATGTGTGAGCCATGTGAATAGATATGTAACGACCCAATGTTGTTACTTTTCAAATTAAGGCAAACAAAATTTGCGTTAGATAGAAATAGTTTTTAGATTAAAATGCCTTAATTTGGGAGAATTCGGATAACGAAAACTCCGATTTTAATTTTTTGAATTAATTAAATCCAATAAATCAATAATATTGAAATACATGTCAAAATTCATCGATTTCAGTGTCATTGTGTTAAGTATACTATTTAAAGGCTGCTCAAGACGTTTCATCAAATTCTGAGCGCCAGATTTATCGGTTAATTTCTGAAGTTTTTAAAACTTCAGAAATTAATTAAAAATAAAATATTTGTCCGAATCGAAAATTTTCAGCACGAGGGTGTTCGTCATGTCGTAACACACCTCGGTACCAAGTTTCGTTATATTTGGACGCCGAACGGCGAAAAAATGAGAGTAATTTAACTCTAAGTATTATTTAAGTTTTTATTTTTATTTTTTTTTCCTAATTTCCTTTTCTCCCCTGTTCGCCCCCCCTCAGCGACCCGCCCCGACAGCGTCTGGCGCAGAACCTTCAGCGCCAGGAAGGGGCCGCCTGCGCCATTTTTGGCGCATGCTGGTCGGCCCACCTGGCCGACCCCCCCTTTCCCCTCCTCTCCCCTACATAAACGCCCCCCTTCCTTCCCTTTTCCCCCCAAAGCACCCCTCCTCCTCCAAACCCTAGCCAGCCTAAACTTGCAGCCCCTCCTCCCCCTCACAACAGCCAGCCAGCCTCCCTTCCCCACGGCAGCCACCCTCAACCTCTCAGCCCACGGTAGTCGCCCCTCAACCTGCTGCAGCCCTCCCTCGGCCGGCCAACAGCCAGCAAGCAGCCGTCCGGCCACCCCAATTCCGGCCAACAGCCCGGCCAACAACCCACTCCGACCTCCCTCCGCTTTCTGGCAATCTTAATCATAAGGTAAGAAGAAAAGTATAGGAGAGAAAAGAGGAGAAATTTCTTTTAATTTATACATACTAAATAATTATTATTATGAAAATAATGATGATATAATAATGTCATTCACATTAATATATTTCTCATTAATTAATAATGAAAAAATCACTTAAGTATATAATATGTTATAAAATGACTATAATTTCAGTTCAAGCATTTTCTTTTTGACAATTATTTCTATTATATTCTTTCATTCTTATATTATTATTATCATTAAAATAATGATAATAATATTATATCAATATGATTCTATCGGCAGCGACTTAATAAATGCTATAAACATTAATGTCATCGCAGTACCTTAAAAATCAGACATAATAAAAAAGCGAAAGAAGAACATAATCGAAATGAAAATAAATGTTATTCCTAAAAAATATTGGCTGAGAGCTAATTTGAAAATATCCAAAACCTAAATACAGATTGAGCGAACTGTCACTCATCCGAACTGTTAAACTGTTGAACTTGTGAACTTAAAAGAACAAGGTACCAGATGTCTTTTATTACTTCTGTTTAAATATATTTTTTCTGCTCAGCATCGCACAAATTTGATAAAAATGCTTTTTAAAGTCACATAAAATGATATATGAATAAGTTTGGATAAGTGAGAAGCAAGGGTTCCATGTTGCTTTATATTTTTTGTCTTATCAGACAACCGCTAGGACGGGCTGTCCGATATCGGGAGTCATAAGGAGCCTATACTGATAAGCTTTTAAGGGGGCAGGTATAGAGGGAAGTTGAGATATGTAACACAAAAATGAACCCCCTTTTCTTCAATTTTGTACTTGCCCAACAAAATCATATTTTGCCTCAGATATCAAGCGCTAAAATTCTGTATTTATTGTTGTGACTGCAATTATTTTCATGCTAAGTTTCAAGTGCAATTGAAATAGATTTGCAGGAATAAGTTTATACAGCTTTTATTTCCTGTCAAATATTGATTATTTTACTTATTATTTAACATTTGCAAAGATGACATCTATCAGTACTTAGTTTCACAACTAACTGGTATTCGAATGCCCGCACTTTTGAAATGTGCCCAGATCAGGAGTTCATCATCGAGGAAAGGTGCTAAAGAACTGAGCAGTACTGATACTGCTACCTGCTGATCCACCACTTTCTTTTTGACTCTATCTACTTTTAAAAAGTTTGTAATTTTTTTTTCTTTTATTTTTATCTATGTATCCAGGACTCGTGAATTATTGAATAAATGAGTTATGTTTGATGTCTATATATTTGTCTCTTAAATCACTCAATATGATCCTGCGGCTAGAGAACTTGTTGTTGCTTGTTGTTATTGCCATTACTATTCCACAAGCAAACCGGTGCTGGGTTAGCTTCCGCTGATCCGACATTGGGTCCTCACAAGATACACATGGATGAATGATGTAAATGCACACATGCATATGCATATATATTGAAGTCACCCATGTATAAACATATATACATAAAGGGAATAAATTGAGATAGGTTATGAAATAAATTGAAAACTTATAAACCTTACAATAAATCTAATTTGAATGTTAAATTTTATGTAATTGTACAATCATTGAATCTCAATCAAGAAACTTAACCTTTATATCCATTTGTATGTTGGATGATGTCTTCATTTCATAAATATGAATACCTCTAATTTACTTATGAATGGTTAACATGTATATATACTCAAGATTATGGCTATCTATATAGGAAAGATACATGTATATGTCTATATATATACACATATATATATATATATGCATATCATAAGTTGGAATGATTAAGAGAATAAATGTATGTGTGTGTGTATATATATATATGTTAAATTTAATGAAAAAACATACTTGGACTCATTAAAATATGATAGATGCATAATATAAAAACATGTAACTTGAATTTTCATTAACCCTAATAAATTTCTAAACCATATCAAATTTTATATTTGAGTGAGAACACAGGACCACCCACTTGGTTATTTACTGACTCTTAGGTACATGGGTTTATTATAATTTCATTGAATTAAACTATGCTATGCACCTTTTTTTGTGCATTCTCACATAGGTTTATTCGTCCTTGGTGATTAAAGTTAGTATATATCCTCGATTTAAATCAAAGCATACGTCAGTCCATATTTTTATGTGTAATTGCAAGAAAAGTTATTGTTTCCTAATTTCAGTCTTTTAAAAATTCAATATTACATGTCTAAAGAATCCATTAAATTGGTTATATGGGAAAATTAGTATAAATTGTTTGGATCCTACAATATTCTATTTAAAAGCTTTTATGAAAAACTCAATATAATTTATTTGGATAACAAATAAAATGTGCATATGGAGAACCCGATTTCATTAAAGAAACTATTTGGAATTTACTTATTTAATGTTACATAAAAGCTATTTGAATTTCAATGAGTAAGAGAATGCCCACACATAGACCCAGTAATGACTATGGATCCCAATGAATTTAATTGATATATATGTAAAACCCAATTACATTATAACCTTTCCTTTTAAATTTTATAGGAGATATTTGAATTTCAATAAAAATGCACTTAATGATCATTGATAGTGTGACACAATTTTTTATCACTTTTTTACAATGGTTGTCATTCATTTAAAAGTAAACACTTTCATAATAATCTCTTCTTTGACATGTTCAATTTTGACTTCATATGCTCAACGACAATTACAATGTTACTCATTATGAATTTTTTATAATTACTTGTGTACTTGGCTCATAGTTATTGGATTCAATTTATTGGTACCGTTCATATATCAAGTTCAAGAGGTTAGTTAGTTCACCGCTAGAATACCGCTTTGGACCCGTTGAAGAGTTGATGCTAATATGTTAGAGATGTGAGGATTATGCCATCATTTAATTTATTTTATTTCATTAGCTTTTCAATTTATTAAAAAATATAATATGTCAAGACTTATATCTGTAACTCTGGATATTTTCATTCTTAATTGATTGTAGAACTTTTTATATGAATGAATAATAATTTTACTTTATTTAAATTTTCTTAACATGATCCTGCAACCAACACAATAAGTGTGCATGTTACTGGAAGAAATATAAAAATTTCACTGATATTGTAAGACCAATAACCATATGTAAATATAAAGTGGCACATGAAAATAGATACAACTTCTAATCTTGTTATTTTGTTCTCAAGTAACAATTGAACTCTACATGATGGTCATGCATGAGTAATTCTATTTAAGAGAACTAATTAATTGTAGTTAGACAAGAGTCTCATTCTGAATGACAAGTAAATACATGACAAGAGAATTATCATTGTAGGCTCTTTTGCAATAAAAATTGTAGTTTAGTGTTTATCAAAGGCCTAAAGTATTGTGCATGAAATGTCCTCAAGCAAAAGTAAAGAGAGCACCACCACAATACATCTTGTAGTGTTTTGTTCCCTACTTGTTATGTTCCCCTAAATTAATTTTAATCTTGTAAAATTTTAAAAAAAGTCAAAAGATTACCTGCAACAAAAATAAAAATAAAAATCATACACACAAATAAATCAAGGTCAATGTTGACAAGAAAGACAAATCAAATCAAACAAGCCTCAAAAAATAATGGTATGCTTTATAAGAGAATAAAAAGTCAATTATGAGAGTTGAAGCTAAAACAAAAGTTAGGCTTCCATCCTAAAACAACCACAGGACATAGACAAACAAATACTAAAGACGCTATTGACTATAATCATTAGTTGCATCAATCCGGCTAGAAGTTTCCAGTAACTCATAATACAGGAGACAAGCATGGGATTGTCTAGTAAGGGTAAACTTTAAACACTCATATCAAATTATCCAAGCGTAAAACACTTGCTATACAACTCAATAGACATTTGCATATGCACACATGGCTTTGTTATCTCATCAATTCAGACCTACTGTGTGGTAAAGCAAAAAAGAGATATCATGTAACTTGCAAAAAAATTTACAAATGACCCTTTAAGGGAACCAGCACCTAGCACCTGCAAAAAGTATTATCCAAAATATAATAATTTTATTGTTTGTATTGAAAATATTGTCCATGAAAAAATCTTTCAAAAAGGCTAATAATATTTAAGCTCACTCTATTAAAATGGAATTCCCAAATGCACCAAATCAAATCAGAAGCAAAAAACAAAAAACAAAAAAGCAAGAAATTGTGATACACATTTACAACACAATATTACAAAGAGCTTAAGACCCAAACTATATCATAACCTTATATGCTTAAAAGAATTCCTAAAAGTAATGGCTTCAAGAAGCATGTTTATGTGGTAGATTTGGTTTGTTTTCACGAGATATTACCTGAACTCAGACAAGCAAAAATCTCTCAACTAAGAAAAAAAAGCCCACTATCATGGTTCTGCAAGCACTTTATCTTATTGTCATTATTTTAGTTACTCTGAATTTGTTGAATTTGGATATTATGATAGCCTACTAATAGCTTGAAAAAATATCAACCAAATGTAAGGGCTGAACTGTTCATAAAAATTAGATAAGTAACCCGATTGCCACCCAACTATGTCTTTAGTGTATAGCACACAAACACAATATAACGGATAAACAGTCAGTGCAAAGTAATGCTTCAGCTTCAAACAAAGCCCATACTAGAGGCTATACACAAGAAAATATTGCCATGATTGGAGCCTAATTCTTTGTATTCACAAACATTTAGCATATTTGATCATTCAAAAAAAATTGCACAATTGTAATGTCTGATTGGATAAAAGTTGATTTCCAAAAAAGAGATCTACTATCTTAGTCTAAAAAAAATAAAATTCAGTGTGCCTAAAAGTAAAACATCCTATTAGAAGGCTCAATCACACAATATCTACATTGTTGTCCTTAACCCCAAGATTGAATAGGGGCTAAAATGCCCAAAAGGTTAATTTGGACATTTTTATTTAGTGGTGCGGATTTTAATGATCCAAATAAAACAATTGGAATGACTGTTGTCTCAAAACATTAGAAAATAAATAAATAAGTAATAGGATGACAATTTTAAAATTTACTCAGAGCACCCTGAAGCCTTTAAGTTGACCATAAAAAAGTACTCATTCCTTCTTTTGATACAAAACGGCATTAAGGTACATCCTGATAATTCGCTTCAGAGGATTTTCTTTTTAAATCTGGTATCGCAATAATAATATCTTTTGGCAAACATGTATTAAAACTTAATATTTGCACATGCAACTCCGTTATGACTAATCAACCTCTGAAAACACACTTGAGGGCAACTTCATCAATCTTTAAGAGAATAGTAGTTTTTTCCATATAAAACAACACAGTAGAATAAAAAAAAAATATAAGCATGCATGCATATTACTGATTAAACAGATAGGTCGATAGTAAGAAATGGTTAAAAGAAAATTAATGCTTGCCCAAGCAATAGATACAAAATATACTCATATAGCTGAAGCCTTTTAGCAAAAATTTATTTGTAAACAAAGCAATCATCAGATAACAGAAACAGAAAAGGGCAAAGACCAGATGAGAAGTTCATTGCGGACAATTACATCCAGAAGTACTCAATAGAATTCCCACATTCAAATAGTAAACTTTTTTTTTTGTTAACAGTATTA
Organism: Gastrodia elata; assembly: GCA_016760335.1. Lineage (NCBI taxonomy): Eukaryota > Viridiplantae > Streptophyta > Magnoliopsida > Asparagales > Orchidaceae > Gastrodia > Gastrodia elata. The sequence continues at coordinate 90,175,179 of CM028670.1, read as the reverse complement.
AGCAACAAAAAATGGGAGCGGTTCAACTTAGCATAAGTAAAACTACCTGATGCGGGTTCTTAATAATGCAGTCTTCCAACTGCAGGCATGAACGCTCATCTTTGCATACAACCAAAACAATATCATTATTATCATCTCCCTCAATTAAATTTTTTCCTTCTGAAGCTTCTATTCTACGTTCTGCTTCAATCTCCTCAAGCAACTCCTGCAATTAATCATCCAGTAATCGATCATGCTGCACTTTGCATGTTGAATCAGAAATTAAATCTGCAGTTAAAAATAGATGACATGAAAACTCACTCACTCACACGCAACACCTTCCACTTGGGTGCTCTCTCCAATACTTCCTCCAGTACAACTCCAATATTGGCTTCAGTTTTGGCATTTACTGCCTTAATCAAAAAAGAATTAAAATTTCGAATTGATGGCCATTACCATGAAAAAAATTCATGCCAGTTTTATAGAAACATATAAATCTCAATTTCACTTTTCATGTGCTTATGTAAGTTAACATCTCAGAATCGTAATGTGATATAACGCATGGGAAATAAAAAGCTGCTTACACCTACCATTTTCAATCTCTTTTGTCATAATATTCCCATTTTCTCTCCTCCTCTTGCCTACAGTGCTCTTCCTTTCTGCACCTATTCTTACTCCATCAGCCCTCACCACCTGATAAACTCTCTTCTTTGCAAGCTCAAATATCTTGTAACTAGATTCTGCAAATATCCAAACGGAACGCACCCCTTCAGAGACCCTCAGTGTATCAAGGTACTTCAAATATGTCACAGCATCATACCTTTCCAACAACAAATGGCTTCAAATGAGTGCAATTTCAAGTATTGATAAGGCAACAATAGTAATCAAAAGAGAAACGCTTTTCAAATTCATTTGTCTTGCACTTAATATCCACCAAAACACTACACTCACATTTTATTTCTTAGTTTATCAAATTGCATTATAGAATGACCATCTAACTCATATATGTGGTGGTTATTGAAGATGAATAAGTGTGAGAATTATCAATTTACTCCTATAGCAACATATAATTACTCCAATGAAAGGAGATGCTTTATGATAAGGAAAAAGTACCTGACAAGATAATCCAACAATTTCCGAAGTGTTCTCAAATCGCTGACCAACTGTTTGGTTTTCTTCCCAAGTGTATGCCATATGGGATCAAGCTGCCGCCTCACAACCTCATCAAATGATTTGAATAGCCCATTCTCCACAGTAAGATCCTCGACATCGACCTTGTTCGTCCTCCTGAGCTCCTTGAGACACGCATCCATTGTCTCCAGCACAGCCTGCTGAATTCCCTTCATCGCAGGCGTCATCGGCACCCTGACATCGACCACTTCCGGAGGAGTCTTCTCGAGATCGCCGGCGACGAGAACGTGGAATCGCGGCCAGAGGTGAAGTCTCCGCACGTACAAGCTCTTCATGATTCGCTCGGACTTGGCGAACCCGGCGATCATGGAGTGAGGGCGGTCGGTGAGTGCATGAACGTAAGCGGTGCGGGACAGAGAGCGCAGAATGCGGGCGATGAAAGCCTCGGTGGAGGTATCCGTGAGGCGGTGGGCGTTGAGGATAAGGAGACCGGCGATAGAAGAGGGCGGGACGCGGGAGGTGAGGAGATCTGCGATGAGGATACGAGGAGTGACGAAGAAGGAGGCTCCGCTGGCGTAAAGGGCTGTGCGGTGGTGGGAGGGAACGTCCCCAGGGATGTCAGTGGGGGCAATAGGGTTAGGGTTAGGGTTAGGAATTTGGAGAAGGGACCGGGAGATGGAGGATTTCTGTGACTCTGATGCAGAGAGGATGAGGAGGGAGCCTTGCGAGGGGTGGTGGAGGAGGACGAGGGATGCAACGAGGGAGTGGATGGGTAGGCCGGAAGAGAGGACGACGACGCCGCCATTGGGGTCGTCGAGGAGGTCGGCGATGATTTGCTCCTGAAAAGGAACCATATCTTTTAAAATGTTCTAAGCAGGAGGGGAGATCATCTCATCTGTTGCTTCATCAGAGATCAGTTTATCGTGAACTGAGAAAAAGTGCGGGAGAGATGTGAGGAGGAGCTTGTTGATAGCGATGGTGATATTTGGGAGGAAGAAAATGTTATATGCTTACTAAAAAAATTTGTGAAATGATTTATATAATTAATTGTTGATTATTTTATTTAAAATTTTTTTTTCAAATACTAGTATTGATAATCTTAAAAGTTGAAATAAGATTATTTTGTTACATAGCTCTTAATTATTTTTTTAAATAGATTGATGATTAAGATTTAAAATACTAATTGAAATAAAAATTTTTTATTAAATTTATTTTTGTTCATAGAATTTATAAAAATATATTTTTTAAATTTTAAATTCTAAGTATTCATATTTTTTATATTTCTTAGAGGTAAGTAATATTTTTATAAAAGCGAAAAAAAGAAAGTGAGGATTTCAAACATAATGCTATTTTAATTGTTCGGGAGAAAGCTCTAACTCGTCTCGTCTCCGAAGTGCGAAAGTCGTGGAGAAGACTCGATTGCGAAGTCGCGGGGGAAAGCCCTAACTCTAACTCGTCTTCAAAGTGCGAAATTTGCCGAAGAAACCAATTCTGCATTAATGTTTTGCTGTCAAGCAGCTTGACCCAATTCCACTATGTTGGATTTAGGTTAAGGGCTGTTCGGTTCATCCACATATTTATGTAGGGGCTGTTTGGTTTTTGCTGATATTAGATGTTATGTGATATTATTTAAAACTGTAGATAAAAAAGTTGGTGTTTAGTTTGATGTCATTTGAGTAATGACATCTCAAAAATTACAAAAATGATATTGTACAATGTTATCTGAATCTCCGTCGAAAATACATTACGCAGAGCCGGGAGAGACGGGAGAGGTAGGGTACTTCGCGCGCGACTTGGAGATTCGACGCCGAGCCTTGCCTGCCGTCGCTGCCGTCGCTGCCGTCGCTACCAGAAGCACGGAAGGTCGCAGTCGCCTCTCGCCGCTCGCTGAGATCGCTGCCTTCGCCGCTCGCCAAGCCTTCATTGCCTTCGCCGCTCGTCGAGCCTTCATTGCCTTCGCCGCTCGTGGAGCCTTCGTTACCTTCGCCGATCCTTCATTGCCTTCGCTGAGTCTTCATTGCCTTCGCCGAGCCTTCATTGCCAGACGCGCGGAAGGTTCTTCGTTGCCTTTTCTTTATAAGCGACTCCCTCTAATAAGTTTCCCTTGTTATTTATAGAAGATAGATTGCATATATCTTTAACATTGTTTTGGGTATTTTCCTCACACTCTGCTGATATTTCCTCCCAACTGTAGCACTTGTGCATTTACAAATATACGACATTGAGAATGCACCGTCCATTTGCTCTTTTGCCCATAGGAGAGTAGCAATATCTTCATGACTTTTATTTTTCAGAAGTTTAATGTATGATGGAGTTTAAGAAGTTGCTGTTGAGTAGAGTATGATACAGACGATTTGTGGGTGTCTTTTTACTTCCAATGAGTTTGGAAGGGAAATCAATTAGTTTTATGCTTTTGGTTGTAAATTGTATTTTTTATGAAATGAAAGAATCTTATTTGGGAGTATTCTTATCTCATGTGTAATATAACATGAATGACATTGAACCAAACAACATATATCTGAATAACACTGACATCTGTTATTTAAATAACACTAAACCAAATAGTCACTGTTATCTGAATAACATTGTTATCTGAATAACACTGTTATCTGAATAACATGCTATCTTAATAATTTTTCAAATAACACTAAACCAAACAGCCCTATAATGCCATGTTATAAGATGTTGATTGGAAGCTCTTTCGTTTAATGTTATCTGTTATCTGAATTTCTGCCGACATTTAGATAAATTCCGCCAGACGAGTCGGCGCATCGCCTCCTTTCCGCCTTCGCTTCGCCCGAGGCGCTCGTCTCGTGACGCAGAGCTCTCGCCCGACGCAGAGGCTCGCACGACACGTCTCGCCCCATCGCAAAGGTAGCACAGGTGCGTTTTGTAATTGCAAGTTTTTATTTTTTTGGAAATTTGTTTGATAGTCATTTGATTATGATCTATTTAGGGTAACTTGTTTGTGATTTGTTAATTTTAAAGTTTATTATAGTTGATTTAGAACAAATTTGTAGTAGAAGTGAGTATCATTAATGTCAGCAGATAATGAATGAAATTTATAGTAGAAGTGAGTATCATTAATTTCAGCAAATAATGATTCATTCTTAACTGTTTGTATATAAATTATATGATCTTTTGGTTAGTTAAATCATCATTTGGTTAGTTGAATATGGATATATTATTCTAGAAAATTTTATATTAATATATAGTGTTCTCGTAGATGGAAACGACAAAACAAAAAGCAGCTTATGTCGTACGTGCAACTATATTGATTATACTAGATAATTATAGCAATGATGGTGATGGGTTGATCGGTGCAAAATAAAGTTGTTACAGCTTGTATGCGTGCAACATACAACGTAAAAATTACTTCTGTGATATTTATAAAGGCAGTGATTCCGTTTCAATGTTTATGGTTCGCATGAAGGATGAATTTTTCTTTCGATTGTGTGATACATTAAACTCTAGGAAGCTTTTAAGACCAACAACTCATGTTACAGTTGAAGAGCAAGTTGCAATATTTTTATATATAATAGGGCAAAGTGCATGCATAAGATCAGTTAGCTTCATATTCAAGCGGTCCTGTGAAACTGTTGCCCGATATTTCAATCAAGTTTTGCACGTAATTGGAACATTGAATAATTAAATTACTACTCCTAAAGTTGAAGCACATTCAAAGATAGCTTCAAGTGCTCGATATATGCCATGGTTTTATTCGATTTATATTTTTTATGGTATAACATGATTATGGAACAACAATAAGTAATACCTTCATTTTTTCAGGACTGAATTGGGGCTCTTGATGGTACTCATATTAAAGCATCCGTGCTAATGGATCAAGTTGCAGCATTTCGTGGCTGAAAGGAGATCCAACACAAAGTATCCTGGCCGCTCTAGACTTTGATTTGAATTTTTTATACATTTTGGCAAGATGGGAAGGGTCTGCGCATGATGCAACAGTGATGGAAAATATTACCTTGTAGATGCTGGATACTCTGCAAAGCTTGAATTTGTAGGTCGATATCGTGGGACGTGTTATCACTTGAAAGAGTGGACAAATCGTGAGCCTCCAACTGCTAAAGAATTCTTTGCCTACAACATTCATCATTACGGACTACAGTTGAGCGAGCTTTTGGTACTTTAAAGAACAGTTTTTTAAAATATTATCTTGACCATTACGGCCTTTTTTCCATATCCAACCCAAGTTAATATTGTCATTACTTCTTGTATAATCCATAATTGGATAATGAAAATAGTGGAGATCAATTAGTTTACAATGATGAATCTTGCATTAGGAAAATCATATAAGTTGATCACCAATCATTTATTGATGACAACATGGAATGGGTGTAACATATGAATGATTTATGTGAGCAAATGTTCTATTGTTTTGTAAAATAATTTTAATATTGGTATAACAAATTATATTATTGTAATGGTACTTAAAATTTCAATGTTAATATCTTTGACCCCAATGTGCAGATTCTATGGCTTCCAAGCATCCCATTTGTAAGAAATCATCTGTAAAACAAATAACATTGAAAATGTCTTGCATGAGAGACCTGAAAGTAGATATGGGAAGGGCTGAAATTATTTACTGTGGCAGCCTACATGAAATTCGAACTTCTTAAGATAATGGCTGAGATGAGCACTAATTACAATTTCAAGTCTAATAGTCAATGGAAAATAATTGCTATGCTCAAGTTGCAAAAAAATTAAATGATATGTTCAACAATCTAAGTATAATGATAGATCATGTTATTCGACAAGTTAGAAGCCAAAGGCATAGATGGTACATCATTAAGAAGATAAGAGGTTTGCCAAGTGCTAGTTTGGATGAACTTGAAAAGATTATTAAGATTGGTCGGTTAGAGGCACTCAAAGTTTCACATGTATTTTATTATAGCATGTTACTCCCAATACATATTTTATTGGAATTAATAACTCATAAATTACTTATATGTAGAATGCGGCTCGATTTTTGAATATGCCGATACTTGATTATGATCTTCTTGAAATAGTGTGAGGTGAAGGGCATGCAACAAGACGTTGGGCACAGGACAACAACAACTCTTTCATAGATATGAACAATGTCATTATTCTTGAAGAAGAATGCAATTTCTCAAGTGATTTTCAGCATTCACAACCATATCATGCCGAAGATAACATTGAGGACGATGACTACACACATAAACAAATTGAGGAAAAAAATTTGGTGGGGTTGCGTCAACTTCAAAAAAGTCAATCAAGAAGGGTAAAAGAGGTCGTGATAAGCTCTACCGCACCACAAATGTTAAGGTATTGACAGACATAATTGTTGTTGTGCTAAACTAGCAGATGCGTTAGACATGATAGGCCATCGAGATAATCTATTGAGAAGTGTTTATTCCAAATTAAATCAACGTGGGGGCTTCTTAGCTATGAACATTGAAAGATGCTCCTCATATATTGTTTTCTGCAGATTTAGCAATTGCATCGGCATTCATTTTACGACCAGGGCAAAAAAGTTATTTGTGCAAGAGTTCTCGCCAAAAAATCTAATATAAAATGCCTTTTCAATGATGCTGCTTTTATTGTTAATTTATATTTGTAGTGTTTTGAACTATTTAGATCCATGTTTTATAGTTTTGGCGCTTGATTCAAACGAAAATATATATACAAGTACAAAGAAAAAGTTTGATGCTTGAGTTTTGTATGTTTTAGTATTGTTTACTTAATTATTTTTTTAATTATTTGTTATTTTTTAACTTATATTTAAATTTTAGTGTTGGGGTAATCTTACCTCAAGTGTAATATAACATGAATGATAATGAATCAAACAACTTAAATTTGAATAATATTGACATCTGTTAATTAAATAACACTAAACCATACATCCCCTGATATTTGAATAATATTGCTATTTGAGTAACATGCTATCTGAATAACATGCTATCTTAATAATTTTTCAATTGACATTCAACCAAACAGCCCATAAATCTAATATTATTCTTATTTATCATTTGGAGATTCAGAGAATTTTAGTTAAACCTATTCTAAATCCTGTTATCTTTGTGTAAGTTGAGTATCATATGGTGGCTTGAAAATACAATGCTTTGTCTATCTGTTTAGGTTTGTTAGCAAATTTCTCCAATTAAAGGATGAACAATGCAAAGCACAAAAATGGAAAAAGGGATTCGCTTTTAAGTTTTTACTGATTCTGTAATTATAAAATTCCCTTCTAAATCTCAAATTTCCAATTATTCAGCTGTTCAAAAGAACAAAAAAGGAGAAAATGAGAGTCTTCTACTACGCTTTTCAATTAACCCTGAAGGTAACTTGCAAGGGTTTACTTGCAAGACCTGCTATTTGGATCAGTGTAAGATAATCATAGTTCTTAAGCTTAAATTAAGCACTCATTCACTTGATTTTATATGCTATTAACACATTTCTTTCTCATCCAGGTTGACAATGGAAGATCTAGACAAAATTTTGGTTGGCATCATAGGATGGCTACATGCCAAATATTACATTTTAGTTCATATAGCTCCCTTCTTTCCAGCACCACTGAAACCATGCTTCCATGGGAAAGCGCATTCTGTGTAAATCCTATGAAGAAACTTGAAGCTTCTTTGGAAGAGAATTGTGTAGATGAAGCTTGGGAAGATTTTTGTAACTACAAAAGCTTACATGGTTTTCCTGATAAACTGTTAGTTAAAAAAATGGTTAGTTTGATGACTAAACCATTAAGTTCACACTGGCTTCTTAGAGCATATAAGTTGGTGCTTGTGATTTTCCACAAGCGTCCTGTGCTTCTTGACTGTGACTCCATGACCAGGCTAGGTCTCATTCTTGCCAGAAGTCAGATGCCGATTCCGGCTTCGACAGTAATAAGAATTGCATTAAATAGATTCAAATTTCCAGAGTTTGATATACTTAACTCTATTTTTCTGCATTTGGTCAAATCAGATATAGGTTCAGACCTTGCATCTAATATTTTGATTGAGATTTGTGAGCGGGCGTTGCATCAGAAGCCAGATAGCAGAAGTTCTTTGCGATTGGCGCTCTTAAACCAAAATGTTATTCTTTTTAATCTTGTTTTGGATTCATGCTCAAAATATCGGTTTCTACAAAAGTCTCAGCTAATTATGAAGTTCATGTCACAAATAGGAGTGGTAGCTGATGCAAATTCTATCATTATCATTGCTCAAATTTATGAAAAGCTTGGACAGCGTACTGAACTGATGGGATTGAAAATGTATGTTGATAATGTTGTTTCTGTTACATTTTGCCGCCATTATAGTCATTTCTATGACAGTTTGCTGAGCTTACATTTCAGCTATAATGATCTTGATGCTGCTAAGGAGCTTATGCTGGATTTGTATAGCCAATCAAATTTTTTTCATAGTGTTGATGATCTAAGTGCATTGAATATTAGTTTAGGAAAACCTTGCCTGCTTCAGGTTGGATCTGGCAATCTGACTATGGGATATAAAATAGCGATTGAGCCTGATAAATTGGGGAGTGGCTTCATTATGGATTCAGAAGTTCAATCTAGATATGTTCTCTTCTCTGATGGGAAGCTTGTTCCTAGTTCAGAGGCCCTTGTAAAGCTTATAAATGGATTTGCTAAAGAAGGGAGAATTGGCGAAGTTTCAAATTTTCTAATTAACGTTGAGAAGAAAATAAACTCAAAAGAGCACAACTTTAGCACAATTGTATTAGCTGTGTTCATACAGCTGGGTTGGTTGGAGACTGCACATGATGTTTTAGATGACCTGGAATCAGCTGGTATTTCTGTTGATAGCAATGTGTATAAATCACTCTTTCAAGCTTATCGTAAAGGAAACCATTTGGGAGAATCTGAAGTGCTTCTGAAGCAGATGAGAAAATTGGGTTTGTATGTAAATTTGTCTAATAAAGATGGTGCACTATCATGTCTTTCAGGAGAATGCACCATCAAGCCTAATGAAAGGAAAGTCGATCTTTTAGAGAAAGTTTCATGCTTGGCAGAACATTTAAATAAAGAAATCAAGCAAGAGGACTTGGTCTTTCCGTTGGTTTATGAGTTTAATAGTACAGTTTTATTCTTTTGCGAGGCCAATATGATGGAAGATGCTATTAGAACTGTGAAGAGCATGCAGCTAAAAAATATCCAGCCTACAGCCCAAACATTCAGCTATCTTTTAAATGGGTATTCTTCATTGAAGATGTATCGCCAAATCACAATATTGTGGGGAGAGATGAAGAGAAGATTGGATGTTGGGGTTTTGTCTGTAAACTGGAATTTGTTGGACTGCTTGCTTATTAATTTTCTTAGAGGTGGTTATTTTGAGAGGGTAATGGATATTGCTAATTATATGACAAGGCATAAAATATTTGCTGACAAATGGAAATACAAGGAAGAGTTCCTCAAGCTCCACAAAAATTTGTATAGGAATTTAAAAGCTGTAGATGCAAAAACAGCTGTTCAAAGGAAGAGGCTTGAACATGTTCAAGCCTTCAAGAAGTGGGCAAATGTTATTAAATCTTCAAAATGATTCATCTATAAATGTCATAACTACGTTGAATTTAACTCATAATTTTTAAATTTAATTCAACTCAAAGTCAACATTTTACTTAAAAATTATTTTGAGTCGAGCTAATTTGAAATTGATTCGAGCTAACATGTTGAATTGTGACTTGAACCGTGACCTCTTCTTCAAATATTGCGCCCCGGGTTAGGCATGCAACTTTGTTAGGAATGTATATAAAATATATTTATTATTACTTTTGAGTGGACTCGATCATAATCGAGCAAATCAGCATATTAAACTCTAAATCAACTCGAAAAATTCTGAGTTTCAGAGTCTACTTTTGACGCTGCTGGAAATTCTTTAATTTGATTTCAAATTTTTTTAAAATTCGAGCAAGTTTAGAGTTTTGGTCATACGTGTCAGCCCTGATTAAGCAAGAAGCTGTACTATTGTGTAGTCCTTTTGCATTTTTTTTTATTTTTCCTTTATGTGCATACATTTCAAAATACTTATGTTTGATTTAAGTTTATTTTGGTGAGCAGCTCCATGTATTAAATACATTTTGGTCTATAAGAAAACTGTCAACAGAAGTGACATTGTGATAAATAAAAAATTGAAGCTGATAACCTTTCGGGATAGAGTTTCATAGTTCATTGTTCATGGAAAATGTATAAGTGTTCCTGCCTCTGGTTGTGGCTAAAGTTGGCATCAGTAAAGATCTTGAAAAGACTAAGAGTAGCTTGAGGTACGCCCGTAATTTTTTTCTGGGCAAAATGTATGGATTAGGAATTTACAAAACAATTATATCACAATTGATATGGCAAACTAACCTTTTTTTTTTTTTGTTTTAGCATAAATAAACATTGAACTATTTTTTTCAAATTTCACAGTTATTGATTTTGAGAAGGTTTTATATGGAATGCATCATATTATGGTTTAATTAATTAATTAGTCATTGATGCAAACTAAGACATCAAAGTTGGGTGTTAAAGGGGATTAGAAGTAGGACGTTAAAAACATTGCAATGGTGGACGAATTAAATTATGAATTCAAATCAGTCTGATGAGGATGTGTCTACATAAACCTACCAACGTAGCTGAAGTTGTAAATGGAAGGCAATCTTGGATAGAAATTTATTACAATAGAAAGGTTATGGTAAAAAAAGGTTACTTGCAATCTAAGAGAAGTTATGGCATTTTGAATAGAGGATTAGGTAATGAATATATAACTTTCAAACTGCCAGCAAGTGTATTTGTATAAAATATTTTAATTTTCTTTCCTTGTATGGATTGATCACTGTTGATAAGCGGTGGAAATGTGACCAATTCCTCAGTCAGTACATGTTATGGTACAATTTTAAAATCAATTTTTTTTTTTCATGCTACTACCCGTTGAAGAAGCTGAACTTTAATACTTTCATGAAATATTGGATTGATTGCAATGTCTATTTGTTATCACAAAATTGATGTATTGGTTTGGAACTTCAATGAATGTGTTTTTAAGGATATGCCACATATTTTTTGGTAGTTTTGGCCTGAACACTATAATTTACATCATGTATAAAAAAACAGTTGTTTCTTTCTTTCGCAAAATTAGTGGAGCTTATCCAACGAATATAATGATTCAGGTTTTAATTTTCTTATTGTAGGGTACCCAATCCAATCATCATTACTGTAAGCCTTAAAACTTTATTTATTGCTATTGGGGTAAAGCATTCCATCTCCTGGGGTGTTAATCAAATACCATATTATGTACAGTACCAAATATATAGTGGAAGTTCTGTTATTTAAGGAATTTGCTTAATACTGTAATTGTACAGCCCAAGTTTTGTTTGATCATGTTTAAAACATCCTCCCGTAAGCTGTCAGGTGTTTGAACAACCCTCACTTTGAATGAAAATCCGTGTTGTAGAGGAGCAGCTGTATCAACCTTCTTGTGGTTACTTGATCAAATTTCTTTGATGATGTATCTCACATATATTGATTTGGAATTTTTTTTTTTCTGTGCTCTTTTAACTTGCAAACCAAGAAAATAACTATTACAAAGTCTTTGATTTGAAAGTTTAAAGCCTGCAATGTTTGTTTTTGGGATAATGCTACAATACCCCCTCAAATACCCCAAATTTTTTTGGATGAGTTGGCATCTGATGTGGCGCAGCAGGCCACGTCACACACTTAAAACCCTAAATCGCATCGCAGCCCTCGTTCTTTCTCCGCATACCGCTGTCTCCTCTCGTTCCTTCTCCGCCTCATCCCTTTTTCTCCTCCATTCCTTCAACGCCTCTGCCCTATTTCTCCGCCGGTCGCTCGCGCTTAGGGCTTCTTCGAAGCTTCGGGCATCCCAAAATCTGTTCGCTGCTCGCTTCGGGCATTTTCTCTGCCGGTCGCTCGCGCTTAGGGCATCTTCGAAGCTTCGACCGTCGGTTCTTCAAGACCCTCACTGCTTCAAGACCGCCGTTGCTTCAAGGCCCTCACTGCTTCAAGAAGTTAGGTACAATCACCATCATACCACTAAACCTTTGTTCCACTAAATGAGGTTAGGTACATGAATCCTTAATTACTACACTCAATCAAATAACATCCTCTTCCTAAGATTTTTTTTTTTTCCTGAACTATGGTTTTTCTCACATTTTTCCCGGTACAACTTTTTTTCACTAATAGAAACCATCTTTATACGTTAATATCTAAATAACCGAATAAAAGTGTTTGATTATAAGAATAAAGCAAAAAAAATTCTTAATCAAATCAGCACACATTAGAAGCTCATTATCGTTTGATCTCTGTTCATAATCGTTAAAACTAGGCAGCTGCATGAAGTAAATTCATAAGAATATTGAAAGCTTGCACTAAAAGAAGGAAACGAACGGCTTAATGAATTACTTTGGGGCGAAAATCACAGCTCTCGGAACAAATCGAGCAGGACTGATGCGGCTGCAGAGATGAGCGCTGACGAAAAAACGCCGATGGTTGATCGATTGGGGTGAAGAAATCGAAAGTCGCAGACTCTGGGCTCTCGGCTTTTGTTCTGGCACTTGGGTCGGAAATTAGGGTTTCGAGTGGCGGGAGAAGGCCGAGAAGGAATTTCGCCGGTCTTGAAGCAGTGAGGGCCTTGAAGCAGCGGCGGTCTTGAAGCACCGACGGTCGAAGCTTCGAAGATGCCCTAAGCGCGAGCGACCGGCGGAGAAAATGCCCGAAGCGAGCAGCGAACAGATTTTGGGATGCCTGAAGCTTCGAAGAAGCCCTAAGCGCGAGCGACCGGTGGAGAAATAGGGCAGAGGCGGAGAAGGAACGGAGGAGGAAAAGGGATGGGGCGGAGAAGGAACGAGAGGAGACAGCGGTATGCGGAGAAAGAACGAGGGCTGCGACGCGATTTAGGGTTTTAAGTGTGTGACGTGGCCTACTGCGCCACATCAGATGTCAACTCATCTAAAAAAATTTGGAGTATTTGAGGGAGTATTGTAGTATTATCCTTGTTTTTGTTCTCTGTAATGATCAGATTGTCTGCATAAACTAAATATTGTAGCATTATCCTTGTTTTTGTTCTCTGTAATGATCAGATTGTCTGCATAAACTAAATACGATACATCTTTTTTTACCATAAATAATGAGTTGTCTGCATCACTTTTCTGGAACTAATAACAGAGGATTGCCTTGACAATTTTTCAAACCATTTTTGGGTTTGCTTATTTTAACATATAGATTAACTTGCAAATTCTACAAACAAGTCTCTTTGCGGCAATAATTTTTTACTTTTTGCTCAAAATCATCAGGAAGGAAAGTTAACTTCAAATCTTTTGTCATGGTAACTACAACAACGCACTTGAGGATATAACAATTTTTACCTCAGGGGCTAAAGTTTCTTTGTAATTAAGGCCATCAACTTGTTTGTAGCTTTTAGCAATTAGTTTCTTTATGGCACCATCAGGTTATTACCTAAACTGTAAACCAGTTGGATCTGATTGTCTTTGGACTTTTAGGCAGAGTTCACAATTCACCACGTATTATTGATTAAAGCCTTGAGTTCACAGTCCTTTGCCTTTTTTCATGCATAGATTTGAGAAGCTTTTGTAAATTGGATGTGGGGCTCTGCAAGATTGTAATATTTATTTGATTGTAGAATAGAAATTGCTGAATATTTCAATAGGTATATTTGGGAGGATTGCTGTCAAGTGGGATGAGTTTTTTTAGTATAGTTTAATACAATATCATCAAAATAGCATGCACCAGTCTTCTTCTTATGTGTCAATTGTGCTGCTCACTCGGTATTTTCTGTATTTTTCAACCAGTTCATACTGGGCTGTGTGCAAATGCTTTATTTTTCTCCGATGATTTTTTTTGAAGAAAAAAAAAAGATCTTCATCGAATATCACATTTTGATGTTAAAAAATCCTGCCACTTCGATATCAGGAATCAACTGGCATTTCTTTCTTGTGACGTATCCAAGCACTGCTAGTTCTTGGTAAAAGTTGTGTTTGCACTTGGTGATGATGCTGATACCAAATTTAAGAAATTGCACGGGTATCTATTTTGTTATTTATTTTTGTTTGAGTAGCACCAAAGCCTAAACAAAACACTTGGTCGTGAGAATCAAGGCACTCATCTATGCAAAATTCAAACACCTTGGCAGTTTGCAAGAAGCTTTGTGCTTGCAATCATAACCTTCCAACACTCGATTAAGTGTACAAAATGATCAAGAGATCGAAGCAAGAACTAGTCAGCTAACTTGTGACAGTAGCTCAGTTGTAGTTAGCCGTCAATAAAAATTTGTCGGTCTAAAGGATGTCATTTGGTCCCATAGTGGACCAAGAGTAGGAGTAGGTTAGAAGATGGAGTTCTATGCTAAAAGACAAGAACATTAAGAAGGTTATATGAGTATTGTATACTCAAACAGGGTGGTACACTAATGACAACAACAACCCCATGATTTTAGTCCCACTGTGTTGGGGTTGGCTACAAGAATTCTTTGTTTTGATTGTGCCCGATCAAATAGAAACCCCTCAAGTACCAAATAGAGAAGATTCTTTTTAATAAGTTCTTCCGATGTCTTGTTTGATCTTCGTCTTTCTCTTTTAATATAAGCAAAATTCATAAACTCAAATTTTCTAATAGTGACTTAGAAACCTCTTTGAAGGGTGCTTTTTGGCTTCTATGATCTACAAAGAGGTTGTTCCTAATATATATGAGATATTACATATCAAATTTCAGTAGTTAGTTATATATAAAATAGAGATTATTATGGTGCAAAGTTGTGAGAAATATATGTAAAAATTGTATAAATTTGGCTAATTAAAAAGGTAAAATTTTTTTATAACTTCGAATGAATATTTGAAGGCTTTACAAGTTTCATGGATTTGATAGTTGTTATAATATTTTTTTTACCAATATATATGAGATTGTTTGCATGTATTAAAAATAATTAGTGAGAGAAATAAATTAAATCAAATTGAAAGAAAATTCTTCATGGTAGGATTGATTTGGACGCAAACATCTTAAACTTTTCTCAATTCTAATAATTTTGATTTCTTATTGTTTTATAACGATTAAAATGGTATATATATATATATATATATAAATGTATGAATAGTGTTGCAGTTCAGTGGTTGAGATTCATAATTTATTTTCTCATATTATATGTTCAAATTTTATTGATCACATATAAATATATATATATATATATATATATACTTTCTGTGTGGCCGATGGGATTTGAATCCATAACCTAATATAATAAATCTTGAGCCTCAACTATCATGCTACAACACTATTCACATAAATATATATATAGTGAATGGTGTTGCAGCCTGGTGGTTGAGGCTCAGGACATGTTAATCTAGGTTATGAGTTCAAATCCTACTGGCCACACACAAGAAAAAAAAATTATATATATAAGTTAAAACCATAAGTTATCCTTACTTTAAGCATTTATGTTCGTTCAAAACCCTAAGGTGTCATTCCCCGAATGTTTTCATTTCTGAGATTCATTCTAATGAATTAAAGGTGATGCTTTCCTTATACTTAGTGATTGCGATCAAAACTATCCCATAGAATATATCATAAAGTAGATAGGGATGCTCTCCTTATTTGACACTTTATGATCTCTTTGATACCAACTGTAGCGTCCCGTCACGTCATCACGCGCAACAGAGGAGTTTAAGGAGTGATCACCTTAAACAGTTGGCAGCGGAACAACACGTTATTTGGGAAAATACTGCAGGAAATACTGAAATAATGAAAAGTTGAAACGTAAAACAATAACTTAAAGGAAATGCTAACATAATCCACTGTAAAGACTGAAAATTGAATAGCCATGCTATAATATCACCATGTTGTATGCTAATGCAAATACATTTGAAATACCACTGAATATCATAAATATACTGTTTGATGCCCACATACATCATATTAGGAATTCAAATATCTTGATGCCCATTGCATCTCATAATTTCTCCCCTGATGTATGCAACATCCTGCAATTCACAATGATTCTTGATACTCTTGCTTGTGCTTGTACTTATGCAGTGTATGCCAAAAATGTTATTAAAATAACTAAATCTTATAATTTTCATGAGTTATCGCATGTTGAGAGTGCATATACATAAATATTATATTTCTAAGAATAGTAACTTGAAACACTTAGTTTGTTTAACTACACTTATCGATGCGCACAAAAATAAGGGGGGGCGACACCCTTTTACAGTTTGTTCTCAAAATAAATTGTTAAATTCCCTACTTATAAATATAACTTAAAATGTTCTAAGAAATGTAATTTTGAAACACTTAGTTTGTTTAACTGCACTTATCGATGCGCACAAAGATAAGGTGATACCACCCTTTTACAGTTTGTTCTCCCAAGCTAAGTTATTCAATCTCTTACTTATAACACAATTTAAAATATCCTAAGGAAGTAACTTGAAACACTTAGTTTGCTTAATTGCATTTATTGATGCGCACAAAGATAAGGGGACACCACCCTTTTACAATTTGTTCTCCCAAACTAAGTTGTTCAAACCCTTCACATATAACACACTTAATAAAATTGGAAAATTTATCATAATGTTATTGCAAATGCATCTAAGACAAGATTAGGATATACATTTCCATTTTGGATGAATTAACCAATTTCATATCCTTATTGAATCAAATCAGCTTTATGAATATACACTACAGTCTCCACATGATAATCACTAATATTATTATTTTAAACTAACTATTTAGAAACCAAAAAAATTTAAACTAATGAATCCATTCTCCATTGGAGGTACTAACAATAGGGTTCGAAGGTTGTGACATAAAAGTCACTCTAATTAGGTACACTACCTCATTTAAGCTCACACTATAGTTCATTAGGTTAATACTACCACAAAATAGAAATTCAACTATATAAGGTTCAAAAGGTACATCTATAGGCCTACCTCAATATATAATCATTAAGATATTTTATACCTCAAGATTTCCCTAATTTAAAGTATAAATCATCTGAATTAGAAAATATAATATAACCATTAAAAGGTTAAGAACTTATAATCATAATAATTAGTTCTCTATCCTAAGTTGAAGTCACAAGCTCAAATTAAAATACAAACATACGAAAAATTTATAAATTCAGTTACTTATATATAAAGGAAAGTTATCAAACTAAACTGTAAAATATCAGAAATAATTTTTAAATTTATTTATTAATATTTAAATAATTTTGACATCAGATTAAAAATCTAATTTCACCATTGCGTTAACCACCCCCAAATTAGCTAGGGGTGAAGTTTTGAATGTATTTGGAAGTCATTGAATTTTTGGCAAATAATTTAATATTATTTAAATACCCAAAAAATTCGAATAAATAATTCTCGTCGGATCGAAAATCCGAGTGCGTCGTTGCGTTCAGAACCCCTCAATTAGCTAAGGGTGAAATTTTGGTATTTTTCGGAACTCAATTAATAGTTTATTTTTTATAAGAAATTCTATATAAAATATTATTATTTAATTTTAATTTTAAATTTTAAATTAACCACACTGTGGGGGCCCGCCTAAATATTAACGGGTCGGATCTTTGCATTATATCTGCAACCCGTTAATAACGGGTTTGACCCGTTATTCGAAGGGACTGATTCGGACCGTCGATCGTTTGACCAGATCTGACGGCCCGGGATCCTCCTTCCTCCGCGTTAGGGCACGCGGTCGACACCGAGAGACACATGGCCCGATGAAGAAGAATCCAGATGTCTCCTACCGCTTAAGAAGCTCTTTAAATCTAGTATGCTACCATAAATAGCACGTATCGCCTCTTAAACATCATCCCGGAGCTAGTTTCTCTAACCTTAAATCGACAAAGCCGTCAACATATAGGTACTCTTAACTTCTAGATTTTTCATTCAATCACTTGTAACTTACTTCGAAATTACAATCCAAACCCTATATTAATCTTTGATTAGGTTCGATCGCGTTCGATCAAACCCAATCGTGCGATTCGAACGACGATTTCGTCTAAACCCTAATCGCCTCCCGTCGCGTAAGGGGAAGACGAAGCGTCGCCCAAACGCTCCCCGAACTGGACCGGACCAGATCGAACCGGCCGGGTCATTTAGCCCGTAGACCGGCCACGTGTCGGCGTATCAATCGACGAGTCGCATCATCAAAGTGGTGGGGCGCACTCCAGTTGACTTCGCCAATAAGCCCGAGCGACGTAATGCATTAGAGGGAATTGCCGTCTGATAAATCTACAGAAAAATAGTATTATTAAATATATAAATATATCTTATATAAATCATTACTTATAAATATATAATACAAAATTTATAAGTATAAAAATCAATAAAGTATACATATATATGTATAAACTTAATACAAAACATTTATGTTTATTATAAAATATATATATATAAATAAAGTAAATATATATATATAAAAACAGAATTAAAATGTAATTAATTATATAGTAATTAAATTAAATATTGATTGATGATTAATTAGCAGAATATAATAATTAAAATACAGTATTTATAATTTAATTTTAACCAAATAATTTAATTAATATCAAAAACTTTAATCCACTATAACTTATAAATACTTATCCAAATAACACAAATATATATACTAAATTAATCAAAAAAATTAAGAAATTTATTGGTACTGATAATTTTCCATTTTGATCAATATTTCATTTAGTGACATTTTAGGTATTTAATTAATTACCAAAAATTATAATTTCCTTCAAAGTCACCATAACTTTACATACACTATCTCAAACATATCAAATATGGGTCTCAAAATACTCAAAAAACTCTAAGGAATATTTTAGTAGTGTTAATCTTGCCTGTTTTGATTAAATTTAGACTAATCACAATTAGGACATAACCCTAATTAAGCCATTTAACCCTAAAATTTTGAATGGCCATAAGTTAGTCCTTCTAGCTCCAAATTAGGTGATCCAAATATCAATTTATATCAGAAAACCTAACTTACAGTAAACTGCAAAAATATTTAAGATCCAACGGTTAGATCTCTTAATTAACCCTAATTATTTTAAAACTTGATTAGTGAATATTAGCAAATCTAATAACCCAAATTAAGTGATAGTTGTAGAGAACTCATAAAGTAAAATTGTAACCTAACTATATAATTAATAAAGTAATTTTGTGACTAATTTCACTAATCACTCACTAATCATATTAAACCCTAATTATTAACCCTAAAACTTGTATTGGCTATAATTTAACCAATACATATCAGAAATTGATAATTTTAGGTTCTATGGAAAAATTAAGACATAATCTACAATAAATTAATAGAAATTTTAAATTTCATTAAGAGTAAAATTACTAATATGCCCTCATAAGGTCAAATTCCCAATTTGACCTTATAAGGCATAATAATTAAGTAACTTAATAAAATATTCAAATATTAATATTCATTATTATTTTAGAAACCTAATATTGCAAATAATAAAAACATTAAATTAATAAATTAAATTATTTTTGGCAGATCAAAGAAATTGAATTGGTCGATATTTTATCAAAACAGTCAGGTATGTAAATCTACTTATAAGTTTTATTTCAGTATTCTTTTTGAGCCATTTTTCATTTGAACATTATTAAACTGCTTACCACTTATAATCTGCAAAAAAATGTTATCAAATCAGCATGTAACAAAAAGATAAAATGTGATATATATTATTGTGGTGTTTGTCTTTGGAGGATGGAAAGCAACACAAAGAATTTATACAAATTGGGCCTGCTGACAGCCCCTGGGAGTTATATGGATGGATTTAGCCCTTTTTAAGAAGTGGGCAAATCCACAAGAAAGACACACCATCAGTTCCTATTTTGAGTAAGTTACTGACAGGTAGTGAGATAAGCTTCATACAGGTTATGCCTATGGGTTTACCCATTTGGGCTCAGGAGTCTTTAGACTCGACTTATTATTACAAATGCTTTTGATAAAATTTATGCTTTTCATATATGTTGAATTTCAAAGCTAATATGCAGGGCAGTATTTAAACTTGAGAAATTTGCTTTCTTTTCATATATTCAGATATTTCTTTCAGTTCCATATTTGATTTATTGCCTATTATAGGATGCTAGAATTATTCTTATAAGAACGATTTACGTACTCATACCTGACTGGTACTAAATTTTTTCAGGTTTTGATAATTAAAAGATTTTGAAGATTTGCCTAAGAAATTAAAAAGAGAAGCAGTTGATATGTGAGAAAATAAAGATGTTTATTTATTATTGTAAATATTAAAAACTATGTAAATTCATAAGTGTATGGCTCTGAATATAAATATGGATATGTATGTATTTTATTTTCTTTATTTTCATAAATGCATATTTTCCATTGTATGAATCATTCTTAGAGACTCTCGAACTTCGATCCCCGGTCGCCACAGAATTGGTATCAGAGCGGAGTTTGAGACAATTTAAAGAATGATTCATTAAAGAGCCAACAATATGAATACGGTTACTAGATTATTAGTAGTTAGATTTTAAGTTGGAGAGCATAATAAGTATAGTTTTTATTTTTCCAGATTATGGAGAGCCATAATCAAAACAACAATAATCAATCTGATGAGGAAAATGTTCCTCAGAACACTCCTAGCCTTAATGAGACTATTTCACCTAATGTTGAAGTAGTATATCCTTTTGATCATAGTGGGGGTGAATCGGATGCTCTAGTTTATGAATATGATGAGCCAATTCATGAACAATCAACAAATCCAGAACCCAAACCCTATTTCAATTCAGAAGAAGGCAATAATGAAGACATGCATGTATTTCTTAAACTCCAACCTCCAAGATTCAATGGAAAATCAACTACTTACCAAGTTGAGGAGTGGATCCAAAGGATAGAGAAATAGTTTAAATGTGCTAAGAGCTTTGAAGATTAGAAGGCATCACTAGCTACTTATCTACTGACTGAAGCTGTAGAGAAATGGTGCAAAATAGCCAAAACCACCACATTTCAGAATAAAACAGAAGAAGAGATCCATTGGGAAGAAATTTTCATGGCATACTTAGGCAACTAGGTACCCGAGTCTGCTAGGCAGACAATGAGAAAGGGAGCTTCTAAACTTAAAACAAGGTAGCCACACTGTGACTGAATATGAAGAAGAGTTTACTCGCTTAGCTAGTTTTGCTCCAAAATGGTTACCACTAAAGAAGTTAGGTGTCACTTATTCCTTAATGGACTAAGGAATAACTTTCAACATATTTTTGACACCTCTCCAAATTTCAAACTTTGCCCAACTAGTAGAAAAAGGCCAAGCTCATGGAGGCCCAAGAAGATCAATATTCTTCCAGAATAACAAAAGAGGCCAGCCTTTTCTTCCTAGTTTCCATCCAAGAGGCAACAATTTTCAAGACCTCAAGGAAGGATGTATAATATTCAAAGCAACCCCAGTGGAACAGTTTTCAAGAACACCAAATACTTGCAAATTTGTAGATAGAATACACAGTACAGATAAATGTTTTACTAGTTTAGGTCAATGCCAATGATGTGGGAGGACCAATCATATAATAAAGTTTTATCATGCTACTTATACAGTAAACGGACATCAACTCCCAAACTAATGTAAAGCGTTATGAGAAATTAGGGCAAACCACCAGTAAACCAAGGAAACAACATTGTATCTTCAAGAAATACAAGCAATAATACAGCCAAAGCCAGAATTTTCAATCTATCTCAAGAAAAGGCTAGAGATGAAGCCTGATGTGGGTTACCTGTACTATTCTATTATTTCAACAACCTTATTTAGTTCTTTTTGATTTCTAGAGCTATGCATTCTTTTATTGCGTCAAAATTGGTTCAACAATATTTCATTGCCCAGTAGAAAAACTTTCTTCAATACTCAAGTCAATCTACCCATCAGGAGAGTGCTTAAAAACAAGTGTCTTTTGTAATTGTAAAAAAGATATAAGAGGGAATCTCTATGAAGCTAAACTCACTGTCATCCCTATAACCACTTTTGATATTATCCTTGGGATGGATGGATGAGTCAGAATAAAGCATTAATTGATTGTGCAAAGAAGAGAGTATATGTATACAGTGGAAGTAAGAAGGTGACAATTATTAGTCAAAGAAGTGCAGTTATTAATCTTATTCCAACAAACAAATTGAAAAGTTTATTATAAAGAAATATCCCATATTCTTAGCATTACTCTCAAGTTTTTGATGCTAAATTTACAACTCTAGAAGAAACTCTTATAGTAAATGAGTATGCAGATGTTTTTCCAGAAGAACTTCCAGGATTACCACCCTCAAAGAGAAGTAGAATCAGCACTGATTTAAGTCAATGAACAAATCCTTTATCCAAAGCACCATACAGAATGGCACCCAAAGAATTAGAAGAACTTAAGAATCAACTTAAAGAGTTAACTAAAAAGGGTTTATTAGACCTAGTAATTCCCCTTGGGGAGCCCAGTCTTATTATTAAGAAGAAAGATGGGAGTATGCGCCTATGTATTGATTATCGAGAATTGAATAAAGTTACTATTAAAAACAAGCACCCGTTACCATGAATTAATGATTTATTTGATCAATAGTTGGTGCTTCAATATTTTCAAAAATTGATTTGAGATCTGGTTATCACCAATTCTGTATCAAAGATGAAGATATTCCTAAATCTGCTTTTAGAACGCATTATGGGCATTATAAATTTTTGGTGATGCCTTTTGGGTTAACCAACGCCCCATCCTATTTTATGGATTTGATGCATCGAATAATGAAACCTTACTAGATTCATTTATCATCATCTTCATTGATGATATATTGATTTATTCTAAGAATGCTAAGGAACATGAAGAGCATCTTAGAATCACCTTGAACTTGTTAAGGCAACACCAATTGTATGCCAAATTCTCAAAATGTGAATTTTGGCTTCAATTTGTAGCCTCTTAGGTCATGTAATTAACAAAGATGGAATATCAATTGATCCAAGCAAAATAAGTGCAATACAAGAATGGCCCCAACCTACTTCAGTAACAGAGATACGCAGTTTCTTGGGATCAGCTAGTTATTATCAGTAAATTGTTAAAAACTTTTGCCCATATTGCAGTCCCTCTTACTCGTCTTACTCAAAAAGAAGTGCCTTATGTATGGGATTCATCGTGGGAATCTGCGTTTCAGAAGTTAAAGAATATTATTAACATCAGCTATCCTATTCTAGTTCTGCCGTTGAAGAAAGAATATCAATTTATTGTGATGCTTCTGAATTGGATTAGGATGTGTTCTTATACAAGAAGGAAAGGTTATTGCGCTTCGCATCTAGACAACTAAAATTCATGAGAAAATTTATCTAGTTCATGATCTGGAATGGCTGCAATAGTATTGCACTTAAGATCTGGAGGCCACTACTTATATGGAGTAAGATGTGAAGTCTTCACAAATCACCAAAGTTTGAAGTATATCTTTACTCAGAAAGAGATTAATTTAAGGCAACGAAGATGGTTAGAATTAATCAAAGATTATGATTTATCAATTCAATATCATCCTGAAAATGCAAATGTAGTAGCAGATGCACTAAGTCGAAAGGTAATTTCACATTTACATATTTTGACCTCTAACCTTATCTTACTCAAAGAAATAGAAGATCTCCAATTAGAAGTCGTATTACCATCAAATGTTAATCTATTTTAAATGATGGTTGAATGCTCATTAATGGATGAAATTAAAGAAGCTCAACATATTGATGAAGAATATAACTCCTTGGCTACATTTATTCAATCTGGAAAGCACTTAGAACTAAAATTGGATTCAAATAAATATTTGGTGTGGATCTAGAATATGGATACCTAATAAAGCTGAGCTAAGACCAAAATTATTGAAGAAGCTCACCATTCTAGATACTCTATTCATCCTAGATATAACAAGATGTACCAAGAGTTAAATCACACTTTTGGTGGCAAGAATGAAGAAAAATATAGCTGAGTTATATCAAGTGTGAAGCCTATAACCTAGTAAAAGCAGAATATCAGAAACCAGGAGAATTACTTCAACCTCTAGCTATTCCTCAGTAGAAATGAAAAGATATTTCTATGGATTTCATAACTGGATTCTCATTCAAAATCCAATAATGATTCTATTTGGGTAATTATGGATAGCTTACAAAATCAGCACACTTTTTATCCATTAAGCAGACGGATTCAGTAGACAAATTGGCAAAGATTTATCTAAAAGAAATAGTAAGATTGCATGGTATTCCAAAAAACCATCATTTCTGATAGATACAGCAGGTTCACATCAAAGTTCTAGAATGCAGTTCATCAAGATCTTGGTTCCCAGCTCTGTATGAGTACAACATTTCATCCACAGACTGATGGACAAACTGAAAGAGTAAATCAAACTCTAGAAGATCTTCTTCGTCTTTGTGTATTATATTTTGGGAGGAAATTGGGATGATCACCTTCCATTAATTGAATTCTCTTATAATAACAGCTTTAAGCAAGCCATGGAATGGCTCCTTATGAAGCCCTTTATAGAAGAAAGTGTATCATCCCTTTATCTTGGAATAATGTTGGAAGGAAAATAGAATATAAAATCAGATTTGATTCCTTCAAAGCAACAGAAAAGATTAAGTTAATTCAGCATCAAATGAAAGTAGCTCAAGATAGACAAAATCCATATTTTGATGCTCATCATTGTCATGTGGAATTTTCTATTGGAGACTTAGTATATTTGAAAGTAAATCAATTCAGAGGAATTCAAGATTGGGAGTTTCTGGGAAATTTAAGTCCAAGATTTATTGGACCTTTTGAAGTCTTAAGGAGAGTGGGCCAAGTGTCCTTATCAAATCAAACTTCCACCACATCTGAGTCTGATGCACGACGTGTTTCACATCTCCTCATTAAGAAATGCTTATCAAGACCTTCAATGAGAGTGGAAGTAGAAGATATCAATTTGCAACCAAACCTCAGCTATGTGATTGAACTAGAGGAAATTCTAGATCGAGATGAGAGAAAATTAAGAAATAAATATATTCCCATGATAAAAGTTAGATGGAAGAACTGTCACAAAGAAGAAGCTACATGAGAAGAAGAATCAAGTGTGAATAAAGCATATCCTCACTTATTCCACTAGTAACTGATTATAAATCTATTAAATGTCATTAAATTTTAGATTGATGTCGGGACGACATCCCTTTTAAGTTGGAGAGAATGTAAAATACCATAAATAATTTTCAAATTTGTTTATTAATATTTAAATAATTTTGACCTCAGATTAAAAATCTGACTTCACCATTGCGTTCACCACCCCCAAATTAGCTAGGGGTGAAGTTTGAATGTATTTGGAAGTCATTGAATTTTTTGCAAATAATTTAATATTATTTAAATACCCAAAAAAATCGAATAAGTAAATACTCGTCGGATCGAAAATCTGAGTGCGCCGTTACGTTCAGAACCCCTCAATTAGCTAGGGTGAAATTTTAGTATTTTTCAGAACTCAATTAATAGTTTATTTTTTATAAGAAATTCTATATAAAATATTATTATTTAATTTAATTTTAAATTTTAAATTAAACCACACTGTGGGGCCGCCTAAATATTAACAGGTCGGATCTTTGCATCATATCCACAACCCATTAATAACGGGTTTGACCCGTTATTCGAAGGGATCGTTCCGGACCGTCGATCATTTGACCAGATCTGACGGCCCGGGATCCTCCTTCCTCCGCGTTAGGGGACGCGTCGACACCGAGAGACACATGGCCAATGAAGAAGAATCCAGATGTCTCCTACCACTTAAGAAGCTCTTTAAATCTAGTATGCTACCCTAAATAACACGTTATCACCTCTTAAACATCATCCCGGAGCGAGTTATATAACCCTAAATCGACAAAGCCGTCAACATATAGGTACTCTTAACTTCTAGATTTTTCATTCAATCACTTGTAACTTACTTCGAAATTACAATCCAAACCCTATATTAATCTTTGATTAGGTTCGATCGCGTTCGATCGAACCCAATCGTGCGATTCGAACGACGATTTCGTCTAAACCCTATCGCCTCCCGTCGCGTAAGGGAAGACGAAGTGTCGCCCAAACGCTCCCCGAACCGGACCGGACCGGATCGAACCAGCCAAGTCATTTAGCCTGTAGACCAGCCATGTGTCGGCGTATCAATCGACGGGTCGCATCATCAAAGTGGTCGGGTGCACTCCAGTTGACTTCGCCAATAAGGCCGAGCCACGTATGCATTGGAGGGACCGTCGCGAGATAAATCTGCAAAAAAAAAGGAGGAAAATAGAGGAGAGAGAGAGAGAGATAGAGCGGAGATAAAGCATGATCGGAGAAAGATATAAGAAAAACAAAAAAAGGGAGAAGTAAAAAGAAATTCAAAGTATACAATATAGTATAACTTAATAATAACATTTATGTTATTATAAAAATATATATATAAATATATATATATATATACATATAAACAGAATAAAAATATAATTAATTTATATAGTAATAAATTAAATATTGATAGATGATTAATTAGCAGAATAATAATAATTAAAATACAGTATTTATAATTTAATTTTTAACCAAATAATTTAATTAATATCAAAATTTTAATCCACCGTAACTTTATAAAATACTTATCCAAATAACACAAACAAATATACTAAATTAATCAAAAAAATTTAAGGAATTTATTGGTACTAATAATTTTCCATTTTGATCAATATTTCACTTAGTGACATTTTAGGTATTTAATTGATTACCAAAAATTACCATTTCCTTCAAAGTCACCATAACTTTACACACACTATCTCAAACATATCAAATATGGGTCTTAAAATACTCAGAAAACCCTAAGAAATATTTAGTAGTGTTAATCTTATTGTTTGGATTAAATTTAGATTAATCACAGTTATGATCTAACCCTAATTAATCCCTTTAACCCTAAAACTTTGTAATGGCCATAAGTTAGTCATTTTAGCTCCAAATTAGATAATCCAAATATTAATTTAGATAAAAAAAAGCCTAACTTACAGTAAACTGTAAAAATATTTAAGATTCAACTGTTAGATCTCTTAATTAACTATAATTATCCTAAAACTTGATTAGTGAATATTAGCAAATCTAATAACCCAAATTAAGTGATTTCAATTGTAGAGAACTCATAAAGTAAATTGTAGCCTAGCTGTATAATTAATTTAGTAATTTGTGACTAATTTCATTAATTACTCACTAATCACATAAACTCTAATTATTAACCCTAGAACTTATATAGCTATAACTTAACCAATACATATCAAAAATTGATAATTTTAGGTTCTATGGAAAACTTAGACATTAATCTACAATAAACTAATAGAAATTTTAAATTTTATAAGAGTAAAATACTAATATGCCTTATAAGGTCAAATTCCTAATTTGACCTTATAAGGTATAATAATTAAGTAACTTAAAAAAATATTCAAATATTCATATTCATTATTATTTTAGAAACCTATATTGCAAATAATAAAAACATTAAATTAATAAATTAAATTATTTTTGGTAGATCAAGAAATTGAATTGGTTGATATTTTATCAAAATAGTTAGGTACGTAAATCTACTTATAAGTTTTTATTTTAGTATTCTTTTTTGAGCCATTTTTCATTTGAACATTATTAAACTGCTTACCGCTTATAATCTGCAAAAGAATATTATCAAATCAGCATGTAATAAAAAGATAAAATGTGATATATATTATTATGGTGTTTATCTTTAGAAGATGGAAAGCAACATTGAGAATCTGAACAGATTGGGCCTGCTGGTAGCCCCTGGGAGTTATATGGAGGGATTTAAGCCCTTTTTAGGAAGTGGGGCAAATCCAGAGGAAAAGACACACCATCAGTTCCTATTTTGAGTAAGCCTACCGACGGGTAGTGAGATAAGCTTCCTACAGGTATGCCTATGGGTTTACCTATTTGGGCTCAGGAGTCTTTGGACTCGACTTATTGTTAAAAGCTTTTAATAAATTTATACTTTTCATATAGTTTGAATTTCAAAGCTAATATGCAGGGCAGTATTTAAATTTGAGAAATTTGCTTTCTTTTTCATATATCAGATATTTCTTCAGTTCCATATTTGATTTATGCCTATTATAGGATGCTAGAATTATTCTTATAAGAACGATTTGCGTACTCCTGCCTAACTGATAACTGAATTTTTTTAGGTTTTGATAGTTATAAATTTTGAATATCTGCCTAAGAAATCAAAAAGAGAAGCAGTTGATATGTGAGAAAATAAAGATATTTAATTTATTATTGTAAATATTAAAAACTATGTAAATTCATATGTGTATGGCTTTGAATATAAATATGGATATGTATGTATTTTATTTTCTTTATTTCATAAATGCATATATTCCATTGTTATGAATCATTCTTAGAGACTCTCGAACTTCGATCCCCGATCGCCACACAAACTTACCTTGCTCCTAAAATTGATTAAATAATTAAGTCATGGTTGTATAATTAATATTTTATTGAGAATGGGTCATTTTTGCTAATTAACATATTTAAATGATAAGTTAATTATGCAAATCCTCTTATTTTAGAGAAAAAATCAAGGGAAATAAAGTTTAAGGTTAAGATAAGAAATCACATTATCATGGAACATTAAATATACTATGATTTTTAAGCCTTCATCTTACTTATTTAATGAATAATTCAGGTTTCCAAGACATAAGAACACTTATACCTAAATTTGGGGTAAAATACATAATTTGCCCCGACTTAAGGGTCAAAACTATAACTTTTTGATTTTAAGGTTTTAAAATAGAAATTTATTAATTCTAAAAGGTTACTCACAGTCTAAGGATTCTATAGAGTCTAAGATGTCTAAATTTTGATTGCAATTTGGCCAAGTTATAGCCAAAATAAGATTGAAGTCTAATTATGTAATTTAGAGATTTTGGGAAATGTCCAAAACCTAACTTTTCAAATGATGTCTAAATTCAAAAACTCAGTAGCTATAGGCTTCCCTATAACATACTGAAGTGCAATGACTATGAGTATACCCAATTTGAACCTCGTTTGCTTAACTGTGATATAATTAGGGTTTAATGTGATTAGTGAGTGATAGTGGAAATTAATCCACATAATCACAAAATTAATCACACCATTGAGTCCTATTCTCCTCTAGGGAGTTATCAACAACCTTGAATTTCTCAATTTGGGAAATTAATTATGTTAATATTCACTAATCATATTTTGGGTGATTATAATTAATTAAGGAAACTAATCACCAAATCATGGATATTTTTGTAGTTTACTGTTCTTTATGTTCTCCTGATCAGAATAATATATTGGATGACCTAATTTAGAACTAAAATGACCTTAGTTATAGCTAATTGAAGATTCTAGGTTTAAGTAGTGTAATTAATGGGGATCATAAATATCATTAGCCAAAATATTGATCCAACAGCAAATTAAACATTACTAAGAAATTCCCACAAAATTTTCTAAGTACAATATATATATATATATATATATATATATATATATATATGTATATATATATATATATACTATATTTGGATTAATGATTTGCAAATTATTGATACCTGAAGTTTTGAATATTAATAATTTAATTAACTTAAATCACTTCACAATTTTATTCCTCTTTCACTTATTCATGGCGCATAAGTGTTAAGTCGATGGGCTGGCCCCAACGCCAATGTCCAGCAGAAAAAGGTGCGCGAGCAAGAAGGGATACTGATAAGAACGGGCCGGTCCAAATGGAAAATGGCCTCTCAGGAAGGTCTCTAGGTCCTTAAGGTGCGAGCGAGGATGTGGCCAGCCCATCACGGGGGCTGGGCCTACGGTTGGACAGGCCAAAAAGGGGCGGTTCAGGAAATGCACAAGTATTGAGCCAAACCGTGCGGACTGGGCTGAGCTTGACTTGGGCCCTGACCTAGGAGGCTTTTCATCTTCTACGGACTGGAGAGAATCCAGAACGAGAGTTTTAGGGTTTATATAGGACAATGCATCAGAATTTATGCCGGCAAAGAGGTCCAGAAGCCAATTTATGATCTCGGCTTAGCCATCCTTAGTAATAACACCATTCAATCCTAATGGCTCTCTAAGCCTTTAATGTATGATGGCTTAAGGTTCTAATCATGTAGGAAACTACGTGAGCTAATCCGAGCTCAGATGAAAAAAGAAAACAAAATCGAATGCAAAATCGAATGCAACTAATACTTTACTTCAATTGGCACGCAAGTAAGTAACTGAAGATAAGAACATATAATTGAGGAATAACATAAGCAAATTGAAGTTTTGATGGTTTAAAGATTGAGGGAGAACATGTACCTACTAGGGTTGCAAGAGCGATCGGGAAGATGCGGGCTGGACGCTATAGAAGGCACCGATTGCAAAAAGTGACGATACCCAACTAGAGATAGGAATTAAATTGAAGTTCTATGAAGGATTCATGTAGCGCCTCGTCCCGTAGCCATGCTCAATTTATTCAAGAGATAACAATTTGACGGCGAAATGTTGCGTTACTCAGGAAGGAAACACAACTTTCCTGAATAAACCTGCTGAGCTCAAGAACTGCTGAAACTCAACCCAATATAAGAGGGCTGAGTACTAATACTTAAGATGAGGGTAATGTCTTTATCCTAAGTATTAGGTAAATACATATATTGGATTATGAGTGGAATATGAGAAATTCAATATATATATATATATATATATATATATATATAAGTATACAGCATCTCTAGTATGCTGATCATATCATAATACTAAGTATAAGTAATAGTAAATATAGAGTGCGGAAGCTAAAGCATACATCTATAAACATTCATCACATAAACTAAATAAAATATTCATCTCAAAAAAGGAAAGAAAATACATCCAGAATTATTACAACTATTTGCTTAATAAAAATACAAAAAATAGTCTAAATACTGAACTTAAAGTAAACTAGTAAAAAAAAGTAAATAATGATGGAGAGTCCTCTAAGGCT
The DNA here is from genome assembly GCA_016760335.1 of Gastrodia elata. NCBI lineage: Eukaryota > Viridiplantae > Streptophyta > Magnoliopsida > Asparagales > Orchidaceae > Gastrodia > Gastrodia elata. The sequence goes on along the minus strand of CM028670.1, from coordinate 90,144,122 downwards.
CCACAAACTCCTCATGGATATCCCAAACTAACTCCTGATCTAACCCTACAAACTGCTCTGGATCTAACAAATCACCAGATCCCAAAAAGTACCACGTGGTTAGATAATAAGTCTAACACATCGAAACTATTCTAACCATTACTATTATTTACTATTATTATTTAAATAGTATAAACAAAAACTATAGAAAAACAGTAAAATAGCTATAAGCTCAAAGCAGTATAAATCTAAAAGTAAAGTAAATTGAAACTATATGTAAAACAGTATGTAATCTGAATCTGAATAAATAATGCTATAAACTGTGTTGTATGCCACTAAATTATAATTATGCATCTGAATATGACACTAAATTGTATGCCAATGATATGCTGATTTGGTGTCTCATGGACACACCACAAATTTTTTAGGTGAGCGAACGCTCCGCTAACATAGTTTGTAGGTTGAGCTCATTCACTCCACTACAGAGTCCTTAGGTGAGCCAAATTGCTCCGCTAATACTGACATGTCTTATGCATTTATGAGATGTCATGGCTTTATGACTATATTCTTCAAATCCAAAAATCCAAAAAACTACTTTTAAATCAAGTAATGATCCATTGCCTCCACTATGCAGAATTCATCTACTGAATTCTGACTCATAGTTCTAATTCACTAATTGATCTTAGTTAGGATTATACTTAGAATTATCAACTCAAGAGGTTGTATACACATTAGTTTGTATATTTTCAAGAAAGATGAATTTAACACTTAGTTTGTTTAACTGCAACTTATTGAAGCGTACGACGATAAGGGGCAAGACCCGGACACAATTTATTCTCTCAAACTAAGCTATTAAATACCCTAATTATAAGCATACTTAGTGTTCTGAGAAGAGTGACATTAGATACTTAGTTTGTTTTAAAACTGTACTTATCGAAGCACACGATGATAAGGAGCAGAACCCGGTCACAATTTATTCTCTCAAACTAAGTATTTTATTTCCTTAATTATAACACTCTTAGGTTTGGAAGATTTACTCTAAGCTAGATTGTACTAATCCAATCACATAGGATAAGACAAAGACTCTACAATCTTACTTAGAGTGACTCAACCAATTCTGGATTTTACCGAAATGATTCAGCACTATGGATATTACACTATCACATCCAACTGACAATCCACTCATTCTAGCAATTCTATTTAATAGACAAGGATTATCAAACTAATAAATCCATACTCCATTGGGGTGAATCCTACACAATGATGTGACCCAAGGGTCACTCAAAATTAGGATACCGCCACATGGGAGAATCTTATTCTAAGTCTAAGATTAGAATCTAAAGGTTTATGGGAGTTATCTATACTTCTACCTCAAGATTAAATAATGAGATCTTTCTACCTCAATAGATCATATATTAATATGGCTTAGCATTTATTGGATTAGTAATACTAAAGCAAGATCATAACGGTATTACACTTCTTGCATAAAAGATAATCTAAATTATATGATTTACACTAATTCCACCTCTCTTAATTCTTTAGATTTGATTTGAGTAGATTAGATTGGTAAACCCATCTGATCACCATATATGTTACAATCATGGGTTTCAATCATGTATATTATTAGGAATTGGTCATTTTGTAAATCAATATAGTATTATAACTTATCTCATGCTTAAGGGTCTTATATAAGGGAAAATCAAGGAGTTAAAGGTAAGTATTCAGATTTTTAATCACATGACTTTATTATAACCTTAGCACTTCTAGTTTAATGTTTAAGATCAATGTCAAATCAATAAGTATAATTAGAATTATGCAAATTGATTTATCTTTCAATCAAGATGACTTAATTAAGGTGATTAAGGTATCATTCTTAATCAAGATAAGTTAGGGTTTTAACTCCTAACTTAACCCAATCAAGATCAATTATTTGGATTATGGATCAATGACAAATTGGTGAATTATGGTGCATAATTGATGTTCACCTCAAGTTCAAGATCAATTATTAATTAACTTAATCATCCTTTAGGATTTTTAGGGTTTGGAGTTCATTAGTTTCCAATCAAACATTTAAAGTATTCCCATCCATGATTTAAATTCTATAACATGCATATTACTGTTAATAGAACATATAAACATCACATTAATTAGAATAACAAGTAATTAAGGCTAATCAATCCTAAATAAAGCCAAAAGGGATTAGCACTTGATTACAAATTTAAAACATATAAGTTTCATGCAACTTGGTTATTAAGTTCTATTCATTTATGCAAGTAATCTAGGATTATAACATTTCTATTTGGCACAAAATATACATGCTAATCTTTAGGAGGTTTTAATCATGACATTTATGATGAAAAGATAGGTTTCATATTAAAAACCACCTATATATTCAGATAATGCTTAATTTTTACTAAATCCAGCTTTTGCTTTGATATATTTTGGCCCCCTTAGTGCAGTGAAAGATAGGCTCCTTATTGTTCAATGATCGAGGGAGAACACATGATCCCTCTTGGTGCGGATAATGACAGCTCCATCAATCGTCCTTTCAAAATTGCAGGCGTAGTAGTGGTGACCTTGTCTGCCGCAGGTGAAGCAAACATTTCCATGATGATTGCGTTTTCCATATGGGTGGGGACGCTTGCATTCAGAAGTATCAATGGAGGGTTGATTTTCTTCCTTGTTGAAAACTTTGAGCGCATTCTGATGACCATAAGTTTCTCTCCTTGCTGGAGGGAAATGCGCCTTCCTTTATATATCCATTTGACCTTAGAAATTCTCTTATAAATGTGTCGCTTCAATCAGTTCTAAGAAATTCTTAAATTGATATGACACTAGGTGTACTCGGATCGAGTCTCAAAGACCCTTTAATAATTGACTACATCTCGACGCTTCTGTTGGAACCAGATTAGCTAGGGATGATATTTTGGAAGCATTTGGAAGTCATTGAATTTTTGGTAAATATTTTAATATAATTAAAATACCCCAAAAAATAGAAAAATTAAATGCTCGTCGAAATCAAAATCCAATATTGTCGTTGCATTCTTGTAACAACTCTAGTGTTGTTACATGTTAATTAGTTGCTAAATCAACTCCGTTCATTTTCCAAAATTCTTATTATAGTGTTAAGAGTCTCTACCTCAAGTTTCGTGTGATTTGGAGATCATTTGAGACTTTCCAATATTTAATGAATTTCATGATAATTTTGAGAATGTCTATTTTATTTAGACCTTAGAATCAAAAATGGAGTCTGTCATTGGACTCATCACTCCCAAATTAGCTAAATGTAGTATTTTGGGAGTGTTTAGAAGCCGTCAAATTTTCCCTGATTATTTTAATATTATTTAAATACTTAAAAAATAATGATAATTAAATTGACATCTAATCAAAAATCTGATTACATCTTTGAGTTCCTCACCCCTCAATTAGGTCAGGGTGAAATATTTTGGAATTTTTGGAGCATGTTTGATTATTTAAACTTGAGTATTAAATTAAGAACAAATAAATAATTAAATAATAGTTTGAAATAAATTAGTATATATATATTATATTTAAAATATCCAACGACCATTTCAAAAAGCAGAAATTCGATGAATTGTGCATAACACAAAACAGCGTATCCCAAAAATCAGAACTGTCCCTCCATGTTTGATTCTGATCAAATGGCGGGGGTTCCTGATTAAGCTACGACCGTCGGATCGATGATAGGATCCTACAGCTAGGATGTTTCCACTGTATTCCTTCCTTGTCCTTCGGCCGATCGTGCCTGTCAAAGGCGTACATCTCGCCAGTTACCATCCTTCCAGCACTGCTTATCTTCTCTAGCTACTCTCCTGCTCATTTGGCTAATTTCTTATAAGAGGAGTCATAGGAGCTGTGGGAGAGATGATACAATAGAGGAGCGTCGAACCCTAATGTTCAAACTTTAGCTGGCAAACGTGATAAGGTACAGCCTCCCATTCTGCTTTCTTTCAATAATACACTTAATTCTTTCATCTAATCATCGTCGTAATGATGTTTATTGCTTGTTTAACTTGATTGGGCTCCTTATAGGCCGATCGAACTCAAAGTGGAGTTAATTGCAGCTTCCTTCTCTATGCTAATTTATTTTATTAAGATCTGTGAATCATTTTTGCAACTTTTAGCTAGATCATTTATGCTATTAGTTAGAGCGGAATTTCATCTTTGTTTGTTTTTACATTAATCACTTCGATCCTTCCAGTGTACACCCTCATCTTATCATAGTAATTGTTATCTCATTAGTAATCCTTGATTGATTGTTTAGTCAGCAGAAATGTCTGGCTAAGCTCTTTATGAGATCATAAGAACTCTGATAAAGCTTAGCTTGCCGGCCATTTTTCTTCTTCGAGTTTCACTCGCGTCCTAGTTTGACTACTAGAAATTAGGGTATCATTGTTCCACCACTTGAGACAATGACAAATGTCGAGAATAGACTCTGCACGTCGGCTTGGCCGAAGGCTTTATGCCGACGTGTGAATCGAACCGTGAAACATACTATATCGCCGAATTGATAATGCCCTAAGTGTTGATTGTCGGACGTCAAAAGTTTTGGGCGAGCGAGTCTTTCTTTTACTTGAGCGAGAAGGGAATAGTGCAGTTTGAGCCGCTGGACCGACTGGTCCAGCTGATACTCGAATCGTGCTCCATTTAATGAGATGGTGGAGAAATAAATCATCCGCTGACCGTATGTCGAGTCCTCTATTTTCGCACCATCTCGATCCCTGCGCTGAGCGGTTAACAGCCGTAATTAAATGAATGATTTTTTTTAATTTAGTTTTGATTAGTTTAATACAAGATTTTATTTGCTCATATCTTATAAATTGATTAACCAAAATATGTGATATTATATACCATTTCGATCTGAAAAATGCGTAGAATAATAATACATCATTTAATTTCTGTTTTGCTGATTATTTTTATTAATCAATGTTTAGGTCAATTAATTAATTACAATTTAATTCTATATTTGATTGTGCCATAACTTGAAAAATTGATGTCCAAATTTGATATTTTAATAGTCTATTTCAATTACAAAAATGTGTAGGACAATAATATGAAATCAGATTTAGGTTTTAAAGCCTAAATTTCTTAATAACTTTTTAACCCTAATTAGGAGTCCTCCAAACCCTAATTTCTCAAAGTTGTTCAATTTTGACCTATTTAGTGTCGTTCTTCTCCTTAAGAATTTCTTATATGCTTACATATTTCCATTTGGACAACATTTTGATGATTTAGGTATTTGGCTCCTTAATTAGTGTAAATTGTAATTTTCTTAATTTATTAGAATGCATATTTTAGGTATTTAAACCCTATGATAGCAAATATGCCTCACTTTATTTATTTCACATGTAACTTTAATTGTATGTTTGAGACTTAAATTTCCATAAGTTTGAATTGGAATGCTTAGCATTTAATTGATTTAATTTTCATCCTTAATAAAATTGCTATATGATTGAATTGAAATCATGAATTGCTTGTGATCTTTAGAGCTAGATTAATTCTAATTAATATTGATAATATTTAAACTCATGTAATTGCAATGCTATGAAACTATTGGGATTAGTTCCTAGCATTTATAGTAGATTTTATCATACTTTTACATTAGTTCTTGTTCTCTTTTAAGTTCACAATTGATTGAATTGAGAACTCATTAATTTCCTATTATGGTGAAGTTAACATATCCCATGCTAATTATATATAAATTGTATACCTTAGTTCCTTAAGAGAACTTATTAAAACTAGTGTATTACAATATAATGAAACTTAGTGATATGTATTTAACTCTAGTCTTTACATTAAGTCCTCTAATAAGTTGAGGATTTGTATGCTAGTAGTGTACCTCCTTTTCACTAGTGATCTTAAAAAGACTAGTACTCAATAATTTGATTTGAATTTTAGTACACACCTCCCTTAGCTTTTAATCTTCTATTAAAGCTCTTCAATAATTAAATTAGAAATCCTCAAGTTTCTTAAATGTGTATAAGATATCTCATAGACTACCTTTGACTTATAACTTAGAATAAACTAACACTTATAGTTAGTAATCTATTTTCTCCCATATACTTAGATAATTCCTACCAATTGATCCTAACTAAGTTAGTAAATGATTTAGTTGAAAACCTTTCATTTTTTAAGTTAATTAGATGAAGTTAGTAGGTTGTACATTAACCTCCACTTCCTTTAGCTTAGTAATCTTTTAGTATTACTCTTCCCTACTGGTTTCCTAAACTTTAATCATTAATTTATTTGATTTGATTAATTTAGGACTAGTATAAAAATAAGCTCCATTTGCATGAATATACTTATAAATTATTTTCTCATTTCATAAACTAAATCAAACTACTATTTTCTAAAACTCTTTCACTTCTATTATTACTTATAATTGACTTAGAGATCAATATCTATGTGTCAATTAGGAGCTTAATTAGTTCTAATCATTAAGTAGATCATTAAAATTAGATAACTGTTGGATATCATATTGTTTACAATTATTTGAATTCCTTGAATGCTTGCTTAGCTTTGAGCCAATTCCTTTAAGCATATGTACAAGATTAATGCATAAATAAAACTTTCATAAAATCATAGGGGTGTTACTATGATGGATAGCCAAGGGTAGGATAAATAGGGGATATAAGAAAACCTCACATTCTAGGAAGTTGAATGTGAGTGTTTATTTTCTATGAGACCTCGTTTCCCTTTACTAGTCAGATAGATGTGTTTAACTCATCATTTCATTTTGTAATGTGCTCGCAAAATGAGTCTTTCCATAAATAACTTCAACAAATAAAATAAGTGTTCTTTTATAATCTTATTAATTGTAAGATCTCATCATAGCCTTATAACTATGTTTACTTTCCATTATCCTAGGCTATGTGTTCTTAATCTAAGAGATTAAGATTCTTCTTTTACTTACCATGCTTTGCACTTTCAATTTTTAGTACTGTGCTTTACTTACTCATAATTCATATTAAATGTAGTGTATGTTGCTTTAATTTCTTTTAAATGCTTCACTGCTTTTATTTACTTTACTTAACATAATTTCTATTAGACATATACATGTTTCCATTTTATTTATTTTCAAATGCTTATTAGTAGCTTCAAACCTTATTTAGGATGATTTTCCCTTACCCTTTTTGGTTGTAGGCTAGAGTGATTATTACTTATGAGTTCTCTTACTCCTCTTTCCTTTAAATTATTCTTCTTTACAGTTATATTTCATTTTCTTTCCCTACTTGAATGATTTTAAATGCTCCGCTGCAGTTTTTGAATTTTAAATTAGCTTGTGATATTCAATTAAATTTCAATAAATAATTAGCAAATTTTAAATTGTGCTTAGACTGCTTAGTCTAACTACCTTTTTCTTTTTCTTAGCTTTGTCCTATCATATTTTAAATACCAAAAATATGATAGATCATGACCAATATCAAGCAAGTGGAGCTAGACCTAATATATGAAGACTATTTAAAATTTTGCTTCCACATTTCAATTACTTTACTGCTTATGTGAGATAGAGTGACTTTATTTCATTACTCTTTCATTTTAAAGGCTTGTAACCTTCTATAATGATTTTACTTACTTATTACTTGCTTGGATTGAATGAGTTGATAATTTTACATATTCTACTTGCACTTGCTCCATATCTTTCCTACTTCTTCCATTACAATTTTCTTAATTTAACACCCTCACAAAGATACTTAGCCACATAGTTCTTAGTATTGGGTTAACTTTCTTCTAATTCAATATTAAATGCTATGGTAATGCTCCAATGTTGAATTGAGTTCCTATTTAATATTAGGATCGCTACAGTTCCCCACCTTACAATTTGCTAAGGGTGAGTTATTTAAAATTTTTAGAAGTCATTTATTAATTAATTTAAATAAAGGAAAATTCAAATTTAAATAATTAAATAATTAAATATTTAAATATTATATTAACCTATTTAATGCAACGACGTTGTCTTCCTTCGTTGCTTGCGCCGTCTGTTCACACGGATCCTTCTGAGCTGTTTGATCGTTTGATCGGGCGGCTGTGGCATCATTGTCTTTTCGATGACCCTGCGTGGCGTGCGTAGCGACACGCATCGCCCTACCACCTTGCCAGGCATCCACTACTGCTTTAGAGGCGATCAAAGACTTGATTAAGCTCCTATAATGAACCTTAGCTCTATTTTCCATGCTTTGAGAGCTTGTAGGATCTGAAAGAGCCCGTTTGACATCGAGTATTCATATCCATTCAATCCATGTACCGTTGTCTGCCTCCATTTATTCACATATATCATTCGATCTCATTTCGTTACCTTATTCCATACTTTCGATTAGTATTTGAGCGGATCTGATCAAACTCAAATGACTTCGATTGATCAAATTTAAAGTTTTGTTTATAGTTGTAAACAGTAGATTTTAGTTTCGTTCGCCCGTAACCAAGAAGCTAGGATTCAATCCCACCGGCGTCTCAGGCCACCCTAATCGCTGGTTCGACCACCGGTGGTGTAACAACCCATGGTTGTTACCCTGACCAATTAGGGCAAAACTAAGTCTAAATTCTGATTCTTACACTCTTAATTAGTCATTAGGACCTCACCCTGAAGTTTTGGTCTAAATCAGGGGTCGAACGGATCAAACCCTAATTTTTGGGAGTTTCAGGAACCCTGGAAATTGACCTCAAATTGAAAATCAAACTTCGTCATACTGCCCTCAAATTAGCTCGGGGTGAATTTTGGAGGCATTTGAAAGTCGTTGGATTTTCGTCGAATAATTTAATATATTTAAAATACCTAAAAAATAGGAAAATTAAAAACTCGTCGAAAATAAAATCCGACTTCGCTGTTACGTTTCTCGCCCCTCAATTAGCTAAGGGTGAATATATAGAAATTTTTGGAAGCCATTTATTTATTCAATTTTAATTAAGAAATTAAGAATTTAATAATTAAATATTTATTATTGAATTCTCTGCAAATGCCGTTCCCTGCGCTGTTCACTTTCTGCTTGCATCATCAGTTCTGTTGTTCGATCGAATGAAAGAATCTGGTAGTTCTATCGGGCTGATCAAACGGCCCAAAATCCCCCATTCCCTGCGCTGTTCACTTTCTGCATGACGCAGCATCGTGGCTAGCGGCCAACCACCGTGTGCGAACGCCTAGGAGGATTCGTCGGGCCTCGATTAAGCCTTAGATTGATCCTTGTTGTCTTGTTGCTTTGAGTTAGAGTGTTCGCAATGAAGGAAGGAACTCCGAAGCCATCTCGTTCGAACCCTAGCACAGCAGCGGCTCGTCTAGGTACCCCTGATCTCTCCCATTTACTTGTGCAATTGTCAATCTTCAATTTCAAAACTCTATTTCAAACCTTGGATTGTTGATCCATCAGCTTCGATCGTGTTCGATCGAACCCAATCATAGCAATTTGGGGCTTGAGCTACGGTGCTCTACAGTCGCTCACCCCATCCTCGTAGCGTAAGGTGTGATGGCCTTGCTCCACCGTGATCCTATTAACTATAGAGTTAACATGATTACATTGGAGGGGTCATCTAAACGATAAGGTCCCTACTTATAATTAGATTAGGCATTCATCCTAATCCATCATAATTAAGGACTTTGTCATTTCTCAAAGATATCATCACTAAATGAAAATACAAGAAAAGCAGAGTGCAGAAGCATATGTACAAAAATACATCCATCATATAAATACAACAGTTCAGAATAAGTAAAGTGCTGAAAGTAAAGTTAACCCTGTATTATTACAAACATGATTTAAAAGTTTTAAGCAAAAATGAATTAAATTCCTCTTCCTCACAATGTAAAAAGGAAGAGTGTAACTCAGATCTCCAAGTCCTACTATCGAGTGTAACTCAGATTCACGACCTTATAAGTTGGTAAACAATTAGAACTGATCATGTTCTAATCTTATTAAATCAATATCGACTAAACAAGTCAAATAATAAATTATTCGACCTATATTAATATTTTATCATAATCCCAACTCATCTTGATTGATCAAATCAAGATGAAAGGATTAAGAATTAAACACCAAATATGGAGTTTAATCACTTAATCCAAATAGTACAACTAAGGATCTAAGATTTAAAACCCAAATCTCACATATTAGGTTAAGGAAAATCCTAATGATAAATCAACTCATTATGATAGATTTATATTCTTAGTTCTAAGATTTAAAGATTAAATAATCATTAAATAAATTAGGAAAATTTTATAAACTAGTAAACTCAAGGCTTAACCTATTGAGTAACCCGATTTTCTCAATAGACGAACTCTAGCCTAAGATCTATTCTTAATCCTAGGAATTATGGCTCTTAATTACTAAGAGTATCTCTCAGACACACACACATCCTAACTAATGTTATTAGGACCTATGGAAAGATCTAAGAAGATTAAGAAAAGAAGAAACACTCAAATTTTACTTAAGGATTTCCTAAAAGACTTAAAAATAAGATTTTTATCAAAGTTCATATTAAACTGTATAATCATATAAATTATGATATAAATCATTATTCTTACTGTTTATGACATTTAGAATATTATTTTAGGGCTTTAGAAGGTTAAACCCTAAATTTGGGCAAAATGACCATTTTGCCCCTACTTACGAGTTCAAAAGATCAAATTTTGATCTAGGGTTTCAAATCTAAAGTTTTTAGTGGCTAAGTGTTTCTTACTATCTAATATAAGATTAGACAATAATTACACTAATTTTGGGTGATTATTAAGCCTCATAAGATCAAATTAATGAATTTGACTCATACGGGCATTTTGGTAATTTGACCTAATGGAATCTAAATTTTCTTTCAGTTTATTATTACTTACTGTCTAAGGTTTCTATAGAACCTAAAAATATTAAATTCTGATAAATTGGCTAAGTTATAGCCAATAAAGCTAAGGGGTAAAAAGGTAATTTAGGATTTCTTAATTAAGGCTAAAAAATCTCAACTTTTCTAATTAGTGTTCAAATTGAGAAAAATCAGTAGCTGTAGATCACAAATGATCCACTGATCATAATGATCAGTGGTAAGTTCAATTTGGACTCTAATTGGCTAAGTTATGGCCTAATTAAGATTTAGGGTGATTAGTGAAATTAATCACCAAATCACTAAACCAACCACACCATTAAGTTTTAATATACTCTAGAAGTACTTTGAAATTGAGTCACTCAAGTTGGATTATTAGATTTACTAATATTAACTAATCAAGATTTAGAATAATTAAGGTTGATTAAGAAATCTAATAATTGGAACCTAAATATTTTTGTAGTTTACTATTAATTAGGTTTTTCCTGATCAAAAAGGATATACGAATCACCTAATTTGGAGTTCATTTGACCAATTTATGGTTAATTATAGTTCTAGGGTTAATTGACCTAATTAGGATTAGGTCCTAAATATGATTAGGCTCAAACTAATTCAAACAACAAAATAAACATTCTCAAATTAATTCTCAGGGTGTGCTGATCACTTTAAAACCCATATTTGATATATTTGAATTAAAGGATACAAAGTTATGGCTAATTGAACATTTGTGACCTAATTTAAATTATTTAATATCCCTAAATATTACTATGCAAAATATGTGTCCAAATGCAAAATTGATAGTGCTAAAATATTCTTCTATTTTTGCTGATCACAATGGTATATTTATTTGATATGTTTGGACTTATAATTATTAAGATATGGATGATTAAAGTTTATAAAGTTTAATTTAATTAAATTGATTTATTTTAACAGATTTTATTTAATTAAATTTTATCGTTTATATAAATATTTAAATTAAATTTTATTCTGCTGGTTAATCATTTCAGCGGCAGTGGCGGGCCCCACCATCTAGGTGTCATCCAACCATTCGACGGGGGAAACGAAGGCGGGCCACCACTAATTGCTCGACGGGATGGGCGACAGGGCGGAAAGGACGCGTGTCGCGAGCGCATTCGCCTGCTTCGATGGGGTGGGGCCACATGCCAGCAATGCAAGCGCTAACTGTGGGTCGGGCCCGGGTTGACCCGTCCCGACTCGATACTTCTTTGTCTCCGCTTGGCTCCCGTGACAGCAGGCTAGGGCACCATTTTTAGGGTCTTCCCGGCGCCTTGACGACTCGACTCGCACGCCGATGGATAGGCCATGATGAGACCTTCTTGTCGGTGGTGAAATCAAATCCTACGGTGACCTAGATCGAGCACAATATTCAACCCTAGGCAACCCTATCACGGACGGCTCAACTCTAACGGTAAGCACTGTGGCGATGCGATCAAATTGACACGATCGGGTTTGATCGGACTCAATCAAACCCGATCATAGGTTAATCTAAGCACTGAAATAGATTTGCAATCATTGAAATCAATATTCCATAATGTAGATTAGGAAGGGTTCGTACCTAAAGTTCGACGGCTGAGGACGATAACTCGAACGGATGGTTCCTTCTTTCGCTGAGACTTGATTTGAGCAAAATGGGCGTGAAGATGTCGATTAGTGGTCTTATCGTGCATCTAGAGCAGCGGATCGATGCCTGTGCAACCGTGGAAGTGCCGCGTGCAAGCCTGAGGCCACTCGTAGGTCTTCTGGGGATGAAAGACCCGAACCGTTCGATCGATCAATCGAACGGTTCGAAATTGCCGTTGCATCAAACGGCCAGACGCGTAAGGAGGGACAGCTTTAATTATAGATGGATGGCACCGTTAAATGCTAATTAAAATATTAATAATGTTAATTAAGTTATTCAAATGTCTTAATTAAATTTATATGATTAATTTTATCGAGAAAATTTCCAATAAATCACCCCTAGCTAATTGAGGGGTGAGGAACGCAACGGCGCGATCAGATTTTCATTTTGACGAGTATTTATTTATTTGATTTTTCATGATATTTAAATAATATTAAAGTATTAGACAAAAATCCAACGACTTCCAAATGCATCCAAAACTTCACCCCAAGCTAATTTGGGGTGGTGAACGCAATGACGAAATCGAATTTTCAATATGAGGTCTAAATAAAAAGTTAATTTCTATGGCTTAGAGGTAAGTTCTAAATGATTTGTTTAGTGTATTAGAACTATAATTAAGACTTAGATACTAATCTACATTATGGAATATTGATCTAAGTAACAACCTAAATTGTTACATAAGGGCTAGGGTTAGTTCCTATCGTTGGCACAGGCCTCCTCAGTCATCGGTTCAACCTCAAATGGGTAGGTCAGGTCGAGCCCTAATCATTGCCGTGCAGGCCGATCCTTGGCGCCACCGGGAAGGGCGCCAAAATTTGTGCCCTAGGCCATCGTCCTCGGGCAGTCTGCGGGAAGATGAAGTGTCCGGGCCAGGCTGGATTGACCCGGGCCCGCTCCGCGCACTGTGTGGCTGAAGATGCGGGACCGCCCAATTGTGTTGCCCCTATCAGAGCCCGTCACGTGGTGCCCTCTATCGAGCCATAAAGGTTGGTCCCGCTGTCCATCGTCGTGTCTCTGCGCGTGGGGCCCGCCCAGTCATCTTTTGCTGTTGTTGTGGGTCCCATATGCAGAGCATATCTGTTAAATAAAATTTAATTAAGAATAGCTATATTAGTTTATTAAAATTTCTTAATTAAATAATTTAAATCCAAAACTTTAATGCTCATATCTCTTTATCCATAAGTCTGAATATATTAAATATATATCTCATTTTAATCATAAAAATGAGATGAATATTATGGTAGTATCATTTTTACTATTTGATGAGTATTTAACATAGTGATATTTTATGACCCCCTAATTAGATCAAAATCCTATAAAACTTTCATTGCTCATAACTTTGCACTCACTGATCCTAACATAATCAATATGGGTTTTATTTTAATCAGGAGATCATTAGGAATATTATGATAGTGTTGATTTTGCTGTTGAACTTATAGTTTGACTAATGATATTTAGGCCACGTCCCTAATTACCCTATTTGACCTAAAATTTCATTTAGCCATAACTTAGTTAATTTAGCTCCAAATTAGGTCATCCAATATACTATTTTGATCAGGAGAACCCTAATAAATAGTAAACTGTAAGAAAATTTAGGTTTTAATAATCATATTTTTTAAATTGCCATAATCACCCTAGAACTTGATTAGCTTATAACTTAATCAAATGAAATAGAATTTGGGTCTACTCCCTGTCATTGCACTCGGTATGTTATCAGGAGGCTATAGCCTCTGAGTTTGTGGAATTTATTATCATTTGAGAAAGTTAGATTTTTGGGCCTTTTTAAAAACCCATTAATTACCCTTTTAGATACCAAACTTGTTTTAGCTGTAACTTAACCAACATACCTCAGAATTTAGTGATTTAAGACTCTATGGAATCCTTAGATTTTCAGACATCACTAGGTAAAATTACTAAATTGCCCTTATGAACTAAAAACCTTAAGTTAAGCTCACAAATCTTAATCATTGTTCAAATTTGATGTACTTACTATCTATCTTCACATTTGACATTATGTAATCATTTGGCAGCAATAAATTTCAATTTGGAACCCTAAATTAAAAAGTAGTATTTTAGACCCTTAAGTAGATACAAAATGATCAGTTTGCTCAAATTTAGGGTCAAGTATTCTTAAACCTTATAATCTTAATTTAATCACTAAAATCAGTAATATAATTGATTTAAAATCAACTTAGGATTTTTTAAACTTATAAATTTAATATTTTATGAAAAACCCTAAATTCCATATAATTTCCTAAGTTATTTAAATAGCTTCATAAGGTGAAATAAACTCACCTTATGCCCTCCATTAGTTAGCTAGATCAGAAAATAAAGATTATTAAGATTAATTAACATCAATGCTTAAATTATTCATTCTTATCATAAGTCTTTCGCTTAAGAATTTTTTTTTAGGATTTTCCTTTAACCTTAGGATCTCTTCCTTATGAATTAAAAATAGAAATTATGTTAGAATTCATCCATTGAGTAAATGGGTTACTCAATGGATGAAACATTAGTTTTAATAGTTTTTAGATTTCATCCTTTATTATAATTATTTTATATTCAAATTTTAGTCTAAGTTTAGAGATCCATCTTATTAAGCTTGACTTTGCTTAATAAGATAGCCTAATTTGTAGTATTGGTAGAATTTGGGATTTAAACATTAGCCTTTATGATTACCTTTAGATTAAGTGATTAAACCCAATATTAGAGTTTAATTGTTAATCCCTCAATCTTGCTTTATCTTAATTAAGATTGGTTTGGATCGTGTAAATTTATTAATTATAATGTGCTGATTAATTATTTAACTTGTAAGCATCATTGATTAAATTATATTAGAACCTGATCAGCTCTAATTGCTTTTAACCTTATAAGGCCATGGATCTGAGTTTATACTTAATAGTATAGTGTTGGATATCCTAAGCTTGTATAAACTTAGAATAGTTAGAATGGATAAATTATACAACAATAGATATCACTTATATTTAGTAGAGTATCTTGCTTACTATTAAACTTTGTGATTTGCATTCATTGTATTTTAAGCATTTTTACATTGAACATGTCATATAAGATAATTTGATGCATTAAATGAAAATATATAAAATTAGGATAACACTTGTATTGGGATAACACTTGCCCCGAGATTGTGTATGCACATTACTGCCAATAGATAGGCGATAAGGAGAAATAAGGATTACCTGACACGTACTCATTCGGGAGAGTTGTGTCTAGGTTCGGGAACCCACCTCAGTCTTACAAATGTGCTTGACTCATTAGCTACTTCTGGACGTGTCCATAAGAGTAAAGTAAAATAGCTAAAAATTATTGCATATGTATTTCTGCCTCTACAGTTCAATACAGTTTTTGGCTTTATCTTTGAGAAGTTAAGTGATATAATATGATACAGCTTAGTTCAGTTATAGTTCAGTGGCTTGTTTAGCAAATTTTTTTGATATGACAGCTTTTACATAATTCTTTATGTTTCATGTTTACTCTCACTGCAGTTCAATTTTAGTATAGTACTTGCTTGCTTATATATATACTAGTATGCTAATGGCTGATTCAATTTACTTATATGTATCACACTTCAGTTTACTTTCTATTAATCTGCATAATATCATATGATCATCAGCATTTTATGATGAACCTTTCTTTTCAGTATTTATAGTTTATTTTACATATATATTTCCTAACTTTATTACAACTTTGGGTTGAGGTATATCCCTTTTCCTCACTATTTGTTTAAGCTATAAATGCATTATTTATACTTTTCCATATTCTTTCTTAGCTTATTTTACCTATTTATTTGCTTTAGTTATTTTAAGTAAATAGTGATACCATCTAATACATAAAATTCATAGCCTAAAATGTACTTAGACAATATGTCTAATCAAAATTTCTTTTCTTTTAGCTAGGGCCCTATCATTGTGAAATCGACAATGGCAGATTATGAGCTGTTTGAGGTGGTTGAGCCAGGAGTGGAGTTAGATCAAGAGGAAAAGCGCCATACTGTTGAAGATCTTAGTTTTCTTTATATGCTTATGAGGCTGAGTGTTTATTTTCTTTCTAGTTTGAACTTATTAAATACTATAATAATACAGGTACCCTATGTATTTTCTCTTTTACTACATACTTTATCCTGAGTTGCATATTTCCTATTTTTCTGCATTATGTGGAATGGATGTAAACTCGTTCTTTCCTTGCTTCTGCACTCTGAATGATATGTATTCATTTAGTGAATGATTCTACTGCTTCATAAGTGCACATCCCTCCCTTATTAGAGGATTGGAGATTATACCCTAATCTAATAATAAGTGAGGGGTTTGCCAAGTGATGACCACCTTTTAATCTTACTTGGTTAAGGGGCGGGTCGCCACAGCTGGCTAGACCTCGTCGAGCTCTGTCCAATGTCGTGGGGGCCGGACTCTGGCTTCGCCAGGAAGGTTGCCAAATTTCATGCCCTAGTTCATTCCACACTGTACCGTTCAGGAAGGGGATGACCTCTAGCTCGTGGGATCTGCCTCATTAAGTTGGCATCGCTGAGGCCATCCACGTGTCACGGTGGGATTCGCACCTGTCTGTCCCTGCCATCTCTTCATTCGATCGTTCTGCCAATAGGGCCCGCAGAGCTGCTGTTCGATGATTTGGTGGGCCCGTCGTTATCTGATTAGAAATTTTAGGATTTTATTAATGTTGTTATTAATCAGATTAAGCTAAATTAAATTAATTAATTGCAGAACTTTAATCACTCAAATCTTTTAATTCATAAGTTCAAATCTATCAAATATTTTATTATTTTAATCAGAAAATTATGAAGAATTTCATGGTAATATTAAAATTGTTGTCATTTAAGACCCTTAATTAATGACTTAATTAACCTTAAACGTCCACCATTCATAACTTTGCATCCCTAGCTCCAAATATAGTCAATATATATCTCATTTTTCTTAGGAGAATACCAAGATTGTCTTGATAGTATTGGTTTTGTTATTTGGAGTGTAGTTTGTCTAATGACTTTAGGTCCTTTCCTTAATTACACCCTTAAACCCAAGAATTTTATTTAGCCATATCTTGATCATTTGGACTCCAAATTAGGTCATCCAATATATTATTTTGATCAGGAAAACCTAAGGATCAGTAAACTATAAAAATATTTAAGTTTTTATAATTACTTTTCTAATTAGCCCTAATCATCCTAAAACTTAATTAGTACATAACTTAATCAAATGAATTACAAATAGGGACTACTCCCAGTCATAGTATTAAGTGTGCTATATGGAAACTATAGCCAATAAATTTGCTGAATTTGGACATCATTTGGAAATGTTAGGTTTTGGATCTTTCCTAAAACTTCATTATTTACCATTTTAGACCTCAATCTTATTTTGGCCATAACTTGGCCAAATGATCTCAGAATTTAATGATCTTAGACTCTATGAATTCCTTAGATAATAAACAATATTAGTATAATAGAAAATTTGCATTTCCATAAGTAAAATTACTAAATTGCCTCTAATGAGCTAAAATCCTATTTTGGGCTCATAGGCCTAATCTTTGGCCAATTTGGGCGTACTTACTGTCTATTTTCATTTTATATATCAAGTAACCATTTGGCATTAATAAATTTTAGTTTGGAACCCTAAATCAAAAAGTTGTATTTTAGACCCTTAAGTACCAAAATTAGATTTTAGTGCTCTTAAGCTTTAGAAACTTGTAATATTCATTAAAATCAATGAATTATGTGATTAAGAATCATTTCTAAATCATTTTAAACTTATTAAATTAAATTATAAGTGAAACCCTAATTTCACTCAAAATTAATTCTAAATAATTATAAATTTTATAATGTGAGATTCATCTCATATTATGTCATCCCCTAAGTTTTCTAAATCAATAAATATGTATAATTATGATTTAATTAACTTTAAATGCTTAATAATGTAATTTTTTCCTAAGTAGTTTTTTTTTTACTTTAGGATCTTCTTCCTTAAGAATTAATGATATAAATTAGGTTAGAATTCATTCATTGAGTAAATGGGTTACTCTATAAATGAAATCTTATTTTACTAGTTTTTAAATTTCATATTTTAATTGTAATTATTTAATTTTTTAACCTTATATTAAGATTAAAGACCCATCCTATTAATTTCTAATATTTGCTTAATATAATTTGCCTTAATCTTTAGTCTATGAGAATTTGGGATAAAACCTTAGCCTCTATAATCATCTTTGGATTAAGTGATTAAACCCTAATATTTGGAGTTTATTTTTTAATTCATCAATCTTGGTTTTATCTTAATCAAGATTAGTTTGGGTTGATTAAAATTAGTAATTAGGATGTTTTGATTATTCATTTAATTTATGTAAGCATCATTGATTGAATTCCATTAGAACCAAATTAGTTCTAATTGCTCTTAACCTTATAGAACAGTGAATCTAAATTTATACTAAATAGTAGGATATTGAAGATCCTAATCTTGTATAAACTTAGAATAGTTATAATGGATAAATTAGACAATAATAGATATCATCTGTATTTAGTAGAGTCTCTTGCTTATTATTGAACTTTGTTGCTTTGCATTCTTTATATTTGAGCCTTACACCTTGAACATATTAGTTGGACATATGATATTTGATGAGTACCCTGTGCTAAATTTGAAATGCATAAACATGATTATGTTCAATCAGTTCTTTAGTTCTCTGTTCAATAGAATGCTTCCCAGTTAGTCTGCCTCTTTAGTTCAGTTCTTTTGATATATAATTGACTCAGACCTAGTATTGTGGTTGCCTATGGGATACATATCTAATTATATAAGTTCAACTTGGACCTAACACTGCGGTTGCCTAGGGGATACAAGTTGAACTTTCTGTGCAGGGACCTTGTTTTGGCCCATTTTTGTTATGACAGTACTAACTTTGGCACATTTCTACTTTTTAGTTCATAATAATTTTTTGCCTTAGCTTTGAGAAGCTAAGTGATATGCATAAGATAGCTCAGTTTAGTTATAGTTCAGTGGCATGTTTAGCCAATTCTTCTGATATGATAGAATTACATATTACTTTCTTTTCTGCTTTCTATTTACTTTTAGTGTAGCTTAGCTTTTATATATTACTTGTTTACTTATATATATGATAGGATGCTAGTTTTGCTTCACTACTTATATGTATTATTGTTCAGTTTACTTTATGTTAATTTATATAATTTCATGTGATCATAAGCATGATAGGATGAGTGTCTTTTCAGTATTTTCATTTATCTCTTATATGTATGTATTAATTGCCTAACCTTGTTATAGCTTTTGAGTTGAGGTATGCTCTTTTACCTCACTTTAGCTTAAGTTATAAATATATTATTTATAGCTTATTCAGTTCCTTTATACACTATTGCTCCTTTTTGCTTGCTTTAGTTGCTAAAGTGAATGGTGATATCTTAAGAGAATATGAAATAATCAGTTTCTAATGTACTTAGATAATTTGTCTAACTAGAATAATTTTCTCTTTTTTTTGTTGGGGCCCTGTTATTGTGAAACCGATAATGATAAATTCTGATATATTTAAGATAATTAAGCCTAAAGAGTAGCTAGTTCAGGAGGAGGAGCATTCAGTTACTGAAGATCAATAGTTTTCTTTATTATTATTTGCTTGATATGATGAATATTATCCACTTTTCAGTTAAACGTATTCAATTATTGTAATAATACATGTTACTGTTATATTTTCTTTTATTGCACATTTAATCCAAAGTTAGTGTAATAAATCTAGTGTTGTTATCCGTTAATTAGTTGCCTAATCAACTTATTTTTCTTTCCATTAGTCCTATAATAGTGTTAAGAGCCTCCACCTCAAGTTTCATGTGATTTGAATATCATTCGATAATTTTTAGCATTTCCTGGTTTCCTGTTAATTTTGAGGATGCTTAATTTAATTAGACATTAGAATCAAAAATGGAGTCCACCATTGGACTCATCACCCTCAAATTAGCTAATGGTAGTATTTTGGAAGTGTTTGGAAGTTGTTAAATTTTTCCCAAATATTTTAAATACTCATAAAATTAGCATAATTAAATTAACCTCCGATCAAATATCTGTTTGCATTTTTTAGTTCCTCGCCACTCTATTAGATAAGGGTGATTTTTTGAGATTTTTTGAAATCCATTTGATTATTTAAATTTGAGTAATTAAATTAGTAAATTAAATAATTAAATATTATTATTTAAATTAAATATATATATATATATATAAATAATAAATAATAATTTCCAGACGACTTCTTGATGAACAACGGAAATCCGCTGTTATGCGCAATGTATCAAACAACAATCTGCCATCGTCTGGACCATCCATCGCAAATAGAGCGATGATTGTGTGCAGGCTTGATTGAACCGTTGGATCGCACGTCTGATCCAACGGCTCAGATTCCTATACCTCCCTATCGCGAGTCCCGATCGTGGCTGGCAGACACATGCACCATATCTGCAGAGCCTCTATCCTCTTCCTTTAGGTCCCAAAACTTCTCCACTGATTCTTTTGGTTCTTATCATTCACTCCCCATCCTGCGGAGACCTGCAAGGTGCTAAATGACTACTGTGTGCGGAACCGTGCTAACCCTACATTTCTTTCGGCAAACCAGCGAAATTGCAAGCCCTCGGGTACTTCTCCCTTTTTTCTTCCTACAATTAAGTTATTTCCTTCTACATTATGTATCGTGCGAGTAATGGTGGGGGGGTCGATCCAGCTCGAGCGAGCTCGAATCAACCCCAAAGTTTTTTGGGTTTTATTTTTTCTTATTACAAATGGAACTCTAATCCGTCGGCCCGAATTTAGGGCATCACTTTCATCGATGTTGGAGTCGACGATTTGTGATTCCCTTGAGTTCGATGTGTTAGCGGTGAAGCTGCCTTCACGATGGCGTGCGGGCTGGCTCGGGAGGGGTTCGGAGTAAGCCAGAAATAAAAACTCTAGTTCCTCCACCTCTGTGTCAGGGAAGAAGGTTCTGGGTCGAACTGGGTTCAGTCCAAATTTCTTTTCCCTGGACCGCGCCAAATTCTGCGTCGACACATTTTTGGCCTCGAACCTGAGAATGGCGCATGGAAATCTGCGCTAGCCATCCCTGTCTGTGCAGCTGGCAGTCGTCAGGCATTCTATTTCCCGCGCCCGTGGGAATCTGAGCTGGCGGCCGATTAATTCAATCTAAGTTTAAATTAATTTTAAATGATTTAAATTAAGTACATAATTTTTATTTCATTAATAACTCTAATTATACTTAACCAAAATATACGAAATTATATATCAATTCAATCAAAAAAATGAGATGAATACATTGACATAATTTAATTTAAGATTTGATTATTATTTATCATAATCACTTTTTAACTCTAATTAGGTGTCCCGAAAATACTAAAATCATAACATTGTCCGATTTCGACCTAGTTAGTGTCATTTTACTTCTTATGCTATAAGGATCCCATATTTATGCATATTATTTTATTTGGACAACAATTGGAGATTCTAAGTTTTTGGCTCCTAAATTAGTGTACTTTTGTAATTCGTAGAATTCAATTATGCATATTCTAGGTGTTTAAGCCTTAAGACAGCAAATATGTCATATTTATTTATTTCCCATGTTATTAAATTTCATGTTTAGAGTTTAATTTTCATGTATTAATTATTTGAATGTTTAGCAAAGTGTTGGATTTGATTTACAGCCTTAGGAGTTATGTTATAAGTTTGATTAATAACCTGATTAGTAAGTGATCTTTAGTAATAATTATTATATCCATTAAAAGTAATTAACATTAATGTTTGTCTAATTGTAGATTGTAAATTAATTAGGACTAGCCTTAAGTAACTAGATTAAATCCTAGCTCACTTCACCTTAGTTCTTAAATCCTCCCTTAAGTCCTTTAAAGAATTGAGTTAGGACTTCTAAATTCATTAGTATAGTTTGGAAATCTTATTGATTTCATTAACCTTCAACTTATAGTATGTGTAGAACTTATAGCTTAAAATCCATTTCTCTCCTATACATTTAGACCTATCATATCATTCAAACCTGGCTAGATTAATAATTGATTTGATTAAATCCTTCTAATGCAACCTAGTTATATGAGTTTAGTGTATAGAACATTAACTCCTAACTTCCTCAATTATAGTGATTACTTAACCCTACATTTTCCTAACTAATTTCCTAAGCCTTGATTTCATTAAAATAATTCAATTAAAAGAATTAGGATATGGATATGGTTAATTTCTTTTTAGTATTATTATACTTAGATTTATTTTGCTATTCCATAAATTAAAATAAATTACTATTTTTCAAAACTCCAATTACTTATATTACTTACAATTTACTTGAGATCAATATTTCTAAGTCAATTGGGAGCTCAATTAGTTCCAATCATTAAGTAGATCATTAAAATTATATAACTTTGGATATCACACAGTTTACACTTATTGAATTTTCTTGAATGCTTATTTAGCTTGAGCCTATTCCTTTGAAACATACATACAAGATATTGTGCATAAATAAAACTGTCACATTAAAACTTTAGGGATTTAATATTGCTGGATAGCCAAGGGCAAGCTAAATAAGAGAAATAAGGAGATCTCATATTCTCAGAGGATAAATATGAGTGTTATTTATTTTAAACCCCACTTTTTTTTACTTGTTAGGCAGATGTGCTTAACTCCTCGCTTCATTTTGTAAGTCCCTGCAGAATGAATTCTCAATTAAATAAAATATGAGAACTTCTATAATTTTAATGATTGTGAAGACTCATCATAGCTTCTTAGCTATGTTATTTTACATAGTCTTAGGATATGTGTATCTTAGACCAAAAGGCTAAGATCTTCCTTCAATTACTATGCTTTGTATTTTTCATATTTTTAGTACTGTTGTTTACAGTCCATTTTTATTACAATGAATATTATTATAATTATATTTAAATGATTCACTATCTTCTTTTTTTTACTTAGCATAAGTTCATTGAACATATACATGCTTAATTCTTTTTATTTTCATATGCACTTTAGTACATTTCTAGACTATTTAGGATGCTCTCCTCTTACATTTTGGATGTAGGCTAGGATGTCTTTACTTGTGAGTATTCTCACTCTTTTACTTCAACTATTCTTCCTTACAATTGTTTATTTCCCTTCCATATTTATATATTTTTATTTGCTCCACTTCTTATTTCATATTATAAATTAGCTTGTGATATCCAATCAAAATTATTAAATTGTTTAGCCAATCTTAAAATGTGCTTAGACTATTTAGTCTAACTATACCTTTCTTTTCATTGGCTTTTTCCTATAATTATATGCCAAAATATGATAGACCATGTGCATTTGGATGCAAGTAGAGCTGGACCAAGTGCTTAAAATTATTTTAATTGCTTTCGCTTAATATGTTACTTACTTGCTTTTACTTTCGAGAGAGAGAGTCTTTTATTTGCTTTTTAAATCATTTGGCATGTAATAACTTAATTTAATAGCTTTGTCTTTACTTATTTTATATTGGAATTAGATATTTTCTTACTAAAATTGCTTAGTTTGGATAAATTGATAAATGGATAAATAGATAAATGGATAAATGATTGAATTGCTTAAATATCTCATGCTCATAAGTTTAATTGTCATATGTGATTAATTGCATTTATTCATAATTGTAGCATAATTATACATGCATCTCATGTTTGTAAGCTTATATTGTTACATGTGAATGTTCACATTTACTACTACTTGCAATTGTTAATTGCATATGCATATTTGAAATCATGATAAATTCATATTGTTAATTCTTCATTGCAATTATTAGGTTACTACATATAAATTTGCAAGTACTTTTACTCACATATTTCATTTCTTTTACTTTCAAGTAATTGCAATTACTTATTTTGTTACATGATTACTCACCTTGTACATGCATACAATTATCATTTTCATATATGTATTTGTAACTACTTTGATTACATGAATTTAAAATCATATTTATCATATGCATTTTTCTTCTTCTATTTTTTCATCTTAACTTAAGACTCTCTTTATGATTCTTGGCCAAACTTGGCATCTAGCATTTGCTTAGCTTTCCTCTAATTGGATATTAGATGCTTAGGTAACGTGCCAATGTTGGGTTTAGTTCCTACTTAATCTTGGGGTCGTTATAGTTAGACAATTTCTATTTCTATATTATGGTTAAGTGGATGCGCTTGTTATTTACTTTCGCACTCTGATATTCATGTTTGATCATTTAGTGAAAGTTTTTAGTTAATGAAAAATTCCTTAATTATAAAGAATTAGGGTGTAAACCTAATCTGACTATAAATAAAGGATGTGTCATTTGGTGACCACTAATCATATTAACTTAAGTTTTAACAAGACCACGGCAGGGCGGGGTGCCACAAAAATAGTTATTGGGTCCATGGTGTTAGTGCTAGTGTTCAGACATTGGAATTTAGTTCGATTGTGAAGGATTAAAGCACCATTAGTCTGCCTTCAATTATGCCTATTTCATGGATTCAATTGAGAAAGCTTATTTTGTAATGCTCATAATGATTTTAAAGACTAATTAGAATTGTTATTTATCTGATTGGGTGTTGTAGACAAAATCACTAATTCACGTGAGTTAGATAGCTAAGGGAGGTGAATTTGAGGAAGATGACACTATATACTTGGGCTGATGAATCGGGTTCTCAGAGAACTGTATAATGACTAGAATTTTCTCAATCATTGGATTCATTCTTTTTAAAAATTCTGCAACACTAATTTATTTGTAATTTTTATAATATCATTCACCATATTTTAACTAATAATCTAATGACTCCAATATTATACAAAGTTTTTATTAATATCTTACATAAAATTTAATCAAATGCGATGACCGAGATTCCACCCACCATTTATATTAACATTTGCCACATATCATATAGGTTGGTTCGACGATCGAGATTCCATCAACCATTGTATAAGAAAATTTACGTAGATGTTTATTCATTAAATCATAAGAATTTTAATTAGATTAAACAAGAATATATTTTGAGTATCTTTTAGCTTATTTTAAATCCAAATTTAAAGAATATGAATAGATGTGTATTTCAATATGATGAATCTAAATATTTAATTATTTTTGGATTTAGCCCATTAAATCATTTTAAATTTGTTTTTGAAATATCTAGCTTAACAAATTTATATAAATTTACTATTTATGGGAAAATTGTCTAAAGGGTTCTTATAGATATCTTCAATAATTTGGCATGTAATTTCCAATACTAATGTAAGTTTTGTGAGAAAAATTTTATTTATTTAATCCAAATTTATTTGGGTTAATAATTCTAATTTACCATATTAACAACCTAAAGTTATTACAAACTCGCTCAATTAAAAGTGATATCGTCATCGACATCACTAGCTATTAGCATAAAATGTTAGGTTTTGGTGTTACTTGATCATATAAATAAGTTAATGTATTGTCGCATATTTTCTTCTTTCTCCCAAGTGACTTCGTTTGTGCTCCAATTTTTCCAATGCACATTAACTATTAAGATGGTCTTCTTGCAAAGCCAATAGACAACCCAACTAAGATTCTGTATGGGTTCCTCAGCATAGTATAGATTGGGTTGCAAAAGGTTAATGGTTTAGCCAAGAATTTTCAAAATGACGATATATGAATTATATATTATGTACCACCATGAAGTCTTCTAGAAGTTGAAGTTTATAAAACGAGGCCTCAATTCTTACTATGTTATTGAATTGTTTTGCATATTGATGGCTTAGTTTCCCATACACATAAAAATTGAAAATTCCTTTCATCGAGCTCACTTTCAAATACATAAAAGCTAAATTAGAAGTCCCCGACCTTATGCTTTGGGTCATAATATCAGATGCTGATATTGTGTCAACTTGACTTTCTGAGAACGTTCTTTATCAGGTTTGATCCATAAATCTAAGCATCACCAACTTCATACTACTACAAGAAAGTAAAGCATTTCTTCTTATTCAATGCTTTGTACGGTGCCATTTTGATATTAATTAGGAAACTATTATTGTAAGTGAATTCAACAAGTTATAGATGATATTTCCAACTGCTACAAAAATTCAACACACATAGTCATATGAGATATTTCAAAACTTGGTTGGCCCTTTCTGTCTAATTGCTTGCTTGGGGATGGAATATTATGCTCATGGTTAAAGTTTCTCCTGGATCTTCAAGCACTACCTTCCAAAATCTTAAAGTGAACATATTGTCCCTATAGAATGTGATTATATTTAGGATGTCATGTAATTCAACAATCTCCCAAGTACAAAATATGGCTAATTTTTATGATAAGATTGGCATGTTTAATTGGCAAAAAATGAGCAGCCTTAGTCAATCTATCTACTATGACCCATACAATATCTTCTTCTAATCTACTATAGGAAAAAGTTATTACAAGATCCATATACCTGTCCATTTTCATTTTGAAATTTATAATGTTTATAGTAGTATGCCTTTACTAAATAACAAGCACTGCATCGATCAAAATGAATTCATATATATAATTTTTTTCTTAGGTCCCCAAAACACCATCTTTAAATCATGGTACATTTCTATGCTTCCCAAGTGAATAGTGTAGCTTGAATGAGGTGATGCAATTAAAGTTTATCGATGTAATTTTGCACTATTGGGTACCCATAACTTATTTCCATAGTAAATGTTTGTATCATTCACTTGTAGTTCTACCTTTTATTCATCCAAAATTCCTTAAGATTCAAAATTTGGTATTCTTTGTCTTCTAGTTGTGCACCTTTAATATGTCTCTTCAAGGTTGATTGAGCTATTTATATATCTATTATGGTTGTTTAACTACGGTGGTGATATGTGATTAATTCCTAATTGGTGCAAGCCTTAAATCAAGAATTCCTCACTTATTTGTGAGTTGAGTGTCCCCAACATTTTGTGATTAACGCATGCGCTACAACATTTGTTTTTTCTGGATGATACTGAATTGCTAGGTCATAGTTCTTGATTAATTCTAACGATTTTTTTTTGCATGGAGTTCAAATCCTTTTTGGTAAAATTTTATCATAAACTTTAATGATTTGTGTATATCACACACATATTGCATATAAATAGTGCTGACATATCTTTAGTGCTAATACTAATGCATCTAACTTCAAATTATGCATTGGATAGTTCCTCTAGTGTTTATTTTCTTATCAAGATGAATGAACAATTAATTTCATATATTGCATTAATTCACATCTTAATCCACGACAAGCATCCATATGTAAATAGTAATTTACGCCTTCCTATGGTAAAACTAATACAAGAATTGAGATTAATGCATCATTGAGTTTTTTGAACGCCTTTTCATACTCCGCTCCATATAAAAGAATTTGCTTTTTTTTTTTTAATGTTATTAGCAATGCCGAGATTTGCAAGAACTTCTGAAAAAAAATTTTGATAGCATATAGCAATCCCACGAAACTACAAATTTCGATAACCGTAGACAGTTGTTGTTAGTCTTGAATGTCACAAACTTTTTTTGGGTTTATGTGTGCTCCATCTGCACTAATAATGTGCCATATAAATGTAACAAATTCCAACCATAATTTGTATTTTAAGAACTTAATGTATACTTGATGATCTCTCAATGTCTCCAAAATTATTACATAAGTGCTCCTTATTATCAATTTTATTCTTTGGGTAAATTAGAACATCATCAATAAACTATTAAATCTTTTTCAATTATGGTTCCATAATTCTTTGCATCAAATACTTGAAAATAGATGGAGCATTTGCAAGACCAAATAACAACCAAAATTTTGTTATATTGTGTTTAGAAGGCAGTTTTATATCATCTTCCTTTGCTCAAAATTGGTTATAAAATTGAAAAGATGGAGTCTTCAGTGAATTGATTAAAGATGCCATCTATTCAGTGGAGAGAGTATTTTTCTTGTGTTACTGTATTGGCCCAATACTGGGTTAGTGAGACTTATCCAATGCCGAATGTTAATTAAGCCAAAAATCCTATTGAGGTGTAGCACAACATTGTATGATAGTAAAAATTTAAAAGAGAAAAAATTCAGCCACATTCCATACATCTATAAGATTAAGTGAAAAATGCATTCATAGCAGAAAAGAAAAGAAAAAATATCAAAAATACATATACAATATTGAAATATAATTGTCATTTTCTCATTGAATTGAAAATAAGATGACTGGAAATGGAACTCGTAGTGACTTCCTCTACATGCAGTAACTACGCCTCGTCGGTGGGATCTGCTATATGGTATTGATCTAATATGTTGGTATCATATGTCAGGGCATAACCAAAAATATAAAAATCTAGTTATAAATTAATAAGTCTAATTACATTTTTTATGTTTTGTTTTGTTTTAAAATATTACATTTATTACAACTATTTTAAGTTGTTGCAAAAATGTTAAAAATTGAGTATATAGTAATTTGAGTTGTACAATTCTTCAACATTGTATCTAAGATTTGAATGTAACGAGATGTATTTTAATTATTTTAATCTACTGTCTTGTTCTGCGAAAATTAAATATACAGATGAGGAGCTAAGAATATTTGCTCAACCATATGAGATATTTGGGTTATCGAACAATTACATAGTTCCCCTAAAGAATAAATATAGTCTTCTTGTTTCTCTAAGAATCTTATCTTTGCCCTACAGCGTCTGTACTGACTATATCTATCCAAAGTGAACCTAATAAATACTGAATATTTTTATTTTTACTATTATATTATCTCATGCACAATTATTATAATATAGAACAAGGATTTCAAGCTCAAAAGCGATGCGACATCAAAAATGTCAAATCAATTAAGTATAGTTGTTATATCCATTGTTATTCATTAAGCTATTTTGATATGCTTTTCATACTGACTAATTTAATGTATGATTCTAAAATATGTTAAATAAAATATGAGTGTCTTAACTTAAATGTTGATTTAATTATCGAATCATTCTATTTTGCTATGGTTTCATAAATCTATATGACACAACTGAATGTTTTAACCTAATTATTTGATATTAATAAAACAAATTCACTAGATTAATAATTATGTTAAGTATTGACTGACTATAATTCCAAATATTGTTAATATACAAACTAAGTGTCTTAACATGATTGGTTGTATTTACTAAATTGTACTGAGTTCCAAATACTTAAATTTACATTATAATGACATTCCAAGCTGATAATCATGATAACAAAATATTTATCTCTTAATTCAATATTCATAAGTTTTTAATATGTTTATATTAAGTTTAAGACATTGGGTTTTACGAGGAATCAAAATTCAAACATTATCTAAATTTTTTGTTTTTTTGAAAATCTATGCAATTTTGACTTACCAATGATTTAAATAAGCTATTTCGAAGCTTATACTATATTATGACTTAAGTAGATCAACTAATCATCTAGCACCAATACTGACTAAAATATTAATATTATATATTTTTATTTACAAAAATTCTATTTCATACTCATTTGAGCCTTATGCATTTTAATACTGATTTTATAAGCTAGGTTACGAATTAAGAAATCCATTCATAAAATGCTGATTAGTTTCATATCTTAAACTTAACTCATCTTGAATCTGAGCCTAATTATGATCCAAAAATCTCAACAAAATTATGAGTTTGGCATCATTATGCCTTCCTTGTGATTTAAATTACTAAGTTTACCACTCTAAAACGATTAGAGGGCGTAACTGTACCATTGGTACCATTTTTATAATTTTTGACAAAAAAATACTATTTTAATACCCAAAATTTATATTTGTAAATTGGTGATAAAACTTCTTAATATCTTTATATTATGATTATATAGTTCATAAGTATTAAAACAACATCTTGGTAATCAAATTTTGAACTCTAAGTATCTTAATTTTCACTAATCACTATTAATCTTGATTAAGGGATGATTAACAATTTTATTTATCCAAAGTTTACTTTTATTTCATATTATTGTTCATCAAAATTTCCTTATAAATTTAATATATATTATTTCACTATACTTGGATTTGTATTCATAAAATTATTTTAAAAATACATTCTATTTTTTTTTTCAATGAGTTCAATTAATTTATTTATTAAATTATAAATTCATAAAGAATATTCTTTTTTAGACTGCGCGGGTTGGCAGGTGAGGAATATTCGTCGATTATGACCTATTCTAAATAGCACGTCTCGGGCCGACTCAGCTCGACGCTGTGCTTCTCCCTCATATCGATTCCACTACACTCTCAAACCTAGGTTTTGCCTCACTAGTAATTACTCCCTCACAAAAACATCTTAGCTATTCATTCTGACACCAAAATTCTCCTCATACTTTGTAACAATCCTAGTTATTACTTCAGCTAAACCTACCTAAATTAAGCTAAATTAAACTTTAATTTTGATTTCATTAGACTCAACGAGTCATTTAAACCTACCCATAAAAGTTTGAAATCGATCAGAGCTCATTTGAGCATGCTAGATATTTTGCCTATTTTAGGATCCTGAAAATTAGCTAAATTAATTTGAACTCCTAATTTAATTTTATTTTTGAATTCCTAATGCCCTAATTAATTAAGAGTAAATTTTTGGAGCTCATTTAGTCATAAATTAGATTTAAAATTTATTGGAATTATTAGTTAATTAATTAAATTATATTTATTAATTTTAATATTATGAGATTTGTTGTCGGGACCGCGGCAGATCCCCTGCGGGGTCCCGATAGCAAAGTAGTAACCTCTGTCAGTATATGCTTTAGCACGCATCTTAGCATGCTATATCCTACGGCACGCGATACCCCACGCCTTAATCTGATCCTGGCCGATCGATCGAGCTCCCGTATCCGACGGTTAAGCTTTAATATGTTTAAGTAGCACATCAGAACAATTCGTGACCAACGGATTTGCAATCAGACGACCCTGAGCACTCCTTGCACTGTGGATCTTCGTCTTCCCCTTGATCCTTTGCGCGTCTGTCGACTCAGCTCGATGCTGTGCTTCTCCCTCATATCGATTCCACTACACTCTCAAACCTAGGTTTTGCCTGACTAGTAATTACTCCCTCATAGAAGCATCTTAGCTATTCATTCAGACCCCAAAATTCTCCTCATATTTTGTAACAATCTTAGTTGTTACTTCAGCTAAACCTATCTAAATTAAGCTAAATTAAACTTTAATTTTCATTTCATTAGACTCAATGAGTCATTTAAACCTACCCATAAAAGTTTGAAATCGGTCGGAGCTCATTTGAGCATGCTAGCTATTTTGCCTATTTTAGGATCTTGAAAATTAGCTAAATTAATTTGAACTCCTAATTAAAATTTGATTTTATTTTTGAATTTCTCATACCTTAAGTAATTAAGAGTGAATTTTTGAGAATTTTTGGAGCTCATTTAGTCATAAACTAGATTTAAAATTTATTGGAATTTTTAGTTAATTAATTAAATTATATTTATCAATTTTAATATTATGAGATTTGTTGTCGGGACCGCGGCAGATCCCCTGCGGGGTCCCGACAGCAGAGTAGTAACCTCTGTCATTATATGCTTTAGCACGCATCTTAGCATGCTATATCCTACGGCGCGCGTTACCCCGCGCCTTAATCTGATCCTGGCCGATCGATCGAGCTCCCGTATCCGACGGTTAAGCTTTAATCTATTTAAGTAGCACATCAGAACAATCTGTGACCAACGGATTTGCGATCAGACGGCCCTGAGCACTCCTTGCACTATGGATCTTCGTCTTCCCCTTGATCCTTTGCGCGTTTGGTCCCCCCCCCAATAGCCCGACCTCTGTAGCCCCATGGCAGTACAGGAATTTTGGTAATTTTCCTCTTCTACCCTCGGGCGTGACTGCTTGCCAGTAGTAGTATCCCTGAATTACCCTCGGCCATTGGCAAAACCTCACCTTCGGCCTAAGCCATGGCTCTCAGCTCTAACATCCACCCCCAGAGCCTCCTCCCTGCCTATAAATACTTTTGAGGCATCATAGTGAGTCCCTTTGCTCACTATGATCCCTCAATTTTTCCAGTCAAATTCCTTAGAACTCTTGAAACTCTCGGTTGCTGCTACTGTGGCGAACCGCTGATAAAGGGTGCGTGTCTGGAGTTCAGACCCTCTGCTAGGTTGCTGCAACTCTCTGGAAGCTTCAGCTCTCCTCAAACTCTCTCTACTGTGCCTGCAACCTTGTTTCTAGTACAACCTTCTTCCCATCGAGTCGTGTGGGCTTGATGTCAATTAAGCTTCTAATAAAGCTTTTGGATGTCGTACAGCTTGCCTTAGTCTTCTAGGAAACCTATTTTGATTGTCGCCGAGGTTTAAGCTAGCTCTAATCGATCATATTGATCGATCGAGCTAGCAACCGAGCCATGGTTAAGTCCAAGTAAGGACCCAGCGATTGGCTGCACCCCGAGTTGTGTAACCTTGGGGGTTCGACTCGCCTTACCTCACTGATGGTGTAGGGATCAAGCCTCATCCGTTTGGTGGTCCCTATGAGGAGAATAATCTTCTCACAGTAAACCCTAATTGTTTGCATTTATTGTGTTTTAGTGGAGTAGCCATCCGGCATTCTAGTCCATCCCAGTTAGGGTTTCTAGGTTCAATCGGCGCATCTTGACTTCCTGAAGGTGTGTCGATTGAATGTTGGCCATAATGTGGAGTACCGACGGTGAATTTGGCAATTCATGTTTGTTGTAACAGCTTAAACTCTTAACACAAAGGTATTGTCCGCTTTAGCCTGAAAGGCCTCACAGTTTTTCCCTCAAAATATAACTTCCCAACAGGTCACCCATCCTCGGAGTGCTCCCACCTGAGCACGCTTAACTTTGGAGTTCTTATCAGGAACTCCACCGTTATATGAAAAGGTGTCTCGATGTTTATGAATTTCACTTATTACTACTTAAGTGGGTCTTCACAATCTCCCCACACACAGATCCAAGAACCATCCATTGGGTAAATATGACTATAGGTGACCCCTACAAGCGCAAGAGGTACCCACAACCATGTAGCACCTTAACCACAATGGGTTTAAGAGATTGTTCACATGAAGTGGTACTTTGCCCTATATGGCACTTAGTTCCTATCTGATACCCTATGGTTTGCTCTGATACCATTTATAACAGCTCAAACTCTTAACACCAAGGTATTGTCCGCTTTAGCCTGAAAAGCCTCACGATTTTTCCCTCAGAAGATAACTTCCCAACAGGTCACCCATCCTGGGAGTGCTCCCACCTGAGCACGCTTAACTTTGGAGTTTTTATGAGAAACTCCACCATTATCTGAAAATGCGCCTCAATGTTTAAGAATTTTACTTATTACTACTTAAGTAGGTCTTCACAAAGTTACCCTCCCGCAGCTGTCTGCGAAGGAGGTATCAGGGACGAAGCTACTGGCACATCGGGCTAGGCCAGCCCAGGCCCACACGGTGCGATAGCGCCGGCCCAGTCGGGTCCCGCTCTGACCCATGCGGTTTAATTTTGGGTTAGGTTATTTAATTTTTTTAGGAATTAAATTCCTTCTGTTAAATAATTGATAAATGGAATTAATTAATTATCATATGGTTTAATTAATGAAAAATATTCAGATTAAATTAATAAAATAACTTAATCAATTCTCATACAGATGATATGTTCCAATATATCATTTTAATCAGAAAAATGCAAAGAATAATAATATGCAATAAAATCTATGATCCAATGGTTAGATTTTATAAATTAGCCTAATCTTTCTCTTAACTTAATTAATTCATAATTAATTCATTTAATGTCTAATAATTATGACTAAGATCTCTGAATGTTCATAAAATAGAGTAAAATTTTTGTGTGCCATTAAAGATAATTTAGAGTTTCTAAAATGGCTAATCATCTCATAATCACCCTAATCCTTGATTAGTAAATTAAGACCAATTTAATCCTCTGATTTTGGTGATTTAGATTTCCATTATCTTTCTAAGTGTAGTGGAGCATATATATGTGCTTGGATATCCTTAGGGAATCCTAATCCTTTTAATCACCTTAATTAGACTTAAATTATTATTAATTTCATTTGAGCTAATCATGTGCTAAATCTTGAGATTTTGTGTTTCATACGCCTCTTTAGTTAATATTAAGTTCATTAAAATTGATTTAAATCAATTTGAATGCTTAAATCTTTAAATTCTAAATTTAGTCCTAAGAAGGGTATTTTTGTCATTTTGACCAAAATATTATTTAAGCACTCTTAACCCTAGCACCTTCAGTAATGTGGTTATAATCAGTAATGAAATGCTTTATGAGAATCTTAAGTTTAAATTTCAAGTTTAGATCTTAAGTGATCAAACTTTAAATTTTAGATCTTAGATCCTTTGATCATCTGAATGAATTATACCATATCATCTTGGAAATCCTTGTTTGATTAATTATCTTAAATCCTTTAGAACCTCCTTGTGGGTATAGGATTGATTCAATCTATAGATTAATGTGATTATTCTATAGAGTAAATATAGATCTTAGATTCATATATTCTTAATTGATTATTTTGTTTTCAGATCCTAGAATGATCTTTCCTTAAGATCATACCCTCTTGATCTTTTAGCTTCAAAGACCCTTCTACCTTTAAATTATGGTTGGGTGTGAACCTTAGATCTGTAATAGATTAGTACCTTGGATTTAGGATTTGAATACCAATATGAAGTTTAAGTTCAGAATCCCTAATCTTAATTAGCATAATCAAGATTTGGGTTGAGTGATTAAAATATATTAATTAAGTCATTGAAATATTTACTTTAAATTCTGTATAGTCGTCATTTGATTATGAGTTAGAGTTTGATATGTTCTAATATTAACTTTAAGGTCGTGAATATGGGATTATACTCGATAATTAGATATTTGAGATCCTAAACTTGTATTCTTTCAGAATATTTAGAAGGAATTAAATTAGACAACAACATATATCACATAAGTCTAGTTGAGTCTCTTGCTTACTTGATTATTGTTGCTTCGCATACCTTGTATATTGAGCCTTTTCCTTGGGCATAATAGATGAACTCAGAATACAGAGGAGTATTCTGGGTTAGCATTTGAAAAGCATAAGCATTCATTCAGTTCAGCAGGGTGTGATCTAACTTAGTCTGCCTTTTTAGTTTAGTTTTTTATTTATATAATAGACTCAGACCTAGCCCTGTGGTTGGCTAGGATTGATACATGCCTTATTTAATAAGTTCAACTCGAACCTAGCTCTGATGATGTCTGGGATGGTTATATGTTGAACTTTCTATTCAGATGCCCTGTATGGCATATTTCTACTATGACAGTACTATGTTTAGGCATACTTTTACTTTCAGTTCAGTTATTGTGCTTTGGCTTGCTTTGCCACATACTTCAGTGGCTTTTACTTGAATGCTTATGTAATAATGTGATATATTAAATATTCAGTTCATTAAATCAGCCTAAAATATACTTAGACAATTGTCTAACTGTAACCTTTTTCTTTTTTGATTGGGGCCCTGATATTTGTGATATTGACAAATTTCAGACTTTGAACTGTTTGTTGGTGGTTCTTTCTGAGAGGGGCTTGGACAGGATGAGGATCTTCTCGTTGCTGTTTAGTTAAGCTTTATATTTTTCTGTGAGAATGAGATCTCTTTTCATTTTAATATTCAGTCTATAATAATTTCTTAATCTGGGTGTATTTACTTTCTGCACTTTGAGCTGAGTTACTACTGCATTTACCTTTCTATACTATACTATGATGTGAATGTTATATTATACTATTTTCTACTTTCACTACTTTGATATGTTGATGTGTGTTCTCAGCTTCAGGTGACATGTAATAACCCAGATTGTTATCATAGTCAATTAAGGCTAATTTAAGCCATAATTATGATCTTAGTGCATTAATTAAATCATTAGGAGCTCACCACCAATACCTAGTCCAAATTAGGAGTCAGATGGATCAAAATCTCAATTTTGGGAAATCCAAAAACTCTGGAAATTTGACCTAATTATTTTGATCTCAAATCAAAAATCGGACTTTCCCATTGCGCTCATTGCCCCCAAATTAGCTAGGGGTGATGTTTTGGTGGCAATCGGAAGTCATCAAAAATCAGTCGAATATTTTAATAATATTTAAATACCCCGGAAAATGAGTAAATAAAATACTCGTCAAAATGAAAATCCGACCTCACCGTTGTGTTCCTCACCCCTCAATTAGTTAAGGGTGAATTTTTTGAGGAATTTTTGAAAGTCATTGAAATATTCTAAATTAATTAATAAAATTCAAAATTTAATCATTAAAATTAATATTTAAATATCCCTAACGGTGCCATCGGATGGGTGTGACATCGTTCCTTGCTTCATCGTCTCCGCTAACGGCTCTATCCAGCTGTCTGATCTCTCGATCAGATGGTGGGCTCACCACCTTCTCCTCCCGAACCCAAGGGTTCCACACGTAGCACACCGTGTGGACAACCGCTAGCTGTGGCCAACCCGGCCTACCCCGACCTCGCCCTCTCCGCCCGATGGCTCATTAAGCCTCGGTAGCACGTAGGGATTGTCTTGCATGCATCTAAACATCAGGAGTCTCAGCGAACCCCATCCAAATCCTAATCCCCGATGGTCATTGATCAGGTACATCTCAACCAATATATACCTTCACTCTATCATCGCAAATGCATTTTCGAAACTTAATTTCTCGTGCTTGATTGGCGTTTGTGCGGGTCTGATCGAACTCTAATGCGCTCGATCGATTCAATTCGGCTCCACGTCTATAGTACTCCACGGTCGAACCCCCGTCCCATAGAGGTAGAACTAGGGTTAAGACTGATCGCCTCCACAAGCTACCTCAGGCCACGTGCCTACCACCGTTCTGAAGCTCTTGTAACACTCAGTCCATTGGCATATGGGTTGGGGTCATCCAACGACAAGAGGGCCACCATTCTTGATGCCCTAGACCTCTGTTCGTGGTCCTTTGGCGAAGAAGCCAACCTGACACGAGTCGGGTCAGGGAAGTCCCGACCAGTGGTACCTTCCTGGGTCGCTGACCGCGCACACGAGCTGAGGGCCCCTCCAGTACCAGCGCGTCAGCTCATGGGCTTTACCAAACCTTTGCCGCCTGTCCCGTGGCGCCGCGTGGCTTCGTGGGCCCCGCCGTGGTGTATGCTTCCTCTCTGCGACTGCCACGTGGCGCTAGGTCCCGCCGCCATTAAATGCCTACATAAATTTTTAAATAAAATAAATATTATATATATATATATATAAATATATTCAGGTATATATACAACAGAAAAATATGTATATATATATTTGATTTACTATTATTAGAATTATTAATTTAATTAGTTTAATAATTAATCAGCAGATGAAGTATTATTAATTATGAACAGTAAGTTGATAATTAACTCAAATTAATCAATTAAGTTAATTAGTTAATTAAATTAATTAGTTTAATTAACTTATTAAAATAGTAAAATAATTTAGTAAATTAAATTTAAGTAATTTAATCATGTAAATTAAATTAATTAAAACACTGAAATGATAATTTTTAAATGAAATTAAATAATTTCATAAAATTTTAGGATATCATAACTTTAAATATAATTATCCAAATATATTGAATATATACCTCATTTAACCAGAAAAATGAGATGAATTTTATGGTAGTATCAAATTTCTCATAGGGTGCTTAGACAATATAGTAACAATTTAGGACATTCACATAATTTACCAAAATACTCCTAAGCTTCAAATAGTCATAACTTTGTACATAATAACTCAAAACTAGTCAATATAAGTCTCAAAGTAATCATGAGAATATTAGAAACACTTTGATAATATTACTTCTACCATTTGATAATTAGTTTGGCTAATCACTTTTAGGACCCTCATTGATGATCCTAAAACCTAGAAATTGAAATGTCCATAACTTAGTTATTTTTACTCCAAATTAAAAAATTCAAAATGCTATCTAGATTAAAAATTTAGTGTCAATAGTAAACTGAAATAAAATTTATATTTTGAACCCTAGAAACCTTAAGTTGACCAAACTACTCATAACCTTAATTAGGTCATAACTTGGTCAATTTAGCTCTAAATTAGGTCTATTCCCAGTTAAAGTACTCAGTATGCTATAGAAAAGCTATAGCCACTGAGTTATTAAATTTGGATCTCAAATGGAAAAATTAGGTTTTTTACCTCTCTTAGCCTTAGAAATTACATAAATGCCCCTAATATTGAAGCACTCATAACTTAACCAATAGATCTCAGAATTAAGTATTCTTAAACTCTATGAAATCTTTGAACAGTAACTAACAATAAACTACACAAAAATATAGACTTCATTAAGAGAAATTACAAAAATGCTACATTAGTTTTGACCTATATAACTCATTTCTTATCCAAATTAAGTGTACTTAATGTCTATATTCATATTAGACAGTAAGGAATTATTTAACAATAAAAAAATCTAATTTAGAGCTCTAAATAAAAAAAAAGTAGCTTTTTAGGCCCTTAAGTAGGAGCAAAATGATTATTTTGCCCAAAATTTAGGATAAATGCCATAAATCTCTAAAATATCATTAAAATCAGTAATAAAACTGATTTAAAATCAATTTAAGTATTAAAATTTATAAATTGAGTGACTTAGCTAAAATTCTCCATTTATGACTTAAAACCCACTCCTAAATAAGGAAAATGTCAAGTACTTAGCTAGAATAAGTAAAGCAGCAAATATAATTGAAATCCAAAAATCTCTAAATTTACCTCAAGTTATCTCATTAGGACTCTTCACCTCATATTAGGACATTTTCCTGAGACTAGGAATAGATTCTATGTTAGACTTTACTTATTGGATAAAGTGGGTTATCCAATTAATGAAACCTTGGTTTTATAGTTTTCTATATTTTATAATTTAATTCTTATTATTTTATCTTCTAACCTTAGATTAAAAATAAGAGAATCATCCTATTAAGATTAATTTTTGCTTAGTAGAATTTGTCTTAATCATTCGTTCATATTTAGATTAAAACCCTAGATCCTTAGACTTTACCCTTTAAATTATGTGATTAACTCTAATGCATAATGTTTAATTCATAATCCCTAGTTTAGTAGATATTGATTAGATCTTAGACTAAAATATTTAAAATTATCAAATATGATGTATTGATTATTTAATTTGTAGTCAACTTTTGATTGAATTAAATCAGAACCTGATCAGTTTTGATTTTTTTTTTAACTTACAAGGATGCGCTTCTAAGTTATACTCGATAATAGGAATTATAAATTCTAAAATTGTGTAATTTAGAATAGTTAGAATAATTTAATTAGATAATAAATGATATTGCAATGTGTACTAGAGTCCATTGCTTACTATCAATTTTTTGTTGCTTTCACATTTCTTATATTTTGTGCCTTATTGCCTTGAACATATCATATAGGAACAGTGTTGCATGAAATAAAAACATAGAAAAGATATGATAACTTTGCATTGGGTTCAATTATTGGTTGATTTTTGCACATAGTACCCCAATGGACAATGGGAATGCGAGATAAGGATTACTTAACATCACTCATTGAGGAGTGTGTTATTAAGTTTGGAACCCAAATAGTCTTGCAAACGTGCTTTACTCCTCAACTACTTCTGAAAGTGTTCACAGAAGTAAAGTAAATACCTAAATTTTGAATTACATTTTATGTATGCTGCCTCTCAGTTCAGTTATTTAGCCCTAGTCTCCTTGTTGACGCTAGGACATGTTGTCTTTGTTGCCTTATCCTCCTTGTTGATGCTAATATTCTTATCGCCTTAGCCTCCTTGTTGATGCTAAGATTCTTGTAGCTCTAGCCTCCTTGTTGACGTTATGAAAAATTTTGTCGCCATAGCTTCCTTATTGACGCTAAGAATTATTTTGATATCAGCAAGCTAGATTATCCCTCATCTGTATAGCAATCATTATACACTATTTTACAGTTTTACTTTTTACTAATTTTTTATTCTAGTTATGCTTGATAGTTACATTCATATTTCAGTTAGCTGCTTTACTTACTTGCTTATATATATATGATGCTAGATCTTTTATTACTTATTATACATATCACTGTTGGATTGGTTATTTTAAATTTGTATAGTTCATATGATCATCAGCATATTTAAGCTTATATTTTCTTTCTGTATTTTTATTGTATTTACATATGTATTGTCTAGTCTTATGTTAGTTTACTTTTGAGGTATGTCTTTTGCCTCATCTTTGCTTAAGTTATAAATGCTGTTATTTAGGTTTTTATTTTTATTTGTATGCTTATTACTCCCATTTTTATTTCTTTTGCTTAGATTTTAGTAAATGGTGATATTAATAAATACATAAAAATTAATCAGCCTAAAATGTACATAGACAATTTGTCTAATAAGAATTTTTTTTTTTGGCCGAGGCCTTGCCATTATGAAACCAACAATGTCAATTTCTGAACAGTTTGGAGACGTGGTGTCTGAGGAGGAGGAGAATCAAGAAGGAGCTAAAGCTGCTTAGTTGTTATTTATTTGTGAGGATAAGTGATGTTTCTCTTAATTCATTAAAATTTTAAGTAATAATGTAATAATACAGGTACTCGTGATTATGTTTTTTTTACTGTATTATTATTTTATGAGCTTTTTTATTTTGTCTCCCATTTATTTATGGTAGATTGGATGTACTATCTACTTTATTTGCTTCTGCACTCTATGCTTGTATTTCATTTAGTGACTGATATTTCAAGTATGCATTCTGAGCTCATCCTTCCCTTATTATGTGAATTGTGGATTATACATAATCCAATGATAAGTGAGGGATTTGCCAGAGTGGCACCGCCCTTAGACTAGTGATGGTGGGACTGGGGGCGGGGTGCCACATGACAAGTCTTCTGCTTAAGGTGGGTTGGGTTATACCTGACTCTACTTAAAAAAAGGATTTGTCATAGTTGGAAACCGTACTCCTCGCGATTATGTTAATATTAGTATTAGCATGACTATGGAAGGTACGGGGCCCCACATACTTAGACGAACCCACGAACATCAAAAGTCCCATTGGCTGGTTATCGGGAGCTCTAGAACCTTATTCTTTCATAATCTATTTCCTAAGGTTTACTGTATGATTTTAATACTTTCTTTGCACTCGATGACAGAACCCCAAATATAACTTTAAGTTGTCCATCGAACCATGATAGTTTTGATGGGTTCAAAAGGCCCTTGATTCGAACTATGGATGTGGCGGCCGCCCCTTCTAATCATAAGGCTTAAGGAGTGGTCGTCACTAAGCACATCTCATACTTAACATTAGGTGGAATTTAAGACTCCAATCCAATCTTAAGGAAAAGAGGTGCTTTTCTAAATAATGAAAAGGTTAACAATCACTTAATAAGTATCAGAGTGCGGAAGAAAAGTATCAACTGAAGTAAACATCCATACTATAAAATAAAGACATCCAGCTCAGAATATATACAATGCAGGAAAGTAAAGTACAAATAGTTCTGTATTATTACAAACGTTTAAAGTTTAAAAGCTGAAAATAAAAGAGTCTCTCATCCTCACAATATAAAAGTAAAGCAATCTAATAAGTAAGCTAAGGTCCCTCTGTAGTCTGGACCACCTCCTGGATCTGCTCCTCAGAAGGCTCTATCTCCTCAAAAAGCTCAGAATCTACCATTATCAGTTTCATAATGGTAGGGCCCCAGTCAACAAAATAAAAATCTTGTTAGATAAAATGTCTAAGTACATTTTAAGATAATGAATTCTAATGAAATTTTAATAACATCACAACTGAAATTAAGTATAGTATAGCGGTAAAGCACAAAGAAAGGAAGAACAAGTATTGAGGTTGAAACATACCTCAACTCAGGCTGCAAAACAATATAAGTAAAGTACAAGGGCAAATCTACTAAGTACAAAGAGAAGTCCTAAGATATATGATCAATTAACATGCCAGTAATAGTATAAGTAAAAGTACTGTACGGAAAATATAAAACTAGCATCCAAACATGCTCTTAAGTAAGTGAAACAACTGACATGCAAAAAAGTTTTAAAATGTAAAGGAACTGCAGAAAATGAAAAATATGAAAAAAAAAAAAGTGTACTGAAATGGTAAGATAAAGTAAGTCTGAAGTGTAAGAAAGTATGAAAAGTAAATGTAAGTAATGTTGATTAAATTACTGTCCTTGTAAGATACTCTTACTTAGTCTGCCAAAAAGTAAAGTCCATCTAGTAATCTAGGAGAAATATTCCAAATTAAAGTAAAGTTCATCAAAAGAGGCATCTAGGAGAAACATCCTAGATCCTAAAGTAAAATCCACAAAGTATCTAAAGGGCATATAGGAGA
Source organism: Gastrodia elata (assembly GCA_016760335.1). Lineage (NCBI taxonomy): Eukaryota > Viridiplantae > Streptophyta > Magnoliopsida > Asparagales > Orchidaceae > Gastrodia > Gastrodia elata. The sequence continues at coordinate 90,101,374 of CM028670.1, read as the reverse complement.
AACATTCCAATGCCAAAGTAAAGTACCATAGGGGAAATTCCCTAGGCAAAAGCAGTCATAAAGTAAAGTCATACTAAGTGGCAGGCTAAGTAAAACATAAACCACAAGTATTATATTATTTATTAATGTTTATTTTAAAATTATGCATATAAAATATGAATGAAATTCAAAGTATAATATAAAGTATGTATCAAGTATTTAAGTATGTCCAAAGGTGTAAAAAGGCTCAAATGATAAAAAAAGTATTGCATTTCAAATTCAAGGAATTAATAAATAGCACTACATAAACTTTGTGATATCACCTGTTTTCTAATTTAATCGTTCTAACTACTCTAAGTTACATAAGATTCAGAATTATCAATTCATACACTGTCTGTAACTTAGAATCACGAACCTACTAGTTAAACATAATTAGGATTGGCCACATCCTAATTATAAATAAATCCAAGTCGCCTACAAAGTTAAATAAGTAAGTCAATCGTCCTAACTTATTATTTTATAAATCCCAGATTAAACCTTGATTAGCCAAATCAAGATTTAAAGAATTAGGAATCAAACTTCAAAGAATGAAGCTTAATTCTTAATCATAAGGCTATCTTAAAGGACTAAGGTTTAATCCCATCTCATAGATTAAATGTTAAGGCAAATCCTTTTGAATTAAGTAAAATTTAATATGATAGATTTCTAATCCTAATTCTAATGTTAAAAAATCAAATAATCAATTAATAAATAATGAAAAATCTAATAAACTAGTAAGATCAAGGTTTCACCTTAATGTGTAACCCATTTTACCCATTAGATGAATTCAAACCTAAGATCTAATTCTAATCTTAGGAATTAGAGCTCTTAGATACTAAGAGTAACACTCAGACACACATCTTAACTAAGGTTATAAGACCTAAAGGATGATCTAAGAAGTTCAAAGAAATGGAGAAGAATTCATCTTTACTTAAGATTTTCACTTAAGGCTAAATTTAGGGTTTTCCTTTTAATATCTAATTTAAGGCTTAGAATTATTTAAATTATAGTTTAAATCATTTTAATTACTATTTATTATGATTTAGAAATGAAATGAGGTCTTAATTTCATTAAACCCTAATTTTGAGCAAAAAGACCATTTTGCCCCTCCTTAAGGGTCTAAATTTCATCTTTATGAATTAGCACTAAATTATAAATTTTAATGATGTGGAATGATTTCTCACTATCTATTATGAGTTTAAACAATAAGTTTACTAAATTTAGTTAAGTATTAAGCTTTATAGGGTCAGATTAAGGAATTTAATCTATAAGGGCATTTTAGTAAATTTACCCTAACAATATATAATTTTTCTGTCAGTTTATTAAAGGTTATGCTCTAAGGTTTCTATAGAACCTAAATTTATTGAATTCTGATGTGCATTGGCTAAGTTATAGCCAATACAAGCTTTAGGGTTTAAAGGGTAATTAAGGGTGCTTAATTAAAAGTCAAAAATCCCAACTTTGTCATTTGGTGTCCAAATTGAATAATTTCAGTGGGTGTATATCACAATTGATCCACTGATTCTAATGACTAGTGGTAGGTTCAATTTAGATTCCATTTGGCTAAGTTATGGCTTAATTAGGGTTTAGGGTGATTAGTGAGTGATTAGTAAAATTAATCACCCAATCATTAATCCAACCCTACAATTAGGTTCTAATAAGTTCTAAGAGTTCTCTAAAACTTAGTTTGTCCAATTTGGATTATTAAATTTACTAATATTTACTAATTAAGTTTTAGGGTAATTAGGGGTGATTAGCAGATCTAACCATTAGATCTTAATTATTTTTGTAGATCTCTTTAGATTAGGTTTTTTTGATCTAAATTGGTGTTTGGATCACCTAATTTGGAGCTAAGATGACCAACTTATGGTTATTTGAAGTTCTAGGTCAAATTAGGCTAATTAGGGTTGGTCCTAAATGTCATTAGGCTCAAATTAATCAAAACAGCAAAGTAAATATTCTCAAATTAATCCTTAGGGTTTTGTGAGTGTTTTAAGACCCATATTGAGTATGTTTGGGTTAGCATATACAAAGTTATGACCTATTTAAGATTTGTAACAATTAGGGCTTAATTAGGGGTCCTAAATGTCACTTATTTAAATACTCAACCAAACTGAGATATGATAATTCCATATTAATCCTCATAATTTTATGATCACTGTGATATTTGGATTTCTGGTTTAGGAATCATAAGCATTTAAAGTTCTAAAGATTAATTCAAATTTAATTTAATATTCATTAATTAATCATTGCATATATAATTAATTCCTTAATTATTAATATGACCCGACGATATCGAGCGGTGGGACCCGCCACTTACGGCGCGAATGGACTGAAGAGAGCCCGACCCAATACCTCTGCTCCTTCGTTCCTCCCGATCGACGAACTGGAGGGAACTAGGGCTTCATCCCAGAGGAACCTCCACACCTTCTGGCGACTGAAAGCTTGGAGATCCACAGCACTCAATCCACTCTTCTTGACGAAATAAGAGACACAATTCACAACAACCCCTAACACTCAATACAAGGATGCCCTAATTTGCGATAATCAACGGAAATCGGCATATCCTGAGTCTCAAATTCTCGGCTTAACACATTGATCCATTAGTTCTTAATTAATCACAACATTCACATCATAATGCAATATTATGTATAATAGCAAGCTTGAAATCGAAAGAAGAATTAGTGAAGAATACATTTTAATTTCGAATTTGACATTTGATCCAGCATGAATTTGAATTATTAATGCAATATCAGCTTTAAAAGCCTTCGTCTAAGGTAGACTAAATCAAGAATTGGAAGTGAAGGTACCTTGCTTTAAAGTTCTACAACGATGCTAGCCGAAATTATCAAGTTCCTGTCTTCAAAAATTTGTCCAATTTTTCTTCCTTGCTTGTTGATTAGAATCGAACCTATACGAGCCGTTGGAAGCGGCGGAGACGCACGCGTCCTCAGATGGCCGATGCATGAGCGAGCTGGAGCTCGCTCGGCGCGACACGCGCGGAGCGCTGTGAGGGTGACGATGATCACACCGTTCGATTGCTCGAACGGTTGATTCAAAATGTCGTTTGATCGGTCGTTAGGGGATAGACGACACGGGAAAATTCTTAACGGACGCCGATTATAAAAATAATTATTAAATTATTATTTTAAATACTTTGTATCAAATTTTTTTTTATTACTTAAAATTAAATGTCCAAATGTGTCCCAAAAATTCTCAATAAATCACCCCTAGCTAATTGAGTGGTGAGGAACACAACGGTGCACTCGAATTTTTGATCTGACGAGTATTTAATTACTTGAATTTTCGAGGTAAATAAATACTCTTAAAATATTCGACGATAAATCAACTACTTCCAAATGCATCCAAAATATCACCCCTAGCTAATTTGAGGGTGGTGAACGCAATGGCGAAGTCAGATTTTGAATCTGAGGTTAAAATAAAAAATCAATTTCTAGGGTTTTGAGATTTTCCAGAAATCAGGTTTTGATCTATTTGATCCCTGATTTGATCCAAATCTTAGAGGTAAGTTCCAAATGACTTAATTAGTGAATTATAACCTTAATTAAGACTAAGATTTGTCCTAATTAATCTGAGTAATAACCTGGGTTGTTACGGACTCCCCCACTTAAGAACGATGTCGTCCTCGACATCACTCAAGTGAGAAGACTAAAGCAGATATAAAGTAAATGAATTGAAATAGGTTAGAGTTGAGTAATTACCTTAATTAAAGAGGCTTGGGTATTTCTGTCGCATATCCACTTCTTTCTCCCAAGTGGCTTCATTGCATGATCGATTCTTCCATTGAACTTTAATCATATTAATTGCTCGATTCCTTAGTTGCTTGCGATCATGAGCCAAAATCTGAATTGGTTCTTCAGCATATGTCAGATCTGACTGAATTTGAATTTCTGGGAATTGAACAAGATGTGATGGATCTCTGAGACACTTCCTTAAGGATGTCACATGGAACACGTTATGAACCGCTGAAAAACCATATAGAAGATTTAATCGATAGGCGGAGGAACCTATTTTTGCTGATACTTCAAATGGGCTAACATAACGAGAACTTAGCTTCCCTGCTATACCAAATCTGAAGACTCCTTTCATAGGACTAACTTTCAAATATGCGAAGTCCCCAACTTTGAATTCTAAGGAACGATGATGCCCATCATGATATTTCTTTTGGCGATCCTGAGCTGCACGAATACGCTGTTGAATCAACTGAATCTTCTTATTCATTTCTTCTACTAACTCCGACCCGTACAGCTGAACACTACCAATCCCTGACCATGCCAATGGTGTATTACACTTCCTACCATATAATGCTTCGTATGGAGCCATTTTTATGCTAGCTTGGAAGCTATTATTATAGGCGAATTCTACTAACGGTAGATGATTTTCCCAAGATCCAGCAAAATCAAGAATACATAATCTAAGCAGATCTTCCAGAACCTAATTTACTCGTTCTGTCTATCCATCTGTTTGTGGATGGAAAGCTGTACTTAATGCTAAAGTTGTGCCTAGATCTTGATGCATAGCCTGCCAGAATCTTGAGGTGAATCGAATATCTCTATCAGATATAATCGATTTAGGAATCCCATGCAACCTGATCACTTCTTTGATATAAAGTTTGGCAAGTTTCTCCATAGAATCTATCTGATGGTTAGGAATAAAATGAGCAGATTTTGTCAATCTATCAATAATCACCCAAATTGCATCATACCCAGATTTTGATCGGGGTAAACCCGTTACAAAGTCCATTGATATATCTAACCACTTCCACTCAGGTACCTCAAGTGGTTGAAGTAAGCCACCAGGTCTTTGGTGTTCTGCCTTAACCAAACTACATGCATGGCATTTTTCAACGAACTCTGCCATACTTCTTTTCATCCCAGGCCACCAGAAGGACTGTTTTAAATCTTGATATATTTTTGAGCTTTTGGGATGAATTTGATAGCCAGAATTATGTCCTTCATTTAATATCTCCTGTTGCATGGATTTAGGAACCCATATACGATTATCTTGATAAATCACTGACCAGTGTAATTGTAAATCATGATGGCGTCCTCCTTCAATATCCATCTTAAACTTTAAGTATTCTTCATCTTTGGTTTGAGAGATGGAAACATCCCTATGAAATGTAGGTTCTACATTTATGTTAGTTAGTATTGAGCTCATAACATCACTCTGAATAGGAATAATTTCCATCTTTTGAAATTCTTCTATCAGTGAACTTGTAGTGATTAATGCTGATAAAGTTGCACTACGGCTAAGGGCATCTGCCACCACATTTGCTTTACCCGAGTGGTATTGGATTTATATATCATAGTCACTTAACAACTCAAGCCACCTTCTTTGGCGACAATTCAATTCACGTTGAGTGAATATATATTTCAGGCTTTGGTGATCAGTGAAAATAGAACATTGAACACCATATAAATAATGATGCCATATCTTTAATGCAAAAATTACTGCAGCAAGTTCTAGATCGTGTACTGGATAATTCTTCTCATGATGCCTCAACTGTCTTGAAGCATAAGCAATCACCTTCCCTTCTTGCATTAGTACATAACCTAATCCAGTTCCTGAGGCGTCTGTATAAACTTGATAGTTCATACCTTATTTTGGTAGCACTAATAATAGAGCAGTAGAAAGAGCATCTTTTAAGGTTTGAAATGCCTTTTCACATTCATGAGCCCAAATAAATGGAACAGCTTTCTGAGTTAGCTTAGTTAATGGAGCAGCTATCTGAGAGAATCCTTTAACAAATTTTCTATAGTAGCCAGCAAGACCTAAGAAACTTCTTATATCAGTTACTATCTTTGGCTGGTTCCATTCTTGAATAGCACAAATCTTTTGTTGATCAACTCGGATTCCCTGAGCATCTACAATATGACCCAAGAATGCTACTAACTTCAACCAGAATTCACATTTTGAAAATTTAGCATATAGTTGATGTTCTCGCAAGGTTTCTAATACAGTTCTTAAATGATCTTCTATAGTCTTTGAATAGATGAGAATATCATCAATGAATACAATTACAAATTTATCTAAGAATAGTTTTAGGACTCGCTGCATTAAGTCCATGAAAATAGACGGTACATTTGTGAGTCCAAAGGATATTACTAGAAATTCGTAGTGTTCATACCGAGTTCTAAATGCTGTCTTCTCCATGTCAGAATCTTTTACTTGAAGTTGATGATATCTCGATCTTAAATCAATCTTCGAGAATACTATTGCTCCGGATAACTGATCGAATAAATCATCGATTCTGGGAAGTGGGTATTTATTCTTAATAGTGACTTTATTTAATTCTCTGTAGTCTATACACATTCGCATAGACCCATCTTTCTTCTTTACAAATAATACCGGAGCACCCCATGGAGACATACTTGGCTTAATAAATCCTTTATCCAATAATTCTTTTAGTTGCTCACTAAGTTCATGAAGTTCCTTAGGAGCCATTCTGTAAGGAGCTTTTGAAATTGATTGGGTACCTGGTACTAAGTTTATTGCCATTTCAATAGCTCTTCAGGAAAAACATTAGCAAATTCATTGACCACCTTAATCTTAGAAAGTGGTATCTTCTTTTTACTTTTTCCTAGCATAGTAACTGGGTGTGCTGCACAACCCTTGTTCACTAACCTAGTTGCTGTTATTGCATTAATAAGTGAACTTAAAGTACTGAACCTCCCTATGAATGTTGATGTAGTGTCTGGTGATTGAAGTGATATCTTCTTTTGTTGACAGTTAATAGCAGCGTTGTGAGTACTGAGTCACTTCATACCCAAGATTATATCAAAGTTTACTATCGGTAAAATTATTAACTTGGCTTGAAACACTTGCTCATTTAAGGGAACTTGAAGGTTACAGAAGTGGGTGATATTGAGTTGAGTTCCGGATGGTAGCCCAACTGCTAAAGATCTTGTCATTTTGTAATGAGGCAAATTTAAACCTTTAACAAAATTTTCAGATATAAATGAATGGCTTGCTCCCGTATCAAATAGCAGTTTGCACGGATGATTATTAATACTTATAATGCCTAAATAAAATAATAATTACTTAGAACTTATTAAAAGCTTGAAAATAAATGTAATATGAATTATGTATAATTGATATCACATTATTATCCTCTATAGCTTCCATAGGAGTAAGAGTATATACTTTAGCTGGTCCTGTAGACTTCTTAATAACCACCTGCTTTTGAGGATTTCGGGATGAGTTGGGTTGATTTGATCTTCCTTTATCATTCCTCTAAATAGTTCTTTCAATTTGGGGAGTAGGCATAATGGTCAGTGGTTGATCCCATTGATTGATTGGAGTTAGATTTAACATTTGATTGCATCTAGAATGATCAATATGAACTCCATCTATAGTCATCTCATAATTACATTGCTGATAGAAGTGTCCTTTGCGACCACATGTATAACAACATTGTTTATTGTGATAGCATCTTCCATATGGATGTGGTCTTGTACATTCATTGTAAGGATCTATTGGTGGGCTCTCAGCTTTCATTTGATATACTTTTCCAAAAGAAAGCCTAATTCTTCTGGGGTCATTGTTCCTTTGAGAAGACATATTGAAAGTTCTCTTACTTTCTTTTTGAGCTATATTCCGATCAATTACACGAGCTGTTTCTATAAGTTCCATAAAGTTGGATAGTCTTAATGGAATAATTTGATCTCTTATTGATTCTTTAAGACCGCTGAGGAATCGGTGACATCGAGATCCTTCTGTTTGTACCATGATTGGTGCAAATTTGGATAATTTTCTGAATTTTGTCTCGTATTCTGATAAAGTCCGATTACCTTGCTTGAGATTTATGAACATATCCCCCAAATTATTTTGTACGGAGGGAAGCACATACTCAGCCATGAATGCTTCTACAAACTTACTCCAAGGGATTGTATCAATCCGGTACCCAGCGAACACTGACTAGCGGATATGATCCCACCAAAATTCTGCTTCTTCTTGAAACATATGTGTAGTTAAATGAACAGATTTTGACTCAGGACAATTCAAACTTGTAAGGTTCTTTTCAACTATTTTTATCCAATTAACTATATCCATTGCAGACATAGTCCCATTGAATACTGGGGTTCTTAATCTAATGAAACTATGTAACAGTCCATTAGTAGATTGTTGATATTATTGAGAAGGGAGATTAGATGTTTGGTTAATTGATGCAGGAAAGGGGTTGCTCTGTATAGCCAATAGCCTTTCTATTTTCTCTACCTGCTTGGCATTGGTTTCCACTAATGTTTTGACAGTTTCTAATAATGCACTGATCTCTGATGATTGACTGCTTGTCGCAGCAAGAGCTGATGAAGATTGACTGGGATTCATTATTATGCCTGTATTTAGATAATAATATTCTATCTAGAAGAATAAAAGGGTATTTATTCAGTTATTCCAATTATGTAATATTAGAAAATATTTCTATGTTAATTTGTTCTTAGAGTTCCTACTAAGTTTAAGTATTTTTGTGTTCTTACTCTAAGTGTTTTATTCCTGCTATTCTAAATATTGGATGATGGAAATATGGATGTTATTCTGGTATTCATTTAGTGATTATAAGGCAGAAGAACTATCCATTAGGTAGACAGGAATATAAATTCCAATCTGACACCTTATAGAGTTCTCTGATACCAACTGTGGCGGCCGCCCTTTCTTATCATAAGGCTTAAGGAGTGGTCGTCACTAAGCACATCTCATACTTAACATTAGGTTGGAATTTAAGACTCTAATCCAATCTTAAGGAAAAGAGGTGCTTTTCTAAATAATGAAACGGTTAACAATCACTTAATGAGTATTAGAGTGCGGAAGAAAAGTATCAACTGAAGTAAACATCAATACTATAAAATAAAGACATCCAGCTCAGAATATATACAATGCAGGAAAATAAAGTACAAATAGTTCTGTATTATTACAAACATTTAAAGTTTAAAAGCTGAAAATAAAAGAGTCTCTCATCCTCACAATATAAAAGTAAAGCAATCTAATAAGTAAGCTAAGATTCCTCAGTAGTCTGGACCTCCTCCTGGATCTGCTCCTCAAAAGGCTCTAGCTCCTCAAAAAGCTCAGAATCTACCATTATCAGTTTCATAATGGTAGGGCCCCAGCCAACAAAATAAAAATCTTGTTAGACAAAATGTCTAAGTACATTTTAAGGTAATGAATTTTAATGAAATTTTAATGACATCACAACTAAAATTAAGTATAGTATAACGGTAAAGCACAAAGAAAGGAAGACCTAGTATTGAGGTAGAAATATACCTCAACTCAGGCTGCAAAATAATATATGTAAAGTACAAGGGCAAATATACTAAGTACAAAGAGAAGTCCTAAGTAATATGATCAATTAATATGCTAGTAATAGTATAAGTAAAAGTACTGTACATAAAATATAAAACTAGCATCCTAACATGCTCTTAAGTAAGTGAAACGATTGACATACAAAAAAGTTCTGAAATGTAATGGAACTGCAGAAAATGAAAAATATGAAAGAAAGAAAAGTGTACTGAAACGGTAAGATAAAGTAAGTCTGAAGTATAAGAAAATATGAAAAGTAAATGTAAGTAATGTTGATTAAATTACTGTACTTGTAAGATACTCTTATTTAGTCTGCCAAAAAGTAAAGTCCATCTGGTAATCTAGGAGAAACATCCCAGATTAAATAAAGTTCATCAAAAGAGGCATCTAGGAGAAACATCCCATATCCTAAAATAAAATCCACAAAGTATCTAAAGGGCATATAGGAGAAACATCCCAATGCCAAAGTAAAGTACCATAAGGGAAATTTCCTAGGCAAAAGCAGTCCTAAAGTAAAGTCATACTAAGTGGCAGGCTAAGTAAAACATAAACCACAAGTATTATGTTATTTATTAATGTTTCTTTTAAAATTATGCATATGAAATGTGAATGAAATTCAAAGTATAATATAAAGTATGTATCAAGTATTTAAGTATGTCCGAAGGTGTAAAAATGCTCAAATGATAAGAAAAGTATGGCATTTCAAATTTAAGGAATTAATAAATAGCACTACACAAACTTTGTGATATCACTTATTTTCTAATTTAATCGTTCTAACTATTCTAAGTTACATAAGATTTAGAATTATCAATTCCTACACTATCTGTAACTTTGAATTACGAACCTACTAGTTAAACATAATTAGGATTGGCCACATCCTAATTATAAATAAATCTAAGTCGCCTACAAAGTTAAATAAGTAAGTCAATCGTCCTAACTTGTTATTTTATAAATCCCAGATTAAACCTTGATTAGCCAAATCAAAATTTAAAGAATTAAGAATCAAACTTCAAAGAATGAAGCTTAATTCTTAATCATAAGGCTATCCTAAAAGACTAAGGTTTAATCCCATCTCACAGATTAAATGTTAAGGCAAATCCTTTTGAATTAAGTCAAATTCAATAGGATAGATTTCTAATCCTAATTAATAATAAACTAGTAAGATCAAGGTTTCACCTTAATGAGTAACCCATTTTACCCATTAGATGAATTCTAACCTAAGATCTAATCCTAATCTTAGAAATTAAAGCTCTTAGATACTAAGAGTATCACTCAGACACATATCCTAACTAAGGTTATAAGACCTAAAGAATGATCTAAGAAGTTCAAAGAAATGGAGAAGAATTCATCTTTACTTAAGATTTTCACTTAAGGCTAAATTTAGGGTTTTCCTTTTAATATCTAATTTAAGGCTTAGAATTATTTAAATTATAGTTTAAATCATTTTAATTACTATTTATTATGATTTAGAGATGAAATGAGGTCTTAATTTCATTAAACCCTAATTTTGGGCAAAAAGACCATTTTGCCCCTCCTTAAGGGTCTAAATTTTATCTTTATGAATTAGCACTAAATTTTGAATTTTAATAATGTGGAATGATTTTTTACTGTCTATTATGAGTTGAGACAGTAAGTTTACTAAATTTAGTTAAGTATTAAGCCTTATAGGGTCAGATTAAGAAATTTGACTTATAAGGGCATTTTGGTAAATTTCCCTAACAACATATAATTTTTCTGTCAGTTTATTAAAGTTTATGCTCTAAGGTTTCCATAGAACCTAAATTTATTGAATTCTGATGTGTATTGGCTAAGTTATAGCCAATACAAGTTTTATGGTTTAAATGGTAATTAAGGGTGCTTAATTTAGGGTCAAAAATCCCAACTTTGTCATTTAGTATCCAAATTGAGTAATTTCAGTGGTTGTATATCACAATTGATCCACTGATTCTAATGACTAGTGGTAGGTTCAATTTGGACTCTATTTGGCTAAGTTATGGCTTAATTAGGGTTTAAGGTGATTAGTGAGTGATTAGTGAAATTAATCACCCAATCACTAATCCAACCCTACAGTTAGGTTTTAATAGATTCTAAGAGTTCTTTGAAACTTATTTTGTCCAATTTGGATTATTAAATTTACTAATATTCACTAATTAAGTTTTAGGGTAATTAGAGGTGATTAGCAAATCTAACCATTAGATCTTAATTATTTTTATAGATCTCTATAGATTAGGTTTTTTTGCTCTAAATTGGTGTTTGGATCACCTTATTTGGAGCTAAGATGACCAACTTATGGTTATTTGAAGTTCTAGGTCAAATTAGGCTAATTAGGGTTAGGTCATAAATGTCATTAGGCTCAAATTAATCCAAACAGCAAAGTAAATATTCTCAAATTAATTCTTAGGCTTTTGTGAGTATTTTAAGATCTATATTGGGTATATTTGGGTTAGCATATACAAAGTTATGACCTATTGAAGATTTGTAACAATTAGTGCTTAATTAGGGGTCCTAAATGTCACTTATTTAAATACTCAACCAAACTGAGATCTGATAATTCCATATTAATCCTCATAATTTTCTGATCACAGTGATATATATATTTGTGGTATTTGGATTTCTGGTTTAGGAATCATAAGCATTTAAAGTTCTAAAGATTAATTCAAATTTAATTTAATATTCATTAATTAATCATTGCATATATAATTAATTCCTTAATTATTAATATGACCCGACTATATCGAGCAGTTGGACCCGCCACTTACGGCGTGAATGGGCCGAAGAGAGCCCGACCCAATACCTCCGCTCCTTCGTCTCTCTCGATCGACGAACTGGAGGGCTTCATCCCAGACGGAACCTCCACACCTTCTGGCGACTGAAAGCTTGCAGATCCACAGCACTCAATCCACTCTTCTTGATGAGATAAGAGACACAATTCACAATGACCCCTAACACTCAATACGAGGATGCCCTAATTTGTTATAATCAACAGAAATCAGCATATCCTGAGTCTCAAATTCTCAGCTTAACACATAGATCCATTAGTTCTTAATTAATCACAGCATTCACATCATAATGCAATATTATGTATAATAGCAAGCTTAAAATCGAAAGAAGAATCAGTGAAGAATACATTTTAATTTCGAATTTGACATTTGATCCAGCATGAATTTGAATCATTAATGCAATATCAGCTTTAAAAGCCTTCGTCTAAGGTAGACTAAATCAAGAATTGGAAGTGAAGGTACCTTGCTTTACAGTTCTACAACGATGCTAGCCGAAATTATCAAGTTCCTGTCTTCAAAAATTTGTCCAATTTTTCTTCCTCACTTGTTGATTAGAATCGAACCTATATGAGCCGTTGGAAGCGGCGGAGACGCACGCGTCCTCAGATGGCCGATGCATGAGCGAGCTTGCTCGGTGCGACACGCGCTGAGCACTGTGAGGGAGACGATGATCACACCGTTCGATTGCTCGAACTGCTGATTCAAAATGTCGTTTGATCAGTCGTTAGGGGATAGACGGCATGGGAAAATTCTTAACGGATGCCGGTTATTAAAATAATTATTAAATTATTATTTTAAATACTTTGTATCAAAAAAAAAATTATTACTTAAAATTAAATGTTTAAATGCATCCCAAAAATTCTCAATAAATCACCCCTAGCTAATTGAAGGGTGAGGAACACAACGATGCACTCGGATTTTGATCCGACGAGTATTTAATTACTTGAATTTCGGGGTAAATAAATACTATTAAGATATTCGACGAAAAATCAACTACTTCCAAATGCATCCAAAACATCACCCCTAGCTAATTTGGGGGTGGTGAACGCAATGGCGAAGTCAGATTTTGAATCTGATGTTAAAATAAAAAGTCAATTTCTAGGGTTTTGAGATTTTTCATAAATCAGGTTTTGATCTATTTGATCCTTGACTTGATCCAAATCATAGAGGTAAGTTCCAAATGACTTAATTAGTGAATTAGAATCTTAATTAAGACTAAGATGTGTCCTAATTAATCTGAGTAACAATTTGGGTTGTTACAATGGATGGCAGGAATGCCCTAAAACTTGGGTTACTGTGTTCATCCCCAAAAATTTGTTTGTACAAAAATTAAATCCCTAAATTCTCTCTACCCAGACACTATCCGTAATAACTCGATGTTGTTAACAGGCTATTTAGACCTAATTCTAAGCAGATTAAGAGGAAACTCAAGATCCCAATGTAAATCAAATAAAAATTTAATAAAAATATTCTTATATAGAGCATAATGAGGGGACCCTACTGCGAAAAATTGAGCGCAATTGGGATTCTGGTTTATCCTAAATAAATTCATGAGTTTAAATTTCAGAGATCAATTATAAGAAAATATAAATTGGAATTTATGAATTTTTGTATATTTATTATGTTAAGCATTGAATAAAGATGTTATGTTTTAAGTTTCACTGATTTCAAGCTCCTAATTTATCGTAGTTAATTTTTTAAATTTTTTGCTTTAAAAATTAATATAAAATATATGCTTGTCCAAATTAAATATTTTGTACGCATGCGTTCATCTCATCGAGACGCTCATTTCGTTACCAAGTTTGTAATTTTTGGAGTTTGATTGACTATAGATTATGACTCAAGAAATTTCAACAATTCGTTTGTGAATCCAATGACTGTACCTGGTTTGGTTTTGACTTTTAAATGGATTCCTAAATAGTCCTAAACCTAATGAGCTGTCAAATCTAAGTTCATTTTTCTTCTTTCAGCCAAGAGCCTATCCCCTTGCTCGATCGCAATTTAAAGCCTCCATTTTTCTTCGTCGCGGTCGAGCTGTTTGATCGCCTCTTCACCTCCATTATCGGCACTCAAATTCTCTCCATCTTCTCCAAGCGAGCGCGACCTACTCTACCTGGCCAAGCCCCCACCTCTCCTCCCCTCGGCTTGGCCGAACCTCCTAAGTCCAAGTATCTTCTTCCTCCTCCATGGCCTAGCTGCAAGTCCTCACCTCTCCTAACGCTAGGCAGGTGGCCGAGTAGTCTTCGTTCTCCTTCCCACTCTACAGGAGGTCGTTGAGGCCTCCACCTCTTAGCTCTTGGTTGGAGGGTCGAGAGGCAGCCACACCCATTCTCACCGATCTCTCCCTCTCTCACTCGCCAACGCTCTTTAAAGCGGACCACCGATCATCTCCTTTTACGCCGGTCGCCAGTAGGGATCTCGCAAATCCCTCTTTCCATTCGACCGAGACCTGCATCCATTCTTCCTCTTCATTGGTAAGGATTTTCTCCCATTGTAGTTGCACTTCTCTTTTAAGTTTGAGATCGATTCCTTAATCGTTAAGAGGCTTGATGAATGAATTTTCTTAATTAGGTCAGGATTGGCTTATTATTTTTATGTTGTAAGTATATTCTTTAGACTTTAAAGATCAATATGTTATTCTTATGTTTTAGCAATCTTTAGTTCCATATTTCATATAAGAACTATACTATCTGTTATGCCATTTTTTTTATTTATGGTAGCCTTTGGGGTCATGTAAAAGTTAGCCGAGAAAATGAATTATATATGTTATGCGCCTTGTTAAGTTAAGCATAATTACTTTTCAATCTTCTGTCTGTTGCTTGATGCATGATGGATTGGCTCCCCCATTTAAGCTTAATGATATATATCATGTTGCTGTACTAGTGTGGCTTGCTTCACTAAGTTTTGCTTAATTATTTTAATTGATTTTAATTTTCATTTCTTCAGTCTTTATAGTTATTTCAAATTTTATTGAAATTAAAATTATTTAACTCAAAATTTATGCAATCACCACTATGTTAAAGTTGTCTATTTCTGAAGTATGAGCTGATTATTTAACATCAAACCTTACTATTTTTAAAGCTAGCATTATGGAATATTTATCACTTTCATTTGTTTGTATTGAGGGTGATTAGTTCATGCATAATCATGCAGATTAAGGAATCATTTTGCAAGTTATTTATAGGTATCGTACATTTCTGCACCTTGTCAATTGTTTATTCTAGTTCATGATATTTTTAATTTTGAATGACACTAATACATAATAGTATTTTGAAATGAATGGTTGTGCATTATGATTTGCACAGTTGCTATCCTATCAATCCATATGCATGCATCCCTTTATTCTTTATTAATTAATCATGTACGAATGATTCATATTAGCACCATCCTGTATGTCCTTGAGATGGCTAGTCAATGTCTAATCCCTCATATGTATATCATTAATAAATGCATGAAAACTATAAGTTAGTATGGGGCTGATTTCATCTCAATTAGATTTAATGATTTATGTTTAGTGCCTTCTCTAAATCCTCCGTAAGAGTGATTTCTATCACTGTTATCAAAATGTTGTATTCCATCATGTAGATCCCTCCTTAGCATGTTGTCTTTCAAATATTTGATTGTAGTTGTTGAGTAATTTGACTTAAGATCTGATGTTTTAGAATATTATTAACTTGTCAAACGTATTTATTGCTAGTTGCTTTCTACTCAATTGATGCAGGGTGTTGTGATTACCGCCTTGTCTCAATTCAAATCATTAAGCTACAAACTAATCATCATTAAAGGTATGCTAAGCACTCAGAATTTTATTGAGTTTCTATATTAGTTAACTATACAATTTCTTGAGCTCTATGTATAGTGCGTACATCACTTGCATAGATCTTAACATTGTTAGTTATTGATTGTTATTGTGAGCTAATAATTAGGGCATAGGAACAACTTGCTATTGTAGGAGAGTATTGCTATTAATGAATTTTCACACAGTAGCAATATTAATTTACTTAAAATATTATGTTTGCACTATGTAAATGAAACCTAGAGTTTAGTGACTAATGTTATTAATTACCCTTGCCATTTGGAAAATATTAGTTAGTCACTTTACGATCGGCAGGGTGTCCAATTATGGTGTTTGAGGAGTTAATTTACTCCTTGGAAAATAGTCATATCATCAATTAGAATTGTTTCATTTAGAATATAATTTTCAAAATTTTATCTTTTAGACTCTTAAAATGTTATTATTTTAAGGGAATAAGTTAATTATGTATAATATAATCGAACCCATTAATTTCTCTCATGATACTTAATAAATAAAAGTTAAAAATTAGATATTTTATTGAGTATGATTGAACTCAATGAAACCTCCTTTTAGTTCAAACTTAATATCATTTAATATTGAATAACTTAGACTTTGGATGCATAGAATCCTAAGTTAAGGGACTTAAACCTATGCTTGAGTTTAATCTTTTAACTTCTAATCTTGATAAATCATATCAAGATTAGTTGTAGAAATGGAAAAGTGTAAATTAGGTCGATCAATTTATTCATTAAACCTTTGTAGGTGACATTTTTTATTATGAATTAGAACTTGTTAAGTTCTAATTTTAACTTGGTAAGGCTGATAATTGAGATTATACTTGATAGCGGATATTGGATATCCTTAATTTGTATTATCTCAAAATAATTAGAACAAATTAAATTAGAAAATAAGTGATATCACATATTTTGAGTAGTACTATATTACCTTGAATTGTATGCTTTGCTTCCATATTTTTGAACATTTATATTTGTGACATAATAGATGAAACATATAATATTTGATGAATATTCTATATTAGCTTTAAAAATTGCATAAGGCATATTCATGAATAATCAAGATGAAATGAATTTAAGATAAATCAATAAATCATATAACATTTTAGATGCAATATGTCATACTTAGCTTGCCTCTACAATATTATGATATATTGAGATTCAGATGTAGTTCAGTGCTCAAGTATTTGAGTCCTGGAGGATATTTATATTTGAGATGATATATTAATTTGGGAAATTTTTCCTACATGATTTATTTTTAATGGATCTATTAATCTGAAAAATTTCTCCTAGATACTTCAGAAGATTTATTTAATGGCTAGATGAGCCACCATTTTCTATTATAGCATTTTTAAGTAACCATATGTCCATATGAGATAGCATTTTCATTATATATATTCAGTTTGGTATTTTTCAGTATTTATGCAATATTTTTTGTATTTACAGTATTTTCAGCATTTAATTATATGTTCATTAGTTTTTTATTTTTATATGTAAGCATGTTAGTTTTTTTATTTAAGTTATATATATTCATTTTATTTAAAAATTAGCATTAATTGAATTGATCATATTTACTTAGGATATTTTCTTGTACTTAGTAGTTTTTTATACATACAATATTTAATATTTTTTGCAGCTTTGGGTTGATTTATATGTTTACCTCACATTTTACTTTAAGTTATAATTGAATGATTATATATTTTACTACTTTCTTTTTGTTGCCTTGTAGCTCCTATTTACTTATAATGATTTTTGATACCTTAAATTTAATTAAAATTGTGCTCGTACTTAGACTTATTAAAGTTTAACTAATTTTTCTCTATTTTTTGTGCCCTGTCAAATATGTACATATGACATATTATGAGTATATGTCAAATCTAATGCTTGAGGATTAAACTTAATATAAGGTTAAGTAAGGTGCGGCTCATAGAAAGAAATATATTTTATATTTCTTTCCTGTATTTAAATCAAAATGTAATAAATAAGTTTTTTTTCTTATTCTTCTGCATTATTGTGTTGTATGTGATTGAACAAATGTGGATTGTGTATGGCTGCCTTCTCTTTATTTTACATCACTGAACAAGATCTTGCTCAGCTCATGATTAGTATCATGAATATAAATATATATTGTTTAATATTTTGGTACTAATGACGATCACCTCTTAATCTTAGATGAGTTAGCAATAACTCAAAGACGATTTCGAGGCTGTTGTTACACTATTACATCAGAACTCACTACCTACATGTTCAGTGGACTAAGACGAACACTATACTATACCTCAAAGCCCGTTTGTTAATGTTCTGGATCTCTAGGGGCTTACTTGGTTTCCTTCTACTGCGCGACATTTTTCTGGCTAACAATATCGAAGGTTAGCTGACCCAATTTAAGTCATAACGAGTTTGACAATCATTTCCAAACCTAACAGGATAAAAATCGAAAGGATCTAATTATATATAAAGCTAAAGCAAAATCAATTTTTTTGACATTCTCTGCTTCACCTCGAACCCAAACCCCAAACTTGGAGATCTCCTCAAGCAATTATGGCTTATTCAACCTCAATTCAATTCGAAACGTTCATGCATTGATTATAGATTGATTAAGCAACAAAATAGTATAGGGATATTGACTGGCTGTAGTTGAGTTTATGAAATACAATCAAACTAAACGGTATCTTGCTTTGGCATTCAATCAAGAATGTTGTTTTTACGGGTGGTTCCTAAGCATTGCCGGTTCACATATCTTAAGATTCTCTTAGGAATTCTATTATGTTACACTTGAATTTTTATAACATATGTTTGCACTTTGATAATCACAAGCAAATATTTTTATTTTCTACATTTTTAAAGTGACACATAATATTTATCTAGCTCTTAACAATTTTTACTTGAACTTAGTTGAAGCTTAAAATTTGTTTTTTCACAAACTCAACAAAATTTGGACCAAATGACTCTCAAAAACTTTAAGATTTATGCAATAATAAGCTTTTATGTAATATTAACATTTTAGTAACTAAATGTGTCTACTATAAAGTTTGAGTGATATGCATGTAAATACCCCATTCACTTAATAATTATATAGATATAGTATAGTGATTTATTGAATACTTATAACTAAATATTATTAAAATGATAAAAATAAAGGTAATTTTATCAATATTACACCTAAACTTGAAATATACATACCCAAACTATAATAATTATGCTGAAAGTATGAGACTTTGAAGCTTACATATTAAAGTTTTAGAATTTAATTTGCATTTTATAAATTTAATAATTTTAAAAATAATTATCCAAAGCAGTGTGAGGTTTTTAATTAGTTTTTGGTTTTTATTAATATAAGAATTATTATTAGATCCCCAAGCGACCGAAGTCGGCCCCCTGTTCCTCCAAATCACTATTCTCGAGGCCCTGCCAAATATCCTCCGAGTGCCCAGGGCAGGCGTCGCCATTAACCACCCCCCCCAATCATTTTCCAAAATTGCTCGCTATCCCTTCCTCTCTCGTTCTTTCTCGTCGATCGAAGATTCCCCCGATACCCCAATTACAGAACCTAGAGCGGAGCTTCTTGGTTGCCGGAGGTAGGCTGCCAAGCAGGTTTAAAACATAAAGGATAGCATCGATTATCCTCCGATTACTTCCTGGAGAAATTTAGGGTTCGGTGCAGGGTGCATACCTTCCCGTCATGATGATGCGCACCGATTGAGGGGCTGAAGTTTGGGTGGATCGAGAGGTGGCACTGATGTACAGGGATCGAGGTTTGGGAGGAGGGATGAGCGCGGCCAAGGCCGAGATTGGTACCCTTGATCGAAAGCGGATCAACGATGCGCTCAATAAGCACCTCGAGAAGTCTTCTCCGTCGACTTCTCGAGGGATTAACGGCAAAGAGAAGGAACGGCTATCGGTGCCCTCGACCTCGGCTGGGAAGCAGTTTGATCACCCGGCGAGCCTTTCTAAGAGCAAATGCTCCGATGGTGAGTTTTTTTTTTTTGTTTTCTTCTATTTTATATCATTTGTAATTTCTTAATGCTGTTTTTTTTGTTCTTCACATTATTTTTGTGGCTGTGCTGATCTGTGTATTAGGTTATGAAAAGTTGCAATTTTTGTTTACTAATTTGTGGTAATTTGCTGGTTCATTGCGACCGTATTTTGTTTGCTCATAAACCATTTTTCTTCTTGCATTGTATCTTCTTGCAGAGGAATCTGAATCGGATAGCGAAGAATCAGATGTTAGTGGCTCTGAAGGAGATGACACTTCATGGATTACTTGGTTTTGTAGTTTGAAAGGCAATGAATTCTTCTGTGAAGTGGATGATGAGTATATACAAGATGATTTTAACCTTTGTGGATTGAGTGGCCAAGTTCCATATTATGATTATGCACTTGACCTAATTTTGGATGTTGAATCTTCTCACGGTAATAATGTGGATCTGTTTTCAAAACTGCCTTTTCCTTAATGATGTGCTTTCTTTTAAATTAGTAACATCGACTATAATATGTCAAATTAAATTTTATTTTATCATAAATATACTTGAGTATATTGAATCTATGTATTTTTCTCATGTTTAATAGGAAGAGGAAGACCAAAATAAAGATGTGCGAAGAAACCCTTAGAAATAATTTTCTCTATTTCTGTACTTAGGGATGGGCTTCTATTTGAGCAATAGAAACACAGTTATCATGTAGCTATCCCCACTTAGTGGGACTAAGGCTTGGTGTTGTTGTTGTATATTGCATATGACATTCTTGTAGCTATTAAATATTTTCATAACAATTTGTTTATAAGGTTTATCTCTTGGAAAATTAAGCATAATTAATGCTGAAGAATTTTTTTTGAAGTTACGACTTAGTCCTAATTTTTTCAGTGATATGAGCTTCATCATATTTCTTACTTCATTAGCTATAATCACAATATTAATTTGCTTAAATTTTAGTCTTATTACTTTTGGGTCTTGTTCATT
Source organism: Gastrodia elata (assembly GCA_016760335.1). Taxonomy (NCBI): domain Eukaryota; kingdom Viridiplantae; phylum Streptophyta; class Magnoliopsida; order Asparagales; family Orchidaceae; genus Gastrodia; species Gastrodia elata. The sequence goes on along the minus strand of CM028670.1, from coordinate 90,080,490 downwards.
CCTTGTCAAGGAAATCTGCCCTCATTAGCTTGCTTATTATGCATGGTGAAACTACTTTCATTGTCCCACAACTTATCATTTTTAGTTCCTCCTTCACTAAATTCTGACCCTGTTCTTTCTTGTGTTGAATTTACTATTCTACCTTTGCTACACTCAACTTTATATTAGTGGCTAATTTATTTTAAAATACTGTATATATATCTCATAATTGGTTTAATTGCAACTTTTAAATTTATCTTTTGTTTTTGTAATTGGTTTAATTTCACTTAGCCTTCTTGGTCATTTGACATAAACTCAATCTTTATCTCTCATATATTTCTCCATTTTTAAATAGGCACATGTTGTAATGGGATATTCAAATGCTGATTGAGATATAGTTAGAACTACATGCTAGTTATCTCTTAGCAGCAGTAAATATAAGTTGACCATATTATAAATGAATTTGATATTATAAATTGCTGATTCTTGACCCTTTCACTGCTTAAGGCATGCTATGTCTTTTGGATCAAACATTGGTGAGTTCTGCATCTTATGATAAGAAAGAACTACACTGCTTAAATAGGTTTTTAGAATGCTTAAGAAATTATTTCCATGTGTGGATAGTTCATGTTATTATTGTATCTTTTGGCAACTCCTCAACTTCATGATCCATTACCCTTTGTGGGGACCTCATTCCATCTTTTTCTCTGAATAACTATAAGATTTGTTTCAATTATATTATTTTCCTAACATTTTTGAGTAGAGCACAATTTTTTTCTATTACATTGCGAGTATCTTGCGGCTTCCTTTTATATATAGATGTGATATAAGTGATGTGAAACAAACACATTTTTTATACATCTCTGTTAATGTCTATGAAAATTAGATATATATATATATATATATATTATAGGACTGTGTGTGATTTTCTTTTAGATTCTTCACTTAATCTAGTATGCTTAAATAGATGGGAATGAAGCAGACTCATCTTTACTCACCCAGGAAACTATAGACAATGTCCAATTAAATTGTTATTAGAAAGAAAATGATAAGATTCAAAATTTTAAGATATATTTATTAGAATTTTATTACATATAAAGGAATGAAAGGTTAATGCCTTGGATTAGTGAGGTTGAAAATGCATAACTTCTCAAGAAACAATGCTTGTTATTGAAAATCATTTTAATTCATAGCAATAGAAATGAGTTGGAGTGATTTCAAGTTTGAATATGGAGGCCGGTCTTTACCATAATGCTTTCAACACTAATAAAGCTGGGCATTAAACAAAATCTTACCCAACATAGAATTTTATTTCTTAAATCTTGTGGTAAAATACATTGGTCTCACTAAGGTGAAGTGCTTTTGTTCTTCAAGGTGTCGACAATGGGGAATAAACTATCCCAATGATTGTTGGCATTGTTCAACAAGGAATCGGTGAGCGCAACTAAAGCTTGACGACGGATGACAAGCTACAACAGGAGCCAAGAGGATCGATCATGTGGTTTTGTCAAAGTTTTTTTACATGCAAACATTTGTTTGTTAATTATTTTTAAAATTTAAGTTTGTAATAATTTTAGCCAAAATTCTACTTTGAATTTATTTTTAAATAAACACAAGTGTAATGAATTTACAAGTAATCTCTTAGACTTTCCATTTACTTCACCGTGAACCAAACATTTTTTAGGTAAATTTAGCACATATGCTGAGAGATTGTACTTCCATTTCTTATTTAAGCAGCTTCTTTGATGCTGAGAGATTGTACTTCCATTTCTTATTTAAGCAGCTTCTTGGCCTAAAAAAATTGAACTTGTCCCATGTTTAAATTTTAAATTCTTTTAGGATGGTGATCTATTGCTCTTCACGTTTTGTAAAGATGAGGCCCTCAATATTGGTACTTACTAGTGCAATAGTACTCTTTATCACATGTTTCTTAAACCTGGTGTGATTGACCTGGCTCTGAGAAGATTTGTGTATTCTTACAACTCTTGATAATTAATTAAACCAAACGTGCGATGCATGGTTAAAAGATCATTCAGGGATCTTCAAAGGTTGTATGCATTACTAGCTTTGTTTTACTTCTCAATTCATAGGTAGCATTTATTGGTTTCATATTCAAGATCATCTTGTAGGAATGCATTTTTAATATCAATTTGATGTAAAGACCAATCTAGATTTGATGCCTAAGATAATAATACATAAGATTGAGCAAATATTTTTTCATACTTTTCACCATAAGACTAGGTGAAGTCCTTAGCCATTAATTGAGCTTTTGGTTTATTTACACAGCTTTCAGTAATGTTTTAATGGGAACAATTTCTTACGCAGGGTTGGTTTTATTCTTTTTGAAAGATATATTTTAAGGAGTCATTTTTTCAAGGGATATGATTACTTCCATTATTGCACTCTTCCACAGGTTTCATGTTTCATTATTGAATCTTCATTAAAGCTAATTTCAGTTATGGTAGGCAAAAGATAATTTGTCATATGATGGTTGTTGATGGTAGGTTTGGTACAAGATATGACATTTTTCTTTTTCATTTATTGTTAGGTTTTGTGCATGAGTTACTTGGATCAAGGTTCTGTTGGACTTCTTTAGTTGTTGTGCATGATATTGTAAGGTCTTTAGAATTATTTTAGAATTATTGTTTTTGCAAGCTGTGCATGACTTTCCTCTTTGATTTTTAGATCTTTTACTTTACTAGTTGTTTTTACGTGTAATTAGAGAATGGTTGTTAGCCTTAGGTCGATTGCTATGCACAATGAACTTTGTTTGAACAGGTGTTGTAAATTGCGGAAATATGAACACATTAGCAATGAATTTAGTTTCCAAAAGGTGATATTCCTAAAATCATTCCTGGATTATTGGCTAAGCTATATAAATATTTACTTGGAAAGAAGGCTGCATCCCTATAAACTTTTTTCTTATGTCATTTGCATATGAAGAGTAGCATTTAAACTCTTTGTAAGCCTACACGTTATTCAGGAATATACACGAGTTTAGGGTTCTTATGGTGTGTAATTGTACGATATGACTAGAATGGGGGATATTTTAGGTATGATAGATGATTTGAAGGATTTAATGGAGTTTAGTATTTTAGTAGTCTAGAAGCTATTTTCAATAATGAAAAAAAGTTGCTTGATCTCTTAATTGAGATACAAATGCAGAGTGATAATGCTTGACCCCATTTTTTTATTTAATGATTCTAGGTTTCTCCTTGAACTTGAGTTTGCACCCTGTTTTTGAAGTTTAATAATGATCTGTTTAGTTTGAATTTTTTTAATAAGAAATAGTCAAGTAACTTTTGAAGAGCCACCCGTTCAAGGGATACTAATACTTATCCATAATTTGCCTAATAGAGTAATTTGTCAATATTAAGGCTGCTGTTGTCGAAAGGTGAAATGATGAGAATATAACTGTGACAGTGCTAAGGAGCTAAGGTTTTGCTTAACTCAATGATAGTCATGGAGGCTTGGAGCATACCTTAAAACTTCAAGTGGGCATGTTGGTTGCTTCTAAGACATTGTCATGATCTCTTAGCTTTGAATCTTTGATCATTGTTATCAAGATTGCTAACAAGAGAGGGAATGAGATCAACTGAACTAGGGCCTTTGATGCTTTAGTCAGAGTACACGATCATTCAGAAAACTTTGTGCATCGGCACATTTTATTTTGTTTAGTATATCGAGTTGTTAAACTGCAATACTCATCCATGAAATTGTTTGACATCATAGCAGACAAAGACCCGTCTTCCTCTATTATGTGGTGTGTAGGCTTCGTACAAACGTAAGATCAAATCAGAGGGCTATTTTAGTTTGAGTGATTTGATGTTATTTATTAATATGCAGATGATATTTTGTTCAAGTTATTGATCATAAGATACAAGACAGGCATAAATTGTGGGGGAGAAAGAGCAGCCAATGTTTTTTATTTCACATGGACTATCATGAACAAATTCTATTTAAAAATGGATAGAATGAAAAGATGCATATATGAGATATGAAATATATGTTCAATCTTTCTTACACAGGAAAGAATAATGGCATGTACCGAATAGCAGCAGGAGTATGAATGGAAATTTTCCTACGATGGTCTGGTTGGCGAATATATTAAGGATTCCTGGTAGAACCTGAAAGATGAGGATTCATGGTAAAAACCTGAAAGATGTGCCAGAGATGGACTTAGTTTAGGTATGGTGGCTTGGCCATGGAGCATCTCTTCCAATTGTGTTAATGATTTAGGGTTTATAGTGTACATTTAATGTAATTTGGTGATAATTTGGGCTTGTTGCAATTTTATTAGTGAAGTAATTCACTAACACAACATTTATGCCTACTTACAAAACATAAGTGGAAAGATTTAATTTATATAAGAATGATTTTTATTTGTAAGATCCATGTTTCTTATTAGAGATTAGCACATTATTATTTTGCCAAATCAGGTGAAATAATATTCCTTGCAACTTACAATACTTTTTCTTCTCTTTTGCTTTTCCTTCACAACTTCAACAACATGCAAACAAAGTGTATCCTCTAGCAACATAGAGCTCCAATCTTTTTGCTACGTTCGTCACTTTTATGCCATGACGAGGGCCACTTTCGATTGATGAGAGCTGCCATGGCAATGAGAGCTGCTCTTGGTGACGCGCTACACTTCAACGAAATCTATGTCTATGAAAACAGTGAGGTAAACCCTAATGCTTTGCCGATCTATGCTAACGCTATATTGGCCAAGATTACAATCCTGACCTCTCTTGGCGCTATTAAGCAACTCCTCTCTCGTGTTCGGAGCTTACATTTTGAAAGGCAATAAATGTCAGCATTAAATGAGAAGTGAGGTAATCTCATCACCTTTTTTTTTTCTAGCAACACTATTTTCTACATACTATTTTAAGTCAAACAAAAAATTAGCTTTCCTACAAATTTTTACATCTAACCAAATAACTATAAAATAATAAATTATACTGCATTTTCTTAGGTTTGCTATACAAACTTTACAATATATTAAATGTTTCATACCAAATAACCCTTTATTAAATTTTATGATTGTTTTTTTGAAGATTTTGTTGTTATCAGATATAGCATGGATGATAAAAATATTTTGTTTAATGATGATATGGCATTACTGTTAGTGCTAAGCTAGTTAAGTTATTAGAAGTTGTCTAAAGTTAATTTAATTTTTTTGAGTTAAACTATTTTGTTCAAACTTATGCTAATATATATCTTAGTTAATGATAAAATAATGATAATATTAAATTATTGATAATAATAATAATAATAATAATTTTCTTAGCATAAGAATTATTATTTTTTATAATCAAACAATAATTACTTAAAGCATTGGGTATGTAAAATAATTAGTAATATTAGCAGGTTAAGTAAGCACTTATGTTAGTATTTAAAATTAATTATTTAATAAATTATTAATAATTTATTAATCATCTATACAAAGTTTTTATGCATGATGCCATTAATAATAAATTTACTAATATTATTAGGTCTTAATTATTTTAATTTAAAATGTTTTTTATAAATTAATTTAGTTTGAATTTTACTATTTGTTTAAATTTATGCTAATATATTTTAAATTTAATGATAATATTAAACATTGGATAATATCAATAATAATAATAGTAGTAATAATGATAATTTATAAATAGAATTAGAATTATTATCTTTTATATTAAACAATAATTACTTAAAGCAATAGTTATATAAAATAGTTAATAATAAGCAAGTTTAAGTAAGCATTGTGTTATAATTTACCATTAATTATTAATAATTAAGAATAATTTATTAATTATATGTACGAAATCTTGATGCATGATGCTATTATTAATATATTTACTAATGTAATTAGGTTTTAATTATTTTAATTTAAAATGTTTTTCTAAAATTAATCTCGTTTGAATTAAACTATTTTGTTCAAATTTGTGCTAATATATATCTAAATTAATGATAACATAATGATATTATTAAACTTTTGGATACTAATAATAATTATAATGATAATTTATATTTAGCATAAGAATTATTATTTTTTTTAAACAATAATTACTTAAACCATTATGTATATAATTAAGTAATAATTTTAAGAGGTTAAGTAAGCAATATGTTATTATTTAAAATTATTTATTTACTAATTTATTAATAATGTATTAACTATCTGTACCAAAGCTTGATACATGATGCAATTATTAATAAATTCACTAATATAATTAGGTCTTAATTATTTTAATTTAACATGTCTGTGTGTTTGTTTATTTATATATATTTAGTTAATTCAATTAGATCGTAATTAGTGTTTTTAAAATTTTCATGAATTAATTAATTAGTCATTTAAGCAATACATCAAAGTATAACAAAAACTTATACTTAAAAATTTTTTAATTAGATATTTTTCATTTAATAAGTTATTCTGTTTAATGTTACTCTGGATTATTAAATAGATTTTTAATAACCAATTTATCTATTCACTTAATTTCTACATCAATTTTCTCCAAAGCTTATTTTTAACTCAGTTAATTAGTTAATCAATGTTTACATATTTAAATTAATTATGATTTAATTAGAATTTTAAAAATAAAGATATATTGAATAAACAAATGGGAACTGAAGCTAACTATTTTGAATTAGAGTTTGTTTACATGTTTTAATAGAATTAAACTGAGCTAAATTAACTGACAATTAAAATTGCTTGGATATATTTGTTGTGCTTAGCTATAAGCTATAGTTAATTGAAAAGTGATATAGTCTAACCTTTATGAAGGTGTATTCGCAAATACACTAAGTTTAATTAACTGTAACTAAAACAGATGCTAACATTCATGAAAGTATAAAAATTATCATGCCAAAGAAAATTATTAAATATGCAAATGAAACTATTTGGTTGCAACTAGCTGTATTAGAGAAATATAAGTGGTGGGACTGTGTGAGGCAACCATAATTACTTAATAGGGGATTGTTGTGCTCAAAGCATAAGTAGTAGTTTATATTATTTTTGAATGATTTAAATATTCACAAACTACTAATAAAATATTTTGAATAGTTAGAGGAATTAGGTAATTAGATTGGATTAACTGATATACTGTATCCATAAAGCACACAACTTCAAAATTTAAAATTTTCTAAGTTCTATTAACTCCTGATCATTGGCCAGAAAAAATCATAATACTTAATGTGCAGGCATAGAAAAATAAAGAGAGTGATTAATTCCTGTAGTTCATTTTATTTTTTAAATATGCATATAATATGAATATATTGATGTTTCTATTGCATTCAGTTGAAATGCAATATTATGGCCAAGCTCTTTCATCTCTATTAGGTTCAGTGTACTATTATAAGTTGATAGGCTACATCAGGTTTTCACCAAAAAACTCACAAAGCAAGCCCATGTTGCCAAAACCATGCAGTCACCCTTCCATGCAACGCTGGAGAGAGCAGATTTTGACACCGGAGAAGGTGGCATGTTACCAGCTGATCAAGCCCTAGTCTCTAGAACAGTGCTGTTTGTCATTCCTTGTGATACTGGAGAGGTAGTAGGTTTTAACGCAAGAGAGGCTGCATGCCGTTGGGAGGCTGCGCTGGCCTTTTAGTTCGCTCTCAGATATGTTTGCTGGGACATTTCAGTGCAGTTATAACTAAAGATTATGGAAAACAACAAAGCCTATATGCCTTTATCTTCATTTGAATTATATATGTCTTGTGCTTTAAATATCATTTGGTTATATCAGCTGGTTTCATAGCATTTTTTGCTTCTTTTGCATGGAAATACCAAACTTATTATCCATTAAGTTGTCCCAACTTCTGAGTTTAAAATGATGATAAAGTCATTCATCCGTTATTTTGAAAATCAAACAAAACAAAACAACCCCGTCATTCATAAATAATCTTATTTTTCCATCTCTCCATAATTCTTTTCATCCCCAAATTATTAAATGCATAGTCTGTCTAAACAGATAGAGCAGAGTTCTTGATAAAATTTCTTAATCAAAGTAGAAAAATGAGTTATAGAGAGACAAGATTCTTTAATTGCACCATGACAGCTTCACATGAAAAACATGAATTACATGGATTTTTAGCATCGGATTTTAGGTGTTTGCATAAATACTGTCATTTATTTGCATTGAATTTTCAATTTACCTCTATGTGGATGCCGTCATGTTGTTTTTTTCATTGAATTAGCAAGTTTTTTCATTATGATTCTTTTATGATTTATTTTGCCTTTTTTCAAACGGCATAGATTTTTTGGCATTCTCGGCGTGGATGGGGGTGTTAAGGTGATGAAGTGGTGCTGTGAGTGTTATTTTTAGTAGTTTGGGTGTGTAATTGGTAAACACAAATTTCTGGGTGTTTGATAGGTAAATATATATGTTTTGTGTGGTATGTAGGCAAAAATCCCTTGCTTGTAAGTTCTGTTAAGAACTTCTTCTTATTTAATATCTATATGCTTTAGGTTAATATGCAGGCTTCATGGCATTGCTTTAATTTACAATCAGATCTAGTTGGACTGCCCCAAACATGGCATAATGGTCGGGACATTGTGATGGAAGTCTAAACCTTAGGTTTTGCAGGAAACACACACTAAGGATCTTAGCATACTAACATTAATTAAATGTTTTGTTTTTATTTATTTGTTAATATGTATTAAAATGTGGTGTGATGATCAAATGTTAGATGCAATTTTTCTCATGGTTTAAGGATAGTTCTTTTGGTTTTCAAGGTTTAGTATTGATTTATTTTATGTCAATTTTTATTTTATTTTTGTCGTTTAAAAGAAATCTTGGAATTGCATTTTATGGCTGTTGTATGGAGTTACATGTTGCTCTTGTACAAAGAATAGTTTTTAATTTCTTTACGCGACATGTTGCTTTCTTTTGTTTTTTTTCTGGAATTTATTGTTGGTTCTTGTTTTCTTTAAGGGTATATATGTTGGATGAATTTTTATTTATCTTGAGCACGGAATATGCTCAATTTTGGGTTGAGTTAGGGTTGACTTCTTTCTTTTGTGAAAAATGGGATTGAATATGGTACTTTGGCATTTTTTTCTCCTTGATTCACATATTTTACTCAATTTTTTGTTTTAATTTCTTTTTTAATTATGTTCAAAGTAAGCATAAATGAAAATCTATTTGAAGAGAGTAACTTACAGAAATCTGGACAAGGTTTTAATTCTTATGATTTATTCATACTATTTGAGTTATTATGTTCTTCTTTGGATTCACATCAAGCTGTTTGTTTACTTTATAAGAAAGTTGTTTATTTAGCTAGCAGCTTGTGATGGTTAACTCTCAAATTCATTTACATGATTTCAAGTCTAAATTTGAATTGTTTCAAGTCATTCACTCTGCCCAATTGATTTTGGAATTCTCAATGTGTTACAGTAGTTTCTTAACTTTCAAAAATGTTTCATTTTTTTCCTAACATGTGATGATAAAGACCAAAAAAAAAATTTAAATTTTGATAGTTGTAAAACTGTTTTGAACACCATGGATAAGCGAAGGGCTAAAGTATGCACAATGCATTGAGTGGTGGACGTTTTGATGTTTCTTTGAATGAACTCATGCTGCACTTCACATATAGTTGTATTAGAATTTTCCTTGTCTGTCTGCGCCACATTGTTTTCTGTTTAAGAAATTTGCATACTCCTCAGCCACAACTCTTTCATATTCCATTCTTTCCATAACGCTCTTTGCATTGAATGGCTTTTGATTAAAAAAACTTTTAGAGATCCAACCTGCACATTCCTACCCATAGAAAGTGTAGAATGTGATATCTTGAATCTGTTATACGATTTCAAAAATCCATTGTTTAATGTATATATCTGAGATTACAAGAAAAGTTCTTTGATTACAATTTTTAGCAACTTATATGAATATTAAGTTTGAAAGTGAATACTTCCAAATATGGAGGCAGCATTGAGAATTGGTCTTATTCTGCAAATACTGATAAACATTTGACTGTCATATTCCTTCACAATGTAAACATGCTGAAATCATTGAAGGCGTTGTAGTATTGCCAGTTGAGTCAGCAAAAAGTTTTCAAATTTTCTGGGAAGAATTTTTGCAGCGACAACTTCTTGCCCTCATTGTCATACACATCAAAGGTGGATTCACATGATGCTTTGTGCCACTAGGGTACCCATTTGATTAAGGAGAGCGTTGGGTCTTGACCAATTCGATTATTTTTGCTATCTTCTGAGCCCTTGCCTTGTCATAGTTTTCAGTGACAACTTCTTTGCCCTCATTATCATACATGGCGAAGGTGGATTCACATGATGCTTTGTGCCGCCAGTGTAACCCATTAATTAAGGAGAGTGTGGGGTCTTGACCAATTCGATCATTACTACTAACTTCTGAGCCCCTGTTTTTTGTCATAATTTTGTTGGAAACGCTAGTGAATATTTACTGTAAGCCGTGTCTCTTGTAAATATTTTATCAATATTTATTGTTAGTTCTTCCTGAAAAATTTATTGTTTTGAAATTCCTTGCTACCGAGCAACCTGATAGTCGTTTTGAGATTAGTAAAATAGGTTTGCTATGCATGAGAGACTACATGTACAGCACCTGTAACTTCATGTTCCACCAATCTTAGATGCTTTTATTTTTTATGGATCCTATTTTAGACCAATTGAACTGTATTTATCTGGAACTCCATTAATTGCTTTTATTTGTGTTTTCAGTTCCGTTCTATCAGACTTCAATCTTATTTAGGAAAGTTCACTATGATTTTTCTGCCTATGCATTAAAGTGAGTTGCTGGTTTGTTACCATTTGAATTTTTTTGAATAGAAAATAATGTAGTTGCTATATTTCAATGGGTTGATGATCTAGCTTCTATAGATTTTCATCAAAATTTATTTCTCTGTGCACGGGAAATTTGCTGGGAAGTTATTTTGATAAGGGGATTTTAAACTTATATTCATTATATGCTGAAGTTGATGTGAACACGAGAAAAAGAAGTATGCTCTTATAATTTAAAGGCAGAACATATTCCCTGAATTTATCCATATGCTTAAATAAGTAATCAATGATAGACCATACATTATACATAATAGCCCTTTAAATTAGGGATTACTGCATACATGTCCCTGAATTTGTTTCAACTTACAAATCTGTCATTTATCCTAAAGTAAGAAGTCCAAACTTGTGTTTTTGCATTTTCCCACGATTAAACTGATGGTATTTGATCAAGTTAAAGTTAAGGTATGGGTTGGGGCGTTGTTGTGCTCATTGCTAAGAGAATTGCTTTAGAGGCGCCTAGTGCTTGTTTGCATAATATTCAAGATATTAATGCTATACATGCAATCACTTTATATTATTAGAGAATTTTCATGAGAGAACTTGGGACCATTTTTTTATGGTATCGTTTTATATTGAAGATGCACTCATTCATAATAGGTAATTGATGACTTTGACCAAGAGGCGGTTTATGTAAACCGCACAAAAACTAATTTGTTTTATGGTTTTTCTTAAACTTGCAAATCTACTTATAAATATTGATACAACAAATAATAACACACCAATCCTTAGTCCTACTTAATGTGATTGACTACAACATTTTTCAAAAACTGAACATTGGTAAGTTTCTTAACTCAAAACCAATAAATAGTATTTTAAGCATTTTTTAATCATTAAAACTCATTGATGAGCACATCTATTACAGCTAATTTCTTTTAAGTAGTTTGTTGTATTCAAGTATGATATGCTTAATCTTGAGTGAGCCAACCAAAATTCGAGATGAAATTATATTTGAGTTAAGCTGAATGAATTTATTAATTTTATAATATATATATATATATTAATTACAATTCATGATTATTTTCAAAAAAACGCTTGGTGTTTGCTCACAAATATATGTATTAATACTTAAATATGTGCTTATGTCATATATCATGTTGATGCTTGAGTTTAACTATATTGTTTCGGATTAGCCATTTTCAAATTGAAGTATATTGAATTTTAAGTCGATTAAATGTTGAGGTGTTATCAAGTTTGTGATTTTGACATGTAACCTTTCTGAAAAGGAGCCTTTTATATCTTCTTTGAAAACTACGATTATAAAGGAATTGGGTCTTCATATACATATGAGATGTATCTACTTTTGTACCAGTGTAGGTTGCTTTAGAGCTAATTTAACTTGTGTTATTAGGGAATCATTGTTGTACATAGAATGACATAAGGAGTTATACTTGTTTAAATCATTGGATTTGAATGTGCTACCTTGACTCTTGTGCGAAAGACTATAGGAATAACTTCATTTGATGAGCATAAGAATGTTTATTTTTTGTAGTAGATGCTTGTGGGTTCAAGTTAGGAACAAATTGTGCGGGCAGGATTGACTGAGACATATATGGTTAGGTTGGAAATTGTAGTTGTTGTGGGGACTTGGGAACAAGATTGTTTTTTATATTTATATTTGCATATATAAAATTTGGTGGAAATTATGGGATATTCATTTCCGAAATTGTAATTTGAGATTTTGACAAAAGAATATAATAAGCTTATAGCAATGAATTGCTAAATTTATTAGCCCAAAATTCAAGCATGCTAGAAATCTTCCTATCATTGACTTCTTAGATGCCTGTGCGACAATGAATAAACAACACTATTGCCACCCACCACCACCAAGCTTAGTCTCATTAGGTGGGGTCAGCTACATTATTTTTTTTCCTTTGTGCACTTAAAAGTGACGCCTATACCTAAGTTCCAAATAGAGAATATCATTTATATTAGAGCCTTTTCATGTTTAATAAGAACATCTCTAGTTAAAGCTAAAATATTTGAACTGAGAGTAGAGTTTTGATGTAATATGATAGTAAAAGGAAAATCACCATTTGATTAAACACCTATTACAACCTCATTATGCATATATATTTAATAACATCAATACATACCACAATCTCTCTCTAAAATAATTTGAAAAGTTTATCTTGGTACTCTATAAGCCTTTCAAGATCAATAAAGATTGAAAATTCTCTCTAAATTTCACCTTCAAGCCTCTTAGTAAATATATGACTTCTATGGTAGTTCTACTTGGCATAAAACGAAATTGATTTTGTGAAATACTAGAATTTATTTGTAATATGTATACAATTGCTCTCTCTATATTTGCTGTTTAAGTATCCTCATTATTCTTGTAAAGAGGATCAATAATGCTCCTTCACTCATCTGGCATTTTCTTAACTTTCAAAATAATAATTTGTTTGATAAGCCAAGAAATTCTGTCACCCAAACATTTCATCTTGCATTAAACCAGACTTTGTCATCTTATCCAACAACTTTTTCACTCTTCATTCTCTTTAAAGCCTTTCAAATCGCAATCTTAATAAACTTCCAAATGAAAGTGCAATTGATGTTATGCTTGGCATCCTTACTACTCCAAGGCTTATATATGTGGGCAATGTTTGTTGATTTTAATTTTGCCAACTTTTTCAGCCTCTTTCACATCTTTCTTTCATCTTCTTTGTCACTATGTTTGCCTTTATTTTTAATGCAGTCTTTAACATTTAGATTATGTTCTTGATTGATTTTTGCAGTACCAAAATTTATTTGTGCGTTAACTTTCCTTAATTATTCTGATATGCAGATCCATTTCTTACAGTTTTATTCTTTTAAATTAATGTAAAATGACCATACCTTTTTCTATAAATATTTGTATATTTACATCTAAAAGTTAATGTTTACAAAGTGTCAAATTTACTAGTTACAGGCAGGGTTTGTACGCAGTTCTATTTTTATGGAGTTAGAAACTGTTCTAAAATAGTTTCATAGAACAAAATGGTTATCTTGGGATTATATTGTATTGCGCGTGTGCACACTTATAATTTACACATTTTTCTTTCAAATTCAACAGCTTATGGTGGTTGATTCATGCATAATCATTGTCGAGCTAGCAGTGCAATCGATGTTGGGCCAAGTCAATAATATGAGCAGTCATTGGTCCGTTGGGGCTGCACAACCAGTACCAAATAAGAAGTCATGCCTATTCATGTTTTAATAATTTGATAATAATCAATTTAAACTTATTTATATTATTCAAAATAATTAAAAAAACGCTATTATATTTAAGCATGATTATATACAGAAAGTTATTTGGTTCATTCATAATCCTTTGGGTACATTCGTAAGTTCAATTAAAAGTATAATTGTTAGAATGCTGATCTTTCTCTAATGCATTATTGTAGGAATCCATATACTGCTACGAGTTCTCTTCTTCTATTCTATCATTCTTGTTTACTTACTCTTTGCTTATGAGCAGTGTACAATCAAAATCTATTTAAGAGCACAAAAAATGTATTCGTTCTAATTATAAATATAAATTCATTTTTATTGATGTCTCTTTATTAGTTTTGTTTCATAAGTATTTGGATAATTCTATAGCGTATTAGGCATCTCAACTTTGAGAACATATATCCTCATATTCTGTTCCTATGAATTGCTTTTCCTTTTCAAGGTTTTCCATTTCATTGAATGCCAATTTGTTATTACAATTCTTTTTCACAATTCTTTGAACTGTATTCCTTGTACACATGTGCGGGAGAGTGCCCCCAAATATGTCTTAGGATGTTTCACTTCTTGTTGATTTATTAATTTATTTCTTTGATTTCTGGTTTCTTTATAGTTTTTAAACAATATACTTTGAATACTTGAAATACTTTGATGATCTACTTTCTATTATAGTACCTTAAATATTTGAAGTATATTTTATATTATTATTTATGAAAATTTATTTTGAAATATTTGAAAATTTATAGACTTCTTTTTTGCTATGTAGAGACATGGATAAATATTATTAGGGTTTTATTTTAAACTACAAAATTCATAATGAATTATTTATTCTCAAAATTCGTTTTTTATTTTTATATTCTTCTTGATTATTTACTAATTTGATGATTAAATTAATGTTTTATCAAAAATTCTAAATGAACAATGAATTTAAAGATATAAGATAGTTATAATAATATTATTTAGAAATACTTATACCTTTGGGTTTTCTTTCAACTTTTTTACTAATTACTTCCCAACATTTTAATTTCTTCATGAGTGATGGCTTGACAAAAGGTCGATTTCTAAAATAATTAATAGCATCATAATTATTTTTATAAATAATACTTGTAAAATTTGGATAAATTAATTAGTAAATTTAAATAAATAGCCCTAACTTTACACTAAGGGGCTGTTCGGTATGAGATAATCTAAGATAAGAAATTTGAGTATAAAATAATTTGATTACAGTATAATCTGATTATTTTACTGTTTGATAATTTTATAAAAAAATAAACATTTTATGTTTGGTATGAAGTGATTTGTGAGTAAAATGGGGGGTGGTAAAGTTACCCCCTATTGTTTAGGGCTTTGTTGGTTCGAAACGAACGAATAAAGGATTCGTTGGAAGATTGAAGAACAAGGATTTGTTTCGCTCGGCTCGATTGCTCGTTCGTCGGAGAAGATGGGACGAATGAATCCTTCGGCTGCTCGCTCGCTTGGCTGCTCCGCTCCTCTTCGCTGCTCTGTGTATTGTCTAATTACGCCCGATTCGGGCGTAATTGTTTACTTGGTCTCTATATACATTAATGCAAAATTGAATCACAGTGTATAAGTTTTTCATCCGTTTTACTTTATGTCAAATGCTGGTAATCTCAGTTTACCTAATTTTTTTTTTATTTTACACTTCTTTTACCTTAATCCAAACAGCCTCTTGATACTGCGATGAAGAGAGAATGAAGTCCATATAGATATTTGGGGGGAAGGAAATAATGTTACTGTAGAGAATTGTTGTTTTTCTTTGTGAATTTTTAAAGAAAGACTGTCATGGAGAAAAGATAGAAATTCTCTGCGCCTTTAACCAAAGGAGGGGGCTGTTATTCTTGCTTCTTGATTGTTAAATGGAGCTATTTTGTGGTTGTTTTTGATGCTGAATCGGCTCTTTTTGGTTGTTCAAAGGGCTATTTGGAGGCTATTTTAAGGAATGAGGGGTGGGGTGAGCTATTTTTTGCTGGACAAAAAGTACGCTCGACTAGGTTTTTCCATTGAGAGGATTGTTTTGACCGCCTTAAAGAAAAGGGAAAGAGGCTGACTGTAGCCTCTTTTATAAATAATTAACTTAAAAATAAAATATTTTGGATGGAGATTAGGTGGAGCACTTGTGCTTTAATGGGATAAATGAGCTAACGACATAATATAATTATAATAATATTGGGAAGAATTCTTTAATAAAATCTGATAGTATAGTTGGGAAATAGGTTACTGAGTTTTATTATTACTTTTTAGGTTATGCGTATTTGAAATATATTATTAAGTAAGAGCACTCAATTTTTGTATTGAAATGGAGAGGGCCTTAAATACATATATATAATAGTTTAGTCATTAATTAATATAATAAATATTAAAAATTAAAAATATAGCTTCAACTTATATTTATCATCAAAAGGTTCATAGTTAAGCCCAAATTTATGTCAATTTTTCTATTTAAAATCTAAAACTCAATGTATATAAAGTTTTCAACTTGTTAAATTGAATATTACAGTATACTTTCCAAAAGAATTCTATCCTCAAGTTTTCCAATATAAATTTATGTATATATATCTTTTTTGAAGATATGAGGATATTGTTGGCACTTCCTCTCTTTTCAATGTTGGTCTTTGTAACAATCTTTCACTTTCATATAAGGGATAGTCTTATTCCTTCAAGTTAAACATCCAGAAATTTAGTGTCTACTTTGTTTAAACATCATATATGAACTTCAGATATTAGAAATGTTGGATCTGTTATGAATTCTCTATATTTGCACAGGTAAGTATAAATTTGTCTGCAGCTTTTTGATTTTCTTTCGTAATTTTAAATGGGCTGAGACAAATAGATTTAATTTTTGTCATTTTACTAAACCTTGACATTCTTTTATTGCACAGACCTTGATAAAGACTCACTAACTTTAAATTTTAAAAGCTTTTGTTATGCGTTATAATGTTTTTTTTATTTATCTTATTTAGCCTTGAATAAATTAACCCTATTTCTTCCATCATTAAACTTTTCTTCTTCTAGCTCAACCAAATGTAACAGCACTCCACATTTTCATAATTAAAGTATTTTATATGGCTCAGTCAATGATAGATTAAAAGATTGTTATTTTTATATGCAAACTCTATTAATGTGTTTGTTCTCATTTTCTCGCAAATTCGGGTACATACAAATTCAGTAGATGCTTTAAAATTTGCGTGGTCATCTCTGTTTGACCATTCATGTAAGGAGTAAAAATTATACTTTAAGTTAGTTTAATGCCTATATTGTCATAAATGCACATGCCACTGAAATTAAATCTTAAGAGTTTGATACATTTTATGGTTATCGTAATGAATTGTATAGTAAAAAGTGTGTTTTATGGAAATTAATGTTTTAAATCATTGATATCTAATGTAAAGTGTTTCTTTGTTTTAATAGTTTTTTTTATCAATATTATAATCCTCAGCATCCACTTTTCACTGAGTATATACAGGTACATCTTGCCTTTGTCCCTACCCACTCTTCACTGAGTATATACAACAGCACCATGCCTTGGCCCTTTTTGGTGGGGTTGGCCATTTTTCACTGAGTATATACTTTTCTAAAACTTCACTTATTATATGCTTAAATTAAGATTATATTGTCAAATAAATTATAAACGATATTTCTTTTTTCACTAAATGGGCCATTATTAATTCAAATTTGTTCAATTCCTTAATTGTGAAGTTTTGCTTAGGGCATCTACAATGGTTTTTTTTTGTAGATGAAGACTAACCACCTCATTTATCATAGATTTAGCTATTATTTCTATATAAAACTGTATTTATATTTTATGTTAATAGATACATTACATCAAATTTTGTATAGATAATTCTGTTAAATCTTCTCATGCAAATAGTTGCAGTTAACTATAAATAGTGAGTTGAGTTTCTTAATTTTTATTTGTTTGGATGTGCTTGCTGCCACTCAATCATGGTTATTGGGACACATCATAGGCCACTCAAGGATGCATCATTGTAGATTTAGAATCTCTTAGTACCAAAGGATATAATTAATATTGATGCAGCTATTAGATAAGCTTTAATTTTTATTTTGCTCATTACTGTAAATGAATTTTATAAGTTTTTGGGTTTGCATGAAGAATGGCATAGCAATTTGAGAAAATTATTTTGGTGTAGTGAAATTTTAAGATTTTAGTGCATAAAGGGATTTCTTTATTTGCCATCTATAAAAATTTAAAGACGACTTTTATCAAGAAATATTTAGAAAGAACAGTAGCTATAAATTAAATAAAGCCAAAGGCCACACATTGGAAGTATAAGCACTTTAACAAACACTTTAACTAAGAAGTTGCTCATAAAGTCCACTTGAAGAAGAAAAAATGTGTTATGCTTATATTATCATTAAGTTTGTATCATGAAGAAGCAAATCTAGCTTGACTTCATAATATGTTATTGCTTATGTAATTGAAAAAATTTAATTTATAATTTGACTGCTCTAATAGATGCATTTTATCTTGATATTGTATTTTTGTTAAAAGGTACAATTTGAATGAATAAAAATTTACCTTGATAGTAATTTGGATGATCTAAAAGTTATATTTCTCTTCTGCTTAGCTCTTGTTTCACTTTATTAACATCTTTACCTTCTTTTATCTTGTCTAATATCCTCCCATATTAGTCTAATCTCTAGCACTTAAAATTTTCAAAACTAGAGCATAATAACTTCATTCCTTCAAAAATCATGACATGATAACGTAGAAGTAGGCAACAAACTTTTATGTTTTGGTCATAACTTTCTCATTTCTTGCCTAATTAATGCGAGCAATAAATATTAAGTGGAAATCTAAAAGGAATGTTTATAACTTTTTTGAGTTATTGTTATTTTGTATTAATCCATAAATTCTAGAGTTGAATAATTTATCCAGAATCTTAATATGGCAAGCATTCAGTTTTATGAGGTTGAAGTAAAATTGAATGAAATTTTAAAATTACTAAAACAACATTGTTTCACACTTCACCAAGGTATAATACTTTAGGAATCACACTTCATAATGGTATCTACTACCCACACGTATAAATCATTTTCTAGTTGTATTGACCACTTTCTTTACCTAAGAGATACCCTCCATGATATCAACCACTCCTTTAAAGGGATCATTTTTTTTAAAGGATTAATTTTCTATCTTCTCTACAACTTTCCAAAATTGTATTATAACTATTGACACTCCATCTAAATTCAATAATCAAATCGATATCAAACTCTATGCCACCATCTCTAAATCAATTTCTTGCGCCCATTTCCTGCCCTAAACCAATGCCTATGGTATTTTACAACGATCAACATCTTCATTACCCTTGCTACCTCTTTTATCTTATCCTATTATAATTCCAATACCTCGACCCTTAACACTAATTCCCAAAGTTTGTATCATTCTATTGTCCAGAAAGAGAGCCACTATGGTACCCACTTATCTGCCAGCACTGCATATGTCTCTACCTATCAGCGGCCTTAAATGAATCATCACAAACGTACATCTGTTTACAATTTTAGGCATGCTTCAAATAAATTTTTTCTTGTCTAGATATCCTTATCATGGATCAGAAGTTATTAATATTTGCTTATGGCTCCCAAAAGATGTTTATAATTTTTAAAGGGTTTAGTTCTTAAAAAGTTTGAGAGAGTTAATGTCACACAGCTTTTAGGTTTTTATATATGAAAATTATCAAGAGATATTAAGAAGAATTGTTAGCTATAAACTAAATGAAGTATAAGATCAATACATTGGGAAGCATAGTCTTATACTATGACTAAATTAAGAAGTGACTCATAATAAGCTTACAAAAGCAATTAATTATTTTTATGTTTTGACCAAACATGTAGTTTTTTATCTTATGGGATATGATTTACATCATGTATTACTTTGCTTTTAATGACCAATAAAAGAAAGGCTCATAATAAAGCACACATAAGCAATTAATTATTTTTATTTTACATAAGAAAATAATTGTTTTAGAAATTAATTATTTTTATGCTACTACATCATTAATAAGTTTATACCATAAAAACATAGTCGAACTTTACTTCTTAATGATGTTATTGTTGTGCATTAGCAAATAATTATTTTATAATTACTACTTAATTAATTGAAATTGTATTTTATGGATAGAGCTTATATTTGATTAAAAATGACAATGTTAATGATAGAAAATTTATTTATCTTATAAATAAGTCTTTATTAATTAGCTTCACTAAACTAGCTGTCTTTTTTTTTTCCTACCTCTCTTTTTACTTTAACCACATCTCTACTTTTTTCCCATTATTTTTTTTTGTCCCTCACATTTAACCTAACCTAATATATTAATCTGATCCATAACTTAATCTTCCCAAACTAGCACAACGATAGCCCCCAAACCAATAATAATTGAGACCTAAGAATTGTCAGGGATAGGTGATAGTTTTTTTATTTTAATTGTAATTTTCTCATTTATTATATGATGCAAATTTTTGCTGAAAAGCTAAGAGTTAGATCTATAACTTTTGTTCACTTTTTTCTTACCTTAATTAATCATCTTATTTCTCAAAAATAGCAAAACTAGAGGAATTCTTTACCGACTACGCAAAAAATTAATTTCTATAGCTATAACTGCATTACTTTCCATAAATCTTCTATAATAATCAGCAGGACTTGCAAGTTCAAAGATATTGTTTGACCTTATCATTCAATAATGGCTTGAACCTTCTTATAGCTGAGTTAACTTCCTTCATCACTAATGATATGGTAAAATTTATTTTTGAAAAGGTAGTATATGCTATTTTTTCTTTGAATGATTGCATAACTTGTGTAAATGAAAAATCTGACAGTTTTGTTACATGGACATTTATGAATATTTTCAATAAAGGAAATCATACATAATCAATATAGGGATTGAACTTTTGATTCATTAAATCCATCTATGATGTTGGAGTGATAATCAATCCAACAGACATTATTGTAAATTTATAATGCACATATTTTGTGCCAGATGCAATTTTGTTATTATCTATTATTTTATTCTTAGATGATGATTTCTTGATCTCAAATCAATTTCTGAAATTTGGAAACACTTTTCATTTGCGTAAATAAGTTATTAATTTTGGGCAAAAGATTTTAATAAGCTTGCTTAATTTATGATAATCTTCTCAAAATCTCGATTTGTTTACAACAAAAATAATTGATGCCCCCAAGGGTATAGTGCTAAGCCTATTGAACTTCTTAACTAATAATTCTTTTAATTGTGTTTTAAACCCTTAGAGGTCTTTTTGTGTGAGTGATAAAGAACAATAAAGAGTGTTGATTTAGGTAGAAACTGATGGTGAAGGCAATATTCAAAATTTGGGGTGTTCTGGATAAATCTATATGAAATATATTTAGATTCTCAGAATTATTGAAATTAATTTTAACCTAGGAGCCTCTATCGAAGTGTATATGACTTCAGATAGCAATCTTCTATGGCTGCTACTTAAAATTTTAACTTCTTCAAGGAGGAGGTGATTTCTTAGGATATAAATTAAATTTTTTGAAAATTGAAACTCTACAGAATTTAAAACATAGCTATCTTTTTTTAATAATCAATAAATACAAAGTAGCTTGAAAGCTAGTTTATACCTAAGATTATATTAAATTCACTAAGGCTTTATGATTAGATTTGCCTCGAAGGTTTTCTCAATAACACTTTACATTTTAAATTAATGTTAATATAGGGTCCAATGGGCATCTTGATTAATAGTGGCACTCATTGTGAATGAATGTTAAGTTGTAATATCAAATAATATAATAATGAGTAATGTAAAAAGAAATGGTGCGTGTGGTCATATTTTTTTTTTCTTTTTCCCCATCTTATGTTAGTACATAAACCTTTGGTTGAACATTGAACATCACAAATACCTAAGCAGATGCACTCACTGGATTCGATTTGTACTGTCTTGTTGAACCTTCATGAATTTTTTTTTTCTTTGCATCAATGTGTTATCCTCGGAGTTCGAATTTTTCCAAAGATAGGGGAGTTGAATTGCCCTCAAACCATTATTACCTTAGGCTTTTTCACCATCTTTTTGTTATTTATTGTTAGAAAAAAATAGCTAGAAAGATTTTAAAATAATTGAAAATATAGCAAATTTTAACTGAAAGTATATAAAGATAAAGTTGTGAAAATCAAGTATAAAATACTTATTTTACCAAAGATAAGGGAGTTGGATTACCCTCCAAACCATTCTTATCTTAGGCTTTTTCACCATCCTTCTGCTTTTGTTTTCAGGAAAAAAATAGCAAGAAAATTTTTTCTTTATTTAAGGCATGCAATTCTCTTAATTGTTTTTTCTCTAACAATGTTTGTCTTCATTGGACATGGTTGTCTTGAGAAACAAGGGATCACATTCTAAAATAATTGAAAATATAACAATATATAACTTGTAAATATTATAAGATAATGTTGTAATAATGCAAGTGTAAAATATTTATTTTATGATGTATTCATCATTTATCCTTTGTTTCTGAATAGTTTTATCATTTTAGGTATCCCAAATTTGAGAGCATATCTTTGCATACAATTTTGTCAGTTGTTTTTTGTTTTTATTTTTCATTTACTTGTGAGTGCATATATGTTTCTGTTCAAATATATGGGCATTATAAGCATGTGCCTGAGTCATTTAGCGTTTTAATGTCCGAGTTTAACCATATTCATTTTGGATGGTTATTGAGTAAGCTATGTGATTTTGACATGGTGATTTGGCATTTGTTGTGTTGGGCCAAATTTCCATAATCAATAACATTTCTAAAATATGAATTTTTTCTTAATTTTCTTGAACATCATGAATAAAAGGAATTTGGTTAAGATTTATCTTCCTTTGTACCTATGTATGCTGCCAGTGAGGTAGGTTAACACATGTTATCAGGGAAGATGTGATCTACATCGAATGAGAGATGGATTATACCTTATGTATATTGTCGGCTTCATATGTGCAACCTTGGCTCTTGCGTGCAAGAGTGTGGGAAGAACTTTGTACGAGGATGATTTTTTCATGCAGGAGATTCTTGTGGGTTTCAAATTAGGAACAAATCGTTTGGGGGAGTTCTACTTTGGTTCAAATTAGGAACAATCCCTGCCTCTCCAAGTGGTTACTTTGGCAATGTTGTAGGGAGTTTGAAAAGAATTTGATATTGTTGATTTATATCGATATGTGATTATAAAAAATTGATGACACTTATGGAAATTTGTGTATTTAATTTATTGTGAGATTTTGATAAGCGAATATATATATGCTTATCGCAAGTTCTGATTTACAGCCCCAAATTCAAGTATGCTAGGTATGCTTCCAAGTATTGGCTGATTTACAGCCCCAAATTTTAAGATGGTCATTATTTTCTTCATTAAATGCTTTTTAGCAGCATGACATTTATTTGAATTGTGTAAATAGTTTCAATATCATTACATCTCTGAAACTAGGTCCTTGTATACCTTTTTAGGGATCGTTGTCATTTTTCTTAGTTGGTGCATTTCAAATTTGATGCTTGAAATCTAATTTCTGAACTGGAGTGAGCCAACCTCGGGAAGAAAGCTGGAACGATCAGTATCATTGTGCTATACATGCCTTGCTCTTTAGGGATTGTTGTACCCTGGCGCCTAGCTACATCCAAACAAACCGATTTATCATGTTGTGTTTTTACTTGCTCTATTTAGGTGCATTTGCATCTAGTTAAATCTAGTGCCGAAATAGTCTAATGATACTTTGCTATACATTAGTTTGCTCTAACTTGGGTTAGTGACAATGTATAATAATTGAAAGCTACTTAACTGCATAATGGAGGTAACCAATTATGGGGTGATGCTAGCTGTGCAAAAACTTAGAATGCTGTTTTACTTCATAACATTTTATGAAGTTTTCAGGTATTTTATTTAGAAAGTTAAGCTATCACTTTTTAAAAAGCTACGAGCTATCTTTTTCTTATTACTATGGCAACTTCAGGCTATTTTTGGTGGTGCATAGCATCTCACATTTTGTTAGCAAGAAAGTTAATATTTGAGCCATTATTGTTTTTATTTTTTTCCTTTTTCAGCGACTTTTAACCTTTGGTTTAGTATTACGAAATTTAAGTTTGTCGCAATAGTCTGATTGGTTTTTGCTACTAAAACATTAGTTTCAAGGCTAGAGTTATATAAATTTGAAAAGAGAAATATAATATGATTAGATCAATATATACAATTGTTGTAAGTCAAGATGTGATATCAAATGTTCTACTTTTTTATTAATTTTTTGAATTTACCGTGTTCTTTTTTCCTTGTAGTCAACAAGTTATTGTTACTTGCTTCTATATTAGAATGCACCTACTAATCTCCACTAACAATGGTTGAAAAAAAAACAAGTTTCCAACAAGTGATTCAACTTAATCTTGAACATTATTTAAATATTCTTCTGGGTCATTCATCATTCACTTTTGCAGTATATCCTTTCAATTCATCCTTGATGTTTAACCTAGAGCTCAAAATTGTAGTACTATTTAATGACGTTAAGCCCATAGTTAAGCTTTCAATTCATCCTTGATGTTTAACCTAGAACTCGAAATTGTAGTACTATTTAATGACGTTAAGCCCATAGTTAAGCTTTAGCTAGACTGAAGTTATTCTTTAGAATCAAATAATTTGTTCAAAGTTGATCTTCATGGTGTAATTGTTAAATAGGTCAGCCAAGAAGTTGAGGAAAAGATGCTATTAAAATAGACCTAATTCCCATTTTGAAGATTAAATATTCTATTAAGGGGTTAAGCTCTAAAAAAATTGCTGACACCAATGGAGAGATGCTAAGTGTTTTTTTCAAGCCACCTCGCATTGTAAAATTAAAAAAATTAATTAGCCATATTTTGTATAGATTAAAATTAATATACTCTCGACAAATGGATTCGAGAAACTTTTTTTTCAAAAATCTCTCATCATAGTGCATGTATAAGAAATAAAACTCACAAGCACTGTTTTATAGAGTTAGCCTGATTAAATAATCTTACAATCAATTTATGATGCACTCACAAACTAAGCGGTGTTACCTTTGCCTTCAAGATGGAGAGTTGACATTTTTGGGATTGGATGGATCTTCCTTTACTGCACAACAACATTGCCACTACCAAGCCTTGGTCCCTTTAAGTGTGGTTAGCTACTTGAATTTTATTTCCATTGTGCACGATCAAATAACAATCACTCTCTAAATTCCAAGAGGCCTTTTATATAGTTTTTGTCATGTATTTTTTGGTCTAACATGGGCAATATTTATAAACTCAACATTTCTAATCGGGCCATCTAACGGTCAACATGTATTATGCTCGAACCATCTATGCCTATCCTAAAAGTTTATTCTTGATTTAAGTACTCAAACTTTAAACTATTGAAGTTGTTTCTCATTTTCTTTTTCATGTATACCTACTCTTCCACCATAGCTTTTTCATATGTGCAGCACTTTTTTTATCATTATGCTTTTGCTTTGCTGGTCATTATTCTGCCCATATATAGCTTGTGTTATAGCTATTTTATAAAAAGATTTTATTAGATTATTTTGATTACACAAGACCTCAAAAGTGCTCTTACTTTTTGACTAATAATCCTAGTTTTTATTAATCACATCTCCCTCTATCTTATTATTATTGTATGATTGAATTAGAATATTTGAATTTAACTTTTATTTATGACATGATCATCATATATTCTATATATTTTTGCTTTTGTTATAATTAAATTATCACATATATTTCATTTTGAATTTTTTGAGAATAAATTACAACTCAATTTTTTTTTCTTTAATTTCAGTTCTAATTTTATCAATAAGAACTATATTCCTTGCTAATAAAGTCCACGTTAGGCACCTCCTCTTGTATGTGTGTATGTGTTTATTAAGAGCATCCATAATTAATGCAAAGCTATACAAACTATGAGCATAACTTTTAATGCAACCTAATTTAAATTCTAAAAGCATAAGACAAACTTCATTTGTTTGAACACAACTGCTCTATTATGCACATTTTTTATAACCTCAAAACAAACAGTGCAACTTTTGTTTTTAATACTTTCCAAATAACTTCTCTTGGGTGTTTATCATATGATTTTTTGTTTTTAAATATTTTATGAATTTTTTTTTTCTATCAAATATCTAAGTAAATGTATGAGCTCCAAAGTTATTCTATTATCCCTAAACCAAGTTGATTTTATGAAATACTAATATTTTATTGTGATATGTGTTCAATCACTCTCTCAAAGTTCCAAGGTATTATTGCTCATGAATTTATTTTTTCATAATTTGCAAAATTCAATTCATTGTCTATTTTTCAATAGAGATACCATTAAATTCTTTCTACATGCATGTGATATCTTCAAAATTGTTTTAAATAACTTGGTGAATCTTTTTTTTTTTGCCTAATTATTATCATACATCTATGGATTGCCATCTAATAATACGGCTTTACTATCCTACATTTTTCTTTAAGAATTCAAATCTCACATGTATTTACTCGTTGAATGAAAAAATAAATGGTATTATCTATAGAGCTGCGAAACTCATCAATTTTATTATTACAACTTAAGTTAAAAAGATTATCAAAATAATTCTTTCTTCTATTTTGAATGTTTTTTCTTTTTATGATCAACACACCAACACTCTTGAAGTAAAACTTAGTTTTTAGTCTTAAAATTTAGCTATTCTTAATACTACATAATTCTCATATAAACTTTTCAATTCCAAGGTCTTAGCATCATGAGCTATGTTTTAGATCTCAAGCAAGATAAATTTTTTTTTATTTACTTATTATTCTTGTATATAAATTACTAGTTATAATAAGCCTTATCTTTTTTTTTTCTTGAGCATGTTTTCACTGCCTCACATTTTTGTTATTAGGAACTCTCCTACTTGATTCTCCAAGGACATCTTTAACTTCCTTATGAGCACAAGTAACGATTGTTTGTCATATTAAATTAGCCTGCACTTCAATATCTCACTATCTGAATATATTTTACGAGCACAAGTAATGATTGTTTGTCATATTAAATTAGCTTGCACTTCCCTAGGGCTTGGGGAAAGAGGATTCGGAAACTAGGATTTCTCCGGGGAAAACAAGAGCCGTTCTCGGAGAAAACTCAGAATTTATATTAACCAAAAACTGCTAATAACATACAGATTTTGGGTATTTATAATACCCTCAAAATAATCAGGACCTTAGAGTTTATAATACAATCGGAGGGCTAATATTCATCCCTCTGATCAATACAAGAAACGGACGAAAATAAATGTATAAAATAAAGACGGAAACGGACTAATATAAATGCATAAAATAAAAACGGAAACGGACGAAAATAAATGCAGAAAATAAAAATGAAAACGGAAGAAAATAAATGCATAAAATAAAACGGCAACGTCATGGCCGGTACGGGTCCGGGCGGGCTCGGCGGCGGAACCCGCGTCAAAGATGGTCCCCATCAAGCACCTTTACTTTAATGTCCTCAACATTTATTGGAAGAGTGAAGTAGTATAGATTAAACAATATTATTAAATTAAATCACATAACAAGATGACTTTAATCTTGTGGCACATTTTCATATTGTGATGTTCATTTGAATTGATGGAGAACTTTTGATGCAGAATGAAAATGGTTTTTTTATATTCAAGGAATATGGTATTTATTTATATGTTTATATTTTCTATATTATATGTTATATTAGCTTGAGATTATTTAATGTACGTGTCAACAAGGATTATTATATATATATATATATATATATATATATATATATATATATATATATTTGAATGAAAAAGTGTGCAACAACAAAGGAGTTGGTGACCTCAACTAAAATAAAAATAGAAAAAAGCTAACTCAAAATAGAAAAATAAAACATGTGAAAGATTTCCTTACTTTCCATGGTAGGAGCATGCGAAAGAGCGCACTCCATGGTCCTAAATGTTGATTTCATTCTTTGCATTATCCTAAATGTTGATTTCATATGTGTTTGCTTCCATTTGGGATGTAACATTTTCATTGATTGGTTGCGAACTTGTTTTGAAATAGAAATTCATTGGACGTTAATTTGATGCCCAAGAGATTTAGGTTGTCGTGCTAACTTTGATTTATTAATCTCTGGCCATTGTTGACATGTTATGGAGGTATTTGTGGCCATTCGGGTTTAATTTGATTGTAGATTGGGCATGACTTTTTGATCTTTAATGCACTAATATTTTTACCGATATTCTCTACAAAGGAAACAATGATATGTGATTTAGTTTATGAGCATGTTACTCTTTGATGTAGACATTATTATGAAAAACTGTCCTATTTGATGCAATTTGAGGTTTAGATCCGCGCTACTGCTGATTATTGGTAAAACTGTTTTAACTTCTTCTGCGTGTCCACAAGTTTCAAATGCGGAACTCGTGCAATTTGAATGCCCGCTATGTTCCATACTGTCTTGGAACATCATTGCATTTACTCAAAACTCATTATTTCCCATGTTTTTTTTAGAAAGCATCATTATTGCATTTACTCAAAAGCTTAGCTAACACAGGAATGCACGTTGCTTTTAAACTTCTACTGTATTACACATTTTATAGTTTTTCTTTCCTCTCTCTTCCGATTTGTCAGGTGATTTGTTTACTGAGGAACAAAATGAGTTGGTTGAGTCAGCTGCAGAGATGTTGTACGGTCTGATCCATGCTCGCTATATTTTGACCGGCAAAGGATTGGCTGCAATGGTGAGGCTTTTAATTCTCTCATCATGCTATTTTTTGTTTTTTAATTTTTGGAAATAACATGTGCAGCTGGAGAAGTACAAGAACTATGACTTTGGGAGGTGCCCTAGGGTTTATTGTTGCGGTCAGCCCTGCCTTCCGGTTGGCCAGTCGGATATCTCCCGGTCCAGTACTGTGAAAATATACTGCCCCAAGTGCGAAGATGTCTATTATCCTAGATCCAAGAACCAAGGCAGTATCCTTTCATTCTTTCTTTCTGCCTACTTTTTTTAATGTGTTTGGGGAAGATGGTGAACGGATTCCTTGACGAGAGTTTGCAGACATTGATGGGGCGTACTTTGGGACAACATTTCCGCACCTGTTCTTGATGACATACCCTCACCTGAAGCCTCAGAAGGCCTCTCAGAGATACACCCCCCGAGTTTTTGGCTTCAAAATTCACAAGCCCTCCTGATCATCGATCTGATCTTCTTCTCTTCTGTGCTCATGGCATATGTTGTTGTGTCAGCCCTCCTGCAAGTGTGTTTAGTTAGGGATGATGAGTGAGAGCTGACGAATTCAATCTTGTTTCTCTTTTCCTTTCTTAATTAGCAGCTGTAGACAAGGAACAGAACATATGTAAACTTGTTGTATGGTTGGTTGATCATTCATTTGCCTGCGTCAAAATTCCTTTTCAGTATTCTTCTTAGTTTTCTTATAATGTTATTATATATTGCATACTTGCATCCCATGTTTCTAATTCCAGTTTAAGTAATGTATAGGGACCTGAATTTGTCATGTGCCCGCCCAAATTTAGGCATTTGCATGTAAAACAACCAAAATGTCATGCATTTACGGTTTATTTTTGTAGTAGCTGTTTTGTGTGAATTTTGGGGACACATTATATAAATAAAGTCCCTTGTTTGCATTGTATCTACGCAGATTTTTTCTCCCAGTTATATTAGTTACTGATTAGTTTCTACTACAGATGTTATGCTGAAATTCCTTCAAGGGACTGTTTGTCAGCATGGAATAAAAACTTGATTTAAAGTAAATTTTTTTGGAGAAATTGGGATTATTGTTGTCCTTTGGTATGAATTAAAATAGGTGAAAAAATTTTACATTGTATTTTGATTTTGCGTTGCTGCTCAAATCGGGTGAATAGCAACTCAAATCGGGTGAATTTGGAGAATGTGTGAAGTTGCAGCTAAGCGAACGAACGAATGATTTTATTCGTCCATCTTCTTGATTCATTCTCTGTGAAAGATTTCAAATGAATTGGTGAAGGATTTTATCGAACGAGCTATTCAAATGATTTGTTTGATCAGATGATTTGCTCGAACGAATGATTCGTTCAACGAAATCTTTAAAAAATTTCATATTGCGGCTAATGAAATCGTATGCTCTAGAAACAATTGCATATTGCTGTTAATCGCTTTTTTAATTTGAAATTGTTGTTGTGATGATATAGCTTCAACTTATACTTCTAACAATTGTGCACAATATAAGATTTACATTGACAAGCAAGTTATATTAAGAATAAGAAAAGAAAAAATTAGGTACTTGTTTAGGTGGTGGGTATTTGCTTAATACCAAAATAGAATAAATTGAATTGTGTATATTTGAGTTTGCCGATTTGCTATAGTACTACATATTTTGATAGTTATGCTAAAAAACTTTCAAAATATATTATGAATAATTAGAATTTGCTTTGGCTTCAGCCAAAGAAAAGACCAAAGATTGATTATTAAAAATTAGTTCAAATTGACAATGATGTTTCAACCATTCATCAGCGTATAAATCATTCACAAGATAAGACAAAATCATTCAACGCGGCAAGGCTCGCCGGCGCGGATTTTACCGTTGAGAGCGCAGGCAGAGTTTCCCGGAACCGCTGATCAAGAGAGAGGGCTTGAAATTCTGCCATGTTGATGCTGGTCGACTGCTCAGGTTGCAGGACTCCTCTGCAGCTCCCTCATGGCGCTAAGTCAATCCGCTGCGCTGTATGCCGTTCCATCACTCAAATCGCTGATCCACGCTCCGTCTCTCAAAGCAGCCAGCCGTCCGCTCTTCCTCCTCCGCAATCCCTCGCCCCTCCCTCCGCTCACGGCCGGAAGCGCGCTGTGGTCGTCGGGATCTCGTATCGGTTTTCGAGGCACGAGCTCAAGGGCTGCATAAACGACGCCAACTGCATGAAGTATCTTCTCGTCAATCGATTCCACTTTCCTGATTCCTCCATCATCATGCTCACAGGTGCCCTAATCCCTCATTCCGAACTTCTTCTGTCTTGACTTTTCATTATTGTTATTTTTCTCTCACAGAAGAGCAAACCGATCCGTATAAGATTCCGACCAAGCACAACGTAAGGATGGCGCTGTATTGGCTTGTGCAGGGTTGTCAGCCGGGGGACTCTTTGGTTTTTCACTATTCAGGGCATGGGTCGCAGCAGAGGAATTATAACGGAGATGAGGTCGATGGATATGATGAGACAATTTGTCCTCTGGATTTTGAGACACAGGGGATGATTGTTGATGATGAGATCAATGCGGCCATTGTTAGGCCGCTTCCTCATGGTGTTAGGCTTCATGCCATTATAGATGCTTGCCATAGTGGAACGATTTTAGATCTTCCTTTCCTCTGTAGGATGAATAGGTAAGAAGAGCTTTTGTAGGTGTTATTTTGTTGGTTTATTTTTTCTTATATTTAGGGGCTATTTGACAAGCAACTTGATAATATTCAAATGCGCTTTAGTGAATACTTAAGTCCTGATTTGTTAAATTTTGATCATGTTTAATTATGAAATCTATTTGAAATGAAATGAATGACTTAAAAAGTAAACTTTGTTCATGTTTAATTTGTCTAAAACTAGGCAAATTACATATAATATTAGTTATAATATAAATATTGCAAAATTTGATTCGGTGGCTTCTATTTAAAGTTGTTGGTAATATGCATGAGGGTAACAATGGTTGTCATGTAAGCCGCTGATTGGGGGTTGTACCGAGCAGCCATTTGGAGTAGACAAAAAATGGGATTGTTCTGAGTAGCTGAGGGTAGCAGGAATTCCGATTTGGTGGTTGTCCAATGGTGGTAGTGCTGAGAACGTCTTTTGGTTTGAGCAGATTTAATGGCTAATTCTGGGCTCAAATCTTTTTATTTTAAGAGTAGAAAATGTGGTTAGTTATCTACTATAGTGGAAGGCAAGCAATGGGTGATTGGGTAGCTGCATTTCAAGCTGCTGGAGAATCTGTTTGGAAGGTGTAATGACCAGAATTTGGCTTATCTGAGCAGCTGTCCAAAAGCTATTCTGAGTGGTTTACATAAGTGAATATGGTAATTGCTGTTTAGTACAATTAATCTTTGAATAGGGGTTGTTTTAAGCTGCCATTTGGGGAGTGATATACATGGCTGTGCTGAACCATTATGGGCTATATTAATTCCAAATGGTGGTTGTTTAGAGGCTGAAATTGTGCTATGAATGTCCTCTAATTTGGGCAGATTTATTGACAATTTCTAAGTTCAATTTTAAGAAGTAGATGAGAATCTATTTGCTGTAATATGATTTGAATCTAAGCTCATTTATGACGGTATCCTTAAAATTTTTAATTTTGAAGAAAGCATCAATGGGTTGAAAAGGCAAGATAGCTTTTGAAGGTTAGTTTAGAGTGAAACTTTGCTAGAGGTAGAGATGATAAATGAAA
The DNA here is from genome assembly GCA_016760335.1 of Gastrodia elata. Classification (NCBI taxonomy): domain Eukaryota; kingdom Viridiplantae; phylum Streptophyta; class Magnoliopsida; order Asparagales; family Orchidaceae; genus Gastrodia; species Gastrodia elata. Next base: position 90,048,078 of record CM028670.1, on the reverse strand, counting down.
ACATCACTTTTAAAGGCTAATAAAGATTTAAATATGAATTTTGCAAACACATCAGCCTTGTGAGTACTTCTTGGTTACTGTCAAAACAAAAGTACACAGATACTACTTTCTTGCACTTAATTTGCTGTTGTTGTCGCTTAAGCTTTGCTTTGAGCTTTATTCTTGTCAATATTGATTGAAATGCTAAATTTTTGCTAGAATAGTATCATAGAACATAATGTATTTATTATGTCTTGTGAATGTTTGTAAGGGTTCCAAAACAGTTGATTTAGATTAGGGATGTGGCTAGTCCATCGAGAGGTATAAAAGTGTCATCTGGAGCCTTTGAGGGAGCCTAAGTGATAAACATGTTTTATTGAACCCAACATTGAGGTTTTAAATTTACCCAACAGAATTGTTAACGTTGCTTCATGAAATCAAGACTTACATTTATGGAAGTTCTTATATGGTGATTTATTTCTATTTATGAGATCACATGTGACATAATTATGGCAAAAGAAATATTTTATTTGCAAGAAAATTTCAAATTTATTTTGCTCTAAACCCTTGATCTCCTACATTATTATCTCTTTCGCTTTCCGCATTTGTTAAGTGTAACATTTAGTATCTTTTGTACTTAGGATATGCATTAAGACATTATTCTTATAATGCCAGATCAGATACAATTGGAAGATGTTGAAATAGCCTAAAGACATCTAAGGAATCGTGGTGCAGAATGAATCATTAAAGCTTTAGCTTTTAATCTTATAAGAAACAAACATTTATTTTTGTATGCTATTAACATGTAATATTCTGAATGATGTTATCCTTAAATTGAATGAATGACATTCCTTATAAGTTTGTATGGCTCTGCAAATTTTGAATTATGTCTGAAAATATGATCCTGTGGAGATGTACTCAATGGTAGATTAGTTGTTACTAAATCTAACAATGGGTCATCACATATTAAGAAGTATATTTTTCCAAATAGTTCCATGACTATTTTAATCTGTCCATTTTAGACTACATTTTGCCCAGATTGTCTCTTGACTATTTTATTTGTTCAATTCAGTCCCTCAATCATTCATTTTAGAAATAAAAATTTAGGAACAGAATTAGTCTCCAAATGAGTAGTTGAGGGACTAAGTTGGATATATGTAATAGATGAGGGACCAAAATGAACATATTTAATTGTTTATGACTAAATTGACAAAATTGAAATAGTTTATGAAGTTTATTGGCATATATCTTAATATTTAAACAAGAGCATCAAAATCATTAAGAATACAAAAGAAAAGCCGTAAATATGGGCAGCAAACCATCCTGAAAAGCATTAATCAAAGAAGTGATGCATAATTAAGAAACTTGAATGCATATAAGAACACTTAAAGCGTAACACTTGAATGAATATAATTTCATGACAACTTGATGCCAAAGACTTGCACATGTGAAACAAGGATGGCTGATCATAATGTATTATATCCTCAAGTAGTGTCTCAGAAATCCCTTGGGACTAAATGTTCGTGCTGCTGTCATTTTCATTAAACATAATACTGTTGCTCATCACTAATTCATCATCATTGTATTGGCTTCATTGAACTCCATCAGTTTCATCCATAAAAACATTCGGTAAAGTTTCCCCTGTTCTTCATTTAGCCATATTATAACTGCAACTTTTGTTATGCATATTTTTGAACACCGTATTGTCTTGTGTTGTATGTATATGTCCATGTTGTTACAACCTAGAATACCCATTTCGGTGTTTGACAACCACAAATTCTTTCATGTGATGCTCGAGAATTATTAATGTAGTTGGATAGATTAGGTATCTAAACTTAGCTTGTTATAGAAAGATTTTATGCTTTAGAATTTAAGCATTCCTGTCTAGTTCCACTTCATATGCTAGTCGATGGTTTGACTATAGAAAACATGATATTCATTTTTGCCACATTGACAGTATTATTATTTAAATACTTCTTAATTTAATAGTTAGCCAACCTTTTGAAGCCCTCTAACAACATGCATGTCTTGCTCTTGTGTAGTTATTTGTCTTGGCTATACTATACGACTACCTGGTGATTTAATTTTTTGCACATATAGTTTCTTACTGTATAATAATATTTAATCTTGGAGATTTATGTGAATCTCATGCTTCAATTTCAAACAAATACTTGCAAGCTTAACCATTTTATTGGGTTGCTTCTCGATCTATTTTATCTGTTGCATATTGATAGTTCAACTTTTGTTGTCCATTCTGGTGATTTACGCTGTTATCATAATCAGCTTGCCCACTAAGGGCATTATTAAAATCTTGGTAGTGATTTATCGAGAAAGAGATGAAATAGGGAATTATTTTTGTGAATTTGTGTATAATTTGTCATGGGAAATGGTGTTTTCCCGAATTTATTTATGCATTTTCGGAAGATAAGTTGAAAAAAAAAAAAAACTCCACTGGCTAGTACAAACTTGGATATATTGTGTTCTTTAATTTAAGGCAAAAAGCTTACATCTTTATTTATTTATTAAATATCTTAAAGAAATAATACCTGAAATTATAATATGCGTTTTAATATGTTTGTGATTTGCTTGTTCTTCTAAAATTACTATTAACTTAAAAAATTTGCACAATTACAACTCGCATATATGTTGTGAATGAACACCATCTCATGACTATTTTCAACAAGACCACTCATTTCAAAGAGCATGAACATACACAAACTTGTATTTTTGTTTAGTTTGTAAAATGCAATGTGGTTCGATCGCAACACTCATAATGCATTGAATCAATAGTTTATTTTTTTACATAGCCATCTGTTCTGTATGCTAGTTTGAAATGCTGTCTATATTATTATTCCAATTTTCTTAAACCAGTTCATCTTTAATCATGGCCTCAATTCCTTTTAATTGCTCGGTTTTGAATTTGCTAAAATTTGTTTTCTTCGTTGCATTAAACAATGATTTTTTGTGGTAGTTCAGAATTTAATTTCCATTCTGATAGATATTGTATTGATTGGTATAGAACCGGCCAATATGTTTGGGAAGACCATCGTCCAAGATCTGGCGTGTGGAAAGGGACAAGCGGTGGGGAAGCAATTTCCTTCAGTGGCTGCGATGATGATCAAACATCTGCTGATACTTCAGTAAGTCTTTGTTGAACTATATGTATGATGCCTGGTTCATAATATTTGTGAGGATCTTCACATAGCAATTGAGCCCGATTTCATAAAATATGAATAGTTGTAGTGATATAAAATTCTTTTCTCAATTGTTGGTGACAGTTTTCTTAGTTCTTTCTTTGGTAAAAGGATGAAGCTTTATATTTGTGGTCATATCTAATGTAGATTTAAGCAACATATGCTCTTATATCAATTAGCAATGTGGCCTAATTTGTCCAACTGTTTTTCAAAGAAATAGTATTGAATTTAATTCTCTCTTCACTGATATTTTGTCTCGTAATTTGAGCGATGTTTTTTCATCATAGCATGCCATACTGTCATCTGTATAAGATCCGAGAAGAAAATGAAATTTCTAATGCTAAGTTGATATCAGGACTATCTATTTATAAAATTGTAAGATTAAGGGCATGGCTTTTTATTATAGATGATGTGATTTTTCTACATTCTTAAGGTGAGGGAAAGGAACAATATAATAAAGAACAAAGTATTCAAAGGCATAGAAATTGAAGTAGGAAGCTCTATTATTGACAAAGTTTATTTTAATGGTGAAGAAGGGTACTGTCTTTTTAGGGAAAAGATGAGACATGAATCTGAGCTGACAAAAGGAACTACTTTTTCTTAGAATAGATATTGAAAGGCATAGTGCAATACAAGGGAAGTCTTAGAGCAAGGCCAGCTGGCATTTTGAAAACATGTTTTGTAGATTGTTCAACTTTTAGCTTACAATCATTTGTGCATAATTGAGAATTTCCACTATATCCAAAAATAGAGATGCATGTTAAATTTGATATCTTCTTTTATCATTGATAGGGAAATGGCTCAGTGAGAATTGTCCCGACATTCAGGTGTTCACATACCGCAGGATTATATTGAGCAATTTAAGAGAAACAAATACACATACAAAAGCCAAAGATATTTCTCATTCATTTCAAAATTACGTATTACAAAAAATTTCATCGTACATCACGAACATTGTTCAACTTTTAGAAATAAAGAAAATATAAAAAGATAAAGAATAGTTAAAGTAGCGCCGTCGATCCATCGGCCAATTGATAATTTAAGTTTTAAAGTTCTTTTTCAAGCTCCCATAAAAGTACCTGATCTGGTATTGTTCAGAAAATAATATCGGGATTGGAATTCATAATAGTTAGAGAATACTCTAAGTACTGCAGTAAATAAAATAATATTATATTTTTATAAAAGCAGAGATGCGATTAGTAGATATAAGGATAAAAATGCAGGAAAAGTAAATCAATAGCGCAAAATGAATAATCAATTTCCTGCAAAAAGTATTATCACAAAATGTAGGTTACTGATGTTATTTTTCCAATAACACATCACGAATGTCACTGATATCATTTTTTCAGTGACCCACGAATGTTAATGATGTCATTTTTTCAGCAATCCACAAATGTTACTAATATCATTTTTCCAATAACAACCACGAATATTACTGATGTCATTTTTCCATTGACTCACGAATGTTGTTAATGTCATTTTTTCAGCAACCCACGAATATTACTGATGTCATTTTTCAGTAACTCACGAATGTTATCACATTGGTTCCGAACAACTAACCAAGCTTCAATATGAATTTGGCTCAAAGCGAAGCTAAGCAGCAATAATGTTTTTTTTTTAAAAGTAATAATGTTATATACTTGGTACCTTTGTTCTTTAAAATTCAAAGTTTGACAGTTCAATTTTAGATCTGCATTTAGATTTGGATATTTTAAATTAGCTTTTAGTCAATATTCTTAGGAGTAATTATTATCTTCTTTTCCATTCTATTTTTCTTTCGCTTTTACATTAGGTTAGCGTTATTATTATATTCATTTAATGATAATAATAATAATATATGAAAGTAAAAGATAGAATAGAAATGACTTGTAGAAAGTAATAATAATAATAAAACATTAGAATGAAAAGTGCCTGAATGGAAGTAATAGTCATCTTATAACATGTGCATTGTTTATCATTATTGATTAATGACAACAATGCTAATGTGATGCCATAATCTTATCTTCATAAAATTTATTAAGTATATAAAGAGAAATACATAAATAATAGTATTAGCAAAATCTCCTAATTTCTACCTCCTTTCCCTCTCCTCTTATCTAGGATAGTGTTGCCGAAAAGTTGCTGGAGGTCGGACTGCTGAAGGAAGCTGGAAGGGCTGCCGAAGTGGGGAGGCCGGAGAAGGGGTTGGCTGGTTTGGAGGGGGCTGAGAGGGGTGAGGGCTGTGTTGTGGAAGAGGGGAGGGGGGCTCCTGCTAGTTTGGAGGGGGTTTGTGGGGGGGGTGAGAAGGAGGGGAGGGGGTTTAAATAGAGGGAGAAGGGGGGGAAGAGGAAGGGTCAGGCGTGTGGGGCTCTCGCAGGCGCTAATCAGGCGGAACTTCCGCCTGGGAGTAGGCGGAAATCGGGGGGTGAGATTTCTTAAGGAAACTTGAATAAATTACTTAAAGTTAAATTTTTCGCATTTTTTCGCTATTTGGCGTCCAAAATAACGAAGCTTGACACCGAGGTGTGTTACAATGTAACGAACACCCTCGCGCTGAAAATTTTCGATTTAGAGCAAAATTTTACTTTTAATTATTTTATGAAGTTTTAAACTTTAAAAATTAATTGAGAATAAACTGACGCTTCGAAATTTATGAAACTTCTCAAGCAGGTTTCACATAATATTCATTCTTAACATAATGACACAAAAATCGATGAATTCAGACACATATTTTGATGTTATTGATTTATTGAATTTAAAAAGCTCAAAAAATAAAACAGGAGTTTTCGTTATCCGAATTTCTTCCAAATTAGGGCACTTTGATCTAAAATTAATTCTCATTTAAAGGTATTTTTGTTTGCCCTAATTTGAAATTCCCTGAGATCCTAATGTTAGAGTTGGAATTTTGACCTAATTTACAAAGTAACGACATTGAGTAGCTACAAATTCCCCTACTTAAAAATGATGTTGTCCTCGACATCACACTAACAAACTTAAATATGGGTGAGATTAATACAAAAAAGTTATCTTAGTGTTTTCACGCCTTAATTGTTATGAAGAAAGAGAGTTATCACTTCCTGACTTATCATGGTAATATCATTCTAAGTTAATTTAATATCTTTAGAATGAACATATCTTTGTTTTTTGTACATATATTCTTCCCCCCTACAAATGTGCTCAATCCTGTTATGATACCAACTGTGATAGCCCGATGACGGCTCAGCGAGAACTGTCCCGGTATTCAGGTGTTCATATACTGCAGGTTCATATTGAACAATTTAAGAGAAAATGAAATACACATACAAAAGGCAAAGATATTTCTCATTCATTTCAAAATTATATATTACAAAAATCTTCATTGTATATCACGAACATTGTTCAAATTTTTAGAAATAAAGAGAAAATAAAAAGAAAATTAATAGTTAAAGAAGCGCTGTCGATCCATCGGCCAATTGATAATTTAAGTTTTCAAGTTCTTCTTCATGCTCCCACAGAAGTACCTGACCTGGTATTGTTCAGAAAATAATACCGGGATTGGAATTCCTAGTAATTAGAGAATACTCTAAGTACCGTAGTAAATAAAATAATATTATATTTTTATAAAAGTAGAGATGCGATTAGCAGATATAAAGATAAAAATACAGGAAAAGTAAAGCAACATGCAAAATGAATAATCAATTTCTTGCAAAAAATATTATTACAAAATGTAGGTTCATTTTTTCAGTAACACACCACGAATATCACTGATGTCATTTTTTCAGTGACCTACAAATGTTGCTGATGTTATTTTTTCAGCAACCCACAAATATTATTGATGTCATTTTCTAGTAACAACCACGAATATCACTGATATCATTTTTCCATTGACTCACGAATGCTGCTGATTTCATTTTTCCAGCAACCCACGAATGTTACTGATGTTATTTTTCAGTAACCCATGAATGTTATCACGTTAGTTCCGAACAACTAACCAAGTTTCAATACGAATTTGGCTCAAAGTGAAGAAGCAAAGCTAAGCAGCAATAAATTTTTAAAAAATAGTAATACATGTTATATATTGGGTACCTTTGTTCTTTAAGATCCAAAGTTTGACAGTTCAATTTTGGATCTGCATTTAGATTTGTATATCTTAAATTAGCTTTTAGCCAATATTCTTGGGAGTAATTATTATCTTCTTTTCCATTTTATTTTTCTTTCACTTTTACATTAGGTTAGTGTTATTATTATCTTCATTTAATGATAATAATAATATTATATTAAAGTAAAAGACTAAATAAAAATGACTGGAATTAAATTACAGAAAGTAATAATAGTAATAAAATGTTAAAATGAAAAGTGCCTAAATGGAAGTAATAGTTATATTATAACATATGCACTATTTATCATTATTGATTAATAACAACAATGCTAATAAGATGACATAATCTTATTTTCATAAAGTTTATTAAGTATATAAAAAGAAATACATAAATAATAGTATATTAGCAAAATCTCCTCATTTCTGCCTCCTTTCTCACTCCTCTTACCTAGGATAGTGTTGCTCGAAAGCTGAGGGAAGCTAGAGAGGGGGCTGAGAGGGGTGAGGGCTGTTGTGGAAGAGGGGATGGGGCTGTTGTTGGTTTGGAGGGGCTAAGAGGGGCTGCTGTTATTGGGAGGGGGTTTGTGGGGGGAAAGGAGGAGGGGAGGGGGTTTAAATAGAGGGAGAAGAGGGGAAGAGGAAGGGTCAGGCGCGTGGGGCCCTCCTAGGTGCTAAATAGGCAGAACTTCCGCCTGGGAGACGGCAGAAATCGGGGAGTGAGATTTCTTAAGGAAATTTAAATAAATTATTAAATTTTTTGCATTTTTTCCGCTGTTTGGCATCCAAAAATAACGAAACTTGACACCGAGGTGTGTTACGATATAACGAATACCCTCGTACCAAAAATTTTCGATTAAGAGCAAAATTTTATTTTTAATTAATTTTTGAAGTTTTAAATTTTGAAAATTAATTGAGATCAAATTGGCGCTCTGAAATTTATGAAACTTCTCGAGCAGCCCTTACATAATATTCTTAACATAATGATATGAAAATCGATGAATTCGGACACGCATTTTGATGTTCTTGATTTATTGAATTTAAAAAGCTCAGAAAATAAAGCGAGAGTTTCCGTAATTCGGCTTTCTTCCAAACTAGGGCACTTTGATGTAAATGTATTTTTGTTTTCCATAATTTGAAATTCCCCGAGATCCTGATGTTAGAGTTGGAGATTTGACCTAATTTGCAAAATAATGACATCGTGTTGTTACAATATGAGAGGAGTGCAAGGGGGGAGAGGTGTACTGTAATGCCAAGTTCAATCTCTATTTGACACCTCAAAAAAACCTAAAGAATGCCTCTTTGTAGAAGTGGCGATGACTGTGATTCTGGCATGTGTCCAAGTAGATTAAGATTTAATTAACTGTTTGTGAGGTTAAATTGGGAAGACCAAGGATTTCTTGCTGGATGATAATTAATGTTAGAGCTATAACACCCGGTAGCTGTCAGTGTCAGAGCAATTTGTGGGAAGGATGGTATGGCCATGGATGTTGTGATTGTAGGAGCAAGCGAACTAGTGGTTGTGGGTGAGGTCAATAAAAGTAGGTGAGATGCACAACTAAATGGGAATACTGGGCAATTATTGCCAGCAATTGTAACTAGCATAGGTAGATGAAGTTTGCTAGAGCGTATGAAAACAATGAGAGTGTAAGAGGAAAGCAGTATGTTATGGTGTGGATATTAATTGGATCACAAGGGGTGAGCAAACAGTGTTCCGATTGATTTTGGGGACCGATATATAGAAGCCAACAACACGACTAGCGCTCAGGCCCACTGACGCTAAGGCACACCCCAGGCGCCAAGCAGATAGAGGGTCTGGCGCTCAGGCGTATCCGAGGCGCCAAGCAGAGAGAGGATCTAGCGCTCAGGCACACCCCAGGAGTGCACCAAACAGAAAGTTTGGCGCCTGGGCGCCCCATAAGTAACTATGCAGGTGCCCAGGCGTCAATGAAAATTCCAGCTGGGGTGTGATGTGTCTAGAACTGTTTAGGGCATTTTTGAGGTTAGAGGGTTCAATGAGTGCTACTTTTTCAGTGAGAGTTCTTGGAAGCTTGTAGGCTTGAAACTTTAGAGTGATAACAAAGAAAATCTGGGATAAAAAAAAAGAAAAAGCTTAGGACGGTGAATCTCTTCTTTCTCAAAGAGATTGATAAGTTCTTTGTAACTATGTAGTCATTTCTTCTATAGTGAATTGTCTTATGGTGTTATGGTTCCATGATTTTTCTCATTCTTGGGCTTTTCATGTATATCTTTGTGTTCGTATGCTTGTGTATTTGTAAATTTTTATGCAGTGATTTTCTGTTTTTGTGTTGATATACTTTTTGTGTTTGCTTTGGTAATTCTCTGCAGTCAAACCCGACCCAGGATTTTTCCAGAGTAGAAATTTTTTGATTTTTTCAACAAGTGGTATCAGAGAGTTGTCTCAATGTTAGGGTTTGTTAGCTTAAGTGAGAGCAATGGCCGACGAAATGAGATAAGATTGAGAAGTTCAATGGAACAAACTACATATTGGAAGATGCAAATGGAAATTTGCTCTACCAAAAAAAGTTGTATTTACCATTGGAATGTGTCAATAAGAAACCTGAAACTATGTTGGAAGGGAAATGGAAAGTCCTTGACAGAACAACACTTAGCTTGATACGCATTTTTTTATCCTCAACATTTACATTTAATATTGTGAATGAGTAGACTACAATCAATATCAGCAGCCCTTACTCGAATGTATGAGAAGCCCTGTAATGACCTAATGTCATCACTTTGCAAATTAGGTCAAATCTTGACTTAAAAATCAAGATCCCGGGCGACTTCTAAATTTGGGCAAACTAAAAAACCACTGGATAAAAATAGTTGTTAGATCATAATATCCTAGTTTGGGAGCAATCCAGATAACAGTACTTCTGATTCAATTTCTGAATTTTTTAAATTCAATAAATTGAGAAAATTAAATAAGAGTCCAAATTCATCAATTTTGGTGTCATTGAATTAAGAATATTATTTAAAGGCTACACAAAAAATTTCATCGAATTTGGAGCTCTGGTTTGTTCGCAATTAATTTTTGAAGTTTCAAACTTCAAAAATTAATATAAAATAAAATATAGCTTTGAATCGAAAAATTTAGACTCGAGTTTGTTCATCTCATCATACACATTTGTGTCAAGTTTTGTTATTTTTGGAAGTCAAATGATGAAAAAATTTAATTATTTAAATTTTTTAAAAAGTTTTCTCTCTCTAGCCCCCCACGCCCTCTATACGTGCGCAGGCTCTGCCTGAGGGAGCCGTGGGGTGCACTGTCCTTGCCCTGGTTGGCGGTTGTCCGGTTGGCCGGCCATATGACTCTCCTCCTCCCCCTTCTTCCAATATATACCCCCCTCTCCCTTTTATCTCAAACCCTCTTCTCCTCCCTCAGCCCTAGCAACCCCTGGCCTTCCTCCCTAGCCGTCGCCTTCGACCCCCTCCGGCCACGTCTGGCCTCCTTCCGGCTACCAGTTACCCTAATCCTAGGTGAGAGGAGGAAGAAAAGAGGAGAAATTTTGTATTTATTTTTATTTTTATCTTTTTATTTATTTAAATTTTCTTGCATTTTCATAATACAATCATTATAATTATTTACATAATAATAATTATTTTATTATTTCATTATTTTTATCTTTATAATACAAGTAATATGTTATTATCATTATTATTAAATAATAATGATAATAATAAACATGCTATTATTTTTATTATTATCATTATTAATAATTAATAATGATAATAATAAAAATATTATATTATTATTATTATTATTTCCATTCTATTAATTTTAATTCAATCATTTCAAGTTTTGTATTTTCATTATTTTATACTATTATTATTATTATTATTATTTTCTGTATTTATTAGATGATAATTTTCATTCTGTCATTTTTTTTTATTATTATTATTACTTTCTGTAATTTTTAAATACAGTTATTTGCATTTTGTCATTTTCTTTCATATATTATTATTATCATTTATAATAATAATAACACAATTATAAATATTATTACTACTTTCAGCCATTTAAATTATGTCTTTTATCGAAAAGATAAGAGAGAAGAGAGAAAATAAGAAAAAGAGAGAAAACATAATAAAAGATAAAGGAGAAAATAAAAATTGTTTTTCTAAAAATATTATACTACTTTATTTTCATCATAATTTTATAAATTTTTAAGTATTAGCTAAGAAACTAGTTTAAATATCAAAACCTTATGTAGATTCGATCAACTATTGTATTTTGAAACTTAGAGAAAAAGGTATCCAGTATATATAGATATATTACTTTTTGCAGTTATAAACAATTTATTGCTGCTAGCTTTCGCTTCAAGCTAAATTCATTTTGATGCTTGGTTGGATGTTTGAAACCAACATCCTCTTACAAATTAGTTGATTACTGGAAAAATGACATCAGTAATATACGGTGGTTGGTTATTGAAAAAATGATATCAGTAGCATACGTTGGTTGGTTACTGGAAAAACGATATTAGTAGCATACATCTAAGCGATAATACAAATATATTTTTTTGCAGGAATTTAATTATTCTTTTTGCGCTATTTGCCTTATTTTTCTACATTTTCGTTACATCATTATTTCCGCAAATCGCATTTTCGTTGAGAAAAAATGTAATATTTTTATTTACTGCGGTACTTAGAGTATTATCTAATTATTAGGAATTCTAATTCTGATATTGTTTTCTTTACAATACCAGGTTAAGTACTTCTGGGAGAACTTGAATGAGAACTTTAAATCATAGATTTTCAAGTTGTTGATGGATCTATAATGCTATTTTTTATTTTTATTTTGTTTTTGTTTCAGTTTATCTTTTGTTTCAAAATGATGAATATTATAAGAAGTGTATGCTGGTTATTTTGTAATATAGAATTATGATGGATGAAAAATGTCATTTGGCTTTTAAATGTGTATAATTTCTCTTTAAAATTGCTCAATAGGATCCTGCGGTTTATGAATACCTAATGTCGAGACAATTATCGCTGAACCGGCATCGGGCCATCACAAGCTCTTAGTTTTCAATAAGATATTCTTGATGAAGAAGCTATTCAACATGAAGATGACAGATGACGGCTCAGTGACAGAATATCTGAATGAGTTCAACACATTGGAAAGAGTGATGTGGATATCTAGTTGCCAAATGGACATCAACATAGATAGCAAAGTTAGAGCTTTGTTGCTTTTGTCTTCTTTGTCGGATAACTGGGATGGATTGGTGATTGCAGTCAGCAATTCTTCTGGAAATATCAAGCTAAAATTTGATGACATTGTTGATCTGCTGTTGAATGAAGAAGGAAACACTCCAACGGTGAAGCAACTACTTCAGCATTAACTGTAGAATTTAGAGGAAGAAGTATGAACTGGAAGCTCAACAAAAGCAGGTCAAGGCGGAGAAAATCAAAGCTAGCTAAGGGAAGGTAGAATGTTGAAACAGGTAGAAATTACTCAAGAAGGATTGCTATGCCTTGAAGAAGTTAGGAGGAGGTAAGGACAAAACCCCCTCTGTGAATGCTCGATAGGAAAAATTTGGACACTTCAAGAAGGATTGCTATACCTTGAAGAAGTCAAGAGGAGATAAAGGCAAGAACCCTCTGTGAATGCCTCAATAGATGAAGATCAAAGATGCTTTGATCATTTCCTTTGTTAGCACTGAGCCTTGGGTGGTGGATTCAAGTTCTTATTTTTATGCAATCCCAAGCAAGGAAGCTTTCAAGAATTACACCAAAGGTGATTTGGAAAAAGTTTACTTGGGAGATGACAAAATTTGCAACATCATTGGAAAGAGTGACGTGGATATTCAGTTGCTGAATGGGTCGGTATGGAAGTTGAAGGATGTCAAACATGTTCCTTGTCTGAGGAGAAAATTTGATTTCTGTCAGTCAATTAGACCGTGAGGGATACAACTTGGGCTTCACAGGAGATTCTTGAAAGGTGACTAAAGACACGCTGATAGTTACTCGGGGAAGTATGTATGGGACACTTTACTTGATCAACAAGGTGTCTGACTCCATTGCAGTAGCATAGCAGAGTGATGCACGTCTTTGGCAACAAAGGCTTGGTTATATGAGCGAGAAAGGATGGAAGTTCATGTTATTAAAGAGAAAAATCCTAGGGATGAAATCTGTGAACTTGGAATTTTGTGAATATTGCGTGTACGTCAAGCAGAAGAAAGTCAGTTTCTCAAGAAGTGGGAGAGAATTAAAGTCTCAGAAGTTGGAGCTTGTGCACACAAATGTGTTGGGACCAGCTCCCACATCCTCTCTTGGTAGAGTCACATATTGTCACCTTCATAGATGACCATACTAGGAAAGTATGAATATATTTCTTAAAATAAAAATCTGATGTGTTTGATGTGCTTAAGAAATTGCTAGCCTTAGTTGAAAACAAAACAGGCTTGAAGATCAAGTGCTTCAGATTAGACAATGGCGAGGAATGTTGTGATAAAGAGTTCAAAGAATTATGTGCTTTGAATGGGATCAGGCGAGAGCTCATTGTTTCAGGAACACCTCAGCAAAATGGTGTGCAGAGCACATGAGTAAGCTAGGAGCATAAGGCTTCATGCTGGGTTGCTCAAGAAATTTTGGGCAGAGGCTATGAATACAACCGCATATTTGATCAATCGGGGTTTTTCAATTCCCTTGAAAGGAGTACCCAAGGAGGCGTGGAGCAGCAAAGAAGTGAAGTTAAACCACCTAAATGTGCTTTAAATGTTCATCTTATGTGCACATTCATTGGCTATGGAGCGGGAGAATTTATCTACAGATTTTGGAAACTATCAAAATCAAAAAATTATCAGAAGTTGGGACGTCACTTTCAATGAGAATGAGATGTAAGGATAGAAATGAAACTTCAGATGATGCGTCAAATTGCCTTGAACTGGATGACAACATTAAGCAAGATGAGCAGGCGCAGCTAGATGCTCATGATGGTGGAGAGCAGATAGCTCCTCAAACTTTTGCTATTGAGTTGAGGAGATCCACTAGAATATCATGTCTTACATAGAGGTACTCTCTTTCATTATATTATTTGTATTAACTGATAGTGGTGAACTAGAATGTTATGAAGAAGACCTTAAAGTTATTGACTCAATCAAGTGGGAGTCAGTCATGGATGATGAGATGAATTCACTTATGTCAAGTGATACATGGAGCTGGCTAGACTTTCAGAAGGAAAGAAGGCCCTTCAAAATAAATGGGTTTAGAGGCTTAAGGAAGAATCAAATGGTAGCAAACACTACAAAGCAATGATCGTGGTTAAAGGCTTTCAGCAAAAGCACGATGTGAACTACAGTGAGATCTTTGCTCCAGTGGTAAAGATTATTACTATTAGAGTAGTGCTAAACATTGTGGCAGTCGAAAATTTGCATCTAGAACAGATGGATGTGAAGACTGCATTCTTTCACGGTGATTTGGAGGAAGAACTATACATGATGCAACTATAGGGTTATGAGACCCGAGAAAAGAGTGAGCTAGTCTACAAGCTCAAAAAAAGCCTGTATGGCTTGAAATAGACGCGAGGTAGTGGTTTAAGAGGTTTGTAGGCTCATGTCAGACACATGATACAAAAGGTGCCAGTCAGATCATTGTTGTATATGAAGCAATGTGAGGCCTCCTATATCATTCTACTTTTGTATGTAGATGATATGCTGATAGCAGGATCAAATATGGAGGAGATTAAATGACTCAAAAGGCAATTGTCAAAAGAATTTGATATGAAGGGCTTGGAGCCAGCTAAGCAGATACTCGGGACGAGGATCAGTAGGGAAAGAAGTGTAGCGATGCTTAAACTGTCTCAAGCTTATTATGTTGAAAAAGAACTCAAGAGATTCAACATGGAAGAGGTAAAGCTAATTTTCACTCCCCTAGATAGTCTTCAACTTGACAAAGGAGCAAATGCTAAAGACTAAAGCTGAATGGGAACACATGGAAAGGGTTCCTTATGCTTCAACAGTTGAGAGTTGAATCACGCGATGATTTGCACAAGACTGGATATTGTCCATTTAGTGAGAGTAGTCAGTAGGTACATGAGCAACCCCAGGAAGCCTCATTGGGAGGCATATCAATGGATTCTCAGATATCTGAGAGGTACAGTGGACAAATGACTTTGCTTTGGAAAGTTCAAGATAGAGTTACAAGGATATGTTGACTCCGATTTAGCTGAAGACATCAACAGCAAGAGGAGCACAACTGGATATGTGTTTACCTTGATAGTGTTGTGGGTCTCTATGTTACAAAAGATAATCACCCTATCCACAATTGAGGCAGAGTATGTCGCCATCACTGAGGCGAGCTAGGAGGTGATCTACTTGAAGAGTTTCATGGCTGAGTTGGGCAAGGAGCAAATGGATGGAAGACTACATAATGAGGGTATGAGTGCTATCCACTTAGCTAAGAATGCCACATTTCATGGCATGACGAAGCGCATTTAGTTAATGCATCACTTCATTAAATCACCACTTGAAGATGGTCAGTTGGCATTGGAAAGTATTCTTTCTTTGAAGAATTCGCTGACATGCTCACAAAGACGGTGACAGCAAAAAAATTGAAGCTATGCTCAGCTTCAGTTGGCCTTGGAGGATAAAAAAAAGGCAGGGTGAGCCACATCATATTTTTTGCAAGGAGGGAAGACAAATTGAAGAGACTCCAAGGTGGAAGATATATTGCTTGCAATTTGATCTCCAAGTGGGAGATTATTATGGTGTGGAGACCAAATGGATCATCAAGAGGATAGAAAATGATGTTCCGGTTGATTACAGGATGGATCTATAGAAGCCAACAACACAACTGGCTCTTAGGTGCGCTCTAGGCACCAAGCCGACAAAGAGCCTGAGGCTCAGGCGCGCCCTAAGCTCCAAGCAGACAGAGGATCTGACGCGAAAGTCTAGCACCTGAGAGCTCCTGGGGCTCCCAGAAGCAGCTATGTAGGCTTGAAACCCTAGAGTGAGAACTTACTTGGGAAGCTAGCACTGATACACAGGGAGAGAAGAAGAAGAAAAAGTTTAGGGCGATGAATCTCTTCTTCCACAAGTAGATTGCTAAGTTCTCTATAACTCAGTAAGCATATTCTTCTATAGTAGATTTTTTTGTGATGGTGTGATTTCATGATTTTTCCTATTCTTGGGTTTTTTATGTATATCTTTGTGTTCATATGCTTGTGTGCTTGTGAATGTTCATGCTGTGATTTTCAGTTTTTATGTTGGTATACATTTTGTGTTTGCTTCAGTGGTTTTCAACAGTAAAATTCCGATCCTAGGGATTTCTTCGGAATAGAAGGTCTCTCAGTTTTCTGAACACGGTAATGGATAAGTCAACCAAATTAGGAGGTTGAAGTTACTAGAAGTTAATGGCAGAGTCAGTTCAACAGAAGTTCATTAGAAGATGACATATGGATATTAGGACTAGGGAATTATTGCAATGGATAGGTTGAACTTGTCAGATTTGTTGATGCTATGTTATAATGATGAAGGGTCGATGTTGCTGGGGTATGGGGATTATTAGGAGAAATTGGGAGACCAGAGGTTTAGTATTCCTGCGGATGGTGGGAAAATGTATTTGTATGGGCATGTAAAGGTTAACTTTCTTAGCTTAAAGCTAAGTAGGATAATGTTAAAGCATGATTCTGATAAAAGTGATGTTGGAGAAATTCATTTAGAAACAACAGTTTGAGATAATTTTCAGTCCATGGAGTGGTCTCCTTATGCTAGTTGAATGATGCAGTTGAGTGCTTTATTCTGTACATAGGGCTAATAATTATACCAAAACTTAAGTAAATTTTGATTAAACTCAAATTTGACAAAAAAAATTTAGTCGATTCATGAGCTGAATCTCAAACTCAGTTTCTTTTCAAATTAATTTTGATTTTAGTTTGATACACTGAATTTATAATTTGAGTCAACTTGAAACTCAGTTTCTTTATTAATTTATAATTATTAGTTTCAAGCTGACAGCCAATGGAGGTTAAACTAAAATCTCAAACTAAATTTTGATTAAACTCAAATTTATCAAACTAAAATCAAATTTTGATTCAACTTGAAACTCAAAATTAATAATATACTGAATTCAGTGTATCAAACTAAAATCAAATTAATAAAGCAAAGTATAATTTGAAAGAACTATTCCATTGTTGGTGAGTTGTTGTGGTAAGGAGTGTTCTAGATTGCAAGTTTGATTCCCAAGTTTGTACTTTTTTTTATTTAAACTTTGGCAAATATTTAAAAAAAAGAATTTATAAGCGATGACGCGACGCAACGCAATGACAACAGAAACCCTAGCGATCTTGACAATGGTTCCCTCGACGTGATGCAACGACATCTGATCCAAGGTTGCGCCAGTGATGGGATCTTGTGGATCCGACTTTCTCTTTGCCAAAGGGGTTGGTTCTACCCGACCTCTGTTAGGATTCTAAACTCCCATTAGGGTTTGTAATTTGAGCAACACCAAATGATTATGAGAAAATACAAAAAACAAAAAGAAAATAGAAAATACAAGCAAACGAACAAAAATAAATTATATTAAAAAACTTGATAACGGTAGAAAACCACGGCCACACAACCAAGAAAGATTCTATTATGAAGATTACAAATTTTATAGAGTATCCGAGAAGCCCTATCCATTGGAAAAAGAAGTGCTCATATGCAAGGGAAACACAACTCTATCAACTCACTTCTTCTATGTCCTTCCCTTGGCTCTCCAACTCAAATCCTAGCCGCCATAAGATTTCTCCCACTTGTAAATCTTTCCTTGAATCTCTCAACAATTAGGGCTTTCAACAAGCTTTAAAACAAGCCCAAGAACGCCGAAAACTGCCTTCAATTGGCCACAAGACGCCAATTTTCATATCTTTACCGTCACGAGTGCTTGAGCGCGCTTGAGCGCGTGTGAGCGCCCATGCCTCTATTCCTTGGACGCCTGGGAGCCCCCTCCTCGGGCTATAGGCTTTGTAGGGAACCCGAGATGCGCCTGAGTGCCCGGTTTGCTGTCGACTAGTGTTTCCTTGCTTCGGAACACCCTGGAACCAACCTGAACCCACAGGAACTCTGTTGGCACCTCCTTTGTTAATCAAATTGATCTCCACATCTTAACAACCTCCACCGGCGCACGACGACTCTCAGGCGGGGGTTTGCTCCTTAACTTGCATGCCAAGCAGATTCATAACCCCTCGACTCCTAGATCTTTCCTTCGAGCTCTCTTTAATTGCCCTCCATCTCAAGTAATGGTTGGTATTAAACCAATCAAATTTTTGCGAGGTAAGCTAGCCTTATCACTCAATAATTTTGAAATGGATTTATTGGTGAAGCCATTCAAATTTTTATTGGTTGGAAAGTTTACCAAGGGATAACCTCCATTGGCTGTCATTTGAAACTTCCTCAAAAATATGGGATTGACGGCATCCCACTTTGTCGGTCTCATTGACTCTAAACACATTAAGTTGCGAACCTCCCATTGACCTAATTTGGATCAATTATTTGTTGTGTAGAGTGCACTTGGTTGCTCATTCCATCATATTCTCCTTGGGTTTGTATTTCGGTAAGCCCCCAAAGGTTCACTTTGCGACTGCTAATCTCCTTTGTTCACCCGTGGTTTGGATTTTGGTTGAAGCTGTTTTAGCTGAATTCTTCGATTTGATCATATGGATTGGAAGTTGAGACATGATATTTTCAGTAGGTGATTTCTGAAAATCTCTCTTTTTTGTTCAAATTGCAAAAAAAAATTGTCCATGAAATTGCTACTTGTTATAAACCTCGATCTGCAACTTGAAAGCACATATTCCAACTGGTACAAACTGGATAAAAAACTAAGAATGTTGAGCAAGTGTGCGTCCCTAAAGGTCAAGATACTGGGGCCAAGATCTCATCTCCGATGATTGTGTTGCTGCCTACCGAGGTTGGGGCAGGCCCAATTATTGAGGTTGACATAGGCGGGATCATATCGGACGTCCCTTCAATCAATTCCTTTGGGGTTTTTTTTGTGGACCGGAATACTATTTGATCCATTCAAAGGAATTGTGGCAATCATCTAATTTTGTTGAATGTTTCCAATGGATGGAGATGGGTCATAGGCCAGTCGTGACTAAGGAGTCCAGCAATGCTGGTGAGAAGGATGAGGGTTGTAAAAGGAGATTTGTATGAAATTTAGAGGCTTTTGTGAATAATGACCAATTGACTAACTCAATTGTAGTCTTCGAAGAGAGCGCTGATCCTACTTGCAAGATGTTGGTAGATGTGTCAAAGGATGTGGATCTGGTTGCATTGTTGTTGGATCCCTTTTGTGATGAAGGGGAGCTAACGGGATTCAAGATGTTTTCCTTGATAAAGCTTCGAACGTTTTATCTGAGGCATCTGATATCTTGAGGGATGAGAGGGTTATTGACAGGATTCATGGTGATAAAACTTTGATGGGAGCCCCTTCAAAATTGATCCAACAATATGTTGATAAAATTCCTATTGTTCTGCTTAGCCAAGACATAGTGAAGAACGCCCCTTCATATGTTCTTACCGTGGAGAACTCTTCTTTGGGGGCTTCAGAGGTGGAGATTCATTTGAACCTAAATCCTCATGTGAAGGAATTTCATCCATCCGTGCATGGAATGACTCAATTTAGTTCTTCACCGGAGGACGATAGCGATTTTGAAAAGAACTCTGAGATTGATTCAAATAAGAAGTTAAAGAATAATCTATCGAATTCGAAGTTATTATTTGATTTCCTTATTATGATAAAGGGAAAGCAAAAAAAAAAACATGCAAAAGGTAAAAGCTCCAAATCCAATAGGAAAGCAAGCTATAACCTTAGACAAAAACATAATCTCTAACTAGGCGGTTGACTTATCTAGCATGAGAACTTTTAGCTTTTGATGGGACTTCATTTTTTTTTATTTTCTTTGGAATTTGGTGACCTTTGTATTTTTTCTTTTCTCTGTTCTGTTATTTTTTATTTTATTTTTTGTTTGAGATCACTAACTCTTAATTTGTTAAAAATGCAACAGGTTTTATTAAAAAAATTATTAAAAAGTATTTTGATATGCAAAGTATTTGAAAGAGATATGTGGAATACTTGTTCTGCTGTTGTTCTATCCACACAAGTGCATATTTTAAAAATTCTTAAAATTGGCTTGAATCAAATTTTGAGTCAAGTAAGCTGGCTTGATCTCAAGTCAGCCTTAAATGTGCGCTTGAGTTTACAAATTTTTAGTTACACTGATTGACTAAGTATTTATTTAGATAATGTAAAGTGCAAAAATTTGAATAACGGAAAAGCATGGTGTGGAAGATCCCCTAAAATTTCTTCAAAAAGTTGATATTAATATAAAGTCTTTGAAACTAAGCCTCGCGATGAAGGCTTTTGGTTTTCTGGGTAGGAAGACCAACCCTTTTACCTTGAACATTACAGCCTTTTTATTGTAGCATTTGGAAAGTTTTGTCACTGTTGGAGGCTAATTCCTTGAGATTTTTGTCTAGTGGTCCAATGTCAGATTTCCTTCAATTAAATTTTTGAATTGGGTGAGTAATTAGGATATGAATGTGTAATTTATTTTATTTTCATTTTACTTCTAAAATACTTTTGCAAAAATTGTCATCCAAAAGTCTAAATACCCTCTATTGGCATCATTTTTCGAGTCATGATATTCTTTACTCTCAATGGGATGTGTGCCAGCTGCTATTGGCAATAATCATTGATGGCCATCAGCCACCAATCCTTGGTGTTGATAACCAATTCTTATTGTCAATCACCACCTTTTACTGCCTGCCACTGCCTTCTTGCACCGACGATTGCCATTGGTAATTGCCACTGCCTAGGGTCACTGTTTTCGGTTTTTAGTCATTGGCCACCTGCAGTTGTAGCCGACTGCTACTGGCCAACAGACTTTCCACATAAATTTATTATTTTGTACACAAATGTTATAAAATTGCCATTGGTTTTACTATATATATATATATATATATATATATATACATATATTTATTTATTTATTTGCCTCAGCACTTTAATTTGTATGAATGCGGCAGGCTCTGTCCAAAGTCACTTCAACAGGTGCCATGACGTACTGTTTCATCCAAGCAATTGAGAGGGGGCATGGGTCCACTTATGGAAGCATACTTAATTCAATGCGGTCAACCATTCGAAATACTGGTGATTCACTGGGAGGGGGTCCCGTTACTTCACTCCTCAGCATGCTGCTTACTGGAGGCAGCTTAAGCGGTGGCCTGCGCCAGGTAACTTTTACGATTTGTCAATCTTAACCGCACCTCTGCCTATTGAAATTTTATGAATTAATCTAGTTATTTTTAAAATTTTTAGATATTTGTTATGTTTAATTAATTTTTGAAATACTTAAAATCTAATTTATGCAACTGGTGCTCAAAATCTATATTTATGTTTATATTTGTGCTGTGCTAGAGTTTGGTGATCTGGATGGCAAAATGTTGCTGGTGCCAATTTGGTAGCAACATCGATAGAATTTATGTATAGACATAGCTTAAACTAAAACTCAGAAATAAGCATATTAAGAAAAAACTAATAAGACAAATGAAAATAATTGGATATTGTAAAATAATTTTGTTGTGTTCCAAACTGCATAAAAGAGCAACCAGCGATGCCAATTCGTCGTACAACAATAATTTTAAATGAAAGAATAGGATTTGTTTGTGCTTGCTTATTTTGGATTTAAGTTTAACACTATTTTTGTGAATAAGGGTTTTAAATCTAGTATTAAAATCTGTAAAACCATCTATTACTCATGTAATCCTTTCTATCGTTTTTTTTTTCTCTTTGTTTGACTTTTTTAGTTCCTTGGAGCACGATTAATGACTCCTCAGACCTCCCTCCTGTGGACAAATAAGTAAAACAACATTTAAACTATTAATATTTATATATGTAATACCTAATTAAAAACTATTCCAAAATTTTCAATCCAGTAGTGCTATAAATGCAAATTAATAAATTATATAATAAATATTTAAATATGTTTAATATAATGATATGCATATGTTTACTTATAAATTTATTCAAAATAATAACACAATATCATATTTAAGTGGCCAATTTATCAAACAACTATATAAATATGTTGGTGGTGAGAGTTGGCAAGCGAAAGTAGTTGATGTTACTTGATGGAGGTGATTGACTATACATTAAGTGGATGGATTGTGTTCAAGTTTGAAGAGAAATTAAGTAAAAAAGTCAAAATGCTAGTGAGAAAAGTGAAGAGCTGTATAACTTTAAATCATATTACTAATTTTTTGTGAAAAAAAAGTTGCTTTGAAGATATTCCAAAGGAAATTGCTGATGTTGTTCTTTGAATGATCTACTTTCATTGTTGTGTACGACACCAATTGTAGATATTGGTGGCCGATAGGTTGTCATCCGGATAGTGAAGATTGGTGAGCTGATGGGCATTATTGGTGGTGGTGGAGAGTTAAGGCCAAAATAATAATTCTCTTATTAAAATATATAGAAAGAAAAATGCTACACTTACATCATCATATACACTACCGTATCCACTAATAAAAAATTTTCTTACCTTTTTTTTTTTCTTACACATTGATTCAAGTAAAAAATAGATTGCACCAATCATATATTTACATATAAAATTATTATATTATCCTCATTTTATTATGTATATGATAATGTGAGTATAACAAAGTTCATTAGATATAAAATAACTTTTAGAAACTAAAATTTATTTTTATTGAGATATTGAAAGTTAAAAAGATTACAAAAAAAAGATGACAAAAGATAGAAAATAGCATGGCACAAAAAGAAATTAAAATAAAAAGTAAAAAGCAAACGAACACAGAGAAAGTATTGTGGTTTAGTGACCCTACGCTCGAAAGTTTTTCTTTTGTGGCAATCCACTCCTTATAGTTGTCTTCCGCAGGTAGAAAAACCTTCCCTCTTTTGTAAAGCGCGGAGCAGCAGAAGAATCTCTCTTTCCCAAATCTTTTGTTAGCTTCAATGCTAAAAAAATTTCTCCAGCACAATCTCAGTTAAATCTGAGTAAGCAGTAAAATCAAAGTACAAAAATTAAGAAATAGACTTACAAGCTTTTTTGAGAAATAATCTCAGACAGCTTCCTAATTTTTGAGCTTTTTGAATAGAGAACTTTTATCAAAGAGTGTTGTTCGCTAATAACTCCGAAGATTTGTTTTGGGATGTGACCCGGGGTTCCTATTTATTATCTTGGAAGGATCTGAGTTCAAAGTATGTCAACAGATATATTTTGAAATTTTGGAAATGCCTTTGGGCGCATAATATTTCTTATTTTAATTATTTTTGTGTTGGGCTAATTCCGTCGCAGGATAATATAATGCGTACGGGCTCATGATTTGTGTGTCCGGACACGATGTGCTTGGTGCGCAAGCAATGGGAAGCGGGCCATAATTAAGTATAGTTTAATTAGGCTCTATTTAAGTTTTCTTATACTAAGGCTCAAAGTTTAGCAGCTTTACAAAACATGTAAACCTAATTCTAGTTACAATGATATAAAAATAAAAATAAATGTCTTTTAAATCAACTGTTGAGTTTGGTGGCTTGATTCCCGCTTCATCTAAAATACTTATCTAAACAAAAATGATTAGTATTTAAATAATTTTTTATCATCAAAGAGAAGGCATCCAAATCTATTTTTTGAGGGACTGCTTTATAATAAAATCAGAAAAAGCAGCTTTATATAAAACAGAAGAACTAGAAAACTACCAACAGCCTATTTTGCCTATAATTTAGGCTGTTTTGTTAGGAAATTACATCGTTGTTGAAGAACATTGCATGCTGACAAAAAAAACAAGAGCTTTTAAATTTACTGAAGTTTAATTTTCGTTGTTGTTTTGGTTGCAGGAACCGCAGCTAACAGCTTATGAAATGTTCGATGTTTACATGAAGCCGTTCTCTCTTTAAAGACTGCATGCAGTTCTCCTTCTCCTTACTGAGAGGTCTTAATTCTGCTTCTGTTGATTTACTCTTTCATGCAGTGTAGTGATTTCTTATTGGGAACTGTTTGTTCCATAATCAACGCTGCTCCCATTTCTCTACGTTTTTTGTACATAATTCGCTTTTAAATAAATTATAACCACCCATTTTAGGGTTTAGAGTTATTTTTTTCTCTGCCAGTTGGATTGCTATAGTATCAAACAAGAACAGTCTGAACAAATTTGAAGCGCCTTTAATTGTTACATTGGGTACATAAAATGTTTGTAATTGCATATCTAAACACCACAATCTTGTTATTTACAAAACTGCAACCTAATCATATACTGTTTTTCATTTGCGATGTGTCGAATATGCTAAATTTGGAGTATTAATATAGATTTTGAGTTGCTGAAAATTAGACGACAGCATGCAAAACTGCGTTTAAAATTTTGTTAACTGTGGTTAAATAGAAATACACTATGATGCTTGCTAATATTTCAGTCTCTTGAAAGAAGGAGAAATAATATTAAAAACAGTAAATGCACAAATGTATGAAATTAATAAGGAGAAATTGAATTATTGTGACAATGCTCTATTAATTATAGTTATATTTACACTTGTATGTCTTATTTATCTAACTTCTTGAATTAATGGCATTTAGTGCTCACTCAATCAAACTTCAAAAGCTGCAATTATTTTTAAGTAGTTTTGACTCTCGTGTTTGTATTCTTAAGAAGTATGACAATGAAGTTTAACTTTATAAAAAAAAAAAAAAAAGTTTATACATATATTGGCAGCTTTCAAGCAAATGCTTGTTTTCTTATTCAAGCCTAGCTGCCTAAAAATAAGTATTGGCAGCTACTCATCAGATGCAACATATACAATCAGTGCTGCTTATTCTTCGCATTATCGAATCTGTATATATATTTTCTCTGCAGTCTTCTCAGAATCTTAGCAAATAGCATAACCTTTTTTTGTCTCTGTGGCTCACCTGAGAGAATTCTCTCCATCAAGAAGCCATCATCAGAAACAGCTCAAGGCGGCGCTCTTCGAAGGAAACCTCAGCACCTTCTGGTATCATCTCTAGCCTTGCTGCTGTGTCTTGCGCACAGCAGTCAGCTCTGGGGGACTTCAAGCCGGAATCCGGTGATCCCGCTGGCACCAAAGGCTGCCCCAAAAGCGTGAAGGGCTTACGAGGGGTCCCCTCTTCTTGAGGAGCAATGCCGCATTCCTGGGAGCTAAATAACTCTCCTGCATGAGCATCCGATTTCTTTGCTGAGGATGGGCATTTGAATGAAGGTAGGGGATCTAGCTTCCCTCCGACAGACAGCCTCTTTGCTGCTCCTATGTTCGACATCTTTCCGGGCAGGAAATGAGGGCTCATCTGCCCTTGAAGCCTTCTTTGATCCTATAGTATTCACCAGCATAATATGCAGCATTATGATAGAATACAATGCACGGCAGGGTATGTATAATGGTACCAATCATATCCTCCTACCCTTTGTCTTTTTCTTTCATTCTCCTTCTCTCGCCTCTGGAAAGTGTACTCTTCCAGCACGGACAGAAGACTGGACTGCAATGTTTCAGTTTCAGCAGTCAAAAATTAAACAAGTGATTGAAAGAAAGAGTAGAGGATGAGGAGTGCTCACGCCATCATAAATGAATTGAGCCCCTCTCTCACTTTCCCATGATATGATTTTTGAGGTCAGGGTTTCCACCAGGCCTGCCCAAGATGCAGCAAAAAACTCCAACTTAATATGAGTTTTGAGTTCAATTTGTCGAGAGTCAAGTTTGAAAATCTGAGTTTGGGCCTAGTCTGACTCGCTCGAACCTGGAATTTTATTGACGATCGTGCGGGCTCTCTCAGCACGCTTGAGCACAAGATGAGTTCCTTTCCCAGCATTATAACGATTTTTATCCTAGGAAAAGGTTTTTAACAATGAATCAAAATTAAGAAAGGCTGATAAGATTTTAAAGACTGGTGCAGGAAACCCCACCCTGTTATACTCCTCCAGCCAGGATTCCTCCTCACAAGCGGCCAGCCATTTCTCGACCCTCTCGACAAGCTCTTTCCGGTCGAAGGCTTCCTCTTTCACAATCGAAATTTGAGCCTCGATCTGTTCCAGCACCAGAGAGGAATCAAGAGTTTCTGCATGCACAACATTCAATCATGTTCTTCTTTGTATCTTAAATGGATAGGAAATAATAAGTGAGGGGCGGTAGCTTCCTAATTTCTAACAATAAGGTGCTAATTTAGTTGACATTAAAATGCGTACCTGCATATGAGATAGTGTCAATTTTTGCAACAAGATGGGTGCGCCGGCACAGCTCGTCCAGCTCGGCATTCTTCTTCAAAATCAGCTCCTTCATCCTGCTCACCTTCAGCTCTTCAAGCCGTGTGACTTCCGCTTCCACCTGCACACAAAGAAGCAATATCCTCTCACTTGCTGTTGCTTAACACCAAAAATCTGGGAATTTTCACCGTATCAAGCAACCAAAATAAATATGCACAAACTAAGAACATTTTATTTCCATATGATCCATTGTTCGTGAACAGCTCGTGTTTAGCTTGCTAAGAAGCTTGGGTTCAATACATCAATAAGCCAGCGAGCTGAGCTTGAGCACGCATTTGAAGCTTGTTTCCTTATTAAACCAAGCATAAATAGTGTCATTTTTCATCATGCTCAGCTCGATAATAATTTCATCATAAATTTACAAATAAATATTATTTATTATATATGTAAAATGAATATTATTTAAAAGGTTTATTTATTAGCATAACATCGACACCTTTATAATTTATATATAAAGTCCTCCAGTTTCAATATTTATATACAAAGCATTGTTACTTGCTTTTCTTCTTTTCTAAATAATTTATAGATATGAAATTTCATGCACTTTATAAGAAATATAAGATGAAATTATTTTTTGTATATATAAAATATTCAGTTCAGACGTACTATCATAAAGATTCGAGTGCTCTGTTTATAAAAAAATTTTTTTACAATGTGAATATAATTTGTATGAATTCTATATAACTTTTGAAGTTTGAGCTGCGAACTAAATGAGCTTCAGTTTAGTTGGAGCACGCCAGTTTGTTGATGATCCGAACACCAGCCCAGGCTAAGCTCAACAAACTCGACTCCTATACACCTCTAATGGCATATATTATTTATAATTGATGAAGTCAGCTTAGATATGCTATATGAAACCATACATATACATGTGTATATTAAAATATGCTATATATATATTATATGTATGGTATGAGTTGTCATGCAAATATTGAAATACGCATGATCTTAATGTGCAGTAAGCCAAATTATTAACTTTAGAAGATTAAGAAGGACGATGAACATTTGGAGTACTCACATGATTGATGAATCTCATGGAAAGCGATTTGGGTTCCGTAATCTCATCCTCCGAAGCAGCAATATTGCACGTCACATTATGAAACTGCTGCTGCTCTTCAACGGGAGTGTCCATTAGAAGCCACAGCTCCAACATTGCCGTTGCAAGATCTTGAAGCTGCCAGTAATCATATATAATTGTATAAAGATATAAAGCGCAAATTTATAAAAAAATAAAAAGAAGCGATTACCTTGTGCATTCTCTGTAGCTTCACTTCTCTTAGTCTCTGTATAATTTGTGCCAGCCTCTGTACTGCGTCCCTACTTACATTTATTGATTCATCGGGTCCATCTAAACTAGGATGGATTTCAACGATCGTCTGTCTGAAATCCATGTCTAGCACAGCGCACAAGGAATTCAAAGCATTCTTGCGGTACAGCGCCTTCCTCAGCAGCTCATTCTGCACAGCAATGGAGGCCGAAAGCATTAGAGAGATGAAATAAACTTGCAGAACCGCTTCAGATGCATTTGATGTTTGTTACCTTCTCTTTTCGGAGTGAATCTAACCTCCTGTGGAGATCTTCCAGCTTTCCTTGGGACAGATCGGATTCTTCCCCAGGCATCTCAAATGGTATATCCTCAGCTCTGATCTCACTTAAAAGGAGGCGTATTTGCTCCCTGACTTGAAGGAACTGACTCAGCCTTTCATCTCTTCTTTCTCGCATCCTGTCTAACTGCAGGGTGATGGCCTTTAGCTCTTCTTTCAAGCTCCTGACATTCTAGAATTAAGTTCATCATAAGATCAGTCACGGTTTGCCCGTTAGAATGGACACTATGCTACTGGAAAGCGTTTGCAGCGATTCAACAAATCAATAGCTTTGGCCAGAGAACCTCTGAAGACGATAAGAAATCATCAAAAAACTACCTACGATACACCAAAAATACAAAAAGTAGGAGCTTGATCAAGTGTAATTTGACGAGACCCGCTTAATTTTCCTTTTTTTTTGAAAATTTTGGGGGCAAAATAATTAGTAAATTTTTCATACACAAATCATACGCAAAAATATTTAAGGAAGCTATTTTTTCTATATAAAAAAAAAGTAATAAATCACGAGATATAAACACCAAAACAAACAACATAAAGCAGTAACCAACCTGCCTATGGTGGGTCTGGACAACCTGCTCATCCAACGCAGAACAAATGGCTGCGATCTCTGCTTCTGAATCAGTAATAGATCGCCGTAATTGAGCTCTGTGCAGGTTGGTCTGGACAACCTTTCTTCTATATAGCTCCAAACATTCTTTTTGTAGTTCCAGTAGCATTTCATCCTTTTCTGCAGCTGATTCTCCAATATCATTCCATGTAGTCTGCAACAAGCAATATTATTAATTAACACATTGAAACAAAAATCTCATTTATAGGTTATGCTGTTCTTAGATGGGAAATGATACGCACATAGCTAAATGAAAAAAACGGAAGCCTGCAGCAACTTTAGGCTGACCTGAAGCTCATCTATAAGAGAACTGCAGCAAGCATCATATTGCGGAAGAGGACCGCTTCGAGCCTTCTCCATTTTGGACGCACCTGTAAGATTGTAATCAATCCATAAAAATATTGTTTTAGATGCTATTAATCATCAATATTATTAAGATAACGCTAATAATTCTTTAATTATCCATAGTATTTAATGATGGTTGAATGTCAAAGATAAAATAGATATATGTTGATGATGATGATGATGATTGATTATTTGAAGGACCTGAGAGAGTACACCTCCATCAAGAGACGTTGAATTCTTCAGATGTTAATTGAGAGTTTCTTTGCTCAAGAAAACCTCTCTCCATAATTGATATTAATTTGATTGTGACGTTTTAAAATTTGGCTCAACAGCCATTGAAAACAATATTTCTTGTTGACCTTATGGACTTGATTTTGTCACATGCGGAGAAAAAAAGCAATGAATTTGGGAGCTGCCACGAGTCAATGGATGGTGCAAGGCTTGATTGGCAAAATGTTATTGCTGCTAATGATGGCCGGACAGCAATTACTAACGAGGAAGAATTTGTAAGCTGTTTGAAAGTTTCTAAGTGTACAAAAATAAGAAAACCCTCATCCCAGAGCTGGCCGGACAAGGCCACAAAAAAACATTTCAGGTTGGTAGTGAAAACTTCCCATATATCAGATCGTCATTGTTGGTATCGAGTTGTATGTATAGGCTTAATTCTACTTATCGCAAATGGAAAACAGTACATGTATAGATCCTATCCTAATCAGTGGGGCTGTTTGCATGATCAATATTTGGGGCAAACTAGAATTTTTACTTGGAATTCTAAATGACATTGGCATAATGAAATTGCAATAAAATTTTTATAGGTATAAATAGCCGCTGTAAGAATTTAACCCTAAAATCGGGAGTTTTCGGAAATCACGTGAAACTCCTCTCTTCGCACGAATCAAAGCTTTTCGAACTCACAGACGTGGAACACGATTTACCGTCCTCACGCAAAGCTAGGCAAACACAAAGTCGAACAATCAGCTCGACGAGCACGACGTCTTCGCACGAATCAACTCGCAGCTTTGTCAAATCAGAGATATTCGAACACAACGTCTTCTTCGCACGAATGGCCGCAACTTCTTAGGGGGCAAGCCACAAGAGCAAACTTCAGTGCATCACTTTCTTTAATAGTATCTATATATGTATAAGGAAAGTTGCAACCTTTCCACTCCACTCGGGCGTTTATTTAATAGTTCGGAAGGTTCATTTGTGTGTGCATATGTGTAGATACAAACACACAAATACACATAAATGTTTGTATGAATACATGTAAATGTATATATCCTGTCCTATAATTAAAAAAAACCTGGCCTAACTAGTATTAAGGTGGAAGAAGAAGAATATGATGATGAATAATGCCATGCTATTAGCAATGTGGATTTGCATATAGTGAAGGCCAAATAATATTCACAATAATATTACCATCATTTCTTAAAGAAAATCCTTAATCCATATGTATTAGTTAGAATAATCTATGCAGAATTTTACCTGTTTCCGATAGCTGGCAGAAGAGCAGAGAACTCGGGGAAAAGGAACAGCAACGAGAGAGATCCTTATATCGTCAAACACCAGTCTCGGTGGATTTGATATTTCATCATGTACCCTGAAACGGTGATACAACGGGATTCAACATACAGCAAGATCTAAAGGCAGAAATATTTATTAAGCGAGATTTACTAAAAGTATCAAATTCAAAACAAATTATGCTAGGTTTTATAAGAGATCATCAATGGCATCACCATCGTCTATTTCTGTTCTTGTGCCACACTATCCATGGGAGACATTCCTAATTCACAGTTATATCAAATCCAAAGTAATCCTAACCAAGCATCTCACCCACCTTCCCTAAAATTTCTTTTACAAATGGCTAAACCGAGGCTCTAAAAGCAGTGACAGAATGTAGAAGAAAAAATCGACAAGAACGAAACGATGAACTGCACGAATCAAATCAATAAGCTTCGATCGAACACTGTTCCAAGGTGAAGCGTATTTTAAATATTGTCGTTTCACTAAGTGAGAAATGCCTGCAAGGGGTTTGCGAATCTAGCATACATTAGAATCAGCAACATCTAGATGTTGGCTGATTTGGGCTGACATCTAGATGTTATTGATTTGTAGAATTTTTGTAATTATTTGGAAATTGGACTTGACACCTCTGCAATCCAAATGGAAGCAATCTCCCGAAAACATAGCATTGCATCAAAAAATCGGTCGATCAAGCAAAACTGAGGAATGAAGAAGAGCTGCCGCGTGAGATAATCGCAGAATTCTTCAAGAAAATTAAACGATATAGTCAAGTCATATAAGGAAGAATGGGATTCAACGAAAACTAAATTCCTCCATTATGACCTCAAATCCTGCAAATGTGAAGTTTGAAGACAATGGTCAAATCGCGCAAATCCTGAAATCACCCGTTTAGATGGATTTAGCTATTTACCAATCAGAAAAAAGATAGCCGAAGGAGATCGCAGAGCTCTTCAAAGAAAAGAAAAGAAAGAACAACGCAACTACGAACCTCGAATCGCGAACATGCCAAGAAATCGGCCAAATCACACAGAATCTAAAACCATCGGTTTGTTTGATTTAGCGATTTCAAATTATAAAATAAGAATGCCGAAAGAGTAGAGGAAGAGACGTCGTAATCCTCGCCAGTTTTTGGAAGATTTGGGTTTTACAGACTGGAAAGAACAAAGCCGAAGAAAGAGAGGAGGAGAAGATGGTTGCGTTTTGAAGCATTTCTGAGCAGGAGGTTGAGGATGAAGAGTCCTCGGAGAAAAAATTAAAAAAAATAATTTGTACTATATTTTTTAAATAATATTGTTAAAAAAATTATAAATTAATATACAACAACAAAAATATATATAAGTGGTGTGTTAATTTAATGTCTAAATAAATTATTGATATAAATGATGTGTTAATTTAATGTCTAAATAAATTATTGATTAAATAAATTTTTTATAAAATTTATATGTAAAAATTAAAAAAAAAAATATATTAATCATGAATATTTTTTTGATATATATTTTTTGTATAAGCATAATATTTTTTTAATAAATCAATTATTTGAAAAATAATATTTAATATAACAATAATACAATAAATTTTAAACATTTTGTATTTAAGTAATTAGATCTTTAATTTTAATTTGTGTTTTATTAATTAAAAATATGATTAAATTTCTTAATATATTGTTAATTTAAATATGAAAGTTGATTATTCTAAAATCTTTGTAACTAATAAATGAATTAATAAAAAATATATTAGTAATTAATTAAATATAGTATTCAATATACATATATATCCACTTTTTTGTTATTTCTTATTTTAATATGAATCATTTAATTCATATCTTTATTTTTATTCTTGTTATTATTTTATAATGTTTTTTATCATTATTTGAATTTGTATTTTTATATATAATATTATTTTGATATTAATTAAGAGAAATATTATTTAAATCTCATAAAAATCCATCCAATAAAATTTGAATATATTTCAATAAAAATTTTAAAACAATATTATATTATTTTAAAGTAAATAAAATAAAATACTAATAAAATAATCTCAAATTCTATTGAATAGATTTTCTTGAGTGCCACATCAACAAATAATTAAATAGGAGTTTTCCTATACTTTCAAATTATATAAGAATTAAGTAATTAAATAGGAGTTTTCCTATGCTTTCAAATTATATTTATCTAATAAATTTAATGATATGTTTGTTCTCAAGAGTGCTAAAGTTGAGATTTTAGAGCTTGGCGTGAAAAACATGCAGTTCTAGATACTGTATAGGATTTGGATAAAATCTCAAAATACAAACAATTATTTGGATAAAATCTCAAAATACAAGCAATTACAGATCAGTACATGCAAACATAACAATTTATGTGAAAATTTTTAATATGAGAAAAATTATGGAGCCGCATCAATATAAAAATTTTACTGTGAAAAAATAAAATTTATTGAGTGCTGAAAAAAAAATAGAGGAAGAGGAATATAGCACCCACCCAACAAAACTTTTGTACACAAAAAGAGCCCATGGCAATTACAATAACGATATGTGCAAATACCTAAAAATCATATAAAACAAGCCATAACCGCCCATGTACTCGTGAAGGGGCGTCTCCCTTTGTGTTACAACCTCCGCAGGCGCCTGGGTGCTCATGTCTTGGGTTTTCCAAGCGTCGTAGCGTTTGCGAAGAGTCACATTTGTTCGCGACTTAACTGCCACGTGTGATAGGGCACATCTGGGCGCCAAAGTCTCTGCTTGGCGCTTGTCATAAGCGCCTAGGCTCCCATACTTATGTCTGGCATGCGCCTACAAGCCCAACCTTTAATCAAGTCTCGTCAAGGCTCCGTCAACATGCTAATTCATGAGGCTCCACACCTAACAATCTCTCACTTATAGATTAATTGTGATCAATCTGTGACGACCTCAATATTGAGAATCACTTAACTCAATATTGATACGTCACCACAATACCTAATACTAGATTAGAAGAAAACTAATCCAAATTATAAGATATTGTGTTTGGCCAAAAATTTAGAAGAGGGTCTTAAGTTAAGATGGAATGGAAATTTTGAATGGTGTTAAGTAATTTATATAAGAAGGTGAAATAAGATTAAACATATGATACTTGTAAGGAGACATAAGAATGTAATTCAAAACAATTGAAGTGAATACTTACAATCTAAGACATGAAATTCTAGATATATAATGAGTATTTAACATGTGAATTATAAGTCTACATTTTGCCAAATTATTCCAAGTCCTAAAAGTCTTAAAAATTTCGGCAGAGTTTCCTTTGTAAATGGCTAACGAAACACCTGCAAGGTAAACATACAAGACTTCCATTCCAATGGAAGATATAATTTGAAAGAAAGATAACCTAAACTAACATGTAATCAATCCATTACATAAGATTATTTAGTTCCAATTCTAGTATAGAGTTCAATCCATTATATAGGATTGCTCATTTCCAATTTTAAAGTAA
Organism: Gastrodia elata; assembly: GCA_016760335.1. Lineage (NCBI taxonomy): Eukaryota > Viridiplantae > Streptophyta > Magnoliopsida > Asparagales > Orchidaceae > Gastrodia > Gastrodia elata. The sequence continues at coordinate 90,014,021 of CM028670.1, read as the reverse complement.
AGTCAATCTGTTATATGTGATTGTTTATTTCCAGCTCTAAAATAAAGTTCAATCAATTACATAGGATTGCTCATTTACAATTCTAAGAGTTTTAAAGGGAAAAAATTACATGTGTAATAATTGTCTACCCTAAGGTTCGCTTCATCACAATATTTAATACTCACATGTATATATGAAAAGATTATTACTTAGATAAGAAATTAGTTTCCAATTCTATAAACAATTGAATATACAACTAATTATAATCAATATTATAAGTAGATATGCAACTAATGACTTAGTTAATAATCATTTTTATACATTTATAATCATCTATCCATTCATGACATCCATCCATTCATTTATCACAAGCATTTAATATAAACTAAGCTCCAATACAAGTATTGTAAAAGTAAAGTAAACAACATTAATTACAAACTAACAGTAAATTTAAATGAATAAAAGAAAATGAAAGCTCGCTTGCAATTTATATTAAGCTATATATTTTTAGTATATGATAAGCGGAAGCAGTTAATTTTTAGCACTTGGACTAGCTCTACTAGTCTCCAAATGCATCTGATCTATCACATTTTGACATTTAAATATGATAGGACAAAGCCAAGAAATAGAAAATCTAGTTAGACTAAATAGTCTAGGTATATTTTAAGATTAGCTAAGCATATTATTGTTTTAATTGGATATCACTACTATTTACAAATAAGCACAAGCATAGGTGCAATATATTAAGCATACAAGTGAGGAAGAGTAAGTAAGAAAGACAAAGTGAGTGGGAATACTCACTTAAATAAACATCCTAGCCTGGAAATAGAATAAAGGTAAACACATCCTAAATAGGCTAGAAATAAACTAATGTACATATGAAAGTAAATGAAGTAAAGCATATATATGTTCAAATAAACTTATGCTAAGTAAAGAAAAGAAATAGTGAAGTAGTTAATTATAATTTTACAATATTCATTGTAATCTAAGTAAACTATAAATAAGTAAAGTATAATTTTAAATTATAAAAAATATATAGTAAAGAAATTGAAGGAAAATCTTAGACTATTAGTCTAAAATTTACATAGTCTAGAACTATAAAAAGTAACATAGCTAAAAGTTACGATGAGTCTTAACAATCTATAAGATTAAAGATCTCACATATTTATTAATTGAAGCTATTTTAAATCTGTACTCATTCTGTGGGCATATTCAGAATGAAGAGAGGAGTTAAACACGTCTATTTAACAACTAAGGAAAAGAGGTCAAATCCTGAAACACTCACATTCACCCTCTGAGAATGTGAGGTCTCCTTATTACTCATTTTTAGCCAGCCCTAGGCTAATCCACCAATATAAATGTGACGGCCACCTCCTAATCATTCGGATTATGAGGTGGTTGTCAACAGGCAAACCTTCACTTAGCATTCAAGTTAAGGAATAGGCCTTCTTAATCAAATATCAAGGGAAGATGTGCCCTAAAGAAAAAGAGCAATGGAGAGTCAATCACTGAATGAGCATACTATAATATATCATAATGCGGAATAAAGACAAGTAATAACATTCATACAATCCAAATAAGAACTATACAACTCAGAATACATAAGTATGAAAAGTAAATCTATTTAAATCCTATATTATTACAAAATATCAATTAAAAGTTTAAGCAAAAAGTAAATATCACTCAATCCTCACAAAGCAATAGAAAGAACTAGGAGTCTTCTCCTGCAGCTCCTCCTCCTGAACCAGATCTCCAAAAGGTTACATAACCTCGAAAAGCTCATAATCTATCATTGTCAGTTTCACAATGATAGAGCCCCAGCCAACAAAAGAAAAATCTAGTTAGACAAAAATATTTAAGTACATTTTAGGCTATAAATTGTTAATTTAAATGATATCATAACATCTAAACAAAGTAGGAGTAGTAAAGCATCAAAGAAAATGACAAAGTTATAATTAATATAATTATAACTCAAACAAGGTGTGAGGTAAGCACATACCTCAACTCAAGCTGTAGAAAAGGGTTAAGTAGCACATAATGAAATCTACTAAGCACAAAGAAATTCTTAAGTAATATGATCAACTTAAGATATACTGGTTACAATATAAAATAAAAGTACTAAACTAAAAGTAAAGTTCTAACATCCTAACATACCATAAAGTAAAAGTGAACTACTGAAAAGTACAACATACATGTAAAGATGTAAGTACTAAGGAACTACTGTATGTAAGTATACTGAATTGTAAAGTAATGATAAAGTAAATGTAAAGTAAAGATATAAAATAAAGTGTGGAGATACTCTTACTTAGTCCTGTCAAAAAGTAAGGTCTATCTAATTATCTAGGAAATAGTCCTAGATAAAAGTTAATTCCATCTGAAAAGTACCTACTGAGCATCTAGGAAAGTAGTCCCAAATTAAAGTTAATTCCATCTAAAAAGTACCTGTTGAGAATCTAGGAAAGTAGTCCCAGATTAAAGTATCACGCACTAGGAAAGTGGTCATAGTCAAAAGTAACACGCACTAGGAAAGTAGTCCTAGGCAAAAGTAACATGCACTAGAAAAGTAGTCCTAGGCAAAAGCTGTCTCAAAAATAAAGTTACACTAGAAGGCAGACTAAATAAGACATAACTCACATAGTTTAATACAGTTATTTCATTAAATTTTCTCCTTAAGTTATGAAAATGTCATATGAATGTATTCAAAGTTTAACATAGAATACTCATCAATTATTCCATGTTCAATATAATGTGTCCAAATGTATAATGAAGTCCAAAATAAGGAAAGCATAGCATACAATTTTAAATGAATAAAATAGCACTAAACAACTTTTGTAATATCACCTTATTTTTTAATTAAGTCATTCTATCTAATCTGAACTTATACAAGTTTAAGATCTCCAATATCCAACTATCAAGTATAAATCTAGAATATCGATCTTATAAGTTAAAAAAAGTTAGAATTAATCAAGTCCTAATATATATAAATCACGTGATGCTTAATCAAGTTAAAATAATAAATTAAACATCCTAATTGATGATTTTACGATTCCCAAGTCAATCTTGATTAATATAAATCAAAATTGGGGGATTAAAATGTTAAAATCCAAGTATTGGATTTCAACTTCTTAATCCAATAGGTTCTAATCTTAATAATATAATGTTAACCCAAATCTCATGAGCTTTGATTAAGGTTATCTTATTAAGCAAAATCAAGCCTAATAAGACAGATTTCTAATCTTAAATCTAAGGTTTTAATACAAAATAATCATAAATAAAGAATAAAATTCTTGAAAGCTATAAAATTAAGGTTTCATCTATTAAGTACCAATTTACTTAATAAATGAACTCTAACATAATTTCTAAGCTAGATCATAAGGAATAAGATCCTAAAGATTTGAAAGAAAGTCTTAAGAGAATAATTAAGCTTTATGTTTGATATTATTTAACTGAAGTTATGGTTTAAGTAACTCATAGACGACATAAGGTGAACTAAATTCACGAGGCCTAATTTAGACTTAGAGAAATTTAGGTGATTTTTAGGGGTTTTCATAAAATATTATTTTAATGAGTTTAAATATTCTAAAATGATTTCAAATCAGTCATAATACTGATTTTAGAGGTTTAATAATGAATTTAAAGTTTAAGGATACTTAAACATAAATTTGGGCAAAATTACAATTTTGCTCCTACTTAAGGGTCTAAAATTTATCCTTATGAATTAGGGCTCTAATCTAGAATTTATTAATATGGAGTGATTACTTACTATTTAATATAAGTTTAAATACTAAGTACATCTATTTTGGTTAAGTATTAAGCCTTATAAAGTCAAATTAAGGAATTTGACTTATAAAGGTAATTTGGTAATTTGCCTTAATGAAACCTAGATTTTATATTAGTTTATTGAAGATTAAATTCTAAGGTTTTCATAGAACCTAAAATCATTAAATTCTAATAAGTATTGGCTAAGTTATAGCCAATACAAGTTTTATGGTTAATAATTAGGATTTAGTGTGATTAATGAGTGATTAGTGAAACTAATCACAAAATCACTAAACTAATCACATAACTAAGTTATATTTTACTATATGGGTAATCAAAAATTGAAATTATTTAATTTAGATCATTAATTATGTTAATCCTCACTAATTAAGATTTAAGGTGATTAGGGTTGATTAAGAGATCTAATAATTAGATCTAAATTATTTTTGTAGTTTATTATTAATTAGATCTTTTTGATTAAAATGGTATATTGGAAGACCTAATTTGGAGCTCAATTGACCAAGTTATGGTCAATTGAATATCTAGGATTAATTAGGGTAATTAGTGTTAGGTCCTAAAGTGATTAAGCAAAACTAATCCAAATAGAGAATTAAATATTACTAGGTTGTTTTAGAGGTTCTACTGATCATTTTAAAACCCATATTGCCTATATTTGGACTAGTGGTTAAGAAGTTATGAGCTTAGGAAGATTAGGATTTGGGTCCAAAAGTGATTTATCAAATTAGGTCTCAAACAACAAAATCAACACTATTGGATTAATTCTTAGGGTTTGCTGATTACTTTGAGACCCATATTGGGTATGTTTGTGTAAGTGTGTGCAAGGATATAGTCATTTGAAGGTTTGGAACATTTAGGGTTTAGTTAGGGGTCCTAAATGTCACTAAGTGAATTATAGCTCCAAATGCAATTTTGATAGTGTCATAATAATCCTCATAATTTTCTGAATTCAATAGTATATAATTTTAATATTTTTGGATTTATATTCTGTAAATTATAAGAGCTTAAAGTTGATTATAATTAACATAAATTATATTTAAATTTAGTAAGTTAATAAATTTATATTTACTTTAAATTTAATCTTTTCATCGTGTAGGTGGGACCCGTACATTCAAAAAGGCGCCGACAACAGACTGACAGGCTTGGACACGTGGCGGCCTAGGAGGGGTTCCGAACCTTCAGTGGGACCCACGCGCTGTCGTGGCTATCCATTTGAAGCTAGCTGACACGATGGCAGTCCCACACGTACAACTAAGAAGACCCGCACCATTGGCGGCTCGACACGTGGAAGACCTATAGCTGGAGCGGGTCGAGCTCGGCCCGACCCAGTCAGGACTTCTCCGTCTTCTTCCCGAGCCGCTAGAATTAGGATAGATAATTTGAAGGTCGATATGTGATCGATGATGTTAGTTTTGCATGCCGATCGAATGGGCTCGACTAGATCTTCCCAACTGTGGGTGAGATACTACCTAAGATGACCTATGCAGTTAATAATAATGAACCCTAGATTTCTAGGGCACGAAATGAACTCCAACTGTATACTACTGTGGATCCCGATCGAAATTGGATCGATCGATCCTTCCTAAGTTTGATCGAAACCATTCAATTACTAATCTATCAATTGAAATAAGTTTACGAAATTGAAATACCAATATTGAATCAAAATCGAAAGAAATAAGGGTACCTCAAGATGGACGGTTCGGGATATCGTAAATTTTGAATGAGAGCTCCTTTGACTTTTACGGGTCCCTGATTGCGTAAACTTGTGAGAGGTCTCGATCCGAGGCGTTAATCAAGCTTTGATCGGCGGTTCATGGCGGTGGAAGGCACGTGGACAGGAGGCAGAGCAACGCGTGCGACTCGAGCTCCACGCGGAGCCATCTGATCAAACGATCAGACGGCGGGTGTGATCTGTCTGGTTAGACGGCTCAAACTAACGGATAGGGATATTGTAACAGCCCAAACTCTTAAGCACCAAGGTATTATCCGCTTTGGCCAGAAATGCCTCACGGTTTTGCCCTCAGAAGATAACTTCCCAGCAGGTCACCCATCCTGGGAGTGCTCCCACCTGAGCAGCTTAACTTTGGAGTTCTTATCAAGAACTCCACCGTTATCTGAAAAGGCATCTCGATGTTTAAGAGTTTCACTTATTACTACTTAAGTGGGTCATCACAATCTCCCAAACTTAAGTAACTGATGTTCTTGTCAGTATCCACACACAGATCCAAGAACCATCCATTGGGTAGATAGGACTAGAGGTGACCCTTACAGGCACAAGAGGTACCCACAACCATGTAGCACATTAACCATCATGAGTTCAAGAGGCTGCTCACATAAAGTGGTACTTTGCCCTGTATGGCACTTAGCTCCTATCTGACACTTTATGGTTTTCTCTGATACCATTTGTAATAGCCCAAACTCTTAAGCACCAAGGTATTATCCGCTTTGGCCAGAAATGCCTCACGGTTTTTCTCTCAGAAGACAACTTCCCAACATGTCACCCATCCTGGGAGTGCTCCCACATGAGCACGCTTAACTTTGGTGTTCTTATCAGGAACTCCACCGTTATCTAAAAAAGCGCATCAATGTTTAAGAGTTTCACTTATTACTACTTAAGTGGGTCACCACAATAGATGTAGAATTTGAAATTAACATAGTCCCGGGGACACAACCATTATCAAATGCACCATATAGAATAGCCCCGAAGAAGCTACAATAATTAAATAATCAATTGCAGGAGCTACTAAATAAAGGATTCATCAAGTCAAGTATGTCTCCCTGGGGAGCTCCAATGTTATTTGTGAAAAAGAAAGATGGGTCTATGAGAATGTGCACAGACTACAGGGAACTGAACAAGGTAACTATTAAAAATAGATACCCATTTCCGCGAATTGATGATCTATTTGATCAACTTTCTGGTGCCGTAATATTTTCCAAATTGATCTAAGATTTGGATACCATCAAGTAAGGGTAAAAGACTCAGATGTAGAAAAGACAGCATTCAGGACGCGATATGGATATTATGAGTTTTTAGTAATGTCCTTTGGTCTTACTAATGCCCCATCTCTGTTCATGGACTTAATGCAGAGAGTCCTGAAACCTTACTTATATAAATTCGTGATAGTTTTCATTGATGATATTTTAATTTATTCAAAAATAGTTAAAGATCATGAGGAACATTTGAGAATGGTTCTGGAGAAACTTAGAGAGCATGAGTTATATGCTAAATTCTCAAAATGTGAATTCTAGCTGGATTCTGTAACATTTCTTGGCCATGTGATTGATGCTCGTTGAATTCAAGTAGATCAAAGCAAAATTAGTGTTATTCAAGATTAGGTTCAGCCCAAAACAGTCACTCAAATTCGTAGTTTTCTGGGTTTAGCCGAATACTACAGAAAGTTTGTTAAAGGCGTCTCCCAAATTGCCGCGCCACTTACAAAATTGACTCAGAAAGCAGTTCCATTTGTTTGGTCAGAAGAGTGTGAAACTGCATTTCAAGCTATAAAGGACGCGTTAACTTCTGCTCCAGTTTTAGTTCTTCCAAAAGAAGGGGTTAATTATCAGGGGTATACAGATGCATCTGGAATTGGTTTAGGATACGTATTAATGCAAGAAGGCAAGGTTATAGCTTACGCATCTCGCCAGCTTAAAACTCATGAAAGAAACTATGCTGTACATGATTTAGAGTTGGCAGCATTAGTTTTTGCCTTAAAAATCTGGCGCCATTATCTGTATGGAGTTCAGTGCTCAATATTTACAGAGGATCAGAACAGCTCAAGACAGACAAAGTAAATATCATGATAACCGTCATCATCCTTTGGAGTTCAAAGAAGGAGATTTTGTGTATCTAAAAGTGAGCCCGATGAAATGAATCTATCATTTTGGAGTTTCAGGAAAGCTCAGTCCCAGGTATGTAGGACCTTTCCAAATTATTCAGAAGATTGGATCAGCAGCTTATAAACTAGATCTACCAGAAGACTTTGCTGCTGTTCATAATGTATTTCATGTATCATCACTAAGGAAGTGTCTTCGAGATCCTTCCCATCTTATTCAACTCCCAATAATAGATATTCAACCTGATCTTTCATACACTGAAGAACCAGTTTTTCTTTTGTTGGCTAGGGTCTTACCATTATGAAACTGATAATGGTAGGTTCTGAGTTTATTGAAGCAGTTGATTCAGTAGAGAGCTTGCCATTGGAGGAGGAATCCGTGCCTGAAGATCCTTATATTTAGTTTCCTTTCTGCTTGTGAGATTGAGAGTTTTCTTTTCAGTTCTTTAAACTTATTAAAATGTTATAATAATACAGGTTAATTATTTCTTTTTAGCTCTTTTCTTATTCTGGATTATTGTATTGTATGGATGGATGTTGTATTTTATGCTTCCATGCTTTCTACATTTTCTTGTATGATTCATTTAGTGAGATATTTACCTTATGAATGGCAAAGTCCTTAGTTAAGTTGGATTAGAATATATTTCTAAACCAATTCTAAGTAAGGACATTGTCATTTGGTAACCCCTCCACCATAATCATGTTAACTTAAGAGTTAACAAGGCCATGGCGGGGCAGGGTCGCCACAGATATGGCGTCAATGTTAAGCAATGAGACTGATTCGAAAATTTAATAAATTATTTAATTAAATAATTTAAATTGATTTTTATTAAATAATTTATTTGTTTTAACATATCCCAAAAAATTTTAATAAACCACCCCTAGCTAATTGAGGGGTGAGAAATGCAACAACGCGATAGTATTTTCATTTTTACGAGTATTTATTTATTCAAATTTTCGGGACATTTAAATAATATTAAAATATTCGACAAAAATCTAATGACTTCCAAATGCCTCCAAAACTTTACCCCTAGCTAATTTGGGGGTGGTGAATACAATGACAAAGTCAGATTTTTGATTTGATATCAAAATAATTAGGTCAATTTCTAGGATTTCTGGAAATTTCCAAAATCATAATTTTAATTATTTGATCCTTGATTTAGACTGGATCTTAAAGGTGAGTTTTAAATGACTAAATTAAGATTCTAGAATCATAATTAGGACTTGGATTAGTCCTAATTGACTAAGTAATAACCTAAGTTGTTACAATAAACCCTTATTATTTTAATGTGAAAGTATTATTCATGCTTAATGTATTATTTGAATGATTCAAGTGAATAAGGCTCAAAGCTAAGTAAGCATTTATGGGAAATTAAATAATTGCAACTAAGTGATATCCAAAGTTATCTAATTTTAATGATCTACTTAATGAATGAAGCTAATTGAGCTCCCAATTAACTTTAAGATATTAATCTCAAGTTAATTGTAAGTATAGTAGTAGTTGGGGTTTTGAAAGTAGTAGATTCAATTTAATTTGCATGTTATGATAAAATAATTTATAAGTATAATTGATACAATTAGAAACTAGTTCTTAATCACATCCTAAACTATAATATTCAATTATATAATTAAATCAATGTTTAGGTGTCTAGTGAGAAGAGATTAAGATAAAGAAAATATCTAACTTAAGAAATTGAAAGTTTAGGTAAATTCACTAAAGTTCACTAGCTAGGTTATAGTTTAAAAAATCTCACCAATCAGGTATTAATCTAGCTAAGTTATAATCAATTGAAAGGTTTAAGGTAAGTATTTGATTGTGGCGACCGGGGACCGAAGTTCGAGAGTCTCTAAAGAATGATTCATACATTTGAAAATATGCATTTATGAAAATAAAAAAAAATACATAAATGTTCACTTTTATATTCAGAGCCATACACATATGAAATACACAGTTTAGTATTTACAAAATAAATTTAACATCTTTACTTCCTCACATCTTTATCTCTTTTTTTTTTCTTTTACTTGGCAGATTTTCAAAGCTTTTAATTATCAAAACCTGAAAAATTCAGTTACCAGTCAGGTAAGAGTACACAAATCATTCTTATAAGATTAATTCTAGCATCCTAAAATATGTATAAATCAAATATGAAAGTAACTGAAATATCTGCATAAGTAAAGCAAATTTCCAAATTTAAGTATTGCCCTGCAAATTAGCTATGAAATTCAATATAACTGTAAGCATGAAATAAATAAATTTTATCAAAAGCATTTGTAATAATAAGTCGAGTTCGTAGACTCCTGAGCCCAAATGGGTAAACCCATAGGCATAACCTGTAGGAAGCTTATCTCGCTACCCATCGGTAGCTTATTCAAAATAGGAACTGATAGTGTGTATTTTCTCTAGATTTTCCTACTTCATACAAGAGGCTAAATCCCTCCATATAACTCCCAGGGGCTGCCAGCAGGCCTAATCTGTACAGATTCTCAGTATTGCGTTAAATAAACAAACACCACAAAATATATACCATGTTTCATTCTTTTTGTTACATGCTATTTGATCATTCTTTTGCAGGTTTAATAGCGGTAAGCAATTTTGTAATAAATAATGCTCAAATGAAAATTGGCTCAAATAAGAATACTGAAATGAAACTTATAAGTAAATTTGCATACCTGACTATTTTGATACAAAATTAATCAATTTAATTTCTTTAATCTGTCAAAAATAGTTTAAGTCATTAATTTAATGCTTTATGATTTTAACATGATTTGTAATAATAGGTTTTTATGATATTGATATTTGGATTTATCGAATTGATTATTTTTATGACTAATACTTTCAAATGAAGTCAAAATTTATATAAAATTCTAGAAACATGTGTAAACATCTATATTTCCCATAAATTTTCTATGTCCTAAAATTCTTAAAAATTTCGGCAGAATCTCATTTGTTTTTTGTCAAATAAATAATTTTTACGCAATTAAAATATAAGTCAATCCATTGACTATTTCCAGTTCTAAAATAGAGTTCAATCCTTTTTATAGGATTGCTCATTTCCAGTTCTAAAAATAGAGTTTATTTCCAGTTCTAAAATAGAGTTTAATCCTTTTTATAGGATTGCTCATTTCCAGTTCTACAATAATTTCAAATATATAAAACTAAACTAAGCAGTTTATACATCCTATATAAAACATCTAATAAAAAGGAATGCATAAATAAAATTAGCATTTATAAGAGCGGCTTTATATGGCATTTTACACATAGCATTTAATTTAGCATTCTTGTATTAGTTTTACAACTCAACATGCAAGGAATCATCATTAAAGTTATCTTTCATGAAAATACAAATATGTGAATCAACAGTTATAAATTACAGCATTATGGATTCAATAATTCATGGATGCTAATATGAAATTCAGTAATTTTAATGATTTATAACTTTATATACAAAGATGGCAATAGTATGACGGCATTTAAAGATGACAGCAAGAGATTTTTAGTGACAACATTTAGATTTTTAATATAGATTCATAGCATTTTGTTCTTCCAAATTACATGGTAACATTTATATTTTACAAAATAAATAACAGCATTTGGGTCTCTTAATATAAATCATGACAGCATGTGATACTATTAAGAGAAATGACAATATATATTCTCACATACAGTTCATGGCAGCATTCATATTTAATCTCAAGAAAAATGGCGACATTTCATTGTATTGAAATATAAGGCAGCATTGAGTTAATTGAAATAAATGGCAGCATTTTGTATGAGTGAATGATAGCATTCAATTCCCTAAATTGTGGCAACATTACTTATTTTAATTGAACTAATATCATTTGATCACATTGATTAAACTAATAACATTTGCTTCTCATAGTTCATTTGATATTTTATTATATAAGAGATGGAAGCAATTATATAACTTTAGAATAAATGACAGCATTTAGATCTCAAAGAATACATGACAGTATTTGATCTTAGCATAACATTCGTATGCAAAATTTGACAACATTTAGATTTCAATATAAATGTATGGCAGCATTGAGATTCTTTAATATAGATGGCAGCTTTGAATCTTATGTGTTAAATCTAATCTAATAATAAAATTTGGTAGCATATAAAAATAATGACAGCATGTAAATCTTATAACATTTAGATCCTATAATTAATTGACAGTATTTGATTATAATATAAGTAGTATCAGCATTTAATCATAATTGAACTTGAATGAAAGCATTTGATATCATAAGATCTCCTTTAGAACATGGCAGCTTTTGATCACAAAATAAATGGCAACCCTTTGTAATAACCCAAGTTGTTATTTAGATCAATTAAGACTAATCTAAGTCTTAATTAGGATTCTAGTACACTAAAGAAGTCATTTATAACTTATCTCTAAAACTTAGGTCAAACTAAGAGTCAACTGGGTCAAAATCTGAAATTCTTGAAAATCCCAAGACCCTAGAATTCGACTTTTTATCTAGACCTTAGATTAAAAATCTGACTTTATCATTGCGTTCACCACCCCCAAATTTGCTAGGGGTGCAGTTTTGGATGCATTTGGAAGTCATAAAATTTTCGGCGAATATTTTAATATTATTTGAATACCTAAAACTTCGAATAATTAAATGCTCATCGGATCAAAAATCCGAGTGTGCCGTTGCGTTCAGCACCCTTCAATTAGCTAGGAGTAAGTTATTGGGATTTTTCTGGAGTCATTTAATGGACTCATTTTAATTATAAAATTAGGTAATGATTAATATATTAATTATTTAAAAATTATTCCTAACGGCCGCCGTCTCCTCCCTAATCATGCCGTTAGCTTTTCTTCTAAGCGTCATTAGCATTAAGCGCTAGCATTAACGGTAGATCCTAGCCGTTCCCTTCAGGATCTAGTGTTCCTCCTCCGTCTTCTCCGCTCCATCGTGAAAGACCTACGCGTGGCAAGAACGCCCCCCACGCGTCGAGCCTTCACCTCGAACATGTGGTGTCCTCCGCTGCTCAACTCGCAAGATTTAGGTAAGGATCGAAAAGTATTATCCTGAAAGCACCATTTCTTCTCTCCTTCCCTGAAACAGGAATTTTGTCACAAGATTTTCCGAATCCCTCCTCATCCGTCGGTGTAAAGGTACCATCCATCTCAAGAGAATCCAAATTATTCTACGATAAATGTATCGTTTGATCCTTGTAAGATTATGTAATTGTGTTTTAGTCTGAAATACTCAAATTCAATGTAATATGTTATTCAAATCCATCGCATTGTATTTCCTGCTTGATCGAACCTATTTTAAGCACTTTTATTCTGATTACTATTATTCATGGAATGATTCATCAATTAGGTTGCTATTTATTGAATGTATATGATCTCAATTCCACTCAAAGTTTTCACAATTTGGGTCGCCAATTTCTGCAGGTGCCGTGCCCTAGTTTGTTTTTTAGGGCATCGTATATTTTTGAATGAAGAGTGTTTTAGGTTATAACTTCTTAGAATAACAATAGGTCTGGCTATAATCTTCCGTTTACTATGCGTTTTGAGTCAAGAGAAGCTGCGCATGTCGATTTTGGCTTAACCCTAAATTCGCGCCTTTGCTCCCGCGAGAAGAAGAAGAGAACGCCTGGGTTGGGCCGGCCCTGTCCCGACCCATGGCGTGGAAAAGAGAGAGGTCCACCTGGGTACGTGTCAACACCCAAGTGAGCCACGTGGAATCTTCTTCTGCACTGCCGTTCCGACACGTGTCCTGTGGACCCATCCTCTGCTGCAGCCGACTGCCACGCCAGCTCTCGGACTCCACTCGCCGTCCAATCCATTTAAAGCAAATGTAATTATAAATTAAAGTAAATTATTTAATGAAATATATTAAGATTAATTAAATCTAAAACTTTAGACTATCATAACATACAAAATACTTACCCAAATTATACAAATAAATATACTAAATTAATCAGTAAAAATTAAGGAATAATCTAAGACTATCAAATCTCTATTTGGACTTATGATTTATAAAGTGACATTTAGTGGTATTAAATAATACAAATTATGTTACAAATCTTTATTTAACCATAACTTTGTATTCACTAATCCAAATATACCCAATATAGGTCTTAAAATACTCACAAAACCCTAAGGAACATTCTAGTAGTATTAACTTTGCTGTTTGGATTAGAATTTGACTAATGACATTTAGGGCCTAACCCTAATTAGCCTAATTTGACCTAGAACTTCAAATGACCATAAGTTGGTCATCTTAGCTCCAAATTAGGTGATCTAAACACCAATTTAGATCAGCAAAATCTAATCTACAGAGATCTACAAAATATTTAGGATCCAATGATTAGATTTGCTAATCACTCCTAATTACCCTAAAACTTAATTAGTGAATATTAGCAAATTTAATAATAAAAATTGGACAATTTAGGTTTCAAAAAACTTTTAGAACCTTTTAAAACCTAACTATATGATTGGATTAGTGATTGGGTGATTAATTTTATTAATCACTCACTAATCACCCTAAACCTTAATTAAGCCATAACTTAGCCAAATGGAGTCCAAATTGAACCTACCACTAGTCATTAGAATCAGTGAATTAATTGTGACATATGGCCACTAAAATTATTCAATTTGGACACCAAATGACAAAGTTAGGGTTTTGACCCTTAACTAAGAGTCCTTAATTACCCTTTAAACTCTAAAACTTATTTTGGCTATAACGTATCCAATACACATCAGAATTCAATAATTTAAGGTTCTATGAAAACCTTAGGACATAACCTTTAATAAATTAACAGAAAAGTTATATGTTGTTAGGATAAATTTACCAAAATGCCCCTATAGGTCAAATTCCTTAATTTGACCCTATAAGGCTTAATACTTAACCAAAAATTAGTGAACTTACTGTCTAAACTCATATTAGATAATAAGTAATCATTTTATATCATTAAAATCCAAAATTAAGTGTTAATTCATAAAGTTGAGTTTTAGATCCTTAAGGAGGGGCAAAACGATCTTTTTGCCCAAAATTAGGGTTTAATGGATTTAAGACCTGATTTCATCTCTAAATCATGTCAAATAGTAATTAAAGTGATTTAAACTACAATTTAAATATTTATAAGCCTTAAATTAGATATTAGAAGGAAAATTCTAAATTTAGCCTTAAGTGAAAATCTTAAGTAAAGATGAATTATTCTCCATTCCTTTGAACTTCTTTGATCATCCTTTAGATCTTATAACTTTAGTTAAGATGAGTGTCTGAGTAATACTCTTAGCATCTAAGAGCTTTAATTCCTAAGATTATGATTAGATCTTAGGTTAGAATTCATCTAATGGGTAAAGTGGGTTACTCATTAAGGTGAAACCTTGATCATACTAGTTTATTAGATTTTTCATAGTTTATTTATTGATTATTTGATCTTTTAACACTAGAATTAGGATTAAAAATCTATCCTGTTCAACTTAACTTAATTCAATAGGATTTGCTTTAATATTTAATCTGTGAGATGAGATTAAACCTTAGTCCTTAGGATAACCTTGTGATTAAGAATTAAACTTCATTCTTTGAAGTTTGATTCTTAATTCTTTAAGTCTTGATTTGGCTAATCAAGATTAGCTTGGGATTTACAAAATAACAAATTAGGATGATTAATTTACTTATTTAACCTTGTAGGCGACTTGGATTTATTTATAATTAGGATGTGGCCAATCCTAATTATGTTTAACTTATAGGTTCGTGATTCTAAGTTACAGATAGTGTAGGAATTGAGGATTTTGAATCTTATGTAACTTAGAGTAGTTAGAATGATTAAATTAGAAAATAGGTGATACCATAAAGTTTGTGTAGTGCTATATATTATCCTTGATTTGAACTGCTATGCTTTCCGTGTTATTTAAGCCTTTTTACACCTTTGGACATACTAAAATACTTGATACATATTTTATAATATACTTTGAATTTCATTCACATATCATATGCATAATTTTAAAAGAAACATTAATAAACAATCTTATACTTATGGTTTATATTTTACTTAGCCTGCCACTTAGTATGACTTTACTTTAGGACTGCTTTTGCCTAGGGAATTTCTCCTATGGTACGTTACTTTGGCATTGTGATGTTTCTCCTATTTGCCCTTTAGATACTTTGTGGATTTACTTTAGGATTTGAGATGTTTCTCCTAGATGCCTCTTTTGGTGGAACTTTACTTTAATATGGGATGTTTCTCCTAGATTACCAGACGGACTTTACTTTTTGGCAGACTAAGTAAGAATATCTCACAAGTACAGTAAATTAATCAACATTACTTACATTTACTTTTCAGGCCCTTTACAGTTACTTTACATACTTTCCTTACATTTCAAACTTACTTTACTTTATCATTTCATTACACTTTTCTTTCTTTCATATTTTTCATTTTCTGCAGTTCCTTTACATTTCAGAATTTTTTGTATGTTAGTCGTTTCACTTATTTGAGGCATGTTAGGATGCTAGTCTTATACTTTTAGTACAATACTTTTACTTATACTATAACTGGCATATTAATTTGATCATATTCTTTAGAACTTTTCTTTATACTTAGTAGATTTATCTTTGTACTTTACTTACCTTGTAGTGCAGCCTGAGTTGAGGTATGTTTCTACCTCATGACTTGTTCTTGCCTTTCTTTGTGCTTTACCGCTATATTTTGCTTAATTCCAGTTGTGATGTCATTAAAATACATTAAAATTCATTACCTTAAAATGTACTTAGATATTTTGTCTAACAAGATTTTTATTTTGTTGGTTGGGGCCCTACCATTATGAAACTGATAATGGTAGATTCTGAGCTTTTTGAGGAGATGGAGCCTGCAGAGGAGCATATCCAGGAGAAGGTCCAGACTACTGAGGGACCTTAGCTTACTTATTAGATTGTTTTACTTTTATATTGTGAGGATGAGAGACTTTTTTCTTTTCAGCTTTTAAACTTTAAATGTTTGTAATAATACATAACTACTTGTACTTTACCTTCCTGCATTGTATATATTCTGAACTTGATGTCTTTATTTTATAGTATGGATGTTGACTTCAGTTGTTACTTTTCTTCCGCACTCTGATACTCATTAAGTGATTGTTAATCTTTATCTCATTTAGAAAAGCACCTCTTTTCCTTAAGATTGGATTGGAGTCTTAAATTCCAACTTAATGTTAAGTATAAGATGTGCTTAGTGACGACCACTCCTTGAGCCTTGTGATTAGAAGGGGCGGCCGCCACACCCTTATTCTTACTTTCATTAATTGACTTCATATACAAAATGTATGCAGAAGTTTTGCAAAATAAAGAAATTATGGCATAAAATTTATTTTGAACATTCATTTTATCATGCATACCTGTACTGAAAATCTCATATGTTGATTATGTTGTCCTAAAATTTCAAATTTACTAAGCCCAAGTTTACAAAATTGGTTGGCCTTTCTTTCAATCATACCCTTAACAAGTTTGACAAGAATAGAAATCCTAGTGTCCTTAACTTATGGTGTTATATATATGATCTCTTCATATAATTATTAAATGAAACGAATCATGATATTTAAGACAAAAATCACATTAAAAATGTGTGAATCAAAATACACAAAGTTTACATGAAATATTCAAATTAATCACAAGGGCTTTTCAATCCTTGTATATTCGATTAATTCAAGATTAGCATTAGCAAAATGAATTGAATAAAAGTGTAAACTATGATTAGCATATTGTTAGAGACAGATGGACTAAACAAGATTACTAGATTTTCAGAGATATAACATAAGCTTCTAACAATTCATTTTAATATTTCAAGTTGTATCATAAAAGTACAACAAGCAAATTTACTAAGATTGAACACATTAAATATTCTGAAAAATCCAAAAGCATTCATAATCCTAGTAAAATAGTGAGCAGGTAATGATATATTTTTAGTTAAAAGAATTATCATAGGTATTGGAGTAAATAAAAGTAAACTAATCTTCAAATTCTATTTATTATTCCTTAACACCAAGCAAAAATCTCCATGATTGCTTGCATGTAGACAAACTCTAGGTGCAATTGATAATTCAACTAAAAATTTTCATACACACCACTCCAAATTATAACTTTAAAATTAACATAAAATCAATATTACAATATATATATATATATATATATATATATATATATATATATATATATATATATATATATATATATATGAATAAAAGAGGTGGGATAAATTGACACTAAAAAGGATGTACGGTTACAGAATAACAATGCTTTCCATGCAAGCGCTCATATACATTTACAAAACCCCTTATCACATGATACATGCTACACATGCCTCAAAATTCCATAAGCAACCCCTCAAAAATATACAATGAATAGAAAGTTACATAAAATCTCTAATGATGCCTTTAAAGACATAACAAAACTTCAAATAAGTTTTCCACTTATACAATTTTTATATCAAGCCAATATAACTAGCCTGTTAATATAAGAATGATTTGGATAATCAAAAGAACATTTTTGCTACATCCACTAAATTCTTTACAATTTAACCAATAGGCAAAAAGATAATATCAAATTTATTTTTTTGAGGCTCCTATATTCCACATAATTTCCACTATATATAACTTAGATGTGTGATAATTTAAACATGACTTTTTCGAAAAATCAATAACAATTATTTGCTTAAGTTTCGACTAAACCCATAATGGATGTAGTATTTGATATTGTAAAGCCCTAAACTTTCTTTTCTTTTTTTATAAGATGATCTCATATAAATCATACTGAATAAAACAATTCAAGTGGAGTACCTTGATCCTTAATATGTGGCTAGAAGAGGCTCTCGATGAGATGGAGAGGGTTCAGCCAAATGGAGAGGGAGGCGTCGGTGAGTGAAAGCGCTTGGCGAGTGGAAGGGTTCGGCAAGATGGAGAGGCTCGGCTAGGGTTCGCTTCGGGTAGATATGGAGATGGAGACTGTAATGGCTTAACTGGAGATAATAACCGCATCTTCACAACTTGCGAGGAGAAGAGGTTTCGGCGACTCGTCATTGGACCTCGCGAGAGGTGGAAGCCACGCATCGCCGATCTTGAAGGAGGGAGCGGTCTCGAGATGGATAGCAATGGGGAAGGTGTCGGTCACGTGAATAGATTGCGTAGGAGAGAAGGAAATTTCAGCTGAGGGAAATTAGGATTTAGGTTTTGAAGAGATTTAAGAAAATTTAGGATCTATACCAGCCGTTGGATCAAAATAAATAGCTGGAATTTTTGAGCCAAGATCTGAAGTCATTTGAGCTCCAAAAATTACAAACTTAGTATCAAAACAACCTTCTTGACGAGACGAACGTACGCATTTAAAAATTATTGAATTTAGACAAGTATTTTATTTTATATAAATTTTTAAGTGAAAAACTTAGAAAATTAATTATGATAATTCGGAAATTCGAAAATTAATAAAACTTGAAACATAGCATCCTCATATGATGCTTGAATTAGATATATAAAAATTTCCAAAGTCTGATTTATATTTTTTATATTATTAGCCTTTGAAGTTTATATTTTATGAATTTATTCAGGACAATCCAGGATTTCAAACATGCTCAAATCTTTGCAGTAGGATCCTTTCAATAGGAATTATAAGAGAATATTTTTATTTAATTTTTATTCAACTTAAAATTGGAATGCTAATTTAACAAAATTTTTTGAGCGATTGAAATTCAACAGAAAATCCGAGAAAATCAACGATTTCCAAAAATTCTCAGAATAACACTCTTAGCTAATTTGGAGTTATTGAGTCCAATGGCGAACTCCGTTTTCAATTCTGAGTTCTAAATTATTTAAATATAAAAAAAAAAATTTGAAAAGAATTTCTAATATTTTACATTGATAGGACTTAAGAACTACAAGTTATAAGTATTATGATAGTTGATGTTTAAGGAATTCAATAGAATTCTTAAACTAATCTAAGTATGTTAGGGATTCCTATTACTAGATCTTAAAGTAATTAAGAAAAAGCTTTAGAGATTAGGATGATTGAATTAAGTTCTAATATAATCACTAAAGTTAGATCTAGTTTATACAATAATCTATAATTACATAGGCATTAAGACTAACTATTCTTAATGGGTGTAACTAATAGATCTAGGGATCAACTATAAATTAATTTGTAAATCAATCATAAGGTTTCTACCTTATGATTGAAAGGTAAATTAAGCCCTTGGTAATTAATTCACATATCTAGAAAATTGAGAACTAAGCTCAAACAAATGTAATCTAATTTGATACAGGAGATAATAAATGTGACATATTAATTATCCTAGGGTTTTATAATACCTAAAACATGTTATCTAAGAAATTAGAATTATCACAATAATATTAAGTAAGAGTCAAAAACCTAAAATCATAAATTATTATTCAATGGAAATGATTTATAGATTATTAAAATCCTTATATCATAAAGAGAAAAATGATACTAAGTAAGTCAAATTTGGACAACATTGGAAAATTATGATTTAATGACTCCTAATTAAGGTTAAAAAGTGATTAAAAAAATTAGGGTCCAAATGTTAAATTTGATTTCATATTATTGTTCCTCATATTTTTACGAGTGAAATGGACTATTTAATCATTTAATTTGGATATTAAATGATCAAATTATGTCACATGAAATGATGAAATTAATTTATAACTAATTAATTAATCTTAAATATTGATTAATTAAAATATTTATCAAAATAAAAATTAAATTATATATTATTAATCTACTCATTTTTATAATCAAAATGGTATATAACTTTGTATTATTTAAATTTGTGTTTTTAAAGTTATACAAAATTTAAATTTAATTATTGGAAATTAATTACTTATTCGTAATCTATTTAACTAATCATTAACTGATTTGATTTCAGTCAGCACAGAAATCAAGGAGGCACGAAAAATTGGATAGGACGACGATGCTGAATTCCAGAACACAAAATTTTTGTGCCCATCGAAACTAGGGCGCCGCCATGACACTCGGCAACTCTTACGAGCGCCGCGTGACATCATGGGACCCGCAACTTAAAAACTCTGTGGCCCGCAGTTCACAAGTCGAACCGGCCCGGTTCAAGAAATAACCCCGACCAAAAGTGGTCGAGGGCTCGGGCTGCTTCGTCCTCGACACTAAAATGCATACGCACGATTAGGGTTTGCATTCTCGGTCGAACCTGAGAGTCCTAAGATGTGGCCCGCATCCCAGTAGCCAGCTTTTGTCAAGACTTACTTAACTAGATGAAGATCATGGCGAAAGTTCAATGATAACACCGATGGCCTGATGCCCTAGGTTATAGTCAGCGGCATAATTTAAAAAAAAAATCCACATAATATTAGAAAAGCCCTAATTCTAATTAAGGTCGAATCAAGCTCGTCAGAGCTCGATCGACCAACAAGACAATACAATTTTACCAAAGCAGATTATTAGGGAAGATATTGATATAAATCAAGGGAAAATATGGTAGGTACCTCGTAGGTTCTGACAGGTAGAAAAGGAATTTCTTTACAAAGCTTCCTAATTGATCAACAGACCTCCTCTGAGCTCCCAACTTCACCCACAGCCTCAGACAAGAGCCAAAAGAAGAATAGAAGAGGAGATTAGGGGTTAAAGGCTCGAATCGGCCAGCTAGAGGTGAGGATGTCCTTCTCTGCTACACTGCGATCATGGGAGAGGGAGGCATACAGGGGATATATCGTGGCAGTCGGATCAAAGCGCTGATCCAACGGTCAGATCTGATCAATCGTTTATGCATCGTTGGATCAATCTTATTAACACGGAACGACCGTGATCTTCTGATTTAGCTGTTCCGTGTTTGAAGCTTTTCACAGGATCCATGTGGGAATAATTAAACAGTCGAAAATAAATATATTTAATATATTATATATTAATTTAAATACTTTATTTAATTATTTAATTAAACACAATTTATCAATCAAAATAAAATAATAAAACGCACCAAAAAGTCCCAAAAATTCACATTATCTAATTGGGGTGTGGGGAACTCAAAAATGATATCGAATTTTTGATCGGAGGTCAATTTAATTATCTTAATTTTTTTGGGTATTTAAAATATTATTAAAATATTTGGGGAAAATTTGATGACTTCCAAACACTTCCAAAATACCACCCCTAACTAATTTGGGTGTGGTGAGTCAAATGGTGGACTTTGTTTTCGATTATGAGGTCAAAATATGAGTGCAATGGGGAAGTCTGTTTTTTGATTTGAGGTCAATTTAGACATGTCAAATTTTAGGGTTTCTGGATTTTTAAAGAACCAGGATTTGATCCATTTGACTCCTGATTTAGATTGGATCTTAGTGGATGACTCATAATGACTTTGATTAACACTTAGGATTGAGATTATGACCAATATTTGTCATAATTGACTAGGATAATAACTTGGGTTATCACATCCACCATGTTGCCTCACATTTCAGATTTGCACAGTTTCATACTTTTTAGTATTTTTAGTAATTTTCTACAGTTTATTTAATCGATTAAATATTAAAACCTTAAATAATTATAACTATTTATAGTAGTTTTTTATGTGTTAGACTAATTATCTAATACTTGGTACTTTTGGGATCAGACAATTTGCTATATCTAGAGTAGCCTGTGGAGCTAGTTCCGTATGCATCACAAGAGATTCAGGAGGAGTTCATGGAGCACTAGCGGACTTTACATCGGCATTTACCTTTTTACATTAGTCTACTTTTTGTTCAGTCATTAAATTTTTTTCTGTTATTTCATTTAAGTAGACTGTTTGTAATAACTCTGGATGATTTTTTTTTTCTTATCAAAGATGAATGATTTACTATATTATGTGATAAATGATCTAGATGTATGCTTTAGCTTCTGCACTCTGTATTTATTACTATTTATACTTAGTATTATGATGTGATTAGCATACTGAAAATATTGTTATACTTATATAAAATAAATTCCTCTTATTCCACTTATAATTCAATATATATATATATATATATATATATATATATATATATATATATAGACACACACACACACACTATATTGTCTAATACTTAAGATAAGGCATTACACTTATCTTAAAAATTAGTCCAGCTGCTCATTATTCAGCGGTTATTCAGGAAGATTCTGCAACCCTTGCCGAGTAGCACACCGTTCTGCCGTCAATTATTAACTCCTTTGCACGTGGAGATGGGATGGGGTGATACATGTACTTCTCCTCTTACCTAGGATAGTGCTGCCAAAAAAGCTGAGCAAGGTCGAACAACTATTGGATGGCTATTGGCTGGCTGAGGGAAGGCTGCTGTAAGAGGGAGCTACCTGCTGTGGGGCCAGTTGCTACTGTGGAAGGGAAGGCCATCTGCTGCTGGGGAGAGGGAGGAGAGTGTGGCAGCCTCCCCTTAATCATCTGAGATTAAGAGGTGGTCGTAAACGGGCAAACCTTCACTTATCATTTAGATTAAAGAATAACCTTCTTAATCAAATGTCAATAAAAGATATGCTTTAGTATGAGAGCAAAGGAGTCAATCACTTAATGAACATACTATACATATCAGAGTGCGGAAGAAAAACAAGTAATAACATCCATATAATCCAGATAAGAACTATATAACTCATAATACATAAACATGAAAAGAGAAGCAGTTTAAACCAGTATTATTACAAAATAGCTTAAAAGTTAAAGTAGTAAAGTAAGATCATTTAATCCTCTCAAAATAAAAGAAAGAACTAAGAATCTTCTCCTGCACGCTTTTCCTCCTAAACCAGATCTTCAAAAGGTCCTTCCTCAAACAATTCAGAGTATGTCGTTATCGGTATCACAATGACAGGACCCGAGCCAAAAGAAAAGAAAATCTAGTTAGACAATATGTCTAAGTACATTTTAGGTTAACACTTTATAATTTTAATGATATCACAACATCTAAGCAGAGTAGGAGCAGTAAAGCATCAAAGAAAAGCGGCAAGAGTTATAATTAACTTAATTATAACTCAAACAAAATGTGAGGTAAACACATACCTCAACTCAAGCTGCAAAAAAAGAGTTAAGTAATAAATAATGAAGATTATTAAGTACAAGAAATTTCTAAGTAATATGATTAATTTAATAATGCTAGTTTATAATATAAAATAAAAGTACTGAGTTGAAAATAAAATTCTAACATCCTAGCATGCCATCAAATGAAAACAAGCTGCTAAAATAATTTAAATTACATGAAATAGTGCAAGTGCTAAAGAAATTGCTGCATGTAACCAAAGTAATGTATAAATAAGAAATATACTAAAAATGCTGTAATTAAAAAAGTATGCTAAAAATGTAAAGTAAAATAGACTAACTTATATGGACATATTCTTACTTAGCCCTGCCAAAAATAAATGCCTATTAAAAGAATTCATCTGAAAATAATTAGGAGAAATATCTCAGATCTAATATCACTTAACTCCATTTAAATAAAGTACCACTTAATCGCATCTAAAATATCTAGGAGAAACATCCTAAATCAAAGTAATGCCACAAAATATTATCTGAATATCTAGGAGAAACATCCTAGACCAAAAAGTACTGTCACACTATCAAGGCAGACTAAGTAAGACATATTCCACCATAAGTTACATAAATTCATTACTTTAAATTCTTTCTTTTAATTAAGAATATGCTTTAAGAATAAATCAAATTAACATAGAAAATATACTATGTTCTATATAATGTGTCAAATTATAAAGTCTCAAAACAAGGAGGCAAAGCATACAATTTTCAATGTATAAAATAACACTAAATAAACTTTGTAATATCACTTTATTTCTAATTAAATCATTCTATCTAATCTGAACTTATACAAGTTTAGGATCTTCAATATCCAACTATTGAGTATAAATTCAGAATATTATTCCTACAAGTTAAAAAAAGCTAGAACTAATCAAGTCCTAACATATATATAAATCATATGATGCTTAATCAAGTTTTAAATAATAAATTAAACATCATAATTGATGATTTTATGAATCCCAAGCCAACCTTGATTAATACAAATCAAAGTTGGGGGATTAAGATGTTAAAATTCAAGTATTGGGTTTTAACTTCTTAATCCAATATGCTTTAATCCTAATAGTATAAAGTTAAACCCAAATCTCATGGGCTACAATTAAGGCTATCTTTTGAGCAAAATTAAGCTTAATAAGATGGATCTCTAATATTAAATCTAAAATCTTAATACAAAATAATTATAAATAAATGATAAAATTCTAGAAAATTATAAAACTAAGATTTCATCTATTAAGTACCCATTTAATTAATAGATAAACTCTAACCTAAATTTTTAAGCTAGATCCTAAGAAAATAAGATCTTAAAGATTTGAAGGAAAGTCCTAAAGAGAATATTTAAGTTTTACTCTTAACCTTACTTGACTATTATTATGATATAATTAACTTATCAAAGGCATAAGGTGAACTAATTTCACATTATGAGGCCTAAATTAGGACTTAAGGTAATTTAAAAGATTTTTAGGATATTTTCTTAAAATATCATTTTAATGAGTTTAATTATTCTAAAATAATTTCAAATTAGTCACAATACTGATTTTAGAGGTTTAATTATGAATTTAAGGTCTAAGGATACTTAAACCTAAATTTGGGCAAAATGACTATTTTGCCCCTATTTAAGGGTCTAAAATTAAACTTTATGAATTAGGGATCTAAACTAGAATTTATTAAAGGAAAAAGATTACTTACTATCTAATATGAAGTTAGACAATGAGTACATCCATTTTGAATAAGTATTAAGCCTTAAAAGGTCAAATTAAGGAATTTGACTTATATGGGTAATTTGGTAATTTGTCTCAATAAAATCTAAATTTTTTATCATTTTATTGAAGATTATTGTCTAAGAATTCCATAAAACCTAAAACCATTAAATTATGATGAGTATTGGCTAAGTTATAGCCAATACAAGTTTAGGATTAATTATGTGAATTAAGGTTTCATTAAAGGGATTAAAAACTCAATTTCTCCAATTTAAGTCCAAGTTTAATAAACTCTGTGGCTATAGCTTCCATATAATCCATTGAGTACTTTAACTGAGAGTAGACCTAATTTGGACTTTATTTAGTTAAGTTATGGCTTAATTAGGGTTTATGGTGATTAATGAGTGATTAGTGAAATTAATCATATAATTACTAAACCAATCATACCACTAAATTTTATTTTACTCTAGAGGTAATTAGAAACTAAAATGACTCAATTTGGATTATTAATTAGGCTAATATTTACTAATTAAGTTTTTAAGGTGATTAGGGCTAATTAAGAGATCTAACCAATGGATCTATGATATTTTCATAGTTTAATGTTAATTAGGTCATTCTGATCAAAATGATATATTGGAAGACCTAATTTGAGCTCAATTGACCAAGTTATGGTCAATTGAAGTTTTAGGGTTAATTAAGGTAATTAGGGTTATATCATAAAAGTGATAAAGCCAATACTAATCCAAATAGAGAATTGAACATTATTAGGTTGTTCTAGAGGTTCTACTAATCTTTCTTAGGTTTGAACTAATGGTTAAAAAGTTATGAGCCTTGGAAGATTATGATTTGGTTCAAAAAGTGATTAGTCTAATTATCACCCAAATAGAAAATTTAACCTTATAGGAATATTCCTATGGCTTTGTTGATTACTTTGAAACCCATATTAAGTATATTTGAGTAAGTGGTTACAAAGTTATAGTTATTTGAAATTTTGTGACATTTAAGGCTTAATTTAGGGATCATAAATATCACTATGTTAAATACAGATCATAAGAAAAATTGGACAGCACCAAAGTGATTCTTTAATTTTGCTGATCATAATGGTATATTAATTTGCTATTTTTGGATGCATAAATTACAAAATATTGAGGCTTAAAGTTTTATGATAAATTTAGTTAATTAAATTTATTAAATAGATTATTTTATTCTTAATTAATATGATTAAATTAATTCTTTAGAATTTTACAAGCGGCAGGATCCACATGGCTGCGTCAGCGGCAGAGGCAGACCCTCGGTGATACGTGGCATCACGTGGTTGGACGTTGGACACCTGCGGGACCCACTATCTGGTAAGTCAGTGATGGCGCCGACCGACTCGTGGGACCCAACACGCATCTTCAGAGGTTTATGCGTGGATCCGAAATCGAGCCTTCGCGGGTCGGGCTCGGCTCGACCCAATCCACAGAGCGTCTTCGCTTCTTCAACGGTTACAGGGACTTAGAGCACACCAGAAGAGCTCACCCGTCGCCAATGGGGGTTCGATATTCATGGTGATGTGTAGGTCTTGGCAAGACCTACACAACTATGGTTGGATTATCCTTTGAGGTGGACAAGACATGTCGCAAAATCTAACCCTAGATTGAATCTTCTGAATGGCATACACACCCATCCCCTAACAAATTATACTGCAGTTAGATGGTCAAATTGACCTGATCGAAACAATGGATCCTTGATCAAACACCATACAATTACAATCCATGCAGTGAAATAACTATACGAAATAGAAAGACATTAATTGGGTGCACGAAATGGAAGAACGATGTACCTCGATTGGACGGCTAGAGATGGTTTGACGGACATAAATCATAATTTTTTCCCAACTTTTTGAGATCACCTAATAAATTGATGTCAACCAAATCCAAAGGTTACCCAGTGTGAAGACCCACTTAAGTAGTAATAAGTGAAACTCTTAAATATCGAGGCGCCTTTTCAGATAACGATGGAGTTCCTGATAAGAACTCCAAAGTTAAGCGTGCTCATGTGGGAGCACTCCCAGGATGGGTGACCTGCTGGGAAGTTATCTTCCGTGGGAAAAATCGTGAGGTCTTTCTGGCCAAAGCGGACAATACCTTGGTGCTTAAGAGTTTGGGCTGTTACAAATGGTATCAGAGCAAACCATAGGGTGTCAAATAGTAGTTAAGTGTCATAGGGCAAAGTACCACTTTATGTGAGCAGCCTCTTGAACCCATGATAGTTAAGGTGCTACATAGTTGCAGATACCTCTTGAGCCTATAGTGGTCACCTCTAGTTTTATCTACCCAATGGATGGTTCTTGGATCTGTGTATGGATACTGATGAGGACGTCAGTTACTTAAGTTGGGGAGATTGTAAAGACCCACTTAAGTAGTAATAAGTGAAACTCTTAAATATTGAGGCGCCTTTTCAGGTAACGGTGGAATTCTTAATAAGAACTTCAAAGTTAAGCGTGCTCAGGTGGGAGCACTCCCAGGATGGGTGAACTACTGGGAAGTTATCTTCTGAGGGCAAAACCCGTGAGGCTTTTCTGGCCAAAACAGACAATACCTTGGTGTAACAACCCAGTTTGTTACTTTGCTCAATTAAGACTAATCTAAGTCTTAATTAAGGTTCTAAGTCACTAATTAAGTGATTTGAAGCAAATCTCTGAAACCTAGGTCAAACCAAGAAGTCACCAAAGTCAAAACAGGAATTCTAGAAAATCCCAAAACCTGGAAATTTGACTTTTTATTTAGACCTCAGATTGAAAATCTGACTTCGCCATTGCATTCAGAACACCCAAATTAGCTAAGGGTGAAATTTTGGAGGCATTTGGAAGTCGTTGATTTTTCGTCGAATATTTTAATATTATTTAAATCCTCTGAATAATCAAATAATTAAATACTCGTCGAAATCGAAATCTGACTTCACCGTTGCGTTCCTCACCCCTCAATTAGCTAAGGGTGATTTATTGGAAATTTTTGGGATTTATTTAATAGGCTAAATTTAATTAATTAAAACTGAATAAAGTAATTTAAATATTATTATTTATTTCTGCATTTAACGGCGCTGTCAACATCCAAGTAACGCCGTCCCTATTTTCTTTTCGCCTGCCGTTTGATCGGACGGTTCTTTCGAACCGTCCGATCGAGAGATCGACGGTTGGGCCGCCGTCCCTGTCGCTGGCTCAGCGAGAGCGCTGCGCGTGTCTCGTGCGATGACACACGACTCCTCCCGTCCTCCATCTGGCGTGCACCGCCTAAAGATCGACCGCTGATCTCCTCTTTAAGAGGATCTACGCGTATTTTGGCTCGGTTTCACGAGCTGGAGCAAGAGATCACTCTGGGGATTTTTGCATTCTCTTCTCGATCGAAACCCTAAGTCCATTTCAGGTACGCCTTACCCTAAAACTGCTTCATATACGCTTGATATTCATCTATGTTCTATTATTTCTTGCGTATCGATTGATTGAAGCTCGAGATCGAGCTTTTTGTCTCCGTCGCTAAACCCTAAATCGCGAAGAAGGAGGCGTCGTGCAAGGGATTGAATCGACGGCCAAGATCAAACCGTAGATCTTGGCTCAACCCTACCCGTCTGATCTTAATTAGTTTAAGTTCAGATGATTAGATTAAGCCTAAATCTAACCTAATCTAAATAATATAATCCTAATCGCTTTTCAAAACGTTAATTTTCATCCAAACGTTCTGCTCCGTCTATTATGAGATAGACAGATCTGGACCGCAGATCTCAGACCGGTTTTACCGGTCTATTTTTACTTCCCGGACCAGTCAAGCCGGTCCGGGAAATCGAACCGGCGCGTTCTGAAAGCACGGAGCCCACTGCTGACGCGGGCAGCTGACGCGCTGCCAGGTGGGGCCCACCGGTGTTTTCCTTCAGCCACGGATCGCTGACGTGGCACCGGTTGCGGGACCCATCTGCTCTCCTTCGGCGAATCCAGTCGTGCCACGTATCCCCTGCAGAAACTGATAATTTGATTATATATATAAATATTATAACAGTTAATTATAATTGAAATATTAATATAATAACAGTTATATTAATATAACTAAAACAGTAATAATTAATTAATTAATTACCAAACTTTAACCCTAAATAATTCCTAAATTACTCATCCAAAATATGCAAAATTATATACCATTGGATTCAGCAAAAATAGAGGAATATTATGGTACTAATAATTTTGTATTTGGACCTGTATTTAGCAAAGTGATTTTTAGGGTTTAATTTATTTAAATTATATGTCGCAAACCTTATTTAGCTCATAACTTTGTATCCAATGATCCAAATATACCCAATATGGATCTTAAAGTGATCAGAAAACTCTAAAGATTAATTTGAAAGTGTTTATTTTGCTATTTGGATTAGTTTGAGCCTAATCACTTTTAGGACCAAACCCTAATTAGGTTAATTAACCCTAGAACTTCAATTGACCATAACTTGGTCAATTGAGCTCCAAATTTGATGATCCATAGGTCCATTTAGATCAGAAGAACTCAATTTTCAATAATATGTAAATATATTTTAGATCCAACGGTTAGATTTGCTAATCACCCTTAATTACTCTAAATCTTGATTAGTGAATAATAGCAAATCTAGTAACTCAAATTGAGAGTTTTAAGCTTTAGAGGACTTCTAGATCCATTTAGAATCAATCCATAAGGTTGGATTAGTATTTGAGTGATTAATTTTGTTAATCACTCACTAATCACCCTAAACCCTAATTAGGTCTTAACTTAGTCAAATTAAGTCCAAATTGAGCCTACCACATGTCATTATAATCAGTGAGCTATTTGTAAACCATAGCCACTGATTTTGCTTAATTTGGACACTAATTGGCAAAGTTAGAATTTTTGACCTATAATTAAGGATCCCTTAATTAACCCTTAAACCCTAGATCTTGTATTGGCCATAACTTGGCCAATACTTATCAGAATTTAACAAATTTAAATTCTATGGAAATCTTAGATAGTAAAGAACAATAATCTAAAAGAAAATTTAGCTTTCACTTAGTCAAATTACTAAATTGCCCTTATGAGTCAAATTCACTAATTTGATCTCATATGGCTTAATAATCACCCAAAATTAACTTAGTTGCTGTCTAATCTTATATTAGATAGTAAGAAACACTTTCCAAAAGAAAATTTCAGAATTTAAGCCCTAGATCAAAATTTGATCTTTTGAACCCTTAAGGAGGGGCAAAATGGTCATTTTGCCCAAATTTAGGGTTTAGCCTTTAAAAGCCCTAATTTCATCTTCAAATCACTAAATTCAGTAAATAGAATGGCTCATAATTGAAATTAATCAAACTTAAGTCTAAAATAGGTTTTAATTAAAATCTCAGAAATATGCTCTTTAAGAAAATTCCTAAGTCTTAAGAAGAGTTCTCTTTCCTTAATTATTCTTAGATCCATCCTTAGGTCTTATAACATTAGTTAGGATGTGTGTCTTGAGAGATACTCTTAGTAATTAAGAGCCTTAATTCTTAAGATTAGGAATAGATCTTAAGTTAGTATTCATCTATTGAATAAATTGGGTTACTCAATTAGGTGAAACCTTGAGTTTTCTAGTTTATAGATTTTCTTAATTTATTTAATGATTATTTGATCTTTAAACTCTAGAATTAAGAATAAAGATCTATCCTAATGAATTGATTTATCATTAGGACTTGCCTTAACTTAATTTGTGAGATTTGGGTTCTGAACTTAGACTATTAGATTATACCTTTAGATTAAGTGATAAGACCCCATCATCTGGAGTCTAATTCTTAATCTTTTCATCTTGATTTGGCTAATCAAGATGAAGTTGAGATGAATTAAATTACAAAATTAGGTCGCTGATTTATTCATTTTAACTAAATAGTCGTCTTTTGATTAAGTTATAATTAGGACTTGGCCAGTCCTAATTATCTTCAACAAGTAGGATTCGTGATTCTAAGTTACAGAATGTGTAAGAGTTGTTGATTCTGAAACTTATGTAACTTAGAGTAGATAGAACGAATAAAGTAGACAACAAAGGATATCACCTGTGTTCTAGATAGAGTTTCTTGCACTTTGATTTTTGATGCTTCGCATTCCTTGATTTTGAGCCTTATACCTTGAACATATATTATGTACTTAAGATATTTGATGAATATCTTATGTCAATTTTGAACATTCATAAAAAGCATTGTGCTCGTTTCACAAGTGGTTTGTAAGGTGTAGCTTGATTAGTATACCTCTTCGATCAACCCGTTCGGGGTCGGCAACCTTTCGAGGGTTTAATGTCCGACAGTCTATTGGCCATGCCTAGTCCGAGTGATAGGATGGATAGACTCTTGCCCTACTGACTACAGAGTCAGGATTCTGATATGGATATACTAATTCAAGTACACTTACATTCAGTTCTATCTTAGCTCATCAGGCTAAGAGTTTCAGTGACGTTCAGTTCAGAGTTTCTTAGCTCATCAGGCTAAGAATTGCTGAGTTCAGGTTCAGTTCAGTTGACTTATACAGTTACTATAGTTTTAGTTTACAATTACTGTTTTACTAGTATATTCTGTATTTCAGCACTGTTTTACTTACAGCTTTCCTGCACGTATTTTTATATAGGATGCTAGATTTACTTACTATTTTCTTATGCTTGCTTAGGATGTTAGTGTACTCAGTATTATATGTCACTTGGCATAATCAGTTTGATCATATGCATATTTAGGTTGTATTTTTCTTACAGTTTTACACTTCTTTTACTTACCTGTTTGTGTTGCAGTTGCCTGGAGGAGGTATGTTTACTTCCTTTTTGTTTAGTTATAAACTATGGTTTATAGCTTATTACAGTTCTTTTGTTCGCTTTCTTGCACCTACTATGCTTAGTTCTGTTTTTTTGGTGATATTCAGTTAACTTAAATAAACTCCTACCCTAAAATGTACTTAGATTTATTGTCTAATCAGTTTTTCTTTTATTGGCTGGGGCCCTACTATTATGAAACTGATAATGGTAGGTTCTGAGTTTGTTGGTTTAACAGATCCAGTGGAGAATTTGCCATTGGAGGAGGAGCCCGTTCCTGAAGATCCTTAGCTTTAGTTTTTCTTCCAGTGAGATTGAGAGTTTTCTTTCAGTTCTTTTAATCTCATTAAATGTTGTAATAATACAGGATTATATTTATTTTTCAGTACTTTACTTATTCTGTATTTGTTGTATTTATACTGCATTGGATGGATGTTATGTTTTATGCTTCCGCACTCTGAGTTCATGTATGATCATTTAGTGATAGTAGTTCTGGATTGAATGGCAAAGTCCTTATTTAAATTGGATTAGGATGTGTGACTAATCCAATCTTAAATGGGGACCTTGTCATTTGGTGACCCCTCCACCGTAATCATGTTAACCTAAGGGTTAACAGGACCACGGCGGGGCAGGGCCGCCACACTTGGTGCTTAAGAGTTTGGGCTGTTACACCCAGGCCTTAAATGATGGTTAAGGAGCGGCTTAAGGGCGGTGGAAGCCAGGTGTCGAGCCTCACGCGACCACGTGTTTGCGAATGTGCCGCGTGCCCTAGCTTCGAAGGAGGCGATCTTACGATCGTCTAATCGAATCCGATCGGACGAGCGAATGGAGTGATGGTTGGATTCGACGGCATCAGAGGAGTAATACGGTGTCGTTAAGTTATATTAAATATATTAATATTTAATAAATTTCAAATTTATCTCCTTAATTAAAATTAATTAATTAAATGTGTTCCAGAAATTTCTAATAAATCATCCTTAGCTAATTGAGAGGTGAGGAACACAACAGCGTGATCGAATTTTTGTTTTGACGAGTATTTAATTATTTAAAATTTTCGATATCTAAATAATATTAAAGTATTCGACAAAAATCCAACGACTTTTAAATGCATCCAAAACATCACCCCCAGCTAATTTGGGGGTGGTGAATACAATAGTGAAGTCAGATTTTTGATTTGAGATTAAATTAAATAGGTCAATTTATGGGATTTCTAAATTTTCTAGAAATCAAGATTTGATTCATTTGATTCTTGATTTGGACTGGATCTTAGAGGTGATTTCTAAATGACTTAATTAAGATACTAAAATCATAATTAGAACTTAGATTAGTCATAATTGATCTAAGTAACAACTTGGGTTGTTATATAGAGGCTGCTGAGAGGCTGAGGCTGGCAGGGAGGGATTGAGGGCTGCTGAGGAGAAGGAGGGAATGAGGGATATTAATAGGCATAGGAGGGAAAATTCTTGCACCAAAATTAATGGCGCATGGCCTCTGGCATTTCTGCACATGGCCTCTGGCACCTCTAGCGCAGAAGGTTCTACTGCCTTTGGCAGAAGAACCTTCAATTCCATCGGGAGGGGGGAGAATAATTTCTTATGGGATAAAAAGAAAAATTATTTAAATATAAATTTATCGCATTTTTCACCGTTTGGCTCCCAAAAGTAACGAAACTTGATATTGGGATGTGTTATGACATAACAAACACATTCACGCCAAATTTTTTGACTCATAACATATTTTATTTTTAATTAATTTATTAACTTTTAAATTTTGAAAATTAATTGAGGTCTAATCGTTGTTCCAAAATTGATGTAGCTTCTTGAGCAGCCTTTAAATAATATACTTAACGCAATGACATGAAAAACGATGAATTCTGACGCGTAGTTAATATTCTCAATTTATTGAATTTAAAAAGTTCAGAAAAATAAAGCAAAATTTTTATTATCCGCATTTCTCCCAAACTAAGGTACTTTGATCTAAAAATTATTCTCATTTAAAAGTATTATTGTTTGCCCTAATTCGAAATTTCTCGGGGTCTTGATTTCTGATGCGGGATTTGACGTAATTTAATGGAATAATGACAATAGGTGGTTACATTTGCCCACCTCATTCAACTTTGCAGACACTTGTGCCAATGGATGGCACTTTGTTTTATTTATCAAAAAGCCTGGGAATAATTTAGAATTTTTCATAATCATCTCTATCTTCCTCTAAGTTGTCTCTCTTGATGTTTCCACAAATAGTGTCACATCTAAGCTGAAGTTGTAAATCATTGCATTAGGCAATGCCCTTAGACTATTGTCATCATCAGAGCTATCAACTCAATTTCTTGCAAGATCGACCTAGCTCGACTTTGCTTCACAATAATGGTTTCAATGAAAGCACTCTTCTCTGGGTTCAACAATATCACTCTTCACAATGAGAAATCTATTAAAAACTTATATGAAACATTAAACGAATATTCTTGCAAGGCTTTAGGGAGTGTTGTTATCAAATTTTTAAACATTGTATTAGGTCCATCGACGTCTCCACATTCGCCAATCTATGAACAACAACATTTAACTTGGGTGATTATATAGTCTGAGTCATCAATGCCATAGCCGAGTAACTATTCTTGTCACTAAGTGTTTTTCTCCGAGTCATACTCGAATCTCAATGAACCTTACTTATAATTATTTTCGCTACCTCAAGATCAGCGTACATTCCAACTACCAACAATGTTAGAAGCCGTTATGTATGAACAAATTAGACTCTTTGATGTTTCTCTGCAAAATTTCAATGAAAAACCAATAAAAAAATAAATTGTAATATCCGAATGTCAGTATTATACAACCGAATCATTACAATAATTTATATGTTGCTTCTTTCTCTTACTTTTCTTTTCATTTTCAATCATCCACAAGCCATAATACATGCGAAGCATTTGATATTGTCAAATTGAATCCCACTTCTAATCTGCATCAAACCTCCATGGTTTAACACACCTAACATTGATATCAATAAGTACAAAATTTCAATTGATTAATTACACAATTAATATAAATTAACATTACTTTATTTAAGCTTAAAATAACTTATATTTAAGCTGATTTAGAGCTTAAATTAAACTTAAAGATGAAAAATCCAACGACAACTGCTACAAGGGACGGTTTCTCAATTTTGAAGAGAAGCTGAACAAATTTTACTTACCTCTGGATCCTCGTAACCCTGCCTTGCTCTGGCGAAACAAAAAAATCGTTTGTCAGAGATCTGAATCTTAGGTTCTGTCCCGCGTTTCCTTCCATTTCTTTTTGCCAGATCAGATCCCGCATTTCGAGGCGAACGACAACGCAGGTTCTCACGCTCCGGCGCTGAGCCGATCGGCATATATAGATCAGCACTCCCATGGTTGCTGGCCTTTTTTGGCGAGATCTCGGGTTGATTGCTTGGATCACAGTAGATATTTGATGCAGCTCTAGATTACATAGTATCAGTATTTTTGTGAACGGCGTGGAGATGTTTTTGGATTCGGCCAATTTCAGCAACCACTGAGCCGATCACCTGCATCTTTACCAGGGTTCGGACCTGCTTTTGAAAATATAAAAACTCTTACTTTTGGGCTTCTGGTTCGATAAATGGACGTTTCTGCAGTCAGTGAGGAGCTGGGCAATATCGATGCACAAATCAACGATATTCTTCGGGCACTGTCGTAAGACATCTGAATTTCATTCAATTTGTTGTAATTTGATTCATTAATCTGCAAGAACTAATGTACATAACAAACTTGAAAGAGATTTTTTTTCACGCCTTTGTAGTTCATTTGAAAGCATAAAAGTAGCAGCATTGCCATGAGATTAACAAATTTAGTACCCCCAAGATCGCATTGTTACTGGCTTAAGGAGTATATATATTGGCGTATAGTTATGGACAAATGCTTCACATTGTTTTCACCTAGATTTTTTTGATCAGCATCAATTGCTTTCAATTCGGTTCTAGATTGCTGTAGTTAGATTTGTTTCTGATTATGTGCAGTGTATAGTTAACTATCTATTTTTTCCAGAAATGGGTTTCAGAAACTGGATAAAGTCAAAGACCCAAATAGGCAGACCAGGCAATTGGATGAACTTACTGACAAAATGAGGGAATGTAAAAGGTATTTTGCGCTCTTCCTTTTTCATGACTTTTCAAAAATTTTGCGCACGCTATCTTTACATGCAGAAATATTCTTTTTTATTTTTCAAAACTAAAAGACAAATGGAATTGGCCTGATTAATAAAAAAATGTATAATGCTCAGTAGTAGCTTTAACTTGATTGTTATAAACACTTTTCATCAGTTAATGAATGCTATCCATATGTATTTATTATGCGATAATTATTCAAATTATATAATTTTAACTTGATGGTTTACATGTTTTGAGACAATAGACAATGTCTATTTATTGGTGCTATTGCCGATTCATATTGCTAAGTGAATACTGAGATCCAAGTGTTTTTTTTTTTTTGCTAAAACTTGAGTTTCTCGAACGGTGACATTTAACTGTTACAAACTTAGCTATCATATTCCCACAATTTGTACCATCAAAACTATTTAATACGATTAAAATTATTAGAACCATTAAAATTAATTCTTTGAAATGTGCTTGTATTTCCTCAGTGATAATCAAACCTCTGGCTTATGTTTGTAGACGGGACATTTGGAATATAGAGTGGCAAAGTACGGATATTTCTCACAAGTTTTGGTAATATAATCTATTCCTTTATAAAACTTGGATTCTTTGCCACTGAAAATCAAGTCAAGTGTTATACAGTAGTTAATGTACTTATACTTGCATCAGAATAAAAAAAATAAAAATTTAATGGTGTTTGCTAACGCTCAGTCAGTCGTGAATCAAGCCTTGGGTGTTTATGAAGCACAAGATAATATTCTGAAATTATTTCTTAAGGATCTTCATTTTGACATTTCTAAGTTTGCTGACTTCATGATTGATCATGTACTGAGGGGTAACAGTAAACTCACTTAATAGCTAAGTAAGAGATCCTTATGCCACTCATGCTCATGATATCTCATAATCCATTGTGCTGTGTAAAAAATCTTCCACATTTGAGGCATGGTTCAAAGTCATCTATGATTCTCTAAATGAAAATGTTCACTTGTCTAACAAGTTAAAAACCACAATGCTTTTAAACTGCTTTACGTGATCTTTGTAAATTATGGCACATATTTAAACAATTTATGAAAAGGTTAGCCTAATGTGTCACAAAGAATGAATATAAGAGTTTTCTATGGAAATCATACTTGGGAGATGTGGAAGCTATTCGACTAGGAAATCTTAGCCTAAAAAGTGGTATGTCAATATTGTTTTGGTCATTTATTAAAAATGATGCTATAGAAATGAACCAACATTGCAAAAATTGCCAAAATACAACACTATAGCTCAACATAGATGTGCCCAACACATATAATTTATTTCTTGTGGCTTTTTTGGTCTTGAGTTATGGACTTATATGCCCATTTCTACTTACATTGAGAAAAAGGAGATTCATTTTAGTTTTAGTAGATTTTCTTACAAAGTGAGTTGAAGCTGAAGAGGCATTGGTCAAAACTACTGCAAAGTTTGTAATAATATATGTATGGGATCAAGTATTCTCAAGATTTGATATTCACTCGAAATATTTTTTTCAATGGTTTAATTTTTTCATTAAAAGATTTAAGATTTCATGGGCTAAAAATTAGCCTAACTCATGCATGGTCAGTTCATTATTTTCAAATGAATGAACAAGTCGACACACCAAATTAAATAACCATTCATCTCCTCAAAAAGGCTTTATACTCTCGGAGGAAAGTTGGGTTGATGATCCATCTAGTGTTCTTGGCCTTATAGGTCAATGCCTAGCTCAGTAATTAGGGAAACCCTATCTTCAATTTTTTTTATTCATAGGCTATAGCTTCTGGAGATTATGACTCCTACTGCAAGAACCAAGCCTGGTAAAAAATTAGTCTAGAGATATCTTCGAGCATATTGCAACAAACATATTGGATAGAAACTATTCACTTTATATAAAATTAAAAAGGAAAATTGAGACATGAACAAATTAGTTTAATGTGTAAATTTTAGTTGTGTGACTTATTAGCTTTATAAAAAGTTGAAGTCTCGAGACTTTTTTTTGAAAATGAATGTACATCAAATTGGGATGAACACTTTATAAATAAATTGATAGGAAAACTTGCATATAGATTTAAAACTTATGAATGCGAAGAGTTCCCGTGAACTTTTAGCTCTTTTGATTGTAAAACTTTTTTTTCTTGATTTAATAGGAAACAAAGATACAAATTATGGATTCAAAAGAGTGAGCCTTGATAAAAGCATACTCAGGATCATTCTTGTCGTCTAAAATTTGGCTGGTGATATTATAGCTTCACCATGATTTTAAAAGTTGATAAATGATTTTGCCAAGAACTTCACCCCACACATATGCGGATTACATTTATGTTACCTCAATTTATTTTGCATTAATAATCGTTTGATGAACAATTTCTTAAAGTCATTAATCGAGTGCCAAGGCACTAAAATGACACTTACATATTTATTCATTTGCTTACATATTTGTGATTTTTATATTTGCTCTTCATTCTTTTTAATGAAAGGTGTATACTTATTTCAAAATGCGATAAACTATCAAAGTAGTCACTAAATAATTGAATCCTTTTAATGCGATCTAATAGTGAAACATCAACTTCAACACTGAATCCTAAAATTTGAGGAAGGAGTACAGACCTGAAACTTAATAGAAACAGGTCTAAGTCAGGGCTGAAGTCCATGGATTTATAATTTTGTGAAAATTGCGTGTATGGCAAGCAAAAGAAGGTCAATTTTTCAAGGATTAGGAGAGACTTGAAGTCCCATAAGCTGGAGCTTGTGCACATTGATGTGTGGGGACCAACTCCGACATCCTCTCTTGGTGGAGCCACATACTTTGTCACGTTCATTGATGTGCATACTAGGAAGGCATGAGTATACTTCTTGAAGCACAAATATGATGTGTTTGAAGTGCTTAAGAAGTGGTTAGCCTTAGTTGAGAATGAGGCAGGCTTGAAGCTTAAGTGCCTTAGATCAGACAATGGTTGGGAGTACTGCGACAAAGAGTTCAAGGAGCTTTGTGCTTTGAATGGGATCAAGCGGGTGCTAACTGTTCCATAAATAACTCAGCAAAATGGTATTGCAAAGCGCATGAATAGGACTTTTACAGAAAGAGCAGGAGCATAAGGCTACATGCTGGTTGCTAAAGCAAGTTTGGGTAGAGGCTGTAAATACAACCACATATTTGAACAATAGGGGGTCCTTCAATTCCATTGAAAGAAGGGATACCCTAGGGGGCTTAGAGCGGCAAATAGGTGAAATTAAATCACCTAATGGTATTTGATTGTTCATCAAATGTGCAATTGATGCAAGTTCCAGAAGCAAGCTTGATTCAAAGACAATCACGTGCACATTCATATGCTATGGAGCGGTAGAGTTTGGCTACAGATTCTGGGACTATCAGAATCATAAAATCATCAGAAGTTGGGATATCACATTCAATGAAAATGAGAGGTACAAAAAGAGGAATGGAGTTCATAACAATTTAGAAGGAGCTTTAGATGATGTGCCAAATTACATAATGGATGGCAATGTTGAGCAAGATGAGTAGGCACAACCAGGTGCTCATGATGGTGGGGAGAAGACAATTTCTTAGACACCTATTGTTGAGCTGAGAAGATCCACCAGAATACCATGTCCTACACTGAGATATTCTCTTTTATTGTATTATTTGTTGCTAACAAATTGTGGCGAACCAGAGTGTCATGCTTCAAGTTGATGACTCAATGATGGATGATGAATTAAAATCACTCATGTCAAATGAGAGATGGGAGTTGGCTAAGCTACCTGAAGGAAAGAAGGCTCTTCAGAATAAATGTGTTTACAAATTGAAGGAAGAACCGGATAGAAGCAAACACTACAAGGAAAAGGGATTCTAGCAGAAATATGACATGGATTACAATGAGATCCTTGCTTCAGTGGTGAAAATGACTACTATTAGAGTAGTTCTAAATATGGTGGTGGTTGAGAATTTGCATCTGATGTGAAGACTGCATTTTTTCATGGTGATCTAGAGGATTTGTACATGATGCAGCCACAGGGTTATGAAATACGAGGAAAGAGTGAGCTAGTCCGCAAGCTCAAGAAAGGCTTGTATGGCTTGAAGCAAGCGCTGAGGAAGTGGTACAGGAGATTTGACAGGTTTATATCAAATACGGGGTAAAAGAGATGCAAAGCCGATCACTGTTGCTACATAAAACAATTTGACACCTATATTATTTTACTTTTTCATGTAGATGACATGTTGATAGTAGGATCTAATATGGAGGAGATTAAAATACTGAAGAAACAATTCTAAAAAAGGAGATTGACATGGAGGACTTTGGGCCTGCTAAACAGATACTTGGGATGAGAATCAGCAGGGAGAGGAGTGCAGGGATACTGAAGCTATCTCAGGCAGAATATGTTAAAAATGTGCTCAAAAGATTCAACATGAGTGAGACAAAACTAATTTCCCCCCTTAGCTAGTCACTTCAGTCTAACCAAGGAGTAGATGCCGAGAATTGAAGTTGAACGTGAGCATATGGAGAAAGTTCTCTATGCTTCAGCAGTTGTGGATTGATGTACGCTATGATGTGCACAAGATCATATATAGCTCATTTTGTAGGAGTGGTCAGCAAATTCATGAACAACCTTGGCAATCCCCACTGGAAAGCAGTGAGATGGATACTCAGATATCTGAGAGGCACTGCAGACAAAGCCTCGTGCTTTGGGAAGTTTAGGATAGAGCTACATGGATATATAGACTCTGTTTTAGCCGGAGACATCGGCAACAAGAGGAGCACAACCAGATACATGTTTACTTTGGGTAGTGCTGCGGTGAGCTGAGTCTTCAGGCTCTAGAAGATAGTCACCTTATTTACATTAGAAGCTGTGTATGTCACCATCACTGAGGCAAACAAGAAAATGATTTGGTTGAAAAGTTTTATGGCTGAGTTGGGCAAGGAGCAAGGGGATGGAAGACTGCATAGTGACAGTATGAGTGCCATCCACTTAGCTAAGAATGCAACATTTCATGTCAGGATGAAGCATATTCAATTGTGGTACCATTTCATTCGATCTTTGTTAAAAGATGACCAGCTGGCGTTGGAGAAGATTCACACATCAAAGAACTTGACCGACATGCTCAAAATCAGTTACAATGAGAAAACTAAAGTTATGCTTAGCTTCAGTTAGCCTCCGAGGATAAAGAGAAGGCGGGGTAAGCCACACTATGTTCTTTGCAAGGATGGAAGTCAAGTTGAAGAAAATTCAAGGTTGAAGATAGATTGATTGTTATTGTTCTCCAAGTGGGAGAATGTGATGATGTGGAGATCAATTGGATTAGCAAGAGAAGAGAAAACTATGTTCTAATGGATTCCAGGATGGATTTATAACAACCAACAATAAGGCTGGCACCCAGGTGCGCCCACGCGCACTAGCGCACAGGCACCCTAGGCGCCTAGCAGATAGAGAGCTCGACGCCTTGGCGCACCCCAAGCGCCCAACAGGCAGAGAGTCTGGTGCCCAGGCGAGCCCCAGACGTTCACAGAAAGAGAGTCTGGCGCCCAGACGTCTTAGAAACAGCAAGATAGGTGTCTGGGTGAGAATAAGAAGAAGAAGCTCAAAGGCGTTGATTCCTTTCTTCTTTCAAGAGATTGATAAGTTATCTGTAACTCTATAATCATATCTTCTATAGTGAATTTTTTTGTGGCGGTGTGATTCCGTAGTTTTTGCTGTTCTTGAATTTTCCACGTATATCTTTGTGTTCTTATGCTGCATGCTTGTGAATGTTTGTACTGTAATTTTTTCATATTTGTACTGATATATTTTTCGTGTTTGCTTCGGTACTCTCAACGATCAAATCCCGATCATAAAGCTTTCGTTGGAGAGCTCTCCCTAAGTTCCCAACACCGAGTAACATATATTTTAAATATAGCGATAAAATTGTTATTAAAACATGCACAAAAACATAAAGTCAAAGAGATAGTCAAATTGAAAAGCTGCATTCATAAGTACAGTATCGTTACAGCTGTACTACAAAATATGCTCATGCAATATTCATACAATGTATTAACATACAATGTATTAACGTTCACATTTGTACTTTGTTTTTGTTTGAGTTCCTTACAACAATTTTAGTTGGAGGATATTTCTTCCTGCCATTATTTATAATATTTCATTCAACTTTAAGGCGAGTATCTCTCTTTCACTTAGTGCTGGGCGTGAGTCGAAATCCATACTCAACAATGTTTTCTGATTGATCTTATCTTACTAAAGGAATTTATTTCGTAGTAAGACATCCACTTCGGATATAAAAGTTCATAGCTTTATTATAAATCTTTTGGAAGAAGCCTTGCACTAATCAATTATGTCTTTCTCACTCAGAGAGGGGAATGTATTGGCTGAAGCCTTGTCTAACTTAGCCTCGGAGAAGTTATTGTATGGTTTTTATAAGGTACCACACTTGATTGGTTGTGACGAGAAATAGTTAAAGCTAAGAAGGATAACTTAGCTTCATAATCTGATCTTATTAGTGCTCTTCTCAAGTGAAGTGGATAGCTTGGTGAAC
The DNA here is from genome assembly GCA_016760335.1 of Gastrodia elata. Taxonomy (NCBI): domain Eukaryota; kingdom Viridiplantae; phylum Streptophyta; class Magnoliopsida; order Asparagales; family Orchidaceae; genus Gastrodia; species Gastrodia elata. The sequence continues at coordinate 89,971,220 of CM028670.1, read as the reverse complement.
TAGGTTTTTCAGCCTTCAATTGTTTCATTATTTTCTAGCAGGTAGAAGTTCATTTGAGTGATTATTTGGGCACTCTCCCTCCTCCCATTCTCTAACTCTGTTATCTTCTCGTTGGTTAGTTGCATTTAGATTATTGGTTATCAATTTATTATTCTCATTGATTTGCATGTTAAAATCACTTGGGTTTCCAAATCTTGGTGTTTACTTTGAGTGTTCCTCACATAATATTCCCACAATGCAACTACATTATTATTAAGCTCTTTACTCTTTTTAAGTACTCCAAATCTGTTGTGCCATCATACTTGGGTGAAATCTTCAACATTATCTTTTTTGGGAACCACTTATTCGTAAGTTGTTTTTTGTCCCTTTAGTAAGTGCAGTGCTAGGCGCGCCGCTAGTTGAACTAGCCTTCGAGGCTGCCTCTTCATGGTCAGAAGCTACACTCAATGACTTAGTAGGGATATAAAAGAAGTCAGAGCAATCATCACTTAAATTAAAAATCTTGACTTCATCATCTCCCTTTTTTTGCTTGCTGGGGTCAATTGAGAAATGAAGTCAGATACGACTAACCACTAAATCTTCATTTAATTAATTTTTAAATGTAGGTTAGAATTGATCATTGTCTAACTCACTGGTTTCATTTATTGAAGCCTTAATGCCTTTTTTGTGCACTAAGGGGAGGGATATCATCCTGTTTCTACTGACTTTTGACTTATTTAAAGTCCATCTATTAACTAACTTTCTTCATTCTTCTCTGAGATGGGTTTTGTACGTGATTTCTTCTGGAAACCTGGTAATCCTTTTTTTATAAACGGAGGGGAAGGCTTAACCTCCGATTTTCTTTTTTACTTAATTGAAACATCTTTTCAGAAGCTGGTTCTTCAATAGTTTCAGTATCAATGAAGAGTCAAGATTAGAGTAACCCGTATCTAATAAAATATCATAATTAATAAATTTGAGTATTACAATGACTTACCAAAAATAATTGACAAAGTCTCTAATAATCCTTTAATTTGGTTCTTTTCTGAATGTTAACTCCTTAGTGATGGGTAATATTGAAAAAAAAAAGGTCTCCTCCATCATAATTTTCAACAATATTGCTATATATTTGTTGGCAAAAGATATGAAGCGCCTCCCATCAGAATCTTTAGTGAGGTCACTTGGATTCTATAAATAAAAGATACGGAGTTTTCCCCCATTAAAATCTCTAATTGAGTCATTAAAAATATGTTCACAAACAAATGTGAAGTATCCCACATCAAAATTCCCAATTGACCTGTCAATTATTTGTTAGCAAAAAATATGAAGCTCTCCTCATCAGAATTCTTTGGACAGTGTTGCTGGAAATCTAGGGCGAGAGATATGAGATTATCGCCAATACTTCCCATAAGTTATAAACAGAAATAGGGTGTACCATTCCAAAGTTGGAAACAAACTTCTGCCATTGTGTTTTATGGGGGCCATATTCTGAGTTTGCTCTATAAATTCTTTAATTTTCAAAAATTCAATTTGTCTATCATATTCTAGAAATCATATTTACTAGAAAACCAGCCACTAGAAATCACATAAATGCCACTCACTAGAGGTACGTAAAGCTTTTCAAATCAGTACGTGGCCTCTTCTTAAATCTGAGCTTAGCAGAAATTGTTGTTCAACATTCATCATCAAACGATTGATCCCTATAAATGCCTTGGGGCTCATTTAATGGGCTGGCCTGTCTAGCTACCCATCCGGAATAAAAAACCCAAGTTTAAAAACTGAAAACATTGGGAATACACACCCAAATGGATCTAAACCATGAGAGTAGAAAACATCATAAAAACCATATGCATTGTAGATCTAACGGAATCACATTTGATCATTGGAACAAACAAATGAGGCTGACATTAGCATATGTAAGGCCCAAACTCTAGATTTAGAAATATCTTAGAGTCTACATAAAAAAAAGGGTAAACTAGTGATTGCTAAGACTTGTCCAAGTTGAAATAGTTTACAAGATCACTAGATGAGGAGATCCAAGCTTACTAGCTGCATAAGATCAGGGTTCATTGGAACAAGATCTGCTACCACCACGAGCTCTCAATAGCACCATGAACATTGGAATGAGATTTTCCATCACCATGAGCTCTCAATAGCACCATGATTTGGCCACGACCTTTATAAGCTCACACAAGCAAAATAGCCAATGCAAGGAGGGATGAAGTGGCTGGGTTTGCTTGGGAAGTGGGGTTCAAAGATGAGAGGGAACTAGGGGGGGAAGTTCTGGATGAATAATCCTCCGATCAACCCTAAAGAATGCTTATATATGGGATAGACTTTTTAATCTGGGCTGTTTGATTTAATCATTAATGACATTGGCTTCATGCAATTCGTGGTTGATCATTCAATTAGTAATTGTTTTCAATCAGAAAACTTGAGAGTTCGATTCATTTAAGCATTTTTTTTTGCGCTAAATAAGTGTCATTTAGCCTGTTAAAATGGACTAAAGAATCTCGTTAAATGTTGTTGGTCATGTGACAACTTGTAGAAATGGGCTATATAATGAACTTCAAAGCCTCATTGATGTGTGCTGGGGATGCCAAAGTGATTATATAGTAGAATTTAAGTGATTTTAAATAGATCTTATGAATAAAAAAGATCCTTGTTTGGTTTTTCCTTTGGTGTTTGGCAACCTATATTTACCTCAGAAGGAATTATGCGCTATCTTAAACTATGCTTTTGAGTTTCAATATTGATCGAGAGATTCAGGAACATTGTTTGGTCAAATTTTGAGTTAGTATTCATGAAATCCTCCATTGTCATCTTTTTTTCTGTAGTGGTGGCAGATAAGAGCCCATGTATCTATCCATAAACCTGTCCAAGGTTCACCTGAACTGGTTTAGGATAACTCTACCTACTGCTGTATATACATATGTATGTTGCCATTGTCTGATATGTAATGAATAAGATATTTCCATTTTTAAGAACTATTATAGCTGCTTATTATTCTTCATGGTGTCAGAGCATCCAAACACTCCTCTCTTCTAGTAACAACTTCTCCACTGAAAACTAACATCCCATATCCATCTCTTGTTATATCTTCTTCCCTATCTTTTCTTCTCTCCGAAGAACTCTCTCCCGACCCACTACCATCAAGAAACTCTCACTGTGCTGTTCCACAACAGTTGGAACCATAAACTGGTCATCAAAACTTGTCACTCAGAATCCCTCTCAGCACCCAATCAATTAATCTTCCTCTTTCCAACAGTCTACTTACATCTCCAAGAAGTCCCCAGCAGTCATCAAGAATCCTTCCCCACCATCAAGAACTTCAAGAAACTCAACAAGGCCCCCATGGAATCCACTAATAAGGAATCTAACTCCAATGGAAATTCAAGATCCAGCCAAAGCAACTCAACAGATACCTTCGAAGCAAAGAACCGTAAATTCTTAATGTCTAATATAAAGAATTTAATTCAAATTTCATTAACATCTGAAAATTATCCCTTATCGAAAGCTCAAATAACTCTGCTATTCAAAGGTAACAATCTATACAGTCATCTAGATGTCTCAGAAACTCCTCCCCACACTGACATCTCTAATCACCCCCCCTGGATCTCCACGGACTGCAATCTCACAACCGCCCTTTATTCCATGTCACCATCTAGCCTGCCCTATATTCTAGAAGCCGACTCATGCAAAGATGTATGGATTACACTTGAAAAACATCTTCAATCCTTAAATCGTTCTCGTGTCATACAACTCAACAATGAGCCACAGCGTATCTCTAAAGGACAGACCCATTCATGAGTACCTATCAGAAATCAAGGCCTTGATAGACAAAATTGCAGCATCATGTTTCAAGATCGACATAGAAGACGTCATCCTCTACACATTGAATAATTTTTTATCAACCTACCAAGCATTTAAAACCATCATCCGCACCAAACTCACACCAATCAGTCTAGAAGATCTTTATTCACTACTATGCAGTGAAGAAATAAACATTCAGCAAGATGCCCATAAGGAGATAATGCTCGCTAACCCTTCCCCTATCGGCATCAATGCACACCTATCTCTGTTTTCTGGCAGAATCAATAGCAGGGGCAGATGCGGCAGAGGACGTAGCCGCTCTCCTTCACTTCACAGAGGCACGTCATCAACAAACCAAACCCCCAGGCTTACTTGCATTGAATGTCAGATCTGCCATAAGCCTGGCCACTCTGCCATAGCAAACTGAACCCCCAAGCTTACCTGCTTTGAATGTCAGATCTGCCTCAAGCCTGGCCACTCTGCTAGCACTGGCAGGAACACAGCCACCGCAGTCCAGCAAATCAGTGGCCGCACCATCTTGCTGCCCTACGCATTGAAGGGCCATCCAATCCCAGCTGCTACATCGAACTTGGAGCTTCCAACCACATTATAAATGATCTCAGCAATCTCTTTCTTTCCCTGAAACCTATCGAGGCAACGACAACGTAATCGTTGGAAGCAGACAATTTCTTCCAATCTCCAATATTAGCAAACGATATTCTTCCCACACCCAATCGTAAGTTTCTCCTAAATCACATTCTTTATGTTCCACAATGCTACTATAATCTCCTTTCTATTCACAAACTATTCTCATATAGTTTCTGTTCTATCTCCTTTGACCCCCATAGGTTCATCATAAAGGATCTCCATGCCAACGCTCTTCTCCTTAAGGGTTGCAACCACAATGGCCTATACATCATCACTCAGTCTCCAGAATTACCTCCTCTCAAGACAATTCTGCACTCTCCCGCATCAACAACCACTCCACCGTGGCACCTCAGACTCGGGCACCCAAATCCAGAAATCCAACTACTCCTTAGAAATGTAATCTCAACACCGACAACTGCAACACTTCTTTTTCGTATACTACATGCATTACCGCCAAACATCATAGACTATCTTTTCATAGAAATTATAAAGCATTTGAACTTTTGCATACTGATCTATGGGGCCAACCCCAACTATATCTAATGAAGGGTGTACAAATTCCATGTAACTTTTGTGGATGACTACTCGTGTTTTACATGGCCCTTTCATCTAAAATACAATTTTGAAACCATTCATAAACTCATCCAACTCCACAAACTCATTGAATGCCAATTTAATGCATGCATTAAAATTCTTTAATCTAACGGTGGTGACGAATACAACTCAAATAGCTTCTTTGCTCTACTTAAAAATCTTGGTATACACCACGTGGCCTTATACTCAACAAAATGGCACAACGGAACGTAAGCACCGTCATATAATTGAAATCACTCGAGCCCTCCTGCAAACGGCTCACCTACCAGAAATTTTTTGGCCTCAAGCAACCCTTACTTCTACCTATCTAATCAACCAACTCCCCTCTCGAAATACACAAAATACCTCTCCATTTCAACTATTACATAACAAAATGCCAGAATACTATCATCGCTGAGACTTTGGTTGCCTTTGCTTTCCTCTCCTATTTCCAACAAAAACAAAACTCAGCCCATAAACTCTACTTTGCATCTTCCTAGGCTACTCCCAAAACCACAATGGCTACATATATTACAATCCAAAAACATTCTCCTCTCTAATCTCACTTAAAATTCATTGAATCAATTTTTCCTTTTGCCACCTCATCAACACTTACCACTACCGCATTCTCTTCCCAACTATACACCAATCCTCTGACCCTAGTTCTAACCTCTACCACCACCACTCCACACACAATCCCTCATATACAAACTCAATCACCCTCGGCCAATAACAAACCACTGAGCCTATAACACACAAATAAATCATCCCCTTAGTCCCTATCTCAGTTTTCCTTCTCTAATACAACCTATTCTCTCCTCCACCAAAGCCTTACCTCAAAGTCCCCACACACCAAATATAGTATCTGCCTCAAAACAAGAACCATACAACTTAAATCACTCAAAAATCTCATTCATACAACCACACATCCAATTGAACCTACATTTTATAATACTGCAGCCAAAGTGGAGCATTGGAAATAGGCCGTGAATGATGAATACCGAGCTTTACTAGACCAACAAACATGTACTCTCGTACTTCACCAACCACACCAAAACATCATAGGTTGCAAATGGATGTTTTGTACAAGGCTCAACGAAAATGGTACAGTGGCCTGTCACAAAACTTGCCTTGTAGCCCAAGGCTACAATCAAACCTATGTAATTGATTACTTTGAAACATTCAGTCCAATAGCTAAAATGCCAACAATTCGAACTCTACTCTCCATTGCTACATACCACAATTGGCCCATCACCCAACTAGATGTATCCATTACTTTTCTGCATGGTCACCTCAATGAAACTATTTACATGAAACAATCAAAAGGCTTTGAAGATCCCAAACATCTTTACTATGTGTGCAAACTCAACAATGCCATTTACAGACTAAAACAATCTCCTCGCCTATTGTACTCCACGCTAACATATTTTCTTCACTTCCAAGGATTTAAAACCAGCTATGCCGATCCCTCTATTCTCATCCACGACACCACCCCAAATTGAACCTACATCTTAATCAACGTGGATGATATCCTAATCACTAGCCCATATAGAACTGCACTCAACACTCTCATTCATAATCTAACCAAAATTTTTGAATGAAGCAAATTGGCAAGCCCACAACATTTCTTGGTATTCACTCTTGAAAACAGCCACCGATCCGATCCTCAACCAGTCCACCTATGCATCCAACATTTCAAAAAACTTTCAAAATGGAACAATGCAACCCTATCCTTACTCCCATAACCACCCAAAACCAGATCCCAATACAATCTCATCCATTTGATCAACCAAAACTCTACAAACAACTTACCAGGTCACTCCAGTACCTTACCAGTACTCGGCTTGACCTTAGTTTTGCTGTTAACAATATCTGCCAGCATATGCATGCTCCCACTCAAGCCAATTTCGATAAATTAAAATGCATTCTCAGATATATCAAATGCTCTCTTCACATCAGGCTCTCCATTGAACCCAAAAACTTACAACTTCGAGCACACACAAACGCGAATTGGGCTGGTGACACGGCAGATCGCAAGTCCGCTACCAACTACTGTATCTTTCTAGGAAACACTCCACAATCATGGAGTGCTAAGAAATAAAGCGTGATCTTCTGCTCATCCATAGAAGTTGAATACAAAGCTCTAACAACGATGGCCTTCATTGCAACACACTTGGCCATGTCCATTATTGAAGAAATTGATGAAATGCGCTCTTGTTGATCTATGAAATGCGCTCTTGTTGATCTATGATACGATGGCCTTCATAACAAGAACACGAGGACTACAAACCATAAGGGTTTCATTGAAATTGCATAAAATTTACCATAAGGGTTTCATTGATGTTGCTTAAATTTTTTATGTTTTTTGAAACTCTATTTATATGTCAATGCGCTCTTGTTGATCTATGATACGTGTCCTCTAGATTGAATCATTTATATGTCAATGCGCTCTTGTTGTTCTATGATACATGTCCTCTAGTTGAATCATATCCTCAACAATTGAGTTGTCATGAGGGAATTAAGAGGTACTTATAATATGAATTTCAAGTTTAAAACAAGTAATGAAAACTTTAAATATAATTGGTTATTTTCTCTAAAAAAAAAGATTTGGGACCGACTGAGCAACAATCTAGTTTATGCAATTTGGGTGATTAATTGATGTAACTAAGTGTACAAAGACACTAAGGGTATGTTGATAAAATTTCATGGTTATGAGTTGTCTTTTACAAATTAAAATGAAAAAAAGTCATGCAAGGGAGTTAGTTGAGAGATAACTCTTATATTAAAACTCAAAAGTCGATTACAAATCACATGCAACATGCAAAAATAAAACTTAGAAGATACTCAAAGATAACTAAGTACTTTATCTAAAACATTTGATTTTGTATTAACTAAACTAGGAGTGATCATATGCACTTCTTCATAAAGTTTCCAAAATTACATTAATAAAAAAGTAAAACACTTGTACTTTTCTACTTGGATTCCCATTATCATAAGAGTGTTTGCGAGCAAACTTGCAATACCCGTTCGAGCAAGGTTAATTCTTCTATAAATTGTGTATATGTGCTTGTCGAGTGCCACATAAATTGACAAAACCTTTTACTATTGCAATATCAATTTGAATTAAGCTATTTGAACTAATTGGGTAAACATCATTTCAATGTGTCCTCTTATTAGCGTGGCCAAAACATTCAAAGGATTGGAATCTTTCAGCCTCAAGTGCCCTTTTATCTTGTTGATTCTAACATTCATCTCTTTGAAGTTTAATAAGTGTTCCTTCAGTCAATTAAACATTCAATTTAAAAAAGCATTGACAACATAGTTTCAAAGCATTTCCATTCTTTTTCATAGCGTTCTTTTCTCAATAATCCGAGTTTTGTCTAAATGTCAAAATCCATCCTTTAATGGCCACAATGCCTACATTATAATGATTGTTACTGCAAAATAGTGGCTTCAAGTCATTCCTGGTCTCTTACATATCATCACCCTTTTTCCCATTCTTGATTTTGGTTGGTTTCATTCTACTAACTTAACTTTTTAACATATTATTCTCTTCTTGTAGCAAAAAAAATTTCTCACTAATCCTATTCATTCTATGCTCTCTAGATGAGTCATTTTGGTAGTCTTGGAATGTTGATGACTCATAATGGTGCTTTTCATCATGCTCAAGCTTGGTAGAATGCTCAACATGTGTTGAAAGAAGTAGCTCTGATTGTTATTTATAGGATTAACTTAAAAAATGATTGAATATCCTGGCTTTAGAACAAGTGTATTAAGTAGATTCTTTGACAGGGCTAAACGTAATGAGCCACCATTTGGCTATCGAAGATAATTGAAGGGCTCTGTCCCTCCACTTTATCATGAATAACGTAGAAGCATAGCTCTATTTTATTCCCGAGATGTAATAAGGGTACGAAATAGTCAGGTTTGTTGTTGATGATTTCTGTAGAATTCAAAGTGACCAAGTCTCTAGAAAGGGTCTAGCCACATTTTTGTTGTTTGCAATCTCTTTTGATTTTTCTTCAGTTTGATCAGATTCTAACGATTAATCTTGATTCATGTCATCATCGCTATTTGGGAGATGTTGATATCTCTTAAAAATCATTAATCAGCACGATCTTCATTGCTACAAGTGCAGGAGAGAAAACCTCTGAGGTGACATCCTTTTCCTCATAAGTTTCTTGAGTCATCTTGGTCTTTCAATAATGACCTTGATCGATGACGATTAAAGTCTCTGATTTCACGAATTCTTGATGATCATTTATGAGACTCAAAATCTCAATCCCATTTCTGATTCATACGCTTTCTCTTTGATTCTTCTTCTAACAATTGTATCTATAGAATATTGACTCTCGGAAGTTTCAGGGACTTCTTGTCATTACATTACAAAGAAAAATTCAAGAAGGCAATGGAAAGAAGTAAAAGCTCGAATGTAAAAACTTAAAATGCATACCTGCTTGCATCCTGGCTTTCTTGCATAAAATCAAGTTGGGTTGTTATTCTTTGTTTTAAAAGACCAATATCTTCTGCTATGGACCTTAGAACCATCAAATTAGTTTAATGTACTGGCTTAAATGTTGAAAACAGTAAATAAAATTTTTACAATACTTTGAAGGAAATTGACTTATAGGAGCATTTTAAGAAGTGTCAGCAAAGTTAAATTACTTTCAAAAGTTGAGCTCAAACCATGGATTTTATTTCTTAAAAGAAAACAGAAATGTTTTCAAAGACTGTAAGGTGATTCAAGGAGACTACTGAACCATAGTTGGAGTAGTAGTTACGCATATAAATCTCACAAGTATTTAGAAACTAATCAAAGGAAATATCTTCTTAAGGATTGGTGGCTTTTTAATTGACAAGATAGTCACTAAAGTCTTAAGAGAGGGGTTTGCACATCTGGAAGGAGGACTGGTGGTGGAGTTAGGAAGTACAACATGCCATTTAGGAAAATTAGCTATTTAAGTAGTTATATAGTAGTATGCTTCACTAGCTTGTAGTAATTTAAAAGCATAAAAATTAAGATAATAAGCAAGACTAGTTATAAAGATTGGTTTTTTATATAGAGTAAACTTTTATATATATAAATTCTACTAGAAAAAAAGGAAGCTACAAAAAACTTTGAACTTATATGATTGAATTTTAACTAAATAAAAAGTCAAGGAATGGTGTAAAATGCTATTTCGAGATATTTTAATTAGCAATTTAAATGGATAAAATAGGAACTAAATATTAAGTAGGTTTCAATAGATTGTTAAATTAAAGTTAACTTTGTAGAAGCCGTATAAAAGTAAAGCTATATTTTTAAATGTTAACTTTAGTGACTAATGAGATGAGATGTTGGGGATTTAACAGAAGTTTGGTTTACAATTATTTATTGAAAATTTGAAGTTTAAAATATTTCAAATGATCCACACAATAAAGTATCTTGTTTTCATAATTTAAGATCAATGGGATGTGTGTGTGTGATTGTAATTTTATGAGAATCAATCCTACAAACTTGAAAGTGAACTTGTGGGAGAATATTTAAAAGCCAGCTTTGCAAAGTCACGTTGAAATCTAAAGATCACTCTAACTTCATAGATAGACTTTTTTGTTAATGTTGTTAATTGGAATAGTTTTGCAAACAAAAATACCTTTATATGATCTCTACTATTCCTTAACATCTTATGATCAAGAAACACCAGAGTTCATATTTGCTGCATTTTAGGAGAAAGATGGGAGTTAAAAATTACGTTGAGGTCATTAAAAATGCTTTTGAAATAGTGGGTGATATTAAAAGTATGTGGAGCATCTAGCAGGTCTAAAACACTATACAATATATTTAGGATAAATAACAAATTATTCGTTTTATATTGGTCATGGTAATGCAAAAGAAGTTCAGAGTTAGGTAACTTGATGTGTTCTATTTGGAAATGATAGTGTTGATATTTAAGATATCTTCTTAACAAGTATATTTGCTAAAATAGCTTCCCGACTTTTTAAAATTATCCAAAATAGTTCATTGACTTTTGTAAATATCATTTGGTCTATCGACTCTTAAAACTAAAGCAAATTTAATCTCACAATTAAGTTTCAAAAATGTCACATTAATTAGCACTGCAAGGTAGAGATATTTTGAGAAGAAAAAATATGGTTGAAGTTTATAAATAATACTCTTAACTTTTTCTGTAAACCCTCTAATTAGTGAGTTCAACCGTTACATCAAAAACAATTCTCAGTAAAAAAAGAAAAAATGTTAGTTATCGGCCTCAACCATATTTTTCTTTCCTAAAATATTATTTATTCGTAGCATGAGTTAACGTGATGGTATTGAAATTAATTTGTGATACTAGTTTTATATTATTTTTAAGAGTTGAAGGACCAATTTGAGATTTATAAGAATCAAAGGACTATTTTAGATAATTTTAAAAAGTGAGGGATCATTTTGACAAATAACTCTAGAAAATTTTTGTAAATGTGCGGCTAGAAATAACATAAAATTGTTCAAATACATTATTTCTTGTGGAAATAAAGTTTATTAGTTAATGTTATGAGAAGATTAATTGATTCTTTGTAAGGGTGGTTAAAGTGTATTGGATCTATTATATAAAACGACAGATAAGTCTCTCAGGGTATGAAAAGAGTATGTAATTTCATGGATACAATAAGTTTATAAAATCACAATTGGATTAACTACGCTATATGGTCTCAATGTTGGACAAGCTGCTTATTGTTGACTTGAGTGGCAAAATATGAGCGTGCAAGGCTGTAGGTAGTGGCAAAAGTTTGAATTGTTGAGAAGTGATTAAACTTTAGAGAGGTTTGAGAATAGCATTTGATGATGAAAATGTAATCAGTAATATTTATGGTTTTGTTTGGCAGATAGCAATTTCATTATGAAATGAGCAGATAGGCTTAATTCAGATTTAACATGAAGGAAAATGACAAGCCAAAATGGTTAGAAGATGTCCAATGATATTTGTGCAAAATAAAGTTAGTACCTCATGCAACATGATAGAAATGAATGCATAAGGAGCATTCATAAAACAAACCACTAATGGCTAATATAATGCTACTGAAGATGTTCACTTTTTTAATATTCGTTCCATTTTCTTATTTTAGATTATTTCTTAACTTCAATTTTTTCTAGACTCATTAAGGTGTTTGATGGAGAGTTGAAGGCAGAGGAAAGTAAAAATACCGCTTCTGTTAACAAAATGCTGAATGATAGAAAGCAGTCAATGGTACTGTACTCCACTTTGGAACCATGCAAACTTCATTTTCCATTATGATGCTTTTCAACACTTAATATCTCTTTTGACTGCTAGCCATCAGTTAATATCTCTTTTGACTGCTGTAATATTCTTTGTTGACAGATCAAAGAGTTGAATTCTTTCGTTGCGCTCAAGAAACAGTAAGTACTTGTTCCATTTATAATTTTGTGCAGGTAATACTTTTTAATATCAAAATTCATAAGACATAAGATGACTTTATGTTTTAACATTACTTATTAGTGCACATATTTTCAAGAGAGGAAACTTTGTTCTGCCTTAAGCGCTATTCTTGTATCAAGCATTGCAGATCATTGACTTTTTTTGAACTGTGTTTTTCAGTTTCTTAAAAAAGCTTAACAATTGTCTTTTCACTATAGAGCAAATTGTTTTTTGCAAAAACTCAGGAAATTTCATATAACATCAAGATGCATCTAATATATCAGTGAAGCTTGCAACTACTGCAAGCTTACATTATTAAAATGAAAACGCAATTGATATATAAAGCGTTCCATTTCAAAGTTGGGATTTATCATTGCTTAAAGGTAGGTAAAGTATTTCCACCTTTAGAATTGATGCATGATATTATGCAATTGTTTTGTTATTGATTAAGTGAAACTATATTATACTAAATTAGCTCATTAGAGCAGCTATACTATCAGTTATATTATATAATGCTAAATGTTGGCCAACAAAGAAGAAACTTACTGATAAATAAGTGTTACATAGATGAGAATGCTTAGGTGGATGAGTTTATCCGTACAAGGTTGGAGTGGCTTCAATAGTGGATAATATTAGAGAATGTCTCCTTAAATGGTTTAGGAATATTAAGCATACATCGTGCAATGCCTCTGTTAAAAAAATTGAGTTAATGAATTTCTCTCATATTAAAAGAGGAAGACAGACCCAAAAATATATGAGAAGAAACTATTAGGAAGGATCTTCTCTATTTGCAACTTAGGGAGGGGCTTCTATTTGATCATGCACTATGAAATCAAAGAATTCATGTAGCTGATTCCACCTAGTGGGATTAAGGCTGGGCGTTGGTGTTGTTATTGAGAATATGCACTTGGCATAAGCATTAGCAGATGCTTCAGTTTTGCGTTTTGCTTTCCTTTTTTTTGTATACCTCTTAAAATACTTGCGTTAACTACTAGCCTTTTTGTGCATAAAATTTCTATTTTTATTTAGTGCGTAATATTTCAATTGCATACTGAATGCTGATTTTAAGTCTGGATCACATAGATCATTACTGGGGTATATTTGCAGGAAATGAAATCATTTTTTAAATTAGTTCCATAATTAATGTCCAAAGATATTTAGAACAAGCCATTAATATCTTGATAAACTCATATAGTCGACGGACTATTTTGACAAAATTTTCTTATCATGGGTTTGAGGCAATGTTTTTGAAGCTTGATTTGATTTGCCAGTCTAATTGGTTTGACTGAGAGCCTACTAGCTAGCAGGTCTGATTAGGATCAGTAATTGAGCGCTGTGAATTTAGAATGAAAGGTTAAACCTGGTTAATACTGGTTAAACTGGTAATCCAATTCTAAGAAAAAATGAGTTCTCAAAGAAATCACAAAATCCCCGCGAACTGTCAGATTACCCTTATTTCTTCGGTACGACATTTTCCCTCAAATTGCTGGTTGGCTGTGGTTTTTTAATCTCACTTCTTGGTCTCTCGACTATGGCTACGAAACATCTTCTCTCCGGTAGAGCTCGACAATGTCTTCTGATAACACTTGACTAGTTGGCTTTCATCCTCCTGATGACTCTTGACTAGTTGGCTTTCATCCTCCTGATGACTCCTCAGCTCTAGCTATTCCTCCAGTAAAGCTATAAAATCACTTTTTTTAAATTAAGATTTTGAATATGATTCTCTAAGTTATCAAGTGCAAACAAAATACTTGCAAAGATAGTAGAAACTAAGTAACTAACACAACATCAAAATATGCTACATATGATTTACAAGGCGCTTAAGGAATTCTTGGTGATAAGATTGAGGTGCTTACATGTAAATAGAATTTTTTGAGTATTAGATTTTTACATAAGAATTGTAAATAAACTTATGAAACTTTTTCAAAAGCCCATTAACCTCTGTATGAATACGCTTTCGCCAACATCCAACCCGCCAATCCCCCGATGGTCGCTTCAATGCCTTCAACCACCGATTGAATTATAGTCCTGCGTTGCTAACGTCCACCATCAACCCGAGAACCTTAGCGTGGGCGGCCTCCAGGGTGCCAATATTCTCGTCGCCGCCTGGCCTCATCCCGACCGGCCCACTTGGCGGGCCCCCCGCCACCTTTGGCCCAAGCTGCCCCATCTGCACGCCCACCTGCGGTCAGAGCCGATCCACCTCTTGCAGCTGGCCCCTCAACCCCTTCCCGGCTCAGGCCCATGCCTAGCCCACCGCGTCTGGCCCGGACTCAGCTGCCTGAGCCCGTAGCTTTGGAGGGTCTTGCGCTTGGCCTGTTCAGCTCCTGCCCACCTTCTACACCGCCACCTCTCCAGGCACAGCCCCAACTTGCATTGCACATCCCCCCAGTCCAGCCCACTGCTCCTACAGCTTTTTCCACCCTTCCTGCAGTCCTCGGCACCGCAAGGGAAGCCAGTCCACTGCTGAATTACCCTCATAGGCCCTCCCCGTCATGGAGGTACCTCCGCCCAGGAGCCTTCGCTCTAGAAGTAGGGAGCTTCCTCTGACTCCCCAATGAACGAAATTCTCACTTGGAACTGTCGCGACGTGCGGAAGTCGACAACGTGCCATCACCTTCCTCTGCTTATCTCGGAGTGCAAGCTAGGATTGATAGCATTATTGGAGACCTAGGTCAAGTCCTTTACTCGCCGGGACGCGGATCGCCTCTTCGGGAGGCATTGGAGCTTCGCCGTGCAGCCTTTTGCGGGTCACTTTGGAGGTATTATCCTTGCTTGGCTTGATGATTTTATGCAGTGCTAGTTTTATCACTCCTGCAGCCAGTTGGTCCTCGCCACCATCACGCTGCGCTCGGGGACCTGTTTTCAGTTCGGCACCGCCTACGCGTCGACTGACTTGACACATTGAGGGAGTTGTGGTGGATGATCTTAGCTGTGCGGGTTGAGGGCTGCCCGCTTGTACTTGGAGGAGAATTCAACTGCGTTCTCTCCTAGTAGGAGAAATGCGGTGAAAAGCTGTTCAGAGTTACCGCTGCTCAGACGGACTTTCAGGAGGTCCTAAATGTCTGTCTTCTTCACGATCTAGGTTTTGTAGGTTCACTCTACACGTGGACCAACAATCAGGAGGGAATGAGATGCATATGGGAGCACTTGGACCGGTACCTTTTTAGCATGGAGACGATGAACTTTTGGCCGGGTGCAGTAGTGCACCACCTCCCAAGGGTAGCTTCAGATCACTGCCTGATTTTTTTTATGGATGCTTGTCTCAGGTTCCAGAGTACCGGCGCTCGGTACAAGTTTGAGGACACCTGACTACAGTACTCGGAGGCCTACTCTGTGGTGGAGAGGACTTGGGGGCGGTTGTCTTGCGGCTCGCCGTCCTCAGTCCTCAACCCCAAGATAGCTCACACACTCCGAGCACTGTGGAAATGGCGACGAGACACGCTCCCGAACCTGAGGAGGAGGGAGACGGTGATCACCTCAGTCTTGACACAGTTTTAGGTGGAGGACATGGAAGCGGTAACACGGAGCTTATTCTGCTGCTTCGGGTCACCACTCAGGAGCTCTCTCAGGTTAACCGGTGTACGACAGTGTTACTACGGCTTGTGACGCAGCGTCGTAAATCGAACATCGTACTCACGCAACAGGAGGAGTCCGGGGAGCTCACTTCAGATCCGTTGCGGATTCGCCAGGTATTCTTTGAGTTTTTTAGGGGAAGTGGGGCACCTCTTGTCCCATATGGGATTGCCCAGATTATCTGATTCTAGATCGTATTATTGGTGATGCAGATTCTGCCTCTCTCCAATGTGCAGTCACAGATGCAAAAATCTGGGCAGCCCTGCAGGACCTTGGCCCGAATCGTTCTCCTGGGATTGATGGGATTACCCCCTCTTTCTTTACGGGCTACTGGAAGATCACCTAGGCTGATACTTGGCAGCCGTTCACCATTTCTTTGATGGTGGGTGGATGCCACAGCATTGGCGTGATACTCTGGTAGTTCTCCTTCCTAAGGAAGAGGGGGCCTCCACTCTGAGGTAATTTCGCCCCATTAGCCTGTGCAACACTATCTATAAGGTGGTGGCCAAGATCTTGATCATGCGCCTTAAGATAGTGTTACCCTCTTTGATCTCACGAGAACAATGCACATTTGTTCCTGGGAGAGACATTAGCGAGAACTGTCTCACGGTCCAGGAGATCCTCACTCGTCTCTCATATTCCACCTCGACGGCTGGACACATGGCCATCAAGGTGGATGTGGAGCAGGTTTACGATCGGATGGAGTGGGGGTGCTTATGCTTGGTTCTGCAGAGATTTGATTTTCTGCAGCGGTGGACGGATTTGGCGATGCATTGTGTCGAGTTCCCCAAGTTTGCAGTCTTGGTATGGGAGCACTGTCTTTCATGGATAGTGGAGCGGAGAGGCTTCAGGCAGGGATGCTCCCGTTCCCCCTACTTATTCATTTTGTGTTAAGAGCTCTTCTCCCTACTGGTCAGACGATAGCAATAGATTGGACAGCCGATTGGCATCCAGTTAGATAGAGGTGGGCCTTCTTTCTCCCACCTGATGTATGCAGATGATCTAATTTTATTTGCCCTATCCACTATGGCAGTGGGCCGTGAGGTACAGTAGATTCTGGCTCAGTACGGGAGTTGAACCGGACAGTTTGTGAACTCGCGAACCGGACAGTTACAGACTTTCTTTAGCCGACAGATGCCTGCTTACCGGCAGCGCAGGATAGCTATTCAGCTGGGCTACCAGAGGAGTGGTGCCATCAGATATCTTAGGGTCACGGTCACTAGCAGACCCCCGAGGAGAGCAGATTTTATAGCCGTCACCAAGCAGGCCCGCAACAGGTTGCGATTTTGGAGCAGCCGTCACCTCTCCCTTGCAGGCAGGCTTTGCTTGCTCAGGTCTATACTGGCGACGACCACCAGCTATCAGATGTTGGTTACACTGATTCTGGACTCCTGCCGCTTGGACATCGAGGCTATCCTTCGTAAGTTCCTATGGGATGGAGCGGGGGTCGCAGTCTGCACTACGTGAGGTGGCAGGAGGTTTGTCGACCACTTGAGTATGGAGGACTTGGGATCCGAGACCTTCGTCTATGGAGGACTGTCTTAGCGGCTTGACATACTCTCAATTTTTGTCAGCAGAGAGGATCTCCTATGGGTTAGAGCCATGGAGTTTCGATATTGCCGCAGAGGTGAGGATTTTACAGTACAGAGGGCAAGACTCACCAGTCTGGAGACTTCTGGGCTACGACTGGCCAGTTGTACTGAGGCATACCCATCTTGAGGATGGGACACTTCAGTGGCAGATGGACGACTTTTTTGTGAGCAGAGCCAGTCAGCTATACCGGCTGGAGGGAGACGGACGGCGGTGGCAGTTTGCGGCCTTGTGGGAGATGGCCCCGGCACCAGATAGGCTTGTTTAATGTGGTGATTTTCAGAGATGCCATCCCGACAGAGTGCTGGTTACATAGACGGAGGCTCACTCAGACGACAGCTTGTATTTGGGGCTGTGCCTCGGAGGAGGACAGGAGCACTTTGTTGTGCATTGCAATTATATGAGGGCCATTATGGAGATTTTTGTTTGTTGGGGCCTGCTCCCGGTTACACTTACTTCCTGGGACCAGTTTACTGCACTGTTCTCGACTGTCTTTGCGTCCCACTGCCGCCGTTTTAGCTGCCATCTTGTTGCATACTCTCTTACCAGTTCTGGAGGAGTAGGACAGATTACTCGCACGGCCACCCGCACCCCACGCCACTGGTGTGCGCGAAGTCGATACTGTCTGCCATGATTAGTGCTGGACTGCACGACGGGTCAGATTCCTGGGGTTCCATGGCCCGCTAGGGCCCCTCCACCCTCTATAGATGGTGCCCCCCCGACCTGTTGGTTGAAAGCCAACATAGACGCTTCCTACAATTACGGTGAGCCTACTGCGTTTGTGGCAGCTGTCGTCCGCGACCTTAACGGATAGTTACTGGTTGCTACGGGAGATTGTTTACAGGCTCAGTCCCCTCTCCAGGCAGAGATACAGGCAGTGACTATTCTGCGGCAGGCCCTCCTAGCTACTAAGGTGGAGGCCGACGGTGTTGTTATTGAGGGCGACTGCTTAGGAGCGATGCGTAGGCTCCGACGCCTTTGGGAGAGGACACTCTGTGCACGAGGAGGTGAGCTTCATGCAGACCTATTGGCTTTCCCTTATATCATTTTTTCTCACCGATCGCGCGATGCAAATCGGGTTGCGGATTTTTGTGTGCTGTATGCCCGTCAGGGTGCTTTTACTTTTGTTAGGGGTGATGTGCTCCCCAGGAGGCTTCTAGACCTCCTAGCAGAGGATACCATGGAGTTTGATCCCGGTTGAGTTTTTGTACTATTGATTTATAGTTGATATATATATGCATGGGCTACGACCGTCTTTCGTGAATAAGATTTATGTTTTACTAATTTTATTTTGCTTGTGGGGTGATATTTTTGATGTAGTAATAAGATTGGAGTGGCTTGCAAACCAAATTATATAATAGTAACTAGCTAGTTCAATTAGTCGGCCAAGTTTGATCTGTTCAATCAATCGAACTGATCGAACTATGAACTAGTAGCTTGGCCAGCTTGATTTTGAAAACATTGCCTTGAGGTTGAGGTCCATTAATGAAGTCTCCTCATTGATTATTGTGGCTAGATTGTTAATACTGGTTTTGGTGGTTTAAGCAATTCATGTAGGCTCTATTTTTTGAAATTGATTGTATGTTTTGAGTCTACAAGCAAGGGATAGTAAATTATTACATGGCCGCTGATTTGGAAAGTTAGCACATATTGGTCTGGGATTTGTGTTCGGCATTGTAGCGATACAAGATTGATTAATTTGATTTGATACTTCAAAAAGGATTTTTATATGGGATATTTTTGATAGGGAAAATTTTTATTTTAGTCTTTAATTAATTATAGAGAATGTGTCCTAAAGAGATTTGGATGCCTAATCTTGGTAGAAGCTGTCAAGGGAGCATTGTGAAGGATAAAGCTTGCCCTAAGCGTGAAATTAAGGTATTTGTGTAATGAGCTAGGTCATTTTTAAGAGAGATCCTAATTTTCAGCTAGGTTCAATTTATGTTGATTACCCACAGATTTTCATTTTCAATTAAAAATTTCTGCTAAAATTTGTTTTTGTCAAATTTTCATTTATTTCTTTTACGTGCTATGAAAAAAATCAATTAAATTATTGTTTTTGGAAGTATTGGGAATACATTCTATCCAAATATTGTTGAGATGAAAGTTTCGTTATTCTACATAATTACTATTAACATAATTAAAGGCTTTAGATTACTTTGCCTCATTTAAAATTTGCCTTAATAAAAAGGCATTTCCTTTCCATAAGCATTAATTAAGCACAATTTCCGTTTGTTTAAACTGTAATCAAAGGACCCTCGGTCCTCCCTCTATTGACTCAGAAAGGACATCACACTTCCCAATTCCCGTAACCGACAGAAGCAACTCTCGCCTTCCACGCCTTCTCCATTTACTGTCGGTAATGAAGGCTACGGTTATCGGCTGAAGAACCAACCGAAAGGTAATTTAGTGCAGATCCTTCCCTCTTCTTCACTAAGAAACACACTGTTTCCACGAGCGCTGCTTCTACTCCATTTACTGCCGAATTGAATCCGACGGCTTCTAGAGAGCTTATTTAGGCCATCGAGCACCTACGACACCTTCACAATACTGCTAGCTCTCTCTCGATTCCCTCGCCCCTTCTCTTCTCATGCAACGGGCGTCTCCAGTAAGGGAGAGTCTTGACATCTCAACACTTACAGATTCTGCTTCAATTGATTCGTGTAGCTGCAGCATGAGGCGAGTTGGCCCGGTTTTACGGTGCTCGGCAACTGTTTTGCGTTTGGAGCCATCCTCTTCTCCCGATTTCAGCCTTTGATATATTTCCTGGTTCCGTAAATCACTAGGACTTTCAATCACAAGGTACGATTTTCTTTGCGAAATTCATCCTTAGTTTTGATTTGTTATCAAATTCATAGTTAAACAATTCCGTTAAGCATCCATGATTCCAAATCCCCAATTTCCTCATAACTCCTAACCTTTGTTGTGGGCTATGAAGGATTATGTGAACTATTTAGCAATTGGCATCACCTACAATCAATATAAATCATATAATCCAATAGGTATGTTTAGGTAAAAATATTTGTAGAATGCAGAAATAAGTCTCGTTAACATTGATTAATGATTAATTTTATGCCAAGCTAGAATCTAATGGCTGTCACTCAAAGTTGTTAGGGTTATTTAAGCAGCTGTTGGGACTGATCTTGAGCTAACAACATGTCATAATTAGAAATACAAATTAATGCAAGAGTATAGTGAAATTGCATGCTGGATATCTATCACTATTGATTTTCCGCCAAGCCTTCTAATAAATTAGTGGTAGATACAAAAATTTGTAATGAAGTTTTGCACCTTATATTTTAGTTGGTATTGAATTATGTGTCAATTTGCAATACCTATGATCTTTCAAAAGAGTTTGGAACTCTTACCCATACATATCAGCACCCTAAGATTCCAGACCAAGCTAACATAATGATCCTCTGAGTCTCTTAACACACCATCCTGCAATTGTAATTTATTTGTATTCAGATATGTATATAATTTGTTAGGTTCAATTGTAATTAATTATACTCTCTAAAAAGATGCTCAAATTCATATACATTTATTTTGTTGCATAAGAAATTAAATTATACCTATAGAATTTGAGTAGATTAGGAGCTGTTGATTAGCTTACTGGTTTCATATGTAAGACAATATAGATTGAAATGCTTAAACCTATGATTCGACCCCTTAAAGATGCATCTAACGCCTATCATTTATTCATCTGTGTGACCAACACCTTTTAAAATTTGATTTAATACTTAAATTATAGTCCAATGCTTAATTTAATTATTGTATTTCATAACTGCTTGGTGAGCACCTTCATACAGTGTAAGGTGGGAGATAAATTAAGTTTAAATTAGCATATGCTGTGTTTTCACGCATTTCACTTATCATGAATGTGCAATTAATTCTATTTTCATTAAGAATACAATACTTTATTCTTTTTACTGTATTGAGTAATCTTATTCATCGACGAGATTATCTAGAATATAATTGATCAATTTCATAACTTCATGCGGAATAGATTCAATTTTCTTAAGAGTTTAACATTGATAATATGTCATTATGGAATAATCATAAGTATGTTCATAGCTTATAGTTAGATCTTCTTGCAATATGCCAATTTGGAAGGGGAATGGGGTACTCAAAATCATTTGCAATCTGGGTTATAGATTATAGTAACCCACTAAAGCCAATACTTGGGTATAAGAATATTAATTCTAGTATTGTAAATAGACATTTTTTTCAAAGTTTAATAAAGGTTTATAAATATAACTTTTTACAGATACATCAAGGTTGTGAGTACATTGTATATTACTTTTTATACTTTTATTTACTTTTATTGCTACTTAAGCATCACATTGAGCCAATTTCGTGTTGATAATAAATGCGATGTTTTTGCTGCCAATAATGTAAAGAAACAAAATGATGTTTATGTATCTTGTGAATGTATCTTGTGGTTGAATTAGGTTAGGGACGGGTTAGTCTATCGGGAGTTATAAGGGTGTCATCCGGAGCCTTTGAGGGTGCCCCAGGTGATGAACATATTTTTCTTGAACCCAACCTCGAGGTTCTGACTTTGTCCATCAGAATTGCTAATGTTGCTTCATGATATCAAGACAAACACAAATATAAAATTTATGCGATTATCTCTTAAATTGGCATAACATGGACTAGAAATGTTTATTTGCAGGAATTATGATTATTTTTATTTGTATTAAATCATATTTTCCTGGATTTGTTATTATATCATTATCTTCGTCTTCCATTTTTTTTAAAAGTATATTATTTAATATCCTTTGTACTTAGAATATGCACTAAGACTTTATTTTTATAATGTCAGACCAGGTACAACTGAAAGATGCTAAGATAGTTTAAGGATTTTAAGGAATTATGGTGCAGAATGAAAGAATAAAATTTTAGTTTTTATTTTTATAAGAGACAAACTTTTTTTTTTATATATTATCAAATATGTAATATTCTGAATGATGTTATCTTTAAATTGAATGAATGATATTTTTTTTTGTGGCTCTGGATGTTGTATAAATGCTATTTTGTTTAACTGCCAATATGATTCTGCGGAGATGTATCTAGTGTTAGATTGGTTGTCATTTACCTAACATGGGTCACAACTTATCATTTAGACAATTTCTTAACTAAGAGAGAGAACCGGATGCCTGAAATCACACCTGCTTAACAATCAAGGGAAGATCATCTAAAGGCGAAGTCTGAGTTAATATTAATGGGTGAGCTAATTTATTGAGATGATATTTCTTTAAGATCACATAATTTATTCTTATGATATAAACATGCTAGCCTAATGCTAATATGTGGAGCTAGCCCACCAATTGCGATTGGTGTGTAAATAGATTTAGAAAGTAGTGAAGACCTACTCCCCTCACCAATTGAGTATATGAGGTCAATCTCCACATCATGTGGTAGCCTGCCAATCGAAGACTTGTGAGAAATTCGGAAAGTATCAATTTTTTAATGGAGATCAAAAAGGCAAGTGAGTTTAGATGCATGCTTGTGGTAGTTGTAGCTCTAACATGCTGATCACTAGAGGAATTCCCTTTTCCAAAAAATATGAAGCCTACTTAAGACAGCTAATGGAGCAAAGTATATAAATGAACACTTTTAAGAAATGCTATTAGGCATTCAAATCTTGATGTTACAAATTGGGTTATTAGTTAGTTTGCCTCCATCCTTGATATAAATAAGCTAGAAATGGTGGAACTAAAGAGATCCTTCTGCCATGAGCTATCAAATTGGCCATCAAGAGTATATGAGGACAAAGAATCTTGTTTCATTCAGGGAGGACAAAATAACACTATAATGTAGCTATTAAAGTTATAATGAACTCTACATCAATACTTTAAGATAATATATGCATCTCAATCTTTGAAGTAGGCTCAAATAAATTCTCTAGAGACCCTCTAATTATGATTAATCTAATACTAAATGGATCCTAAAGCATGCAGATTGAATCACATTTAAGTTTATATATAGGAAGCTCTCAAACTAGGAACCTAATGGAAAACTATGTGATGAGCATCAACCATTTCAATTTCTCTACAAAGTCATTAAAATGTGCTAATTATTTTTTGATGCTCTTTGCATATGCTGACTTCCCTCGCCTTTGATGACCAACAAACTAACATTGAAATAGCTCATGATTTGGAGGAAAATACTTATCATATGAGAAATTGCAAATATATAGGACATAATGTGATAGCCAGGATAATTAAATATCTGTTTAAGCAAAATCAGGATTCCGGGCTAGTATAAAACTAGGCCAAACCAAAAATACTATTAGATAGAGTATATTTTTGTAATCATAATGCTCAGATTTGAGAATAATTTGGATAACGAATACTCCTAAATAATTTTTTTTAAATTTTAAATTCAAAAAAATTAAGAAAATAAAATGCAAGTTCAAATTCAATAATTTAGTGCCGTTGGATTGAGAGTATTAGTAAAAAACTATAAAAAGTTTCGTCAAATTTGGAGCTCCACATTCACCGTAATTAATTTTTGAAGTTATAATTTTCAAAAATTAATATAAAATAAAATATAGCTCCAATAGAGAAATTTTAGTGTGCGTGTATTTGTCTCATCAAAATACATCTCCAAACCAAAATAATTTTTTTCCCCGTATAATTAGAACTCCAAATCCCCCCCTTCTTTACACACAAAATCTCTTTCTCATCCTTACCTCAAGTTGCCTCCCTTCTCCTCCTACCTCTGACAACCACCTCTCCAGTCTCCAGCTGCCGCCAACGACCTCCACATCCCCTCCTCTACAGCAGGTCAACCTCTCATCTTCTTTATCTCTTCCTCCTTCCCTCCTTTATAGAAGGAGCCCATCCTTCTCCTCTCTATAACCCCTCTTCTCCTCCTCCGACTGATCGCTGCCTGTCCCTCCCCACCTTGCCGGCAACTGCCAACCTCCACCTTCCCTCTATAAAAGGAACCCTAAATTTTCTCCTCTCCACAAAGCCCTCCTCCTCCCTCCTCTAGCTGACCATCTCCTCCTCCCCCTAATCTCGTCGGTCCCCAGCAACTGCCGCCGGCTTCCGTCGCCAGCCGCCAACAACAGAAGATTTCCTTTGAACGGGGAAGAAGAGAAGAGATCTCCTCTAAATGGGAAAGAAGAACAAAAGAAGAGAGAGTGTGAGTGAAATTTTTGAAAGAAAATAAAATGAATAAACTATTATTATTATTATTGCAATTTTCTTATTGCCATTTTCTTTCAAATTATTTTTATTTTTATCAATTATTTATTATTATAATTATTATTATGTCTATTTATATTAAATTATCATAATAGTTATTATTATTATCAATTTTTCTTTACAACATATTATAAAATAAATTTTATTAACGTCTAATATAAAAATTATGTAATCAAACTCTTGAAGCACATAAATTAAAGAGAGTCACTAAGACAGACCAACAAAAGTACTAACCTAAATAATTCACTGTTGCAGGTCGGTAGATTTTCAAAAATTTTATACCAAAGCTACTATATTTGATCATACATTTTTTTTTGTGTATAATTATGATTACTGCATTAATACGCACCAACCGCTATATAATATGCAAAAAACTTATCATGATAGCTTGTGACATATGTCTATGGTGAAAGTCTTGAAGGAAGTTTGAAATTGACCTGTTAACAGAAGGAGTTTACTAGTAACCCACTATGAAATAATGAGAGATCTAGCACACTAGAAAGTGGTTGTAGATCCAGAGGAAAGAGTCACCTATTCCAAGATTTAAGTACAATTATCGACGGGTAGTTGATACCTTCATAGAATTGCTTATGATCTTGGTAATATCAGGGAGGTGGGGCTCTTAATGCCTAGCAGCAATAGAAAGGCATGATCTATCACACAAATCTAGTGATAAAAATATAAAATTTTGTTACTGCTTTTTTAAGCAAATATGCAACACATTTTGATAATATTTATTATTGCAAAGTTGAACAAACTTTCATTTTCATTTGATGCAAGCTTTATTGAATAATATTGTTGTTTATTTTATACCTCATAGGATGTTAATATGCATTGCTTACTGAACTTCTACGTACTCCTACCTGAATTAGTAAATTCAAATTTTTTTGTGGAGATAATTCACAAGAAAGATAGCCAAGAAGTGAGATGAAGCCCAAAATTAAATTTTAATTTCTATTATAAATTTTGGGATTCATTTTTAAAATATGAATATATGCTAATTAATAAAAATTATCTTTGATATTGTTTAATTGAAAATTATTTCTTGTAAATTCTCGATCTTGATCCTTGGTCGTCACACATAAATAGCTAAAATATTATATATTGTGATGCTCGTCTCATGAGGACCATTCCAACAAGTGCTCGAGGCTCTGCCTTAGCTCTTTGTAATACTTGGAAGCTAGGAAGGGGGGTAGTTAAGTATACTCAAACAAATTTGCATATTTCACATAGTAATTCCAACTTGTTTAAGTAGTGTAAGGTAGGCCCTTAGTATGTAATGAGCCCTAGAGAGATAACCACTCATTGTATGAAGGAGATTCTCAAATAGTGAATCAGGTGAAGGATGTTCTAATGTTTATAACAAAATTATCAACAATTTTATCTAAAGTGCCAGTCTTTATGCCTTGTAGTTTCAGCTCAATGATCGAGTCGATAGGATGACAATCTATAAAAGTTCTAAATTAACATCTACTAAATGCGAGGAACGGGTAAAGATTTGGTCAATGATATCTTTGCCCACCAACATTGTGATGGCCCGGTGCCAATTTTGGTCCCGATACTTATCCGATATCGGGTTCCTCTCTACCGCAGGACCCTATTAAGCAAATTAAAGTAACCGGGCGCAAAAGTAATGAACAAGTATAATACATTTTTCCATTCATCATAATTCAAGATTTAAACAAAATAAAATGACCATTCCTTACTTATTCTGCTTGAAAAAAAGGTTCAAAAAATATTACTAGTCTTTTTAATATTTGACAATAACAGTAATAATTTAATTGACAACTTTGGGCCCTTAACAATCTCTTAAAATCCACCGTTGAAATCCTACAATTGCGCCTGACCTGGCATTGTAAAGACAATGCCGGGATTGAAATTCCCAGTAGTTAGACTATACTATAAGTACTTCGATACACATCAAAAGTTACACTTATTATTATAAATAATAATGCGATAAGTGGAAATAAAGGCAATAATAAAATTGTGGAGAATCATAATGATTAGCACAAAGTGTGATCTATTTTCTTGCGTAATAAAAATATTATTTGTCTCAGTATAACAAACATGCGTAAGCCTTTTTCTTTTCCGTAAAGCACACTTGTTATAAACATGTCACTTTTGCCAAAAAGTTTATTAATTGCAACACATATGTCCTTTATATTGTGGGAAAGCAAGCAAAAGCGGTTTTGACGGGCAAATTCCAGAATCATGAGACGGGGTTCTATAAATTATGATTAATGTCATACCTTCAACTGGACCTCCCTCAAAGGCGACAGTTAACATCTTTATAGCTCCCGAGGATTTAGCCCATCCATACCCAACCTATCCTCCCTTTCGAGAACCCTTGCTACATCCATAGACATTAAGAATTTTGTTTTCGTTGTATTTTTTTTGACAACGATAATCATTGCATACAATCACAAAAGTACAGGCTTGGGCGAAGCTAAAATAGCATAAAAGTGCAAAAAGTAATATTTATCTGAGTACCTTTTTCCTAGTAGTGGCAACCATATCAGAATTCAAGTGCATCTGCAATAGGTATTCTATTAATTATTATTAACAATGTGATTTAAAATAACTACCATTGCCTTTATCTTAATTTTCCTAACAAGAGTCTTAGTTTCACATATTCATTATTGCTTAATCTTGACCTGTCAGTTTTGGTAGTGCTAAAATGGTAAGAACATTCTTAAGCGCTTGCATTCTTCTCTACTATGAGGTTCTAAACTCATTCATTCATGTTCTAACGACTATATTGATTATCATGCAAAAGAGTCATAGCGTGAGATGGAGTACCATTGCGGGTGTATATACATATAAAACTATTTTGATCTACTAATATGCAAAGTTTCATGTGTTAAGCTTACTTATTAGGATCATTCCATCTGCTATGCTTAAGTTTTAAAGGATAAATGAGTATAAACGCCTAACAGGAGTAAATATGTTACTCAATTTTATGAGATATAAGAAATTATACACTTGAAGATCCACATGCAAAACCACAACTTTTTGGCTCTTCCACGCTTCAGAAATCACAAATTAATTATGCCGTATGAAGAAGCATTTGTTTGAGATGTGAAATCTTGCATTAACCCCACCACGCCTTCTAAATTGCACTCAACATCATCAATCTCGATTTAAATTCTTACTCCTTGTGACGAGTCATGTTCTCCATTGCTCGCCTCTTCTCATGCTGGTGATGCCTTGTGAATGTGATTGTGCAATTAGAGTGGATAGATAACTCAAAAAGCTAGTCCTTATGTACCTTGGGTTGGAATCCTTAGTAAACCTCTAGTTTTTATATATACAAAGCATTTTCCCCATTCAATACCTAAGGGTCTGAGGGGAGACTCCAATTGAGCAACGAGTACAAGATCTCTCATTTCAATGCTCATTGAGCCGGTCATGAAAAATACCCGAATTGACCCACTAGAATTAATGAGAATTTTGATGCAATTTTGAGCGATGTTATGCTGTTAAAATTGCACAAAATTTTTAATAACAAACATGTTATTATGTTGATGAAATTATATATAATAATTAAATAAGTATGAAAATTAATTAGTTTGATTATTTTATTAAATCAATTACAATTTAGTTTGTGTTGATAATGACGGGATGCCACATTTTACTTTTAAAGGCTCATGTGTATGTAAATAATTTTGAAGTTATGTTGTGATGCTAGATTAGAGGTGATAATTATCATTGCACTGTTTATTAGAGTTATGTATTAATTTGGATTAGTGTTAATTATGTAATTATTATTAAAAAACAAAATTGTTTATAACAATATTAAGATCGTTAGTGTCATTGATAATAAAAAGAAAAAGAAGAAGATAATTTTTTCTTTATTTAATTATTCATAAAACTCTTATAAGGAATACTATATGCCAATACGTATATCTCTTGTACAAAACATGTCTTTTGAAGCTCCCATTTCTCAATGGACGTCTAACGAAAAACTCTCATTCAACCATCTATTGAATTGTCAAAATGTCACTCTTGCAAGTCGCACCCCGCACATAAGCAAGAAATCATGATTTAGCAAAGATATAATAGATTTAGCAAATAAGATAAGAGGCTAAATTATTCTAGTTCTCATTAGATTTGAATGATTTTAGTTGAATCATCTTAATCTATTTTTGATTCCCAGTAGATTTAAAAGATCATACTGATATTATTTTATCTAATCTTATTCATAGATGGTCTTAATGATTTTATTTAAATTATTCCAAGTTGGAGAGCTGATTCCTTGTAAATCTAATGAATTCTAGTCAAATTATACTAAGTTGATATTTAGTGTTAGTTGATTTAAGTAATCCTAGATGAACCATACTAAGTTAAATAATTTAGTTTTTAGTGAATCAAATTATCCTAATTAAATCATACTAAGGTAAGTTATTTGTTTCTTGGTGTATTTGAGTAAGCCTCTGTGATGGCCCGATGCCGGTTCAGCGAGAACTGTCCCGACATCGGGTACTCACATACCGCTGGATCATATTGAGCAATTTGAAAGAAAAAGAATACATATATAAAAGCCAAAAGATAATTCTCATTCATTAAAATTCCTTATTACAAAATTCTCCAACATTCATTTTTACAAAGTTCAGCACAAGATGAACTGAAATAATAGGAAAATAAAAATAAAAGTAAAGTAACGCCATAGGTTCATCAGCAAGTTTGAAACTGCATGAGTTAGAGTAATTGTTTGTATTATTCTAGAAGCATCTGACTTGGTATTGTAAAGAAAATAATATCATATTAGAATTCTCAATAATTAGAGAATACTCTAAGTACCGTAGTAAATAATAAAATATTATACTTTTATAAAAGCAGAGATGTGATTAACGAAAATAAGGGTGTAATAAACATGTAGGAAAAATGAGGCAATAGCGTAAAATGAATAATCAATTTCCTGCGAAAAGTATTATTACAAAATGTAGGTTACTGATGTCATTTTTCCAGTAACCCACCACGAATATTACTGATATCATTTTTCCAGTAACCCGCGAATGTTGTTGATATCATTTCAGCAACCTACAAATATTATTGATGTCATTTTTTCAGTAACCCACGAATGTTACTGATGTCATTTTTCCAGTAACAACTACGTTATAAAAGGAATGTTGGTTCCGAACAACCAACCAAGTTTTAATATGAAATTGACTCAAAGCGAAGCTAAGTAGCAGTAAAGTGCAAAAAGTATTACTTGTTCATATATTGGATACCTTTTAGTTCAAGAGTGCAACAGTTCAATTGAATTTGCATTAAGATTTTGATATTTTAAATTAGCTTTTTAAGGATATGATATATTTTTAGAGATTTTTAATTTTTTCTATTTTATTCTATCTTTCGTAAATTCTTTCTCTTGATAGAAGACAGGTTTTTAAGTCATTGAGGGTAGCAATTATATTTGATATAATATTATTATTATTATCATTATTCAATGATAATAATAATATATGAATGAAAGAAAAATATAATGGAAATGACTGTAAAAAAATGTACGGAATGTAATCATAATTATAAGATGTAAAAGTGAAAGTGCCTGAATAGAAATTTGATAGAATCGAAATAATAATCATTTAATAACATTTGTACTGTTCTCATTATTAATTAATGAGAATAATAATGATGTGAATGACTAATATTTTTATTTTTTTCATATTAAGGAATATTAAGTATTTGCAATAAAATAACAAAATCTCTCAATTTCTTCCTCTTTTTCTTTTCCTCTTACCTAAGGTTGGGGTTGCCGAAAACTGGAGGGAGGCCAGACGTGGTTGAAGGGAGCTGGAGGGGGTGGCCGGAGCAGCGGGGTTGGCTGGCTGCGGCAGGAGGGCTGGCTGGTAGGGCTGAGGAGGGAGCTGGCTGTGGGGAGAGGAGGGGGGTTGGCTGAGGGGTTAAATAGGGAAAGGAGGGAGCTTGGGGTCGGCCAGGAGCCGACCAACCTGAGCCAAAATAGCGCAGGTGGCTCGCTCTGACGCGGAAGGTTCAGCGTACAGGGCTCTGTCGAGCGATAGAGCCCGCTTGATCGTAGGAGGGGGGAATCGGGAAAATAGAGAGGGAGGGAGGGAGAAAGGAAATTCTTAAGGAAAATTTAAATAATTACTTAAAGTTAAAATTTTCGCATTTTTTTTCGCCGTTTGGGGTTCAAAAATAATGAAATTTGACAATGAGGTGTGTTATGACATAACGAACACTCTCGTGCCAATTTTTTTTTTTGATTCTGATCAATATTTTATTTTAAATTCATTTTTGAAGTTTTAAACTTTGAAAATTAATTGAGATCAAATTGGCGCTCAAAAATCGATGAAACTTCTCGAGCAGCATTTTAATAATTTACTCAACATAATGATACAAAAATTGATGAATTCGAACACATTTAATGTTCTCAATTTATTGAATTTAAAAAGTTCATAAAAATAAAGCGGGAGTTTCCATTATTCGGATTTTTCCCAATTTATGGCACTTTGATAAAAAAAATCATTCTCATCTAAAGGTATTTTTATTTGCCCTAATTTGAAGTTCCCCAGGATCCTGATGGGTGGAATTTGGTTAACATTTTTAAATTGACAGAGGTTCCTAAACTTTTCTTAGTGATTATAAAGGTACGAGTTCTTAGTGAGGTAATTGTATTTCTATTAAACAACACATTAATGGGAAACACAAGAAAACAATATGATTATGATCTAACAGTGACAATCATATAAAAAGATATAATAAAGTGAAGCGCTCAGTTTTCATAATTAAGATTAAGTTATAGTTGGAACATGCCGTTGCATCATACCATTGGAAGCATAAATTTGGAGGCATACATTTATATATATACTTAGTAGTCAGTATCTTGCATGATATATCTTGAGAATATAAATACTGGGTTTTGGAATTTTGAAGTTGTCCTCATTGGAAGCTACATCCAAAGCTTTAATGTTGAAACTGACTGTCTGAAGCATTTCATTACAACTACTTCAATCTTACTTCCACCATAGTTATAGCACAGGTCTTCCTTTTGTATTGCTAGGCTGCACTTGTTTTTACATTACTTTATTCACACGTGGCACAACCTTTGCTTGTCTTCTTGTTCCTTCACTTTTTTATAGAATGTTAGGAATTACATGAACTCTTTGTCTAAAATAGAGTTTTGACTTTTCTTTTTGATACCTGTATCAGTTTTTCTGTGTGAAACTGCAGGTACGCAGGTACTCTTGGAAATAAGCGTATTGAACTTTTTGATGCAGCCGAAGCTGGACCTGGGCCTGGTGAAGAGAACGTATTCTTGGCTTCATGTAAGAGTTCCTATTTATTTGTGTTTAATTCTTGATCTGAATGCTCTTATGATGGACGTTTAGCATAAAGGTGATCATACTATCTTAATTTGTTAACCTGCTAACGTTTTCTTATATAAAACAATTTTTTTCGCATTTTTAAGACTGACAATCTGTCCCTGTCATAAGCAGTACAAGTTACTGTATACCCATAAAACTTACTGTTAAGGAAATCCTGTTTAACTTTATCCCACAGATCACTGCACTACACGAGGGTGATGGGTTGGTTACAGTGTACCCTATGGAATGCAGGTTACTGTAGTGTCTTGGGATTCTTTAGAGAAATTGGTGCGTTGCAATAATGTGCAATGCAACATAGGAACCATGTGACACTTCCGAAACGAATGCTAAAGATGTAATCAATTTAACATTTTGTGAAGTGTACTAAATATGTAAAAGATTCATTTCAAAGCTATCAAAGATGGCATTATTTGCCTTTATAGAAAGCAGAAATGAAAATTCAATTGTTATGCACAATTTTTGTGACGATTTAGGTCGTCCACATGCTCAATATATGCTCATATTACTTTATCAAACTAGTTTCCTTAATGTTCCTCCGCATGCTTTTATTAAGCAGCTATTACTGTTGCACTCAGTTCACTCTGCTGCCTTGTCAGTTTATAAATGCAGGTTACATCGACTCAGTGACATCCTCACCAAGTTCCCTTGAATCATCTTTATTCAACGCTAACTTTCCAATTGTCATTGTCGTTTGGGACCATAAGCAATTGAGTATTCTTTGGCCATGACAATTCTAGAAATATGCCATTTGGATTTTTACTTTTCTAACAACCTATACATGCTATCCATCTGTCAGAGATCATGCTGTGGACAATAAACCAGCTGCTGCCATGTTTGTTGAGTCCCAACGGCTTGTTTTCCACCTTTCTCTTATAACTACTCACTTTCTCCATGAGAAAAAGTCATCCGAGATCAAAAGGCCGATGCATAGGCTTATTGTTCTTTATCCTTTGAACTCATTGTTCAAAAGCTTTTTTGTAGACTCCCAAATGTTCATTTTGTCCAATTGAATCTCGATCCGAAGATTGGTGGAAGGATTTATCATGCTTATTTTCTTTTTTGCACTTTTATTAATGATTGTAACTTGCTCCGCAGCCTCCAAACGGAATTCTTCATTCTACAAATTCCCAGATGTTCATATAAAAACATTCTATCATTCTTTCATTTTGGCTTGACGACAGCTTGAAACCTAATGGGGTGCCTTCATTGAGCTTGGATATTCGTTGTCCCGTCGACCATTTTATCTTGAATGATTGCCAACATTTTTTTTATCGAGAACTTGATGTAATGCCAAGTTGACAACTCATAAATGACATTAACAATCCAGGAAGTGTTTTGACAGAGCTAGCTATGGATGAGCTCGAAGAACGTCAAACACTTCAGATGTGTGCCAAGAAGGTCTGAAGCCGTACTGGAAGATCAAGGCAGGTCTTGTCCACTGGGACATTGTCAGCCTCAATGTGATTTCCTTAGGCACAATTCCCAGCCCTTGTGGGCTTTCATTTTTCCGTGCAAAGGCAGCCATGGTCGATGTAGAAGTGTGAGGGAACATGCCATTGTCGTCCAAGTATGCTTGGATCGTCTTGGCCATGGTGGCCCACTCTTCGAAGTCTTCTCGGTGTTGGTCAAAGCCATTGTGGCTGGCTTGGTAATGTTTCTCTCAGTTAATTAATGAACTGCACAAGGATAGAAGGCGTGGGTATCGCATGATGGGCTAGTGGGAAGGATGAAGTGGTGTTCAAATCTTGCATGAATCCCTTCGCCTCCATTAATTCTCTTTTAAAACTCTGCATATATACTAACATGCCACGTTCCTTCATTGAGGCTTATTCACCCATGCTGATCATACCGCATGATGAATATTGCCTTTGTATACATTTAAACACGTATAGCCCTTAAAATTAATATACTATATAGTAGGCAAATTAAGGCTTCTTGTTCAAGTGATTCAACAAGAAACCAGAACTCAGAAAAGATGGTTGAGTAAGAAACCAACTCGTGCCAAACTCGGTACTGAATTGAGTAGCAAGTCGATTAGCCCAAGAAGAGCTTGATAATTAATCAACCTGGATGCACAAGCTCAACTGAGTGACAAAAGACTCAAAATGAGCTGAAGTGTTAGATGGGTTAAGCTCTCCAACTTAGAAAGGTAAACCTTATACAGGCCACAGAGTTACACAACCGAGAAAAAGTGTTAGAATTTGACAAGATTGTGTAAAAGGCATACCCACTCACTGAATGCAAATCAAAATTTATACAGACATTTCAAACACAAATGATTTAATAATATCAAAACTATTTATGAGTTGCAGCCGACTAACTTAAAATTACAAATGAAAGAAACATGTAGTTGTAATTCATATGGGTATCATTAAGGTTAGTCATATGGGGATACCTTGTTCTTGTGAGGCCAAATCATCAATAGATAATGGATATAGGTGAATTTCGTCTCACCCAAGTCGTTGGGCCCCAAAACCTTCCTAGCATTTGTGCTATACCCCAAGCTTCACCAAGCCACTTTCATTATTTTGCCATAATCGTGTTTCAATTTAGCTAAAGCATCCATGCCTTTGGATTTGTTGACCTTGGGTGACCTTTGATCTTTCTTATTGTGACCTAAAGGTCCTTAAATTTGTTGTGTTTGTCCGTTGATCTAAAATACACTCAAACTTCAATGTTTTATTATTGCTTGTTGTGCATAGGTATTAGTATTCTCTTAATGTATTAGTATGACTATTGAGATGAGTTGTCATCTCCTCATTTCTTTGGGCCATAAATCTGTCGTTAACTGGCATTGTCTTTCAAATCATGGATTCAATCAACTAGCATTTCCATCTCTTGCTCTTGTTAGCTCTGATCTCTGAACAAAATTTCTAATAATTGTTGATATAAATTATGGCGTTGTCTCTAAGAATCACATTTATTCTCTAACTGGGACAGCATTCAACCCACCTTCTCAATTTGCCATGATTTTCAACCTTTAACTTAGTACTTTTTTCTCTGAGCTCTACCGTTTCCTGCTCCAATCGAACTATTCATTCATCCAGGGGTACTGTTGGAAGTGGAGTCATGCCAACATAAACATCCTAGCCATGTAAGGCTCCAGGCACTTGAAGATGTATTTACTTGGAATATGGCTTCCTTGGTGGACACTCACGAGCCCTACACTTCTATCATTGAGTTCTCTGCAGGATAAGGAATTGGTAGTGTACATTCAATTGTAGCGGACTAGGTGGTATGATAGAGTAGCTTGAATCACACTAGTGACAAGGCTGAGTTGCGGACTAGGTGGTGCAGCATGGTGGTCATTGAATGGTGACAAGGTTGTGATGTTCAAAGCTATCACTGGGGCTGATTCTCAAGTATCTTTCTTTGTTGAATTG
This sequence comes from Gastrodia elata, assembly GCA_016760335.1. Taxonomy (NCBI): domain Eukaryota; kingdom Viridiplantae; phylum Streptophyta; class Magnoliopsida; order Asparagales; family Orchidaceae; genus Gastrodia; species Gastrodia elata. The sequence goes on along the minus strand of CM028670.1, from coordinate 89,935,677 downwards.
CGAACCGACTCCTCATCTGCCTCCCTTCCCTTTAACAGTCTCCTCTCAATTTATCAACCTTATCGAAATAATACAACATTTTCCCTTCTTTGTTGTGTAAGTACTCTTCTATATCACGAACTTCTCACTACCAGAGTACTATGGCTCGTCAACTCGTCTCCTTTAGGCTGAAGCTTTTCATCTTCTTGCTTGACTCTCATGTTCTATGCCTTTTTGTGTCCCACTATTTTCTCATAACTCTTGACTCTCAATTCTACTTCTCTAGGTTCTATGAGCATCACTTTCGTGACTATCGACACTCCATCACAGCATTGAAGGAAAGCCTTAGGCTTGAGATTTCCTTATCACTTCACTCTGCCATTACCCCTTTCTCTTTCTCTCACTTGGGATAGCACTGGATGCATTAAAAATGGCACAATTCACTAGTGGGAACTCAAGTGCCATAGCCCTAAAATATCGTACTGTGCTTAATTTTTCACAGGGAAGCTGTTATGCACGATTTTTGTGCATCCATGTGCCTAGTATCAGCGCAGATTACTTTATTAATTATTTTTCTTAACGATGTTTACCTACACGACCTTTATTTAACATATTTTTAATGCTTCACCTGGTTTGCCTTATCCGTTTATAGATGCAGGTCTTGTCAACTCTTGAGACCAGTGCCCAGCTCCTTTGAGCTATCTACACTTGGTGTTGAGTTCCAAATTCTCACTATCTTGTGGTACAACAAGCAACTGAATATTCTGTGGCAACCAACAAATCTTGACACAGTGCGGCACAAATTTATGACTTTCTAATGGCCTGTACTTGATGTCATTATATGAGAGAATGTGCCACCGACAACCAATGGGACGTTGCCATGTCAACCAACTCCCAATAGCTTGTCTTTCTCCTCACTCCTATAAATACCCCCCTATGTCCCTGAGAAAAGGGTTGACATCTGAGATCAAAAGGCTCATATGCTACCTTATTGCTCCATTGCCTTCTAGCTCACACTTCAAAAACTTCCTTGTAACCTACTAGGTATTTTTACCATCCAACCATGCCTCAATCCAAAGATGTGGTCCAAGAACTTTTTATTCTTTCTCTTTTTTGGCACTTCTATCATTGATTGCAACTTGCTCCATAGCCTCCAAATGCAACTTATACATTTGATGCTTGTACCACCTCAATCAATATAGTGAAAATTTGAAGCCACACCCCCTCGAGTGGATGCAAGCTCCTTTTTAATGGCATCAAATCACTATAACAATCTCTTTTTAGTTTGCTTGCTTTTTATCCTAATCTTTCAGAAAAGTCTTTTGGCCATTCTTAGCTTGAAAATTTGATGTTTCATTCCCAATTCGGCTTGACAATAAGGGTAACTTTGGATACCAATGCCCAACCATCTCCCAATAGAAGTTAGCAACAAAGAATTTAAATACAAGGCTTAAATTATATTCAATTAATTAACATGAGGAAGATCTAACAAGAAAGCGAGGTGATTGGCATGACGCTCTCTGCCTCGTAAATAGAGAGTCCTCTCTTAGTGATCAATGAAATCTTTCAAGTATCATCAAAATGCATTATCACTTGATGGTTTGTAAACTTCAAATCAAGCCTCAAATCACCTTTAGCCAATTTTAGTTAATCCAAAATATTGTCTATTATATGTAGTGAATAACAAATCTTCAGTAAAAGTTATTTAGAGTACTGTAGTTTATGCACATTGTCGGCACTGTAATAATCAATGGCTCACATAGAGATGCACTTGGTGGAATCAACCCTTGATCAAATAACTTGATCACTTGTTTCTTAATCTCTTTATTCTCAAAAGTGAATTTTTGTACATACTCGGCAATGTAGAATTTGAGTATGCTGGAATCTCATACTTTTTGGCTCAACTAGGTGTTAAACCTTGAGAGTATAGATCATTGTTTATCCTTAATGCTCTTTAAGTGTTTAACAACTCACTATACTGATTGCTCAAAGTGGTTAGTTGTGTTCCATAATGATCGATTTCCTCTTTAGGCTTAGGTTTTTTTCGATTCAAAATGATCTTCTTGCACTAAGGGTGATCTGTATCACTTATATGAGCAACTTGATAATTTGGTAGTTTGGAGAAACATTGATATATACTTCTCGCAAGCATGAGTTAATCTTTTGATTATAAAAGCAATTTGTAATTTTTATCTATCTTCTCCTTGTATAATCTAGAGACCCGCTCACCTTTCATCTGGGTGTATTTCTTCTTTGTTCTTTGGAAAATGGTTTCTTGAGCCACAAATAAGAACTCTAATGATTTGGAAAGTGCTCAATAGAACTATGTTGCATAAAACTCCATTAAAGTATTTGGGCGCAATGACAATATTCTGTCGGTACTGATGGTAGATTGTCTTCTCATAGTTTTGCATTATCCATTGAGTGACTATATGGTTTAGTATGTGGATTGTAGCTAGTTTTAGGCTTTTGGCCATTTGCTTTGAGATTAAATTTCTATTTATCCTCAAATAAAAAATAATGACAATTGATGCTTGTTTCACTTGGATCTTTGTGAAAATCTCTTCTTTGCTACTTGGATTATCTACCCAAGGCAAGGTTATCCCCTTCAAAAATTCCACTAAGGATAAACTCGACTGAATGTGATCCACACTTATCAAGAACACTGGAATCTATAGCTATCATGGCTCTTTTCTCTTGCCTTGTTGTTCTTTGGTGTTTGACCAGGTGAAGCATTAAAAATATGTTAAGCATTAAAAATGAATTAAAGGGCTTCATAATTAAAGGGCATGAATTGATTAACTCAACTTCATGTGACCCATCATTATAAATAGGTAATTCAATTTGTTCTTCTCCGCAAGAGGAAGCACTTCATGAATCAAGTTTTGTGACCCGGCTGGTCAATCCATGAATTGATTAACTCAACTTCATGTGACCCATCATTATATGTAGGTAATTCAATTTGTTCTTCTCCGCAAGAGGAAGCACTTCATGAATCAAGTTTGGGTGCCATTCTCTCTAGCACATTAACTTCCATGAATTACCTTTGGGATACTTGTGTCACTGTTGATTATTGTTTTTGGCCTCCTTTGGATTCCTTTAGATGCAACTTGGGACATGCTTTTCAGCTACTCTTCTACCTTCTTGGTTCTTTTATGTGGTAACAGCTAGGATGCTTGCTTGCATGGTCAAATTCCTTGGCTGGAAAAATGATCATCTCTGCAGCAATGCTTGGCTCTAGTTTCGTGGTGAACTTGGTGAGGCTGTTTTACTCATCTAAGGAAAACTCCATCACTAGAGCAACCATCGACACTCGGAGGTTTACTCTTGGATGATCTGCCCTCTTCTTTGGCACTATTATGCCTTTCTCTTCTGGCTCCATTTTGATGTGTTTGATCGGAATGAACTTCTTGGAAATTCTTCTTAAAATGGGTCCAATTGATTGTGCTCTTCTCAGGCTTAGCATGTCTGCTCCACCAAATAAGTGCGTGCTTCTTTAGTTTCATTCGGCTGAAGTTCACCTTCTGTTGGCTTGTACACTTGTTGAGCTCAAACTTAGTTTTGAGTTGATTGATCCATGAGGCGGTCCCTTCGGCATTTGGAGTTTTCGCATAAGCCGTAAGTTGATCTTCAGCATTAGGTGAATATTCTTTGCTTATGTTTCTTGCATGCCATAACTGTGAAATTTTATTTACCTCTATGAAGTATGAGGCGAGTATTAAATGATGGATATTTATACATATATTCACATTATATTTTTTTGATCAAAAAATGGAGGTGGAAATATGTGTTATATAGTTTACAGTTATATTATTTTATATGTTATAATAAAAACTGAATATTAATATGCAAAAGGTATATTAAAGGTTTGTTTATAATAATAAGAAATTATAAAATGTAAACTATGTGCATTTTATGCTTGATAAAATTTGGCAAGTTCAGTGTTCATATTGAAAGATACAAAAACAAAATTTTTCTTACGTGTTATACAAGAATAATATGCAAATTTGTTATGGTGTTGTTACTGTTAACTTAAATGCAATCTTTTGAAATAGAGTGACTTTCATGTAAAATTTTTGATGTAAACAGTTGAATGCCAAAATATTCTAAAATAGTTCATTAACTTTTCTATAAATTCTAAATTGATTTCTCTACTTTTAAAATAATGTAAATATGGGCCCACAATTAAATTTTCTTAACGTCTCGGCAAGTGCAAGTACAAGTACAAGGTATTTTGAAAAACGATGCAAATATTACATTTTTTTTCTTTTTTATTGTAATATTTATAAGTAATAACTTTAACCTTTGTGTCAAAATAAGTCTTACAAAAAAATAAGAAGTAAATGTAACAATTATCAACAGCGAACTTATTTTTTTATTATCAAAATACTTCTTATTTATAATGCGAGTTTTTCCAAGTGACAAAAATAAATTGAATGACTAAATTATTTGCATTTTTTTAAAGATTTAAGCGATCAATTTGGGATATCTATGGGTCAGATGACAATTTAGTTAGATATCATGACCTCAATCTTAAACTATCAATTTGGAATAAGACAGTATAGGACAATTTTAAGAGTCATTAAGCTATTTTGACAAATAATTCAAAAAATTAAAAGCTAAGTGTCACAACCTAGCTTAGTAAGGTTAGATGCCAAGTTGGGAAAACAGGTTAGATGTCAAGGATCTTAAGCTTATTACATCATTATAACTATATTGAAAGAACAACTAAATAGTTATTAAAATATAACTCTTACATGGTTCTTTAATACATAAACAATTCATCATAAAAATATGACAATAAATACTAAAATTTCTTAACATTTACCATTTTAGAAGGGCCCATCTTTATTGATATGTCCGCCTTTTTCTTCTTTTTGTCATATATAATTGTCATACATATTAAAATTATGAATTTTCAGAAATATTCCCTAATATAAAATTGCATTGTTGAAAAAGACAAAATCATTCATTGCTACTTTTGAAATTTGCAAAATTGCCGCTCAAATTCTTTATTCTTTAAAATTGATTAATTACGACAACAATCTTGCACATGTTCTACAAAGACATGCGTTTCTTGAATCTTTCAGTCTATTGTCTTGTTCATGAACAAATTGTTATCAAAATTTTATTTTATTTTATTTTTTCGAATTAAAAAATACTTTTCCCATGGAGAAGAAAGATTATTAAGTTCATTGACGAATTTTTGAATTATGCTAGTGATGGCGATGCTAACATTTTCAAGTTCTTTGTTGTGCAGCTATGACCAATCAACAACTAATGGATGGTGGAGATAGAATGATGAACGAAACTGATCAAGCTATTGAGCGATCCAAAAAGGTTAGCCGCAGTCTTTTGCAATTTTGCAAGAGTAGATTTACTAGATCAAAGCTCAGTTTGAGAATAGCACCATGCCAGAGGGTTTTGATTTTGAATTGTACATTCTGTAGAATCAGCGAATGGTTCACCTACTTTGCACTTTACTGCTGAACTTGTAGAGCATTCCCCTTCCCAAATTCATTATTGCCCAACACAAACTATGTGGCTGCATTGAATCAAGCCCAACGTCTGACAGCTGTATGTGTAGTAGACAACCATATAGAGAGAGAACACAATTATATATTTCCTTTTATTTTGTGACCAAGCTTACTGTATTCAATTTTGAGGTAAAGCATCCTCAACATTAAATTTGTGTTTTTGATGAAAAAGGTGCATCTGTGTGAGGTTTTGGTTTTCTGATTAGCCTGATTTGTTTAAACATTTATTTTATAAAACTTTATAAGGATATGTACAGACTATTCCCCACAGCATCTTTTAAAATACATATAGACATGCATAGGACGCATCTTTCTTAAATGTGTTCATGATTTGAAAATTGAACCAGCTATTCAATATAATACCCGCGACTAGCTCAAGAACTTGCCTGTTTGTTAGGAGGGAAAAACACTGGGGACCAAAATTGAATCAATATTTTAGCAGTGAATATTCATCCATCAACTTTAAGCTTAAGCTAATATGGCTAATTGGTGTTTGTTTTACTGTTGAAATTGAGGTTGTTCTCAAGTTAATTGAAATCTTCCAGCTATTTTGAACCAATAGTTGACTAAATCACATGGAATCTGCAGTTTTTGAACCTTGCTTAATCATGGTAGAACTTTGCTTAATCACCGTAGAAGGTGGACGCATAATCCTACTCGGCATCGTTATTATCAGATCATGATTTCAAGTGTAAAAAAAAAAAAACTGGTTTGCAAAGAGCATCGAACAATTTCCTTGGATACATTCATGCGTTGCTTGAGTTTATCAATGGCAGAAATTTAAAAAGTGTTGCAAAATATTTGTGATAAAGAATTTATAATGATGGTTTTGAACTGATAGCGGCACTGCTTCATATTTTGACCAATGTAACTAACAGGTTGTTCAAGACACTGTAAATGTTGGTGCAGAAACAGCGGCTGCTCTTAAGGCACAGGTTAGCTATCCAATAGTATCCGACAGTTGGGAGATTGTTATTCCCTTTAAATTTAAGATTAAACCTCCTGAGTAGTTCTCAGTGATTCCAATCCAACATTTCTTCATCTAACATTTATTTTTGCCGATCCTTTGGTTCTTTAGACCGAGCAAATGAGTAGGATAGTGAATGAACTGGACTCTATCCACTTTTCAATGAAGAAGGCATCCCAGCTTGTGAAGGAAATCGGCAGACAAGTTAGCATCTTTACTTGGTTTTCTGATTTTTCTGTTTTCTTTTCTTCTGATGTTACTCAAATTTCCTTCACTCTCTTGGAATCAGGTTGCAACTGACCGCTGCATTATGGCCTTGCTTTTCCTAATTGTCGCCGGAGTAATCGCAATTATTATTGTGAAGGTTTGACATTTTCTTACTGGTCAAATTTGCTGCTTTAATTTTCCACTTTCAATATATATATATATAGGCCTTCATGAGGAAGATCAAATTAGCCAAAAATAGGCAGGCTCTCACTAGCAAAACAAAAACAATTACAAAAAATAGCCTTTAACATAAACTTTCCTCATTCATCGCTGGAGATGAATGCATGAACATCAATTCTTATTGTTATCTTACAGGTGGTATACCCAATCGTAAAGCTGGAACTAAGGCCATATATATATATATATATATATATATATAGCTAAAAAGACAAAGAAATCGTGCATACAATGACGACAAAAAATTAAAGTAGCAGACCCAATCAAATAGGATCAAGACTTGGCGGTGTTGCGGTGTTGTTATATATATATATATATACACACATATATTATATATACACACACACACATATATATATATATATATATATATATACATTGGCGTATCTACTTTTCTAAGTTTTGATTATTTTTGGGGCTTACATGGTTCTCTTTTCCATTATCTATATATATAATATGTTCAGATTGTGAACCCAAAAAACAAGGATATTCGGGACATTCCGGGGCTCGCGCCGCCCGTCACCAACAGGAAGCTCCTTTGGGAACACCATTATTACAGATGAATGAACATTTCGATTGAGTCAACATTCTTTCAGTGCATCATCATTTAAAACATGCATGACGATTGACCTAGTTTTCCAATCATCGCATTGTATTTTTATTTGCGGATATTTATACTTGCATAAAATTCTTACAGTACTTCACATCTCTTCTACTTATGATCGGAAGAAGTTCAATTATTTAAAATTGGGCATTGAATATATATATATAAATACATTGTATCGAACTTGATTCATGTATTTCTTATAAAATTTTGATTGGTGCAATGTACTTTTGTCTGAATTAAGGGAACAATTTTGGTTGGTACTAAATAATCAAATTTCCTCTTCGCATGTATCTATTTCCTGCTTCGCTTTACTAATCAAATGAAGAGCTGATCTTAAGTTAAACCTAAGATTGACACAATATATGGATTCAATTGCAAGTCAGTACAAGTTTTAAATATCCTTTTCAGCTTCTTTTGAGCCTAAAATTGATATAAACTTGAGTATTTTTTGATTTTTAAATGCAAAAAATGATTTAATAAATATATGCATTCTTGCTTGTATTTCGTCGAATCGATTTGAAATTATTTTATGATTTGTTTGAATGAATCATTGGTTGGTTCGAACGAATCATTCGTTTGTCAGAGAAGATGGAAGATGGACATGCCCGCCTTGCTAGACGGCTCTGCGTATGCTCTTATTATGCTCGATTCTGGCGTAATTCTTTGACTCTGTTTCTATATATATTAACATAAAATCGAATCAGTAAACCAAAATTCATTTAGTTATACTGCTTTTTACCCTAATAAAATATTCTTGAAATTCAGGTTGAATTTTCATAGGTATCATCATAAAGCCCTATTGGCCAAAGATGAAAAAGATGATGTGTACATTTGTTATAATAATAAATAAAATTTAGGCATTACATAATTATATACAAGTTATTAAATTTTTCTTATATATATCTACTTTAAATTTTCTTTTAATTAATAAATATATATAATCTTCTTAAACATAAAAAAATTATAATTTTTTAAATATATAATAAAATATTTCATATTTTAATTTCCATAGTGCTATACCTCTCCTAAGGAGATATAGTTGGAACTCATATATAAATTAAAAATATATATTTTTTGAGTTATATATATATATATATATAAGATTAGATTTAATTTTTATTTTTGATAAAAAAATTATATTTTTGAAAATTATTTGATAAATGAAAAATATTATTTAGATCCCTTATATATAAAACAGTACATTTAAAAAAAAATTTATTCTTGTGTGGAAGTCAGTGATCAAATAAAAAAAAAGGAAAACAGTCTGCATTTTTTCCTTCGTGAGAGATCGAGAGAGACGAGAACGACGATATGGCCATTTGGGTTTTGGGTTTTCATTATGGGTACTCGTAGAGGATGTTTTGAGCAACCAAGCACTCTTACAATCTTACTTCGTTCTTCTGGCTGTTCAAGGCTGGCAGGCGGCGTCATTCTCCGTCTTTGGCTGCATTGCTAGTGTTGGCTTGCTGCATCGATTATCCCTGTGGCGTCAACTCTGGCTTTATTAGGTTTCTACGCCTAACCTTTTTATGTTTGTTAATTTGTCTGGATTTTTTTTTCTTAGGTTTTTTATACTTGTCTTCTGTTGATTCATTAGGATTAGGACAGCTATTCCTTGTGCATTTCATACGGGGCATGATATTTGTTGAATTTTTGTTGTGGCCATGTTTTTTGACATTTTGGTCATTCCAAAAACTTATGATTTTGTTTTTCAGTACAATGAGGATTCGTTATTTAGATGTTGAAATTGTTAACTGCATTAGAAAAAAACAACCTAATGTCAGTAGATCTCATTTAATTTTTTTAAGTATACTCAATAATATTATCAACTCTTAAAAGTCAATACTGTTAGCCTGGTTTTAGTTGTATGAAAACTTGAATAGATTGCACTTCTATTTAGTTGATTTTAATATGAAACCGTAGCTATGCGTGTATTAGAAAATCTTTATTTAAGATTTAAAATGAGAATATAAAACATTTTAATACAACTTAAATTTTCAATTTATTGTAAATAACATGCACTTGGCGATAAATCAAACTTGAGATTTGATGAAGCTCATACTGAGAAGAAGAATCCTCAAAGCAGGCAAGTATATAGACTAAAAGCAGGCAAGTATATAGACTAAAAGGAGAACCCAATGGCGCAAGTGATGCAAGGCGAGGTTTGTAGTAAAAGGCTTCAGCATAGGTAAGGAATTTACTGCACAATATAGTGTTATGTTTAGTAGTTGTAAAAGATCTGCATCTGGAGCAGATGAATGTGAAAACCACATTCTTCTATGGTGAGTTGGGGGATTATATTTACATATTATAGACTTAGGGTTATCAAGTTCAAGACAATGGAAATTTGGTATATAAGCTCAAGAAGAGCTTATTCGGTTTGAAATAGAAACCAAGGTAATGGTACAAACAGTTGAACAAATTTATGTTGTAAATGCATATATTTTGTGTCAAGCAGATCAATGTTGCTCTATCGATCAATTCAATGGCTATTATATTATTCTATTATTCTATGTATTATTCTATGTGGGTTATATGATCGCATATTTAGATTTTATGACTTCAAAATCTAAACATGCTGTTATCAAAGTGTAAAAACTTAAAGAAAAATGGAGAGAATAATTTTTTGAGCAATAGTAATCTCATGATATATAACTTTATACTTCTAATAGTATATGTAGTAAGGACAGGTTCACAGACGCCTGGGTGTTCAGGCCCTGATGCTTGTGCCTGGGTGCCTGGCATCTGTCTAGCGCCGGCCATGCTTGCACTTGGGTGTTCCTGGTAGCCCAGTCTTTTGTCTAGCGTTGTTATATCTTGCTATCCTCTAGTAGCTGTTACTATCCTTCTGCAAACAAACCGTCTTGAGTTGAAGTGGTGAGTTTTGATCGAAGTTTGGGAAACTTTTCCATAGATATTGGTTTGGTGAAAATGTCCACAATCTTTTCTTCGGCAGGGATGTGTAGCAAGTTTATTTCTTATTTTTGGACCCTGTCATGAATGAAGTGGAAGGTTAAATTCTTTGCTAGAGCGATGGCGGAGAAGTCATCACAGCATAAATTGGTTGGTTGCCGAATTCTTGGAGTGTATCCATATGATGTCCGTAGCTGCCATTCCTTGGGTTTTGTATTTGGCCTATGCGGAGGAGTGGGAAACGGTGCTTTGGCTGTTGTTACTCTAGGATGTTGGTGTATATCTCAGGAAAATGCAGTATCCTGTGGTAGACTTGCGGGCATTAGTGTCCGTGGCTTAGTAGGAATTTTCATAACCTTTACTGGATGAGGTGATTGGAAGTTCAATGTGAAGGGAGTCCTTGACATACCGGAGTGCGCTTCAGCTGATCAAAATTGTCTTGTGTGGGATTATGCATGTGTTGATAGATTTTGTTGATGGCGAGGTTAAGATCTAGATGCTTAATGGTTAGGTATTGTAGTGCACCCGCATGGATATGTGGATTGGAGGGATGGCGCCCAATTGTCTTGCCCAGAATGACCGTCGGGATTCAAACCCGTGGTTGAGGTGGTCTTAAAAGTTAATAATTGCGGAACGCCGGGCCTTGATACGCCTTCGGGCGCACCTAATTTAAGAACATACTGGCCGCATTTCAAAGGCACTCTCCCATGTATGTTTAGGTTATGTGCCTAGGCATGCCTAGTTTCCCAAATTTAGACAGATTTGAACCCGCCTATCTTCCATTATAGTAAAGGCCATCTCTAGCATCTCTAAACCACTCCACTGCAATTTTTGTTCTCTTAACTCAAAGGAAAAGAAAAATCATTCAAAAGATGCTATGTTGTAACAGACATTATTGCTCGGCCGGTTCTCAATATTACTGACAACCTTATGGTAACTTCACTCCAAAATTTTGTTTTTCTTATAACTTTTTTTCTTGCTTCCATTGCAAGATTGTGCAAGAGGGCTTTCAGGTAGTTCTGCTGCAGCAAAGGCTTGGGAAGAAGGGGAAGTCGCCTGTTGCGCAGCGATGCTTTGCACAACAGAGAGAATGATTTTTTGACTATTATGAGACTAGTGAAGGAACGACTCATGGATTTAGAGGAGAAATCTTCCGAAAAGTGGATGTATAGTAGGGAACTCAAACTACTATAAATTTGTTTTTTTTGTATACTTTTATTTTATTTTTCTGTGACTGTATGTTGCAATTTTTTTTCATTTCTGGGTGGATTAACTGAAAAATCAAGTCACTTAAAAATTTCACAAGTAAAAAATTTATAATCTTAATTTTCTGTAAAAGTCAATGCCACTTCACCTCCTCATAGTAGTATCATTTAGCCTCAAAAGCCAACCTCTCACTCCTCACATACGCATCCGCTAGTGATCTCTAGTTCCACTGACAACAATTGGCTCTAGCAGGATAGGTAGGGCCATCCAAGCTCTGGCATATGATGCTAAGTTCTTAAGCAACTTCACATCCCTCATTATAAACCACTAACTCTTTGTTCGTCATGTCAATATTGCCTCTATCTTTCTCCAGTCCACATTGATATTTGCCAATCCTTAAGTTTAGATGCTCCGATGTATGGGAACTTGCTCTTATTTAACCTATTTGTACATCATATACATTGATACTTGAAATATTTATGATTTTTCTCTTACACACTAAATTGGAATGTAATATTCCTCAAATTTAAGAAAATATTGGAATAATTATTGGGTTGTTCCATTATTTCATTTTTATAATATACTAGATGTGAGTTTTACTCTTTTTACCACAATACTTGAGAACAATGTTATCTTTGGTTGCGGCCGTATATCAATAATAAGCTTGAATGTCGATCTAAGCCTTGCTTGCTAGCAAGCATTGAATCCTGCATTCATTTCCTACTTCACACTTCATTGTCTATAAACTTCTCTCTCAAAGATTTTTGATAATTTACATCTTTTTATTGGCATCTATGTGGCTTGTTCATTGCATGTTTTAGATTATTTCCAGCACTGAAGCATTCCCAACTTTATATATATCAGGAAATATATAGTATATATAGGATTTTTTTTTATTCTTAAATTAATCAAATGAAGCACATTAAACAAACAACTTTATATTAAAATTTTATCAATTTTAATTTTGACAGTTAATATAAAAGAAGGAGAAAAAGAAACATGCAGTTCTGAAAGAGTTTACCCATCCGACGCTGAGTGCAAGATTGAGACAGGAAGCTGATCGACCTCCATGGCCACAGCTTTGCTGCGCTTGTAAGCTCTGTACTCACCATAAAAGTAGGAAGCTGTGCCCCAAATGGACAGCGCGAGTGCGACGCCCTTCTCCCCATCGAAATGCTCGTTGAACATGAAGACGGCGAGCACCTCCGTTATCGGAATGCAGACGGAGCCTATGACTCCTCCCAGCAACGCTGATGAGTAGTTGATGGTTCCCACCGCGCCCAGGAAGAAGAATTGACAGATGATGGCCGTGAAGATGACCACCACGTAATACTTTGTCTTTCCCAGCCCAAATTGCTGGGCTTCTCTTGAGATAGCCTGCATTCATGCAAAACGCATTTTTTTTTTTAAAGGTTTTAGGATTGGATATTTCACTCTGCATTTCGAGCATCTCTACAGTACAACAAATTTTTTCAAAGACTATTACCACCTAGTTTGTTTATCAAAACATTGATAGAAATTTTTCTTAAATTGATTATCAATCATGGGTTAATTAAATAAAAAATGCTTTGGTATCCATAAAATCCTCAATCTCTGTCAATTAATATCAGTCTGGTTTAAAATCAATGTTAGAGAAATGCAGGGCCTATGCGTAATCACACTTTGGCAAAATTGGGAATTCTTAGGAAAAATCTGGGAGCTGTCACACACGTCATTTCTACTTATAATTACAAGGAGGATTGCACTTCATTATAAATAATAAAATTTAAAGATTTAGATAAAATTTAAAGATTGAAATACGAGTCCCTAGTTGATACCAGAATCTAGTTCAAATCGGCTATTCCCCCAATCCCAGGGGGCCTATAATTTTTTTCTTTCTTCCGCAAAAAATGCTTCGTTTTGATGTGTTTTGAGCCACGGCATGGAAACGTAGCTTTTTCCATTATACAGCTGTTTTAGTATCGAACCGATCGTTACTTCAATCATCGATTGATGAGTTGAATTATTCAATCGGCCAAATCAATTTAGTAATAATCCGTGTTGGCTGCATGAGAACTTATTAAAATCCAAAAAGTCACTACTGATTGGAGGCAGCAAGAAGATAGCTGCAATTTAGCAAATTTATGGATGTGAGCTTCTCTTCTGGAACTGTTATAACAGTGGTTATGCTGTACTGCTAGTTGTTATGTTGCTTGTTATATTGGGCTGTGATATTTGTGATTATATATTATATTAAGCTTGGGTGATATTACACTAATACTTTCTGATACCCAAACCGGCGTTAGTTTGCATGTAGCTGCTGCTGCTGTATTTTGCATTAAGCTGCCATATTCTTTCATAATGCTGTTTTCTTGCTCTCTTAGCCCTGATCTCTGGTAGTTATTCCCTATATATATAGTTAATTTCCTGTTTTTGGATGGATGGAAAACTGCATCTTATACTTCATTTGGTGGTTCTAATTCAACACACATCATATTTATTTATTATGTTCGAGTTTTTTCTTCTTATTTTGCGGATCTGCTATAATTCATACATGTGGTGGCGCACTCAAGTTTTAGCCTGATATGATATACTACCTGCAGATACTTCGAACGTGTAATTGTGCTTTGGCTCAGCTAGTATCTGATTCTAAAGCTTCTGTTTTTTCTTGCTATTCTTATTCTTCTATATTCCAGCAGTTCGAGCAGGCTGAGGGGGGGGGGCGGGGATTCAGGTATGGGTTGGTAATCTTTTTTTTTAATTAGCTAAGCAAAATTTGAATTTTAAGCTGAATTACTGGGTTCTAACACCATTCATTCATTGAGGACTTTGTCCTTAAATTTGAGCTTTTGTCATTCTTGTTGTTTATGTTTTCAATGCAATTTTGCTCTCGATTGTATAATTGTTTATTGAGCTTCACTTTTTTTTGAAATGAAATTGATTGGTAACCCAATTTTCTTAAAGTAATGATACTCTCATCAATCATATAAATATTCTCTATTATTTGATTATCTATAAATAATAACAAACATTATTTGATTCTTGTATTTAATTGAGAGTCAAACTGAATGGGTCAACTCTTAGTCTTCACTTACATTGTCAAATAAAAATGAGTTAGAGTCAAATAGGCTGAGTTCGAATTTAAGGTCAAATTATCAGCTTATCTTATGTTTTTTCTTATATAGTGTTATAGCTTAGTAGTTGAGGCCTTTCATTAATTATATATTTGTTTCTTATTTAAAAATAATAAAAATGCTTAATAATTTTTTTAATGTCGATTTTATTTTTAATCAAATATTGTCAACTCATTTAATTAAGGTTTTTCTGTCTTTACAGTTATAATATCTTTTCAATTAGTCCAAAATCAATTTAGTTAATATAATGAAAGATGGATTTAAAACTTTTAAATTACATTTAATAAAAAATACAGTGCAATAATTTCTTAATTTTATAAATTTAATTTATCTCCAAATTAAATCAAAAGAAAAGGTTAGTAATTATTTTCTTTGAGTAAAAATAAGAAAAATATTAATTGCACAATTAAATACACTAATGAAAAATTTTCATAATATTTTTTTCTTATACATCAATTGTTGTGTCAGTATTTTATTGGATAAAGAAATATTATTTAGATCTATTGATGTGGTACTTAATAAAATTTATAGATTTAAATATCATTTTAATATAAATTTTAAAAATAATATTTATATTATTTTAATATAAATAAATAAATACTTATGAAATAATATTCAAATTTAATTGGATGAGTATTTTTGAATATTATGTTAGCGGGTTTAAAAAACATTTCTCTTATTTGATATATGATGATGCAAGCGAATCAAAATTCTAAAAATAATAAGTGTGCTTAAAAATAAGAAAAATAATTATTTAATAATTGTAAATATATGTATATAATTTAAGAAAACTCTCTTATAAAAATAAAAATGTAATTATTCTTTAATTACATTTCAAGATTTTGAACAGATTCCAAGTGGGGACCAACACGGACGAATCTATAGAGTATTATCTGGGATTGAACTGATTTTGTTAATTAGCACAACATGTAATGCTAATCCTAATTAAAATTTATTAATCAAAATTATAACGATATTAAAGAGCAGAGCAGCACTCCTAATTAAAAACATAAGAATCGGACAAAAATCCATATTGCAAATAAAAAATTATTTGGCTCAAAACAACATTGATATTAAACATTTAAATTTAAAATATATATAAAAATTGAATTGAATTTTTATTTCTTAATAAAAAAATTATTTAATGCAAAAATACAAAATATAAAAAGAGAAAGAATAGTGGCACAATGTATATCCAATCCACTAATGTGTGTTGTTAATGGTTCTATCCCACTAATCACTGTAATGAGATCTTGATTACTGATATATTATTTATTATAAAATTAATAATTATAAATATGGACTGTTCGAATAGAATAATATTTTTTTTTTTATCGTTGAATTTAAGATAATTTTATTAGTATTTAATTTAAGATAATTTTATTAGTATTTTATTTTATTTATATTAAAATAATATAAATATTATTTTTAAAATTTGTATAAGAATTTTTCTGGTTGGGATGTAAATCTCTTTTTTTTTATTAATTTTTGTAAGAAATAAAGATATTAATGATTGAAGAGAAAACCTGGAAGTCATTGTTGACGACCATGCCGACGACGCAGAAGGCGGTGGAGACGAGGCTGATGACAAACTGTATCTGGAGAACCAAGGAGAAGGAAATGGAGGTGAGGCCGGACTTGACGTACATAAGCTCGATGAGCGGCAGCATGAGGCCGTAGATGAAGGCGGCGCACAGGCAGGTGACGAACCCTAAGGCGTACTTGGCGTTAGACTCGCCTTCCGGACGGTCCCCGTCGGCGTGCACTCCCAGAATCACCGCTCCGAACGTCAGAAGTACCACCGCGTTCACCGACGTGGCGGCGAACTTCTGCCGGACGAGTAAGAAGGCGAGGACCGCCGTGAAGGCGAGCTGCGTGGAGAAGAGGAGGGAGGAGGTGGAGACCGGGAGGTAGGAGAGGCCGTAGCTGTAGAGGAAGTTGTCGAGGCCGGTGAGGAGGCCTAGCCCGGTGGCACAGGCGATCAGAAAAGGAGAAATGCGGGGGCCGCGCTGCAGGAAGGCGGGAAGCAGCAGCGGGAAGGCGGCCGTCTGTAGGAAGGCTGAGAACCACTTGCGGTTGCCGCCGTGCAGAAAGTAGACGCGGATTATGAGGGGGGCGCCGCAGCCGCCGATGAGGAACATGATGATGTTCAGTGTCAGCATGGCCAGCCGCTTCCTGTCCGGAATGCGAGGTGATTCTGTAGCCAGAGAGGTGGAGTCCGAAGAGGACGAGGATTTGGACCGCCTCGTTTGCTGCTGTTCGATCTCCATCCCTCCTCTCTTTTTTTTTTCCAATGATATTGCTCAATTTAAAGGGCAAATTATTGCTACTGATACCAAGTGGCGGACCACGGGTCAACTATAAAAGTATTAGTATTGCAATCTACATTTACATACTAATTTTTAAATATGTTTACATCCTCCATTTCATACTTTTTGTTTATATATATATATGTAATGTAATGTAATGTAAGTTAGATATCCAGATGCTTAGAATACTCGAGATTCAAATTTGAGCAATTTTATTATAAATAAAATGCTAGGTCAAGTACACAACGAGGAACTAGATCAACTCTGAAATAAATAAATGTTGCACTCTTTTATCTTACTCATAAGCTATCTTCTTAATATTATGTTTTATTGTAAAAGTTGATAAATTTAAAAATCTTGTAATAAATAAAATATTATATTTTAAATGAATGGAGGTGATTATGCTGGATGTATTGTTATGTTAAATCCCGATTACAATCCTTGGTAGACAACCCCAATTCTCGGATCGTCGCTGACCCGAGATTGGGGGATGCCACAATAGTGGATAGTGAATACTCCCTCCACAGTATTCCAATTAGCTCAATTAGGGATTCAGCACATTCCTTGGGTCGAGACTGACCAAAGGAACTCGAAATTCCTAAATGAGGATGCCTCCATATCAATACCATACTCGGTTAGGGTTACTGTAGAGTATTATTTATGTCGTTTATATCGAGAGGCAATTGAGCTCGCTTGAGCTCAATTGAATTTGATATTGTAACAACCTAAGTTCTTATGCATCAAAATATTGTTTGCTTTGGTCTGATAGGCATCATGATTTTATTCTCAAAAGATTACTTCATAGCAGGTCACCCATCCTGGGAGTGCTCTCACTTGAGCATACTTAATTTTGGAGTTTTTAATAGGAACTCCGCTGTTATCTAAAAAGGTTCCTCGATATTTAAAAGTTTCACTTATTACTACTTAAGTGGCTCTTAATAATTTACCAAACTTAAGTAACTGGCGTCCTTTTCAGTATTCGCACACTAATCTAAGAACCATTCATTGGGTAAATAGAATTAGAGGTGTCCCCTACAGGCTTAAGAGATACGCACAACAATATAGCGTACTAACTATCATGAGTTCAAGAAGTTGCTCACATGAAATTGTACTTTGCCTTGTGTGGCACTTAGCTCCTATTTGACACAATTTGGCCTGCTCTGATACCATTAATAATAGCATGAACTTTTAAGCACCAAGGTATTGTCCGCTTTGACCTAATAGGCCTCACGATTTTATTCTCAAAAGATAAATTCCCAACAGGTCGCCCATCATGAGAGTGATCCCATCTGAGCACACTTAACTTTGGAATTCTTATTAGGAACTTCACAGTTATTTAAAA
Source organism: Gastrodia elata (assembly GCA_016760335.1). NCBI lineage: Eukaryota > Viridiplantae > Streptophyta > Magnoliopsida > Asparagales > Orchidaceae > Gastrodia > Gastrodia elata. The sequence continues at coordinate 89,917,260 of CM028670.1, read as the reverse complement.
AGACATCTTGATATTTAAAAATCTTACTTATTACTTCTTAAGTGGGTCTTTACAAATATGATTAATTGTTTATTTAGATTGATTCTTATGAATGCATGCTGTGGAATGATTGAGAATCCGTGTTATTTAAAATTGCCTGTAATCGAAATAATGCTGAGTAAACCACACTTCAAGCCTAGGAGGAAATGCACATAAAGGTCCTCGCCGCGAACAATGTTCGTCATGCGAGGATTCTCGATGTAAAACACCTCATGATTGAAGTGGATAGTTTAGCTAGTAACATATCTATCTTGCATCCCATGGCTCACCAATTGGCATAGAGCTAGGTATGTGTGCGTTAGTGCTTAGAACTATGTGACAAGTTCTTGAGCATAACTGCACTATACCTTGAGCTCAGTCGAGAGGTTGACGCATGTGAGCCAAGAGCCACTAACAGAGCTCCGCGGCTCAGCAAACGTGAAGGGGGGAAGAGGACTGATTGAGTGCTCTTGGATGATGTGGCATAGTCCGTGAAGCCCGATGAATCAACTTCCTTATCTGAACTGCACGTGTAGCGCGTGATGCTAGTTAGTGGAAATCAGTGCTTATGTGATCGCCTAATTAAAATACTTTTTTGAATACCTAGACGTAGGAATTCTATATAATTTAAATGCGATATCATAAGAGTATGTGCTGAGATAGAACCCTGGTGTGTTCATCTCGTGCACTAGATTTGAACTTGTCAGTGGCAGCGGTAGCACTATAATCTGTCTCTGAGATTGGAGAGGATGCTGAGAACTATCTACTGTTTGGAGGGAGGAGAAAGTTCTTGATTTGCTAAATGTAATTTACAATTACTAAGTAAAGTCTGAAATAAATTAAAAAGCCATGCTGCATGTCCATAATAAATTAGCAAAAGCGTGCAAGACCCTCTAGTATCCTCAAACAAAATTGACCCTTCTTTTAAAGTGTAGTATACCTAATACTTTAATGGATTAAATAATGTTAGATGATTAAGAGTTCAATTAAATATTAAAGAAAAAAATATAATTATTTTGCGAGCATCGTATAAAAATAGTTCATTCCGACACATTTATCAAACAGCAATAAAGTAACATAATCACATTACTGTAATCAAAGCGCCTTCACATTTATCTCTATTCCATGGCAATCAAATTTTTTTCATTATATTTTCAATATATTTTATAATAGATTTCAAAAAAATATAAAATTTTTTCTCATAAAAAAAATAAAATTAAATCCATTTTTACATGTAAAATTTACAAAAATCTATATATTTTACATCAAAATCCTAGCCAAATTTATTTTGGAGGCACACGCTACTTTATGGTCTAAAGGTCCAACAAATTGTTAATTGAGATGCATTTTAGTTCTTTAATTCTTAGCCAACTTATTTTGTTTGATCTTCATTTAATTATAATTTATCTTATATTCAACTAATTTATATTATATTAATTTTTTTGTTTTTGTAAGAAATGAGGAACTCTAGAATTTATCGAATCATACGTGGGTTAATTAAATAAAAAATTAGAATTTATCTTATATTCAACTAATCTTCATTTAACCCACAACTCATAAGCTAGTGTTGTTTGAAAACTAGTTCAAATTTGAAAATATTGGCTAAAATTCTCTTGATGGGGGAACCTTGTAATTTCATCAATATATCTGGATACAACTTTTGCTATATTGGATATAATTTTTGCTATATTAATATTTGATGCTAAGTTTTTGATTAGTTCTCAAAGATTTAATGCCTGAAATGTTTGCTACTTAACACTTGTGGATGTTAGATGACCAATCATTATTATATATATATTTAGAAAAGTTATCTCGGCACTTTTTTATTCCACGATAAAAAACATATAGGACTAGGGTTGGTAGGGTACAGAGACCTAGAAGGACAAAATTCCTGAAACCAACTCCAAAAATAGAGATCCATGGCGTATCCTAAAAGGTCTCCAGACACAAAGAAAAATGCAAGAAAGTGGAAAAAACAAAAGAAAAATATAGCAGAAAGAACAAGACCCACCCAAAACAGCAGCAAAAACACGGCAACAAAACTAAGCAGTGAACCGAAGCGAATCAACACCTGCAGAGATCCAATCTTCCTAGCATAAAATCCAGCCCGACATCCCAGCATATCCGTGATAGCAGCTTGTGAAGATTAGGCGGCCAAATCCAAACAAACGACCAGGACACTCTGTTGATCCAGAGAAAAAGCTACGCCTCCAGCACTTAGCTTAAAACATTAAACCTCAGCAATACCTCTTATAATTTTTTTTTATTAAAGAAAGCACAGTGTGAGGAAGACTATCTATGATCAAATAGCTGGGCAAACCATCCAATAAATTTGATAAAACAAATCAGCCCAAATGAATGATTATCAGAAGCGATGACAACAATTCTAAATAAATGACAAACCACAGTAAAAAAATAAACAGAATTAGGGAGCACCCAACTATTGAGGACAATAATAATAGCAAGAATTAGCCAATCACCCAGATTAAGAGCTAAGTACAGCCGCCATCTAGAGGTCATCCTCAAATTAAAGCAGTTATTTATGCAACAATACAAATTAATAAGCAGCTAGCTATTAACGAAATTAAGAGAGATCAACCCAGCAAATTGATTATAATGAACATTACCCCAGCTTTGAAACATAGCATCCCTAACAACCAATAAGATAACATAATTGCTGATCACCGAACAATTAATATAATTAGTAACAGGGTGCACCAGCCAAACACCTAAAAAAAGAACTTAATACCAAAACCAACTAGAAGCCACCCTCAAACTAAGTAATAAATACAAGCGGCAAGCATTATAAAGATAGCACATAATTAGCATAATCAGTATTTAAAGATTTCCAACTGAAATACTTAAAACTATAATTGTTGATAGTTTTGAGAACATCCGATTTTGTAGCTTCCATAATTTTATATTCATTGAAAGGAATTGAAGAGTATCTAGACTTGTTCGGCGCATTCCAAATGTTCCAAAGAATATAGCTATCAATCAACTGCCCAAAATGAATTTTTTTCTTATGCATAATTGTAACAACCTTAGGTTGTTACCCTGCAAGTTCTAGCATAATTAAGCATTAATCTTGATCCCATTGTTTTTAGAACATTAAGTTGAGCTAAACCTAAAAATCTGAAGTCAATTGGACTTCTCTAAGTCAAGATGACATTTTGATCAGTCTAAATGCCATAGATTAGACTAAAATTATTTTGATCTCAAAAGTAAAATCTGATTGTATTTTTGAATTCCCTACCCCCAAATTAGTTAGGGGTGAAAGTTTGGTGAAATTTGAAAATCATTTAGACCTTAATTCAATTTGATTTAATTTGGTTTAATTGCACTTTAGGATTCCCAACAATTTAAAATTGCAATTTTACTCTATACCCGTATAAACAGTCGGGGTTCGCTATGCGGGCCGCGGGCGATCCGCTGCGGAGCCCGGGTCGCACGACAGCGGAGTCCCGCAGATCTCGCCGTTGTGCCTTCCTATCCAATGGCTAGGATTTGATCTTGCGGGATCGCGGATCCGTCGTCAGATCCACCCCGTGGATCCTACGGTCTGGATCAGATCATATCTGGCCATTAAGATCCAGTCCATCAGGACCGTTCCACGATCTTGATCGATCCATCAGACGGACCACAGTGCACCCGCACTGTGGATCTTCATCTTCGCCTTGCCCGCCTCCGACCGAAGAAATCCCGCAGATCCTGGACAGCCTGGCCTGTCCCCCACTACTCGTTCCACATCAGCAGGTCGTTGGGGATCTTTCATCAACGGCATATCGGTCTTGGTCGGGCCCCGTGAACCGGCCATGCTCAAATTAGAAAATCAAGAACTCGGCCATGGCCTGACTTCTCGGGCCCCTCCAGCCCAATGCCGACCCTCTGGAACCTTCCCCATTCCCCGCTGAGGCTATAAATAGCCTCATCGCTCTTTCTTGATGCATTTTGCTACTTAATTAAGTATAATTTCTCATCTGCCCCCAAATCGCCATTGCTGATCGGCTGAGCTCTCCCAGGCGTTCCCGGCATGCGTACCACTGATAAAGAGTCTCATGGTGTTTAGGAACTATTAGAGCACCTTTAGGAAGCTCAGCAAGCCCGGTATTGACCCCTGTGTCATCTGCAAGTCCCCCATCAAAAATAGGTACCAATTCTTGCAAGTTCTGAGCCAATGAGGCTCGGGCTTTCCCCCATTTGATGCATATGGTTTACAATTGTTGAATCAAACACATTGCAATCGAAATTAGGCTTTGAGCTAGTTCTAATCGATTGATTCGATTGATCAGGTTAAGTCCCGTAAAAGGGGCTCGGTCCGAGTAAGGACTCAGCGTTTCAGACCCCCACAGACCAAGCCACCTTAGGGGTTCGATCCGTCTCACCTCCTTGAAAGTGTAAGGATCCAACCCGGGGCCAATCAAGGTCTCTATGGAGAGAATTGTCTCCCCACAATAGCTCTGAGGTAAAGCCTCTCGGGTGAGTAAGGTCCGGGCTTCCCCGCCCACCTCACAAGGGGCTATTTGGCCTACTGATCGTGTAAGGATTAATTGGAGGTCACGGCGTGGTCGAAGCGGTCAGAATTTTGTCGCGGAAGCCAACCCTAATTCCTTGGGTATCGGGGAAGGAGGGTTGGGGACGATGACATTGTGCAGGCCGGGTCAGCCCATGACCCGCGCGGTGTGACAGTGCCGGGTCCCGGTCGACTCGCGTCTTTTGGTATTGGGCCGAACTCGTTTTAAATATAAATCCGATTAATTGGATTTATTTTTTTTAAGGAAAATAATTCAATTAATCAAATCATAGGGAATCATTTAAATAAAAATACATAATGTATTAATTGAATAAATTTTAATCCACTGGTCCAAACTCTATAATATTATATATCAAATTGATTAGAAAATTCTCAGGAATAATAATATAAAATAATATTGAACATCTAATGATTAGATTTTCCATTTTTGCCTAATTATGTCAGATCTTAATTAGGGTTGATTAGCATGTGTACTTAGCCAAATTGCTTGATTAAGGTGCCATTAGTTTTCTTTTGATCAATAGAATGTATGTACTAAGTAGTTTAATTTTATGATCTCTGTATTTTAATTATGCCATAATCTTGTTAAATTATGATTAGTGAAAATTATGTTTATATTCATTGGATCTTAGCAAACTTAGTCTCTAATTATTTGTATGATTGAATAAAACTTATGTGCCAAGTTGTATAAAATTATGATAGTTAGATTTATAATTGGGTGCTAATCCTTTTGAATTGATTTGATTAACACTAATTACTTTCTATTTTTATGAACTTTTATGTTATTATGCTTCATAATAGTGAGGTAGTTATACTTAACCCATTCATGTCAATTTATAAGTGATAACTTCAACAAACTTAAATTTAAGAGCTTAACCATCTTAATTAATCTTAAGAAGTCTTAAGACTTTGATCAAGCTATTAAGACTTGATCTAAGTATGAGGTTGCCACCAATAATACATCATTAATCCACTGATTCGACACTTGACTTATGAATAAACAATTGATCTTAATTAGACAAGAGTAGGGGTTAAACCCTGTTTTACTTGGATTAAGATCCAAATACTTAAACCCTTAATCAATTGACTAGATTGCAAGATAATATAATTGATATTATTCCAATGATGCATCTGATCTAGTATTGATCTTAGATCATTGAATTAGAAATGTTAAGGATAATAATAAATCAACATGATTGAATAATCTGAATTTAAGCTTTGAATCCTTAATTTTCTCCTATATAAGACTATTAACATAAGATGATTAATAAAATGATATTGATTTAATGATTGCTCTAACTCTAAGAATATCTTTGATTTATTCCCATGATTTTAGAATAGAATGTGATCAGATTATCTATCATCTGATCAGATCACTCTAAACCTAATTAATAAGCAAAACCTAGAATGTTAACATTAGAATTGAAAGTGTGAGATCTCAAGTATCTCACTGTAAGCTCGTGTCTGAAATATTTTTTAAAGACCTTAATTAATGATATATTGAGATAGGGAGGACCTTTACAATTTATTGAGGTATAACCTTAGATGATCCTTTTTATCTTAGAAGTTGATTTTAATACCTCATGGTAGAATTCACCTAAAATACTTAGACTGGAATCTCTTTCTTGTGGTAGAATCTATATTGGGTGATCTTTTGATCACATTCTTGGAACCTTGTGTAGGACTCACCCATTTAGCATGTGTATTGATAGTCATTGATAAATCTTTATTAAATAAATAGAATTGCTGAATCCTAATTATTGGATGGTACAGTAGGGTATATCCATAATACCGGGTTATTCTAGTAATATTTAAGATTGGTTGATTCATCTTAGTATAGATTATGTCTGTGTTCTATCCTGCGAGTTTAGTCAGGCATAGTCTCACTTAGACTAAATCATTCATTTCTAAGAGTGATTTGATTTGGGAATTTAGATCATTAGCTTGTTTGAATAAAAATCACCATCGGGTGATGCCTCTTATCGAAGATCACTTCCATAGGTGTGCTTCAAGTAAACTATGTGATCTTAGTCACCCTCTTTAAAACGCTATATGTGCTTGTGATTTGGGTACTTTAATAGCTTAGCTTGAGATACAAGTCGCCATCAGGTGATGGCTTCTATCGAAGATCGCTTTGTTAGGGTGGCTTAATCAAATTAAGAGTTAAAATATTACCCTTACTGAAAACATGCTATATATGTGTATACCATCTTCCCATATAATGATTTATAATTGAATTCTCAAATTTAACCAATTAACATTCTAGAAGTTAGTAGGATTCTGCACAATGGAGACTTTGAATTCATTATCGATATTTTAAAGTATTTATGGATATCTAGATTTAACTCATGTAGTACAGAAGCATGAACATGGGCATGAGCATGAGTAATGATTTCAGTGGTAATATATGAGTATCAATGAGGATTTATGGGTTACAGAATATTACATACATTGACTAGGGAATTTCAGGATGCATCGGCATCACAGTAAGCTGCTGTAACAACCTAAGGTTGTTACCCAGCTTAATTTGAGCCTAATCATATCTTAATTATTATTATGTTAATTTCATCTAGCTTTTAGAACAAAACTCTGAAGGTTTGGAGCAATTCAGAGCTAAATCCAAAATTTTGGAATATTTTAATATTTAATTAATTAGAAAATTGAGGTATTTATTTTGACCTAGAAATCGAAATCCGACTTCGTCGTTGCGATCGTCACCCCCAAATTAGCTTTGGGTGATGTTTTGGACACATTTGGAAGTCATCGGATTTTCGCGAATATTTTAATATAATTAAATACCCCGAAAATTAGCATAATTAAATAATCGTCGGAATTGAAATCCGACTTTGCCGTTGAATTTTTCACCCCCAAATTAGCTAGGGGTGAATTTTTGAGATTTTTCGGAGCACGGTAGCGGGCTGCAGTGAAAATTTTTGGAAAAACTTAGGGAAATATGAAAAATAAATTAATTGAACAATGATTTTTGCAAGTTGAACCGCTGCTGCGAGCCATAGCGCGCTGCAGCGCACCCTAGCGCTAAAAGCGCGACCGTGCACTGCCGCGCGAAAGGCACTACCATGCGCTGCCGCGCGAAAGGCGACCGAAACTTGCAAAATTCCCAGAATTGTTTAAAAATGGCCCAGTTTTGGCTGAAATGGCCAAAACTTCACTGTTTTAATATTTTAATGTCCCTAGGACCTTAGTGGGGCTAAGTTATATCAAATTTGAACATTGCATTTATAGGGAAATTAGGTTTGATATTTTGTCATCTTTAAGAAGTGCTTAAAACCTACTTTGTAACTTTAAATGTACTATGCCAAATGCTAAGTAATAGAATTTTAAGTAATTGTATCAAATAGGTATGTCTTAACAATTAAATGACATGAAACTTAGATATATTAGATTTGTAATTAAGTGCTAATCTCTTTGGTTTAATTTAGAATTTGATTAGCATTAATTACCCTTTTATTCTATGACACCTTTACATTCATATGTTCTCAAAATACTAGGATGAATGTTAAAGAACTTTAATACTTAATTGGACACTTGATTGTGTGTAATTATCATTAAACTAGACTTGAACATAATAATCTTGATAACTTGATTAAGTACATGATACTTAATTTAAACCTAGAATTTGCCATCAATAATACACTGATGATATATTGATTTATCATTGACCTTTAAATTAAACGTTAGTCTTAATGATAGAAAGGTTAAGGGTTAAACCCTAGCTTGTCTTGTCTAAGATCTAAATTTTAATCACTTAATTAATTAACTTGATTGTAAGATAATTCAATTGACATTATTCCAATAATGCATATGATTTGATATTGATCTTAAATCATTGAATTAGAAGTGTTAGGATTAGTATTGAATATATGTGATTGAACTATCTGAACCTAAACTTTAGATCCTTGATTTTCTCCTATATAAGACTACTAGCATAAAGATAATAATAAAATTATAATAATTTATGAAATGACCTAACTCTAATAATATCCTTGATTCTATCTCATAATTATAGAATAGAAAAGGATCAAATAAATTTCAATCATCTGATCTGACCACTTGAATGTTAACTTAAGAAGTATAAGAGTAAGATCTTAAGGGTCTTGCGTTAGGATCGTTATGAAAATGTTTAAATGCCTTACTTATTGATGCATTGAGGTACGAAGGACTTTTGTAATATATTGAGGTATGAAATTTAGATGATCCTTCATAATCTTAGAAGTTGAGCTGGATACCTTTAGGTATGAATCACCTAAAGTGCTTAAAATGGGACTTATTCATTGTGGTAGTAACTTATTATAACAACCCAAGGTTGTTACCCATCTTAATTTAAGCCTAATCATGTCTTAATTACCATTCCATTAAATTCGTCGAGTTATTAGAACCAAACTCTGAAGGTTTGAAGTAATTCAAAGCTAAATCTAATATTTTGGATTATTTTAATATTTAATTAATTAGGAAATGGAGGTATTTATTTTGACCTCGAAATTGAAATCCAAATTAGCTAGGGGTGACATTTTGGACATGTTTGGAAGTTGTCGAATTTTCGCAAATACTTTAATATAATTAAATACCCTGAAAATTAGCATAATTAAATAATCGTCAGAATCAAATTCTGACTTTGCTGTTGGATTCCTCAACCCCAAATTAGCTAGGGGTGAATTTTTGAGAATTTTTGGAGCGCGTTTCAAAAATCATAATTTTTAAATAAATAAGGAAAATAAATAGGCAATCATTGAATCCCCAAATTGCAATTTCCCTATTTTTCTAATTCCCATTTTCAGCTGGCTATCACCTCAGTCGGTGTCCCATGCCCCTTGATTGCCCATTGTTGGCCTCCCTCCCTAGGCTCATGATGGCCTAGCCCCTACTCCCATCCTCCTCTCATTCTTTAAGAAGAACCACAACCCTCTCCTCCTTCTTTTGTTGTCAAGGTAAGCTTAAAAGCTCTCTCCCTTCCCCTCCATTGCTACACCTTGAAGGAGAAGGCTCATCCCCAAGGTCTTGAAGGAAACAAAGGCCCTCCTCTTCTTGCAAGGACTAAGGTACCCCCCTTGCTATTCTCATCTTCCTCATGTTATTGCGATGCTTGAATGTATCTCTAGAAGTCTATAAACATGTATGGAAGCCATTAAGGCTCTTAAAAGCATTATAAAAAACTGCTCTGTTTTCTTTGTATTCTGCATACCCTTATATTCATTAACATATTTCGTATAGCTAGAATGCTCAGTTTGTGCCGATTTTGGTGTCGATGGAAAGGTATCGGAAAGATCTTTCCATTGATATATGACACCGCTCATGGAATGCTCTGGATTGAGAGTAATTGAGCTCGAAAGTAGGCATTCCAGGTTTCATCCTAGCGAAATCGCTGTCTGGTGCTGTAGTGCGCTGCAGCACCCGATTTTGTAAAATAGGCCGCTGTAGCGCGCTGCAGCGGCATTTCAGAAAATCATATAAAAGCTATTATTAAATTAATTAAACAGTAAAATTCGCAAAATGGACTGCTACAGCGCGCCGTAGAGGGCTGCAGTGGAATTTCTGAAAACTTAGGAAATGTCAAAAATTAAAGTAATTGAACAGTAATTTTGCAAATTGAACCGCTGTTGCGCGCCGCAGCGGGCCATAGCACTGCCGCGCGAAAAGCGCTACCACGCGAAAAGCGCTCCAGCGCGCTGCAGCTTCTGAACTTGCAAAATTCCCAGAATTTTCTGAAAAATTGCCAAGTTTTGGCTGAAATGGCCAAAACTTTACTGTTTTGATATTTTAAGGTCCCTAGGACCCTAGTGGGACTGAATTACATCTAATGTTAATATTGCATAAATTTCTATATGAATATTAAGTTTGAAAACCTTATCATTTTTAATAAGTGCTCACAACTTACCTTGTACCTTAAATGTATTGTGCAAATTACTAGATAACTTAAAATTTCAATACCAACAATAAACCAAAATAATATTTAGGTTTTGAACCCTAGAAAATTAGAAGAAATGACCAAAATACCCTTAACTTTAGTTAGGTCATAACTTGATCATTTGAACTCCAATTTGGGTGTACTCTTAGTTAAAGTACTTAGTGTGCTATAGGAAAGCTATAGCCACTGAGTTTGCTGAATTTGGATACCAAATGGAAGAGTTAGCTTTTTAACCTCTCTTAACTTAGAAAATTACTAATTTACCCTTAGAAATTCAAATGACTATAATTAATTCATTAGACCTCAAAATTTAGTGTTCTTAGATTCTATAAAATCCTTGAACAGCAACCAACAATAAACTGCATAAAAATTTAGATTTCATTAAACGCAATTTACTAAAATGCCCCATAGGTCAAAAACCTTAGTTCAGACATATAGGACCCATTTCTTATCCAAATTAAGCATACTTACTGTCTATCTTCAAGTTAGACAGTAAGGAACCATTTGGTACTAATAAACTTCAATTTGGACCCTTAATTCAAAAGTTGAATTTTGAACCATTAAGTAGGGGCAAAATGGTCATTTTGCCCAAAATTTAGGTTAAGTGCCCTTAACTTCTAATCTGTGTTTTAAATCACTCAAACCAATATTAGAACTGTATTAAAATCATTTAAGTGAGTAAATGTAGCTATTATGTCAAATTTGTTAAAAACCCTAAAATTTCTCTAAGTCTTTTTCCTTAGGATCTTTCACCTCACATTAGGACTACTCCTAAGATTAGGACTAGCTCATATATTAGATTTCATTTATTAAATATATAGGTTATTCAATGAATGGATCCTTGGTTTTATTAGTTTCTAGAAATTTTACAACTTATTTTGATTATTTTGTCTTTCAACATTAGATTTAGGATAAGAGATTCATCCTATTAAGATTAATTTCTTTAATAGGGTTTACCTCAATCATTATATCACTCTCAAACTGAAACCTAGATCTTATGTCTTATCCCTTTGGATTATGTGATTAACGTAGTATTTAATCTATAATATGTAGTTTAGTAGATCTTGATCAGATCTTAGATAGAGCGTCTAAATTCATAATAATTAGGATGCATGATTCTATAATTGAACTTGTAGTCGTGTTTGACTGAATTAGATTAGAACCTGATCAGTTCTAATTCTTTAAACATATAGGACCGTGCTTCTAAGTTACACTCGATAGTAGGAATTAGAGATCCTGAACTTGTGTAACTTAGAATAGTTAGAATGGTTAATTTAGATTACAACAGTATCAACATGTATAGAAGAGTCCCTTGCTTACTTGAATTATTTATGCTGCGCATTCCTTGTTTTTGTGCTTAATTCATTGGACATATCATATAAGAAAACTTTGTGCATGAAATGAAAACTTAGAATAATTAGGATAACAGTTGCCTTTGGGTTCAGTATATTTAGTAGATTCGGGTGCATATTAATCATAATGGATATGGGTAAGGAGTAATAGGATGCTTAACATTACTCATTGAGGAGTGTGTGTTAAGCTTGGAACCTATATAGTCTTGCAAACGTGTTTAACTCATCAGTTATTTTTGGATGTGTCCACAGAAACAAAGTAAAATAACTAAAAGATTTTGCATTTGTACTTACCCTCCTTAGTTTTGCTGCTAGATTCTATCTACCATAGCCTAGAAAGGCTATGGGGGTTTCTGTCTGCCCAAGCCCAGAAAGGCTTTGGGGATTTCATCAGCCCGATGGCCATCTTTCTGATATGACAGTCTTTACATATCTGTTTCAGTTTTAACTTACTATGTACTGTATTTTGATGCATATTTTAGTCAGCTATATTTCTTTACTTACCTGCTCACTTATACATATTTATAGGATACTAGACTTTGCTGCTTACTATATGTACCATGTTCAAATTTTTATCATTTAATTTGCATATGTCATATGATTATCAACATGTTTAGGGTTAGACTTTACTTTTAGTACTTTTACTTACTGTACTATATATGTATATGCCCATTCCTTGCTTAGTTATTGAGGTGTGCTTTTGTCTCATTTGTTGTTTAGTTATAAATATTATATTTATAACTGTCTTTATTCCTTATTACGCTTATTACTCCTACTGCTTAGTTACTTTTTATTATGTTTAAGTATAAAAATTATGACATTAATAACACATGTAAAATATTCAGCCTAAAATAAACTTAGACAACTGTCTAATAAGATTTTTCTTTTATTGGCTGGGGACCTGGCATTATGAAACTGATAATATCAGATTCAGATAGGTTTGAGGAGCTAGGTGTTGAAGCAGAGTTGCCTTTCTTAGAGGAGGAGCTTCAGCTAGGAGAGCCAGATATTGCTTAGTTCCTTTTAACTGCTTGTGAGGATAAGTAATTTATCTTTCAGTCTGTTAAACTATTTAAATATTGTAATAATACAGGTACTGTGATTATGATTTACTTTATGCACTTTATTATTTTCTGAGCTATCTTATTATTATTTCTTATGTGATGTATGATGAATGGATGTACTATTTACTTCATTTAGCTTTCGCACTCTGCTTGTATGTCAGATTTAGTGATTGATCCTCTTAGATGTTCTGTGCACGTTCTCCCCTTATTAGTGGATTGTGGATCTTACCTAATCCAATGATAAGAGAAGGATTTGCACAAATGACCCTCCGCTCCTTAGCTTAATGATTGTGGGCTTAGGGAGCGGGGCGCCACACCTATGTTGAGTGATCTTTTGATCACATCCTTAGAGCCTTGTGTAGAACACACTTGTTTAGAGTAAGGATTAATAGCTTTGATCAATCCTTATTAATTAAATATAATCTTCTAAACCTAGATTATTGGTTGGATATAGTAGAGTATACCCATAGTACTGGATTATTTCAGCAGTATTCAGGATTGGTTGATTCATTCCAATGTAGACTTATGACCAGGTGCTATCCTAAGGGATTAGACAAATATAGTCCCGTTAGAGTAAATCTTTCAAGACTAAAAGTGTTACAATTAGTGAACAAGATCCTTAGTTTGAAATATAAACTGCGACCGGGTTCTACCTCCAATCGTAGTGCGCTTCGATAAGTATAGTTTAAGCAAACTAAGTACCTTAAGTCACTTTGCATAGACCAGTAACTATGCTTGTAATTAGGTTATTTAACGGCTTAGCTTGATATGAAAATTATGATCGGGTTCTGCCTCCTATCGTAGTGCACTTTGATAAGTGCAGTTTATACAAGCTAAGGGTTAAATCCACCTTTTTTGCAAACATGCTAAACATGTGTATACAATCATCCCAGCTAATGACTTGTAAGTAATCTCAACTTTAACTAATTATTGAATTAGAATCTAGGAGTCAGAATCCTTTTAACAGGATTCTGCACAATGGAGACCTAGGATTTATTATCAGATTTCAAATCATTTTCTGGATTTTTAGATTTATCTCATATAGCTTAGAAGCATGAGCATGAGCATGAGCATGATGTGTGAGTATCAGAATGATGTATAAGTATTAGTGATGATCTATGAGTTACGGAATGCTACATATATTGGCTGTGGAATTTCAGGATGCATCGGCATCATCAGTAAATAGTATTCCCAACTGGATGTATGTATACATTAGACTGTACTGCTCATAACAGTTCAGTGATATTTTGGGTGCATATCAATAGCGTACATTGTTGTGGCATATTCAGATGCACAGTTTCAGTGATATACAGCATAATTTTATAGATGATTAATCAATTCATATTCAGTACTATTTTGGTTTATTTTCAGTATTTCAATTTATAATTTAGCTTTACCTTACTTTACTTCAGTTTTGTATAGTTTTATATAGTTTTATGCTTTCAGTTACCTTTACAGTATTTTTGCAAATTTAATCATATTATGTAAATGTTAAATGAATAACTAAAACTGTTTAGACTAGTTCGATATGTTAAACTTTTTGTCTAACACGGGGTACTTTTGGTATCCGGCAATTTCCTAGATCTTGAGCAGTATATTGAGCTAGGTCAGAAGGACACCTAGGAGATTCAAGAGGAGCCTGTGGAGCATTAGCGGACTCTTCTTCAGTTTTATTTTTCTGCTTAGTATTTTCAGTTCAATACTTAGTTTTATTTTAGTATTTCAGAAAAATATTTGTAATAACTCTGGATGTATTTTCTTTTCTTTTATGAGACGGATGTTTTCTTACAGCTCTGTGATGAATGTTCTGAATATTTGCTTTAAGCTTCTGCACTATGTTATATTTTACTTATACTTAGTATTGTGATATGACACATACTGGAAATGCTGATATATTATACATATATTGGATTCCTATTATATTCTAAATCTAATGTATGTATTTATCTAATACTTATGATAAGGATATTACTCTTATCTTAAGTATTAGCTCTCAACCCTCCTTGAGGTTGAGTCAGCAACCCTTTAGATGGGCTTAGTTTTCAGCTATTTCGGGGAGACGGATTATTCCTCCCCGAGTGGCGCACCGCTCTGCTGCCGATATGATTATACTTAATTCTTTTGCACGCGGCGACGAGGCGTGGCGCTACAGCTGCATTCCAACTGGATGTATGCGTACATTGGTTTGTACGACTCATAGCCTTTCAATGATAGTTTTATTACACATTTGTAGCATACCGTATTGTGGCATATTTGGATGCATGATCCCAGTGGCATATAGTATAGTATTGGACATTTTTACATTAATTTCTGAGCATTTGACGTTTTCACTTACTTTCAGTATTCAGATTTTAGTCTAGTTTTACTTTATTTAATCTTTATAGTTTCAGTTACTTAATGCATTTACTATTTTTCTACAGTTTGGTTTACTTTACTGTCTGCTTGCATTTACTTTAGTACCGCTTAGTTTAGTTGTGATGTGTTAGACTACTTGTTTAACACGAGGTACTTTTGGGATCCGGCAATTTGCTAGATCCCGAGCAGCTTGTTGAGACATGGCAGGAAGACTTGCAGGAGATCCAGGAGGAGTACGTGGAGCCTTAGTGGATCCGCCTTCTACCTTTCCACTTTACTGTTTTTTTTTTGCTTTCAGTGCTTTAGTTGAACTTTACTTTTCTACCATTCTGAATCAGGTTATAATAACTCTGGATATATTTTACTTTTCTTTTCTGAGACAAATGTTTACTACTGCTCTATGGTAAATATATTATAGATGTTTTGCTTTAGCTTTTTCACTTTGTTAGTCTACTATTATACTTAGTATTATGATGTGATCAGCATACTGAAAATGCTGATATATTGATGATGTGTAATGGATTCCTGTTTACCTTTTTTATCCAATATATGTATTAGTCTAATACTTAAGATGAGTACTCTACTCTTATCTTAAGTATTGACTCTCGATCCTACTATTGGGTTCGAGTCAGTAGCTTTCAGTGTGGTTCAGTCTTAGCCTATTCAGGAAGATGGGTTGTGTCTTCCCGAGTAGCGCACCGCTCTGCCGCCGATCGGTTGTAACTTTTATGCACAGCGACGGGGCGGGGTGCTACAGTTGGTATCAGAGAAGTATTATAAAGTGTTTGATAAAGGAGTTTGTTCCTATATACTTTATGATTTGTTCTCTATATCAGGTCAAGATCACATGTTACTAAGTGTAATGAAAAGCAAACATCCAAATGTTCATTAAATTATCTCAGAAATGAAAGGTTTGACTATGTATGGAATGAGGACATCCTATGAATTTAACGCACATAATAACTTGATTGAAACTATGAATGGTTAAATATAAAATGGACATCTTAGGACTTGAACGAACTCTGAAAGTAATAATAAAAGATGGATGAAATACTTATGAGTTGAGCTATTGTAGGAATGGAATACTCGCAGTCAGCATTTTGGTTCTACCTTAAGAGATTTAACGACTACTGGATAGATGACCTTCGAGATGGCTAGATTTATGGAAGGGTCATCGATGGAGTGTCACCTCACGGAGTCGAAGTGCTGGATAAGATCCTTGTTCATTCATCCTTCGGAGGCACCAGTCTTTCAGCACTCACCAGAAAGTGGCTGGATCATGTTACTACTGCACTTCGAGAGACAGCCTGTCCCGAGGAGTTCCATCTGGAGATCGTAGAGATCCTACTAAGGGGATCAGCGAGTCATTGGTGGTTTCAAGTTTATAGGAGATTAGCTCGGAGGAGCCACATAGTTACATATGATGACTTCTGCGCTGCCTTCTGGTTGCAGTATTGTAACTAGGATGCTAGAGATCTTATTGTATAATTTCTTTCATCTTAGTTATATGTTTTGTAGATCCATGTATCTTTTCTTTGAGAAAGAAATGAATGAAATTATAATGGAATTTTAATTGTCTAAATTCATATTTGCATTTACAGTCATGAATCCCGGTTCCCCTTCTGCTCCCACTCCGATCAAGAATGCGGTGTCGTCATCTGGTAGACCTGAAGAATCCAACCCAATGGCTAGTCTGATGAAGGCCCTAAAAGATAGTAATGCTCAACAGGTGCAAGAGACACGTGCTCTAATTCTCTCTGTTAGGCAACAATCTGCACTCCTATCAGGGTTCTCATCATCTTCACACTTTACTAATGATGGAATCTAGCACAGTTTTCTTCGCCTTAGAACTCCTACGTTCAATGGAGCGCTAAATCATATGGACACAATAAACTAGTCCAAGATGGCTGAGAAGAACCTAGCTAGTATAAAGTGCCATAACTCTGAAGTGATTCGTTTAGTAACTCACTTGTTCCAAGAAGAAGTTGAATATTGGTGGGAGAGCGAGCGGAACAACAAATTCACTGAGTTTGAAATAGAAGATGTCCCCTGGGTTATGTTTTTGGAAGCATTCTACGAAATGTTCATACCCGCATTGTCTCAAGCAATCCTGGAAGATGAGCTCCTCCACCTCACTCAAGGCAATAACTCAGTGTTCAATTATGAACAAGAATTTTGAAGATTGTCCCACTTTGTTTCGGATCTAGTTAGAACAGAAGCATCTAGATGCATTATTTTTTGAAGGGTTTGAGAGACTCTGTAAAAGCTAACTTAGTCTCCCGTCAGATCAAGAATCTGACCAAATTGATCGAAGCTGCCCGTCTACAAGAGGGATTCCAAGGTCAACTAGACCGGAAGAGAAAGGCAATAGTTATGCAACTAAGGAAGGTGCGCTTTGGTCATCATAAGATGGCGGAGGTCTACAACATGGAGACTGAACAATCCCAACTTGAGAACTTTGAGTGCAAACGATTCTACCCATGTGGAAAATACTATCACTTCGGTGGTGTGTGTTTTACTTATGGTCGAAGCGATCACCGCTATTTTGACTACAATTCTAAGAACACAATCGACAAAGTGCTCATCAATCACTCCCGTCATAAGCAAGCATTCCATGCACAACCAAGGAACAGCCGAGAGCCTGCTCCTGATATAATGCCAGCTCCTACTTCCAACTCTAAGGCAATTGTACCTGTGCAACAGCCGAACCATGATCATCAGGGTAAAGGCCTCAGAACAAATGACCCTTTGCACCTGCAAGGGTATATATGTTAACTTCTGCCTCTGCTCCTGAGGATAACGATGTGATTTCAGGTACACCTTAAATTAATTCTTACTTAGTCATTCTTGTTTTGATATTCGAACTTTTCTGTTTAGTAGTAAAATCCTTATCATAATTATTATAATAGGCATCGTAATGATAGAATACAAATCTTGTAACATCCTTTTCGATACTGGAGTGAGTCATTCCTTTGTATCAAAAAATTGGGCTAAAACTCTTAAACTACCATCCTACTGCCTAGCAAACTCACTAAGCATCGGGTTACCTTCTGGAGCCCGTATGTAGTCCCAATAGTTTTGCAATTTAGATATCCCTATTGGTAAACAAAAATATGAAGCCAAATTGATCATTTTGCTGATCACAAATTTTAATATAATTATGGGCATGAATTGGCTAAGCCAATATGGTGCTTCAATTAATTGCCAAAAGAAGAAGATCACATTAGGCAGTGGAAATCTGCCGCAATCTTTTATTGGCAAATTTAGTACTCAGGCATCGTTAATTAACGCAATGAAGGCGGAAAAGTTAGTGAGGAAGGGCTGCGATGCATACCTCATAACAATGTTGGGAGAAAAGAAAGAAGTTGTGCCCCTTACAGAGAATCTAATCATTCGAGAATTTGCCGATGTTTTTCCTGAAAATATACCCGGTCTTCCTCTAGTTAGAGAAGTAGAGTTCGTAATCAAATTAATTTCCAGAACTCAACCGATGTCAAAAGTTCCATATCATATGGCACCTAAGGAGCTTCAAGAATTGAACAAGCAACTTCAAGAATTGTTGGAGAAAAGTCTTATTCGCCCAAGTTCATTTCCTTGGGGAGTGATAGTATTGTTCGTGAAGAAGAAGGATGGATCGATGAGAATGTGTATCGATTATAGGGAGCTAAATAAAGTAATTATCAAGAATAAATACCCTCTGCCTTGTATCGATGATCTATTCGATCAATTATTTGGAGCTTAAGTTTTCTCAAAAATAGACTTGCGATCGGGCTATCACCAGCTGCGAGTTAAAGATTCAGATATCAAGAAAACTGCGTTTAGAACCCGCTATGGGCTTTATGAATTTTTAGTAATGTCCTTTGGTTTAACAAATGCGCCGTCCATTTTCATAGATTTAATGCAATGCATTTTAAAAGCACACTTAGATAAATTCGTCATCGCCTTCATCGATGATACCTTGATTTATTCAAGAAACAAGGCCGAACACGAGAACCATCTACAGTTAGTATTAGAAGAACTTCAAAGTCATGAATTTTATGCTAAGTATTCCAAATGCAAATTTTGGCTTGACTCAGTCGCTTTCTTGGGTCATGTCGTAGACTCTCATGGGATCAAAGTCGATCAAAATAAAGTAAGCACAGTTCAAGATTGGTCACAACCAAATTCTGTGACTGATATTAAAAGTTTCATGGGATTAGTAGGTTACTATAGGAAATTTGTCAAGGGCTTCTCACAAATTGCGTCTCCTCTCACGAAATTGACACAAAAAGCGGTACCTTTTAACTGGAGTCCGGAGTGTGAGAAAGCATTTCAATCATTAAAAGATGCTCTTTCTTCTGCACCAGTTCTAGCCTTACCTAAAGAAGGCCTCAACTAGCAAGTCTATACCGAAACATCTGGTATAGGTTTGGGATATGTGCTGATGCAGGAAGGAAGAGTTATCACATACGCATCTCGCCAACTAAAACTGTCCATGATCTCGAATTAGCACCTATACTTTTTGCGCTAAAATTCTGGCATCATTATCTCTCTAGCGTACAGTGTTCTATATTCACCGATCATCAGAGCTTAAAATACATATTCACCCAGCGTGAGCTAAACTACTGTTAACGAAGATGGCACAAGTTAATAAGCGATTATGATTTGAGCATCCAGTATCATCCAGGTAAATAAAATGTTGTAACTGATGCACTCAGTCGACATGCTACCCTGTCTTCCATGATATTATCAAGTGTGCTAGAGGATGAATTCATAAAGCTTGAAATCAGACCAGTGTGTGGTGTTATGCTAAGCACGCTGATATCCATGAGTTCCGTTGAACCAATATTTCATCGCAATGTCTCCATCTCCCAAACAAAGGATGAAGACTATCTGAAGTTTAAAGTAGAGATCAAAAGTGGTCGTCGCTTTGATTATCAGCTTCAAAGTAATGTAATCTATCAAGGAGACCGTCTATGGATTCTCAAATCCATACAGTAAGAGATTTTGATAGGAGGTCATAATTCAAGTTATTAAGTGCATCCTGGTAGCACTAAGATGTATCAAGATCTAAAGAAATCATTTTGGTGGCCTGGAATGAATAAAAGCGTGGCTAAATTCATGGCAAAGTGTCATGCTTGAAATTTAGAAGCCCGAAGGACTTCTTCATCCTCTAGAAATTCCTAAATAAAAGTGGTTTGATATTTTTATGGATTTTGTTACGGGCTTAACTAAATCAAGATACAGTGCCAATTCTATCTGGGTCATTTTCAATCGATTGACCAAATCAGCACATTTTATTTTTATGTGTCAAACCGATTCTGTAGAGAAATTGGCAAAGCTTTATATCGAGGAAATAATCAGGCTCCATAGAATTCCAAGATCTATCGTATCTGATCAAGATAGCCGTTTCACTTCTAAATTTTGGCAAGT
Organism: Gastrodia elata; assembly: GCA_016760335.1. Lineage (NCBI taxonomy): Eukaryota > Viridiplantae > Streptophyta > Magnoliopsida > Asparagales > Orchidaceae > Gastrodia > Gastrodia elata. The sequence goes on along the minus strand of CM028670.1, from coordinate 89,896,602 downwards.
AGTACATCAAGACTTGGGGACTACTCTAGCCATGAGCACCGCTTTTCACCCTTAGACCAATGGTCAAACGGAAAGAGTCAATCAAGTCTTGGAAGATCTTCTTCGTCTCTATATTCTGGATTTTAGAGGTTTCTGGGATGATCATATTCCTCTCGTAGAGTTCGCATACAACAACAGTTTTCAGGCGAGTATCGGCATGGCTCCATACGAAGATTTGTATGGCAGGAAGTGCAGTACTCATTTGGCGTGGTTTGAAACTGGCAGTGTGCAATTGTATGGCTCAGAATTAGTTGAAGAAACTAACCGTAAGGTTCAGCTGATCCAACAAAGAATCAAAGCAGCTCAATATCGCCAGAGTAAGTATCATGATGCTCATCATCGTGTTCTGGAATTTGATATTGCAAATTTTGCATACCTTAAGGTCAGCCCAATGAAAGGTGTGTATCGCTTTGGTGTAGATAGGAAGCTAAGTCCCTGCTACGTCGGACCATTTGAAGTTCTAGAAAAGATTGGTTCTGCAGCTTATAGATTTAGTCTTCCTGAAAATTTCTACGCAGTCCATAACGTGTTACACATCTCCTCTTTGCGGAGACGTCTTCTTAATCCATCTCATCTAATTCAACTTCTAGCGGTATCACTCCAGCTGGATCTTTTTTATGCGTAGGAGCCAATTAAGATCTTGGCTCATGATCAAAAGCGGCTGAGAAATCGCTCAATCCCAATGGTACAGGTTCAGTAGAGGAATCATTTTTTAGAGGAATCTACTTGGGAGAAAGAGGACGATATGCGAAGGAAGTTTCCCAGTCTCTTTGAAAATCCAGGTATCCATTAATTTTTTGAATTTTAATTCTTAAGATTTCTACTTTCATGTCTTCTCTCTTAAGATGATGTCGAGGATGACATCGGTTTTAAGTGGGGGAGTCTATAATAACCCTAGGTTATTACCCTGCAAGTTCTAGATTAATTAAGCATTAATCTTGATCCTATTGTTTTTAGAACATTAAGTTGAGCTAATCCTAAAAATCTGAAGTCAATTGGACTTCTCTAAGTTAAGATGGCATTTTGATCAATCTAGATATCCTAGATTAAACTAAAAATATTTTGATCTCAAAAGTAAAATCTAATTACATTTTTGAATTCCCCACTCCTAAATTAGATAAGGGTGAAAGTTTGGTAAAATTTGGAGATCATTTAGACCTTAATTCAATTTGATTTAATTTGGTTTAATTGCACTTTAGGGTTCCCAACAATTTGAAATTGCAATTTTACCCTACACCCGTATAAACGGTCGGGATCCACTGTGCGGACCGCGGGCGATCCGCTGCGGAGCCCGGGTCGCACGATAGCGGAGTCCCGCAGATCTCGTCGTTGCGCCTTCCTATCCAATAACTAGTATTTGATCTTGTGGGATCACGGATCCATCGTCAGATCCACCCCGTGGATCCTATGGTTCGGATCAGGTCAGTTCTACCCGTTAGGATCCAGTCCATCAGGATCGTTCTATGGTCCTTATCGATCCATCAAATGGACCACAGTGCACCCGCATCATGGATCTTCATCTTCGCCTTGCCGCGTCCGATCGAAGAAATCCCGCATATCTATGACAGCCTGGCCTGTCCCCCACTACTTGTTCCACCTCAGCAGGCCATTGGGGATCTTTCCCCAATGACATATCAATCTTGGTCGGGCCCCGTGAACCGGCTGAGCTCAAATTAGAAAATCAAGAGCTCAGATAGCCTTATCACTCTTCCTTGATGCCATTTGCTGCTTAATTAAGTCCAATTTCTGCTCTGCCCCTAAATCGCCATTGCTGATCAGCTGAGCTCTCCCAAGCGTTCCCGATGTGCGTACCTCTGATAAAAGATTCTCATGGCATTCATGAACTCTTAGAGCGCCTTCAGGAAGATCAGCAAGCCCGATATTGACCCCTGCGTCGTCTGAAAATCTCCCATCAAAAATAAGTACCCATTCTTGCAAGTTCTGAGCCAATGAGGCTCGGGCTATCCCCCATTTGATGCGTATGGTTTGTAATTGTTAAATGAAACCCATTGCAATCGAAATTAGGTTTTAAACTAGTCCTGATCGATCGATTTGATTGATCTAGTTAAGTCCCTTAGAAGGGGCTCAATCCAAGTAAGGACCCAGTGTTTCAGACCCACATAGACCCAACCACCTTAGGGGTTCGATCCGTCTCACCTCCCTGAAGGTGTAAGTATCGAACCCGGGGCCAATCAAGGTTTATATGGGGAGAATTGTCTCCCCACAGTAGCTCTGAGGTAAAGCCTCTTGGGTGAGTAAGGTTCGGGCTTCCTTGACCAGCTCACAAGGGGCTTTTGGGTTCAACCGAAGCATCTTGGCCTACTGATCGAGTGAGGATCAATTGGAGGTCACGACGTGGTCGAAGCGATCAGAATTTTGCCTCGGAAGCCAACAGTAATTCCCTGGGTATCGGGGAAGGAGGGTTGGGGACGATGACACTGTGCGGGCCGGGTCAGCCCATGACCTAGGCGGTGCGATAGTGTCGGGTCCCGGGCCCTGGTCGACCTGTGTCTTTTGGTATTGGACCGACCCATTTTAAATATAAATCCGATTAATTGGATTTATTTTCCTGAAGGAAAATAATTCAATTAATCAAATTATAGAGAATTATTTAAAAAAAATACAGAATGTATTAATTGAATAACTTTTAATCAACTGGTCCAAACCCCATGATATTACATATCAAATTGATCAGAAAAGCCTCAGGAATAAGAATATAAAATAATATTGAATATCTAGTTATAGATTTTCTATTTTTGCTTAATTATATCAGATCTTAATTAGGGTTGATTGGTATGTGTACTTGGTCTAATTGCATGATCAGGGTGCCATTAGTTTTCTTTTGATAAGTAGAATGCATGTGCTAAGTAGTTTAATTTTTTGATATCTATATTTTAATTTATGCCATAATCTTGTTAAACCATGATTTGTGAAAATTAGAGTTTCTAGTCATAGGATCTTAACAAACTTAGTCTTTGATTATTTGTATGATTGAATAAAACTTATGTGCCAAGTTGTATGAAATTTTGATAGTTAGATTTGTAATTGGGTGCTAATCCTTTTAAATTGGTTTAGAGTTTGATTAACACAAATTACTTTTTATTTTTCTAAACTTTCTATTATTATGCTTCATAACAGTGAGGTAGTTATACTTAACCCATGCATGTCAATTTATAAGTGATAACTTCAACAAACTTAAATTTGAGAGCTTAACCATTTAAATTAATCTTAAGAAGTCTTAAGACTTTGATCAAGCTATTAAGACTTGATCTAAGTCTGAGATTGCCACCAATAATACATCATTAATTCACTAATTCGACACTTGACTTATAAATAAACAATTGATCTTAATTAGACAAGAGTAGGGGTTAAACCCTAATCTACTTGATTAAGATCCAAACATTTAAACCCTTAATCATTTGAATAGATTGTAAGATAATATAATTGACATTATTCCAATGATGCATCTGATCTAGTATTGATCTTAGATCATTGAATTAGAAATGTTAAGGATAATAATAAATCAATATGATTGAATAACCTGAATCTAAGCTTTGGATCCATGATTTTCTCATATATAAGACTATTAGCATAAAATAATTAATAAAATGGTATTGATTTAATGACTGCTCTAACTCTAATAATATCTTTGATTTATTTCCATGATTTTATAATAGAATATGATCAGATGATCTAATCATCTAATCTGATCACTCTAAACTTTATTAATAAGCAAAACCTAGAATGTTAACATTAGAATTGAAAGTTTGAGATCTCAAGTATCTCACTATAAGCTCGTGTCTGAAATATTTTTTAAAGACCTTAACTAATAATATATTAAGGTAGGGAGGACCTTTTCAATTTATTGAGGTAGAACTTTAGATGGTCCTTTTTACCTTAGAAGTTGATCTTAATATATCGTGGTATATTTCACCTAAATACTTAGACTAGAATCTCTTCCTTATGGTAGAATCTATATTGGGTGATCTTTTGATGACATTCTTGAAACTTTGTGTAGGACTCACCCATTTTGCATGTGTATTGATAGTCATTGATAAATCCTTGTTGAATAAATAGAATTGCTGAACCCTAATTATTGGATGATACAGTAGGGTATATCCATAGTACAGGGTTATTTTAATTATATTCAGGATTGGTTGATTCATCTTATTATAGAGTATGTCTGTGTTCTATCCTGCGAGTTTAGTCGGGCATAGTCTCACTTAGACTAAATCATTCAATTCTAAGGGTGATTTGATTAGGGAATTTAGATCATTAGTTTATTTGAATAAAAATCACCATCGGGTGATGCCTCCTATCGAAGATCGCTTCCATAGGTGTGCTTCAAGCAAACTACATGATCCTAGTCACCCTTTTTGGAACACTATGTGTGCTTATGATTTGGGTACTTTAATAGCTTAGCTCGAGATACAAGTCGCCATTGGGTGATGCTTTCTATCGAAGATCGATTTGTTAAGGTGGCTCAATCAAACTAAGAGTTAAAAGACTACCCTTATTGGAAACATGCTATATATGTGTATACCATCTTCCCATCTGATGATTTATAATTGAATTCTCAACTTTAACCAATTAACGTTATAGAAGCTAGGAGTCAGAGTCCTTTTAGCAGGATTCTGCACAATGGAGACTTTGAATTCATTATCGGTGTTTTAAAGTATTTGCGGATATTTGGATTTAACTCATATAGTATAGAAGCATGAACATGGGCATGAGCATGAGTAATAATTTCAGTGGTGATGTATGAGTATCAATGAGGATTTATGGGTTACTGAATATTACATACATTGGCTGGGGAATTTCAAGATGCATTAGCATCACAGTAAACTGCATTCCCAACTGGTTGTATGTGTACATTGGTCCGTACGACTCATAGCATTTCAGTGATAGTTCTATTACACATCTGTGGCGTACCGTATTGTGGCATATTTGGATGCATGATCCTAGTGGCATATAGTATAGCATTGGACATTTTTACATTAGTTTCTGAGCATTTGACGTTTTCTCTTACTTTCAATATTCAGATTTCAGTCCAGTTTTACTTTGTTTAATCTTTACAATTTTAGTTACTTAGTTTTTCTACAATTTGGTTTACTTTACTGTCTACTTACATTTACTTTAGTATTGCTTAGTTTAGTTGCGATGTGTTAGACTTATTGCCTAACACGAGGTACTTTTGGGATCCGATAATTTGCTAGATCCCGAGTAGCTTGTTGAGACAGGGCAAGAAGACTTGTAGGAGATCCAGGAGGAGTACGTGGAGCCTTAGTGGATCCACCTTCCACCTTTCCACTTTACTATTTTTTTTTTGCTTTCAGTGCTTTAGTTGTACTTTTGCACCATTCTGAATCAGGTTTTAACAACTCTGGATATATTTTACTTTTCTTTTTTGAGATGAATGTTTACTACTGCTCTGTGATAAATGTATTCAAGACGCTTTGCTTTAGCTTTCGCACTTTGTTAATCTACTATTAAACTTAGTATTGTGATATGATCAGCATACTGGAAATGCTGATATATTGATGACGTGTATTGGATTCATGTTTACCTTTTTTATCCAATATACATATTAGTTTGATACTTAAGATAAGTACTCTACTCTTATCTTAAGTATTGACTCTCGATCCTACTCTTGGGTTCGAGTTAGTAGCCTTCAGTGTGGTTCAGTCTTAGCCTATTCGAGAAGATAGGTTTTGTCTTTCCGAGTGGCGCACTGCTCCGCCGCCGATCTGTTGTAACTTTGCGCGCGGTGACGGGGTGGGGCGCTACAATAAGTCACCGAACAAAAATGTTAATAATATCTGTTAGAATGGTAGCCCAAAATTTATTGCTAGAGTTGGTGTTAATAAAAACATGGTTTACTGTTTTAATATTATATGAACAGCAATAATATTTAGAGGCTAAATTGTAACCTTTAGTCTGTATATTACAATCAACACTAATGAAGTTGTTATAGAGCCGCAATAAAAAAATACTCATAATATTTGGAACACATTTATTCCAAATTCAAGTGAGAAAAGTATACTATTTATGAGACCTACAAATTTTCCAAAGAGAAGCATAATTGATTTTCTTATTGGTGCAAAGGATGGAATTGGCCACCTTAACTTGATCAATTGTAGGATTTAAACATTTAATCTTATCAACTATATCAGTAGGAAACAGATTGCAATGTAGATCAATGTTCCACCCATTCTCACTGTTGAAACAATCAGCTAAAGTTAGCTTTTGGTTTCTAATATTACAGATGTTGCTAGCCAAAATTTCAGCATTATTCCAGCAATCATACCAAAAGGATATATGCTTGTCAAGGTTATCCCAAGTTAAAGTTTCTTCAATTATGTCTTATGGAGAGAGCATTCTAGACCATGTGATAAAATCATAAATTTTTTGGTTCATTTGAGAAGGGTAAGTTCTAGCATAATATTTAGCTAAAAGGATATTTGACCAAATAGTATTAGAGGTTATGAATTTTCACCAAAGCTTGAGGGTGAAGGCTTTGTATAAGGCAGAGAGACATCTAATGTCAAGCCCTTCCTCCAAAGTGGGAAAAGTGAGACGATCCCAAGAGCACCAAATTATTTTACTACCTTTAGGGTGATTCCAAAGGAACTTGTTGAAAATGCCTTTTAACTTATTGAAAGTGAAATTGGTAAGAAAATTTACATCAAGCTAGTAAATGGAGATCGTATTAAGGATATACTTGAGGAGAACGAATCGCCCACCTTGAAAGAGCTATTTTAGCTCCCACCCTTGAAGTTTTTTAAATATGGCATCAGTGAGGCTTGAGAAATTGTAATTTACATCTGATGGGACCTAAATTTTTATGTAGTTTACTATTGGTTACTATTCATGGATTCCATAGAGTCCAATAACACTGCATTCTGAGTTCAAATGGCTAAGTTATGGACGTTTAATTTATAAGGGCAATTTGGTAATTTTGTCAGTCATGGTGACAAAAACTGAACTTTTCTGTTGAAGTCCAATTTCAGCAAACTCAGTTTCTATAGCTTTTTTATAATATACTGAGTGTGTTGATTAGGAGTAAACCCAATTTAGACCTCAATTGGTCAAGTTATGACCTAACTAAGGTTGGGGGTATTTTGTCATTTACTAAATTTTTTAGGGTTCAGATCCTAAAATTTATTTCCGTTTATTGATGACATTGAAATTCTAAGCTAATTAGCATCTTAAATTTCTTAATTTGGAGTTGAATTGACCAACTTATGGTCAATTGAATTCTAGGGGCATTTTGGTCATTTTTCCTTAAAGTCAACTGTGAGATCTATGGTTGACTTTTTATCTAGATGACTAAATAGGAAAACTAATACTACTACAGTGATGTGACTATTCTTTTGAGTATTTTAAGACCCATATTGTCTATATTTTGATAATTAGATTGAAAGTGATGAGGTTCAAATAGGTCCTAAAATGCTACTATATTATAGTACCCCGAAACTAATTTTTGCATTATGTCATTTGATTTCTTTTATTTTTCTAAGTAAAATGAGACCCATATTGACTATGTTTGGATCATCCTACAAAAAGTTATTAAGCTTTTATGTTTTATTTAATTTTAATTAATAAAATTACTGTTCAAAAATATAACTTGTATTTTTTTACTATTCATTTATTCAATTTGTATTAATTTACTATTCATTCCTAAAGTTAAAATATAGTTTTCTGTATTAATTAATTAATTAATTATTCTTAATTTGTAATTAATTAATATTAATTATTAATTAAATAATAATTAATCTGTTATTTAAATATTTTAATTAATATTATTATTATTATTGTTCAATTAGGATTAATGCTAATTAATTAATTATAACACTATTTAATTAGGGTTATATTAATTAATCATTATTTAAAGTAATTTAAGTCAATCTAAATCAGATTTAATTATTAATGTTACTATTTAATTAAATTAATCCTAGCTAATTTAATTATACTAACTATTTATTTGCATTAATTAACTCAATCACTATTTAATTAACTAATTACCACTTAATAAATAATTAAATCTTAATTAATTAGTTAATTAAGATAATTTAAATTAACACTTACTATCTAATTATTATTAAGATAATCTTAATTATATCTTAATTATTTAATTACTTAATATAATATTATTTAAATCTACTAATCCCTCTGTTAACCTTAATTAATCTTTAGTTAACCTTAATTAATACCAATAAAAACATAATTATATTACTACTAATATTTATTAAATATTTTTGCAGGATTTGACGCACGGGACCAGCCACGAACATGTATAAATCAAGATTGGCTTGGGAATTAATTAAAATCATCAATTTAGGATGTTTGATTTATTAATTAACTTATATAAGTGTTATTGATTGGAATATATTGTAACTCAATTAGTTCTAATTGCTTTAAACTTTATAGGACCAATAATCTGAGTTATACTTGATAGCTGGATATTGAAGATCCTAAGCTTGTATAATCTCAGATTAGTTAGAACGAATTAAATTAGAAAATAAGTGATATCACTGACTTGTGTGTAGTGCTATTTACACATTGTTTTGAATGCTTTGCTTCCTTCTTTTTGACCTTTATATTTGTGACACATTAGATGGAACATAGGATATTTGATGAATGTTCTTTGTTATATTTGAAATTTTCATACGACATATTCATGAATAATCAGATGAATGAATTAAAGTTGAATCAGTAAAATACTTTGCAAATGAAATGGAAATTATTCTACTTAGTCTGCCTCTACAGTATTATTTCATATTGAGATTCAGATGCACTTTAGTGCCCAAGTGTTTGATCCTAGAGATTATATGATGATTTTTCCCATGTATTTGATTATGGATGATGATATTATATGAACTTGTTGATCTATAGTGTTTGATCCTAGATGCTTTAGAAGATTATTTTAGTGACTAGATGAGCCACCATTTTCTGTTATGACAGGTCTAAGTAGGCATATGTTCACATGAGATAGCATATTTTTATTATATGTTCAGTTTGATTTTCTGTAGTATTTTATGCAGTATATATATATATATATATATATATATATATATATATATATATTTGCAGTACTTTTTTAGCAAGTTTAAATATTTGTTTATTCAGTAGATATTGATTTCATATGAAAGCATGTTAGGATACTAGTATTTTATTCTAGTTTAATTATATTCATTTTGTCTATAAAACTAGCATATGTAGAATTGATTATATTTACTTAAGATATTTTATGTACTTAGTAGTTTTCATATATATATTACTTAACCATTTTCTGCAGCTTTGAATTGAGGTATATGCTTATCTCACATCTTACTTAAGTTATAATTCTGTGATTATAATTTCTACCACTTTCTTTTGTTGCTTTATTGGTCCTAAAATGTTAAGAGTATTTATGATATCATTTAATACATAAATTTTTTAGTCTAAAATATACTTAGATATTTTGTCCAATCAAATTTTCTTTTCTTTTAGCTGGGGCCCGGTCATTGTGAAACCAACAATGACAGATTTCGAGCTATTTAAGGATGTTATGCCTTATGAAGAGCTTATTCAGGAGGAGGAGCGCGATGATGAAGATCATTAGTTTCTTTAATTTTTGCTTGTGAGGCTGAGTGTTTAGCTTTTATTTTTTTAAACTTCTAATATTTTGTAATAATATAGGTTCTGATTGTATTTACTTTTCCTGCATATTTATTATGAGTTGGATATTTCTCTATTTAAGTTTGGATATATTGATGTTATATTTGGTATTTCTTTTTCTGCACTCTGAAATTCTGGTATGCTCATTTAATAAATGTCTCATTTGCTCTACTTGTAACATATCCTTCCCTTATCAATGGATTAGGAATGCTTATTCATAATCTAATCCTAAGTGTGGGATTGCCCAGTGACAACCACCACTTAATCTAAGTTGATTAATATAACAATCCATGGTTGTTACCCAGTTGATTTGATCTGAATTTAATTAAATAAAGATAAAAAATAAAATCTTGAAGTAAGTCAAATAAAAATTTAATAAAAATATTCTTAGATAAAGCATAATGAGGGAATCCAACTGCGAAAAATTAAGCGCAATTGGGATCTCGAATCGTCCTAAATAAACTTGTAAAGTTTAATCTTTGGAGACCAATAATAAGAAAAATATAAATTGAAATTCAAAAAAAATTCTATATTTTGGTTAAGTGTTAGATGAGGGTTTTATGCTTTAAGTTTCGCTAATTTTCAACTCTTGAATTGATTGTGGTGAATTTTTAAAAATTTTCACTTAAAAAATAAAATAAAATACTCGTTCAAATTCATTAAATATTAAATGCGTGCGTTCGTCTCGTCGAGACGCTCGTTTCGGTACCTAATTTGTAATTCTTAGAGTATGATTAACTATAGATCATGGCTTGAGAAATTTCAGCCATTTGATTTAAATCCAAAGGCTGTTTTCGACTTAAGGATTTACTTTAAATGACTTCAATCATTCCCTAACATAAAAGCAAACAACCGATCACTTCCTCTCATTTTTTCAGCTAACCTTAAATCGCAAGCTGTTCGACTCTTCCTCTCCACGCGTCGATCACTCATCACCACTTGTCGATCGCTCCTTCCCTCTCGGCTGGAGCCGAGAGCTTTATTGCCTCCTTCTCCACGGTTGAGGCAAATCCCTACATGCATGCTCGACTATCTTCTCTTTATTTCTGCAACAACACTCCTTCTGCATCCCTGTCGATGCATGTGGATCCCTCGCTAAAACTTGCAAGCAATTGCAAGTGACACTCTAACCTCATCGATCCCTCTTATCCTTCAAGGTATAGAAGACTTTCATTGAGTTCTAAAAATTTGTAGTGTATTTTAATTCCATCATAATAATATATTCTTTATCATCTATTTTATCCTTTGAGTTCGTAATAGTTGTAGTTCCAGTACACTTACCTTAATTTGATCATGGCCACAACTTCAACCTGCATTGATGCATGTATCTCGATTCTTGCTTATGCTAGAATATTTAATATGAATAAATTGTCCGAAGATAATCATCTTACTGACATATTTGCTCCTTTGTATCATCGCATATTCTCAAAGAAAAATGGCTATTGATTTGCTTGAAATTTATCTTAGATGTGCCTACACTCAATGTAGTTAACTATGTGTTGGATTAAATTTTAAACCTTTGTATCTCAGTAGAGTCGCTATCTTAGGTTTTGTATTAATAAATGATAACTGAGATAATAGTTTTATTTTTATGAAGACTTGGAATTAAGTATGAATTATGTATACTTATTGGATCATATTTATAGTTATTATATTCATAGATTCTTATGTCCCTTCCATAATATGAGATGTAGTTATATTTGGTTAAATATTAGTTGTGAATGAGCTTTGTTCATCTCCAATCAAAATTCACTTTGACCTGATTTTCTTAACTCAAACCATATATGATTGTTTCAAAGAAATAATGAAAGCATAGTTAAAATAGATATACCATTTTTCTTTCATTTCTCATCCAGGGAAAGACTATTTGTACTTTATGGGAAACCGAAGGCTTAAAGTTTTAATTCATTATTTTAGAAGCTCTGGCGCCGTGTCAGGTACGTTAAGTACTTAGAACTTCATTGAGTTGTATATTTATTTAATTATGTAATTTCCTTGAGCTATATGTATAGTGCGTACATCACTTGCATAGATCTCAAAATAATTAGTTATTGATTATTGTTGTGGGCTAATAATTAGGGTGTAGGAACTCTTTGTTATTGTAGGAGAGTATTGTTGCTTAATGAATTTTCACTAAGTAGCTATATTAGTTTACTTAAAATATTAAATTTGTGCTATGTAAATGAAACCTATAGTTTATTGAAGAATGCTATTATTTAACCTTGCAATTAGAAAAAAAATTAGTTAAAGACTATTAAATATCCAATTAGGGTGTTTAAGGAGTTAATTTACTCCTTGGACAATAGTCATACCATCAAATTAGAATTATTTAATTTAGAATCTAATTCTCAAAATTTACCTTTTTGACTCTTAAAATATTATTATTTTAATGGAATAAGATTAATTTTGTAGAATATAATTGAACCCATTGATTTCTCTCATGATACTTAAATCAATAATAGTTAGAAATTAAATATATCATTGAGTATAATTGAACACAATGGAACCTCCTTTTAGTTCAAAACTTAATAATAATTAACATTGAATAACTTAACCTTTAGATGCTTTGAATCCTATGTTAAGGGACAAACCCATGTTGGAGTTTAATCTCTTAACTTCTAATCTTGATAAATCATATCAAGATTAGCTGTAGAAATGGAAAAGTGTAAATTTGGTTGATCGATTTATTTATTAAGCCTTTGTAGGCAACCTTTCTTTATTTTGAATTAAAACTTGTTAAGTTCTAATGTTTAACTTTATAAGGCAAATAAATATGGGATTATACTTGATACCTAGATATTTGAGATCCTAAGCTTATATTCTCTCAGAATAGTTAGAATGAATTAAATTAAAAAATAAGTGTTATCATAGAGTTTTGTGTAGTGTTATTTACACACTGTCTCGAATTCTTTGCTTCCTTATTTTGGACCTTTAAATTTGAAACATATTAGATGAAACATATAACATGTGATGATTGTTCTATGTTAGCTTTGAAAATTTCATAAAGGCATATTCATGGATAATCAGATGAATGAATTAAAGTTGAATCAATAAAATACTTGATAATTAAATGGAATTTGTTCTATTTAGTCTGCCTCTATAGTATTATTTCACATATTGAGATTCAAATGCAGTTTTGTGCCTAGGTGTTTGATCCTGAAGGCTATATATATTTTAGATAATATTTTTCCTAGGTGTTTGATCTTGGATGTTGATATTTTCCCAAGTGTTTGATCATGGATGTTAATATGGTATATTTTCAATGGACTTGTTGATCTATGGTGTTTGATCTTAGAAGCTTCAGAAGATTATTTTAGTGGCTAGATGAGCCACCATTTTTATGTTATGGTAGGTCTAAGTAAGCATATGTCCATCTAAGATATCATATTTTCATTATATGTTTAGTTTGTTATTCTTCAGCATTTTTATGGAGTATTTATATAATTGCAGTGTTTCCAGCAACTTTAAATATTTAGCTATTTTGTTTCATATAAAAGCATGTTATGATGCTAGTCTTTTATTTCAGTTTTTTATATATATTCATTTCATATCAAGTATTAATTTGGCATGAGTATATTTGATCATATTCACTTAGTATGTTCCTTTCACTCAATAGATTTCATATATACATTGCTTAACTATTTTTTGCAACTTTAGGTTGAGGTATGCGCTTACCTCTCATTTTGCTTTAAGTTATAATTGAATGATTTTAGCTTTTACCACCTCTTTTTGTTGCTTTGTAGCTCCTATTTGCTTAGGACGATTTGTGATATCTTAAATTTAATTAAAATTGTGCTTGTACTTAAACTTTTTAAAAGTCTAATCACATTTTTTTTTGTGCCCTATCATATATGTGCATATGACAGATTAGGAGTATATGTCAGATCCCGTGCTTGAAGATTAAGCTAAGTTGAAGGTTAAAGTAAGGTGCCGCTCGTTAAAGGAGATATCTTCTTTGCCCGTATTTAATAAATAAGCTTTCTTATTGTTCTGCATTTAATATTTTGTATGTGAATGGATAAATGTGGATTGTGTCAGGATGGCTCCTTTTTATTTTCAGCACTATTATACTATATACATGTTTCTGACAAGTCTTGCTCAACTCGTGATTGGTATCATAGATTTATGGTTTAATATCTGTGGTACTAATGACGACCAGCTCTTAAATTTAGTTGATGAAGGAGCGGCCACCACAGTTGGTATCAGAGAGATCCATAGGGTGTCAGATAGGGGCTATGTTCCTATCTACCTAATAGTTTGTTCTTATGTTGAGCAAGATTTGGAAAGTATTAGTATATAGTATAACCTATCTAATGTAATATTGTCTAAAGTAATAGCCTGCCCAAGGTAATATTTTTTTTTGGTCCCAATTTGGGACCCATATTAAATGTAATAAACCTCCCTAAAGTAATAATTGATAGCCAAAGGGCAATCCCAAAAATTTTCTAAAGTAATATATACTATATAATGAGGAACAGATGACTGCCAAAAATTCATGTGGCTACATATTTACTTATAAATTAAGTACAAAATAGTTACTGAACCTTGGGAAAGAATTTTAAATAGACTTCTACACCAGTTGGTTGGTCATATTCTTCCCAATCTTGTCCTTCATCTTCTGGAGGTTTACCAAGAAGTCCTGGTTTAGGTCTAGCTACTACAACCAGAAGTTTTTGAGAGTCTGCGTGACCTTGAGTGCCTGAGTTGGCATGACACAAGGAAGCTCTTTTGTGTCATCTTCTTGTTCCTCCACTTGATCAGATCAAAGATGTTCCGTGATAATCTCTTCTTCATCTGGAGTGTAGACGACCTCCTCCTCAGTAGGGTAGTCAAGAAGGACTCTGATGTCCATTGGGTTCCGGTACCAGAGCTGGCACATTTACGCTCGAGGATCTTTGACAACCTCATTGTCGACTAGCTGCTGGGCAGAAACTTCAGGAGTTCCTAAAGCAACCGAGCAAATGTTGCAATGAAGGAAGCAATTGAAGATTGTTTCAGCCTTGACATCTGAGTTCCAAGCTGCAACTGCCATCCGAACAGCCTGGAGAACATCAATCTTCACAGGATCTTCCATGTTTTGCTCGAGACGCTGAAGGAGCAAGCGATTCAAGCTTCTGCGATAATAGGCCTTCATATTCCTGATTATGCATGCGTCGCACGGCTAGAGTTTAGAAGTCATATTTGGTGGAAGGTAAATAACCGTGGTGTTGCACAACCGGAGAACTGTCGGAAGTTGGGCAAGCGGGATATGAGCACTGAAATTATCCATAATTAAAAGAACTTGGCGTCCGTCCATGCGAGTATCAAAAGTTTTTAGCCATTCGTTAAAGATGGCTTGCAACATCCATGCTTTGCTGTTGTTTCAGTACTTGCACCTGATGGTGTTAAGGTTGATATTTTTGAAATAATGTGGATTCTTCAACTTTTTGATGACGAGGAGCGGCATCTTGTCACTTCCATCGCCATTGCAGTACATTGCCAAGGTGAAACACTCCTTGTTTTGTTTGCGGCCTTCCAATTGTTTGGTTGCCAGCAAATTATCAGCATTTAAATTAGTTTGCATAAGCATAAAGTGTCACTCATGTGACAAACAAGGCCACCTTCCGAAACCCAACAAACTTGTAGCCAGTAAAATAGCCCAGTTTCATCCAGGTTGTAGATATCCTTCCACTCGTACTTGTCCAAAGTCTTCAGGATGTCAGGGAGTGATTCCTAGATGAGTGTGTAATAACCCATGTTGTTACTTAAGTCATTTGGGACTAATATAAGTCCTAATTGTGGTTATAGTACCATAACTAAGTTATTAGGAACTCACCTCTAAGATCCAGTCCAAATTTGGGATCAAATGGATCAAATCCTGATTTTTCTAAAAAATCCAAAAGCCCTAAAATTTGACCTATCTAAATTGACCTCAAATCGAAAATCAAACTTCGCCATTGCGCTCATTGCCCCAAAATTAGCTAGGGATGATGTTTTCATGGCAATCGGAAGTCGTCAAAATTTTGACGAATTTTTTTATATTATTTAAATACCCCGACAAATTGAATAATTAAATATTCGCCAAATCAAAAATCCAATTGCATCGTTGTGTTCCTCTTCTCTCAAATAGCTAAGAATAATTTATTGGAATTTTTCTGAGTGCTCATAATTATCTGATTTGAATTAATAAAATAAAAAGGAAT
The DNA here is from genome assembly GCA_016760335.1 of Gastrodia elata. Classification (NCBI taxonomy): domain Eukaryota; kingdom Viridiplantae; phylum Streptophyta; class Magnoliopsida; order Asparagales; family Orchidaceae; genus Gastrodia; species Gastrodia elata. The sequence goes on along the minus strand of CM028670.1, from coordinate 89,880,721 downwards.
TAATATAATATTAATATTAATTATAAGTATATAACAGTGACGTCTGTCTTTAGTAACACCATCCACTACGTTAAGTTAGTCCTAACAGTCAACCATGACCGTCCGATCTCAGATCGGATGATCACCTCTTCGTCCCTACCAGCCCCAGCCATGCGCAAAACGCGTGGCGATCGAAGCCTCGCGCAGTTGAGGTGCTCCCCAAATGGAGACCTTGCAGCCGATGCACTGCTTAAATCTTAGGTTTAAACTTCCTATTTAGTCAAGGCTGAACATCAGAATCCCGGAGGACTTCTCCATACTCTAGCAATTCCTAAATGGAAGTAGTTTGATATTTTTATGGACTTCATAATGGGTTTACCCAAATCAAGATCTGGTGCTGATTCAATTTGGGTTATTGTCGATTGACTGACCAAAATGACACATTTCATTCCAATTTGTCAAATCAATTCTGTAGAAAAATTAGTGAAGCTGTATATTAAGGAAAACATTAGACTTCATGGAATTCCGTGGTCTATTGTATCTGATCGTGATAGTTGATTCACTTTTAAATTCTGGCAAATCATGCATCAAGACTTGGGAACCACCTGGCCATGAGCATCGCTTTTCATCCTCAAATAGATGGTCAAACTGAGCGAGTTAATCAAATTCTTGAAGACCTACTTCACCTATGTGTTTTGAATTTTGGAGGTTTCTGGGAAGATCATATTCCCTTGGTAGAGTTTGCGTATAGCAACAAGTTCTAATCAAGTATCGGCATGGCTCCGTATGATGTCTTGTACAGCATAAAATGTAGTACGCCCTTAGTGTGGTCTGAAACAGGTAGTGTTCAGCTGTATGGTTCAGATTTAGTTGAAGAAACAAATAATAAAGTGCAATTGATCCAGCAGAGAATCAAAGCAGCTCAAGATCGCCAGAGTAAATATCACAATGTTCATCATCGTTCTCTGGAGTTCAATGTTAGAAATTTTGCGTATCTCAAAGTTAGCCTAATGAAAGGTGTATTTTGTTTCGGTGTAGCTGGGAAGCTCAGTTCTCGCTACGTCGGACCATTCGAAGTAATAGAGAAAATTGGTTATACAGCGTATAGATTAAAACTTCCTGAAGATTTTTCTGAGTTCATAATGTGTTCCATATCTCCTCGCTGTGGAGGTGTCTTCGTAATCCTTCTCATCTAATATAACTTCCAGCAGTATCTCTTCAGCCGGATCTTTCTTATATGGAAGAGCCTATCAGAATCTTAGCTCTAATCAAAGGCAACTATGTAACAACCCAGATGTTGTTACCTGTCAATTAGTAACCAATTGACTCCAAACATCTTCCATTACTCTTATAAAAATGTTAAGAGTCGCCATCTCAAATTTAGTGCGATTTAGAGATCGTTTGGCAATTTCCAACATTTCCTGGTTTTCAGATAATTCTGAAAATACCTAATTTATTTAGAGCAAAAATGAATTCCACCATTGGACTCACCACACCCAAATTAGCTATGAGTGGTATTTTGGAAGCGTTTGGGAGTCGTCAAAATTTTCACGAATATTTTAATAATTTTAATACCCAAAAAATTATGTAAATTAAATATACCTCCGATAAAAAATCTAACTTTATTATTGAGTTTCTCACCCCTCAATTAGGTAAGGGTAAGAATTTGGGACTTTTCAAAATTATATTAGTATATTTAAATTTAGGAAATAAATTAATGAAATAATACAATTAAATAATCAATTGAAATAAATTAAAATAAATATTAATCTTAAAATTTCAATGGAAAGTTAATGTAAAGGCGGAAATCCGCTGAATTCTGTAGAACACGAAACGCCCCAATCTTCCAATCGGATGCTCTCGTTCTTTCCTGTTATGATCGAACCATTGATTTTGATCAAGAGGATCCAACGGCCCGATCAAAATGAATCCTTTTGTAAACATGCAAAATGCCTCCAGCCTTCAGATAAGCTTTATGCACGAAATCGTATATCCATCGGCTGCGAGCAAGATCAGTACAGACCTGCCGAAAGGATGATATCCTTGGTAGAGAGATCATGCGTCGCGAGGGATAAGACTCCTTAGGGCTTGACTTATCTCCATTCCATCGAGGGATATTGGAGGCGATGGGTACCGAAGGAGCTCTTGCGAACCTGAAAGGTGGTCGGCGTGCTCTAGCAATCAATAAATCAAATGCTTCTTCCCCAACCTAAATCGCTGTAAGGGAGAACTTGTAGGCTTCAAGGTACCTCTTAATTTGTTCCTTTGTTTAACTTTGATTATAAAAATAGGATGCAAACTAATTTGTATGAGGCTTAAGAGTTCAGTTTCGAATCAATTTCATTCAATTTATTCGAGCATAATAAGGAGTATTATACTTTTTGATCAGATTTGATATGACTATTCAAGTTTAGAAAATTTATAAAGAAAATCGACTGATTTCTTTAATTGTTCTTCTTAACCCTCATCCATCTTACGATTCCTTAGAAAAGAAATTATACAAGTGAATTGCAAAAGTTCGAACGATTTGTTTAGGATGAATGAATGTGAAATAAATTTGTTAAAGCTTCATTTCAGTACCATTTCTCATCACGTTCCCTTGTTATGCAGTAAATCAATAACCAACATAATGTTCCTGCATAAAGGATTAATCACTATTAAAAATCCATTTAGGCTCATACGAATTTGTTAAGGAGAATTTGTTTACTGTGTATATCATCTGCTAAAATCCCTTCCTGGTTCTAAATTTATTTTACATGCTTCTTTCGAATCTTTGCAATTATGGAATAAGTTGTTTGAACCAAAAGATATGGAGATGCAAAAAAATTTAGATGATGCTTAAGTATCAGTGTTTTACATTTATTTTTTTATATAATCCTATAAGTGAATAATTGATTGTATGTCTATTAGATTATTTTTGTTTGAGGACTGAAGAAAATATTTCCAAGCAATCTAATTATCATGCTCATGCCCAATTCTTGAAATGTGTATAAGGTTGGAGTATTCGTTCAAAATGATAGTAGTAATAGATCCTTTCTTGAACATTTGAAAGGCCAGTACAATGACAAAATTAATGGAAACATTTTAGATAGTTTTTAAAATAAAGTAACTATTTCTAGAAATTTTCCTTTAATCATCAGTAACAATTGCTGCTGAACCCTAATAAGGGTAAAGTTTTCAAAACTAACATAACGGGTACTACAGATAAATCTATGAGTAGTCATATGATCATTGAATCTGTTGTCAATTCATTGAGATGAATTTTATTAAGTGTTGAATTTAAATGAAAATGCTGGCATATCTATGAAGGCAAAAGTGGATCCCTTCTCCAATGATCGTTGGAGACTCAATTTCTCAAAATTTTCTTATTTGAGAAATATTTACTGGTTGTTATGGTTGTATGCACGCTCCACCAAAACTTATTACGGCAACGAAAGTTGCTATGAACAAATGCATCTTTTCTTGTCCAATGATTAAGGATGCAAACAAACCAAACAAATAAAGTAATACTAAGCTTGAATTTCTAAGCTAGGGTCCTGCTCAACCTAAGCTCAAGCTCAATTCAAGTAAGCTTAATATTGATCGAGATTGGTTCTTGTAAAGTTATGGTTGATTTAAACTTATATTGAGGTTAGCTCGCAAATGGCTCAAGAATACTACTAACAAGTAGCCTTTTAGAAAATGAGTCAACCATATTAAGCCTTAAAAGCAATGACCATTATTAAACCAGTATCTAGTTTCTAAATGAGTGATACTTGAATAAGCCTTAAATGATACTTTATACTAAGCTTAAAATAAATGACTAATTTTGTCTATGTTATTGGGGGTTGGGGCTTATTTATGATGTCGTATAACTTTATCTATCATCACTTGCACGCATTGGTTTACATTATGCATACTTCTAGAGATAATTTTTTGGTTGAATGTTTAATTAACATACTGATTTTCTTTATGGACTTATGGTTGATAGAAGTCTTCATGTCATACAATATCAACTTTATTAAGATAATCTTGCGCATTTTCTTCTACTGTCAAAATATACTTGACTTGGCAACCATTATGTAATTATCATACTTATTTATAAAAATGTAATGAATTGCATCATAAATTAAATAGTACATATAAATGTATGGTCATTGTTAAATTACCTCATATTAATGTTGGAATTGAATTTAGAATACTTCTTTCTAATATTTATCTCACCTAAAGTGAGTTAAGATGCTTGATGTCTCTTTTACCTTATTGGGCGAAATAAAATCTGCTCTTAACCAAAGGTTGAGCAAACAATAAAGTATGTTGATAATTGTTTTGAAAACTTTATTGTGAATGCTAGAATGATAATAGGGCTTTTCCCACATATTTCTTACCCAAATTAAAGATAACTATACCTTACATGATGGATATGTGTTGCGGTATATTACTATAATAAATTGCAAATCCTGCCATTTCCTTAATAATATCATATGTTACCCTTATATGAAATTTAAATCAATTGATTTAATTTTCTTTTAACTGCATTATTAATGGAATATGGTTGGTTGTGATATTAATATTTAAATGTTGTTTGGTTTGATAGGATTAATAAGATAGCATGTTATTTTTCTGGTAGAGTGATTTTGATAATGGGCCATGTTTGGTTCAGTATTAATTTAACAAAAATATCAATGATATTCATAAGTATTATATTTGATCCACTGCCATTTTTGTTATGTTACAAATAAGATAAGATTATTCCCCAACCATGAGATGTAAATCAGATGTTTCACGTGAAGTATGAAATATAAAAATATATATTTCTGTATGCTTTCTAATTTATAGATATCCAAGTACTATGTAAATTAGATGTTTCATGTGAATGTGAGATGTTTAGGCTAATGGCATGAGTAAATTGAATAGAAAAATGCATAATATTTGTTGAGCTTGAATCCTTATATTTTTTTTATTTCTTATGGGTCAATTGCTGCCATCAATTATGTATAATTTCAATACTACCATGTATTTTCTAAAATGAGATCAATAAGATCATAAGTGATTCAATATTGCTATTAATTGTAATGAGAGAACAAATGCTGCCATTTATTTCAAGGTGAATCAAATGCTATCACGAATCAAATATTGCCTTTTATTTTAAAGTGAAATCAAATTGATCAAATATTGCTTTTTAATTCCAAAGTGAAAACAGATGATCAAATACTGTCACTTCTCTTACTAAAACAATATGTGGCCAATTATAAAAATGAAAGAATCAATGGATCATGTGGGATCTAATACAGTCCTTTACATTCTTTGTATTAAATTAACTTCTATCATTAAATGTATTGAAAGAACCAAATGTTATGTTAGAATTCAGTTTAAATTATTCTTATTTCTTTTATATATAAATGCTAACTTTAATGTTATTATTCTTTGCATGTTGAGTTATAAATTAATATCAAATGAAATGCTGAACTAAATGCCATTACTTATGGCATATTAATTACAGCACCTTTCATTATTTTTCATAAATGTATAGTTTAAGAGGTGTGAACTATAGGTTAATAAATTGCTTCATTAAATTTTCTCACTTTAAACTATTAGAATTAGAAATAGTCAATGGATTAACTTATAAATTAATGTTCTTTACAATTGCTAAAATTAGTAGAACTAGAAATAGTCAATGGATTGACTTATAAATTGATGTTCTTTATAATTATTAAAATTAGTAAAATTGGAAATAGTTAATGGATTGACTTATAAATTGATGTTCTTTACAATTGTTAAAATTAGTAGAACTGGAAATAGTCAATAGATTAACTTATAAATTGATGTTCTTTACAATTGTTAAAATTAGTAGAACTGAAATAGTCAATGGATTGACTTATAAATTGATGTTCTTTATAATTGTCAAAACTTTAGAATTGGAAATAAGCAATCCTATGTAATGGATTGACTTTATACTAGAAGTGGAACTAAATAATCTTATGTAATAGATTGATTACATATTAGTTTTGAGTTATTTTTCTTTCAATTATAACTTCCATTGAAATGGGAGTCTTGTACGTCTACCTTGCAGGTGTTTCTTTAGCTATTTACAGCGGAAACTCTGCCAAAATTTTTAAGAATTTGATAACTTAGAAATTTTATGGAAAATTGTAGATATATTCACTTGTTAAATACTTATTAAATATCTAGAATTTCATATCTAGGATTGTAAGTATTCACTTCAATTGTTCAATTTAGAATATTAGTTCTCAATCAATTAGACTGAAAGTAATAGCTTCCTTTCATACTTTATATAAGCTTTTTGATTTCTAATTCCTTACAATCTCAAAATGAATTATTTCATGTAGGGTGTAATCTATCTCTTTTCTTAATTTCAAATATTCAATATCAATTAATCTTAGATAACTTGATGATTAAATTAAGTCGACACTTTTTGGTTATAAGTTAAATAAGTGAAGCTACTAGAATATCCTTTAGCTTATACTTTCATTAATTTAAAAATATATAAATATCACTCTTCCTTACTAGTTTCCTTAAACTTTAATCATAAATCTTATTAATTTGATTAGTTTAGGACTAGTATAAGATGAACTTCAATTATATGGAAATACTAATTTCCAAACTTAATTTCCTTCTACTTTATAACAAAATTAACTTAAAGATCAATATTTATAAGTCAATTTGGAGCTCAATTAGCTCCAATCATTAAGTAGATTATTAAATCTTAAATAACAAAAGGATATCACATAATTTACAATAATTAAAATTTATTGAATGATTGCTTAGCTTTGAGCCTTTTTTCTTGAACATACATTCAAGATCATTGAGCATAAATAAAGATTTTCATAAGACTTTAAGGGGAATGCCTTATGGCAAATTTGAATAAGAAACATAGCGCTTATAATAGGACTTCACATTTTAGAGAGGGTAAATGTGAATGTTCAACCTCCCCACTGTATCTAGTTAGGCAGACGTGCTTAACTCCTCACCCCATTCTATTGAGTACTCCCGCAGAATAAGGTAGCTTCTAAATATAACTTCAACTAATGATATAAGAGTTCTTATACAATCTTATTGATTGTAAGATCTCTTCATAACTGTTTAGTTATTCTTACATTTTATAGTCCTAGGCTATATTTGTCTTAGATTAAGAGTCTAATATATTTCTTTATTTCCTATGCTTTACACTCTCTATTTCTAGTATTGTGTATTGCATACTTCAGTTATATTTAAATACAGTGTATGTTGCTTAATTTCATTTAATGCTTCACCGTATTTCATTGCTTACTTAGCATAAATTTTATTGAATATGTATTACTTTCAGTTCATTTTACTTTAATGCACATAGTAGTTTCTAGCCTTTTAGGATGCTTTCCCTTACAAATTTTGGATGTAAGTTATGACTTTTATATAAATGAGTATTTTTACTCAACTTATTTCATACTGTCTCCTTTATATTTATACTTAATTCCTTTTCCCATACTTGACAGCTTTAATAGTTCCGCTGCTTACTTTAAATTGTAAAATTATGTTTGTGATATCTTATCAATTTAAAAATATAGCCAATCTTAAATTGTGCTTAGACTATTTAGTCTAACTACACTTTTTCTTTCTTTGGCTTTGTCATATCATATTTAAATACCAAAATATGATAAATCAAGAGCCCTTTGATTCGGGTACTGCAGGTCCAAGTGCTTGAAGGGCTTATAAAGAATTTGCTTCCGCTTAATTTTAAACTGTTTACTTGTATTTTGTTATAAGTGAGAGAGTGATCTACTTATTTTCTCTTACTCTTACATATAAAAGGTTTGTAATAATTAAACTATAAACTGCTTGAGTTTGCTTAAGTTACTTTTATCTATTCTTAATTAGTCTGTGTTGTGTTTACTATTTTGTAACTGCTTGGGATGAATGAGTGGATTATTCTAATTGCTTGTATTGAAAATACTTGCAATATTATATTTACATGTATCTCCTTATCATGTATTTTTGATTGCATTCAAATTGTATAATTTTATTTTTAACTTAACAACTACTCATAAGGTGACTTGGCCACTTAGCATTTATACTTGATTGGTTTTCTTCTAATCGAGTGTTGGGTGCTAAGGTAACATCCCAATATTTGGATTCATCTCCTATCCAATTATTGGGATCGTTACAAGCTAAGAAATTGTTCTATCCCCATGGTAAAGGTTCAGTGGTGTAATCGCTCTGTTGAAGAATCTATTTGGGAAAAATAGGCCGATATGTAATAGAAATATCCAAGTCTCTTTGATAATTCAGGTACCCTTAAGATTCAAAATTCCCATTCTTAATTTTCTGTGTTTTATCTTTCCCTTCTTAGTAATGATATTGAGGACGACATCATTTCTAAGTGGGGGGTTTGTAACAATCCAAGGTTGTTACCCAGCTTAATTTTATCTTAACTATATCTTAATAAAGTTTATCCAGTCATTAGACCCAATCCCCGAAGATTTGGTGCGATTCGGAGCTAAATCACATAATTTGGATTATTTTAATATTTAATTAATTAGAAAATTGAGGTATTTAACTTGACCTTGAAATTGAAATCCGACTTCGCCGTTGCGATTGTCACCCCAAAATTAGCTAGGGGTGGTGTTTTGGACGCATTTGGAAGTCGTCAGATTTTCACGAATATTTTAATATAATTAAATGCGCCAAAAAATAGAATAATTAAATAATCATCATAATCGAAATCTGACTTTGTCGTTGAATTCCTCTCCCCCAAATTAGCTAGGGGTGAATTTTTAGAAATTTTTAGAGCGCGTTTCAAAATTTTGAATTTCTTTAAATAATTAATAAAAATAAATAAGTAATTATTTAATCCTTAACTTGCAATTTCTCCCTCTTTCCTAATTTCCATTTTTGGCTGTGCATCCCCCCATTTTTTGTTAGCCATTCCCCCCATTTTCTCCTATGCTAATAGCTTAAGGCCATCCCTCCCCCCTCGTAGCCTCCCTAGCTCATGATGGCCTCCCCCATCTCCTTCTTCTCCTTGAAGAAGGAGCTCAAGCTCATTCTTCATCTCCATTTTGCAAAAGCTGAAGCTTCCTCCTCCTTTCCTCCACTGTTGCCTTCATGCTGAAGAAGAAGAAGAAGAAGTTCTTCCTCCAAGCTTTCCAAGGTTCCTCCTTCCTCTTCTAAAAGCTAAAGTACACATTTGCTCCTCTTTCTTGCCTATCTCATGTTGCTATTATGCTTGATTGTAGCTTTAGAAATCCATAATCATGTATGATAGCCATTAAGATTCTTTAAAGCATCACATTTTCTTGAAGAAAAATTGCTCTGTTTTTCATCAATTCTGTACACTCCAGCATTTATCACCAATTTTCATATAGTTAGGATGCTCCGTTCATGCGATTTTGGTGTCAATGAAAATGTATTAGAATGACCTTTCTATTGATATAAGGCACCGCTCATAGAATGCTCTGGATTGAGAGTATTTGAGCTTGAAATGTGGCCATTCACGGTTTTTGCAGAGGTGAAATCACCATGTGGCGCTACAGCGCGCCATAGTGCCCGAAGCTCAAATAGTTCCGCTGCGGCGCACCATAGCGCGCCGCAGCGGGCTGTAGCGTTATTTCAGGAAAAATCAAATGAAATCAAGAGAAAAATTAATTGAACAGTAACCCGCAAGTGGACTGCTGCAGCACGCCACAGCGGGCTATAGCATCATTCCTAGGAAACTATATGAAATCAGAAAATAAATTAATTGAACAGTGTTTCTGCGAGTTAGTCTGCCACAGCGCGTTGCAGCGCCTGAAAGTGCCACAGCGCTGTAGCACATCGTAGCATCTAGCTCTTGGATGGATATCGCCGCAGCATCAAAAGCACTGCAGCGTGCCACAGCACCATTTTCTGCCCCAGCATCAAAAGCGCTGCAGCGCACCGTAGCGCCCAGAATTGGCTGAAATGGCAAAAAAAATCACTGTTTTTGCATTTTAAGATCCCTATGACCTTAATGGGACTGAATTATATCAAATTTCATGTGAAAATTAAGTTTGAAACTTTGTCATTTTAATAAGTGCTCAAAACCTATTATGTATCTTATATGTCTTATGCCAAATGTCAAAGGATAGGATTCTTGATTACTTATAATAACCAAAGTATACCCCAACAACTAAATGGCATGCAACCTAAGTCTTTTAGATTTGTAATCAAGTGCTAACTTCTTTGGTTTGATTTAGAATTTAGTTTGCCTTAATTACCTTCCATTTTATGTCAACTTTACATTTCTATGCTTTTATGATTTAGGATGTATATTAGAGAACTTTAATATTTATTTGGACACTTAAATGTGCTTAGTTGACATTAAACTTTAATTGAACATAAGAATCTTGATAGCTTGATTAAGTAGATGATACTTAATCTAAATCTAAAATTTAACATCAATAATACACTAATAATACATTGATATATCATTGATCTATAAATCAACCATTGGTCTTAATCTTGATAAGGCTTGGGGTTAAACCCTAACTTATCTTGATTAAGATCTAAATTTTAATCACCTTAAGCAATTAACTTGATTGTAAGATAATTCAACTGACATTATTCCAATAATGCCTATGATTTGATATTGATCTTAAATCATTGAATTAGAAGTGCTAAGGTTAATATTAAATCTATGTGATTGAATCATCTGAATCTGAACTTTAGATTTTTAATTTTCTCTTATATAAGACTATTAGCATAAGATGGATAATAAAATTGTAATAATTTATGAAATGATCTAACTCTAATAATATCGTTGATTTCATCCCATGATTATAGAATAGAGTATGATCAATTGGATTTTATTCATCAGATCTGATCACTTTATTCCAAGTATAATAAGTAAACCTTGGATGTTAACATAGGAAATAGAAGAGTAAGATCCCAAGGATCTCGCTATAGGATCATCCTTGAAATGTTTAAAGACCTTAAATAATGATACATTGAGGTAGGAAGACCTTTTTAACTTATTGAGGTAGGAACTTAGATGATCCTTTATAACTTTAGAAGTTGAAGTTGATACCTTGTGGCAAGAATCACCTAAAGCACCTAGAATGGAACATTTCCCTTGTAGAAGAATCAATATTGAGTGATCTTTTGATCACATCCTTGGAGCCTCGTGTAGGACCCATTTAGAGTAAGGATTAATAGCTTGATGAATACTTATTGATTAAATAGAATATTGAGAACCCAGATTATTGGTTGGGTACAGTAGGGTATACCTATAGTACTTGATTATTTCAGTAGTATTCAAGAATAGTTGAGTCACTATAAGTAAGATTTATCTTTGTGCTATCCTGCAGGCTTAGGCGGATACAATCTCACTTAGAGTAAATTAATCGATCCTAAGAGTATTATAAATAGGGACTAATTCCTTAGTTTGATTAAAATACAAATCGCCATCGGGTGATGCCTCCTAGCGAAGATCGCTTCAATAGGTGTGGCTTAAACAAACTAAACAATTCGAGTCACCTTCTTTAGGACATTAAGTGTAATTATGAGTTAGGCATCTTAATGACTTAGCTTGAGATACAAATCGCCATCGGATGATGCCTTCTATTGAAGATTGCTTCGTTAGGGTGGCTTAATCAAACTAAGTGCTAAGAATCACCTTTCTTGCAAACATGCTAAATATATATATATATATATATATATATATATATATATATATATAATTATCCCATCTAATGATTTTTAAGTAAAATCTCAACTTAAATTAATTATCAAGGTTAGAGTCTATGAATCAGAATCCTTTTAGCAGGATTCTGCATAATGGAAACCTTGGATTCATTATCAGATTTCAATGTATTTTTTGGATTTCTAGATTTATCTCATGTAGCTTAGAAGCATAAGCATGATGTCTGAGTATCAGTAATGATGTATGAGTATCAATGATGATTTATGGGCTATGGAATGTTGCATACATTGACTGAGGAATTTTAAAATGCATCAGCATCACAGTTCCCAACTAGATGTATATATATATTGGACCATATGACTCATAGCAATTCAGTGAAATTTTGGATTGCATATCAGTAGCATACAATATTGTGGCATATTCAAATGCACAGCTTTAATGGCATACAACATAGCTTTACATGCTAGTACTCAGTTTCAGATCTATTACTATTTTTAGTTTATTTTCTGTATTCAATTTATAATTCAATTTTACTTTAATTTACTTCAATTTCATACAGTTTTATTTAGTTTTATACTTTCAGTTACCCTTATAGCTTTTTTCTGCAAATTTACTTATATTATATAAATGTTAAATGAATAACTATAACTGTTTAGATTAGTTTTGATGTGTTAGACTTATTATCAAACACGGGATACTTTTGGGAACTCACAATTTGCTAGATCTTGAGTAGTATATTGAGCCAGGTCAGGAGTACACCCAGGAGATTCAGGAGGAGCCCGTTGAGCACTAGTGGACTCTTCCCCAGCCTTACTTTCTTGCCTAGTTTATTTCAGTTCAGTACTTAACTTTTATATCTATATTTTAATAAATTGTTTGTAATAATTCTAGATGTGTTTTCTTTTCTTTTTTGAGATGAATATTTATATACAGCTTTTGTGATGAATATCTTTGGATATTTGATTTAGCTTCTGCACTCTATTTATATACTACTTATACTTAGTATTGTGATATGATCAGTATACTAGAAATACTGATATCTTATACATATATTAGATTCTTATTGTATTATAAATCTAATGTATGTATTTGTCTAATACTTAGGATAAGGATACTACTCTTATCTTAAGTATTAGCTCTCAACCCTCCTTGGGATTGAGTAAGTAGCCCTTCAGATGGGTTTAGTGTTTCAGCTATTTCGGGGAGACGGGATATTCCTCCCCGAGTGGCGCTCCGCTCCGCCGTCGATCTGATTATTCTTATTTATTGCGCACGACGACAGGGCGAGGTGCTACAGCATCAAATCCCACTCTTTGCGTGCTTACTAGTGTCTCTATATTATCCTTTATCTGATGAGAACTCCTAAGTCTTAAGAAAAACTCTTTATAAAAGGTGACATCCCTACTTACCACAATCTTCTTGTCAACTAGATCAAACAATTTGCAGCCCTTCACTCTGCGTCTAAAGCCTATGAAGATTTCCTTCCTAGCCCGTGGTTCTAGCTTATCTTTTCTAACATGATAATAAGCTGGGCTGCCAAAAATCTTCAGTTGATCATAATCTATAGCAGGATGTTCAGACTATAACTCTATAGGAGTTTTCTTATTGAGTGCTGCAAATGACAGACAGTTAACCAAGTAGCATGTATAGTTTTGGGCATCTGCCAAATAGGCTTTCTCCAACCTAGCATTTAACAACATACATCGCACTTTTTCCACAAAAGTGCAATTCACGCACTCTGCTACCCTATTATGCTGTAGTGTTTCTCTTGCTGTGAAGTGCGTTTAATCCTTGAATTCTCACATTATTTTACAAAAGAATCAGATGTAAATTCTCTGCCATTATCTGATCAAATCAGCTTAATTCTCTTACCGATTTTATTTTTCACCAATTTCTTCTAGTTTATGAAAACCTCCAGTGCATTTGCTTTTCTTTTTAGAGTATACACTCATACAAATTTAGAGTAATCATCTATAAAAGAAGCAAAATATATACGACCACTGAACGATACAATTTTCATTGGTCCCCAAACATCACTATGTATATACTCAAGTATATATTTGGTGTTGTGGAGGCCAACACCAAAGGGTTTGTGTATCTTATTATCAAAAATACAGTGCTCATAAAATTATAATTTGTAAGAATTTATACCTTTAATGAGTCCATCACTTCCCAGTGCTCAGTGAAGGTTCTCCTGCATATGCTAGTCTAATATGCCATAATGTTAAAGCATCTACAGAGTCTTCAACCATAATTAAATTTATCATTGTACTTCCTTAAAGGTAGTAGAGGTTCTGTATTCTTACTCCTCTCAGATATGTCATAGCAAACTTGCGGATCTTCAGGACCCCTACCTCAATCACTACCTTAAAGCCTTTGGGCTTCTAAAGCTCCAATAGATAGAAGATTCTTCTTGATCTCTAGTATATGTGTGACTTATTTCAGCTCTTGGACTGTTCCATCATGAATCATAATCAGCACACTTCCAATTCCTACAATCCAGTATGTAGCATCATTTCCCATTATTACTGCATTGATGTATGTTTCTCTATACGAACAGAACAAATCCTTTTGGGAGCATATGTGATACGACGCACTAGTATCCATAATCCAATAGGAGTTGTCAACAACTAGACCTATTGAAATATTAATAAGTGATATCTTTGAGTCTGAACCCTCCACCATATTCTGGATCTCATTAGCTTTTGCCTAGGAAGATCCACTTACCCTTTATTTTTCTTACAACTTTAGGCAATTCTTCTTCTAATGACCAGTCTCCAAACAGAATGCGCACTAATTGAGCCCACTGCTCTGGCCTCTAAATTTTCCTCTCTTCTGGAAGTCAGAATTTTTCTTTGGCCATTACTTTTTTTTTTTTGGTCTTCCTTTATGGAGTGTAAGAGTCTCTACCATATCTGATTTGGTGGACTCTTTATCCTTTATCCTGAACTCGTGGTTCACCAAGGCTGCAACCACCTCCTCATACTTTTGAGCATACTTCCCTTGGATCAAGACATGGTGTGTAACTACTCAAGGTTATTACCCTGATCTATTAGGACTAAGCCAAGTCCTAATATTTGTTTCATTAGTCTTAATTAGTAATTAGAAGCAAACCATGAAGTTTTGGTCCAAATTGGGGATCAATCAAACCAAACCCTAATTTTGGGTAATTTAAATAATCAAGAAAATGAAATAATTAAATTGACATCACATTAAAAATATGATTTGGTTGTTGCGTTCCTCACCCCCAAATTAGCTAGGTGTGAAATTTTGGAAATTTTTGGAAGTTGACAGATTTTCCCAAATATTTTAATATATTTAAAATACCCCAAAAATTAAAATAATTAAATTGATGTTGAAATTAAAATCTAATTTTGTCATCGTGTTCCTCACCCTGAATTAGCTAAGAGTGAAATTTTGGGATATTTCAAAGCTATTTTAATAACTTAATTTTGATTATTAAAAAATATGTTTAATTAAATTAAATAAATATTTTTTTCCTATGGGGCCCCTGCCTTCCCTTTATCTGGTCAGACCCATCAAATTGGGTCAGGCCCTTCAAATTGGGTCGGGCCCATCGAATTGGGTGGCTCGATACGGGCCATTTGATTGAGGTCGCCTCGATCAGACGACCCAAGGCCGTCTTCCCTGCGCACGAGATGTGTGCCCTACTGCGTGCAAACTCTGCAGCCACCCGCCATATGTAAAGCTCTCCACCACTTTAGTGGCCTCTCCTGTGTATCTTCTTAATCCCAATCTACCGGCAAGCATTTGGGACATCGATTGGAGCTGAATCTAGCGTTCGAGACCAATTGCATCATCTTCTCGAACCCTCCAAAGCTTCGTCAAATTTGAATGAAATGTACCATGTTACCTTTTGATTTCATCTTATTTTATCTCTAATGCAATTTGTTTACACATTCCAATGTATTGTGATCGCTTTCCAAGTCTCGATCAGGCTCGATCAAGTCCGATTGAAGCTCATTTGGTCGACGGATAAACAGTAAGGAAATAAAATTGCATTTTATCCCATATGCCCGTAGCTAGGGTATCAATGTTTGTAGAGTTAGAGAGGTCCAAACATGCCAATTTAGGTACCAATAGAAAGGTCTCAGAGAGACATTTCCATCGGTATATGGTACAGCCCGTGAGGTGCCCTATTTTGGGACAATTTTGATGCCCTAAGAGGCTCCCTCTCTGTCTCGTTCATCCGATTCGAGTTGGACCCGACCCGCGAGCCCACTTGTGTGTGGCCCACCTGGCCCTCATGCGCACTATGAACAGTAAAGTTACTGTTCATACAGTAAAACTCAGGAAAATTTTAAATTTATTTATTTAATTGCAAAATTTCAAACCCTCATATCCTTGCAACCATAAATCCAAACACAATAAAGTTATATCTTAAAATACTTAAAAAAATACAAGGAATATTTTAGTGCTATTATTTTTTCTGTTTGATGATTATTTTTGCTAGTCACATTTTTGACTAATTAACCCCTTAATAGTAGAAATTGATCAAGCCATAACTTAGTCAAATTAACTCCAAATAATATGATCCAATATATAATTTTGATCAAAAAAATACAAGGAAAAATAAAATGCAAGAAAATTTTGATTTTAGTAGGTAGATTTCTGAATTTTGCCTAATTACTGTAAAAATGAATTAGTGAATATTAAGCACACTAATTATCCAAATTTCAAGTTTTAAGTTAATTATCACTCACAAAATTGATGAGAGCACATTGGTAAAGTCAAAATGAAACTTCTATAATTAATTCACAAATCACCCTAAACTTTGATTAGGGCTTAGATTAATTAATTGAAGTTCAAATTTAGCATACTCATTATTATTATACTCAGTGTACTATAAGGAACCCATAGCCACTGATTTTGCTTGATTTGGACATCAAGTCATGAAAATGGATTTTAGACCCCATCTTTAATTATATGCTTAGGGCATTTCTTGATTAGCTCATAACTAATCCATTGGACCTCAGATTTTAGCAAACTTAGTATCTATGAGAATTTTAAACGAAATAGAGCCTAAGTATAACATAAAATTAGATTTCCTAAGTAATTTTGCTAGTCAACCATTAATGTGCTAAAACCATAATTTGAGCTCATTAGCCTTGACCCTTGACTAAATTTGGTGTTCTTAGTATCTATCTTCATATTAGATAGTAAAAAACTATTTGGAATTAATAGAATTTAATTTGGAGCTCTAGATTTTAAAGTTTAATTTTTAACCCTTAAGGAGGGGCATTTTAGTTATTTTGTCCATATTTTAATTTAAGTGCTCTTAGGCCTTATAAATCATTTATTCTCCTTAAAATTTGTAAAGTAAATATTTAGGAATCAAATTAGATCATTTATGCATATTAGATTAATTTTAAGGCAAAACTTAATTTTTCCTTTAAATTTTCCTAAGTAGAATTATAACTTTCATAATATGGACCTGAACCCACATTATGTCTTCCGTGATCACACTTCAATGCTAATTAATTCAATATTATTCTTAGTATTCAATTATTATACTTTTCCCCAAATCATCATCAATGAAATTAATCTCATATGCACTCCCTTTGTATAAAATCTTAGGAATCTCTTATTTAGTGCTTAGTAGTAGATTTAGGTTAGTATCCATTCTTTTGGGTAAATTGGTTAATCAATGGAGCAAATCCTTGATTTAGATTTCTAGATTTATTTTTAATTTTGATTATTTTATCTTTTAATTTTAGTTTAAGATTAGAGATCTATCTTATTAAGTTTGATTACACTTAATAAATTACCTTAACCTTTAGTTTGTGAGAGTTGTAAAAAACTTAAACCCTCAAACTTTAGTGCCTTTGGATTAAGATGTGTAAACCCCAATATTTTGGAGTTTAACTCTTAATCCCTTAATCTTGATTTTTTTAATCAAGATTGGTTTGGGTTAAAAAATTCATAAATTAAGGCGATTGATTTATTATTTATCTTATATAAGTGATATTGATTGTTTTATATTAGAACTTCATTAGTTTTAATTACTTTATCTTTATAGGACCTTGACTCTGAGTTTATACTGAATAGTAGGATATTAGAGATCATGAGCTTCTATATTCTCAGAATAGTTAGAATAATTAAATTAGAAAATAAATAATATCACAGATTTTTATTTAGTACTATTTTATACTCTTATCTTGTATGCACTGCTTTCTTAATTCGAGCCTTTACTATTTTTACTTATTAACTGAAATATAGAATATTTGATGAATATCTTATGTTAGCTTTATAATTGCATATGCATTTGTATGAGTAATCAGTATAATCAATAAATTAAGATAATAGTATGGTGCAATGTGTCCTAGTTAGTCTGCCTTTACTGTTTTGTTTTTGAGATAGAATCGATTTGGATCCAGCCATCAGTCTGGATAATGCATGTTTGATTCCATAGTCCAGCTCGGATTTAACCATCAATAGTCTAAATGATACATGTTGCACTTTCTGTTATGTGGCTAAGATTAGTCAGTTTCTGTTATGACATGACTCGTCTAAGCACATATCCAATTAAAATAAAATAATTTTTGGTTCAGTTATTTTCAGTATAGATTAGTTCAGTTTCTTAGTACTTACAGCATTTACAATATTTTTCAGTATTTTCAATATTTACATATTTTCAACAGTTTTCTGATTTTATGTAGAATTTTTTGTACAAGCATATTTGGATGCCAGTTTTAGCATAGCCTTGCTTATATTGTACTTTTATAAGAAAAACATTAGCATATATAAATTGATTATATCTGTTTAGAACATTTCTTTGTACTTTAGTAGTTTAAATTTACAAATGCTTAATCTTTTCTGCAGTTTTTGTTTGATGTATGTTTACTTATCACAAATTTTCCTTAAGTTATAAATGTATTGTTATAGCTTTTATCATTTCATTTGATGCTTTGTAGTTCATTTATTGCTTAGGATGATTTGTGATATCCTAATATTTAATAAATTATTAGCCTAAAATGTACTTAGATAAATTATTTTACTAAGATTTCTTTTTTTTGACTGAGGCTCTGACATGTAAGAACCAGCATGTCAATTTTAAAGTAGCTTGAGAATCTAGATTCAGGTGAGGAGCAAGAGCATGAAAATAACTCTTTTGCAACTGCTTAGATTTTTATTCCTATTGGAGAGAGTGTATTTTATTTCATTTTAGTCATTTTTTATGTAAAATTGTTTAAATGGCTTGTAATAATTAATTTTTGCATTGTATATTTTTATTTCAGTACTATGTTAGTTGAAATAAATTATTCACTTTGCTTTCTGATTAATTCTGAAATGTGATGAATGGATATAGATTAATTATGTCTGCTTCCGCACTCTGTTTATTTATTACACATGCAATTTGTACTCCAAATTTTAATTATCCTTATATGATAATTTGGGGTACAATCGTATGTCTAAGTAGTTGATTACTTATACATCATAGTAGTATTAGTGTTAGCAAAGTAAGTGGTCTCTTAGTAGATATTTACTTTGCTAATACTAAACTAGGGTTATCTCTAAGTGATGACCTGTCTCGTCACTATCTTACACTCCTTTTGTGCGAAGCGATGGGGCGGGGCCCCACTTGGTGAAGTGCTCATACTCATCTAGCAATGAGTTCAACAATAGCAGGTTCTTATCTTCATCATCCATAGTCTCATCTATATTTAGCAAATTCACCATTAATTTTGTGAACTCATTTAGATGCTCATTTATGAAAATTTCCCTTCTCAATTGAAATCGATAGAGCTGCCTCTTCATATGGAGTCGGTTCTCCACACTCTTCGTCAGGTACTTTCCTTCTAGAAAAAACTATAATTTCCACACTGACGTCTCCATCATCACAGCATATCTGATCTCCTGAGGCAAACAATTTCAGATCAAGTCGTATGCACTACGATTTATCTTGATCCAATCTCTCTCAAAAATTTCATCCAATTTTTCTTCATTATCAAGAACATCTTCGAGATTCAATGCACATAGTGTGTCTATCACCTCGCACCGCCTCATACCAAAGTTATTATTCCCATCAAATTTGACAACATCAATCTTAGCTGGATGTGTCACAACTTAGTGGAGGGATCTCTCTGCCACCGATGACGACAAAGTTCCTACCGCCTCTTCTCCTCTATTTGCCATGCTTTTCCTTCTTGCTTTAAGAAAACTCAAACACAAACATACACAGCTCAAAGCAAACCCTAATCCTCAAGCACAAATAAGGAAAAAAAATCATCGCTCTAATACCGCTTGTTGGGATCGAGCCCTTATTGAGATCTTTAGAGCGTATGTTAGGGTTGCACAATGCGGAACAAAAGATCTTGTAAATGATGAGCAAAACTAAAATAAAATAAGAAACCATACATGCAAGATCAATCACAGCCACAAAATAAAGATTTACGAGGTTTGGTGCTAATACATACGTTCACGAGAGAAGAGTAAGAACAATTTCATTATTGAGAGGAGATTTCAAAGGTTTTATAGTTTACAAACCCTTATACAAACTTTAGGATCCTTTCTTCTACCTTGCAATAGAGCAGTCACACACCCTCAAAATTAATGGAGATTAATAGCTTTTATTTTTCTGCCTCTTAACCATAAAAATGAGCTTATATATATATATATATATATATATATATATATATATATATATATATATGTATGTATGTATGTATGTATATGTATGTTATAATTAATATAATATATTATATATTATTAATAATTAATTAATATATTATTAGATTTTATTAACAAAAACCAAATAAGTATAAAATTATTCAATAAAGCTTATTTCCTTTAATTCTTAAATTTATTTCCTTCACTTTTTTAATTTATTATATATTTATTTTTTATTTATTTAATTTTTAATTATTTTATAAATGATTTTATATTTTTTACATATAATATATATTTAAATATTTAATATAAGATTTAATTACAGAATATCATAATAAAAAATAAGATAAAATATTTGGGACAGAATGATTCGAACCTCCGATTAACGGGACCAAAAACCGTTGCCTTACCACTTGGCCACGCCCCATTATTATATTTTAATTATTGTAATATAATAATAACAACTAATCTTTAAAAAAAGTATGTCTTTTCTCGAACAGTCAATCCTACAAAAATTGAATATACTAATTTAGTAAGAATAAAATGAAAAGATGTTATAGAATCTTCGTTGGAAGGAAATGAAAGATTTGCATAATCTAGGTCATAATTTGTATCAATTAAATAAATCATTGGAATACCCAAGATTATACATTCTTGAATCGCTTTAAATTTGTGCTTCTGATCAACTATAATTATAATATCGGATAATTTTGTCATATATTTTATTTCTCCCAGATATTTTTGTAAAGTGTTTGATTTTCTATTTACTATAGATGCATCTCTTTTTGGTAAACATTTTATTTTACCCCTATTTTGCTTGGCCCTTAAATCCCTTAAAGTTCGAAGTAAATTTTCTGTGATAAACGAATTTGTTAACATACCGCAAAGCCATTTTTTATTAACATAATGACATCAAATCTTTTTTGCTTTGGATGCTATTAAAAAATAAGCTTTATTTTTTGTACCTGCGATTAAAAACTCTTTTCCCGTTCTTGCTGTATCAAAAACTAAATAACAGGATTCTGATAAAGAACGAGCAGTAATAGTAAGATTTATATTATGAATATTATTAAATTTTGCTATAATATAAGGAGTCATCTTAGGATTCCATTTATTAGTACTATGACCAAAAAGTATTCATGCGATCCATTATTTCTTTTAAACTTATATTCCAATATCCTTTCATCATTTTATAACAAGGTTTCAACTATCAAGTCCTTTTAAAAATTTAAAATAAGAAATATATAAATAGTATTTTAACAAAAATTTATATTATAATTAACTTTTAAAATACGTCCTAAATTTAATACTCCTATTCACTTATCTATAATATATATTATATATGTATTAGGTATATAAGTAGAATAGAGTAGATTAATAATAGTATAATAGAGTAGATTAATATCAGAATTATATCAAAAATAAACTGAAAACCAATAAATCAATATAATAATTAAATATTAAGTTTTAAATATTAGTTAATATTTTAGTAAAAATAAATAAATATAATTATGAAACATAGAATATAGCAAGTAGGAAATTCTGATTATATCTTTTTATATTTTTTAGTTTTTGCTATCAAACGACACCCAGATTTGAACTGGGGTATAACGGATTTGCAGTCCACTACTATCTTACCACTTGGCCATGCCGTGAACTCCAACTATAAATAAAATAAAAAGGAAGTTAGTTCAAGTTTAATTTGAATAGATTATGGAGCACTGCTATGTGAAAGAGTAAGATGTAGGTGTAAGTGGTTTTAAGGTTTGACAATTCATATCCTTAACTAAAAATAAATTATAAAATATTAAAATATATTCTCTTATGTTCTTGATAATTTACCTTATTAATTTATAAAATATTTTTCCAAACTATATTTGAACCAACGAATAAGAATAAATTCTATCTTAAAAAATAATTTTAAGGCTTTACGTCCATTAAACACTTGAACAGTGACCAATAATAAATAATAAAAGATTCTAAATTATAATTAATAATACTTGTAATATTGTAATAAATTAATAAATCTATATACTATATAAATAATTTTTTTTGTCGTCCTACAAAAAAATACCCTCAGGGGAAGTAGAATCCCCGTTATTTTCTTGAAATAGAGATGTCATGAACCTCTAGACAATGAGGGCCTAATATTTTAATTATTTCGTACTTATACATATAAATAATTTATGTCTTTATTTTATATTATAATAATAATAATAATAAATATAAAATAAAGACATTATATGAGAAATGTTATTTCAACCTGCTGATGTGGCACCCAAAAAAATTTACCCAATAAAATTTGGATATAATTTCAATACAAACATTAAAAATAATATTTATATTATTTTAATGTAAATAAAAAAATACTAATGAGATATGCTAAACTCTTATTTGGTGGGGATTTTTTGGGTGTCACATCAGCGGGTCGAAATAGCATTTCTCTAAATTATATAAAGGATCTTAAAACTTAATATTATGGCAAGAAGAAACCTGCTCCAATGAGAAAAAAATTTTCAGAATTTAGAACAAAAATAATATTTGATTCGTCTATCTTTAAAAAACAGAACTAAGAAGAGCTTTTTCTTTGAGAAAAAGATGGAAGATTCATGAAAAATTACAATCCTTGCCACGGAATAGTTTTGCCATAAGGCTTCGTAAACGTTGTTTTTTAACAGGAAGACATAGATCAAATTATAAATACTTCGAAATATCTGGATATATATTGCGAGAAATGGTTCGTGCATGTTTATTACCAAGGACTATAGTATCAAGTTGGTAAATAAAAAAGTCGACTAATGAAATTGTTTCTTGGTTAATCTCGCAAAGTAGAGCAGTTTGGTAGCTCACAAGGCTCATAACATTGAGGTCATAGGTTCAAATCATGTCTCCGTGTTTAATTTTTAAATCTTTTTAGGTTAATATTTAATATATTATATTTTACATTATTAAAGTTAACATAATAAGATTTAAAAATTAAAAATAAAATTAATTTATTATTAGATATTAGAATAATATTCTACTACTAGTAATTTATTTATTTTAATACCAATATCTTGAATATCTGTTATTCGATTTACAAAACTTTTAGGTTGTAAAGAGTCAATAGACAAATGATTTGGTAAACTAATGAAAATCAATAAAAGAAGATAGTTCAATTAATATGTATATATATATATATATATATATGTGTGTGTGTGTGTGTATGTATACGTATGTATATGTATGTATGTATATTTACGGCTCAAAATTAGGCTGACTTGCCCGTGGGCGTTACAGCGCGCTGTAGCGCCGCTTCTCGGATGTCAGCCGCTGCGGTGCGCTGTAGCGCCTGGCTCTCGGGTGTCAGCCGTTGCAGTGCGTTGTAGCGCATGTCTCTCGGGTGCCAGCTGCTGCGGTTTGCTATGGCACACCTACAAACTGCTCTCTGTCAACACCTATGATTCCTCCCAGCAATGCCGACGAGTAGTTGATGATTCCCACTGTGCCCAGGAAGAGGAATTGAAAGTTGATGGCCGTGAAGATGACCACCCCGTTGTACTTAGTCTTTCCCAGCCCAAATGGCTGGGTTTCTCTCGAGATGACGTGCATGCATGTAGAATTCATTTTTTTCTTAAATATGTTTTAGGAATTGGGTATTTCTCTTCGCATTTCGAGAATCTCTACAGTACAACAAATCACTGTTTGTTTATCAAAACAGTGATCGAGATTCTTTTTGAATTGATTTTCAATCATGGGTTAAGAAAATCTGATATGTTTTAGTATCCAAAATATCGTCAATTAAGTTCTAAATCGTATCAGCTTGATCTAAAAAATTGATGTTTTAGGGAGAGTACGTGTAAACACACATGGCAGAATTAGGGGTTCTTAGAAAAACTTTGGCGCTGTTATACGTCATTTCTACTTATAAAATTATAAAATGGATTGGTGACTAAATATTTTTATGATAATGTTTGTTATATATATATATATATATCTTAAAAAAATATAGTTGACTATGATTTAAAGCTTTAAGTTAAGTGTAATAAAAAATTATTATTAAAATTATAGAGTGCTTTAAAAAAATATATAGTTTAATGATGAAAAATAATGATGTCGCACTCAGAAAAAATATATTCATTAAGATTTAGACATTATTTTAATATCAAATTTAAAAATAATATGGAAAATGCTATGATTACATAAGAATATATATTAAAAAGTATTCATGATCAATTAAAATTTTTTTTTTTTTGTAATATTTGTATATATCTTATCAAAAAGTACATTTAATCAATAATCTACTTACACATTAGATTGACACATCATCTATATATTTTGGTGTATACTAATGTATAAGTGTAGCAATATTCAAATAATATTTATATTACTTTAATGTAAATAAATAAATAATAATAAATAATATTTATTATTTAATGATACGTTATCTTATTAATAAAAAATATTTTTTTCTCGCGAAGCCCGCACGAGTTTTGATGCGCAATTGGGATGTGTAGCATCCTCTAATAGATAATAATAAAATATTGTTTGATTTTCGTACAGAATTGAGTCAAATTTGAATGGGTCGAGCATACATAAAATAAATAGAACTCAAAATTCATAAGCGAGGATGCCTCCATCCCAGTAACACTCCTCAGCTAGGATTACTGCAGAGTACTGTTTACGCTGATTATATCGAGTGGCAATTGAGCTCACTCGAGTTCAATTGAACTCGATATTGCTTGCAATTACATTTGAAATACGTTTCAAACAGGTAGGCGAGGTAAATGGAAACCTAAATTAGGTCAGCATGGTGGTACCTTGGCCTCTGATCATCCAACTTGCCGCTGGCAGGAACTCCGCGTTTCAAGCCGTAAACTGACCCATCCTTGTCCTGAAGCTTCTAGTGACGTTGAGATTCCTCCAATTGCTCACTAGAGGCAATGGTTGCCAGTGCAAGCTATTGCGACCATCTAGTGCTCAAGAGACAAAGTGATGGATGAAAGCGAACGAGAGAGTTCTCCTTGCCAATGGTTCGTGGGAAATTCATCTAAGGGTGTCTCGATAGAGGATAACGGAGGAATGTCCTCTGCACGATCGTGCTGAGTCGAGGTGGTGAAGACGACAAGGAACGGTGCATGTGATTCTGGTGGTTTGAATCATCGGGCAGTCTTGATTGCATTTAGCGCGAATAATATTCCCAGGTTTAACAATAGTTGTTGAATTTGGGTTTAGATCCAATGGCTGAGATTAAATCAGATCGCAGATTTAAATATTTTGGGTTTCTGATTAAGGGTTATAGCAAGCCCCTTCAAAATACATGTCTATTTATTTTCAAGTTTTTTCTAAATTTTAAGAAGTTATTTGGATTGAGATAAAAGCAATGTAAAGTATAATTCTTTGAGTAAACTGAAATTACCTATGTTTGCATGAAGTAAAACAAGTGAAAATTTTTTACACTATAATTCGATTTTGCGTTAATATATATATAAAAGAAGTAAAAGAATTACCTACTATTTGTGCATTGGCTACTCTCTATTCTCTGCACATTTAATATTGTGGTTCATCCCCTCTGCCATCACATTTCGTTAGTATTGCGCACGCACTCGCACGCCCACATCGTGCCCTGTTTGTGCAAAGACCCACACTACGTTCGCATTGGCTAGGATCTGTTCGGGTCATTGCCTTGTTCTTCTGCTGGCTGGTTAGCTAACGTTTGTTAGCTGGGTTGGCTGTTTGGGTCATTGCTTTGTTCATTTGGTTGCGTCTGGTAGACTGCTGTTTGATAGATGGTTGGCTAGCGCCTGGTGGCCTGCGTTTGTTGGCTGGGTGGCTTTCTTCTGGTGGGCCGCTTTTGTTGGCTGCTTCCGTTTGGCTTTTTGGTTTTGTATTGTTCGTTTTGTATAGGTTCCTTGGCTTGCTAATCCACTTAGATGAAGTGATCTTAAGCTGTTGATTGGTTTGCGGGAGCTTCTTTATAGTCGACCAGAAACTGCTCTTCTCAGTTTGTCTCCTTGTTTGTTTGCTCTTATTTGCTGTATGTTGGTTCCTTTTTTTTTAGGCTGGGACCTTTTACATTATACCTTGAGACTCAGTATTTTTTGTATCTCACCAAGCGCTAACCAAAGGTGTACATAACGTGTAGGCACACTTGAGCATATAGAAAGGCGTCTGTGGCGGCCCTACCCCGCCGTGGTCCTGTTAACTCTTAATTAACATGATTACGGTGGAAGAGTCACCAAATGATAAGGCCCCTACTTATAATTAGATTAGACACACATTCTAATCCAACATAATTAAGGACTTTGCCATTTTCCAAGGAAATCATCACTAAATGTAAATACAAGCAAAGACAGAGTGCGGAAGCATATGTACAAATATCCATCCATCATATAATACAACAATACATAATAAGTAAAGTGCTGAAAGTAAGTTTAATATGAATTTTTACAACATTAAATAGTTTAAAAGAGCTGAAATAAACACTCGTCCTCACAAATGCAGAAAGAAAACTAATGATCTTCAGTAGGACGCTCCTCTTCCAAATGCAGATCTCCTGAAGGTTCTACAATCTCGAAAAGCTCAGAATCTACCATTGTCGGTTTCACAATGATAGGGCCCCAGCCAACAAAAGATAATTCTAGTTAGACAAAATGTCTAAGCATATTTTAGGATAATCAATTTATTAAGTTTATTAGATATCATCATAAACAAGTAAGCACAAAAACATACAAATATGTGCAAGAACTTATAAGAAAGAACAAGTAAAGTTATAAACAATTTGTTTATAACTTAAATAACTAGGAAATGCACATACCTCCTCCATAGCAATTGCATCAAAGTCAGGTGAATATAAAACAAGTGACTAGAAATAAAATACATTCTAAATATGCTTATGATCAATCCAAAATTATGCTAATTGACATATAAGTAAATAAACATGTAAAATGATTAAGTGATTAAAAGTGAGACTATCATCCTATAAATGTAAACAAGAAGTAAAACTAACATCCTATAAGTAGAAGTAAAGCTAGTAAATACTAAAGAACAGTAAGTAAGAAAGTACTGAAATGTAAACTAAAATAGTATGTATGAACTGAAATTACTATGATTGAAATAAGATGAACAACTTAAAGTAGAAATGTACTTAAATTAGTAATGCCAACAAAGGGTATAAAAAAATGTAAGGCATGAAGTTTATAGTCTAACGTATACCATCCTAGCCGGTCTTAGGCTTGAGCTTGGTTAGACTTACTTTAGATAGACATATACACCCCTAGCCGGTCATAGGTTTAGGTTCGGCCTGTACTAAAGTATGGGTAGGAAAAGGCATACTAATTAGGCTACATTCTACTAAGCTTATGTTCAACTTGACAATGATGATGATATATACAAATGTTATTATGCAAAATAAGATTGATATGAAACACTTTTCAAATGTCTTATGTCTAATACATGTAAACAAAGTAGAAGGTTCAAAATAAGGTAAGCATAGCATCAAACCAAAGTGAGCAAGAGACTCAACTAGGACACAGGTGATATCCATTTATTATCTAATTTAATCATTCTATCTACTCTAAGTTACACAAGTTCAGGATCTCCAAGTCCTACTATCAAGTGTAACTTAGATTCACGTCCTTATAAGTTAAAAAACAATTAGAACTGGCCAAGTTCTAATTGATTAAATCACTGACGACTATAGGTTAAATAAATAAATCCATCGACCTATTTTGATAATTTTAAGAATCTCAAATCCATCTTGATTAGCCAAATCAAGATGAAAGGATTTAAGAATTAAACTCCAAATATGAGGTTTAATCACTTAATCCAAAGGTAAAGCTAAGGGTCTAAGGTTTATAACTCATATCTCACGAATTAGGTTAAGGCAAATCCTAATGATTATATTAATCTTATTAGGATAGATCTGTATCCTAAATTCTAAGGTTTAAAAATCAAATAATCATTAAATAAACTAAGAAAATCTATAAACTAGTAAACTCAAGGTTTTACCTATTGAGTAACCTAATTTACTCAATAGATGAACACTAACCTAAGATCTATTTCTAATCCTAAGAATTAAGGCTTTTAATTACTAAGAGTATCTCTCAAACACAATCCTAACTAGTGTTATAAGACCTAAGAAAAGATCTAAGAAGGATTAAGGAATAAATGATCGCTTAAAATTTTACTTACGGATTTCCTTAAGGACTTAGGAATGAAATTTTGATCAAAGGTTTGAACTTACAAAATTTCTGTTCTAAATCATTTTATTTACTAATTATAATACTTAGAATATGATTTAGGATTTAAAAATGCTAAACCTAATTTTGGGCAAAATGACCATTTTACCCCTGCTTAAGGGTTCAAGAGAACAAATTTTGATCTAAGGTTCTAAAATTAAAATTTTCAGTGGAAAAGTGTTTCTTATTGTCTAATATAATGTTAGACAGTAATTACACAAATTTTTGGTAATTATTAAACCTTATGAGATCAAATTAATGAATTTGACTCATATGAGCATTTTGGTAATTTGGCTTAATGGAATCTAAATTTTCTTTCAGTTTATTATTGCTTACTGTCTAAGATTTCTATAGAACTTAAAATTTCTGAATTCTGATAAGTATTGGCTAAGTTATAGCCAATACAAATTTAGGGGTAAAATGGTAATTAAGGGTTTCTTAATTAAGGGTTAAAAATCTTAACTTTGTCAATTGATGTCCAAATTAAGTAAAATTAGTAGCTATAGATCACAAATGATCCACTGATCATAATGACTAGTGGTAGGCTCAATTTGGACTCTAATTGGCTAAGTTATGGCCTAATTAGGGTTTAAGGTGATTAGTGAGTGATTAGTAAAATTAATCATCAAGTTATTAATCCAACTATACTATTAGGTTCTAATATACTCTAGGAGTTCTCTAAAATTTAAATTGTTCATTTTAGATCATTAAATTTACTAATATTCACTAATTAAGTCTTAGAGTAATTAGAGGTGATTAGGAGATCTAACCGTTAGATCCTAAATATTTTTACAGATTACTGTAAATTTGGCTTTTTTGATCTAAATTAATATTTGAATCACCTAATTTTGGACTAAATTGACCAACTTATTGTTAATTGAAGTTCTAGGTTTATTTGACCTAATTAGTGTTAGGTCCTAAAAGTGACTAGTCTAAAATTAATCCAAACAACAAAATGAATATTCTCAGATTATTTTTTAGGGTATTTTGAGTATTTTGAGATCTATATTAGGTATGTTTTAGTAAACACACACAAAGTTATGATATGTTGAAGTTTTATGATATTTTTGGAATTATTTAAATATTCTAAATGTCACTATATGAAATACAGCTCCAAATGCAAAATTGACAGTGCCAAAATGTTCCTCTCATTTTTCTGGTTAAAACGATATATTTGATTGTATAATTTGAGCTCATATTTATCAAGATATTAGGGTTTAAAGTTTAGATATTTCTAATTTAATTAAATCCATTATTTAGATATATCAAATTATAATATATTTTCATATATTAATTAATTCAACATATACATATACATATATATATATATATATGTGTGTGTGTGTGTGTGTGTGTGTGTTAACATTTTCTTTTACAAATGGTGAGCCCACCTAGGACACGTGTTCTGTTGCGATTGGCCGGGACAGGCGAGCGGGACCCGCCGCTATCTCGGATGAGACCAGCTGACGCAGCTAATGAGCTGCGGGCCCCACCACAGTCGCGGCGTAACGAGGAGATGACACGTGGACAGTAGGCCCTACAATTGACGTGGATGGTACGAGTGTCGTGCCCGCCTCCTTCACGCGTTGACCTATGCCTTCGTCTAAGATCTCGCGGGCCGACGATTCGGGCACAGGGTTATGGTGGCTTCTCGGCGACGGCAACTTCGAGCCCGCACGGCAAAAGCTCCGGTACGATGTCACCTATTTATAGATAGTAGAATCTACGGAAGAGGAGGTCTATATCACCGGTACTTCTTAACCCTAGGATAAGGAGTTCGGGTCGAAGGAAATAAAGGTAAGTACTGTGAGGATTTTGTGAAAATTGGAAGATCAAACAATTTATCGTTCGATCAGATAGAGTCAATTGTTAATCGAAGAGTTGAAATAGCATCTCAGATATTGAAATTGACAATTGTGTAAGCATATAGGAAAAGCGGTGAGGTACTTGAGTGAACAACGCAGAACAAACGACTACTCCTTTCTTCTTGCCAAGATTAAATTTGCGCAGATGGGATGCCGGGGAGTTGATTAAGGATCTTATTCCTGTCTTTAGAGCGGCGAAACGGGGGAGAGATCGACGCGCGGAGAACCTCTGTGCGCTACGCGACGCCTTCTGTGACACGAGTGGGTCGCGGGGACGACGACTTCGGAGCCGTTCGATCGAAAGATCTTTCGATCGAACGGCTCGAGTGCTCCGTTTGATCCAGACGGCGAGTGAAGGAAATGAGACGGCGTTAGGACTTTTCACAGACAGCGTCGTTAGTATAATAAAAAATATATTATTATTTAAATAATTTACACTAAATTTAATAATTAAAATTATATAATTAAATGCATATAAAAATTTTTCAATAAATCACCCCTAGCTAATTGAGGGGTGAGGAACGCAACGGTGCAATCAGATTTTTTATTTGACAGTTATTTAATTATTTGATCTCTCGAGGTATTTAAATAATATTTAAATACTCGATGAAAATCCAACGACTTCTAAATACCTCCAAAACATCACCTATAGTCAATTTGGGGGTGGTGAACGCAATGGTGAAGTCAAATTTTTGATTTGAGGTCAAAATAAAAAGTCAATTTTTAAAGTTTTGGGATTTTCCAAAAATCAAGATTTGATTTAGTTGATTCTTGATTTGATATAAATCTTAGAGATGTGTTCTAAATAGCTTACTTAGTGTACTAAAACCCCAATTAAGACTTAGATTAATCTTAATTATCCTATATAACAACTTGGGTTGTTACAGCATCTATGCATGCCTCCAAAATTTTCCATTTATATGTGCCTCCAAATTTTCATTAAATGCTAAGAGGTTGCGGTTATAAGTGTGATAGCCTTAATAGATAAAGGGTTTGCTGCAAGTGTGTGATATAATCTTATAATTATCTTTTTTATCTCATAATTGTAATTTCTTAAGGCGTGGCTTTATTATTTTTCATGTAATTGTTTCATTGTAATTACCTTTTGTTCATACTCGTTCAGGTAAGAAGTTTTTCACAATGAGCCAAATTTAAATTTATGATTGCATATATTTGGTTGTATGCATTATATGATGAGTGCATGAAATTATTTACACAATATTTGTTGCAATATATGTGCTTTCACATTAAAAATTATATTGAATGGCTTATTGGTTGGTTAATGTTAAAAAGGAGCAGGTTGGAGGCAGGCGTTACAGCACACTGCAGTGGATTGGGCGCAACAGCGCGCCACAGCAGCATGCTACTCAAAACCAAGGCGCTACGGTAGGCTGCTCGAAACCAAGGTCCTACGGCGAGCTGCATCGGCAGGGTGCCCGAAACCAAGGCACTACGGCATGATGAAGTAGTAGGTTGCTTGAAACCCAAGTGCTACGACGTATGGTAGCGCGTGACAAATTTTGGTTTTAGTTTAGGTTATACCCTAAGTAATTTGGAGGGCATTTTGGATATTTTAGAGTCTTAAAATGAGTTGGATACTTAAGAAAATATATTGGAGGAGTTTCATATGCTTCCATTCTCAGTTTATGAAGCTTTGGCTACTGAGAGCCTTTAGGGTGTGGTGGCTGCTCCATTGTAAAGAAGATAAAGCTCTTTGATATTTTATTTTGTAACAATTTGTAAATCCTAAAATTTATTGTAATACTTTCTTTATAGTGAAATCTATTGCTCTCCTCCCCGTGGACGTAGGTGTTAGCATCAAACCACATAAATTCTTTTGTTGTGTTGTGTTTGTGATTGCATGCAATTATTTCTTACTTCATTTGGTTTTTCTCAACATCTCAAGTATTGTTCCACATTGATTCGTAACCCTAAGAGATCTCAATAAGTGATATTAGAGAGAGGTTGTTTTTTTTGTTCTTGAGGGCTAGTGTGGCGCCCCGCTCCCTAAGCCCACAATCATTAAGCTAAGGAGCGGAGGGTCACTTGTGCAAATCCTTCTCTTATCATTAGATTAGGTAAGATCCACAATCCACTAATAAGGGGAGAACGTGCACAGAACATCTGAGGGGATCAGTCACTAAATCTGACATACAAGCAGAATGCAAAAGCTAAATGAAGTAAATATTGCATCCATTCATCATGCATCACATAAGAAACAGTAATAAGATAGCTCAAAAAATAATAAAGTGCATAAAATAAATCACAGTTACAGTACCTATATTATTACAACATTTAAATAGTTTAAAATATTAAAAGATAAATCACTCATCCTTTCAAGCGGCTAAAAGGAACTAAGCAATATCAAGCTCTCCTAGCTGAAGCTCCTCCTCTAAGTAAGGCACCCCTGCTTCAAAACCCAGCTCCTCAAACCTATCTGAATCTGACATTATCGATTTCATAATACCAGGGCCCTAGCCAATAAAAGAAAAATCTTGTTAGACAATTGTCTAAGTACATTTTAGGCTGAATATATTACATAAGTTATTAATATCACCACTTTAACTTAAGCAAACAAAAAGGTAAACTAAGGTAGTATGATTAGCAAGCGTACAAGGAATAGGATAAGTTATAAACACAGCATTTATAACTAAACAACAAATGAGGCAAAATCACACCTCAACAACTAAGCAAGAAAATGGCATATACATATATATGCTGCAGTAAGTAAGAGTACTGAAAGTAAAGTCTAATCCTAAATATGCTGATGATCATATGACATATGCTGATTAAAGGCAGAAATCTGAACATGGTACATATAGTAACTAGTAAAGTCTAGCATCCTATAAATACGTACAACTGAGCAAGTATGTAAAGAAAAAATAACTGACTGAAATATATATCAGAACACAGTACACAGTAAGCTGAAAACTAAAATAGGTATGTAAAGACTACCATATCAGACAGTTGGCCATCGGGCCAGTGAAACCCCAAAGCCTTTCTGGGCTTGGGTAGACAAAAATTCCCATAGCCTTTCTGGGCTAGGGCAGACAGAATCCAGCAGCAGAACTGAGGAGGCAATAAATATAAATACATAATCTTTTAGTTATTTTACTTTGTTTCTGTGGACACGTCCAGAAATAGCTAAGGAGTCAAGCACGCATGCAAGACTATATGAGTTCCAAGCTTAACACACACTCCTCAATGAGTAATATTAAGCATCTTTATTACTCCTTTCCCCTATCCATTAGGATAAATGTGCACCCGAATCTACTAAAATATACTGAACCCAAAGGTAACTGTTATCCTAATTATTCAAAGTTTTCATTTCATGCACAAAGTTCTCTTATATAATATGAACAAGGAATTTAAGCACAAAATACAAGAAATGCGTAGCACAAATAATTCAAGTAAGTAAGAGACTCTTCTATACATGGTGACACTGTTGTTGTCTAATTAAACCATTCTAACTATTCTAAGTTACACAATTTCATGATCTCCAATTCCTACTATCGAGTATAACTTAAAAGTATGGCATTATATGTTAAAAGGATTTGAACTGATCAAGTTCTAATCAATTCAATCAAATATGACTACAAGTTTAATCAATGAATCATGCGTCCTAGTTTTATGAATTTAGACGTCCTATCTAAAATCTGATCAAGATCTACTAGATTATAGATTATGGATTAAACATCACGAGATTGAGCTTAATCACATAATCCAAAAAAGTTAAAACATAAGATCTAGGTTTCAATCTAAAAATGATCTATTGATTAAGGTAGATCTTGTTAAGCAAATCAAACTTAATAGGATGAATCTTCTTATCCTAAAGTTAGGGTTAAAAGACAAAATAATCAAAATAAGTTGTAAAATTTCTAAAAACTAATAAAACCAAGGATTAATTCATTGAATAACTCACTTATCTAATGAATGAAATCTAACATATGAGCTAGTCCTAGTCTTAGGAGTAGTCTTAATGTGAGGTGAAAGATCCTAAGAAAAAGACTTAGAGAATTTTGGGAAATTTTAGTAAGTTGATCTAATGGCTGATTTTTCTCACTTAAATAATTCTAATACATTTCTAATACTTGTTTTATTGATTTAGAAGATAATCTAGGAGTTAAAGATACTTAACTTAAATTTTGGGCAAAAAGACCATTTTGCCTTTACTTAAGGGTCCAAAAAGCTACTTTTTGATTTAGGGCTCCAAATTAGGATTTCTTACTATCAAATGATTTCTTACTGTCCAACATGAAGATAGATAGTAAGTATACCAATTTTGGGTAAGAAATGGGTCATATATGTTCAAACTAAGGTTTTTAACCTAAGGGGCTTTTTAGTAAATTGCACTTAATGAAATCTAAATTTTTATATAGTTTACTGTTGGTTGTTGTTCAAAGATTCCATAGAGTCTAAGAACATTAAATTCTAAGGTCTAATGAATTATTTATAGCCAATTTAATTTATATGGGTAAATTTGGCAATTTTTCCTAAGTTAAGGGGGCCAAAAAGCTAACTTTTCCATTTTGTGTCCAAATTCAGCAAATTCAGTGGCTATAGCTTCCCTATAGCACACTAAGTACTTTAACTGGAGTAAACTCAAATTGGGCTTCAAATGGTCAAGTTATGGCATAACTAAGGTTATGGGTATTTTGGTCATTTCTTCTAATTTTCTAGGGTTCAAAACCTAAATATTATTCTGGGTTATTACTGGCTGAGATTATAAGTTATCTAGCAATTTGCACAATACATCTTAGGGTACATGATAGGTTTTGAGTACTTGATAAAGATGACAAAGTTTCAATTTTTGATTTCAATATAGAATTTTATGCATTTTCAATTTTAACTAAAATATGTTCACATGTGATATAATTCAGTCTCACTATGGTACTAGGGACTTTAAAATACCAAAACAGTGAATTTTTGATCATTTCAGCCAAAACTGGGCAGTTTTTAAGAAATTCTGAGCATTTTGCAATTTCAGGCGCTGCAGCGCGCTGGAGCGCTTTTCGCACGGTAGTGCTTTTCGCGCTGGGGTGCGCTGCGACCTGCTGCGGCGTGCTGTAGCGGGTCAAATTGCAAAATTACTATTCAATTAATTTAATTTTTGACATTTTCTAAGTTTTCCAGAAATTTCGCTGCAGCCCGCTATGACTCGCTGCACCAGTCCATTTTGCGAAATAATATTTAATAATTGATTTTATATGATTTCTAGCGAAATCCCGCTGCAGCGGCCTGTTTTACAAAATCGGGCGCTGCAGCGCCAGACGGCAATTTCGCCAGGATGAAACCTGAAAGGCCTACTTTTTAGCTTAATTACTCTCAATCCAGAGCGTTCCATGAGCGGTGTCATATCTCGATGGAAAAGTCTTTCCGATACCTTTCCATCGATACCAAAATTGGCACAAACGGAGCATCCTAGCTATACAAAATATACTAATGAATACAAGGGTATGCATAATACAAGGAAAACAGAGCAATTTTCTATGATGCTTTTAAGAACCTTAATAGCTTCTATACATGCTTATGGGCTTCTAAGGATACATTCAAGCATTGTAGCTATATGAAGGAAACAAAAGAGAGAGGTAAAGGGGTACCTTAGTCCTTGCAAGAAGAAGAGGAAGGGAAAACTCTGATTTCTCTAAGAACTTTGGAGGATGATAGCTGCACTTCTTCTTTCTCAACAAGCACCTAAGGAAGGGAGAGGAAGGAGGAGCTCAGCTTTTTGCAAAGGGGATGAAGAAGGAGTTTAGGCCCCCTTCTTAAGTGAAGAGAAGGAATGATGAGCCTAAGGGTAGGGTGGAGTAGGGAGGTCATCTTGCTTGCCTAAGAAGCATGGAGGCGCCGAACCATAGAGGCTGTCAGCCGAATAGAAAATAGAAGGATAAGGGGGAAATTGCAAGTTAGGGCCTCAATGATTACTTATTTATTTTTCTTAATTATTTCAAAATTCAAATTTTTAAAACGTGCTCCAAAAATTCCCAAAAATTCACTCCTAGCTAATTTGGGGGTGAGGAATCCAACGGCGAAGTCAGAATTTGATTCCGACAATTATTTAATTATGCTAATTTTTGGGTATTAATTATATTAAAATATTGACGAAAAATTCGATGACCTCCAAACGCGTCCAAAATATCACCCCTAGCTAATTTGGGGGTGACGATCGCAACGGTGAAGTCGGATTTTGATTTCAAAGTCAAAATAAATACATTAATTTTCTAATTAATTAAATATTAAAATAATCCAAAATATTATATTTAGCTCTGAATTACGCCAAATCTTTAGGGATTGATTCAAATGACTATATGAACTTAACATAATGATAATTGAGATATAATTAGGCTAAAATTAAACTGGGTAACAACTTCAGGTTGTTACAGCTAAGGTTTTGCTTGAGCTATTTATTATTTCGTATTTGAGTTTTCTAAAACAATGAGAAAAACATGGCAGAAAGAGGAGAAGAGGATGTTAGAACTTCGTCATTATTGGTGGTGGAGAGGTCCCTCCACCAGTTGTGACACATTTGGCAAAAATAGATGTTGTCAAATTTGATGGGAAGAATAACTTTGGTACGTGGCGGTGCGAGGTAACAGATGCACTATGCGCTCTAAATTTAGAGGATGTTCTTGATGGCGAGGAGAAACTGGAAGAAATTTCAGAGATAGGTTGAATCTAGATGAACCGCAGTGCATGCGGCTTGATCCAAAATTATTTGACTCAGGAGATTAAATATGAAGTTATGATGAAAACATAGGCATGGAAATGTAAAAATTCCTAAAAGCCAAGTATTTGATGAAGAGCATGGAGAATCGACTCCACATGAAAAGGCGGCTCTACAGAATTCGAATGAGAAGAGGAATTTCTATGAATGAGCACCTAAATGAGTTCACAAAATTGTTGGTGGATTTGCTGAATCTAGATTAGACTGTGGAGTTTGAAGATAAGCCCTGTTATTGTTGAACTCATTACCAGATGAGTATGAGCACTTCATCATAACTTTGATCTATGGGAAGGATGTTCTGAAGTATGAGGAGGTGACAACAGCCTTAGTGAACCATAAGTTCCAAAGAAGGGATAAAGAGTCCACCAAATTAGATATGACAGAGGCTCTTACACTCCAAAGAGGATGACTAGAGAGAAAGAAGTAATTACCAAAGAAGAATACAGACTTCCAGAAAAAAGAGAAATCCAGAGGCCGAAGCAGTGGGTGTAATCAGTGCGCATTCTATTTGGAAACAGGACATTGGAAGAAGGACTGCCCAAAGTTGAAAGCTAAGCAGCAGGTGAGTGGATCTTTTGAGGCTAAGGCTAATCTGATCCAGAATGTTGTAGAAGCTTTAGACTCATATATGTCTCTTGTTAATGTTTTCATGGGTCTAGTAGCTGACAGCTCTAATTGGATTATTGATATTGGCACGACATATCACATATGCTCTCAAAAGGACTAGTTTTGTTCGTATATAGAAACGAACAGTGGTGTTGCCACAAAGGGGAATAATGTCACATGTCGAATTGCAGGAGTTGGAAGTGTGCTGATTAGGACATATGCATGAACAGTCTAAGAACTAAAAGAAGTCAAATATGAACTGGAGATGAAGAAGAATATATTATCTATTGAAGCCTTATAAGCCAAGGGCTTTAAGGTGGTGATTGAGTCAGGAGTCCTGAAGATCAGCAATGGTGCTATGACTTATCTAAGAGGAGTCAGATAATAGACCTCTACTACTTGCAAGGAAGTACAGTGACAAGTTCAGTAGCTATGACTACAGACTCTAAAGATATTATTACATTATGGCAAATAAGGCTAACACATGCAGAGGAACCTTCCATGAGGGAATTAGAGAGTGATGGACTCATTAAATGTATAAATTCTTGCAAACTATAATTTTGTGAGCATTGTATCTTTGGCAAGCAAAAACGCAAGCTCTTTGGTGTTGACCTCCACAACACCAAAGATATATTAGATTATATACTCACAATTGTTTGGGGACCAATGAAGACTGCATGATTCAGTGGTCGAAGGTATTTTATTTCCTTTATAGATTATTACTCTAAATTTGTATGGGCATACACTTTGAAGAGCAAAGAAAATATATTAAAGGTTTTCAAAAACTGGAAGAAGATGGTGGAGAATTAAACGGACAAGAGAATTAAGATGATCCGATCGAACAATGGAGGAGAGGTTACATCTGATTCTTTTGTAAAGGAATGTCAAGATTCATGGATTGAATGTCGTTTCACAGTAAGAGAAACACCACAGCAGAACGAATGAATAATACCTTGGTGGAAAAAATGTGGTGTATGTTATCTAATGTTGAGTTGGAGAGAGTCTATTAGGCGAAGGCCCTAGACTATGCATGCTACTTGGTAAACCATCTGCCTTTTGCAGAACTAAACAAGAAGACTCCAATTGAGTTATGGTCCGGACATCCTGCTACTAATTATGGTCAACTAAAAATCTTTGGTAGCCCAACTTATTATCATGTAAGGAAGAATAAGCTTGAACCGCAGGCTAGGAAAGCAATTTTCATAGGCTCTTAGTACAGAGTAAAGGGCTACAAATTGTATAATCTAGTTGACAAGAGAATTGTGGTGAGTAAAGATGTCACCTTTAATGAAGAGTTTTTCTTAAAATTGAGGATCTCTCGTCAGGTGGAGGATAATATAGAAACTTTTACAAGAAGGCAGAGAGTGGGGTTTGATGCCACTCTATTTGTGCCATAAAGAACTTCACATCACATCGAGGATACTCCTACAGATGAAGACCACATTGGTGATGATGAAGAACAAACAGACACTAAACCCTCGAAAGGTTGCTGACCCCGAACGAGTTGATCGAAGAGGTATACTAATCAAGCTACACCTTACAAACCACTTGTGAAATGAAAACATAATGCTGTTAATGAATATTCAAAGTTGACATAAGATATTTATCAAATATCTTAAGTACATAATACATGTTCAAGGTATAAGGCTCAAAATCAAGGAATGCAAAGCATCAAAATCAAAGTGAGCAAGAAACTCTATCTAAAACACAGGTGATATCTGTTGTTATCTACTTTATTCGTTCTATCTACTCTAAGTTACATAAGTTTCAGAATTATCAATTCTTATATATTCTGTAACTTAGAATCACGAATCCTACTAGTTGAAGATAATTATGACTGGCCAAGTCCTAATTATAACTTAATCAAAAGACGACTATTTGGTTAAAATGAATCATCGACCTAACTTTGAATTTTAAATTCATCCCAACTTCACCTTGATTAGCCAAATCAAGATGAAAAGATTAAGAATTAGACTCCAGATGATGGGATCTAATCACTTAATCTAAAGGTATAATCTAAGGGTCTAAGTTTATAACCCAAAACTCACAAATTAGGTTAAGGCAAATCCTAATGATAAATCAAATTCATTAAGATAGATCTCTATTCTTATTTCTAGGGTTTAAAGATCAAATAATTATTTAATAAACTAAGAAAATCTATAAACTAGAAAACTCAAGGTTTCACCTATTGAGTAACCCAATTTACTCAATAGATGAATTCTAACTTAAGATCTATTCCTAATCTTAATAATTAAGGCTCTTAATTACTATGAGTATCTCTCAAGACACACATCCTAACTAATATTATAAGACCTAAGGAAAGATCTAAGAGTGATTAAAGAATGAGAACACTCACTTAGGACTTAGGAATTTTCTTAAGGAGCAAATTTTGAGATCTTAATCAAAACCTAATTTAGACTTGAATTTGATTAAATTTCAGTTCTAAGTTATTCTATTTACTGATTTTTAGTGATTAAAAACTGAATTTAGGGCTTTTAAAGGCTAAACCCTAAACTTGGGCAAAATGACCATTTTGCCCCTACTTAAGGGTTCAAAAGATCAAATTTTGATCTAGGGCTTAAAGTCTAAAATTTTCTTTTGGAAAGTATTTCTTACTGTCTAATGTAGGATTAGACAGCAACTAAATTAATTTTGGGTGATTAAGAAGCTATATGAGATCAATTTAGTGAATTTGACTCATAAGGGTAAATTAGTAATTTGGCTAAGTAAAAGTTAAATTTTCTTTTAGATTATTGTTCTTTACTGTCTAAGCTTTCCATAGAATCTAAATTTGCTAAATTCTGATAAGTATTGGCCAAGTTATGGCCAATACAAGATCTAGGATTAAAAGGTGATTAAGGAATCCTTAATCATGAGTCAAAAACCTAATTTTGTCAATTAGTGTCCAAATTGAGTAAAATCAGTGGCTATAGTTTACAAATAGTCTACTGATCACAATGACATGTGGTAGGCTCAATTTGGACCTAATTTGACTAAGTTAAGACCTAATTAGAGTTAAGAGTGATTAGTGAGTGATTAGCAAAATTAATCACTCAAATACTAATCCAACCTTACAAATTGATTCTAAATGGTTCTATGGGTCTTCTGAAACTTAAATCATTCAATTTGGGTTGCTATATTTGCTAAAATTCACTAATTAACATTTAGAGTAATTAGGAGTGATTAGCAAATCTAATCATTGGATCTAAAATATTTTCACATATTACTGTTAATTAGGTTTTTCTGATCTAAATGGATCTTTGGATCATACAATTTGGAGCTCAATTGACCAAGTTATGGTCAATTGAAGTTCTAAGGTTAATTTGGGTAATTAGGGTTAGTCCTAAATGTGATTAGTCTAAATCTAATCCAAATAGCAAATTGAATACTACTAAATTAATCCTTAAGGTTTTGTGAGTATTTTAAGACCCATATTCAATAGGTTTGGATTATTGGTTACAAAATTATGGGCAAATGAAATTTTATAACATTATTTGGACTTAAATAATACCCTAAATGTCACTTTGCTAAATACAAGTCCAATTGCAAAATTGTCAGTATCAAAATGTTCCTTTATTTTTACTGATCAAAATGATATATAATTTTGTGTATTTTGGACTTATAATTATTAAGATATGGTTGTTTGAATATTTGTATTTAATTGATTTATTTATTCTAACATTTATTTAATTAAATTTCTTAATCCTTAATTTGACAGTTTAAATAAAGCTGCGGGTTCCACAGCTTTAAGATTTGCACGGCGCGATCGGAATTGATTCGAGGATGGCCACTGTGGGCCCCACAATGCCAAGTCAGCAGGCGCTACGTGGATGACACGCAAGCAACGAGATCCACGCAGCACCCTCGACTTCCTTCGTTCCCAAAAAAGGTCCAGCGAAAGGAAATTTAGGGCTTCCCAGAACTGATGTCATCGGACGCTAAAAGGAACTATCCAAATGCCGATCGAGACGTCTGCCTGAGACCCCTCGACGGAAACCTAAATTGACGCTAATGGCCCTTTCGAACCTTAGGAATATTGATGCCCTAAATTTGCGAAGTGGGGGAATTAAGCGCAGACAGGGATCGATTCTAACGAACTAAGATTTACACGAATTCATTTATCACAACTTATATAACTAACAATTGCAGAACCATGACTTACTATATCTCGAGTGCTGGATTCAATGCAGGAGAAGCTATGAACTAAATCAAATTAAAGTCCGAAATTTTACAGAATCATTTGCATGAAAAATTGCAAAACCAATTGAATTAATTGCAATGATATGTTCAAAAGATTATAGTACCTCAATACGAGACCGAAAATAGGATTAAATCGAGCGAAAACTGGAGCAGAGGGATTTAGGGTTCTAACGGTATCCTTTACCTCTTCGAATAAAACTAGAGTCTGTATCCTCAAAACATCCATTAGAACCATCGAAAGACCTAAAGGAGTCAGATGGGAGGTTAACAGGCGGTGATCGACGCCTGGCTTTGATATCAGGCGACGCGCGTCACTACCCCGGCTTGCGTGGAGCATTCGCGAGGACGAAGCACTTCCACCGTCTGATCGAAGAGATCAGACGGTTCAGACTTAATCGCTCGGTCAACCGGCAATAGTGAACGGTCGTTAAAGGATTTAGAAGGAAATATTAAGATACTGACGGTGCCTGCTATAATAATAAATATTAAATTATTATTTTAAATAATTTACATTAACTTTATTAATTAATAATAAATATCTAAATGCATCCCAAAAATTCTCAATAAATCACCCTTAGCTAATTGAAGGGTGAGGAACGCAACAGCGTACTCGGATTTTTATTTCGACGAGTATTTATTTATTTGATTATTTGGGGTATTTAAATAATATTAAAATATTCGACGAAAAATCAACGACTTCCAAATGCCTCCAAAATTTCACCCCTAACTAATTTAGGTGTTCTGAACGCAATGGCGGAGTCAGATTTTCAATTTGAGGTCTAGATAAAAAGTTAATTTTTCTAGGGTTTGGGATTTTCCAAAATTTCTGATTTTTGACTTTGTTGACTTCTGGTTTGACCTGATTTCAGAGATGAGTTATAAATTACTTAATTAGTGACTTAGAACCTTAATTAAGACTTAGATTAGTCTTAATTGAGTCAAGTAACAACTTGGGTTGTTACAGGTTAGTTTCCTTATATTTATAGAAACACTTCAATGTTGGATTAAGTTCTTATTCAATATTGGGGTCATTACATTGCCTCAAGGTAACTTCATTTACTTATTATTGTTTGTCAATGACATGTTGATAACTACTTCAGATCAGACAGAGATGGAAGGATCAACTGTCAAAGAACTTTAAAATGAAGAATTTGAAAGAAGCAAAGAAAAGTTGTGAATGGAAATCAGTATGGATAGAATAGCAAAGAATATTTGGCTTACC
Source organism: Gastrodia elata (assembly GCA_016760335.1). Classification (NCBI taxonomy): domain Eukaryota; kingdom Viridiplantae; phylum Streptophyta; class Magnoliopsida; order Asparagales; family Orchidaceae; genus Gastrodia; species Gastrodia elata. Next base: position 89,837,640 of record CM028670.1, on the reverse strand, counting down.
CAAAAGTGGTATTTAGAGAAGGTGCTAATGAGGTTTAGAATTGAAGACACTACAAAGTCTGTGAGTATACCTTCTAGCACCTCACTTTATCTTATCTGTAGAGCAATGTTCAAAGCAGATTTTGAAAAAGAAGAAATGCACACAGTGCCATATGATAGTGCAGTTGGGAGCTTGATGTATGTCATGGTTTGCACTAGACCATATTTGGCTCAAGCTGTTAGAGTTGTGAGTCGAAACATGCACAATCTGGGAAAGAATCACTAGCAAGCAGTGACGAGGATTTTTCAGTACATGAAAGATATAATTGGTGCTGGCCTATTATTTCAGGAGCAGTCCTCAATAGCTAACTTATGCATTTGATATGTGGACTTCAACTACACCGGAGATTTTGATCGAAGACGATCAACAACCGATTTTGTATTCACTTTAGTAGAAGGTCCAGTAGAGTGGAGGTTAACTCTTCGGTCTACAGTTGCCCTATCTGCGATAGAAGCTGAATATATGACAATTAATAAAGCATTCAAAGAAGCTATCTGGATGGAAGGTTTGCTGGAATATTTGGGTGCGAAGAAAAATGAGGTAGTAGTTCACTGTGATAGCCAGAGCGCTATATTTTTAGCTACTAATCAGGTCTGTCACGCTCACACAAAGCATATTAATGTCTGACATCATTTTGTTTGAGATGTAATTGAAGAAGGTGAGATCTTGTTGGAAAAGATCGACACTGAAGATAATCCCGTAAATATGATGACAAATGTGCCCACAGTTCAAAAATTCACCCATTATAAAATCATGGTAAATTTGGAGAAGCATTTATAAGGTTCTCATTTGTTGGAATTATGGATGGCTTGATTCCCTAGGGAGGGGGATACGTAGTTAACCAAATTGGTGCAGTTACATTGATAGAGAGCTTAAAGGAGTCAACTCTCATGTATAGCACATGAGATCTGAAATGGAGATTGTTATAAAGAAGCAGGTTGGAGGCAGGCGCTGTTGTGAATTTGGAGTTGCAGCGCGCTGCAACAGATTTGGCATTGCAACATGCCACAGTGACAGGCTACTCGATGCTCAGGTGTTACGGTGCGCTGCAGCGACAGGCTACTCGAAACCTTAGTGCCTGGCGGATTTCTGCTCCAGTTCAGGTTACGCCCTGAGTAATATTGAAGGAATTTTGAGCCTTTTAGGGTTCGAAAATGAGCTGGGTACTTAAGGAAATATATTGGAGGAGTTTTCTATGCTTCTTCTCAGTTTGTGCAGCTTTGGCTGCTGAGAGCTTTTAGGGTGTGGTGGATGTTCCATTGCAAAGAAGATAAAGATCCTTCAGGTTTTGTTTTGTAAGGATTTGTACACTCTAAAACTCATTGTAATCCTTTCTCTATAGTGAAATCTAATGCTCTCCTCCCTGTGGACTAGGTGTTAGCATCGAACCACGTAAATTTTTTTGTTGTATTGTATTTGTAATTGCATGCGATTATTTCTTGCTTTATTTAATTTTTCTCAACATCTCAATATTGTTCCGCCTTGATTCGTAACCCTAAGAGATCTCAACTGTTAACCCACAACTCAGAAGCTAGTATTGTTTGAAAACTAGTTCAAATTTGAAAATATTGGCTAAAATTCTCTTGATGTTGAACATTGTAATTTCATCAATCTATATTGATATAGCTATTGCTATATTGGATATAATTATTGCTATATTAATATTTAATGCTTTATTTTTTGTTAATTCTCCAAGATTTAGTACTTGAAATATTAACTACTTAGCACTTGTAGATGTTAGATGACCAATTACTCTATATATATAATTAATGGAAGATTTAATAACATCAAGAATTGAAGATATTACAAAATGGATCTATAGCTTAGAAGCAATTATCGCCTTAAAGACATAAAGTTGAAATTGCAGCATCTAGATGACAAAAGATTTTACTTAAATTTTATTTTTATTATTTTGTAAATGATTTTGTATTTTTTGCTTAGACTTAGGTTTAGTCATATAGATCTATATATGCTACTAAAGTTTGAGACTAGATTGAGCACTAGGTTGAATAACACTTTGAAAACTTAGGTTCCATAATTGCGTCTAAACATAGCGTTTTGTGCACCAAATGTAGCGGTCACGAATTGTGGGTTGGTGAGATTCCGCCCAATTGTCCTGCCCAGATGATCCAGTTGGGATTCAAACATGTGGTTGAGCGGGCCTTAAAAGTTAAGAAGCAAGACAGAATGATGCATTGTTGATATTCTAAGAAATTGTTTTGTTATATTTAGTTCAAATATAAATGCTATTTAAATTTGTTGGCGTGACATTTAAAAAAATTATCTAATGAAATTTGGACATCATTTTAATACAAATTTTAAAAATAATATTTATATTATTTTAATGTAAATAAATAAATACTAATTAAATAAAAATTTTATTGAATGAATTTTTTTGAGTACCATATCCGAGTCTAAATAAGTTTTCTCAATATTATATTATATTTGGAGTTATTTTCTCCTAAGAAAAAATTAATTTAAAAGATATGAAAAAATAAAATGAGCTCTTAAATAAATAACTTTAAATATTATATTTTTTTATTTTCACAAATTTTAATTTATTTGTTAGTATGAGTATTGCTACACTTACACATTAGTATACTGCCCTTCAATCGCCGACCACCGCCCTCTCCTTGCCTCGCCAACACCCCCACCACCCCCTCCAGTGCTGACGACCTGCTCTTCCCCATCGACAGTGAGATGAGAGAGAGTATATATACTTGACTTTTGATTTTTTGACATACACCAAGAAAATCTATTATACATCTTATTTTATTCTTATTTTATATGCTTTTACGCTCTACATCTCAAAAAATTGCTTTTAAAATCACATAAATGATATAATATATTAAGAAATGCATGTCGCCGCAGTGTTCAATTCATAGTCCTATTATTAATAAGAAAGAAAATGCTACATTGCTACTTAGTAGTCAAACATAAAGAACTCTAGAGAAGATAAATATAAGTAAAAGGATTATTTGCAGCATCTTAAAGTTCACATGGGATAACTTTTTTACTAATGCACTTCATATATAGATAGCACACCACCTTTTGTGAAAAAAAAAGTACCATCCATACTCATAAATTTGATACTAAAAGGACAAAATCATTTATTTCTTGATAAGAAATTAACTTGTTTATTAATTTTTATAGATTTAAAATAGCTGATATATTAATATTTTAAACATAAATTTAAGAGAATTAATTTATAATCACATTAAAATTTAAACCAACATTTGAACTAAATAATTTCACAAACTCAGCTCATCTTACTTGGCAAAAAAACTGATCAAGTTCATCAGACCTTACTGTCTTAGCTTTGCTCCTATAATCATAATGCCATCTACTCGTAATAATTATCAATCAGATTGAATTGTATAATCATAATAAATATTGGGTGTTAATAACAATCGAAAGATCTTCAAACAAACAGCATTAAAATAAACATAATTATCATGAAAAAAGAATTCCAAACAAAATCAAATTAAGCTTAACAATTAAGTAGAAAGATCAGCTTAGATAAAGCCTCTACAGGCCGCTCTAATGCATCACAAAACTAATAGAGACAAGGGAACTTGCCTACAAAAATTAAAGGAAAACACTGAAGTAGCAGATTCAATGTAAGAACCACAAGTACTAGTGAAGGTGTCTTTTCTACCAGTTGGGCCGGCAACCTCCTCGGCCCATGTGGCGGCTTCCACCTCCCCGATAAGGACCGCCGCTGCCACGAGGCCTAAAATGCACTAAATTCGAAGAACTCTCAGTAGCATTAAACTGAACGGAAGGAGAAGCAAAAGGCAAAGTAGCCGAAGATCCGGCAGGCACGTTAACAAATGGCAGCATAGATAAGCCACCCTGTTGTATATGGGTCCCGCCCAAGACAGGTGCCCTGGGCCCATTACTGACATATGGAGCAAACGGCATGGCAAAATTATTCTGTAATAATGGTAAGAAATTGCTCCCTTGCTGAGGAATAAATTGTTGCTGTTGCAGCTGTTGTTGCTGTTGCTGGTGTTGTTGTTGCTGGTGTTGCTGTTGCTGGTGTTGCTGGTGTTGCTGTTGCTGGTGTTGCTGTTGTTGTTGCATCACTACCTGCTGAAGAGCCATCATGCTAACCAGATTTCTCAAAAAGACATTCTGATATTGCACCGAGGCGCTGCCTTGAAAACCAGCATTGTTCCATGGCTGAAGAGAAAATTCGGATGGAGGGCGTGGCAGCGACAGCTGCGTTAGAGACGGGGGCAGGGACGGCTGCTGTAGAGACGAAGGCAGAGACGGCGGCAGTAGAGATCGAGGCAGCAACTGAGGCGGCTGCAGCGGCAGAGGGAGTGACGGCGGCGGAGGGAGTGGCTGCGGCAGCGGCGGCGGCGGCGGCAGAGATGAAGGAAGCAACTGCGGCGGCTGTAGGGGCGGCAGCAGTGGCAGAGGAGACGGCTTGCTGCGGAAGGTTGGTTTATTTCTCGAGCCAGTTTTAACTTCTTTCTTAATAACTGCTCTCTGATTGTTGTTAATGGCTCTCTTTCCCTGCCGCATAGATTTCCTGTACTCTGATTCTTTTTCATCATCAGAGAACTCGATTTCATTAACAGCTTCCTCATCATTCTCGGCGGAGGCATCGTAGCCTTTCTTGTACAGTTCCTTGTCATTCAGGATTTGGCAGGCGAATTCTGCCACAAAAGAGACGGCCATACCGGCTTTGATTCCTGCAGGCACCTCGTATTCGGCGTTGTACCTGACCACATAGTAGGGGCTCTTGACGGGGCCAAATAGTTCATCTATCAGGCCTAACGGTAACCGGGTATCTGTCACCCAAAGGATTGAACCCTCGTCAAGAGGGTTGTGCCTGGCAGAACCCTCGACAATAACTCTATTGTGCATTATCTGAATATTTCGAGTGAATCATTGTCTGTGTTAGAGTAAAATTAATATGATAAACAGTGCATTAAAGTTTCAAGTCACTAAAAGATAAACAAAAAGCCAATTCAATCCACTTACCGATGAAATAATTCCCACGGGTAACAACTGGTGATGTGGCTGGAGAAAGGCTTCAACCATAGGAACTGGAGGAAGATCCTGCAGCGAATTCATTCTATGTAAAGCACCCTTTAAACTGATTCAAAATTGATATTTACAAGCACATCATCCGTTATCTGTTAGTAAAATACTATAGGTATATTATGAGTGTTGATGCATAATTGTATATTATAGTTTATGTGTTTAAAATTCAAATAAAAAATATGGATTATATTAGTAATTTAATTTAATTAAAATATGATTATTAGCATATGACAAAATTAGACGCTTAAACAACTGTTTTTAATAGTAGCACGAGACGCTTATTAACTTTTCTATCAATTTAGACGGAAGATACATGAAAATGACAAAACATGAATATGAAAGAAAAGTACCTCCACCTCATGCTTTGATCTGATGGGACCTTTTGAACTTACCATTTCTTCCTCATCACCAGAAAAATCAATACCATTAGCATCACCAAATTCGCTCAGCTCACCTTCTTCAACCTCTTCAGCGCCCTCTCTCCCTTTTCTCCCACTATCATCTTCCTCTTCATCGTCCCTGCCTGAAACTGAGTTGGTGTCGCTCATGGAGTCATCAGAACTGGACTCATCACTTGAAGAGTCCTTTGCATGGTCACTAGCTTCTTCATAAGCTCGCTCCTTGTTTGGTAAATCATTCAAAGCATCCACCTCAGACTTCAAGTTTTCATCATTATTTCCACCTCCATCATCCAATCGCACTTTTCCTTTCCCTTCATTTAAATTATCAACTAGGCTGACTTTCTCCATCTTCGCATCAATGGAAGATTCCACTTCCTGATTTTTCTGCTCTAATTCGCCATCATGAAGCTCGGAGTTGCTAGAGTCGCTGGGATTTTGCAACTGCACACAGTCTGGGTGGGCAAGCCACTCCATCAAGGGATCTAAGTCATCAAAAAGGGAGTGGGTTTTCATCCTTTGAGTCAGCAGGGCTCCAGCACCCTGAAACAATGCTACCAAGGAAGATAAAATATTAAATAAAATTTAAAATTCTGTCAGTTAAAATTGAGAGAAAACTTATTTAGATTCATGTGTAAAAAGTTCATGCGTAATCTTAAAAAATATATTTGGCAAGCGTTTTTAATGTCAGATTAGTTTATTAAGAAAAAGCCAGACATTAAAAACACTAGCAAAATATATTTTTTGTTTAAGATAATTATTAATTGCCCCTTAAAATTGCATCTAGATAATATTTATACAGCAATTAATTGAGAAGGCTCACACTTGAATGATAAAACATAATTTAGGGAGAGAGAAACGCAGGAGTTGTTAGTTTGTCAAGAAATTGAGAGAAAACAGCAAGAGTACTTGGTTTTTCAAGAAAAAAGCCAGATATTGGGAGAAAACAGTAAGCGTTATTAGTTTATCAAAAAAAAAAAAGGCAGACATTAAAACACAGGAAAAAAAATATTTTTTGGTTTAAGATAATTATTAATTTCCCCTTAAAATTGCATCTATAAAATATTTCATACACTAATAAACTGAAAAAAATCAGACTTACATGATAAAACACAGTTTTATCAGTCCGTATTTAAGAAACATACATTTAGATAGCTGATACTTAGTTTAAATAATCACCCGTGGTTATAAATTTAATAAAAAAAATTAACAAAAATTTAAAAGCAAATAGGCTTGAACTCATAACAGTCAATGCTATTGTATTCAGATACGACGTCTTTGTTCCTTCATGTTGAGTAATTAGTGCCCATATACTTGTGGGTACGAATAATTCAAAAAATACAATCGTTTTCTTTGTACTTTTCATAGACCAATAAAATGCACAAATTTTAATCACTAAAAAGTATATTATATATTAAATTCCCATATAATTGAATAATACACTAAATTTATATGATTTTGGTATAATTATAATAAACTTTTATTATAAAATTATATAATTTTAAATTTTTTAAATCATATTTTTCGATCAGAATTTTAAATAAAAAATGTATATTCCATATACATATCAATGTTTATTTAATACCTCCCCCCTCTTTAAGATTACATGACAACAATAATATAGTGGTAATCCTATAGAAGCAAATCTTTGTCAACAACAAAAAACATAAGAAAATAGCTAGAAAGAAAGTTTCAATTTTAAAAATTTCAAGCATTGATGCTCTTCCATTAAAAAATAGATAAAGATGTAGCCCCATGAGTTTAAAAAGATAAAAACTATCCATGGAAAACCATCACATTACAATCCTAATTATTTAAAATTCCGCAGTATAAAACAATCCTTTATTGGCAGAAATTATGTCAAAGACCTATTTGGGATTACACAAAATATCAATTACCTATATTCCCCTAAGCACATCCACCAGCCCTGGATTTCTTTGAAAGTTATTATCAATCTTAATCAATCAATCAAATCAATTTTCCAATCAGTATCTAGAAAGGTTTTAAATGATTTAAATTAGACCCATTAAAAACAAAAGAGTCAAAAACAAATTAATTTCCCTTTTAAAAAGAGCCAGCAGCACTATTTAATTTTTGGCATCATGAATATCCAAGCAAGCCAACCCTAGTTTCGCTTGAAAGTTTTAATCAACCATAAATCAAAAGAAGACAAGTAAATAAGCAAGAAACTCAATTTATAAAAACAAATAGACGGCCTTGAAGAAATAAGGATCAACCAATCCTAGTCTTCATTCAAATATGTTACCCTAAGCAAAAGAAAATTCACAAATGGATGAATAATCAACTGCTATTAGATCAAACCAACAATTTATTCGATAATTTGTTGGTGTAATATGGAGCTTTCAGGATAGGGAGCTGCTACAATACCACAAGAAAACCCAAAATAATGCTTTTCACACGAAGAGCTGTGATGTACTTTTTGTGTGCATGCAGGAGAAAAACTTATTCACAGAAATGCGTCAAAACCACTCATTTTTACTGTAGCGAAGGACGCTCAGCTTTTTCCCTTGAGATATCATCAATTGCGAGTCCAAAATTCTGATATGGTAAAAATTGCATTCCCACAATAAGTTCCTGGTTGTCATATGATTGTGTGACCAACATGCCATCATATTTCAGAGTTTAACAGATCACATTTCCACGAACATCCTGAATAACACAAATCATGATAGTGATTATCAATTGGCCTTAATTTATTTTAATATTTAGTCATGCATAATGGGTACTCAGAAAGCTCGGTTGCGCACCAAGTTCTCAAATAATGCATTTAACTTTGGTGCCTTTTTAGAGCATAAGTGGAATCCTAGTGTTTAGTGGATTCATAGAAGATTAAATTAGAATGAATTTGCCAATGATTTTTGGGAATGACCAATGATACCAAATATTTGTTAATAGATTTTCTCATGCTGTCATTCCATTATCTTGGTTAACATATATCGTGCCTTTTAGCTAGAAATTTTCTTTTGATAGTGCATTTGAGCAGTTGGAATGGTGCCTTGTATTCAATCCTATTATGAGTTGCCATTTGGAACGATAAATTCCATGTTTTTATGATGTTACAAGGCGAAACCTTGTGAGAGTACTCATGCAGTATGGTTTAGTCATTGCCTACACCATCAAACAGCTTCCTCCGCATACAAATAACAACCAAGGGCATAATCTAAAGCTGACAGCGAACATCTTCGCTCCAAATAGTGGAGGTATACAGAAGCTACAACAATCACAAAGACAAATCTCAGAAATGTGATGCCACGGATAATATCAAATTTATAAAATATAGATATTATTTCCTCACCCAAGCTTGAAACATATATCTTTGAAACTTCATAAAGATAGACCTTTCAATAATAACAATAATTTGTAAATGAAAGGGGATACATAGACCTTTCAAGATTTTATCTTCAATTTCTTTTTTGATAAAGTGCATATTAATATCAATATGCTTAGTTCAATCATGATCTGTACTTTTTCCATAGTAGTAGATTAGTTGTCACAAATAAACTTCGTGAGACAGATACATGCAATTTAAGTGTTTAAGAATTATATGAGCTGTTTTCAAAAGTTCTTATCGTAGTTCATTTATAATTGAACTCATCCCCTTCGACACAAATCCAATGTTTGAACAAGTATGCATTAAATAAGTTAGTCTTCAATTTTTGTTACCTCTCCTTACTGATAGTTGTATTGCCATTTGCTCCAAGTTTGGGAGAAGAGTCGATGTATTAGTACATATGTACCCAAAATATTAACATTTCTTCAAAAGATCATGTATATTTTGTGCACCCAAAGTATTGTTTGTAATCTAGATATTTTCATTACTAAAAACATTGGGCTTTTTGTTTCAAGATCTATAATTATTTTTAATTTGACTTATTTACTGACAAGCTTTCCCATTTTAAATGATATTATCCGTAGACAATGTAAATGGATATCTCCCTTTTTGTTGAACACCTAGCGACCAATGTATGGTCAGTTTGACATTGACAATATCCATATTTCATCATGGCTTTGTGATAACAAAGCAAGTGCGAAGAGATCATTGGAGTTCATACAAGTGCATTTGTAAATGCGACGTTTTTGATGGTTCAAAGCCAGATCCTTGTCGCATTCTCATAATGTTTCATATATTTCACCATTTAAAAAGCATTTTGTATATCAAATTTGCATCTACACAAGCCAATATTAAAACAGAAGGAAATAAATACTTTGCCACATGAACAATTTTTATGCTGCTAATCTCCATAGGATTGCATAAATCATTAAACTACCAATTAAATCTTGTATATTTAGATCCCCTCATCTGCTATAACATCCATTTATATAGACAGCTCTGAAGATCAATTATCGCCCATTTGTTTGTTTTAGTAAATTGTATTCTACCAATAATGAAACAATTTTTATTTGGATCTTCGAATGCTCCATGAATATTCTGAGACATTGAATCTTTTACCAAAATAGTAATAAGAGATTTTATGGATAGAGATACATCTGTACAAATGAAGTAATTTGAAATGTGATAATAAACATGAAATCTTACGTTTATCCTTAAGACTACTTAAAAACCAAGCATTAATTATCTGCAGCAACAAAGTGCTTTCCATCTGCTATTTGATATAATCACATTTGGACATGTCCAAGTTTATTCTAGAGGTTTTGCTTGGTTGAAATTCTAACAAAGGTTTTTTTATCCCCTTATTTCGTCGGATATAAATCTGAATCATCGTAAGATTTTTTAAGAAGCTGGTATTGATTTGATTAATGTCAAAGTATTTTGAGCTTCTCAAAAGGTGAATTTACCCAAAAACTTTGGCCAAAAAACTAAGTTCTGTTTAGTCTATTTAAGTTTCAAACTTGATGGTTTGGCAGGTTTAATATTTGGGCTGGTTCAGATTAACATGCAAACATAAAAAGCCTCGCCAATAAATATTGGAATTATGCTTTTATTAGTTTTACCAAAAAAAGAAAATGAGAAAAATAACCTAACAAACCATTCAAAAGCACACATTTTTATCTAATTTATGGTTAATATAATTTTTTTTACTTAATTTGGAGCTAAAATCAATTGACATCATTTCCAATTTTAACAAAAAGCAAGCCAAACAAATGAGATCAAAAGCAGCATGTTTAAATTTTCAATTAGTTTAGCAAATAAAGTCTAAATTGGTCTATTTTAGGCCAGTTCAATTTATAATTAGCCCATTGACAAAACTTACATCCCATGGTAGCTTAAGGACTCTTATTTAGAAAAACATGCGGGTATGTTAGATGGATTTACCTCAAATGAGTGACATTTGTATAGACGTTCTTGCTCTCTATGAATACTAGATTTTAATTTATAAGTTGGTCTAGGAAGAAAGTAAATTACATGATGTGGAATTTGGGGTCATAGAACAGTATGTCTTTGGCCCTTTAGTGAAAAGTATAACCAAGATACTGCAACTGATTGCTGTGGGCTCAAAATCACAATTTCAAAAGCGATTGTAAGGAAATGATATGCATCTAAAAAATTTTATAAATAAATTGAAATATTTTCAAAGAGACTTTAGCAAAAACTTTAATAAAGTATTTTTATGGCATTTCGTTAATGAGATATGTAGCAATAAGAAATGGCTTCCTCAAAAGTATTTGAGAATATTGTGCTCAACATGAATAATTGGGTAACTTACAAGATGTGCTTGTTTTTCCTTTCTATAATCCAATTTGTTAGGGACGTTAGCACGCATTGTGTATGATCCCTTGCTTCGACAAAAATATTACCAAAAGATGAATTGATATATTCTTGGTCATAAACAATCTTTAATAGTTGAAAAAATTGTGAAATTGGTTTTTTATCATTTAGTGATGAGATTTTTCAGGTGAGAATTTGAATATCTATAAATAAAGCAAGCCAACAAACATAATATTTTAAAGTCCCTAATATCAATGCAGATTAGAGAGAAAAGAAAACTTTTATAAAGAGTGGATAAAGAGTTTCTTACTTGAATCAACAATGAAGGGATATCCTTTGTGTTAGAGTTGGAAATTCTTATTCTATAGTGCCACAACATAATGGCTTGTTGTTGACATAGCTAAGAACATGGATGCCAATAGCATCAATATGATCAGGGATAGGGTTGGCATCATGGATTATTTTGGCTTGCAAAACATAGATTTAGATTTCATCTTGGCAATGTCAATCATCCTCTCAAAGAAAATCTTAAATTACATAATTAAGATTGTCAAATTAGATCCCTCGATAGCTTGCTAACAGATAATAAATTGCATTTAAATGATAACCAAAAGTTCTTTTTAAAGTTAACCAATACCAGCTTTAGAAAGTAATCTATTAATAATTTCTGTAATCCTGTTTTCATGGTATCAATAATTCTGTAATCCTGTTTTCATGGAATTATCATATGTAAATAGTTAAGAATATCAGTAACTGGTTAATTGCCTTTTTGAAAACAATCCATGAAACTTTGTGCTGTCTTTTTGCCTTGCAAAATTTTGAAAACTGGATCTTCCTAAAATGGTCCCTTAATTATTGAAAAATACCTAATTTAGTCCCCCAATTTTTAAAATGTCCAAAATAGCCCTCAAACTTCTTTTAAAGTTCAAATTGTTGGGAAACCCACTGGGAGATCTTCGACGAAAAATCCCTAGCGCACAAGCATAAAAAGAATTGGAAAAATCCCTAGCACACAAGCACAAACATTCACAAGCGCACAAGCATAACAAAAATAGGAAAAATCACGTAACCATCCAACCACAAGAAAATCCACTATAAAAGAAATGATTACAGAGTTACATAGAACTTATCAATCTCCTTGAGAAAGAAGAAATTCAATGCCCTAAACTTTTCTTATTCCCTCCCAAATTCCTTGTTCTTACCTAGAGTTTCAAGTCTCCAAAAACTCTCACGGAAAAATAGCACACTCGTAACCCTAAACCCATAATATTGACTTTTATATGGAATCTCAAGCCAATCCTCAAAATGCCCTAAATAGTTCTAAACACATCACCCCGAGCTGAAATTTTTGCAGGCACCTAGGTGCCGGCATAGCTGCTTCGGGGGCATCTGGGCAAACTTGACTTTCTGTTTGCTGAGGTGCCTAAACACACCTGGGTGCTAGACCCTTTATCTTCTTGACGCTTAGGGCTCCTCAACGCCAGACTCTTTGTCTGCTTGGCGCATGGGTCGCGCATGAGCGCCAGACTCTCTATCTGCTTGGCATCTGGAAAGAGCCTAGGGCGCGTCTGGGCACCAGCCTTGCTTATGGCTTTTACAGATTCGTCCCATAATTCACCAGAACATCAGTTGCTCTCCCCTTGATGATCCAATTGATTTCCACACCATAATAATCTACCACTTGGAGATCAATTGCGATCAATCTATCTTCAACCTTTGATTTTTCTTCAATTTGTATTCCCTCATTGCAAAGAACGTAGTGTGGCTCACCCCGCCCTTTTTTTATCCTCCGAAGCCAACTGAAGCCGAGTATAGTTTCAATTTCTCCGTTGTTACTGATTTCGTGAGCATGTCGGTTGGGTTCTTTGATGTGTAAATCTTCTACGACGCTAGTTGACCATCTTCTAATAAAGAGCAAAGAAATGATACTGCAACTGAATGCGCTTCACCTGGCGTCGACATTTTTAGCTAGGTGGATATAACTCATGCTGTCACTATGTAGTCTTCCATCATTTTGCTCCTTGTCCAACTCAGCCATGAAGCTCTTCAACTAGATCATCTCCTTGCCCGCCTTAGTGATGGTGACATACTATGCCTCAGTTGTGAATTAGGCGACTATCTTTTGAAACTTGGAGATCGCACTACCCAAGGTAAACACATATATGGTTGTGCTCCTATTGTTGACAATGTCTCCAGCTAAATCCGAGTTTTCATATCTTTGTAGCTTTATCTTGAACTTACCAAAGCAAAGTGTTTTGTCCGTTGTACCTCTAAGATATCTGAGAATCCAACTAACTGCCTCCCAATAAAGCTTCCCGGGGTTGCTCATGTACCTGCTAACCACTCCCACTAAATGAACAAGATTTGATCTTGTGCAAATACATCAAACTCTAAACTATTAAAGCATAAGAAACCCTTTCCATGTGTTCCCGTTCAGCTTGAGTCTATGGCATCTGCTCCTTTGTCAAGCTGAAGTGACTTACTAGGGGAGTGCAAACTGACTTTGTGTGACGACCCAGCCTTGATCCTGGATCCTTGATAGATCCTGGTTAAGGTCTAGGGACTAGGGTGGCGTCACCATTTTATGTCGAGGATTGTAATCGGGAGTTTAGAATAATAATATAAAGATCACAAATATTTGCTCAAATAATTAAAGAATACGAAAGTAGTAATTTTTATTCTAAAAAGAGTATTATTATAAATACAATAAGAGAATAAAAAGTGCAGCAGTAGATTGATCTGGCTATCTCCAGATCCTTAGCAGCGATTTCACCTGGCATTTACAATGAAAATGTCCGAGTTGAACACCCCGTTAGAGATAAACTCTAGCATTTTGGATATCATTAATTATATTGTATATATATAAGAAAAAGCATAAAATTTAAGTGCAGGAAAAATGCATGGAAGCATAATAATAAGAATTTGAATGGAAGAATTTCCTCTTTTGAAGATTATCACGATTTTTCTTGCAAATCAGAAGTTTAGCAATAACTTTGAAATAACAATAAAAATAACCTGTTACAAGTAAGTCATACTTATCAAAAATTGATATCTCTATCTCGAAAGTAAATAATATATATATATATAACATTTTCATTTGAGCGGGCAATTTCTCGAATCTCTAATCTTAGCAGCGACTTGACCTGGCATTTACAACGAAAATGCCTGAGTTGAACACCCGTTAGAGATAAACTCTAGTACTTTGGATATCATTAATTATATTGTATATATATAAAAAAAAACATAAAATTTAAGTGCAGGAAAAATGCATAGAAGCATAATAATAAGAATTTGAATGGCAAGAATTTCCTCTTTTGAGGATTATCACAATTTTTCTTGCAAATCAGAATTTTAGCAATAATTTTAAAATAACAATAAAAATAACTGTCACAAGTCATACTTATCAAAAATTGATATCTCTATCTCGAAAGTAAATAATATATATATATATAACATTTTCATTTGAGCGGACAATTTCTCGAATCTTGAGGAAATCAAATACGTATGCTATGATTATCAAAATTTGGGTTCAAACATTGTCATTCAGGCATTATTCCACCTATGCTAGCCCCCTCGTAGGCATAGTCATAGTCTCCTTATATTTTTATGAAATAATATGATAGCGAACTAACCCCATTCTTATTACATTTTGTACAAATTGTAAATATTCCTCATGGAATCTCATTTAATTCAATCAATCAAGATCCATTATCTATCTTTGAAAGTATCTCATATAGTGACAGTAAATTTTAATTATAAAAGAGTAAAAAACTTAGTTGGTTAAATTTGCGAAGCAAAAGCGTATAATTAAATCAACATATATAAATATAGTTCATTATATCCGGGGTACCAGTTTTCTTTAGCCAGGTTAACTTCTTGTGAATCTGTACAAAATTTATTTATTAGAAAAACTTATCGAAGGGAAAAGAAAATAAAGATGCTTGTATTATCCTATTTCTTATTCTCTCTCTCTCTGGTTCTTTCTCACTGTTTCAATGTTAGTGTAAATAAGATGATGATAATGATGGTGATGAAGATAGTAGTGATGATCGTAGTTGTGACAATAGTGATAACGATAACAATAATAATAGTAATAATAATAATAATAATAATCGATGCTATAATTATTACTATTATTTATATTTATAAGCAAAGAAATAAAAGTCATTATGAAAGAGCAAAAGTACGAACAATAATAATTATAGTATTTTATTATTATTATTATTATCATCATCATTTATAGGAATATCTATACGTAAAAAATATTATTTTTATTACTCTGTGAGAGTATAATAAATGAAAGAAAATAAAATTATTATTTCATGTTATAATTTTATGCACAGGAGTTTATTTTAGAGAGAGAATATTTAAGATAATATTAAAATAATTATTATTATTATTATCTTTTCTATTATCTTTATTATCTATGCAATTAAATTAATAATAAATATAGTTGTATATTTATAATTATTATTGTTGATGAGAATAGAGAATGAATATTATAATAATATTCTAATTATATTATTAGTATTATACATAATATAATAATAATAATAAATATTTATATACTTATTATTATTATTAACATTAGAATATGATAGCAATGAGATAAAATATAATATATATATATATATATGTGTGTGTGAGATAATAATAATAATAGTATCATTCTTATTATCAAACACATAATAATAAGTATAGTTCATATACTTATTATTATTGACTTTTATCATTATTGATAATAATAAATATTTATTTATAAGAATAGCAATAATAATAACAACATATTAATGTTACTATTATTACTATAACATATTAATATACTATAATTACAACTATAGTATATATGTATATATAATAATAATAAATAAAAAAATGAAAAATAAAGAGCAAAAAAAAAAATTGCATAATAAGCAAAAATAAATATAAAAATTAGTGGTTAGTTAATTAGTGATATTAGGACTCAAATAAATTTTAAGTTATTTTTAACCTTCCATTTAAAATTTTTCTATTTTAATTAGCCCATTTAATTTTTTTCTGACTCACTTTTTTTTTAAACTTTGTGGGTCTTCTCTCTGTTCAAAGGAGGCTTGCCGAGGGCGGCGGAGACTTGCCGAGAAGGTAGTACACGACTCGTGAGAATTTCGGCAGCGTGCCGGCGCGGCGGGGCGATCATTGGCCGGGGAAGAAGAAGAGGACGAGAGGTGGGGAGAGAGGATGGTTGGAGGTTGCCGGCAAGGTTGGGAGGTGGAGAAGTGAGGTCGGCGGCCAACCAAAGTTGGAGGAGGAGAAACTTGAGGGAAGAAGAGATGAGGGGCAGCCTATTTATAGGGAGAAGGGGATGCCCGCCCGGCCTCCGGTCAGCCAGGGCAGGGGACGGCGTGGCCGCCTTCAAGGGGAAAAAGGGAGGGGGTCAGTTCTTCATAGCTGCCTGCAAAGCACGCAGCGGATAGGTTTTGTAGGCTAGGAAAATGATGGGAGAAGAAGGAAGGAGTAGGGAAAAGGAAATTTAAAATATATTAATAATAATAATAATAAATAAATAAATAAAAATTTGATTTAAATTAATCGTATTTTTTTGTAGTCTGAATTCCAAATTTCTACAAAACTTGACCTGAAAGTCCATCTTGACGAGACAAACGTCCTTGTACCAAAAATTTTCAATTCAAAGATATATTTTATTTTTAATTAATTTTTGAAGATAAAAACTTCAAAAATTAATTACGAACAATCCGGAGCTCAAAATTTAACAAAAAATTGTGTAACCTTATTTTATTATTGCGAATTCAACGGCACAAAATTATTGAATTTGGACTTATATTTAATTTTTCTAATTTTCTTTATTTAAAAAAATTCAATAATTAATATAGGAATATTCGTCCGTCGGATCGCCTCCAAACTTGAGCATTATAATCACAAAAATATACTTTTTTCAATGGTATATTTTATTTGGTCTAATTTTGAACTTGCTCGGGACCTAATTTTGTCCTGATTTGGTCGATATTTTAGCTTTCTAAAATTTAAGTTGTTGCACTTTGGCTCTTCCATATTGAATCTCTTGAGTACTCTTTCAACATAACGGCCTAAAACAACTTCAATATCCCTGCTCTTCTTTCCCTACTGATCCTCATCCCAAATATCTGCTTTATCAGTTCCAAGTCCTTCGTATAAAATTCCTTTCACAATTGTCTTTTGAATCTTTTAATCTCCTCCATAATTGATCTTGCTATCAGCATATCATCTACAAATAGAAGTAGAATGATATAGGAGGTTTCAAATTGCTTCACATAATAGCATTGAACCACCTGGCACCTTTTGTATCGTGTCTGACATGAACCTATCAAACTTATACCACTGTAATGCAGACTAGCTCACTCTTTGCTCGAGTCTCATAACCCCGTGGCTGCATCATGTAAAGCTCTTCCTCTAGATCACCATGTACAATCTTCACATTCATCTGCTCCAAATGCAAATTTTTGACTACCATGATATTTAGCACTACTCTGATAGTAGTCATATCTACCACTGGAGCAAACAACTCATTGTAGTCCACGTCGTGCTTCTACTGGAAGCCTTTGACCACAAGCCTTGTTTGTAACGTTTGTTATCATATGGTTCTTCCTTTAGCCTGTAAACCCATTTATTTTGAAGGGGCTTCTTTCCTTTTGGAAATCTAGCCAACTCCCATGTCTCATTTGACATGAGTGACTTCATCTCGTCATCCATGGCTGACTCCCACTTGATTTGAGTCATTAATTTGAAGGATTTCTTCATAGCATTCTAGTTCACCACTATAAATTAGTAACAAATAATATAATGATGGAGAATACATCTGTGTAGGATGTGATATTCTGATAAATCTCCTCAAGTCAATAGCAGGAGTCTGAGGAGTTATCTACTCTACCAACATGAGCATCTGGTTGTGCCTACTCATCTTGTTCAGTTTTGTCATTCAGTTCAATGTAATTTGACGCATCATCTGAAATTCTATTTTTGTCATTGTACATCTCATTCTCATTGAATGCGATGTCTCAGCTTCTGATAATTTTCTGATTCTAATAGTCCCAGAATTTGTAGCCAAATTTTCCCGCTCCATAGCCAAAGAGCGCACTTGATTACTTTTGAATCAAGCTTGCCTCTGGAACCTGCATCAATGTGCACATAGCATGAACAACTAAATATTTTTAGGTGATTCAATTTCACCTCTTTGCCGCTCTACACCTCATTGGGTGTCCCTTCTTTTAAGGAAACTAAAGGACCCTAGTTGATTAGATATGCGGCTGTATTCACAGCATCTGCCCAAAATTGTTTAGGCAACCCAGCATGAAGCCTTGTGCTCCTAGCTCTCTCTATAAGAGTTATGTTCATGCGTTCTGCAACACCATTTTGCTAAGGTGTTCCTGGAACAATGAACTCTCGCCTGATCCCATTCAAAGCACAGAATTCTTTGAGCTTTGTCATAGTATTCCCCGCCATTGTTTGATCTGAGGCAATTAAGCTTCAAGCATGAATCATTTTCAAGTAAAGCTAGCCACTTCTTAAACACTTCAAATACATCAAATTTATGCTTTAAGAAGTATAATCATACCGTACTAGTATATTCATCAATAAAAGTGACAAAATATGTGGCTCTACTAAGAGAGTGTGGGAGTTGGTCCCCACACATCTGTGTGCACAAGCTCCAACTTTTGAGACTTCATGTCTTTCCCACTTCTTGAAAAACTAATTTTTTCTGCTTATCGTATATGCAATCTTCACAAAATTTCAACACTGGGATTTTTCCCTTTGATAATATGGACTTCAATCATTTCTCGCTCATATGACTGAGCCTTTAGTGTCATAGACGTGCATCAATATGCTATGTTGCTGTAATAGAGGCAGACACCTGATTGATCAAGTAAAATGTCCCATTCATACTGCCCCGAGCAACTATCAATGCACCTGTAGTCACCTTCCAAGAATTTCTTTTGAAGCTCGTGTTGTTGTATCCCTCGCGGGCTAACTGGCTGACGAAAATCAAGTTTCTCCTCAAACAAGGAACATTTCTGACATCCTTCAATTTCCATATCGACCCATTTGGCAACTGGATATCCATATCACCCTTTCCATTCTGCTAACTGGCTGACAATGTCTCCCAGGTAAACTTTCCCAAATTAATTTTTTGTGTAATTCTTGAAAACTTCATTGCTTAGGGTTGCATGAAATGAAGCACTTGAGTTCACCACCCAAAACTCAGTGCTAACAAGGGATAGGATCAATGCATATTTATCTTTATCTGCTTAAACATTCACGTAGGGGCTCTTATCTTTACCTCCTCCTCCTTACTTATTCAATGCATAGCAATCCTTCCTGAAGTGTCCAAGTTTTCCGCAATTCCAACACTCTGTCTTTCCCTTGGCCGGTTTTAATTTTCCCCGCCTTGACAAACCTACTTCTGTTGAGCTTCCAGTATGTACTTCTTCTAAATTATGCATTTAATGCTGAAGTAGTTGCTTCACCGTTGGAGCGTTTCCTTCTTCATTCAACAGCAGACCAACAATGTCATCAAATTTTAGCTTGGCATTTCCAAAAGAATTACTAACTGTAGTCATCAGTCTATCCCAGCTAAGACTTCATTCAGAATAACACTAGACAAAAGCAACAAAGCTGTAACTTCATCATAGAAGTTAATTTCCACCAAGCTTAATTGGCTTGTTACACTGTTGAACTCGTTCAGATGTTGTCACTGAGACGTCATCTACCATTTTTCATGTTGAATAGTTTCTTCATCAGTCAAGGACTTCTCATACATTCGAGTAAGGGCTGCCATGAGATCGATTATAGTCTTCTCATTCATAATATTAAATGCAACAGTTGAGGATAAAGGAAGCATATCAAGCCTAGTGTCATTCTGTATAGGACTTTCCATTCCCCTTCCGACATAATTTCAAGTTTCTTGTACATCTTTTAGTCGAGCAAATCCTCCACTTGCATCTTCCAAAATGCAAAATTTGTTCCATTGAACTTCTCAACCTTGTCTCATTTTATTGGCTATTGCTCCCACTCAAGCTAACAAACCCTAACACTGAACAACGCTCTAATACCACTTATTGGGAAACCTGCCGAAAGATATACGATCAAAAATCCCTATGATCGGGGTTTGACCGCTAAGAATCGCCAAAACAAACACGAAAAGTATACCAACACAAAAATTAAAAATCACAATACAAACATCACAAGCACACAAGCAAACGAGCACAAAGATATACATATACATGAAAACTCAAAATTGGGAAAAACCACGGTATCGCATTACCATAATAAAATCCACTATAGAAAAAATGATTACAAAATTACAGAGAACTTATTAATCTCCTTGAGAAAGAGAAGAGAATCACCACCATAAGCTTTTCCTTCTCTCCCAAATTTCTCCTTGTTCTCACTCATGGGTTTCATGCCTCCAAGAGCTCTGATAAAAAAAATAGCACACACTATCTTCTTGGCGCCTTGGGCGGCCTAAGAGCCAATGCGCCTGGGTCAATCTGGCTTTTGGCTTTTATAAATTCGCCCCGGAATCCACTAGAACATTGTTCACTCTCCCTTGATGATCCAATTGGTCTCCAATGTTAAAAAATAACCACAATTCTAAAATCACAGAAAAATACCATCCAAACACAAATATACGTGAAAAACCTAAGGATGGGAAAAACCACAAAACTACACCACCAAGAATATCTATTATGAAAACCATCAAGAGCTTACAAAATTATTCCTGAGAAAAACCTAAAAGAAGATAAAAATTGCACCACTAGTGAGATCACAAAACCAAATAATTCTTCTCTCTAAGTCCTTCCCTTGTTTCTCTAACTCAATTTTTGAATATACAACAGCTCCCACTACAATCAATACTGCAACACCACTTTAGCCCTCCACCATAAGGATCATTGTAGCACTCAACTACAACCACTGCTGCAGCACATTACTGCAGCCACCACTGCAGCACAACATTGTGATCACCAATGTAGCCCCTCTGTGGTCACCAGCTACAGCTCTCCCGTGCAAATCTTCGGTGAAGATCCCCATCAACGGCTTCCTAGTGCAACCTCTCGCTGCTACCTTTAGTTGTGACCTTCGTTATGGCCTTTGGTTGCAGCCACAGCCCTAGTGATGTCGCCCCTTTCCCCTTTACACACAAGGCTTGCTTATGCATTATATGCAGCCCCCCACCTATATAGGCTTTTATATAAGATCAAGCGAAAACCTTATTTTTGACCTAAACAAGCTTTGGGCGCCCAAGCCTCAATCTGGAGCTGGACTGAGGTCGCCTGGGTGCACTTGAGCGTGCACATCTATGTGCCTCAGACGCCTGAGAGCCTGCTTTTCGGGTTGTAGCCTCTGTCGAGCACCCGAGGATCACCTGAGCTCCTGGCTCGCTGCCGACCCAGCACTTCCTTGCCCCAATACCCTTCGGATCCCACCAAAACATCGCGCCTTGCCTCGGAATCCACCGAAACTCTGTCGGCACCTTCCACGTCGATCCAATCGGGCTCAACACTCAACAATCTCCCACTTGGAGACTGATTACAATTTGCCTGTCTTCAACTTTTGAATTTCTTCACCTTGGCTCAATTTCAGAAAAATTGTGATGTGGCTCACTCGACTTTGCAGTTCCAAGGCCGATTGAAGCTACTTTGTCAAGAAAGTCACATTCTTCATCTTCTTATAGTCACTGATTTTCTTAGTTATTTTCTTTGTGGCAAAACAATTTCTTCCGTACTACAAATCTTCAACGAAGTTTGCTCCATTGAACTTTCCCAATTTTGTACTTCATTACGTCCGGAATGCTCCCACTCGAACTAATAGTCGCACTAATACCACTTATTAGGATCTCTAACCACCAGTTCTAGAGTGAATCCGCGCAAAATTCGCATAACAGAAAATCATACAGATATCAGAACAATCACAGAAAAATAAATATCCAAACACAAGAATATACGTGAAAAACCCAATAACGGGAAAAATCACGGAGTCACAACACCAAGAATATCCAATGTAAAAATCATCAAGAGCTTACAGAGTTATTCCCGAGAAACCCCAATCTGAAGGAAGATAAAGATTGCACTGCTAAGAAGAGATCACACAAACCCTAGCATTCTTCTCTCTATGACATTCCCTTGCTTCTCTAACTCAACTCTTGAACATACAATAGCTCCCACTGCGGTCACTACCGCAACCAATGAGCCACCACTTCAGGTCTCCTCTATATGCACCGTCGTAGCATTCCTCTACGGAAGCACAACGCTGTAGCTACCAATGCAGCCCCATTGTGGTTATTTGTTGTGCACCACTGCAGCCCTACCGTGCAAATCTCCGATGAAGATCCCCATCAACAGCTTCTTGGTGCAGCCTTCTACTGCTCCCCTTAATTGCAACCTTTGTTATGTCCTTTAGATGTAGCCACATCCCTAGGGCTTGCTTACGCATCATATTAGTCCCCCGCATGTTTAAGTTTTTATATATAGGGTCAAGACAACCCTATTTTGCCCTAAGCATGCATTGAGACCCAAGGGACAAGTCCCTTACTGTTTGAGTTCGTCTCAGACGCCTAGGCGCCCATGCCTTGATCTAGAACTGCAAGGCGGGCGTCTGGGCGCACCTAAACGTGCACATCTCTGTGCCTCAAGAACTTGAGCGCCTGGGGCCTGGCGCCTGAACACCTGCTCCTCCGGTTGTACCCTCTGTCGGGATTTCGGGGCACAGCGCTTAGCTTACTGCAGGCTCAATATTGCCTTGTCCCAAGACCCTCCGGATCCCCCCGAAATGCCATGCCTTGCCTCAAAAACCTCAGGAACACCGTTGGAACTCTGTCGACACCTTTCGTGTCGATCCAATCATGCTCCACACCCAACACCCACACCATAACACAAATTAGTCTCATTTTAACTTTTTGACCTTTTAAATGAAAAAGTTAGATTAATAAAAGGGCAATTTAGTATATATACATGATACAAAAAGTTAAAATGCCCTTCATTAATTTAAATTTTTCATCCAAAATAGATAAAAAAATTAAAATGATTAATTTAAAATTTAAAATTAAGTTGAGGGACTATTTTGGATATTTTATAAATAGAAGGATTAATTTTGAAACTCAATCTGAAAAAATAAAATAGATTTTAGCCATGACAGTGATATCCAGAAGTGTTTACCTTTTGGTTGTCCAAACTACTAAAAATAAAATATATACTTTCCAAATTGATAGAGAACAATGTGATAAATTTAAGAGTAAGAAAAAAACTTTAGTCAATAACTTATTTAGAATAGTGGTTGTAGTGAAAAGAAAATAAAAGTTGTTTTTATAATCTAAGAGCATTTTCTTTTAATCGCTTGAGTAAAGGAACTTTCATGACCTAGCTCCATAAACTCAAGATACACAATGCAACAACAATGTTAAGATAGCAAAGAACTTCAAATTTTTTCTTATTCGTTTTTCACATTCAATTCAAAAGTAGTTGTACAACAAAGTCTGGTAAAGCTCCAGATACTTGAAGTAGAAATAACCTCCACATTGAAATAAAAATAAAACATAAGCTTTTGGTCCCATTAATTTTTTAAGATTAAAATGAAGCATCATTCAAGAAATCTGAGAAGTGCCACTCTAAAGGTACCAATTTGTGCTTGAAAGTTTGATTTTCCATCGTATCAATTATTTATCATTGAAAGAAATAACTATAAGATTACTAATCAGGTATCAGTTGACTCGCAATATATAACATAACTTTATAAAGCAACACGAAGATAAACCATTATACATGATAATACTACAATATTGTAACAATAAGGGATTATAAAATTATACCATAAAAACAAAAGCTGAAAACAAAATATTGTTGTATGATTTTAAGGGCCCATGAATGTTCTAACAATTTTATTTTCATTATTGAGCACTTTTAATATCAAAAATTTTCAAGTTATTGGCTATTATGATTAATAGGAGGATAAACACTTTGACTTCAGAAAACAAGTGGGTGAGAGACAACAAAAAAAATTGATAAAACATTAAACCCTAGTACTCGGATAAAAAAGTAGATAGAATCTCACAGATGGTAAGCGGTGAATTTTCGACATAGTGGGAGATGCAGGAGACAAGAAACCTACTATTTCTCACCCCTGAATCCCCAATGAGAAGATCATGAAAGTATTGTAGCAGCAACTCCCTTGATGAAGACGAAGAGAAGCTCCACCAAAAAGTCAAAATCGCAGAAGGTTTTAGGAGTTTTATTACAACGGAGAGAGTTTGAGGGAATCTCAAACCAAGCTAAATAAACCTCTAAATTAATAAATCTTAATTCAATTAAATAAACACTAAAGAACTATTTAGAATTAAGTAGAATTTAATAAAACATATAAATAATATCAGCATATATTTACATATCTACCATTGTTAAAGTACTTATGCCTATATATACATGTAGTACCTTACCATGTAACTTCACTTAATGAATGAGATCATTTTTGTCTCTCTTTTTTTCTATGTTTTCCTTGTTTCCTTCAACTTCTACATGGTATTAGAGCAAGGTCTCTCCTCCACCCTCTTCTAACCTCAATCTTCATCAAGAACATTCAAAAATCACCTCCAACTCAAGTACCCTCTTCAAGAACCAACCCTCTAACATCTCTGTCTACAGCCAACCAACCAGCCTACAAGCCAGCTAGCCAGTCTATCTCTAGCATCACCATCACTATCCCCATCTTGCTCACGCATCTCAAAATCCTTCCTCTTGAAATGCTAACCGAACTCTTCAAGCATTAATTTTTCTCACTGTTATGAGCTCCTCTTCCCCTCTTGGAAACGAGAGTGCAAATTTCTACAGGTTAGAGGAGCACGAGGAGGAATCACCGGTTCATTAGTATTTACCTTAACACCATGGTCGTGACAGATTCCGGAAATCAGAGATCCAAATGATAGGGCTGCGCAAGTATGACCCAGGATATATGAATATCTCTTGGTCGTTCAATGGCATAGATGAGAGCAGCCCTAGCCCGAGTTACTTAAATGCCTAGATGGCATTATTCTGCTGGAGATGAGGGCGTGTCAAGCATTGCATGGGTCAATTAGCAAGGCACAGGGAATATTGGCAAGGTTTCCCCTCCAATTGGCATCACGATGGGTGAGTGTCGTTGCAACAGCCACAAGATCAAAATCCTCATTCAAGCATTCTTGGTAAGAGCAGTTCCCCACTGCTCCGAGTCCATAGAATTTGTCGATCTGCTCGAGCCCAAAGCTAGCAGTCTTCCCTCGAACGAAGATCTTACGCCGATTTGAGTCAATAGCATTGGTGAAGACCTCCTGAACTAAGGTCGGGTACGAGTCGCTCTGCAGACAAACTAAGCTTTCGTACCCTCTGTTCGCTACATCAAGGTAGCTAACAGGGTAAGGGAGCGCGAACCCCTTTTAGCGATAAACTTCCTCTTCAACGTAATTTGGACAAACCGCTGCTCTGCCGCAATGGAGGAGAACCTTTTGCTATCGAAATCGCCTCCAGAAGTTGAGATTGCAGCGCCCTTGCTTGCGGTGGTTCTTTCAGGATGTCATTTACTTCAGTAACCTGGTTGCTAAAAGTTTGCATGGGGAGGGTGAGATTTTAGGGAAGTGCAAAGGAGCAGTTCCATTTTCCTTTCTATTTATAAGCATACCAGATTTTGTGCATTCCACCTAATTTGTGTCACAAGGGGCCTCCCTAATGGGTGGTCAAAGTCTTTCATAAAGTGTCATAAGTATGAGTTAATATCAAGCCATAGAAGACACCAAAATATGAGTTTTTGACAGCTTTTTAACTGAATTTCCGTGTAAGAGGCGTGCTACAGCAGATGTTGACTACTTGGAATTCCCCCCAAAACATTATTACAACAGCTGTGCATTTTTCTGCGGTGCCAATGTAAAATTCCACTAGTTATATTTCACTGAACTGCGGAGCGCTGGGCCCTGCATAATCAAGCTGTTCGAGGATTTTTTACTTCACTCGGTTTTAAGATCAGGTTGCAAAATATTTATTAAACTAAATATCTCTACAACGCTAATAAATTGAACTAAGTTAATCAAAAGCATTGGGTTGCCTTTTAACAAGCATTTGGCTTATTGTCGCCAGCCCGATCAATTTAAGCTCTTTCACCTATTGCCTGCCATTGTATTTCTTTCCAGATTTTAGACTGACCTGGGTGAGCACTAACAAGTGTTGTTCCAGTTGTGCTCAAACTTAAGTTGTCTAATTCTTTATTCAAGGGGTCTTTCATTTCAATTTTAGTTATTGATGACGTTTTCTTCTCTCTCATGCCATAGCACCCATCAAACAGAGGAATTGGTGCTACAGCGCACCGTAGCATGCTTTAGACAGAAAGAGTGGCCCTACAGCGCGCCGCAACACCCATCAAACAGAAAGCCCGGCGCCACAGCGCGCCGTAGCGCACAACAGAAAGAGGGCTTGGAGCTACAATGCGTCGTAGCGCCCGCCTAAATTCTGTATTTTTACACATTTTCAAATCCGCATTAAAAAAGTACATGAATTTAATTCTTTCCTATTCCCCACAGCAGAATTCAAATACTTACATTTAAGACTCCCATTACCAATGGAACAAAGGAATAAAATTAAAAGCAAATTTCAACTTTCAAAATGGAGATTTATTAGCTAAATGAATGCTAGAAAAGTTGGGGGAAGACTATAAAAGCAAGATTTCAGAATAAGAGAGTTTTGCCTATTTTCAATCCAGAGTTATTGTCCTAGAAACTGCTGGTAAGAGCAAAAAAAAATGAGAACCCCACCCAAGGAAGAAGGAAATTGCAACCAAGAAGAAGTAGCATAAAAAGCAAGAAAATTAGAGGAGATTCAAGGAAGAGAGATCCGGGCGAACGCGACAGCTGTTCCTTAGTATTGTACCCTTTCTTACTCCTTTGATTTTCTTGTAAAAGTCATGAAAATGCTTAATATTTCTTGTAACTTTCCTGGTGTAGCTTTCTTGTAGCTTTCATATTCCCCACAGCAAAATTCAAATACTTACATTTAAGACTCCTCATTACCAATAGAAAAAAGGAATAAATTAAAAGCAAATTTCAACTTTCAAAATGGAGATTTATTAGCTGGATGAATGCTGGAAAAGTTAGGGGAAGATTATAAAAGCAAGATTTCAGAATAAGAGAATTTTGCCAATTTTCAATCCAGAGTTATTGTCCTAGAAACTGTCAGTAAGAGCAAAGGAAAAGGAGAACCCCACCCAAGGAAGAAGGAAATTGCAACCAAAGAAGAAGTAGCACAGAAAGCAAGAAAAATAGAGGAGATTCAAGGAAGAGAGATCCGAGCGAATGCGACAGCTATTCCTCAGTATTGTACCCTTTCTTACTCCTTTGGTTTTCTTGTAAAAGCCATGCAAAGGCTTAATATTTCTTGTAGCTTTCCTCGTGTAGCTTTCTTGTAGCTTTCCTATTCCCCACAGCAAAATTCAAATACTTGCATATAAGACTCCTCATTACCAATGGAACAAAGGAATAAAATTAAAAGCAAATTTCAACTTTCAAAATGGAGATTTATTAGCTGAATGAATGCTAGAAAAGTTGTGGGAAGATTATAAAAGCAAGACTTCAGAATAAGTGAGTTTTTCCAATTTTCAATCCAGAGTTATTGTCCTAGAAACTGCTTGTAAGAGCAAAGGAAAAGGAGAACCCCACCAAAGGAAGAAGGAAATGGCAACCAAAGAAGAAGTAGCACAGAAAGCAAGGAAAATAGAGGAGATTCAAGGAAGATAGATCCGGGCGAACGCGACAACTGTTCCTCAGTATTGTACCCTTTCTTACACTTTTGGTTTTCTTGTAAAAGCCATGCAAAGGCTTAATATTTCTTGTAGCTTTCCTTGTGTAGCTTTCTTGTAGCTTTCCTATTCCCCGCAGCAGAATTCAAATACTTGCATTTAAGACTCCTCATTACCAATGGAACAAAGGAATAAAATTAAAAGCAAATTTCAACTTTCAAAATGGAGATTTATTAGCTGAATGAATGCTGGAAAAGCTGTGGGAAGATTATAAAAGCAAGATTTCAGAATAAGAGAGTTTTGCCAATTTTCAATCCATAGTTATTGTCCTAGAAACTGCGGTAAGAGCAAAGGAAAAGGAGAACCCCACCCATTGAAGAAGGAAATTGCAACCAAAGAAAAAGTAGCATAAAAATCAAGGAAATTAGAGGAGATTCAAGGAAGAGAGATCCGGGCGAACGCGACAGCTGTTCCTCGGTATTGTACCCTTTCTTACTCCTTTGGTTTTCTTGTAAAAGTCACGCAAAGGCTTAATATTTCATGTAGCTTTCCTTGTGTTAATTACTTAATGGCAGCCTAAACCTTCCTTGGAGATGGTTGGGCATAATACATGTGAAGATGTAAAGATGTAATGCTGTGTACTCTCCTTTATCAATAAATGTCATTAAGTACTTTTGAGTGAATGTATATGAATGAATGAATTGGAAATGAAGTATATGAATGAATGAAATGAATGTATATGAATGAATGAACTGAAAAATGTCATCAATACCTAAAACTGAAATGAAATACCCCTTGAATAAAGAATTAAACAGCTTACGTTTGAGCACAGCGAGAACAATATTGTTAGTGCTCACCCAGGTTAGTCAAATCTGAAAAGAAATACAACTGGCGAACAATAGGTGAAAGAGCTTAAATTGGCCGGGCTGACGACAATAAACTAAGCGCTTGTCGGAAGGCAACCCAATGCTTTTGATTAACTTAATTCAATTTATTAGCTTTGTAGAGATATTTAATTTAATAAATGTTTTTCAACCTAATTTTAAAACTGAGTGAAGTAAAAATACCTTCAACAGCATGATTCTGCAGGACCTAGTGCGTCGCAGCTTAGTGAAATATAACAAGTGGAATTTTGCATTGGCGCCGCAGAAAAATGCACAGCTGGTGCAATAAAGTTTGGGGGGGGGGGATTTCAAACAGTTAACACCCACTGTAGCACGCCTCTTACATGAAAATTCAGTCAAAAACTATCAAAAACTCATCTTTTGGTCTCCCCAATGGCTTGATATTAACTCATACTTATGGCACTTTATGAAAGACTTTGACCACCCATTAGGGAGGCCCCTTGTGACACAAATAAGGTAGAATGCACAAAACCTGGTATGCTTATAAATAGAAAGGAAAATGAGACTGCTCCCTTGCACTTCCCTAAGATCTCACCCTCCCCTTGCAAACTTTTAGCAACCAGGTTACTGAAGTAAATGGCATCCAGAAAAAAAAAATCACCGCAAGCAAGGGCGCTGCTACCTCAACTTCTGGAGATAGTTTCGATAGCAAAAGGTTATCCTCCATTGAGGCAGAGCAACGGTACGTCCAAATTACATCGAAGATGAAGCTTATCCCTGAAAGGGGGTTCGCCCTCCCTTACCCTGTTAGCTACCCTGACATAGCGAATAGAAGGTGGGAAAGACTAATAGGTCTATAGAGCGACTCATGCCCGACCTTAATCCAGGAGTCTTCGCCAATGCTATTGACGCAAATCGGCATAAAATTTTCGTTCGAGGGAAGGCTGTAAGCTTTGAGCAATGGGGAACTGCTCCTACCAAGAATGCTTGAATGAAGACTTTGATCATGTGGCTGTTGCAAGGGCACTCACCCATCGTCATGCCAACTGGAGGGGGAACCTTGCCAATATTCCTCATGCCTTGCTAACTGATCCGTGCAATGCTTGGCACATCCTCATCTCCAGCAAATAATGTCATCTAGGCATTTTAAGTGAGGTAACTCAGTCTAGAGCCGTTCTCATCTATACCATCGAATGACTGAGATATATTCATATCTCGGGGTTATACTTGAGCAACTCTGTTAAGCCCTAATCGAGCCTTGCGCAGCCCTATCATTTGGATCTCTGATTTCTAGAATCTGCCTCGACCATGGTGTTAAGGTAAATACTAATGAATCGGTGATTCCTCCTAGTGCTCCTCTAACCCGTAGAAATCTGCACTCTTATTTCCAAGAGGGGAAGAGAAGCAAGAAGAGAAGGCAAGGGGAGGAAGGTGGGCATCATCTTCAACAGGCCTAAACCCTAAACTTAAAAATATTCAAAAAGAAATTACTAAATTGAATGAGCAGCACAAGCATACTGGGAAATGTGTGGAGGAAGACATGAAGTATTGCAAAACTATCATTTACCAACAATGTAGGTACAACCAAGACTTTCACACAACTCTTAGGGAGATGCTTACAAATTGGAATCTACATGACGAGCCCAGAGAATCTGTCTTGCCACAACCCCTAGTGCTTGAACCTCCTCCAAATATATCTTGGCTTGATTTTGAAGAAGAAGATGAAGAAGAACAATAAACAGGTTGTAAATTTTTCCTTTTATTTTTTAATTTCTTAGTTTTGGGGTAATCCATCACTGCTTTAACTCGGGCTTGTACTTTTATACACATCAATTGTAGCACTTTTGTGAGTTAAAAGCTACACAATTAAGCTACACCATGCACAATTCTAGACTTAAACCGATCAATTGAGGCACGGAAATCATTAACATTCTCTGAACTCCATTGCTCACTCTTAACTTACACGAGGAGATTGTGTTAAGCCTAAGGCTAAGTGACAAGCCTTCTAAGCGCTATAGCACGTTACCTTAGCTAAGTTAATAGGAATCTCTTATTTTGTTCTTTTTGGATATGGAGATGCTCCACCAATCTAGCAGCCTCCAATAACTTTGGAAAACTTGTATGTTGAAGAGATATTATGCTACCCTTAATTAGGTCTTGCAGTCCTTTCAAGAAGCGGATGCAACGAGCAGCCTCAGTTACCACCAATCCTAGAATGAATCTGAATAATCTTCTAAACTCCATTACATTTTCAAAAATTGTCTTACTCCCCTGAGTCAAATGGAGGAACTCATCTTATATAATGGTTTGCACATAAGGAGGAATGAACTCTTCTTGGAAGGCTTCTACAAATGCTTCCCACTGGATGTCCTTGATATCCACTCCTATGAATCTGGTGACCAATTCATTTTCCCATCAATACTCAGTCTCATCATAAAACAAATGTGTAGTCAGCCTGATAACTTTAGTAACGAGGCACTTGATGCTTGTCAGTTTCTTTTCAATCGTTGTTATCCAATTAGTGAACTAGATCCATTTAAGGTTGGGGGATTGAGGCGAAGGAAGCTGTGGAGTAATCTATCTACTCCAGAACTAGATGCTGACTGAGAGTTGACATGGATGATCTGAGGGGCAGGTGAGGTAGGATGCTTTAGAGTAGATTGAGCTTGGTTCTCCACCATGAGAGCGACCAAGTCTATAAGTTTGTTGATCTTGTCAAATGAAGAACTAGCCACTATTGAGGCTTGATCAAAATTTCAAAGGAGGGTGATCCTAGATTCATCTAAAAAGAATAATCTTAAATTAATTTTGTTGTTTCTCGAAACACATCCATACATAGTACTAGAGGAGTCATTATGTACTCATCATTGTATTTTATAACACTATTTCCCTTCATTTCCTTAAGAATCCTAAATAATATTTAACTTTATTTCAAAACTCACATTCTAAGTAAGATCATCTAGTACTCATATCATAATCCTTCATATGTTCAATGTTCATGTTCAATGCCAACTTATCTTGTACTAAAGTTGTTCTCTAAGAAAAACTAAGTTGTAAAAACACAATGACATGTTCAAATATCATTTCCAAGTTTACTAATGTTTTCTAAACTAATGTTGATGTTCTTGTCACACTAGTGTTTACACATGTTGTTTGTAAACACATTCTAATAGTTTTTATTCAAATAAAATGGTTGAAAAGGATCACATGCTTGTCATATATTTATGTTATTGTTGAAAGGATCACATGTTTGATAATAGTAATTGTGTGATAGTTTGATACTCTAAAATTAAATTGAACGTATTTATGTGGCTCAGTGTTCATACCACTTTACTGAATTGCCCCCAATCCTGCTCAAATATTAACTGTAACAACCCAATGTCATGCTAGTGAAATTAAACCGACATTAAGTGTTAACTACTCACGATCCTATTGTGTGATTAAGCAAAGTGGAAAAAAAAATGAACAAATGCAACTTAAAGCAATTTAAGAAAAAAGATAACATTTATTCCATTCAATCTAAATTAGAAAATGCAAGATATTACAATGTCCAAATTATCAAAGCTTTAATAGAAATAAAATGTGTATTAAACTAAGAGTTGTGTAAGTAAGTTTTGAGTCAATTTTTGCTCTTCTTAGGCAGATCTCTCCCTTCAAGTGATGACTTTGCTTTAAGAAAAAAATATTGATTTTGTGTATTAGAGAATTTTTCTAGTACCACAGATAACAACATTTACTAATAAATTGGCAATTAGCACAATATAAATAAAAACATGTAATAAACAAATAGCAAGGCAGAAACAAAAAATAAGCATTGAATCAATAATTGAGAATGCCTCTTTTGAGGCAACAACACTAATTTCCCTGCAAAACAAATGTTAATCACAGTTACATTTATATAGTCACATTTAATATTGTTTGTCTAACCACCTGCAGAAACTTACAAAAAAAAATGGACACAATTTTATATAAAAGAAGGTATTTGAGTACCTTTATTTGTGTGACAGCATATCAGAAATTGAATATACCTGCAAGCATTTATTATTTCATTTTTGGTTAGCCTCAAATTAAAAATAATTATTATAATTTTCTCCTTAGATTGATTAGATTAAATCTTATGATTCTAAGTATTCATTATTACTTAATATTGACTTCCCAATTTTCATAGTGTTCAATAATTTTGTAAAATAAAGTTAAACACTTGCATTTTTGTTTATTTATGAAGTTCTAAACTCACATGCATTTAGAGATTCATATGCATACATATAATCATGATCGATTGAGCAATATGGTAGCAAGTAAGTATTTTTTCCCAAATACATTTATTGTAAGCATGCCGAAAATATTTGAGACAATAATCTTATTGCCACTAAAAGATTCCTGAAGGTGAGCATTATTATCTAGTAATATATGAAGCTCTAAGAATTCGGCATCACAAAATATATGGAAATAGGACAAAAGGGGATGCATTTTAATTCAAGCATTCACTTCTCAAAACATGTTTGTCATGATAAAGGAATCTCACATAACTTGTCTCTAATAACAATAATCATGATAATGATCAACAACAAATATAACACACTCACTTTATTAATGATGATCACATTTGAAATGAGATTTTTAGATGAATACTAGACTTTTATCATATCTTGTCAGCCCAAAAGCAGATAAGGATTACATATTAACATTTAACAAGTGGTGAAGGAACCTTTCCAAATGCAGCCCACAACAACAAACATAATTATAGTGTTTTAAAAAAAGTAACACAAAGCATAATACTCAATATAACAAATATTGCAGCTTACCATTTATACTATTATAGGACGACCGCAAGAAGTTAGATATGAAGACTTTAACACCAGTGTAAGTCAAAGTTATCGGTAGTTCATTCAAAAGCACATATAGCATGAGAGAAGCATTCTAAATATGTAAAACTACTTCATCTGATGCAAAATGTTCTTAAGTTTTAATTAAGGAATTCTAGATGCAAGAAATTTATATAATTGTGTCATTCCTATCAACCACTGTTTGTAAGCAAACATATGTGCATTTGTAAAGGATTGTCTTAGGAATTCCTTCACAATAACCTTTTGCTGCTGCAATAAATCATTGTTGCTTATATAAAATAACTTAAGAGGTGCCTTATAATTATAAATAGGTATCTACTGAATGAACTAAAAAAAATACTCTTAAGCATAATAACTAAACTACACTAATTAAATCTTACTCTTAAAGTCTTAAATGCATTATTCATGAATCAAAAGAGTTGTAATAATAAAAAAATGCTGCATTCTTATTTAAATAACAAAGGATTTGCAATAAAGACATCTAAATCAGAGCAATTTATTATTGACGGAGTTTAAATTACTGATCAAAAACTAAATCATGCTATATATATAAACGTCTTCCATTGATTCAGCCCTCGTCTTTGGTTAAAATTCACAAATTTCAATCGAAACAAAAGTGGCAAACCTGAAAGAACAAATCGTAGGGCTAGTTTGAAGAGCTTACAGAATCAGGAAGTGCTGCATGCGATGGTGGAACTTGACGAAAGTCACCTGCACTTCGAGGATTCAAATGAGAAA
The DNA here is from genome assembly GCA_016760335.1 of Gastrodia elata. Lineage (NCBI taxonomy): Eukaryota > Viridiplantae > Streptophyta > Magnoliopsida > Asparagales > Orchidaceae > Gastrodia > Gastrodia elata. Next base: position 89,803,250 of record CM028670.1, on the reverse strand, counting down.
AGATCGGCGTCTCCTGTGAAGAAGATCGGGGATTTCTTGCCTGCGGTCGATTCTCTATTGCAGAGGATCGGTGAATCTTCAAAAAGAGGTAAGAGGCGAGTTGAAGGAGCGGCGTTGAGAGGAAGAGGTGAGGTTAACTGCTCCCAGCACTGAATGGAGAAGAGGAACGTCGAATAAGGAAGCTGGTAAAGGGTTGGGCGGCTGAATTCACCAGCGCCCTTACTATTTTTTAAGGGTTTTGCTATTTTACACAACATTGTAAAAGATAAACCTAATTTCTACCTTGCTTTGATAATTTCTTCCTCACTTAGTCTGTCGCGAGACCTAAATCCCTTTTCTCCGATTCGGTCGACCTTGAAGGGAAGCGTAACGGACGTCCCTCTTCTCGGAAGCGTGACATACGTACTTTTGCACTTCTAAGACAGATCATAGTGCTTACGAACCCTTTCTGCCATCCGGCCACTCGATCAATCTCTCGTTACTCTGGCTTCCCATCTCCTCCATATTCTTGCCATCTGCCGACGCTTTCTCGCTCTCCGATCGGCACTTACCCCTAAATTGTTGAAAGCAACGAAGCTAGATCAGATGGGACTCACCCCTCAAGGTCATCTCGCTCCCTCGTCTTTTTCTTCTAATCTTGAAGAAGTCTCACCTAAGAATTTCATTCAAATGGATTAGTTTTATGATAAAATCAATCCTTTCATGCATACTAGGGTGTGTCATTGTGTTACAAGATAATATGGCAGGCGATTGCTCAAATCGTTGTCCGTCGGGAATGTGGATCACTTGCAATATTGAGATTGTTATTTATTTTTAGTATATTATTTTTGCTTGCGATTTTCAAATTTTTTACGAGTTGTTGAAATACACGATTGCTCAAATCGTTGTCTGCCTGGAATGTGGATTGCTCAAATTATTGTGTTTTATCTTATGGAAATAGATCATCAGAAACTGATAAAAACTTCAAAGTAAAGCTCTTGTATCATTATATGAAGCAGGGAGTATCATTATATGCAAATCAATGTGCTATTTTTAATTGAAATATAATGATTGAATATAGCTATTGTATAGCATTGACACCTTTTAGAATACTTTTATTGCGAATGTGAAAGAAGTGAGCAAAAGCAGGTGTATTAGGTGTTAAATCTTGCAGGTGTACTTTAATGTGGCTAAATTATGTTTTGTTCTTGGAATTTGTTGTTTTTAATGAATACTCGGATTAGATGATGGTAAGAGAAAGTATTGTCTTAATGCTAACAGGCTGGTAATAATTTTTTATTGATATCTGTTAAATAATAATTAGTATCTTCCAATGGAAAACTGTATTACCATGTTAAATTAGAAAGATGCTTCTTCTTTGCCAATTATTAAATCTTGTAGGTGTGTTAGCTATGAATATGCAAATCCTGATATTGAAGGTTTGTAATTCTTTGTTAATGAAGAATAAGATATGTATTTAACATAGGGGAACAAATGATTGGCATGTTAGAGTGCTTATAAATGGTTAAGTTTCACTATATGATCGAAGTTTATTTTTTAATTTTATGTCATTTAGTTATGTTGTTTGACTACTTTAAAAGTATTGAAGGTTCGGAGAGGAGAGCCTTGGCACAATGTCAATACCTATTGCTATGGAACCATAGGTCATGTGTTCGAGATGTGCAATTAAAATGGTTATATTTTTTCAGTATATATGCTAGTCATTAACAACAGTAAAATGGTTGTTGTTGCCATTATTTTATTATTTTTTCTGAAAAGACTAATCACTATTTCTTAAGCAATAATGTGGAATAGTTTCTTCAATCATAGTTTGGACACTAATATCAATAACAGTTACTAATTTAGAAATGTTTTGTTAATCAAAACTATTTATGTTCTTCAATTGTTTCAGCATTAAATGGTTCATTATACTTTTAATTTTACTTGCCCAGTATCCAAATCTTTTAATTTTTTGTTAAATTTTATTTGAATAAAAATGTTAAAAAGACCACTATTTGCTCTTTTGTCACTAACCTGCTGGCTGTCGTTTGGTTGCTCTGGTGGAGGTATAAAACACAACTACTTGAGGACTGACTATGAGTGCTTAATGTTAAGAGCCATTCATGCAAACATTGTTAGTGAGGCCTTAGTATGCAAGATTGAGCTCTACTGCTAAATGTGAATGCCAATGTTTGGGAACATCTATGTGAAAAATGTTTGTGAGGCCTCACTGTGTGTAGCGATAATGTGGAATATTGAAAATGTTATATTTTAAAACTTTTTAGTACAAAAATTTGTTATCAAATGTATTGGTTGGATGTAAATTTTAGAGGACTTAGGTGTTAACTGTAACGCCCCGTCCCGTCACCGCACGCAACAAAAGTGTTTAAGAAGTAAGTTCCCTAAACTATTGGCGACGGAACGGTACGTTACTTGGGAAGGGTTTCTAAACCTACCCACATGTGAAAACTGAAGGTCTACACAAGGTAGAACTAAATGCTAATTCTTGACAAGTAGTATCCTTATTATAAGTATTAATTGGAATACATATATACATTAAACTTGGTAAGACAATAAGGATATTTCCAATGTAAATGAGTACTGTAAATGAGCATTTGCTACTGACCACATCACAATACTAAATATAAGTAGGAATAATCAAAGTGCAAAAGCTAAAAACTTTCATCCAAACATTTATCAAAGAACTAATTAGAAGTATTCATCTCAAAAAGAAAAATAAAAGAACATACATCTAGAATTATTGCAAACCATTAATTTAAAAATAAAAAGAGCATAAGTAAAAATTTATTAATCTCACAACTAAAAAAAATTAAAAGAGTAAAGACTGGGTCTTCTAGCGCTCCATCAGGTCTTCTTGAATCTCTTGAATAGACTCTAATGCTGGCTCACCAAACTGCTCAAGATCTGACATATTGTTGGATCCCAAAATGCTGATTCCCAAATGAAAGAAAGAAAAAGCATCTCATGTTAGACAATAAGTTTAACACTAACAAAATGCTACAACATGCTTTTATATAGTTTAAGAATTTAAACATTTAAATAAATCAAAAAAATATTATAGAAAAAATTGAGATAACTAAAAGCTAAAACATAAAGTAAAATAATAAATATAAGAATGTGCTGAAACAACCCACTATAACGACTGAAAATTGAACAACCATGCTAGAACAGAATTATGTTGTATGCTAATGTAAATACATCTGAAATGCCACTAAATTGTTATGAATACACAATTTGATACCAACATACATCCCATTAGGAATTCAATATCTTGATGCCCATTGTATCCCATAATTCTTCTCTTGATGTATATTATATCCCGCAATTCATAATGATTCTTGATACTTATACATATACTTATGCAGTGTATGCAGAAATGCTCTTAAGACAACTTGATCTTAAAATTTTTCTAAGTTATCACATGTTGGGAGTACATATACATAACTATTAGATTTCTAAGAAATATAACTTGAAACACTTAATTATTTTAACTGTACTTATCAATGCGCACAAAGACAATGGATATAATCTTTTTACAGTTTATTCTCTCAAACTATAATTTTCAATACTCTAATTAAAAACATAACTTAAAGTATCCTAAGAAAGGTATTTTGAAACACTTAGTTTGTTAAACTGCACTTATCGATATACCAAAGATAAGGGACCTAATCCTTATATAGTTTATCCTCTCAAATTATGATGTTTAATCCCTTACTTATAAGATAACTTAAAGTATCCTAAGAAAATTAATTTGAAATACTTAGTTTATTTAACTACACTTATCGATGCACATGAAGATAAGGAAAATAATTATTTTATAATTTATTCTCTCAAACTAAGATGTCCATCCCCTATTTATAACATATTTGATAGAACTGAGAAATTTATCCTAATGTTCTTATAAATTCATCTAAGACAAGATGCGAATCTACAATTTCATTTAAGATGAATCACCCAATTATATATTCTTACTAAATCAAATCATCTTTATGGATATGCACTACAGTCTTCACATGATAAATACTAATATTATCATTATATACTAATTATTTAGAAATTAAGAAAATTCAGACTAATGAATCCATTCTCTATTTAATTATAATGGAAGATCATCAAATTAGATCACTAACTCCTAAGTTTGGTTACATAATTATGTCATGGGATAAAATCAATATATTATTAAAAATGGGTAATTTTAAAATCAACATACTTTAATACTTTGATTATAATATAAATTATGTTAATCTATTTAATTAAGAGAATATCAAAAGAGTATAAGATTTGATCAAGATAATAAATCACATTATCATGCACCATAAGATTTATATTTGATTCATAAGTCTTTATTTTATTGATTTTAAGGGCAATAATCATTTCTATGACTTAAGGGCATTTAAATAAAAATTTGGGGAAAATGACCAAAATGTCCCTACTTAAGGGTTAAAAATGAAATTTTTATAATTATGGCTCCAAATTGTATTTTATTAATTATAAATAGATTCTTACTATCTACTATGAAGATAGACACTAAGAATACTCAAATTGACCAATGATTAAAGCTAATGAGTTTAAATTATGGTTTAAGCTCATTAAGGGTTGATTAATAATTTTACTTATGGAAATCTAAAAATTTTACTACACTTAAGTTATTAATTGCCTAATAATTTCATAGAATCTAAAATTACTAAATTTTGAGTTTAATTGACCAAGTTATGATAAAAACAAAGTATAGGGTCTAAAAGCTTAATCAAGGAAGTTTAGGAATGGGTACAAAAATCTAGCTTCTTCATTTAGTGTTCAAATTGAGCAAAGTCAATGACTATGGTTTCCCTATGGCATATTGATCACAATAAAATTGAGTTTGCTCAATTTGGATTCCATTTGATTAACTTAGGCCTTAATTAAGGCTTATGGTGATTAGTCGGTGATCAGTGAAATTAATTACTAAATTAAAAAATTAACTTCACAACTTACACTGCACTAGGAGCTATCAATAACTTGAAATTCTAAATTTGGATAATTAATGAGCTTAAATTTTTACTAATTTATTTTTAGAGTAATTAGACAAAATTAAAAAATATAATTACATAAACTAAATTTTTCTGTAGATTATTGTTCTAGACATTCTCCTAATTAAAAGAATATATTGGATTGCAAGATTTGGAGCTTAAATGGCTAAGTTATAGATTTATCAAATTTTAGGATTAAGGGGAGTTAATTAGTTTAAAAGGTAATTAAGAAAATTAATTACCAAATAGAAAAACTAATAACATAATATTAATCATTATATTTTTCTAATCAAAATAGTTTATTGGATCACTATGATTGGAATTATAATTACAAAGTTATAAAATTTTGAAGATTTGTAATTGATAAAGTAAGCAAAAATCAAATAAATAAAAAATTCAGAAATTTACAGTTGCTATAGTAAATCGGTGAAAATAAAAAATGAGAAACTTTAGCCTCCAAAATCTCACTACACAAAACTCCACACATGGCAATATACCAATGGAAAGGTCTCTTTAAGACCTTTCAATTGATACCAAATACACCTCTTAATTTTGCTTATAACTTAAGAAATTAATAGCCCTAATTCAGGCATAAAGAAAAATAAAAGGTACCTTTATGGTTCATTTTGGAGCTTGGAGGAAGAAGATGAAGATGTTTTTCTGCTCTAGAATAGATCTAAATGATGTAAACTAAGGTTGAGATTAAAATGTGGTTTAAAATAGAATGATTTTGAGAGACTTAAGCGACGGATTTGCCACATGCTGCCACTCGCACTTGCTGCGTGCGCAAGCTTGTGTTTTTTTTTTCAATAATTATTAATTAATTATTAAATACAATTTTAATCATTCAAAAATTAAATAATTAAATGAGCTCTAAGAAAATTCCAAAAATTCATCCCTAGCTAATTTGGGGGTGAGGAACACAACAATAAAGTTGAGTTTTGATTTCAATGATTATTTAATTTTTTTAAATTTATAATTATTTAATATATTAAAATATTTGAGAAAATTTGATAACTTGCAAAATTTTTAAAATTTCACTCTTAGCTAATTCAAGGGTGAGGAACGCAACGGAAAAGTCAGATTTTCAGTCAGAGGTCAATTTAATTATCTCATTTTTTGGGGTATTTTAAATATATTAAAATATTCGGAGAAAATCCGACGACTTCCAAACACTTCCAAAATATTACTCCTAGCTAACTCGGAGATGATGAGCTCAATGACAAAATTGGATTTTTTAATTGAGGTTAAATTAAATAGCTCACATTCAAGATTATCAGAATTTCCCAGAATTAGGGTTTGGCTCGATGGACTCCTGATTTGGACCAAAACTTCAAGATTTACTCCTAATAACTTATTAAGACTACTGGAACAAAGATTAGGACTTGATTTAGTCTTGATTGATCAGGGTAATAACATTGGGATGTTATATTCACTGTATAACATTCCAATGCTTGCTTCCGCCAAGCATACTCTTCATACTTATTTGTAGAGAACTATGGAAGATGCTGCATGTGAAGCCATTTGAATATGTTATTTGGGACTTAGATGCTCATCATTATGCAGTGAAGCCATTTGAATATGTTAATTGGGACTTAGATACTTGATTTTAGGTGAAATTTTATGAGGGAAGTATGTCAAGAAGTTCAAGCCGAAGTGTAAGCCGTAGCATAAGTCTTAGAAAGAGGAATAGTCAAGGGTATCCTTGATGCTTATTTCATTGCTAATTTGGACAACTATTTTTAATTCATTCTTAATTCAAGATTTATTTTTTATAGCAATTCCATAAATCTCAATGCTGCAAAGCGAATTTCTAATTCTGTTTCTCCAAGGCTCAAATCTACTTCCCTTGTTAGATTGCCATCGCAAGTGTGTTTTAAATTTACAAGTTTGTGAAGCTCTTGGTGGCATTTTATATTTTTCCAATGTTATGAATGTCTGTATAAACCATTAAATACACCTTTAAGTTCACTGTAAGTGTATCTTTAAAAATGCCGTTTAAATCTTTTTTCAATTAGATCCTGATTTTTTTGTAGCTGAGGCTATTGTCCAATCCTTGCATGTTTAACTTAGTTTATTTCTGCATGATGGAGGATTAGCAGCTGTAAGTATAGATGTTCTTGAGTTCAAAGTTGTGGTGATTCCTGTTGTTGCAATGAATATAGTCTGCTGCTCCTACAACATGCTTTGACGCCTTGATGGAAGCTTTGACCGCCACCTTGCTAAATTTATAGACTAGAAAGTCCAGGCCAATGCTATGCAGAGCTCTTTTTTTTTTTTTTTTCTTAATTTGGGATATTACTGTATAACACCAAATGTTTAATAATTTACATATGAAGTTATCAAACTTTCATTTACTGCATTACTCATTATGGAGAAAAGCATGTTAAGTCATGTAGTTATGCTATTGAAATTGTTGCTGTTAAATTGAGCTTTGATTGAAATTGTTGCTGCTATACTGAAATTGGTGCTGTGACTTGAGCTGTAGTGTAGTAAGATTATTTTTGTCCATGTTATATTGACAAAGCTTGTATACTGCAATTTGTTGTAAATTTCCTTTGCATTTTCCCGTTGAGATGTATTGTTGTCCAATAAAGCTTGGAGCTCGCTAAGTCTCATGGTCGTGCATTTTAAACACCTACAATTTGTGCTAGAACCACAATGAAGGTTGAAAGAAAACTTTGATGGCTCTTTTATCCCCGAGCACTCCATGGCACCTGAAGGTATAATTGTTTGTGATGTCATTTTTAGGATGCTTTGTATGTTGTTTCATTTTAAAACATTATTTTTGCATATCATTATAGAAGTTGCAACCGTATTGTAAATTTTTGTGTCATCCACCAACAACTTTTCTTTTCTTTTTGATAATAATATTTCTTATGATGTTTTTGATATCTTTTATGAGGATATAAGGATAACTAAAGAATGTATTACATCACCTCATACATTAAAAATTAAAAATTAAGGAAGCTATAAATAAAGTTGAAAAAAGGAGTGTCAATTTTAAATATTACCATATACAATCAATCAAATTCTTGCCACAATAGTCTAGTGAGAATGAATTAAAAATAAAGTTAATAAAAGCATGAACTCCCAAGCACAAAAAGGAATATTCAAAGATAATATGCAAAGATAACCAAGTATAGCACTTAAAAAAGGGCCTTCCTACTCATTACATGCTCGACAGGCTCCCAAACGCAAAAAGGAAACATCAAGCCTGCATTCAACCATTACAAATGTACAGGCATCTAAGAAAAAAAATTTGATTATCTCCCAGCTGATGCAGCTAAGAGAGCCTTATCTCTTGCAAAATTGGGAACTTCCTTCATGGAATAGCAGAAATGGAGGTCCTTGTTTGCGGCCAAGGCACTAATTCAGACTCTTCCATCCTTTTGGCTTCCCCAAGACTATACCTTTTTGTACCGTGCTTTGCCAATGCATCCTTAAATTTATGTTAAATAAAAAATTAACACTTATAATCAATATTGAACCTAAAAGACAGTGACAACATTACATTGTGCAAGTAAAATACTATTAATTAAAGTATTCACAGTAGCTAAAAGGGCTATCTAATGGCTAATAATGGAGTCTTTAAAGGGAAAAAATCAATAAAACTGACAATCTTGCTGCACTTACGGTGACATTAGTATAGCTGAAGCTGCACAGACAGCCCTGCGCTCCCTTATAAAATCTAAAAAGGGGAGGACATGAACGTTCAAGCTGTAGCACATGAATTTGTGATCCTCATAGTTTACTTGCAAGAAGAGAGCATTTAAATTCTTCTCTGCAAACTAGCAAATCTGCAACAAAAAAAGGCATACATTTCAAGCTGGAGAAATAAAAGCAAAGTGTAAGGAAGATGGCATTTTGCTGTAAGACCATGCCTTTGGATGCAGAGATCTGCAGCCTCCTCAACATGGAGTAAAGAATTCAACAATAATAAGTTTATTCCTTGAAGCAACTAAAGAATGGAATAAATAAAGAGCTAAGCCCCTTTCACCCACCACTTCATACCTTTACAGAAGGTGCAGCTGCATGAAGATTTAGGTGGGGGAGTTTCTAATTTTGGATGTTTACAGCTAATCTAGTACCTTATAGCCTTAATTACCTTCTATTAGGATGTATGTTAAAGAACTTTAACATTTATTTGGACACCTAAATGTGCTTAAATTAATATTAAACTATAAGTGAACATAAGAATCTTGAGAACTTGATTAAGTAAATGATACTTAATCTAAATATGAAAATTGACATCAATAATACACCAATAATACATTGACTTGTCATTGATCTTTAAATCAACCATTGGTCTTAATTTTGGTAAGACTGGGGTTAAACCCTAACTTGTCTTGATTAAGATCTAAACCTTAATAACTTAATTAATTAACTTGATTGTAAGATAATTCAATTGACATTATTCCAATAATGCATCTGATTTAGTATTTATCTTAAATTATTAAATTAGAAGTGCTAAGATTAATATAGAATATGTGTGATTGAATTATCTGAATTTAAACTTTAGATCTTTGATTTTCTCTTATATAAGATTATTAGCATAAGATGGATAATAAAATTGGAATAATTTTTGAAATAATCTAACTCTAATAATATCTTTGATTTCATCCCATGATTATATAATAGAGTATGATTAAATAGATTTTATTTATCTAATTTGATAACTTTAATCCAAGTTTATTAAGTAAACCTTGAATGTTAACTTAAGAGATAGAAGAGTGAGATCTCAAAGGTCTTACTTTAGGATCGTCTTTGAAATGCTTAAAAACCTTAAATATTGATACATTGAGGTAGGAAGAACTTTTGTAACTTATTGAGGTAGGAATCTTAGATGATCCTTCATAATCTTAGAAGTTGATCATGACACCTTGTGGTAGGAATTACCTAAAGCAGTTAGAATGGAACTTCTCCCTTGCAGTAGAAATCAATATTGAGTGATCTTTTGATCACAACCTTGGAGCCTTGTGTAGGCCTCACCCATTTAGAGTAATGATTAATAGCCTTGATGAATCCTTGTTAATTAAATAGAATCTTCTAAACCAAGATTATTAGTTGGTATAGTAGGGTATACCCATAGTACTGGATTATTTCAGTAGTATTCAAGAATAATTGAGTCACTCTAAGTAAGATTTATCTTTGTGCTATCCTGTGAGCTTAGGCGGATACAACCTCACTTAGAGTAAATCAATCGATCCTAAGAGTGTTATAAATAGGGACTCATTCCTTAGTTTGATTAAAATACAAATCGCCATCGGGTGATGCTTCCTAGCGAAGATCATCGTCTTTAAGACACTGAGTGTGATTGTGAGTTGGGCATCTTAATGACTTAGCTTGAGATACAAATCAATATCTAGTAATGCCTCCTATCGAAGATCACTTCGTTAGGGTGACTTAATCAAACTAAGTGTTAAGAACCACCTTTCTTGCAAACATGCTAAATATGTGTATATAATCTTTCAATTTAATAATTTTTAAGTAAATCTTAACTTTAACCAATTATTGAAACTAGAATTTAGGAGTTAAAATCTTTTTAGCAAGATTCTACAATATGGAGATCTTGAATTTATTATCAGATTTCAAAGTATTTATAGAATTTTGGATTAACTCATGTAGCTTAGGAGCATGAGCATGAGCATAAGCATGATGAATGAATGTCAATAATAATGTATGAGTATCAGTGATGATTTATGGGTTACGAAATATTGTATACATTGATTGGATAATTTCAAGATGCATCGGTATTACAGTTCCCAACTAGATGTATGTATATATTGGATCATACGACTCATAGCTGTTCAATAATATTTTAGTTGCATATCAGTAGCATACAGTATTGTGGCATATTCAGATGCATAATTTCAGTGGCATACAATATATTCTTATATGATATTACTTAGTTTCAGATCCATTATTATTTTTGTTTACTTTCATTATTCAGTTACCAGTACAGCTTTATTTTACTTTACTATAGTTTTATACAATTTTATACAGTTTTGTACTTTTAGTTATCTTTACAGTATTACTACAAATTTACTTAAATTATGTAAATATTAAATGATTAATTAGAACTATTTAGACTTATTATCTAACATGGGGTACTTTTAAGATCCGATAATTTGCTAGATTTTGAGCAGTATATTGAGCCAGGTCAGTAGGACACCCAGGAGATTCAGGAGAAGCCTATAGAGCACTAGTGGACTCTTCCCCAATATTATTATTTTGCTTAGTTTAATTCAGTTCAGTACTTAGCTTTTATGTCTATATTTCAGTAAACTATTTGTAATAATTCTTGATGTGTTTTCTTTTCTTTTCTAAGACGAATGTTTCGTATAGCTTCTATGATGAATATTTCTGGATGTTTACTTTAGCTTCTGCACTCTATTTATATACTACTTATACTTAGTATTATGATGTGATCAGTATACTGGAAATGCTGATATCTTATACATATGTTGGGTTCCTCATATATTTTACATTCAATATATATATTAGTCTAATACTTAGGATAAGAATACTACTCTTATCTTAAGTATTAGCTCTCAACCCTCCTTGAGGTTGAGTCAATAGCCCTTCAGATGGGCTTGGTTTCAGCTATTTTGGGGAGATGAGATATTCCTCCCCGAATGACACGCCGCTCCATCGCCGAATTGATTACGATTACCCCTCTTTGCGCGCAGTGACGGGGTTGGGTGCTACAAGGGTTACGTTGACAGTTACAAAGCAACTTAATATCACAAAACTATAAGAATAAAATTACAACACATGCATGCAAGAGATCACTGCACACAAAATATCCAAACACCAAAAATTACATGAAAAACCAAAGAGCGAGAAAACCATGGAGCCACACCACAAAAAAATACACTAGAAAACTTAAAGAGGTAGAGAGTTACAAAGAGCTTATCTCTTGAATAGAAATATATTTGCTCTTACTCTAATAAGGAGATGAGAGGAAGCAGCCACTACTAGAAATGTCTCCTCCAACATGCAAGGAATATTTTGCACAGCAGCTTCCTTAGGGCTTCACTTAGGAATCTCCTCCTCACAGCTAGCACATGCCTCAAACTGAAAATGCTAAGACTTAGTTCTCATCCCAACTTCTTTGCTTATGTACCTAGCTGAAAATCAAACCCTGAAAGGTCCAAAATTCCCTCCAATTTTCTTAGGGTGAAACCTTGACTGAAGCAGATTTTTGCTAGGCGCTACGACATGCCATAGCACCCGACTCTCGAGATGGGACTCACTGCGGCGCGCAGTAGCGCCCACGTCTCTGGTTGGCACTCGCTACAGCGCGTGGTAGCACCCACTTCCGCTACGGTGCACTGCAGCGGCAGTTTCTATTGTGGCACACTGCAGCACCTGCTTCTCTGTTTGCCGACCGTTGGGGAGTGCGATATTGCCTCTGTCTTGGGTTGGGACCGCTAGAGTGCGTTGCGGTGTGCCACATCCCGTTGAAGCGCCTGTGTTGTTTATAGACTTCACTTCTTACTTTGAATTGCCTCGAAAACTTCTGGAAGCTCACCGAAGCACCACTAGCATCACCATGATATACTAAATGGTCTTTATAACACAACACCTCTATTATGGTGACATATTCCGCCTCCATGGTAGATAGCAACATGATGTTTTATAACTAAGAGATCCAGCTCACCACTGCAATTTCCAATATATACATATAACTTGTAGTGCTTCTCCTGCTATCAATATCTCTTACAAGATTTGAGTCTATATAGCTCTGTAAAATAATGCCAGATCTCCCAAAGCATAAAGCTTTGCATGTTGTACCTTTTATATACCTTAGGATCTACTTGACTGCATCCCAATTGTGCTTCCTTGGGTTTCCCATGAATCTGCTGACCATTCCCACTGCAAGGGAAATATCTGGTCTCATGCAGATCATTACGTACATCAAGCTCCCAACTGCTAAAGCATAAGGAACCTTCAGCATATGCTCCTTCTCATCTTTAGACTTCAGCATATATTTCTTTGATAAGCTGAAGTGGCTTGCTAGGGGAGTTCCCACTAGCTTTGCTTCATTCATGTTGAATCTTTTTAGCACCTTTTCAACATATTCCTTTTGTGATAGCTTCAGAATTCCCGCACTTCTCTCCCAATTAATTATCATTCTAAAAATCTGCTTGGCTGGCCTCAAATTTTTAATATCAAACTCCTTTGACATAAGCTCTTTCAACATCCTCATCTCCTTCATGTTCAATTATGTTATCAACATATCATTCACATACAATAATAGAATGATATAGGAGGACTTACATTATTTTATATAAAATAGTGATCCGCCTGACATCTCTTGTACCGTGATTCTAACATGAACTTATCAAATCTTTTGTATCACTACCTTGGCACTTGCTTCATACTATTGAGGATCTTCCTGAGCTTACACACTAGCTCATCTTTTCCTTTCTCTTAAGCCTTGTACCATTTAGGTTGTTGTATGTACAACTCCTCCAGCTCTCTGTGAAGAAATACAGTTTTGACATAAATTTGCTCTTGATGCAAATTCTCAATTGGAACAATGCTCAACACAATCATGATGGTTGTCATCTCACAACTGGGGCAAGGATCTCACTATAGTTGACCCCATGCCTTTGCTGGAAGCCCTTTACTACAAGCCTAGTCTTGTAGAGTTTGCTCCCATTCAGTTTTTTCTTCACCCGATAAACCCACTTATTTTGAATGGCCTTCTTCCCAACTAGTAGACATATGATGAGCAGCCAAAATCCCATGTCCCATTTGACAAGAGTGATGCCATTTCATCATTCATACCAGCTCCCACTTGATTGAATCTTCATCCTGAAGTGCCTCTTCTAAGATTTCTGGTTCACCACCATTCGTTAGTAACAAGTAAAATATGGAAGGATTATACCTCTGTGTGGTCTTATGACTCTTGTAGATCTTCTTAATATGGGCATTTGTGGTTCAAAATTGGCACCCTCCAGAGCTTTCTTAGGTACTCCAACATCTAGCTCAATGCTGTCATCAATTTTTATGTGCCTGGGCTTAACATCTGAAGCATCCTAGGAATCAGTCTTGACTCCAATACAGTCCTTATACATTTTACTTTCATTAAAAGTGACATCTTTGCTTTTGATGACATTCTGGTTTTGATTAACCCATAATCTGTAACCGAACTCGCCCACACCATATTCAACAAATGTGCACTTGATCACCTTAGCGCCAAGCTTGCTCCTAGATCCTGCATCAAAGTGCACATATGATGAGTAGCCAAATACCTTGAGGTGGTTTAGTTTCACCTCCTTTCAGCTCCAATCTTCCTTGGGAATCCCTTCATATAAGTGTACAGAAGGTCCCTAATTAATTAGATATACTGCAGTATTAACGGGGGCTTAGCCCAGAAATGCTTTGGGAGGCCTATATGCAATCTCATGCTTTTGGCTCTTTTTGTGATCATTCAATTCATTTGTTCTGCAACACCATTTTGTTGTTGTGTTCTTGAGACTGTGAACTCCATCTTGATGCCTCTCAAGGCACAGAACTCCTTGAACTCCTTATCACAGCACTCACTACCATTATCAGACCTTAAGCACTTAAGCTTTGTTCTTGTCTTGTTCTTCACTAAAGCTAACCACTTTTCAAACACATCAAACATATTAGATTTATGTTTTAGAAAGCAAACCCATACCTTCCTCGTATGGTCATCAATAAAGGTGACAAAATATGTGGCTCCACCTATGGAAGAAGTAGGAGCTGGCCCCCAAGCATCTGTATGCACTATCTCAAGTTTCATTCTTTTTTGCTCTCTTCCAACTTTGGAGAATGAAACCTTCTTCAGTTTATCCAGCACACAGTCTTCATAGAAATTTAAGTCTACTGAATTCGACTCTTGGAGCTTCCCCTTTGATTGTAGGGATTTCAAACCCCTCTTGCTCGTATGGCCAAGCCTCCGATGCGATATGTTATGTATGGAGAGCCTTTAGTGTCAAGTAGCAGAAAAAGCGTTGCAGTGTGCCGTGGCATGCTGCAGTGTGCCCAGGCAGTTCTCTTTCAAAACTGAGGCACTGTCCCTTGCCTCAGCGGTCATCATTCATGAAGTAGGCGCTGCAACACGATACATCGGAAATTGTCGTTGCAGCGCGCCTGTGGGGCTCCGTACTTTCTACGGCCATGCTAATACAGATATTAGCATAATCGTAGGGAGTACGGTGCCCCACTTCAGGTGGTGGCAAATCCCCAACTCAAGTAGAGTCAGGTAGGACCTAACTGGCCTTAAGCTAAGGACTTGTAACCCTACTATGGGAGAACTATAAACATACATCAATACAAATCAAAGTGGTGGAAGCAAGAAACAAAGTAATATAATATCCATAGATATAACATAGTATAAAAGAATAAAAAAAATAGTAACTTAGATAAAATACAGAAAAGTAAATACATCCAGAATTTAATTATTACAAACTGAATTTAATAAAAAGTAAAGTCTCTCAATCTCATTGCAAAAAAGGGAAAAATCTATCTAACCAGGGGTAGGAAGATCCTCCTCCTACACCGGCTCCGATCCTGCAGCACTACCGATGAACAACTCTGAATCTGACATTTGTAGGTAACACAAATGCCAGGGCCCTAGCCAATAAAAGAAAAAAGTTACAGTTAGACAATTGTCTAAGTACATTTTAGGCTATTTAAGTGAATTGAAAATTTTAAGATATCACATTTAAGGGTTTTAAACATGCCAGCATAAAAAAGGTGCAACAAGATGCAAGAACGGGATAGCTATAAACTAATAGTTTATAGCTAATCAACAGGTATGTAAAATAATATACAAAAATAGCAACTAAACATGGTGAGGCTAAAAGCAAAAGTAACTGTAACTACTAATATGCTTATGATCATATGGAGACATGTTGAGAACCATAAGAACACAAGTACTGAAAATAGACATACAATTCTAGCATCCTAAACATGCCATTATCTTAGTAGTAATCAATGAGAGCGTATATACAAACATACAGGTTAATATAAAAAAAGCCACTGAGATATGTGGCAAAAGTAAACTAAGTACATGTATGAGCAAAAGTAAAGCCACAGAGACATGTGGCAAAGTAAGCCAAGCACTAAAAGAAAGACCATTGAAGCATGTGGCAAAGTAAAAAAACACTAACAACTAAACTAAAGTAGTAGTAAGCCAAAGACATAGTGCTGCCATAATAGAATAGGCCATACAGGGCCTCTGAACTTAAAGTTCAACATGTATCCATCCTAAGCATCCGTAGAGCTAGGTCCGAGTTGAACTTATAGAATAAGACATGTATCCATCCCAGATATTCGACGAGCTAGGTCTGAGTCTATTCTATAACAAAACTAGAACTAAAGAGGCAACTATGCTAGGACATACTCTACTAATTGAAAGCACTGATAAAACTGAATGAATGCTATGCTTTTCAATTACTAACTTAGGATGTATCCTCCATATCCTAAGTTTACTTATTATGCTCAAAGAACAAGGCTTAATATTCAAGGTGTACAGAGCAGTCAAGTTAAAGTAAGCAAGAGACTCAATCTAGACTTATGTGATATCCATTGTTGTCTACTTTATCTAATCTAATTATTCTGAGAAGATACAAGTTTAGGATCTCCAATATCTAGCTATCAAGTAAGATCTCAAATTTATGACTTTATTGTTAATATTATAACTTAGTAAGTTCTAATTCATAATCATATGATAACTATAAAGATTAAAGTAAATGAATCAACGACTTAATTATTATTATTTTTCTCTCTTAACCCAAATCTTGATTAAGTGAATCAAGATTAAGGATTCTGGATTCAAACTCCACTTAGGAGTTTAAATCCTGAATCCAAGGTAGTATCCTTAGTAAGGATCTAGGGTTCATACTTTAAAACCCAATTTAAAGGTAAGGAATCCTATAAGCTGGAGGATTCAGAAGCTACAATCTTAATGAATGGCTGTTATACTGGTTATAAGATAAAATAATCAGAAAAAACAAAGAATCTAAGATCTATATTCAATCTTTAGGATAATTACATTATCCTATAGATTGAATTATTCTTATACCCACATGGAAGGCTTCAAAAGGATTAAACAATAAATCACTTAAGGAATTTCAAATGGAGGTAGTTCAATTCCAATTAGAAGATCTTAAGTCTAAGATCTAAGATCTAA
The DNA here is from genome assembly GCA_016760335.1 of Gastrodia elata. Lineage (NCBI taxonomy): Eukaryota > Viridiplantae > Streptophyta > Magnoliopsida > Asparagales > Orchidaceae > Gastrodia > Gastrodia elata. The sequence continues at coordinate 89,786,066 of CM028670.1, read as the reverse complement.
GATCTGAAGTTTGATCACTTTTAGACTTATGCTAGTTTTAAACTTAGGATTTTACAAGAATACTCCTCTTAAGATTTAACTCCAAGAATTAACTTAATTAAGTTATTAAACTAAGGGTCCAACATTTTGAGATGGTTAGGCTTAACTTTTAGGAAAATGTGATTTTTAAGAGTACTTAAGGTCTTAAGATCTTCAGATCTTAATAAGAACTACTTAAGGTTTTCTTTACTTAATAACAACCTTATTAATCTAAGATTTCAGAGAAATATTAAATGTATTAATTAGAAGTATTTTACTAATTTTTTGAGGTTTAAGGGGTGCTTAAACATATTTTGGTCAAAATGACCAAAATATCCCTCTTAAGGCTAAAATTAGGATTTTAGGATTTAATTATCCAAATTGATTCAAATCTATTTTGATGAGTTCCATAATAATTAATGAAATAGAAAATATACTTATCTTAGGTTTTGGTAACCTAATTTTCTTAATTAACACTAATCACACCTTAAGGCCCATTAGTGTGATTAAGGAATCTAGGGCAATCCAACCTTATTCATAAGTTATACTACACTTAAGAAAGTATTAGGAACTAGATTTACTAAAATCAGAGGCTTAATCATAGCTCAATGCACTAATCCTTAATTAAGGGGATTAAGGGATGATTAGAAAATTTAGGGTTCCTAAATCACTTTTAAGGGTTTACAAAAGTCCTTTAGGGTCTCATGAGCAATCAGAGCCCTTAATCAACATATTTGGGTATTTATTAGATTTAATATGATTTAAGTAAGAACAAAAAAGGGTTTGTCAATTATTTAAAATCTAATCATTAGATCTATGATTTTATTTTATATTCAGGTTCCTTACATTTTTCTGATTAAAATAGTATATTGGATCATACCATTTGGATGAGTATAGCCAAAGTTCTTTAAATAATTTAATATATATTTTTATTTAAATAGAAATCATAGGGATGAATTTATTAAATTATTTTAGAGTGAATTTAAATCCAAAATTAATAATAATAGCCGCGTCCCAAAATCGAAAAGGCGCGGGTGGGGGTCGGTTCGACCCGAAGCGCCAGTCGTCTCCTTCGTCGTGACTACGCTTGATGCCTGTTCGATTAGGGTTAGGTTCAGACGAGCAATTCTCTGTGAACACTCCACGCCAGACCCCAAACTCAACGGCTACACCATTAGGAGACTGAGACGTGTCGATTGAGGTAAGAACCTCCATCTGGGTCACTCTAAAGCGATGGGATGCTACTCGACCAAAATGTGCTAAGGGGAGGAACTTAGGGTTCCCTGTGAGTGAGTAATTCTCCTCATAGGAGCCACCAAACTGACGGGGATCGATCCCTACACCATCAGTGAAGTGAGGCAAGTTGAACCCCCAAGGTTTCACAGCTTGGGGTGCAGCTAAACGCTGGGTCTTTACTTGGACTCAGCTGCTAGCTCGATCAATCGATACCATCGATTCGAGCTAGCTCAAACCCTGGCGACAATCATTACATGTTCCTTAAGTGGCTAAGGCAATCTAGGCGACATCTAGAGGCATATCCAGAAGACATAATGGGGATTGAACTTAAGAATTTCAGTATGAGAAGGCTGTACCTAAAGACGGGGTTGGAGGCTCGGCCGAGAGGAATTGAAGTGCTTCTGAGCTCACCAGACCAGCAATGGAGATTCACAGGGGGTCTGAACACCAAACGGGCCCTCTATCAGCAGCTCGAAGCTTCGAAAATATCGAAAAATTACCGAGAGGACGGGGGCTCCAAAGGACTTCAACTGGGGAATTGAGGGTTCATAGTGAGCAATGGGACTCAATGTGAGATCCTGGGGGTATTTATAGGCCAAAGGAGGCACTGGGGGTGGTTTTCCAAAGCTCGCGAATGGGGGAAGGCTTGGGCCAAAAGGGAAGGCTCGGACCAACGACTAGGGGAAATTCAGGGAGATTGCCATCGGCAGGAGGTCACGCTGAGGGCAGAAGGGGAAATTCGAGGCTTTTTCCATACTGCCATAGGGGCTGGGAGATGCCGAGCTGTCGGGGGCGGGGGACTAGACGCAGACGGGGCGAGACGATCCATAGTGCTCGGGATCGTGTCCGCCGTCTGATGGATCGACCGTTGGTCTCGGATGGCTCTGATGCATTACTTAAGCAGGATGGATCGTAGCCGTAGGATACATTCAAACAAATTTAACGCTTAGGATCTAATCTTAACACGGAGGAGATTTTGCCATTAGATGGAGCGCGTTGAGATGCGTGTTAACCTGTCGAATGGCTCAATCCCATGTACCGCTGTCGGGACCCGCAGCGGATCTGCCGCAGTCCCGACAGCAAATCTCGCCTTTTTAATTTTAATTAATAATTAAATTTAGTAAATAAAATCAATATAATAATATATAATTAATCTAATTAAATTCTAGATTCAATTTAGGCTTAAATGAGCTCCAAAATTTCCCAAAAAATCACCCATAGTTAATTAGGATATAAGGAATTCAAAAATGAAATTAGATTTTGATTTGAAGATTAATTTAATTTAGGTATTTTCCAGAGCTCAAAAATAGGCAAAAATACCAAAATTCTCAATTTAACTCCAATTCAATTTAAACTTTTAAGGTTATGTTTAAATGACCATTGAGTCTAATGGAATCAAAATTAAAGCTTGGTTTAGCTTGATTAATCTAGTTTTAGCTAGGGTAACAACTAAGGTTACTACAGCACCGCAGTGGAAACTGGCGCCATTGCGCACCGCAGAAGATCTATTCCAAGGTGCGGGTACCAAACACGAGACACAGACGCTACTGTGTGCTATAGCATGCCGCAGCTGATGATTATTTGAAATTCAGGCGCTACAACGCACCGTAGCACCTAACAGAGTTCTGCTTCATTCTAGGTTTTGTTTAAAGCAAATATGGGGGTATTTTGGACATTTTAGGGTCTAAAATTGAGCTGACTACTTACGCCTGAGTGTTGGAAGAAAACCTAAGGTGTTAGCATATCAGATTTGGAGGCCAAGGCTGCTTGAAAGGAGAAGAACCCTAAGCTAAATCCTAGGGAGCTATTGTGCAAGAAAGACCTTGTAGGTTGGAGGAGAAAATCTAGGAGGTAGCTACTTATTTCTTTCTTCATTCTAAGAGTAGAGCTATAGCTTTTGTGATGAGGTGATATTTCTCTTGTAACTCTGTAAACTTCAAGTTATTTTTTAGTAGATTTTCTCATTGGTGTGTCTTCATGGCTTTTCACATCCTTGGGTTTTCTATGTATATCTTTGTGTTTGGATGATTGTATGTGCTGTGATCTTTGTTTTGTGATTTCTAGAATTGCTTGGTAATTGTCAATGTATTCCCTGATACTCAAAGTCTTAAGAGATTTATAGAGATCTTGTTCTCAATGAATGGTATCAGAGCGTGTGTTTTTTACTATATTGCTAAGGAGGGTTTGCTTATTTAAGTAGGAGCAATGGCCGAAGAAATGCGACACAAGATTGAGAAGTTTAGCGGAACAAACTTTACTTTCTAGAAAATGCAGAAGGAGGATATGCTATACCAGAATAAGTTGTGTCTTCCATTGAAAGGAGTTGATAAGAAACCTACAGCTATGAATAATGATAAATGGGAGGTTCTTGATAGAACCGCTTTGGGTTTGAACCGCTTATCACTGTCTTCTTCTGTTGCTTTTAATATTATTAATGAGAAAATCAATGTAGATCTTATACCCTAAATAAAGGAAAATTTCATTTATTTCTCATATTAAAACTGCTCCTTAATCCAATTTTATTTATCTGTTTCAGGAAAAATGCCTATCCAATGAATTCTGAGCAATTTGGAGAATTTTCCAAAATTTCTAAAGGAAAACCGCTGCCGCGCGCTGCAGCGAGCCACCTTGCGAATCGCTGGCACTACCGCGCGCTGTAGTAGGACAGTTTGCAACCGCGGGTGCGATCGCACGCTACAAGCGGTTCAGTTTGCGAATCGCAGGCCTGATCACACACTGCAGCAGTTCAGTTTGCAAACCACGGGCGCTATCGCGCGCTGCAGCAGTTAAGTTTGCAACCGCGAGCGCGATCGCGCGCTGTAGCGGGCCTCTTTGCAAATTACTGCGCTACAGCGCGCTACAAAAGAGCATTTTGTGAAATGCTGGCGCAATCACGCGCTGCAGTGGGCTTATTTGCAATCCGTTTCCGCCATGGCATGTTGCAGCGCGCCACAACGCACTACAGTGCGCTGCAATGGCTGCCAATTTTTCTGTCTAACAGATGTATTAATTGTAGCTGGGATAAGACCCCCAACTAGCCTCTTATCTCCAGCCATCATTCCCTCTATTGCAGCTCCATTTTTAAATGGAAAGTAACCTCTTTGATGTGATGAGAAGGATAAAACAATGGAAAATATTGGTCACCTCACCATCAATTGGAATTTGCCATCATTATTCAGATTTTTTAAAAGGCATTGCTGGTTTTGATCTTGAGTATGAGAATGCAACCCCTCATCTATAAATACCTCCCCTCTTGATTAGAGGAGGGTTCCAAAAATTGCTCACTTCACCTAAGTAAAGAGAGGGGCTGCATAGAAGAGAAGAAGAACTCCCCAAGGGTGGAGGAGCTCAACTTGCTAAGGAGAAGGAGGATAAAGGCAACATTATGGACCTAAGAGAGGCACTTCAAGCAAGGAGAAGAATAATCTAGAAAACTTCCCAAGGAACGTTCCTAGTATTTTCCAAACTCTTGTTTTGTAATTTCTCTTCTTAGTTGATCATAGAAGGGTCTTTATCCATGTATGTGTTCTTTTTCATCTCTTTTGTAATGGAGAGCTAAACCTCCCTTGGAGAGGGTTGGGGCAATCCCACATATTTTGATAGTTACTATAAAATGTATAAAATTTTCCTCAAGCATTAATAAAATTTGTGAACTTAATGACTTGCTAAAGAAATATATAAGACTATTATGGACTTGAATGTGGACCAAAGGAAAATGACTTCTTAACTCAAGAACTAAGTTGTCTTATACTCCATAGCTCACCTTGGTTTGATGCTAGATTTATGAGTGCATGAGAGCTTAGAACTATGTGAGAATGTTCTTGCGCTTAGTGCACCTTAATCTAAGCTCAACCAAAGAGTTGATGCTTGTGATGCTAAGACCCACTAATTGAGCTCCGTAGCTTAACATAATTGAGGAAGGTAATGGAATAGTTGTGTGCTCATGAACGAGGTGACATCATTATTGGACCCAATGAAATTAATCCCTCATTTCAACTATGTGTGATGCGCGTGACGTTCTTAGTGGAATCAATGCTTATAATATCTTAAAAGTTAAAAACCCTCATCTTCATGATCAAGAGATGAGGTAAAATCTTTAAACCTCAAATCTTATAAGGATCTTTGTGTTAAAACAGAATTGCCTATGTGTTCATTTCGTGCACAAGATTTGAACTTATAATTCTTTGAGATAAAACTCAAGGAAAGACAATGTGCACTTGATTAAGATCAAGAAAATAAAAGATAAGTGCTTGAGGAATCATCATAAATAAGTTATCTATCATGTCATATGGGAGAAACCCAACTCTCCTCTTCCTTATATTTGACTTATTTTCTACTGCTGTGATTGTCATGCTTGTTCTGGAACCAACTTAAACAATACATTAATAGTTTAAACATTAGTGATAATAGATACACCTTAGTAACAAAACATCCAATTCTTCGTGGTTTGATAAATCCCAAAAACTCAAACTTTCCACTTATTACTTCAGACCACGTACACTTGTGTGAAAGCACAAACGCGTATTTTAGGTCTGTCAAATGCCCTAATGAGGATGTATGAGAAGCCCTCGGCTTCGAATAAGGTTTTCTTGATGAAGAAACTATTTAATATGAGGATGGTGGATGTCCATTCAGTGATTGAACACCTCAATGGGTTCAACACCATAAAGAGCTAGTTGAGTTCGATGGGCATCAGTTTTGATGACGAGGCCCGAGCTCTATTATTCCTATCTTTGTTGTCAGATATTTGGGATGGGCTGGTTATAGCCATTAGCAATTCATCAAGGAATGCGTCGTTGAAGTTCGACTACATTGTTGGGCTAGTGCTAAATGAGGAGGTGTGAAAGTAATCTCATTGTAAGGAAAATATACCTCTGTACTGAATGCTGAAAGCAGAGAGAGACATGCTAAGAGGAGATATACCAAAAATGGGTCGCTGTCTCGGCAAGGCAAATCAAGACCCGAAAAAGCCAAGCCAGATTGCTGGAATTCTGAACAGGCAAGTCATTTCAAGAAGGACTGCCCTACCCCCTGTAGAAGCTAAGTAGTGGTGGTAAAATGATGAACCCCACTGTGAATGTTTCAACAGAGGAGGATCAAAATTCTTTGATACTCTCTCTTGTAAACACGAAGTCCTGGGTTGTGAACTTGGGAGCATCGTTTCATGCCACTCCGTCGAGGAGTGCCTTCAAGAGTTACACCAAGGGTGACTTGGAGAAAATGTACCTTGGAGATGATAAAGTATGCAACATCATTGGTAGTGGTGATGTGGAAGTGAAGCTACCAAGTGGTGCAATTTGAAAGCTAAAGGATGTTAGATGTGTGCCATGTCTAAGAAGAAACTTGATCTCAGTAAGTCAGTTAGCTAGAGAGGGCTACAACACATACTTCACGGGAGGCTCATGGATGGTCACCATGGGTTCACTCATTATTGCACGAGGCAGTATGGAAGATACACTTTACTTGATCAATAAAGTGTTTGATATTATTACAGCTGTAGAGGAGATAAATGCAGATCTATGGCACCGAATGCTTAGTCATATGAGTGAGAGGGGGCTGAAATCCCTACAATCAAATGGGAAGCTCCAAGAGCTAAAGTTAGTTGACTTAGATTTATATGAAGATTATGTGCTGAGCAAATTGAAGAAAGTTTATTTCTCCAAAGTTGGAAGGGAGCTGAAAAGCAAGAAATTGGACTTGGTGCATATAGATGTGTGGGGGCCAACCCTTACATCTTCCATTGGTGGAGCAACATACTTTGTTAACTTTATCGATGATCATACAAGGAAGGTATGGGTTTACTTTCTCAAACATAAATCTGATGTATTTAAAGTGTTTGGGAAGTGGTTAGCTTTGGTGGAGACCGAGACCGGATTAAAGCTGAAATGCTTAAGGTCTGACAATGATGGTGAGTACTGTGATAGGGAGTTCAAGGAGTTCTATGCCTTGAGAGGGATTAAGAGGGAGTTTATAGTCCCTAGAACACTGCAGCAAAATAGTGTTGCAGAATGGATGAACAGGACAATCACTGAGAGATCCAAAAGCATGAGATTACATGCAGGTCTACCGAAGCAGTTCTGGCCTAAAGCCGTTAACACGACTATATATTTAATCAATAGGGGACCTTGAATGAAGGGATCTCCAAATATGTTTGGAGTAGAAAGGAGGTGAAACTAAATCATCTCAAGGTATTTGGCTACTCATCATATGTGCATATTGATGCAGGATCAAGGAGAAAACTTGATGCTAAGGCGATCAAGTGCATGTTTGTTGGATACGGCGTGGGCGAGTTTGGATGCAGATTCTGGGACAACTAGAATCGGAAAGTCATCAAAAGCAGGGATGTCATTTTCAATGAAAATAAAATGTATAAGGGTTGTATAGGAGTCAAGACTGACTCCAAGGATGCTTCAGATTGTGAACCCCAGCACATAGAGATTGATGAAAATATTGAGCCAGATGTTGGAGAACATGGAGAAGCTTAAGAGGGTGTCAATGCTGAATATCAAACACCCATGTTAAGAAGATCCACAAGAATGTCTAGATCGCCACATAGGTACTCTCCTTCTTTGTTCTATTTATTGCTAACAGATAGTGGTGAACTAGAAAGCTTAGAAGAGGCACTTCAAGTTGAAGGTTCAAGCAAGTGGGAGGCTTTTATTTATTGCTAACAGATAGTGGTGAACTAGAAAGCTTAGAAGAGGCACTTCAAGTTGAAGGTTCACTCATGTCAAATGGGACATGGGAGTTGACACTCTTACCAGCTGGGAAGAAAGCCCTTCAGAACAAGTGGGTTTATCGGGTGAAGGAAGAGATGAATGGGAGAAAATGCTGCAAGATGAGACTTGTAGTAAAAGGTTTTCAACAAAGGCATGGGGTCGACTATAATGAGATCTTCACCCCAGTTGTGAAGATGACAACCTTCAAGGCTGTACTAAATATAGTAGCAGTTGAGGATTTGCATTTGGAGTAAATGGATGTTAAAATGGCATTACTTTATGGAGAGTTGGAAGAAGAGCTTTACATGCAACAGTTTGAAGGGTACAATGCTCAAGAGAAAGGAAAGTCCGAGCTAGTGTACAAGCTCAAGAAGAGCCTCTGTGGCTTGAAGCAAGCGCCAAGGTAGTGGTACAAGAGATTCCATATGGATCACTGCTGTTACATAAAGCAGTGTAAATCCTCCTATATCATCCTATTGTCGTATGTAGATGATATATTAATTGCAGGATCAAACATGGAGGAGATAAAGATACTGAAAGAGCTAATGTCAAGAGAGTTTGACATGAAGGACTTGGGGCTGGCTAAGCAGATTCTTAGAATGAGAATCAACAGGGAGAGAAGTGCAGGAATTATGAAGCTATTACAGAAGGAATATATTGAAATGGTGTTGAAAATATTCAACATGAATCAAGCAAAGCTAGTTGGCACTCCCCTAGTAAGTCACTTTCACCTATCGAAAGAACATGTGTTGAAGTCTGAAGCGGAGAAGGAACATATGATGAAGGTTCCTTATGCTTTAATAGCTGGGAGCTTGATGTATGCAATGATCTGCATGAGACCGGACATTGCCCATGTAGTGGAATAGGTCAGCAAGTTCATGGGAAACCTAGGAAAGCACCATTGGGATGCGGTTAAGTGAATCCTAAGGTATCTGAAAGGTATAACGGGAAAAGCTTTATGCTTTGGAAGATCTGACATTATTTTACAAGAATATGTAGATTCAGATCTTGCAGGAGATGTTGATAGCAGAAGAAGCACTGCATGCTATGTGTATACCTTTGGAAGTATAGCGATGAGCTGAATCTCCAGGCTACAAAACATCGTGTCACTATCTACCACGGAGGCAGAATACATTTCCATTATAGAGGCAAGTAAGGATATTATTTGGTTGAAGGAGTTCATGGCAGAACTGGGCAAGGAGCAAAAGGATCTGAGGCCCTACAGCGATAGTATGAGCGATATTCATCTTGCGAAGAATGCCGCTTTTCATGCCAGGACAAAGCACGTTCAACTCCATTGCCATTTCATCTGGACACTATTGGAAGAAGGACAACTTGAATTGGAGAAGATCCAAACTTCTAAAAATCTAGTTGGTATGCTTACCAAAGCAGTAACAGTGGAGAAACTGAAGCTATGTGCAGCTTCAGTTGGCCTCAGAATATGAAGAGAAAGTGGGGTGAGCCACACCACATTTATTAATAGATATAGAAGAAGATAGTGAAGGGTCAATGGAAGAAGAAAGAGAAGACTTTACTATAGGTCTCCAAGTGGAGATTGTTATGTATGGAGAACCTTTAGTGTCCAGGAGCAGCAAAAGCGCAGCAGCACGTCGTGGCATGCCGCAGTGCACCCAAGCGGTTCTCTTTCAAAACTGAGGCGCTGTCGCACACCTTAGCGGCCAGCATTCGTGAAGTAGGCACTGCAGCGCGATACAATAGAAATTGTTGCTGCAGCGCGTAGCAGCAGAAACTGGTGCCATAGCGCGCCCTAGTAGATCCATTCTAAAGTGCGAGTACCAAACATGAGACACAAGTGCTACTGCGTGCCATAACGTGTTGTTACGCACCGCAGCGGATGATTATTCAAAAGTCGGGAACTACGGTGCACTATAGCGCTTAACAGAGTTCTGCCTCATTCTAGGTTACATTTTTAGCAAATCTAAGGGTATTTTGGATATTTTAGGGTCGAAAATTGAGTTGACTACTTAAGCCTAAGTGTTGGAAGAAAACCTTAGGTGTTGGTATATCAAATTTAGAGGCTAAGGCTGCTGGAAAGGAGAAGAACCCTAAGCTAAACCCTAGGGAGATACTGTGCAAGAAAGTCCTTATAGGTTGGAGGAGAAACTCTAAGAGGTAGCTTCTTCTTCCTTTGTTCATTCTAAAAGTAGAGCTACAACTTTTGTGCTAAGGTGATATAGCTCTTGTAACTCTGTAAACTTCAAGTTATTTTCTAGTGGATTTTCTTGTTGGTGTGGCTCCGTGGTTGTTCCCATTCTTAGGTTTTCCATGTATATCTTTGTATTTGGATGATTATATGTGCTGCAATCTTTATCTTATGAGTTTTTGATTTCTATACTTGCTTGGTAACCGTCAATGCATTCCCTGATCCTCAAAGCTTAGGAGATTTATAGAGATCTTGTTCTCAACACTATAGATCTATATCTATCTCTTCTGCAGCTGCAATAGAATCAAATACTTTATCGATCAGATAAAGTGTACCTTCCATATTGCCTCGTACAATAACGAGTGCACTCTTGGTGACCTTAGTGCACTCTTGGTGACCTTTCAGGAGTCTCCAATGGAATAAGAGTTGTAGTCCTCTCTGGCTAACTAGCTTATAGAAATCAAATTTCTCTTTAGACATGGCACATGTTTAACATCTTTGAGCTTCCAAACTACGTCGCTTGGTAGCTGAACATCCACATCACCTCTTCCAATAATGTCGTATGACTTATCATCTTCAATGCATACTTTCCCCAAGTCACCCTTGGTGTAGTTCTTGAAGGCACTCCTTGATGGAGTCACTTGAAAGGATGCACCCGAATCCACTATCCAGGACTCCATGTTGATAAGTGAGAGGATCAAAGCATTCTGATCCTCCTAAGCTAAAACATTTATAGTGGGGTTCATCATTTTACCTCTGCCACTTAGCTTTTTCAGGGTATGGCAGTCCTTCTTGAAGTGACCTGCCATCCCACAATTCCAGCAGTTCATCTTTGCTTTACAGGTCTTGATTTTCCTCATCATGACATTAACATATTTCTGTTATGTCTCCTTTTAGTGTGTCTTCCCATACTTTTAGTATTCAGTGCTAAGGTGGATGGCTCCCCATGGGATTTATTCCGCACCTCCTTATTCAGCACAGGCCCGACAATAAAGAGAGGAACAACAAACCTCGGACCTTGTCATTAAAACTGATGCCCACCAAACTTAACTAGCTTGTCACTGTGTTGAACTTATTGAAGTGTTCAGTCACTGAATAGCCCTCTGTCATCTTCATGTTAAACAATCTCTTCATCAAGAAAACTTTAATCAAAGTCGAAGGCTTCTCATACATTCTCATCAGGGCATCCATGAGATCTACAACATCCATGAGATCTAGAGTAGTTTTTTCATTAACATTATTTAAAGCAACATAAGAAGACAATGATAAATGAATCAAACTCAGTGCAGTTCTATCAAAAACTTCCCACTCTTTGTTAGTGATAGTTGCAGGTTTTCTGCCACCTCCTTTCAATTAAAGATATAACTTATTTTGGTTAAGCATATCCTCCATCTGTATTTTCCAAAATGCAAAGTTTATTTCGCTAAATTTCTCTATGTAGCGCCCCACCTCATCTCCGTGCGCAAAAGAACTAAGTACAATCATATCGGCGGCGGAGCGGTGCGCCACTCGGGGAGGAATAACCCGTCTCCCCGAAATAGCTGAAAAATTGAACTCATTTGAAGGGCTGCTGACTCAACCTCAAGGACGGTTGAGAGCTAATACTTAAGATAAGAGTAGTATCTTTATCCTAAGTATTAGATAAATACATACATTAGATTTGGAATACAATAGGAATCCAATATATATATATATATAGTATATCAGCATTTCCAGTATACTGATCACATCACAATACTAAGTATAAGTAGTATATAATAGAGTGCGGAAGCTTTAAAGCAAACATCCAGAAAACATTCATCACAGAAGCGGAATAAAAACATTCGTCTCAGAAAAGAAAAAAAATAAATCTATAATTATTACAAACAGTTTACTGAAATAGACACAAAACTAAATACTGAACTAAAAATACTAAGCAGAAAATAAAACTGGAGGAGAGTTCACTAGTACTTCACGGGCTCCTCCTAAATCTCCTAGGTGTCCTCCTGACCTGGCTCAATATACTGCTCAGGATCTAGCAAATTGTCGGATCCCAAAAGTACCCCGTGATAGACAATAAATACACATCGAAACTAATCTAAACAGTTCTAGACATTCATTTAACATTTATATAATATAATTAAATCTGCTAAAATACTGTAAAGATAATTGAAAGCATAAAACTGTATAAAATTATACAAAACAGTAGCTAGTAAAGTAAAACTGAACTGTAAACTGAATACTGTAAATAAATCAAAACAGTACTACATCTAAAACTGAGTAATCATATGTAAACTATGTTGTATGTCACTGAAACTATGCATCTGAATATGCCGCAATACTGTATGCCACTAATATGCAACCAAAATATTACTGAACTGTTATGAGTAGTACGGTCCAATGTATATATACATTTAGTTGGGAATACTGTTTACTGATGATGCTGATGCATCCTGAAATTTCCCAGATAATGTATACAATATTCCGTAACTCACAAATCATAACTGGTACTTATACATCATTCTGATACTCACACATCATTCTGATACTCACACATCATGCTTATGCTCATGCTCATGCTTCTAAACTACATGAGATAAATCCATAAAATACCTTAAAATTTGATAATGAATTCTAGGTCTCCATTATGTAGAACCTTGCTAAAAGGATTCTGACTCCTAGATTCTAATTCGATAATTGGTTAAGGTTGAGAGTTTACTTAAAAATCATTAGCTGGGATGATTGTATACACATATTTAGCATATTTATAAGAAAGGTAGATTTAACCTTTAGCTTATTTAAACTGCACTTATCGAAGTGCACTACGATAGGAGGCAAAACTCGGTCACAGTTTATATATCAAGCTAAACCGTTAAATGGCCTAATTACAAGCATACTTAGCAGTCTACGCAAAGTAACTTAAGATACTTAGTTTACTTAAACTGCACTTATCGAAGCTCACTACGATAAGAGGCAGAACCCGGTTACAGTTTACATCTCAAACTAAAAATCTTGTTCACTAATTGTAACACTCTTAATCTTGGAAAATTTATTCTAATGGGACTGTATTCGATTAATCCCGTAGGATAGCACCTGGTCATAAGTCCACATTGGAGTGAATCAACCAATCCTAAATACTACTGAAATAAACCAGTAATATGGGTATACCATACTATACCCAACCAATAATCTGAGTTCAGCATATTCTATTTAATCGACAAGGATTTATCAAATCTATTAATCAATACTCTAAGTAGGTGTATCCTACACAAGGATCCAAGGATGTGATCAGAGGATCACTCAACATAGGTTGCTACCCAAGGAATGAGCCACATTCTAAGTACTTTAGGTGATTCCTACCACAAGGTATCAAGTTCAACTTCTAAAGTTATGAAGGATCAACTAGGTTCCTACCTCAATAAATTACAAAAGTCATTCCTACCTCAATGTATCATTAGTTAAGGCTTTAACCATTTCAATAATAAATCCTCTAGCAAAACACTTAAGATCTCATTTTTCTACTTCTTAAGGTTTACTTGTTATACTTAGGTTAAGGTGATCAGCTCAGATGATTAAAATTCATTTGATCCTTTCCTACAATCATGGGATAAAAATCAAAGATCTTATTAGAGTTAGATCATTTCATAAATTATTACAATTTTATTTCCATCTTTTGCTAATTGTCTTATATAAGAGAAAATCAAAGATCTAAAGTTTGGATTCAGATGGTACAATCACATATATTCAATATTAATATTAGTACTTCTAATTTAATGATTTAAGATCAATATCAAATCATATGCATTATTGGAATAATGTCAATTAGATTATCTTTCAATCAAATTAATTAATTAAGTGATTAAGGTTTAGATCTCAATCAAGATAAGTTAGGGTTTAACCCCTAACCTTTCTATCATTAAGATCGATGCTTAATTTAAAGGTCAATGACAAATCAATGTATTATTAGTGTATTATTAATGTCACACTTAAAGTTTGGATTAAGTATTATCTACTTAATTAAGTTATCAAGATTCTTATGTTCAAGTTTAGTTTACATATCAAGATGTCCCATTTAAATGTTAAGGCTTTCTAACATACATCATAATATCATAAAGGCATATAAATGGAGAGATAATATAAAGTAAAAGGGTGATTAATGCTAATCAAATCCTAAAACAAGCAAAGAGATTATCACTTAATCACAAGTCTAAAAAGATCTAAGTTTCATGCTATTTAGGTTATTAAGGTTTACATATTTGATACATGCTTTTAAGGATTCTATTACTTAGCATTTGGCATGACATACATGTAAAGTATATAGTAAATTGTTGAGCACATTAAGAATGACAAAGTTTCAAATTTAATTTCAACATAGAATTTTATACAATATTCAAATTTAGTATAACTTAGCCCCACTAGGGTCCTAGGGGTCTTAAAATACCAAAATAGTGAAGTTTTGGCAATTTCAGCCAAAACTGGGTAGTTTTACAAAATTTGGGTAGTTTTATGAAATTTATGGAAATTTTGCAAGTTTGGGAGCTGCAGCGCTTTCCGTGCAGCAGCACGCGGTAGCGCCTTTCGCGCGGCAGCGCGCTGTAGCGCTTTTCACGTAGCAGCGCGCTGGAGCGCCTTTCACGCGACAGCGCTGCGACCCGCTGTGGTGTGCAACAGTGGCTCACTTTGTAAAACTACTGTTCAATTAATTTATTTTTACATTTTCCTAAGTTTCCCAAGTATTTCCGCTGTAGCCCGCTATCGCGCGTTGCAGCCCGCTACCGCGCGCTGTAGCGGTCTATTTTGCAATTTTATTGTTTAATTACACTATTATATATTTACATAAGTTTCTGCCGAAATGCCACTGCAGCTCGTTACAACGCGCTGGAGCGCACTGCAGCGGCCTAGCTCTGCAACTTCGGGCGCTGCAGCGCGCTGCAGTGCCAGACGATATTTTTCGCCTGGATGAAAACTTAAGGCCTATGTTTGGAGCTCAATTACTCTCAATCTAGAGAGTCCCATGAGTAGTTCCATATATCAATGGAAAGGTATTTTCGATACCTTTCCATCGACACCAAAATCGGCACAAACGGAGCATCCTAACTATACAAAAAGTATAGACGAATGCAAAGGTATGCAGAATGAACAAAAATAGAGCATTTTTCTGTGAAGCTTTTAAGAGTCATAATGGCTTACATACATGCTTATTGACTTCCAAGGCTACATTCCAACATTATAACAGCATGAGAAAGACAAGGAGAGGAACAAAGGGGTACCTTTTTGTCCTTGAAAGGAGAGGAAGAAGAGGACCTTTGCTTTCTTCAAGACCATGGGGAGAAGCTTTTTCCTTCAGCACAAAAGAGGAGGAGGAGGGAAGAAGGGAATGAGCTCTCAGTTTTTTTTGCAAATGGAGGGGATGAAGGAATGGAGCTCCTCCTTAAAGGAGAGGAGAAATGATGAGCCTAGGGGGGAAGGGATGGAGTTGGGAAGACTAAGCCATTATTTTTTTCAGCCCAATGGCATGGGGGCGTCGGCTGAGGTGAGGGGTGAGAGCCAAAGCAATAGAATATAGGGGAAATTGCAAATGAGGGGCTGAATAATTAACTATTTACTTTCCTTAATTATTTAGAAAATTTGGATTTTTGAAACGTGCTCCGAAAATTCCCAAAAAGTCACCCCTAGCTAATTTGGGGGTGTGGAATTCAACGGCAAAGTCAGATTTTAATTCTGATGACTATTTAATTATCTTATTTTTCGGCGCATTTAATTATATTAAAATATTAGTGAAAATCTGATGACTTCCAAATGCGTCCAAAACATCACCCCTAGCTAATTTAGGGGTGACAATCGCAACGGTAAAGTCAGATTTCAATTTTGAGGTCAAAATAAATACTTTAATTTTCTAATTAATTAAATATTAAAATATTCTAAAATATTAGATTTAGCTCTGAATTGCTCCAAACCTTCAGGTTTTAGTTCTAATGACTAGATGAACTTAATGGAATGATGATTACGATATGATTAATCTAAATTCAAGCTAGGTAACAACCTTGGGTTGTTACACTCTAATATATGTTCATTTCATCGACCATTGCTCCCACTAAAACAGTAAACCATTCCAACAGGGTAACCTCACTCTCTAATACCACTTGTTAGGGATACATTTCTAGATCTCTCAGAGCACACTCTCCACAGTGGAAGCGATTTGACAAGAGCGGTCAATTGAGGACTGAGGTTGCATTGATAATTACCAAGAAAATCCAAGATCACAAAACCATTAATAGAAAATCACAACACACGCATGCAAAGACAATCAAGCACACAAAAAAGAATTAACTCCCCATAGTAAACCTTAGAAGAAGATTTAAATGGAGTAAGGTCCCGACATCTCTGGCCATCTGGCAAAGGGCTTCCATGTTGAGACGACACGTCTTTGCTCAAGGATCATGTAGCCATTAAGATTACAGCATGGCATGATTTAGCGGTAGAGAATTTGGCTATGGAAGGTAACCATAGTCGGCATGTCTGGGGAGAAGACGGGGAAGGCGAGCAGTAATGGGTCGGGTCAGACCCCAACCCGCGTCTTTTGGTTATGGTCCAAGAATATTCAGCTGATTAATTAGATTTATTTTCCTAAAAACAATTAAATGGAAATTCTGATTTAATTATTTAACCTATGATATTTTAATTAAAATTATTCAATTTAAATTATCTAAATAACTTTAGCTATAGTAATCCAAATGGTATGATTTAATAGGCCATCTTAATTAGAAAAATACAAGGAATCTAAATCTAAAATAAAATAATAGTTTTTGTAATTAGAATTTCTAATTAAGCCTAACTACTTTAAAGGAATATTAAATTCATTTCTTGATCAAATGGCATGATTATGGTCTTTAAATGTTCATAGGATGGAGGAGAACCTAATTATGCCATTAAAAATATTTTTGGATTTGTAAAATCACTAATCACCTCTTAATCACCTTAATTATTAATTAAAGCCTAATTATTTTACTTAAGCTCTGATCTATGAGATCTTAATATCAATCATCTCCATATATTTTGTAGAACTCATTGGTAAAATTAAACATTAATTTTATAGTATAATTTCTTATTCACTTTTCTTAGCTTTAAAAATGGATTAGTGTCTATTATGTCTATCATAAGTGCAAATTTGATAATTATGGTGTTAATCCATTAGACAGTAATATACTTATTTGGAGTATTTAGAATCAATTTGGAACCCTAAATCTTGAAATATCAAGTTTACCTTTATTGAGGGCATTTTGGTCAGTATGGTCAAAAGTTGGTTTAAGAGTCCTTAAACCCTAAAATTCTTATTAAATGCTTAAAATTAGTAAGATAATGGCTTATAATCATTCTATGAAATTTTTCATTTGAGAAATGGATCCTAAGTGCTAAACCCTAATTTTCTTCCTAAAACTCACTTAAAGAATTATTAAGTTTCTTAAGATAAGTCCTAGATCTTCAATGCTTTTAGCACTTAATAATTAACTTCACCAATGCTTAGAATAATCCTAATGCTTATCTTAAATTTATGCCTTAAAGTTTTAGGTCAAGCCCTAGTTAAGATCTTAAGTAATTAGGCTAAATCCTTAGATCTTAGATCTTAATAGTTTAGTTCTATTGAGTGGTTGAGCTACTTAATAGATGGATCCTTCTTAGAACTTGTAACCTTTATTTTAAAGATTCTTTAGGGAAATTTCTAAGTGCTTAATTCAATAGATTCTTCTTAGTGGTTTAGGTAATTCAACTCTATTGAATAATGAAGCTATTCAATAGATTGAATATAGCTCGTAGATTTATGAGCTTTAACTTGATTATTTTGTCCTTTGATTTTTAAACTTCAACATTTGTCACTTAAAATTTTATAATTACTTTTAATTCTTTTTATCCTTTCAATTCTCTACTTTTAGAGTGAGGCTTTGTGTGAAACTTAAGATCCTTAGATGTTAGTACCTTAGATTTAGAGCTTAAACCCCAAGTTGGAGTTTAATTTTGAATCCCTAAATCTTGATTTTATTAATTAAGATTGGGTATGGGATTATTAAAATACATTAATTAAGTCATTGATTAATTATTCAGCCTTATGGATGACTTTTAATTATGAATTAGAACTTGTTAACTTCTAATGTTTAACCTTTTAGGTCGTGAATCTAGGATTTTACTTAATAGCTAGATATTGGAGATTCTTTCAAAATAGATAGAACAAGTTAAAATTAGATAATATATATGTTTTAGTAGATTCTTGCTTACTTTGACTTTATTACTTCACACACCTTGTATTTGAGCCTTATACCTTGAACATATCAGTTGAACATAAGATATTTGATGAGTATCGTATGTTAGTTTTGGAATACACAAATATTCTTTAATTTTAAATTAGTAAATTTAGTTCTTCATATATAAGTTCAATAGAGAGTGTTTGAGTTAGTCTGCCTCTTTAGTTTAGTTCTTTTGTAATACAATCGATTGGGTTTAGCTCTATGGTTGGCTAGAATAATACATGTCTGATTCCATAATCATGATATTTCTAGCTCTGTGGCTGGCTAGAATGATATATACAGACTTTCTGTTAAGTGGCTTCATTTAACCATTTTCTATTATGATAGTAATAGCTTAAGCACATCTCTAATTTTTGTTTCAGTTCAGTTTCAGTGGCTTTGTTTAGCTAATTTCTGTTATAGAATTTTATATATCTATTTTATGTTTTCTGCACACATTTAAAGTTTAGTTCAGTCTTACTTTCAGTACTTATTTCTTTATATGTTAGGATTCTAGCTTTGTTAGGTGCTTATTTCAATTTACTTATATGCTTCAATTCCGTTTATTTTTTTATAAATCAGCATGTATTCATATGTCATAATCATGTTAGGATGAGGTTTACTTTCAGTTGTTTATGAGTAAATATTAAGTTAACAAAATTATGAAAATGAATGTAATCGAGGATACATGTTAAGGAGATACATATAAACATTTGCAAGTATAAGCAATACAAGCAATTAATACAATCCATAAAGAGTTTCATAAGGAGCCATACTAATACTGGACTGATAGCTATTATTGTAGGCAAACTCAACTAATGCTAAGTGATCTTCCCATGATCCAGCGAAGTCAATAACACAAAGATGCAAGAGATCTTCTAAGATCTAATTAGCACATTCAGTATGACCATTTGTCTAGGGATGGAAAGCAATACTCAATGCTAAATTTGTCCCCAAGTCTTGCTGAACAGTGAACCAAAATCTGGAAGTAAATATAATGTCTCTATTAGAAACTATACAGTTCAGCGTACCATGTAAGCGGATGATATCCTTAAGGTAGAGCTTACCTAACTTCTCAACAGGATTGGTCTGACGAATAGCTAGAAAGGACTTGGTGAGTTGTCGACAATCACCCAAATTGAATCACAACCAGATCTACTCTTAGGCAAACATACAATGAAGTCCATGGAAATATAAGAACACTTCTAGTCAGGAATGTCTAAGGGCTTAAGAAGTTCACCAGGCTTCTTGTGTTCATCCTTGACTAAGGAACATGAATGACACTTAAAAATGAAAATGCTTATATCCCGTTTCATGCCGGACCACCAAAATGATTGCTTGAGATCTTGATACATTTTATAACTACCAGGGTGTACAGTATAGCTAGAGTTATGAGCTTCAGACAATAATTATAACTGTAAGCTTTTAGGAATTCACAACTTAGGCTTCTGGAAAATCACACCTTCTGCATCAAGATGTAATTCATATCTCTTGACATTATTAATATCTGAAACTAATTAAGAATATGAAGGATCTTCTTTCTAAGCTTCAATTATTCTTGACCTAATAGATGATTCAGACTATATAGTACATTGTAAATTGCATAAATTAGCAGATCTGATCGGCTCTAAATTCAATCTTTCAAAGTCTTTGATTAAAGAATCATTATAACAGAATGAAGATAAATCTGCCTTACGACTTAGGGCATCAGCTACTAGATTAGCTTTACTTGTTTGATAAATAATTTTTAAGTCGTAATCACAAATTAATTCTAGCCACCTATATTGACTTCAATTAAGTTCTTTCTGAGTGAAGATGTACTTTAAACTCTGATGATCCATGAATATCTAACACTTAACTCTATACAGGTAGTGTCTCCATATTTTAAGAGAGAAAACTACTCCTGCAAGTTCTAGATCATGTACATGATAGTTTCTTTCATTTGACTTTAGTTGTCTTGAAGCATAAGCTATGACATGTCGATCTTGCATTAGAACACATCCCAGTTCTACCTTAGAGGCATTAGTTGTAGCACCCCACCACGTCGCCGCGCGTAAGGGTTACAAATAAAATCAGATCGACGGTGGAGCGATGCGCTACCCGGGAAGAAATAGCAAAAACCCATCTTCCCGAATACTGTTGAAATGGAAGGGCTGCTGACTCGAACCCAAGAGTAGGATCGAGAGTCAATACCTTAAGATAAGTATAGGACACTTGCCTTAAGTATTGGATTTAAAGAGGTAAATATGAATCCATTATACGTTATCAATATATCAGTATTTCCATTGTGCTGATCACATCATAATACTAATTATAATAATAGAGTATCAGAGTACGGAAGCTAAAGCAAAGCATCCAGAATACATTTATCATAGAGCTGTAGTAAACATTCATCTTATAAAAGAAAAGAAAAGTATATCCAAAATTATTACTAACTAATTTAAATGACACAAAAGTAAAGTCTATTTGAAGTACTAAAGCAGTAAAGTAAAATGGTAGAAGATATGTCCATTAAAGCTCCACGTACTCCTCCTGGATCTCTTGTAAGTCCTCCGGTCCTGCCTCAACAAGCTGCTCGGGATCTAGCAAATTGCCGGATCCCAAAAATACCCCGTGTTAGACAAGAAGTCTAACACATCGCAACTAAGCTAAGAAGTACTAAAGTAAATACACATAAACAGTAAAGCAAACAAAACTGTAGAAAAGTAGTAAAACACTAAACCACTGAAAAATGTAAAGACTAAACAAGGTAAAAAGGAACTGAAAGTGAATGCTAAAAGTAAGTGAAAATATCAAATGCTCAGAAACTAAGGTAAAAATGTCCAATGCTGTACTATATGTCACCGGGATAATGTATCTAAATATGCCACAATACGGTATGCCACAGATATGTAACAGAACTATCACTGAAATGTTATGAGTCGTAAGGTCCAATGTATACATACACCCAGTTGGGAAGTCAGTACGGTAATGCCGATGCATCTTGAAATTCCCCAGTCGATGTATATAGCATTTCGTAACCCATAATTTGTTACTGATACTCATACGTCACCAATAAATCATTCATCATGCTCATGCTCATGTTTATGCCCATGCTTCTATCCTATATGAGAAAAATCTCAAAATCCATAAAAGCTTTGAATACCGATGATAAATTCAAGGTCTCCACTGTGCAAAAATCTGCTAAAAGGATTCTGACTCATAGCTTCTAGAATGATAATTGGTTAAAGTTGAAGATTTACTTAAAGATCATTAGATGTGATGATTGTATACACATATTTAGCACGTTGCAAGAAAGGTGGTTCTTTACACTTAGTTTGATTAAGCCACCCTAATGAATTGGTCTTCGATAGGAGGCATCGCCTGTTGGCAATTTGTATCTCAAGCTAAGTTATTAAGATGCCCAACTCAAAATCACACTCAGTGTCTTAAAGAAGGTGATTCTAATTACTTAATTTGTTTGAGCCACACCTATTGAAGCGGTTTTCACTAGGAGGCATCGCCCGTTGGCGATTTGTATTTCAATCAAACTAAGGAATGAGTACTTGTTTAATATACTATTAGTCTTGGGAGATTTACTCTAACGAGACTATATTCGTCTAATCCCTCGGGATAGCACCTAGTCATAAGTCCACATTGGTGTGAATCAACAAATCCTGAATACTACTAAAGAAAACTAGTATTATGGGTATACCATACTACACCAACCAATAACCTAGGTTCATACAACTCTATTTAATCAACAAGGATTTATCAAGACTATTAATTCATATGCTAAATAAGTAAGTCCTATACAAGGCTCTAAAAAAATGTGATCAAGGATCACTCAATATTGATTCTACCACAAGGAAAAGTATCATTCTAATATCTTAAGTGATTCCTACCATGAGGTGTTAAGGTTAACTTCTAAGGTTAAGGGATCATCTAAGCTTCTACCTCAATGAGTTATACAAAAATTCTCCTACCTCAATATATATTTAAATTTAGGTCTTTAAAATATTTTAGAGATGATCTTATGTTGAGATACCTAAGATCTCACACTCTTAATTTAAGTTTTACTTATCATTTAGGTTTAAAGTGATCAGATTAGATGATTAAGTCATCTGATCATAACTTATTCTAAGATTATGGGATTTTAAATTAATGATATTATTAGAGTTAGATCACTTGTTCAATCAATATGATTCTATTAATCTTCTTATGATAATAGTCTTATTTAGAAGAAAATCAAGGATCTAAAGTTCGGATTCAGATTAAGCAATCACATAGCTTTATTATTAACCCTACAATGTCTAATCCAAATGTTTAAGATCTATACCAAATCAGATGTATTGTTGGAATAATGTCAATTATATTATCTTATAATCATGTCCATTTAATTAAGGTTTAAGAGTTTGGATCTTAATTATGCACGTTAGGGTTTAACCCCTACTCATATCCAATTAAGATCAAGGGTTCATTTATAGATCAAATGTCAAATCAGTGAATTATGTATGTATTATTGGTGGCAATCTTAAACCTAGATCAAGTCTTAATAGCTTGATCAAAGTCTTAAGACTTCTTAAGTTTAATTAAGGTATTTAAGCTCTTTAAATTTAGGTTTTTTTAATTTATACATTATAAATTTGCATACATAGCTTCAATACATCTAACTTACTATCATGAAGCATAATAACAAAAAAAATCATAAAACCAAAAAGTAATTAGTGCTAATCAAACTCTAAACCAATCCAAAAGGATAAACACATAATTACAAATCTAACAATCAAAATTTCAAACAATTTGGCTCATAAGTTCTATCTTATCATACAATAAATCAGAGACTAAGTTTGATAAGATCCAATGTTTTTAAACTCTAATTTTTACTAATCATGGTTTAATAAGGTTAGGGCATAAGTTAAAATACAATAATCAGAAAAATAAACTACTTAGCACATTCATTCTACTAATCATAAGGAAACTAATGGTACCCTAAACATGCAGTTTGGTTAAGTATAATTGCTAATTCATCCTAATTAAGATATATAATAATTAGGCAAAAATGAAAAATCTAACCATTAGATGTTCAATATTATTTTATATTCCTAATCCTGAGGATTTGCTGATCAATTTGATATATAATATCATAAGGTTTGGATTAGTGGATTGAAAGTTATTTCATTAATACATTATATATTTTTATTTAATTAAATCCCTATGATTGGAATAATTGAATTATTTTCCTTAAGGAAAATAATTCCAACTATTCAGATATTATTTAAAATGGGTTCGACCCGAATTCAAAACACGCGGGTCGGCCGGGGCTCGAAGACCCGGGGTTGTCGCACCGCGCGGGTCACGGGTCGGCCCGACCCGCACAAGGGCTTCGTCCCCGAGCCTTCGTCCCGACGAAAGGACCCGATTAGGGGAGCCCTAATAGGCCAATTTTGGCACATCCCGACCACGGTACAACCAATCGACGATCGCTACATGTTCACCATGGTCAAGCGCGTCGAAGGAGATCCGAAGCCCTCTGTGAGGCAGTCAGGATCGACCAGACTATATTTACCCGAGAGCTCCCACTTTGGGGCTACTGTGGGGAGATAATTTGGGGGCCCCGTACTTTTCGCGGCCATGCTAATACTGATATTAGCATAATCATAGGGAGTACAGTGCCCCACTTCAGGTGGTGGCAAATCCCTAACTCAAGTAGAGTCAGGTAGGACCCAATTGGCCTTAAGCCAAGGACTTCTCACCCTACTGTAGGATAACTGTAAATATATATCAATACAAATCAAAGTGGCAGAAGCAAGAAACAGAGTAATATAACATCCACAGATATAACATAGTAGAAAAGAATAAAAGAACAGTAACCCAGATCAAATGTAGAAAAGTAAATACATTCACAATGTAATTATTACAAACTAAATTTAATAGAAAGTAAAATCTCTCAATTTCACTGCAAAAAAGGAAAAATCTATCTAAGCAGCGATAGGAAGATACTCCTCCAGCACCGGCTCTGATCCTGCAGCATTACTGACGAACAACTCTAAATCTGACATTTGTCAATAACACAAATGCCAGGGCCCCAGTCAACAAAAGAAAAATATTATAGCTAGACAATTATTTAAGTATATTTTAGGCTATTTAAGTGAACTGAATGTTTAAGATATCACATTTAAAGGTTTTAAACATGCCAGCATTAAAATAGTGCAACAAGCTACAAGAACGGGGTAGCTATAAACTAATCATTTATAGCTAATCAACAGGTATGTAAAATAACATACAAAAATAACAACTAAATATGGTGAGGCTAAAAGCAAAAGTAACTGCAACTACTGAAATAAATATGATCCTAACATGCTTATGACCACATGGAGATATGCTGAGAACAATAAGAACACAAGTACCGAAAATAGACATACAATTTTAGCATCCTAAATATGCCAATATCTTAGTAGTAATCAATGAGAGCGTATATACAAACATACAGGTTGACATGAAAAAGGCCACTGAGATATGTGGCAAAAGTAAACTAAGTACATGTATGAGCAAAAGTAAAGCTACTGAGACATGTGGCAAAGCAAGCCAATCACTAAAAGAAAGGCCACTGAAGCATGTGATAAAGTAAAACAAACATTGACAACTGAACTAAAGTAGCAGTAAGCCTAAGACATAGTGCTGCCATAACAGAACAAGCCATACAGGGCCTCTGAACTGAAAGTTCAACATGTATCCATCCTAGGCATCTGCAGAGCTAGGTCCGAGTTGAACTTATAGAATAAGATATGTATCCATCCTAGACATCCATCGAGCTAGGTCTGAGTCTATTCTATAACAAAACTAGAACTGAAGAGGCAACTATGCTAGGACATACTATACTAATTGAAAGCACTGAAAGAACTGAATGAATGCTATGCTTTTCAATTACTAACTTAGGATATATCCTCCATATCATAAGTTTATCTATTATGCTCAAGGAACAAGGCTCAATATTCAAGGTGTGCAGAGAAATGAAGTTAAAGTAAGCAAGAGACTTAATCTAGACTTATGTGATATTTGTTGTTGTCTACTTTATCCAATCTAACTATTCTGAGAAGATACAAGTTTAGGATCTCCAATATCCAGCTATCGAGTAAGATCTCATATTTACGACCTTAATGTTAATATTAGAACTTAATAAGTTCTAATTCATAATCATATGATGACTATAAAGATTACAGTAAATGAATCAATGACTTAATTATTATTATTTTTCTCTCTTAACCCAAATCTTGATTAAATGAATCAAGATTAAGTATTCTCGATTCAAACTCCACTTAGGAGTTCAAATCCTGAATCCAAGATAGTATCCTTAGTAAGGATCTAGGGTTCACACTTTAAAACCCAATTTAAAGATAAGGAATCCTATAAGTTGGAGGATTCAGAAGCTATGATCTTAATGAATGGCTGTTATACTGGTTATAAGATAAAATAATCAAAAAGAACTAAGAATCTAAGATCTATATTCAATATTTAGGATAATTACATTATCCTATAGATTGAATCATTCTTATACCCACATGGAAGGCTTCAAAATGATTAAATAATAAATCACTTAAGGAATTTCAAATGGAGGTAGTTCAATTCTAATTAGAAGATCTAAAGTCTAAGATCTAAGATCTAAGATCTGAAATTTGATCGCTTTTAGACTTATGTGAGTTTTAAACTTAAGATTTTACAAGAATACTCCTCTTAAGATTTTAGTCCAAGAACTAACTTAATTAAGTTATTAAACTAAGGGTCCAGTATTTTGGATAGTTAGGTTTAACTTTTAGGATAAGGTGCTTTTTAAGAGTACTTAAGGTCTTAGGATCTTAAGATCTTAATAAGAATTACTTAAGGTTTTCTTTACTTAATAACAACCTTATTAATCTAAGATTTCAGAGAAGTGTTAAATGTATTAATTAGAAGTATTTTACTGAGTTTTTGAGGTTTAAGGGGTGCTTAAACACATTTTAGTCAAAATGACCAAAATACCCCTCTTAAGGCTAACATTAGGATTTTAGGATTTAATTATCCAAGTTGATTCAAATATATTTTGATGAGTTCCATAATGATTAATGAAGTAAGAAATATACTTATCTTAGGTTTTGGTAACTTAATTTGCTTAATAAACACGAATCACACCTTAAGGCCCATTAGTGTGATTAAGAAAGCTAGGGCATCCTAGGGCAATCCAACCTTATTCATAGGTTCTACCACACTTAAGAAAGCATTAAGAACTAGATTTACCAAAATTAGAGGCTTAATCATAGCTCAATGCACTAATCCTTAATTAAGGTGATTAGCAGATGATTAGAAAATTTAAGGTTCCTAAATTACTTTTAAGGGTATACAAAAGTCCTTTAGGGTCTCATGAGCAATCAGAGCCCTTAATCAACATGTTTGGGTATTTATTAAATTTAACATGATTTAAGTAAGAACATAAAAGGGTTGGTCAATTATTTAAAATCTAACCATTAGATCTATGATTTTATTTTATATTCAGGTTCCTTGCATTTTTCTGATTAAAATGGTATATTGGATCATACCATTTGGATGAGTATAGCCAAAGTTCTTTAAATAAATTAATATATATTTTTATTTAAATAAAAATCATAGGGATGCATTTATTAAATTATTTAACAGAGTAAATTTAAAGCCAAACCTAATAATAATAGCCGCGGGCCAAAATTGAAAAGGCGTGGGTCGGGGTCGGCCCGACCCGAAGCGCTGTCGTCTCCTTCCTCGCGACTACGCCTGGTACCCGCTCGATTAGGGTTAGGTTCAGACGAGCAATTCTCTGGGCACACTCTACGCCAGACCCCGAACTTAACGGGTACACCATCAGGAGACTCAGACGCGTTGATTGAGGTAAGAACCCCCATCTGGGTCACTCTTGAGCGATGGGGTGCTACTCGATCAAAACATGCTAAGGGGAGGAACTTAGGGTTCCCTATGAGCGAGTAATTCTCCTCACAGGAGCCACCAAACTGACGGGGATCAATCCCTATACCATCAGTGAGGTGAGGCGAGTCGAACCCCCAAGGTTTCACAGCTTGGGGTGCAGCCAAACGCTGGGTCCTTAGTCGGACTCAGCCTTGGCTCAGCTGCTAGCTCAATCGATCGATTCGATTGATCCGAGCTAGCTCAAACCATGGCGACAATCATTACAGGTTTGCTAAGTGGCTAAGGCAATCTAGGTGACATCCAGAGGCTTATCCAGAAGATAGAATGGAGACTGAACTTAAGAATTTCAGTAGGAGAAGGCTGTACCTGAAGATGGGGTTGCAGGCTCAGCCGAGAGGAATTGAAGTGCTTCCGAGCTCACCAGACCAGCAATGTAGGTTCACAGGGGGTCTGAACACCAGACGGGCCCTCTATCAGTAGCTCGAACTTTTGGGAATGCTGGAAAATCGCCGAGAGGACGGGGGCTCCAGAGGACTTTAGCTGGGTAATTAAGGGTTCATAGTGAGCAAAGGGACTCATAGTGAGATCTTGGGGGCATTTATAGGCCAAAGGAGGCTCTGGGTGTGGATTTCCAGAGCTCGGGAATGGGGGAAGGCTTGGGCCAAAATGGAAGGCTCGGGCAACGACTAGGGGCAATTAATGGAGATTGCCACTGGTAGGAGGTCGCGCCGAGGGCAGAAGGGGAAATTTGGGGCTTTTCTCATACTGCCACGGGGGCTGGGAGATGTCAAGCTATCAGGCGGGGGTCGAGGGGGGGGACCATATGCAGACAGGGCGAGACGAGGGAGATGATCCACAGTGCTCGAGATCGTGTCCGCCGTCTGATGGATCGACCGTTGGTCTCGGATGGCTCTGATGCATTACTTAAGTGGGATGGATCGTAGCCGTAGGATATGCTCAAATGAATCTAACGCTTAGGATCTAATCTTTACAGGGAGGAGATTCCACCGTTAGATGGAGCGCGCTGAGATGCGTGCTAACCCGTCGAATAGCTCAATCCCATGCGCTGCTGTCGGGACCCCGCTGCGGATCTGTCGCGATCCTGACAGCAAATCCAGCCTTTTTAATTTTAATTAATTATTAAATTTAATAAATAAAATCAATATAATAATATATAATTAATTTAATTAAATTCTAGATTCAATTTAGGCTTAAATGAGCTCCAAAAATTCTCAAAAATATATTCTTAGCTAATTAGGGTATGAGGAATTCAAAAATGAAATTAGATTTTGATTTGGAGATCAATTTAATTTAGGTATTTTCCAGTGTTCAAAAATAGGCAAAAATACTAAAATTCTCAATTTAACTCCGATTGAATTCAAACTTCTAGGGATAGGTTTAAATGACCCATTGAGTCCAATGGGATCAAAATCAAAGCTTGGTTTGGCTTGATTAATCTGGTTTTAGCTAAGGTAACAACTAGGGTTGTTACAGACTCCCCCACTTAAGAACGATGTCGTCCCTGACATCACTCAAGTGAAGAAAGTCCTAAAGGGACTGAAAAAAATTTAATTGAAATAGAAAGAATGGTACCTAATTTGCAACGAGTTGTGGATATTGATGGCGCATATCCACTTCTTTCTCCCAAGTAGATTCTTATAAGGATCTATTCTTCCACTAGATTTTGACCATATGAATTGAACGATTTCTTAGCTGCCTCTGATCACGAGCTAAGACTTTGATTGGTTCTTCGACATAGGAAAGATCAGGTTGGATTTCTACTGCTGGAAGTTGAACGAGATGAGAAGGGTCTCTGAGACATTTTCTTAGTGACGATACATGAAACACGTTGTGAGCGGCAACAAAGTCATCAGGGAGATTTAACAGGTAGGCAAATTATCCTACTTTGGCCAAAACCTTCAAAGGTCCAACATAACAGGGACTAAGTTTCCCGGCTACGCCGAATCTGTAAACACCTTTCATTGGACTGATTTCAAATAAGCAGAATCTTCCACATTAAATGCTAGGAGATGATGGTGAGCATTATGATACTTACTCTGATGATCTTGAGCTGAGCGAATCCTTTGTTGAATTAATTGAATCTTCTTGTTAGTTTCTTCAACTAACTCTGAACCAAAAAGTTGAATGCTTCCTATCTCTGACCAGGCTAGCGGGGTACTGCATTTTCTACCATATAATGCCTCATAAGGAGCCATTTTGATATTGCCTTGAAAATTGTTATTATAGGCAAACTCCACTAACGGAATATGATCTTCCAATGACTCAGCAAAATCAAGAACACAAAGCCTAAGCAGATCTTCCAAAATTTGATTCACTCTTTCTGTCTAACCATCCGTTTGAGGATGAAAAGCAGTACTCATGGCTAGAGTAGTACCCAAATCTTGATGCACAGCTTGCCAAAACTTAGAAGTAAATCTACCATCTCTATCGGATACGATTGATTTCGGAATCCCATGTAGCCTGGCTATTTCTTTGATATAGAGTCTTACTAGCTTCTCTACCGAGTCAGTCTGCTAGATAGGAAGGAAGTGCGCTGTTTTGGTTAAGCGGTCTACTATAACCCAGATTACATTGGCACCAAATTTGGCATGAGGCAATCCCATAACAAAATCCATAGATATATCGAGTCATTTCCATTCTAGAATTTCTAATGGGTACAGAAGACCACCAGGTCTTTGGTGCTCGGCCTTTACCAAATTACAGGCATGACACTTGGCCACAAAATCGGCCACATCCTTTTTCATACTGGGCCACCAAAATGATTGCTTTAGATCCTGGTAAATATTTGTACTGCCTGGGTGAATATGATACCCAGAATTATGGCATTCAATTAACACTTCACGATTCATGGACTTAGGAATCTACAAACAATTATCTTGATAAATTACGCCGTTCTGCAACTGCAGATCATGACGAAGACCACCTTCAATATCTGCTTTGAACTTCAAATAATCATCATCTTTGGTCTGCGAGATAGAGACATCTCTGTGAAAGGTAGGTTCCACATTGATATTTACCAAAAGCGAACTTGGCATATCGCCACTGATAGGGGAAATTTCAAGCTTACGAAATTTTTATTCTAAGGAACTGGAGGCGATCATAGATGATAAAGTAGCACAATGACTAAGATCATTGGCCACTACATTTGCTTTTCCTGGGTGGTATTAAATACTGAGGTCATAATCACTGATGAGTTCTAACCATCTTCTTTGATGACAATTTAGTTCTCTTTGAGTGAAGATATACTTCAAGCTTTGATGATCAGTGAAAATCAAACACTGCACTCCATATAAATAGTGACGCCATATTTTCAAGGCAAAAATAACAGTGGCAAGTTCGAGATCATGAACTGGATAATTCTTTCGTGTGGTCTTAACTGACGAGAGGTGTAAGCGATTACGTTACCCTCTTGCATTAATACACAACCTAGACCAATTCATGAGGCATCGGTGTATACCTGATAGTCCAAGCCTTCTTTGGGCAGGATGAGAACTGGTGCGGTAGATAGTGCATCCTTCAGAGTTTGAAATGCTTCTTTGCATTCAGTACTCCAAATGAACAGAACAGCTTTCTGGGTTAACTTAGTCAAAGGCGAAGTGATCTGGGAAAAGCCTTTAACAAACTTTTTGTAATATCCGGCTAATCCCAAGAAACTTCTAATATCGGTGACCATTTTAGGTTGAACCTAATCCTGAATAGCACTTACTTTGCTTTGATCTACACAGATACCTTGGGCATCAACTACGTGTCCCAATAATGAAATGGATTTAAGCCAGAACTCACACTTGGAGAACTTGGCATACAACTGATGTTCACGCAGAGTTTCTAACACTAATCTTAAGTGTTCTTCATGATCTTTTAAGGTTTTAGAATAAATGAGGATATTGTCGATAAAGATGATCACGAACTTGTCTAGGTATGGTTTCAAAACTCGCTGCATCAAATCCATGAAGATTGATGGCACATTAGTGAGTCTGAAAAATATCACCAGGAATTCAAAATGACCATAACGAGTACGGAAAGTGGTCTTTCCTACATCATCTTCTCTTACTCGCAATTGATGATATGCTGACCTTAAGTCAATCTTAGAGAAAATGACAGCTCCAGATAACTGGTCAAATAAATCAGCAATTCTAGGAAATGGGTATTTATTCTTTATGGTGACTTTGTTTAGTTCACAATAATCTATGCACATTCGCATAGATCCATCCTTCTTCTTTACAAATAGAACAGGTGCTCTCCGAGGAGAGATACTTGGCCTAATGAATCCTTTATTCAAGAGCTCCTACATCTGTTCATTAAGTTCTTGTAATTTTTTAGGTGCCATTCTGTATGGTACTTTAGATATAGGCTGGGTACCTGGAACTAGTTCAATAGAGAACTCAACTTCTCTGGAAGGAGGTACATCAGGCAAATCTTCTGGAAATATGTCGGCGAATTCCTTAACTACTTTGCAATCAGAGAGAGAGGTACTTTCCTTTGCTTTACCCATCATAGTGACTAGATAAGCATCACAACCCTTGCTGATCAATTTCTCAGCTTTGATTATGTCTATTAATGATAACTGTGCGCTAGACTTTCCTGTAAAAGTCTCAGACTTGCCCTGGGAATGAAGAGTGATTTTCTTTTTCAAATAATTTAGCACGGCATTATGGTCACTGAGCCAGTTCATTCCAAGGATGATATCAAAGTTTGCTAATGGCAGGATGATCAATTCGGAGTTAAACTTCTGACTATTTAATGGAATTTTGATGTTACAAAACTTATTGGTACTTAGTTGGGCTCCAGGTGGAAGTCCAATGCTTAAAGATTTTGCTAAGTTGTATAGTTGTAGTTTAAGGATGTTGGCAAATCATTCAGAGATAAATGAATGACTAGCATCGGTGTCAAACAACACATTGCAGGGCTGGTCATTAAAGTAAAGTGTGCATAATTTATTCATATAAATTGTATCAACAAATTGCATTAATTAAAGTACATGAATACAATTAACAAAGGAGAAGTTCAGAAATATGTACCTGCAACCACATTGTTGTCCTCCGCGGCTTCAAGAGGTGTTAAAGCATACATTCACGCAGGACCTGCAGGACGGTTGTTTGTCTGCCTTCTGGATTTATTCCAGGAATTAGGAGCAGACGGCTGCGCTGGAGCTGCTTCAGGTGCGGGAGCTGGCATAATGACCAAATTTGGCTCTCTCTGATTTAATGGAGTAGCTGTGAACACTTAGGTCTTCTGATATGGTTTCATTGGAACTCTATCCACTATTTCTATATGAGCACAGTGGTAGAATTTGTGTGTACGTCCACAATGTAGCATTTATGGCCAAAGTGATAACACTTGCCATATGGATGAGGCCTATTGCAGCCTTGAATGGGTTCAGTAGTTGGTGCAGCTTCCAGTTGATAGACTTTCGCAGAGTTAGGCATGTGTCTCTTGAAGATTTCATGCTAACTATAAGTGGGTTGTGCCTTCTGCTTGAGATCCTTTTTCGATTGGTGATGCTCAATCACCTTTGCTGTCTCTGCTAGTTCAAAGAAGCTAGTTAAGCAGAGTGGAACGATCTAATCCTTCAACAAATCTCAGAGTCCATAGAGAAAGCGTGGCACTTAGCCGGTTCAGAATGAGTAAATTCTGGAGCAAAGCGAATCAACCTACAAAATTCCCTTTCGTAGTTGGCAATGGAATGACTCCCTTGAGTCGATCTTATAATTGTGTCTGTAATGATGTTTTGTGGAAACAGAGGAATGAAGTCAGTCTTGAATGCTTCAACGAACTCGTCCCAAGGGATGTCCTCCAATTCATATTCGACGGACTTGGTGTTACTGACCTCCTCCCACCAATACTGTGCTTCAGCATGAAATAGATGTGTGGTAAGACGGACTGCTTCAAAGTTTGGGATCTTTAGACTAATAAGATCCTTTAGCTAGTCGGCTGTGTCCATTGGCGATAGGTTTCCACCGAAGGTGGAAGGCCTCAATCTTAAGAAACTGTGGAGAAGACTATCCATCGAGTGATGGGAAGGGAATGTATGTTGCTAAACAGGAACATCATGAACAGCAACTGCGGTTGGAACAGAACGATCAGTCAGCATGTTCTGCATAACGATCGCTTGTTAGGCTTGGTTTTCCAGCAAGGTTGCTATTATTGCCCGCAAATGAGCCACTTCATCGGCAGAACTACTGGATGAGACAGTATTCTTGATAGGAGTGACATCAGGTGGTGATCGAGGATTCATTCTAATTAAACAATGCAAATCGTATTTTAGAATTTTCTTAAATGAAGATAGTCAATGGATATCAAAAAATTTCATTACTTGCTGAAATAAGGGATTACATAAAATTTAGAAAATGCCAAAAAGCATAATTCTACTAGAATCATGTAAGTCAAAGATGACAATTGCTCTAACTAATGCTCAAACATCCTTAATATACTCAGCCCTAAAGGCTACACAAAGTCCTCGAATGTCACTTCCTGGCGCTTCCTCTTACGCCTCCTTTCGAGCCTTGTAATGGTGTCGTACCACCAGACTCCTGCGTAATCCAGCATTAAATATGTCACAATGTCCATGTAGAGTGACTCGGGACACTCTATATATACCAAGATTGACTCCACTCGGCTCAACCATTCCTTTGCATATATAGGAAAGTAAAGCCCTCGGTACACTGCTTGATGTAGAAGTTTGTCCAAGACTAAGGTCCCTCTTGTTGAAACTCCTTCAATCTGCCAGTTACTCTCTTGTCTCCATTTGAAACTATAGCTCCAAGCCAACTTGAAGGTGTGCAGATAATAGTCCACGTCAGACTCTCCAGAATCCATTTGACTCTAAGAAGAGAAGTTACTAAGTTTTGTTAAACTAGAGCTAATGAGGATTTTGAGATATGAGTATTTTTTCATTCTACAATTGTTCAAAGAGTTACTGATAATACTATGTTATGGATATTACATATTAATGTTTACATCTTAGAAGAACGGTCCATTAGATAGAAAGGAATCATAGATTTCATTCTGATACCTTATGGTGTTCTCTGATACCAACTGTGGGGCCCCGTACTTTCCACGGCCATGCTAATACTGATATTAGCATAATCGTAGGGAGTACAGTGCCCCACTTTAGGTGGTGGCAAATCCCCAACTCAAGTAGAGTTAGGTAGGACCCAGCTAGCCTTAAGCTAAGGACTTGTCACCCTACTATGGGAGAACTATAAACATACATCAATATAAATCAAAGTGGTAGAAGCAAGAAATAGAGTAATATAACATCCACAGATATAACATAGTATAAAAAAATAAAAGAAACAGTAACCTAGATCAAATGCAGAAAAGTAAATACATCCAGAATTTAATTATTATAAACTGAATTTAATAGAAAGTAAAGTCTCTCAATCTCACTGCAAAAAAGGGAAAAATCTATCTAAGCAGCGGTAGGAAGATCCTCCTCCTGCACCGGCTCCGATTCTGCAGCACTACCGACAAACAACTCTAAATCTGACATTTGTAGGTAACACAAATGCCAGGGCCCCAGCCAACAAAAGAAAAAGATTACAGTTAGATAATTGTCTAAGTACATTTTAGGATATTTAAGTGAACTGAATGTTTAAGATATCACATTTAAAGGTTCTAAACATGTCAGCATTAAAAAGGTGCAACAAGCTACAAGAACAGGGTAGCTATAAGCCAATCATTTATAGCTAATCAGCAGGTATGTAAAATAACATACAAAAATAGCAACTAAACATGGTGAGGCTAAAAGCAAAAGTAACTGTAGCTACTGAAATAAATATGATCCTAACATGCTTATAATCACATGGAGACATGCTGAGAACAATAAGAACACAAGTACTAAAAATAGACATACAATTCTAACATCCTAAACGTGCAAATATCTTAATAGTAATCAATGAGTGTATATACAAACATGCAGGTTGACATGAAAAAAACTATTGAGACATGTGGAAAAAGTAAACTAAGTACATGTATGAGCAAAAGTAAAGCCACTGAGACATGTAGCAAAGCAAGCTAAGCACTAAAAGAAAGGCCACTAAAGCATGTGGCAAAGTAAAATAAACATTGACAACTGAACTAAAGTAGCAGTAAGCATAAGACATAGTGCTGCCATAACAGAACAGGCCATACAGGGCCTCTGAACTAAAAGTTCAACATGTATCCATCCTAGGCATTCGCATAGCTAGGTCCGAGTTGAACTTAAAGAATAAGACATGTATCTATCCTAGGCATCCATCGAACTAGGTCTGAGTCTATTCTATAACAAAACTAGAACTGAAGATGCAACTATGCTAGGACATACTCTACTAATTGAAAGCACTAAAAGAACTGAATGAATGATATACTTTTCAATTACTAACTTAGGATGTATCATCCATATCTTAAGTTTACCTATTATGCTAAAGGAACAAGGCTCAATATTCAAGGTGTGCAGAGCAATCAAGTTAAAGTAAGCAAGAGACTTAATCTAGACTTATGTGATATCCATTGTTGTCTACTTTATCCAATCTAACTATTGTGAGAAGATACAAGTTTAAGATCTCCAATATCCAGCTATCGAGTAAGATCTCAGATTTACGACCTTAATGTTAATATTAGAACTTAATAAGTTCTAATTCATAATCATATGACGACTATAAAGATTAAAGTAAATGAATCAACGACTGAATTATTATTATTTTGCTCTCTTAACCCAAATCTTAATTATGTGAATCAAGATTAAGGATTCTGGATTCAAACTCCACTTTGGAGTTCAAATCTTGAATTCAAGGTAGTATCTTTAGTAAGGATCTAGGGTTCATACTTTAAAACCCAATTTAAAGGTAAGGAATCCTATAAGCTGGAGGATTCAGCAGCTATGATCTTAATGAATGGCTGTTATACTGGTTATAAGATAAAATAATCAGTAAGAACTAAGAATCTAAGATCTATATTCAATATTTAGGATAATTACATTATCCTATAGATTGAATCATTCTTATACCGATATGGAAGGCTTCAAAAGGATTAAACAATAATCACTTAAGGAATTTCAAATGGAGGTAGTTCAATTCCAATTAGAAGATCTAAAGTCTAAGATCTAAAATCTGAAGTTTGATCGCTTTTAGACTTATGCTAGTTTTAAACTTAGGATTTTACAAGAATACTCCTCTTAAGATTTTAGTCCAAGAATCAATTTAATTAAGTTATTAAACTAAGGGTCCAGCATTTTGAGATGGTTAGGCTTAACTTTTAGGATAAGGTGATTTTTAAGAGTACTTAAGGTCTTAAGATCTTAAGATCTTAATAAGAACTACTTAAGGTTTTCTTTACTTAATAACAACCTTATTAATCTAAGATTTCAGAGAAGTGTTAAATATATTAATTAGAAGTATTTTACTGATTTTTTGAGTTTTAAGGGGTGCCTAAACACATTTTGATCAAAATGACCAAAATACCCCTCTTAAGGCTAAAATTTGGATTTTAGGATTTAATTATCCAAATTGATTCAAATATGTTTTGATGAGTTCCATAATGATTAATGAAGTAGGAAATATACTTATCTTACATTTTGGTAACCTAATTTGCTTAATTAACACTAATCACACCTTAGGACCCATTAGTGTGATTAAGGAAGCTAAAGCATCCTAGGGTAATCCAACCTTATTCATAGGTTCTACCACACTTAAGAAAGCATTATGAACTAGATTTACCAAAATCAGAGGCTTAATCATAGCTCAATGCACTAATCCTTAATTAAGGTGATTAGGGGATGATTAGAAAATTTAAGGTTCCTAAATCACTTTTAAGGGTCCACAAAAGTCCTTTAGGGTCTCATGAGCAATCAAAGCCCTTAATCAACATATTTGGGTATTTATTGAATTTAATATGATTAAAGTAAGAACAGAAAAGGGTTGGTTAATTATTTAAAATCTAACTGTTAGATCTGTAATTTTATTTTGTATTCAGGGTCATTATATTTTCTGATTAAAATGGTATATTGGATCATACTATTTGGATGAGTATAGCCAAAGTTATTTAAATAATTTAATCTGTATTTTTATTTAAATAGAAATCATAGGGATGCATTTATTAAATTATTTAACAGAGTAAATTTAAATCCAAAATTAATAATAATAGCCACGACCAAAAATCGAAAAGGCGCGGGTTGGGGTCGGCCCGACCCGAAGCGCCAGTCGTCTCCTTCCTCGCGACTACGCCCGATACCTATTCGTTTAGGGTTAGGTTCAGACGAGCAATTCTCCGTGCACACTCCACGCCAGACCTCGAACTCAACGGCTACACCATCAGGAGACTTAGATGCGTCGATTGAGGTAAGAACCCCCATATGGGTCACTCTAGAACGATGGGGTTCTACTCGACCGAAACGTGCTAAGGGGAGGAACTTAGGGTTCCCTGTGAGCGAGTAATTCTACTCACAAGAGCCACCAAACTGACGGGGCTCAATCCCTACACCATCAGTGAGGTGAGGCGAGTTGAACCCCCAAGGTTTCACAGCTTGGGGTGCAGCTAAACGTTGGGTCCTTACTCGGACTCAGCCTCGGCTCAGCTGCTAGCTCAATTAATCGATACGATCGATTCGAGCTAGCTCAAACCTTGGCGACAATCATTACGGGTTCCCTAAGTGGCTAAGGCAATCTAGGCGACATCCAGAGGCTTATCCAGAAGACAGAATGGAGACTAAACTTAAGAATTTCAGTAGGAGAAGGCTGTACCTGAAGACGGGGTTGCAGGGTCGACCGAGAGAAATTGAAGTGCTTCCGAGCTCACCAGACCAGCAATGCAGGTTCACAGGGGGTCTGAACACTAGATGGGCCCTTTATCAACAGCTCGAAGCTTTGGGAATGCCGAAAAATCGCTGAGAGGATGGGGGCTCCAGAGAACTTCAACTGGGGAATTGAGGGTTCACAGTGAGCAAAGGGACTCAATGTGAGATCTTGGGGGTATTTATAGGCTGAAGGAGGCTCTGGGGGCAGTTTTCCAGAGATCGGGAATGGGGGAAGGCTTGGGCCAAAAGGGAAGGCTCGGGCCAACAGCTAGGGGCAATTCAGGGAGATTACCACCGGCAAGAGGTCACGCCGAGGGCAGAAAGGGAAATTCGGGGCTTTTCCCGTACTTCCACGTGGTTGGGAGATGCCTAGCTGTCGAGGGCGAGGGGGGGGACCTGACGCAGACGGGGCGAGACGAGGGAGAGGATCCACAGTGCTCGGGATCGTGTCCGCCGTCTGATGGATTAACCGTTGGTCTCGGATGGCTCTGATGCATTACTTAAGCGGGATGGATCGTAGCCGTAGGATATGTTCGAAGGGATCTAACGCTTATGATCTAATCTTAACACGGAGGAGATCTCGCCGTTAGATGGAGCGCGCTGAGATGCATGCTAACCCGTCGAATGGCTCAATCCCATGCGCCGCTGTCGGGACCCCGTAGCGGATCTGCCGCTGTCCCGATAGCAAATCTCATCTTTTTAAATTCAATTAATAATTAAATTTAATAAATAAAATCAATATAATAATATATAATTAATCTAATTAAATTCTAGATTCAATTTAGGGTTAAATGAGCTCCAAAAATTCCCAAAAATTTACCTTTAGCTAATTAGTGTATGAGGAATTCAAAAATAAAATTATATTTTGATTTGAAGATCAATTTAGTTTAAGTATTTTCTAGAGCTCAAAAATAGGCAAAAATATCAAAATTCTCAATTTAACTCTGATTGAATTCAAACTTCTAGGGTTATGTTTAAATGACCCATTGAGTCTAATGGAATCAAAATCAAAACTTGGTTTGGCTTGATTAATCTGGTTTTAGCTAGGGTAACAACTAGGGTTGTTACAAAATTCTCCCCATAGAGGCCGTGCCAGACCCAGGGCTCGATCCCTACACCTTCAAGGAGGTGAGACAGATCGAAGCCCCTTGGTCTGATGGCCTGAGGTGTGCTAGAACGCCGGGGTCTTACTCGACCTGAGGCATCCTTAAGGGGCTTAGCCCGATCGATCGATCGGGGCTAGCTCACGACTCAATTACGATAGCATTAGGTTTGATTCGATAATATGCAGCCATACGCATCAAATGGAGATGAGTCCGAGCCTCATTGGCTCAAGACTTGCAAACGGGGTACCTGGTTTCTTGGTTGAGCTCGGCATGGCTGACAGAGGGTTCGGCTGACCTTAGCTGAGCCTCCAGACGCTGCAAAGGATCCTGAACTTCAGGAGAGCCTACTATCAGCGGTTCGACAGCTCCTGAGATCGCCTACGCAAGCTCGGACAGACGGTAATGGTGGAAGATTTAGAGATCTCAATTGGTCAACAATGATCAAATGGAGCAATATTGGGGTTATTTATAGCCTCAGTGGATGGTTGGGAAGCTTTTGGAGGTAATGCCTCGAGCTGGAGAGAATCAAGAGATCGGGCCATGGCTGAGCTCTCGAATTTCCAATTCGAGCTCGACCGGAGCATGAGGCCCAATTGGGGCTCCTTGCCAAGACAAGGGAGGTCGCAATGGTCTACTGAGGTGGATGCGAGAGTGGGGGATAGGCTCAGCAGCTAGCAGTACGAGGGGATCTTCCCTGTCGGGCGTGGGCGAGAGGAAGATGAAGGTCCACAGTAGCGGGACCTTTGGATGCCGTCTGATCTATCGAACAGATGGCGCTACGGCTGGGATCACTCGGATCCTAACGGTCGATTGCAGGAGTGATCATAGCCATAAGATTCATAGTTTCATCTAACGGTGGATTCGCTATCCCGCAGAATTAAATCGGGACCGTGGGATCTAAAGGCTCGACGGTGAGATCAGTGGGACTCTGTTGGCGTGTGACCCGGACTCCACAGCGGATCGCCTGCGGTCCGCACAGCGGATCCCAACTGTTAAATTAGTTTAAAGGGTATATTTACAATTTAGAAAACTTAGGAACCCTTTTATACAATCAGTCCATTTTAATTAAATGTGAATTATGGCCTAAATGATTTCTAAATTGCACCAAACTTTCACCCCTAGCTAATTTGGGAGTGAGGAATTCAAAAATGTAATCAAATTTTAATTCTGAGCTCAAAATATTTTAGGTCTAATTTAGGACATCTAGACTGATCAAAATGCCATTTTGGGCCTAGAGAAGTCCAATGGACTTCAAATTTTCTAGATAAGCTCATTTTGATATTATAAAAATAATGGTATTGAAATTGAAGATTGATTAAGCTAAATATTTTGTTACATTAGTATAAACCTGAAAATATTTACCTTCTTGAGGTAACATTAAGACTAGTGCAGAAGTTAATAGTTGTTTCAACTTCTGGAATGCTTCTTCACAAGCTGGGTTCCAAATGAAGGGAACTTCTTTATGAGTTAACTGAGTCAATAAAGATGCTATTTGAGAAAATCCAGGAATGAATATTCTATAATATCCAACAAGTCCTAGAAAATTACAGATTTCAATTACAGATTTAAGTTGTACCCATTCTTGTAAAGTTGAGATCTTCTTTTGGTCAACTCTTATGCATTAAGCATCTACTACGTGACCTAGGAATGCCACTGAGTTGAGCCAGAATTTACACTTCAAAAACTTAGCATATAGCTTATACTCTCTTAGAAGAATTAGGTTAGCACAAAGGTGATTCTTGTGATCAGCAACTGACTTGGAATATAATAGGATGTCGTCAATGAAT
Organism: Gastrodia elata; assembly: GCA_016760335.1. Classification (NCBI taxonomy): domain Eukaryota; kingdom Viridiplantae; phylum Streptophyta; class Magnoliopsida; order Asparagales; family Orchidaceae; genus Gastrodia; species Gastrodia elata. Next base: position 89,745,076 of record CM028670.1, on the reverse strand, counting down.
ATTATTACAAACTGATCAAGGTAAGGCTTCAGAATGCGCTGCATTAGGTCTATGAAAATTAAAGGGGCATTAGTCAGTCCAAAAGACATGATGAGAAACTCATAGTGCCCATATCGAGTCCTAAACGCATCATAGGAATATCTTTATCCTCAACTCGTATATGATAATATCATGTTCTCAAGTCAATTTTGGAAAAGACTTTTGCTCCAGCTAATTGGTCGAATAAGTCATCTATTCTTGGAAGATGATACTTATTCTTCACTGTCACCTTATTAAGTTCTCGATAATCTATATACATTCTCATGGATCTGTTCTTCTACTTAGCAAAAAGGACAGGAGCTCCCCAAGGCGACATGCTAAGGCGCACAAAACCTTTTTCTAACAATTCTTTCAATTGCTCACGAAGTTCTTGTAGTTCTTTTGGTGTTATCCTATACAGAGCTTTGGATTTAGGTTGAGTTCCTGGAATTATCTCTATTGAAAACTCTGCCTCCCTCATTAGAGGTAGTCTAGGTAATTCATCTGGAAATACATCTAGAAACTCTCTTACAATAGGGGTATCCATTGGATTACTCTCTTCTTTCTCTTCATTAATTATAGTTACTAACACATCATAGAAACCTTTACTAATTAGACACTTGAATTAACATGCATTTATTAAAGATGATATTAGGCCAAGCTTGCCTATAAAGAATTCTAGTTTTCTCTCTACTTGAAGTGAAACTTTCTTTCTATTGCAATATATTATTGATTGAATTTCTTTAGCCAATCCATCCCTAAAATTATGTCAAAATTGGCAATCGGCATAATAATAAGTTTAGAGAAAAAGAGTTGATTGCTGATTGGGATGTCTACCAAACAATATTTTTTACTGTCATTTCAGCACCTGATGGCATCTGCACTTTCAATGCATTACCCAGGCTAAATGGTTGAAAGTATAGGGAAGATGCACAATTCTCTGATATGAAAGAGTGACTAGCTCCCGTATCAAAAAGAGTTTCACACAATCGATTCTTAATTAATAATGTTCGTATAAAATGAAAGAAAGGAAAATTCAACTACTGCTTAGGAAATTTAAAAGCAAATAGTGAAAGTAGTAAGGTACTAAAATGAAAGACATGAAACAAAAAATTTAAATGTAAGACATACCAGTCACAATGTCACTTTCATCCTTAGCGATGGAAGCTGAGTGAGCATATACTCTGGGTATGGCTAAGATTTAACGACAGCTTTGCCCTTGTCAGCACGATTACCCTGCCCATATCTTTGGGCTTGAGAAGAGGCTTTCTTATTATCATGAATATTTCCACTTGTAAGAGGGGGCATAAGAGCGGGGAGCGGAGCCTTAGTGTATAGGGAGTGAGATTTTATACTTGCTATTGACGATTAATCTTCATTCAGTCAATAGTCCAAACAACATGACAATTTTGATAATAATGATTAGTTCTACCACATATATAACACATATTCCCTGTGTGATAGCACTTGCCATATGAGTGTGATCTATTGCACTTGGCTGATGAGCTTCCCTATTGCTCTTTTCTTTTTGACATATGGAAGGCTTTCATACCTTGAGTATGACTCCTTTTCTAAGAGTCTTGGTGTTATGGTGGAGGATGAGGGCATTTTTGCATCTCAGATTGAGCTTGGTGGTGCTCGATCATTTTTGCATTCATATAATTAAACTTATGATCTGTATAATATTCAAGGTGAATGCGCAAAAGGAATTAGGCTAAGTGACAAACGTAAAATACATGTCTGCTCTTGCACGTAAGTGTGCGTGGTCTAAAGTAATAAGCATAAGTTTAGTTCTGAGATTTATCGTCTTCAGGGAACGGTGGTTTTGATACTAAGTTATATCTTCTTTTAATAATGTTTAGAAGATTGATTTTTGGCTTATGATGGTTCCTAAATTAACAATACAAATTACCTTAGGGTAAGATACGATTTGTTCAAAAGGAGAGAGTTGGAGTTTCATTGTAGACTTTGTAAGGACCTGGTGTTGTTACTTCATTATTGAAATGTACAAATTAATTTTTCCATGCCTAATTAAATCAAGTGAACACTATTAGAATTGGAGTTAACCTCCAATTACAACAAGTTCAGATTTAGTGCAACAATGAGAACTCCCCTTAAGGTTCTACCTTGGCACCTAAACTTTTGTGAGATCGTGATTTAAATTTATCTTTGATTTCCTACGTCTAGATTACCAAATATTATCTTTCAATTGTTAGATCTCACAAACATGATTTCCATCAATAATGCATCATGTGCTTACACATATTGTTTAGCTAGATGAGAGGATGCGTTGGGTCAATGGACTATGTCACATCATCAATTGGATTTCCAACGTCCTCTCATCCCTTCTACTTTACTGAGTAGCAGAGAAAAGTTGATAGAAACTTGGTTTTAAAATATCAAATCTCTTGGTAAAGCTCTTTAGGAAATGTGTAAGTGAGCTTGAGAATTTGTCACATAATTCTCAGCTCTACTTGCACTATTTTTGTTGCTCTTGTCCAATTGATGAGTTTGGAAATCGAGTTCTTTTCTTAATTGACAATTCATTTAAGTTCTATTTTATCAAAATATTTTGACAAATTTGCACTCATTCACAATAATAATAATAATAAATCAGTTTTTATTCATTCAAATAACTCCATTCCAACACTATTACCGCCTTACATTGTCCTACAATTACATCCCAACCCTCTCCAAAGAGATTTAGCCTTCCATTACGGAGTAAATAAAAACATACATACAAAAAAAAGTAAACCTTAACATCAGTTTACAGTAGAAAAAGATTAAATAGTTTAGGAAGAGTACTAGAAAACACCTAGAAGTTTTCTAGGGTTCTCTTGATCTTCCTCCTTTACTTCTACTTGACTTCTCCTCTTTTCCCTTGCTGTCTTCTTCTCTCTATTCTTCACGGTCCATTGTTTGCCCCTTAGAGAGTTCTCCTCTTTTTTCCTCCTGCAGCCTCCCCTTTTAGTCTTTTGAATGTTGAAATTGGGAACCCATCTTTGGTCTGAATTTGGCCCTTAGTAGGAGAATTTTCAGCCCCATGCATTAATTACAAGTGACCTTTCATCTTCCTTTACTTCAATGCAAGCAATTTATTTTATTCTGCTTATTCTCTTGGGATTCATCAGAGTTAATGTTTAACTTAGGTTTCAAGAGGCAAGGGAAGACCAAAGATCTGAAATTGTGGTGTTGCCTATGCTATATTCAATGCAGATTCTGGAGCTTTTCTGTAGCGGACACTGCGACGCTATAGCGCTTGCATTTAATTCTGTTTAATTTAGCTTCAGATGGGCTATTCTGTTGAGAATACGTCGTGACGCGCTGTAGTGGCTTCAATTCAAACACTATTATGTCGTGGCGCGTTGCGGCAGTTGAAATTCAAATACTGTTCCGCTGTATATTTTTATAGTTTACCTTAAGGCCACTGCTACCCGCTGTGGCGCGCTGCGGCAATTAGACTGTCGTGAACGCAGAATAGTTATTGTTCAATTAATTCACATAAGGTTTTTCTTGATAAATCAGAAATGCCGCCGTGGCATACTGCGGCGGGCTACAACGGGTTTGTCCCAGGTCTGCATTAATCTTTATAGGGCATAGCGCGCTGCAGCGGTTGATCTTTCGAGGAAGCGGATTTAGCACTGTTCAATTAGTTCATAATAAGCTTTAATATTGCTCTCGAGAAATGACGCTGCGGCGTACTGGGGCACGCGACAGCGGTCTTCCTTCCTGGCATTCAGGTATTTTCCAGGTGAGGTAATTTAGTAAACCGCCATGGCGCGTTGTAGCGTGCTGCGGCGCGCCATAACAGTTTTCTTCTAGAATTCTTCGATTTGGCTCTGGATGTCCTTTTCTTCATTCTTCCTGAAAATGTATAAATTCTACTCAAAGTATACTGGTTTATATGATGTTTTAAATGTATTTACCACTTAATTTTGCTATAAATTTTGAATATATCACTAAGTAATTGGACAACAATAAGGGATATTTACTTTGGTTTTGTTTATTTTCTGGTTTTAAAGATTTAAAATCATTTATTTTATTAAACCCTTGGCATATCATGAATCGCATAAACATATCATGTCATTAGCGGAGAGGTTCTGCTCACCTAGGATATGTTAGCGGAACAATTCTGCTCACCTAGGATCTGTGAGATACTATGTGGTGTCAAAGTATGCATATTTGTGGCATAAATATAATGATATATTCAGATACATATATAGTGGCATACAACATTATTTTACTTTCAATTATTTCAATTTATATTCTTATTTAAGTTGATTTACTTTCAGTACTTCCATTTAGCTACAATTTTTATTGCTTTCATCTTTAGTGTTCAGATTTACAGTTTTCAGTTTACGTCAGTTTATATAGTTTGATTTCTGTTTTCACTAAATTTTAAGTAAAGTTCCTTAAATGTAAGAAAATATCATTTGCAGCCTAAAATGTACTTAAGAATATTATCTAACAAAATTTTTCTTTTTTTGGTTGGGCCCTATCATTGTGAAATTGATAATATCATATCCTGAGCAGTTGGGGGAGCCAGCTTTGGAGGCATCTCAAGAGACATAGTAGGAGCTAAAGGAGCATTAGCCAGCTCATCACTTACTTTTTGTCTTAGTTTACTTTCTGTTGTGAGATGAGAGACTTTTACTGCTCTTTTATTAAGCTGTGATTTGTAATAATTAAAATTTTGATATATTTTCTCTTTTTTTTTTAGATGAATATTTTTACTTAGCTTCTATGATGAATGTTATGGATGAATGATATGGCTTCTACACTATTATTACTACTACTTATACTTAGTATTGTGATGTGATTCACATAAAAATTATATAATATACTCATATGCATTAGGTGATAACTCATTTTCCTTTTTAAACCCAATATTTATAAGTACCTCAATTAATACTTTGAATAAGGATATCACACTTATCTTAAGAATTAGTGTTGTGTAATAAGTCAGATTAGGGGAAGTTCAGTTTTCCCGAGTAACGCACCGTTCCACCGCCAATAATGTTATCATTATCTTTCTATTGCGTGCGGTGACGGGATGAGGCATTACAGGTGGTCAAGCATGAAAAAGAGTGCATTGAATTTGTGGCAAAATGCCATGCGTGTAATTTAGTTAAGGATGAGCATCAAAGATCAGGATTTCTATTGCATCCATTGGAAATTCCTAAGTGGAAATAGTTTAACATTTGATGAAATTTGTGGTGGGATTGCCTTGCACAAAATATGGTGTCAGCGCAATCTGGGTCATCGTCGATCATCTGACTAAATCTGCTCACTTCATTCCTATCCATCGGACCTGACTCCGTTGAAAAGCTTGTGAAGCTTTATATATAAGAATTTGTCAGGCTGCATAGTATTCCTAAATCTATAGTTGTGATGACCCCCTTAAATAATATTAAGTATAACTCTTAAATATCAAGATGCCTTTTTAGATAATTGTGGAGTTCCTAATAAGAACTCCAAAGTTAAGTGTGCTCAGGTGGGAGCACTCCTAGAATGGGTGACCTACTGTGAAGTTATCTTCTGAGAATAAAAATTGTGAGACTTTTCAAGCCAAAGCAGATAATATCTGGCCAAAGTGGATAATATTTTGGTGCTTAAAAGTTTGGGCTGTTAAAATGATATTAGAGTAGGCCATAGGGTGTCAGGTAGGAGCTAAGTATCATACGGAACAAATTACCACTTCATGTGAGCAACTTCTTGAACCCATGATGGTTAAGATGCTACATGATTGTGGGTACCTCTTGAGCTTGTGGGTACTTCATGTGAGCAACTTCTAGTCCTATCTACCCAATGGATGGTTCTTGGATCAATATGTGGATATTAACGAGAACGTCAGTTACTTAAATTTGGGAGATTGTGATGACCCCCTTAAGTAATTTTAAGTAAAACTCTTAAATATTGAGGCGTCATTTCAGATAGCGGTGGAGTTCCTAATAAGAACTCCAAAGTTAAGCGTGTTCAGATGGGAGCACTCCCAGGGTGGGTGACGTGCTATGAAGTTATCTTCTGAGGATAAAACTGTGAGGATGTTCATGCCAAAGTAGACAATATCTTGATGTTAAAAAGTTTGGGTTGTTACAATAGTGTTCGACAGAGATAACATGTTTACTTTTAAGTTTTGGTAGGTAGTGCATCAAGACTTGGGAACCACCTTAGCAATGAGCACAACCTTTCATCCTCAGACTGATGGCTAAACTGAAAGGGTAAATCAAGTAATAATTTGTTGACCAAGAAAATTAGCTAATTTAGTGACTAAGAAAATTAACTACGTTAATTTGATCTCCAAATCAAAATTTGATTGCATCTTTAAAATTTTCACCCCCAAGTTAGCTATAAGTAAATTTTTAGGAATTTTTAGGAGATCATTTAGGCATAAATTGAATTTAATTTGAATTGAAAAATTACACATAAGGGTTCATAACATTTAGCTTTTGCATTTTAAACCCTGTAACGGTCAGCCGATCGCCCGAATCCTCTAGACAGTCTGCGAGTGATCCGCTGTGTGGCGTAGTTCATGTGGTAACCAATCTATGCACCATCTAGCCATTCATCCACGCTGATCAGACGGCTCGGATGTGCTCCTCGATCGGTCGTTATGTGCCAGTTGATCAGAGGGCCGTTGAGCCTTTTTACTCGATGCATCAAACGACTCTCGCCACTCCTGAGACTGTTCAACTTCGTCCCTGGCCAGCTTTGTCCTGACAGAGGAAATCGTGTCGTTTAACCATGTCAGGGCTTGTCCCCACGACATATAACTGTCTCTAATAGCTTGCCCAATGTAGTGCAACCATTTCGATGGGCCTCTAAGGCCTGAGACCGTAGCCTGGATCCTCCATAAATCCCCTCCATTTCTGATGGCTATAAATAACCATAGAAATTCTCAGTGCAGCTCTTTGCTCACAAAAATTTCTTTGACAATCCCTCCTCTCCTTGCCACCTTCCTTCTTCACTATGTCCAGTCAATAACTAGTGATTCCAAGTGACTTCCTTAGACAATTAGTGGGTACAACCTAATGTTCAGGTCCTCAGGAAGCTGTTGAAGTCGAGCCTAGCCTCTAGATCAGTGCTCAGCTTCGACATTCACCTGTTCTCTTCAACCCAGGTACCTACCTTTCCCAGCGAGCTAGTTCAGCTCAATTTCCATTTAATTCAACTCGAATAACCTATGTGTTGTTCTAGTACCCTTCCTCAGGTGCTAGCATTAAGTTCAGGTGTGCGCTTGACCTGGCAGTAGGCCAGATAGTGGAGTTCATTGTTTGGGTGGGAACTCCCAGTTGACCCATCTGTCCTTAGCAATCCCAAGTAATTGGGATTCATTGAACTCCCAAAGATCACTATGAGTGATTGCTAAGGAAAAGCAATCATATGGTCTAATCGAGATAGATAGAGTCAGCTCGATCGATCGGCATCGATCAGAATCGCGATGGTGCACTATAGTGCACGATCGCGAGTAAGGTCCTGATGATCTAGTCGATCATGGGGCGTGTTTAATAGCTCTATCGCTCCATCTGCGATCCCTGGTCGTGTAGGGATTAAGATGGAGCGACATCGAGGTCTCACTGGGGAGAATTTGATCCCCACAGTAAACCTTAGAAATTCCTTAAGGCCGATTTAGGGCGAATAAGCTCATGCACCTTGACATGGTGATCGTGAAGGAATCGAGCACGAGTCATTAGTGTGATTGTGAATATGGGAATTCATGTTTTTCCCTAACCCTACTTGGGCTCTATCGAGGAAAGCAGCGGAGGAAGATGCACAGTAACGGGCCGAGTCAGACCCCGGCCTGAGCCTTTTTAACTCACAGGTTATTTAAATAACCTGATTTTCTACATTTATTTTCTTTCTGGAAATTCTATGGTAAATCATAAACTCTATGATTAATTAATGGAAAACATTCCATTTAAATTAATGAAATAATACAATCAATTCAATTCCAAATTAAGTGATCAAATATACAATTTTAATTAGAAAAATATGTAGAACACTAATCTACAAAAATAAATAAGTCTTTTTTATTAGAATTCTTAATTAATCCCTAATTACCCCAAAATTTGATTAGTGATAATTTGGCTTAATCTTTAATAGAGGAGATTAGGCTTGTGCAATTAAAAATATATTTTGTACTTAATTTTGTTAATCACTCACTAATTATCTAAACCCTAATTAGTGAATAATTAAGCTATTTAAGTTTTGATTTTAGTAATTAAGGTGTTTAATAACTCCTTAAGCAGTATAAAACCTAATGGTAACCATAAACTTCATTTCCTAAGATTAATTTTGCTAATCACCTCATGATGAGCTTAAACCCTAATTAGTGCTCATTAATTCATTTCTTAACCAAAATAAATGTTTAAGGTATCTATCTTCTTCTTAGATAGTAAGAAATTATTTGGAATTAAGTAAATTCAATTTTAAACCCTTAAGAAATAGCATTTTAGTAATTTTGAGTGAATCTTGAATTAAGTAAAATTTAAGTGGTCTAACTATCCATCACCTTTAAATTCAGTAAGTAAACTGATTAGAACCTTGTTTGAATCTAATAAAACCAATTTAGCCTCATTTTCCTAAATCTGAGTTTTGCCCTAATTAAGCTAAGGAAATCCTAAAGTTGTAAATATGGATTTAAAATTCAGCTTCCCTCTCATAACCCATTAAAATAACACTTAGAATCACTTGTAATCAGCATGGACTTGTTAGAACTCATAAATCTATCTTTTAGACTAACCCTAATTTGACCTAGAACCTAGTTTATAAATAGCTTGGGATGTGATTTGAGATCTCACATTCCTTCTTAAGTTCAAGTTCAGTAGTTTAAAGATAACCTTGTTCTATTGATAATTTATCTACCTCAATAAGATTGTCTTAATCAATAGTTTAGACAAATTTCAATTAGATCAATCTTAGCTAAATAGACTTAATATTTAATTATTCTTTTGACCATTATGAGTTGCCTCTGATTAGTGGCAATAGAACCTTTGATTTTGTTAAGTTGATTATGCTCAAAATGTTTCCCTTGGCTTACAACATGAGATAGTTTAAAATTTAGATGTTAGTATCCTGATTTAAGAGACTCACAACCCATATGTTAGAATTTAAGCTCTTAGCTTTGAATCTTAATAATATTTATCAAGATTTAGTTTGGGATAATAAAATTTATCAAATATGATGATTAATTTTATTATTTAACTCCAGTAAGCAATATTATCTGATTTTAGAATAGAACTTGATTAGTTCTAATGTTTGACTTTATAGAATCGTGACTCTGAGTAATTACCGGGTAGTTGAATATTGGAGATCCTAAATTTATAATTTTTCAGAATATATAGAATGAATAAATTATATAATAATAAATATCACATGAGTCATTAGTAAGAATCTTGCTTATTCCTTGACTTTGATACTTTGATTTCCTTATTTTGAGCCTTTTTTCCCTGAACATATCACATAAGATGAATTTGATGCATCAAAATGAAATCTATGTAAAATTATGATAGCATTTGCATCAGATGCATATCAAGACGGGTGATTGTGTAGACATATTACGACCAATAGACGGACTATGAGGAGAAATGAGGATACTTGACATGTACTAATTGGGGAAAATTGTGTCTAGTTCAAGAACCCATCTCAATCTTGCAAACGTGATTGACTCATCAGCTACTTATGGATGTATTCACAGGAATAAAGTAAAATAACTAAAATAAACTTGTATTTATATTTATACCTCTTCAATTCAATTCAATTTATACTTTAGCTGTGAGTAGCTAAATAATTACATTATATATTACAATACAATTTTAATTATAGTGGCTTGTTAGCAAAGCTTCTGATATGATAATTTTACTTCTTTACTTTCAGTTATTGCACGCTATTAATTCAGTTTCAACATGTACAAATTTTGTTAGTACTTATATGCATATTAGGATGTTAATCTTAAATTCTATTTAACTCTATTTATATCACTATTCAATTATGTCTACTATTTACTCATCGTACTTTTAATGATCATATTCTTATTATGATATTTACTTTAGCCATTTTATACTTTATAGCCGAATCAAATAGTGCTTTTGTAGGTAAGTAATAGATCATGAAGTTATTTATCATGATGGCAAGAATAAGATATTGTTCAAAGTGCACCCCTCGTCATAGACCAAGTGAATCTAGAAGCTCCTATTTGATGTTCTTACCACTAACAAATTTTCAAAATTAATACTTTTTCTTCATCAATATCTCAAAATCTAAAATTATTTTAATAAAATATTGAACTTTTAGTCAACCTTTTAGTATGCTCATTTAAATATTCTTTTATAAATAACATACTTTTAAGTAATTCGTGAGCCAACTATTCCCAAAAAAGTAAAAAAATGAAACACAGTTTTTCATCACATTAAGACGATGAAACACATGGCTTCAAGGAGGAAACCCTAGCTTTAACACAATTTTTTAAGAGGGTTTGACAAATTTTACAATGGCTATTGAGCTTTTCAGGACCTAAGATTTGATAATGGAGTTGATGAATATTTAATAATTGTAACTAATATATTTTTAAATGATAGTTTGCATATTTAATAATAAAATTACAGCCAGGCATTGCACCGTGAATGCATGTAGCTCACAGTGCTATATGTTCAGATATCACACTGTAATTATGGAATGATGAATGATGAAGAAGTCATAATTAGCAACAAGGATAACATACCGAGAGGAGATGGAGAGATTAGCCAACAAGGAGCACCCTATTTAATGCTAAACTACTACAAACCCTTTCAATAAAACAAACATTTTTAGCATGATTACAGTGTCCAGACCATTTATGGATAGTGAAATTAACATGCACATCACTAGTCTGCATACTTTTCTCTCATCACTAGTATGATTACAGTGTCCAGATGTGTGTGTATTCAAAATTTACTCATTATTAATTAGCAGTTAGCTAGGTTCACTGATAAAATATATGCTCGTATAGGTAAAGTCACATGAGGTATTAACCTATATTATATGATATCAAGGATCAAGAGTTTATTGTAGTTGGAGTTCATTTTATGATACTTTTGCATAATCAAAAGGCATGCCACCATATTTAATTCCTGGAGCCTTCTATGCTTCAAATGAAAGCTACCCTTTTATGATGGAGATTAAAGCATTGAAATAGTTGGTCGAAATTGCATTCCTTCAGTCACATTACCAAGTACCAAAATTCACAAAAGCATTTCCCAATTCTCAATTGAGCAAAACATTAAGCCATTGATTAAGTACAAAAGTTTTTGAAAGTTGATTTACTAACAAAGACAGTTATATTGTTATGGCCATGAAAGCTAAGAGTAAATAGGATGACCATCAACTATAAAAAGGTAAATATTTTCCAAAATTTTATATCCTTACCTTATACCGACAATCTCATGAGCAAAGACCATAATGGGCTCTACAACTTTTAGTTTCTTAGGTTCCAACTTTTGGTATCACCAAATAAAAATAGACCCTCAAAACGAGTACAGAATTGCATTTATCAAACCATTCAATACTAAATGCTAGAAAGTGATATTGCTCAGCTTAAAAATGCAACATTTACCTAAAAGCTTATGGAGAAGATTTTCTAATCTCAAAGAGAAGAAATGTTGATGCTATCAAAAACTTTCTTAACATCAAATTAAAAAAAAGAACATCCAGCCAATCTCGAGGAAGCTTTTCAAAGTCTAACTTTTACCAAATAGGGTTCGAAACAAACTAAAATCACTTTGCCTACAACTTTATGTTTTCGCGAGTGTTATTATCACTCAAAATGGCCTTAAGCATGTTTGCTTGGGCAGGTTTTTCTTTCTAAATTAGCAAATTTCTATTCAGTTGATGCCTATTGCTATCATCGATTCGATTAGTTTTTAATTAGTAAATTTTTGTCTTAGATTCCCCAACTATATCTAATCTTCCCAATCGAATGAATCTTCTATAAAAACTTTCTTATACCTCATATCCTTTAAGTGTTTTCCAGCATAAAAGTCAATGAATCTACACATGGATTTGATTGGTATCACCTTGTCTTGTGTGCACCATCTTGTTAACAACGGATTCAAAGAAACAATGATTCACCCACACATAAGTAGTAGGAGAGGTCATCCCAAAAAAATAAAAACAAAATAAAACAAGGCATTTCTTTCAATTCTTTAAACATAGAGAGTTCATTCTTTGGTTCTCGCATCCCAGTTCAACCTTGCTAAAATCATGAAAGTGAGCGAACACAATGAGTGAAGACAATCACCTTATTTAATATCAATGTCAACCTCTTAAACAAAAGCATACTATTATGAGCTCGAATAGTTCCAATCGATTTAGATTTGACATTGAAAATTTCCTTAGTCTAATTCCTTGAAATCAAAGGGTTAGCATCCAACTTAGAAATCTGTCAAATGATTTCAATACGAACCCACAATCTATAACATATTAGAGAACATCATTGGTGGTTTTGAATAGAATTTACCCACCTGCGATGTTTTAAGCACATACATATTGATTGCCTACATTTGCGAGGGACGCCAAATTCCACTACTCAATGCACTCGCACACCAGCACCCGAGGCTTTCTCTTGCATTTCCCTTAACCTCCACAACATCTTCCTTTAGCATGCAAATTAACTTGTCTGCTTGTCATTAGTTAATCATCTATCTTGGCATATGTCCTCTTTCTATCAGAGTAGTACCCCAGGTCAATTCTTCATTCAGCTTTTGGCTAAAAGGGTTATTGTTTTGAGTTCACCACAAATTTTCAGAGCTCCAAGATCTTCTCAAGCTTTCAAAGTTCAAAGAGGTTCATCTCTCCTACGTTCTCCTAATTTGATCAGTTGCATATCAACTTCTTATTGAAAGATCCTAACCCACCAAGTTAATGTCACTCAGTGAGAGCTCATGCAACTTGACTAGATAGTGCCAAGTAATCTTATCTTGCCTTGCTTGACTACATGTGCAGCTCAGCACTTCACATCAGACTAAAGACAATCTTCTTCTTTGCAAAATTTCCTGGTGACTTAGTCTAACTCCCATTATCGATCTCCTGATCAGCAATGATGATAAATAAAAAAGCCTAATCTAATCAACAATCTCTTTGCTTTGCCAGCCTCCTATTTTAATTGACAATCTTTAGCTTTGTCGAACCCACTTGTTTTTCTTTAGTCAAAATCATTTTCTATGCATAATTGATTATATATATATATATATATATATATATATATATATATATATTCTCCCCATCTTGCTAAGGAATCAGCAATGTTATTGACATTTAACGTTATTCATCTATACTTCTCAACTTTTACTAGATTTCTTTTGCAATCTTAATGACATAGCACTAGCACGTTTGAATATGAAATTTTTGCCAGTTATGATTCCATCAAAGCCATTAAACTCACTTATTAAGATGATCCTCCAACAATCCCTAGCAACTTTCTTCTTTTACAAAGTTCTAAGAAATATCCAAAAATTGTGTTAATTTTCATTAAAATTGGTACTAGGGCTTCTATGATTGTCAGTGAACACACTATAAGATGTTTAAATGTCAAAAAATACAACTCATAGCTCTAATCTCTTATTTTATTGCGTCCCTTTAATTTAAAGTGCAAAAATAATGGAAAATTTTCAAAAAATATCTGAACTAGTAAAACCTTCAAACCCTCATTTGAAAACATTCAAAACTCTCAAATAAAAATGGCAAGTTCAAGCAAACAATATACAAAGTTTAAGCTGAACACATTCACTCAGCATATGGGACAAAACACCAACGTAAGTAAGAAAAACAAATATCTTGATCGAAAAATCTGAGCTTAGACAATCTCAAAGTTTATACATCTACCCACTAACTTAGATAAGCTCAAGAAACTAAGGGCATGTTCATTTCAGTTTTAGCTTAGTTTAACTCAACTTAAGTCTCGAACAAATTAAGCCAACTTAGAACCTGAACAGCATCATCCCTTCATTAAAAGCCAACAAGAGTATAACATAAGCAAGAACATGTCACATCAACCTTACATCATTAACTTAGCTTAACAAACCTAAAATATGCCTAGAATAAAAACTAGCTGTAGCTAAATAAGGTACTTAGAAATATATCAATAAAAATAGCGAAAAATAGAAAAATGAAAATGTTCTGAAAATATTCATAATGTTATCTACTTGATATATAGAAAATAAAAAAAATCTAGAAAAAGCCATAAACTCTTAACAAATCTCTTACCCAGTAAACTAATAAACAAAATCATATTACACACGATCGGATCTACTAAAGCAGCGCATCAATTTAAAATATAAAAATATATAATTCATAATAAATAAAATAAAATGATCAAATATCTGACACCTAATGTATTCGCGACCTGAATTTTAAGTAATAAAAACAAAGGATTAAAAAATGCCTGAAGCACTAGTAATGAAATATCAGTTTTCACTAACAGGATAAAAGGTCAAGTGAGAGGTCCCATACCAATGTACAAAAACCTAATACAAAAAGGAAAAAAAATTAAACGTAGTTTTTTTACCAATCAATTGCGCTTACAGAAAAGTGAGCACTGTACATTCAAGCATGCCAAAAATAGCAGAAACAGCCGCTGTGCAAATTTCTTGCAGCTTCCTACCACACAAAAGAACAGAAAGGTTAAGAAAAAATATATTACATACGAGATACCACAACACTAATACAAAATGTTTTAATAAAATTTTGTTTATTCAATACCTCTTCGCCCTTTGCTGGTCTGCACTATTCAATCAATTGAATTAAAAGAACTCTACAGCTTTATAAATGCAGAAACTACAAGTATGCAGAGGCTGACAGCAAGAATAAAATCTGTTTGTTGAGCTTTTGATCCAGACAGATTAAGTACCATTCAACATTTCTAAAAATGTTTCGGGATCTTGTTCTTCAAAAATCTGCTGAAGCACAAAAAATAATTGAAGTAAAAAAACATGCTGCTAGATAATGTGACAACGGAAATGAGAAAATAACCAATTAAACAACAGTGCAACAGAAAAATATCGCAGGCTGGTTCAGATAAAAGTGCTATTAAGTTGCAATTTATAAAAATTCCATTTGCAGGACTATTCAAATCTTTATTAGATATATGCTAAATTCTGGTTCATCTAACAGAGACTACATCTGTTTTCATTGTTCAGATTTACTATACCTTTTGTAGTATACATACTAACACAAAAATAATGCTAGTCAAATTATGAGAGGAGATTTAAATGAATATGTTGGAAAAGTAAATAAGAAAATTAATAACATTGATTTTGGAGAGGCTAATGAAGAAGAGAAAATGATTATGGAATTTTCCTTAATTTTAAATTTTATAATTGCTAACACTTATTATTAAGAAAAAGGATGAACATATTATCGCTTATAAAAATGGGATTTCTAAAACTCAAATTAATTATTTTCTCTTAAAGAAAAATGATAATTATTATATAAGAATTGTAAGATTATTTCAAGTGATTGTTTGACAACTCACCATCATTTATTGATTTTGGATATGAAAAAAAGAGATGATAAAAGTAAAATTAAATTTAAATATGTACTAAAACTAGATGGTGGAATATTAGAAAGAGTAATATAGATTTCAAAACTTGAATAATGAGATTCTGATGATGAATCCAACCTTATGTGAAAATCAGTTGCTAGTTGTACTTGCAAAGTAGCAAAGAGCTTACTTGGTAAATCAAAAAGGAGAGTAACCACGAATAAAGACGCATGGTAGTGGAATCATCATGTTCAAGTTAATATTAAAAATAAAAAGCATGCTATAAAAATGGTTTAAACGTAAGGCTGTGAAGCATCGGAAGAAATATAAATTAGCTTGTCGTGAATGCTAAGAGTGCAGCATTCAAAGATCTATATAATAAATTAGACATTGTCGAAGGAGAAAGACAAATTTAAAAGGTAGCCAAATTAGGAGATAAGATAATAAAGATTTGACTCATGTTAAATATATAAAAGATAATGATAAAAAATTCTTTTATAGGATAAAGATATTAAACATAGATGGATAAATTATTTTATTAATATTTTTAATGAAAGTTGTACCAATAAAATTAATATAAGTTCAATTGTTATAAAAATAATCTCAATTATACTTTCATCCACCATGTTAGTAAAACTAAGATTTGGAATACTTTAAAGAAAATGAAGAGAGAAAAAGTAATAAGACCGGATGACATCCATATCGATGTATAAAAATATTTGGAAGAGAAAGTAATTTCTTAGCTTAACAAGTTATTTAATGTTATTTTAAACACTAAAAAGATACAGATGAGTGGAGAGAGAGTATTGTTAAACTTATTTACAAGAATAAAAGTGATGCTCAAGACTCTGCTAATTATAAAATAATTAAGTTAATGCGTCATACTTAGAAACTTTGGGAGCTAGTAATTGAATACAGAATACGAAAGAATACCAGCATTTCTCAAAACCAATTTGGCATAATGTCAGGTCAATCTAACATGGAAGCCATACATATATTAAAAGGTTTAATTGAGAAATTTAGAGAAAGAAAAGAAATTCTTCATTTAATTTTTATTGATCTTTAAAAGGCTTATGATGCAGTATAAGAGAAGTTCATTGGAGATAAAAGGGATTAGCGCTTCTGACATTGATGTTATTAGAGATATATATAATAGAGTTGCACATGTATTCGATTGCAAGGTGGCTTGTCTAATAATTTTCCTATTTCAATTAGATTACATCAAGGCTCATTCCTCAACCCATATCTTTATGCTTTAATTATAGATGTTCATACTGAGCACATTCAATAGGAGATTCCTTGGTGCATATTATTTGCAAATGATATTCTATTAAATGATAAGACTAAGGGTGGAATTAATGCAAAACATGAGTTATGGAGAACTACTTTAGAATACAAAGGTTTATGTCTTAGTTGATCTAAAATTGAATAGATGGAGTATAAGTTCAATTGTATTAGAAGCATTCAGTGATTAAGAAGAGCGAGATGTTCAAGTACCTTGGTTCAATTATTCAAAATAATGGTGAAATTGAGAGCAACATGATTAATAGGATTCAAGATGGATAAAATAAAGAACTTTTGGAATGTTGTGTGATCAGAAAAATCCACTCAGAACAGTTATACGATCAGCAACATTATATGGGGCAGAGAGTTGACTAACAAATAAGAAACTCACTGATAAAATATCAAATGTCACTCGAGAGATGATCATATGCAAATATTATAATGTTAATTCAAAATAGTTAAGTCAGTGATATAAGCGAAGGAAAAAAATGTTTGGCGAAGTCAGTGATCAAATTTTATTCAATTTTTTTCTTTCAATTTTTAGCCTAATGGTTCACATAGTACTCTATCCTTTCAATGTTTTAGATACATAGAATTTACACTCTATACCAGATGAAGTGAAGCAAACAAACTACAGTTTGCATTCTTTTTAAATGTCAATAATGATGTTCTACAAGGCCATTCTTTTTAAATATCAATTGACTCAGTTCTAATTAGAACACCAAATCCTTTATGGTTAAATAAGGCACTGGTCAATAAAGCTAGGTGGGAAAGCATCAAACAACCATGGAACTAATTGGTTCCCCAAACATCAGTTCTTTGCATAATTATAAGAACTTGTAGTAGGGCCTGAATTCAAAATCTAAGCTCAAACTCAAAGAGAACGAGAGTGATCATCAATTCATGTGTGCAAGATGTATTTATGATGGTTTTATCATATAGAAGTTTCATTCTAGAACTATAATATAAATAAAAAACAATGGGTCATAAAGCTAGCTATTATTTCGAAATCCAGACACTTATTGAATAAAAGTAAAAAATATTTTTCATTTCAATCAAGGTTAGGAATGGAATTTTTTTCAAAATATCATAACATATTTTCAAGGTTCAACTTCTTCACTTTATTAAAAATTTCAGTAGCCTCAATCTAGTAATTATTAACTCGTCTATATATAATAATGGTTTTGACCTTGAGTGCTGCAAGATAGTAGGTGCATGCGAAGAGAAGACCCATGACTCGAGCCTTTGCACTTAAACTAGTTGTTGGAGATTGATCCTATATTTGTTTCGGATTATATTATTATTTATTATCAAGTCAAATTATTTGTTGTTCCGGGTCATATGCCATTACCGAATTGTTGTGTTGTTAGGTGTTCGACATTTTTTTGTTATTTTTATTTTTAGAGGTCGTTGTCGGTGTATTTTTGACCACTAGGGTTTTTGGCCGACTCCTATATATAACCCTTATATGTCATTTAGAGAGGAAGTTGAATGAATGTTATATTTCTGTGAAAAGAATAGCTTGAGAGCTCGTGGTTGTGTGTATAGCCATCTTTTTCTTCGGTGTGCACAATCGAAAGCTTGAAGGTGTGTATAACCTTCAAGAACCAAGGTGTGAATAATCTTGGCATCTATTTTGTGATTTTTCTTGCATTTTTCTCTTTACTTCCATAGTACCCTCTGTTACGACTCATCTTCATTTTGTTTCATCAAATATCCAATTCCGTTTCGGCCACCAAACATCCCTCAAACGAAACCTACGCAAACTCCGACGCCCTTTTACTTCGCTGCCCATAACCTTCTCAAACAAACATCAAAAAAATCCAAAAAAACAATTCATAGATTCCTAACATCTTCATGAACATCCACCCAAAATTTAAAGTCATTCCAACATCTCACCAAACGTCTTCCCGAAGTTGAACAGTCGCTTACGCACAAAGAACCGTTCACTTCAACTTTGCACCGCCATTGAGCTTTGGATTGGTTGAGGCCGCCATGCACTTTACAAAGTCAGAGTAGCACAATAAAAAAAGATTAATGTATTTCGACATATGAAACCAAGTATAAATCGAATCAATTATCTAAGTCATTAGGGTTCAGCTTGTATAGTAAGAAACAAAGACAAAGAACTCAATCCTCCCTAACCATGGTACTGACAAAAAATGTCAAAGAGCCTAAACAATCTTAACTTCAAGTCCTAAGTTGGATTTTCTAAGCATAAACTTGAGCACTTGCACTACCCAAACTAACTTCTTTGACCTTGAAATCTCAAACCAAATTTATTCAATTCTCTTAACATAAGATTCCAAACATCATTTCTTATTAATAGAATTTCACCATATCAGTATTCCAATCTTCTAAGAAAAGTGTAGCTTCACTTAAGAAAAATAACTTCCAAGTGAAGGCTCGGGGCCAAAATGCTAAATAAAGAACGACATTTCCAATTAGTTAGCAGTTGGGCCATTAAAGCCAAAGAATACCAGCATGACCAACTTAGGTCTGATCTAGCAATAATAAACACCCATTTTTTAGAATTTTGCTGGTTAGGATTGACTGTTACTATTTAGTTTGACGGTCCAGCAATGGTTTTATCATGAGTGATAATTTTGAATAAAGTTTGATTGTCAAAAAGGCAGCTAAACAAAAATCGCATAATGCGATTTCTCCCTCCACCCTACTTCCCGCACGTGAACCACACCAAAGTGCACCACACCAGCACCATTTTTTGAGCGAAAACATATTTGTTTGCTTGATTATTGTCATTTTGTTTAAGTGTAGTTACCAAAACGGTACTAAAAAATCGGCAAGCACTATTCCGCTCCCCCTCCCCGCGGGAGCGGGACTCATGCACCACACTCGCTCATTATTTTTGCACAAGAACACATTTTTGATATTTTTTTTGTACGTGTAGCAGAATTTAATAATTTTTTACAAGATCTAAAAAACTACTAGTAAGGGAGTTCCCTAAATTTGTTGGCCCCAGTGAACTGTTCAAATGTTCATAAACAGATACAATATCATATGAGAACAAAAATAAACTTTCCATCTCCGATCCTTAATTAAACAAAGAATAGGCAAGAATGAATTGGTTAATCATTAAATACATTAAACATACAAAATCGACATTAGTTTCATATGATATATATATATATATATATATAAATATATATATTATATGATATTTTCCTAAGATCATTAAACGATAAAAACTAGTAGAAAAAAGAGAAGCAACAATTTCTGTACTAGCCTTGGCAAGCATCTTAATAATGTTCCTAGAGTAATAATGCATTGAAATCACTTCCCTCACAGCGAAAGTAGAATGAATTCATGCTTGAAGCTGATCTCAAATCCTCAGTCAAGAATTTATCTCACATGATCCTTGGTAACTATAATTTGAAATATAAACAAAGAAGACAAGAACAAAACTGAACATTTAAAAAAAAATGAGCACAGCAAAGATATTTGCAAGTAAATATATGGCAATACCGTGATTTGAAAACTAATAAGGGAATGAGAAGGGAATGAGAGAATCAAACCCGTTCCTAGAAGATTATAAGAAAGAGAGAATAAAAAAGCAAGACTAATATTTGCAAGAAATCAGCTGACTTAAATATTTTCCAATGCTTTTCCCAATAATAGAAACACAACTTCATGCAAGCATTCAAATACTGAGAACCAACAGTGCCAAGTAAAGCATAACTAAATTCTCTTTGCTTAAAAGGTGGCTTGTTTAAGGTAGGTTTAATCGTAATAGAAGCCATAATATTGAGAACATAACTATTGAAGACTATGTGATCAAGATGAGCTAAAGGCTCAAATACCCTAGTTCAATTATTCAAAATAAAGAGTGATGTGATTAATATAATGCGGGTGCAAGCTGATCAGATGATATGGGAGCACTACTAGAGTGTTGTGCAATTCGAAAATCCCACTCAAATTTAAAGAAAAAATTTATGTAGTTATACAATCGGCTATGTTATAAAGGGCTGAATATTGGTCAATAAAGAAGAAACTTCACAATAAATAAGCGTTACAAATATGAGGATACAAAGGTGGGTGAAAAAGTATACTCAAAAAAATAGAATAAGAAATGAGTTCATACATAACATGGTTGAAGTGGCTCCAATAGTTGATAAGATTAGAGAATAGTGTCATAGATGATTCAAATATATTAAGCATAGAATGTTTAATGGCTATGTAAAAAAATTGAGTATACAAATTTTACTAATATTAAAAAAGGAAAAGGAAGAAAAAATCATTAGAAAAACCTTCTCAATTAAAAGTTATGGAAAGGTTTTTGTTTGATCATGCAAAATGAAAACACAGTCATGCATTCAAGTAGACCTAGTGAGACTAAAGCTTGATGTTGTTGTTGTTAAATTCTTTTTTGTAATATAATTTTAAATGAATAAAATGTGTGAATAGAGAATATAACATGGTTGAAATGGTTCCAATAGTGGATAATATTGGGAAACGATGTCATAGATGGTTCAAACATATTAAGCAAAGAGCGTTTGATGTATGTGTCAAAAAAATAAAGTATACAAATTTTGTCCATAGTAAAAGAGAAAAAAAAATTATTAGAAAAATCCTTCTCTATTGAAATGTAGGAAAATGTTTATGTTTGATCGTGCATAATGAAAACAAAACAGTTGCATAACCAATCACACCTAGTGGGACTAAAGTTTGATATTGTTGTTGTTATTGTGTTCCCTTTTGTAATATAACTCTAAATGAAAAAAATAAGGGAATAGTATTCCACCAAAATCTGTCTCATGTTCAAGCATTAGCATTTGAAGACATTGAGTATAAAAAGAGTTGTATAGCCAACCACACCTAGTGGGACTAAAGTTTGACCTTGTTGTTGCTGTGTTTATCAAGGCATCTATGCAATCAATGTTTTTGCCTAATAAAGTTCTAGGAAAGTCCAGCATTCAGATGGACTGCAAGTATCAATTTAATTGGGTCTTTTTTGTTAATTGGATAACATGCTAAGTTTATAAATATGAGTTTTTACTGGGACATGTAAATCAAATATAACTTAATAAAACATGTTTTGCTAGCAGCGCTCTAATAGGATGTGAGTTTTAAGGAAACATGCAAGTATTGAAGACCAACTCCTAGAGAAGACCATCTCCTTGCATTAGTGTCAGAACTAAATCTACTATGATAAACTCTTTTCCGTTTTTATTACTTTTGACATAATATTCGGATTGGTTATGAATGTGATTAATTTTAGTCAAATGCTTTACACTTTAATGTTTTATTATAAAATTTCTAATGGTCACGTTTACTTGGATTCAACTAATTAAAAAGTTGCAGTTTAATTCAACTAATTAAAAAGAATATCTTAATTCATGAAGCTAATGCAAACCAATTAGTGCAGACTCGCAAAAACATGCAATAAGTAAGTTTTGAATGAACGCAATTGAAATAAACAATGACACCAATTACTGTATTATGTATTAAGATTTTTCAAAATATGTATCCCGTATTTCTATTGTTAAGTTATGTTGTAAAGTTTCACCTAATCTCTCTCCCAAACCAATGCAACCCTTTCCAGATCTTTTTCATCATTTGCAATTTCACCAAGGTCATAATCATATTGCATCTCAAATTGTGATATATTGAATTCCAAGTCATGACAATTATGCCAACCAATTAAGCTATTGAAAAACACAAGCAATGTTAATGTCGCCATGCACTAAGATTGGAAGTGTCGGATTCATTTTCTTCAGTATCAAAAAAAATCCTTTGAAGACATTATGCAGTTGCACATGCTGATGATTAAATAGATCTTGAAGCAAAAATTATCTTTAGAAAGTGCTCTCACAACAAAAAAATGGAATTAGTTGTGTTTGCATAGCTAATTACCACCAAAAATATTTTCTGGTCAATGCATATAGATCACCTTTTTCAATGGCCTATAATAAAACCCTCACGTCAGTACCAAATCATCACAGCTAGAAATCATAGGTACAAACCGTCCATCAAATGCGATGGTAGCCATGAATGTTTAAAGAGATAAAACCCTTCTGGTTACGAAATGTTTTGTGCATCCATGTTCACTATTGCAAGCACATGCATTTCATCAATCACTCCTATAACATTTCTAGAGAGGTGGAAATGTGGATCACCTCAAATGTGTAGGTGGCAGTCAATCTTTGATGAAGGCATACATAGAAACTCTCTAATGAATGATAATTATCAGTAAGACAAGATAATATTATCTACTAACCATCTCTTGAGAAATTAAAATTTACACATAAATTGTCTATATGAATGCACATGCACAAAGCCTCTATAAATATCCCCAATTGCTCTGCTTCCTTGACATGCCTTGTGTTAACTGGCAAATTGTGTGATACCAACATAATAGCCCTGAGAAGTATAAATACCCAAGACAGTCCTAAAGCGATTGCAAGACATGTCAGTTGGTCTGTCAATGCCTAAAGCAGTGGAAAGATCTTGTCAGTTGATCTACAATACATCAGCTACGTATTGTTTGGTTGCATAAACCTATCAAACATTAACCTCAGAATGTGTGCATTGCTAGCAAACACTTTATCAGCCAATTTAGTTTTAATCTCAATTATCTAGCATCATTTTTCACATCTTCAACACAAATATTATCACCAAATAGCCTTCTAAATATATTAGCCATGCTCAAGGAAAAAAATAATTGAAATAGCAACATGAAAAAACACAATATTATATATTGTAACATTTTTATTATTAAGTATAATGAAAACATGACTACCAAAAATTATAGATGCATTAGATTCTATTAATCAAGTCACGTATCATGCACAACCATAATCATAACTAGACGCCTACATTTGAGAATTGCAGGTAACCGGCCCTTGATGTTTTCTGTCCATCCCACTAGCAGTCCCTCAAAGTCCTAAGCAAATTTTGTTGGCATTTTTGCAACTAGTGAATTAAACAACATCATGAATCTCACATGTGAATTAAGTACAATCAGTATGCACATTTGTCAGCATTTGAACGTTTTTCTTCTCATATGTTGATTAATTTCCCCGCATCTATATGCCCGTTCACTCCCTGTCCAATGTATGCCTAACAAGTTTGCTTTCATATCTACATCCTCTGTCTATGCATTTGTGCACGCATCTGTCGCATTTTTTGTTCATAAAGGTTACACCATTGTTCTCCATAAAGTTATCAATAGTATTATACTCACCCGAACCATCATATGGAGTCTACATACTGAATTTATCTGAGCACCATTGTTCTTCTTTTATTTAAATGGAATAAATCAACAGTTTGACACTAAATTTATAAACCCAAAATTAAAAACAGTACTATGAAAATAAAATTTAAGCAACTGATTTGTATTTTGAAAGAATGTATGATTAGTTCTGTGTAGATAGCCCAAATTTTGATTATTTTTTGGGTTTTAATGAAATCCAAACGCATTCAAATAATGTTGTAATTAACCTATATGTAAATGAAATGAAATCCAGTGAAAGAATTTTTTTGCCCGTAAAAAAAAAATTAAAATGGGACAGAATACCTTCCATGAGAACAGAAATAAAAAGGAAAACAATGTATGATCTAAGGCGGGGATGATCAAGAAAGAGATAAAGAGAAACCTAATGGGCTTCACATGTGGATTTATATGAGCCATTTTGCCCCAATCTTCACACCTTCAACGAAGGAGGAAAGTTTGGTTGACGTGCATATAGGTGGCAACAGCAAAGGGATAGGCGCTCCCTTGTAGTGATGTCGCAATGAAATGCGTAAAGTCCAACCTTCTAAGCCATGGCAAGAAGACAGCTAAAGTAAGAATCTTACATGCTTAGAGCTTAAAGAGGGTTTATTATTCTATCACAAAGGAAATAAAGGATTCAAGTCACCAATTGTGATGTCCCGATGCCGACTCAGCGAGAACTGTCCCGACATTCAGATGTTCACATACCGCAGGATCCTATTGAGTAATTTGAGAGAGAATGGATACACATGTAAAGACAAAAATACATTCTCATTTATTACAAGATAACAGATTACACGATCCTTCATCGTACTTCTCGCACAAAAGTGAAAGATAAAAAAAATAAAATAAGCAAAGTGCTGCCGTGGATCTATCAACAATATTTTAAATTTAAGAATTATGGTACTTGTGCGTATTCTTCCAGAAGTACCTGACCTGGTATTGTACAGAAAATAATATCGGGATTGAAATTCCCAGTAATTAGAGAATACTCTAAATACTGCAGTAAACAATAATATTACACTTTAAAGATGCAATTTGCGGAAATAAGGAAGTAATAAAATGCAAGAAAAAGTAAGGCCATAGCGCAAAATAAATAATCAATTTCCCACAAAAAATATTATCACAAAATGTAGGTTACTGATGTCATTTTTTCAGTAACCCACCACGAATGTTACTGATGTCATTTTCCAGTAACTAGCCCCGAATGTTATTGATGTCATTTTCTAGTAACAATCCCAAATGTTACTGATGTCATTTTTCAGTAACAACCCCGAATGTTACTAATGTCATTTTCCAATAACAACTACGTTACGTTAGTTCTAAACAATCAACCAAGCTTCAATATGAATTTGGTTCAAAGCTAAGCTAAACAGTAAATTGCAAAAAATAATATTTATCATGCACTGGGTACTTTTATTCTTTATGATCCAAAATTTGACCGTTCAAATTTTGGATCTGCATTTAATTTAAATATTTTAAATTAGCATTTAGCCAATATTCTTAAAAATAAATATTATCTTCTTTTCCATTATATTCTTCTTTTACTTTCTTATTTTTGATTGAAATCTAGTTTTTTCAAGTTACTGTGATAGCAGTAGTATTTATTATAGCATTATTATTATTACTAATAATGTACGAAAGAAAAAAATAGAATGAAAATGACTGAATTGAAATTGACAAAATTGAAAATAACAGTCATTTTATAACATTTTTACTGTTATTAATTATTACTAAATGAACACAATAATAATGTGAATGACGTATTTGAGATATTAAAACTACTATAATTTATCATATGCAAAAGATAATGAAGACAATGGAAATATCTAAACTCTCTTCAATTCCTTCCTTAATGTAATTCACCTTACACCTCAGTTTAGCATTGCCGAAAAATGAAGGGAGGCCGAACGGCTGCTGGCTGGCTAAGGGAGGGCTGCTGGGTGGCCGGCAGCTGCCGTGGGAGTGGGGCCAGCTGCTGCTGCGGAGAGGGAGGAGAGGCTGGCAGGAGGGAGGCTAGAGGCTGGTAGGAAGGTGGCTGGCTGAGGGCTGAGAGAAGAGCTTGCTGTGTGGGGAGAGGAAGTGTGGGCTGGAGGAGGGTTAAATAGGCGCAGGGGAGTTCTCGGGGCCAAAATTGAATGTGCGCAGGGCGCGCAAGGCTTCTGGCGCCGTCTGGCGTGGAACCTTCCCTCAGAGGCGGAAGGATTTCTTACGAAATCGGGAGGGGGAAAAAGGAAATTTAAAAAAAATTACTTAAACTTAAATTTTTTCATATTTTTCCGTCGTTTGACTTCCAAACATAACGAAACTTGACACCGAGGTGTGTTATAATATAACGAACACCCTCGCGCCGAAAATTTTTGATTCGAAACAATATTTTATTTTTAATTAATTTTTGAAGTTTTAAACTTCGAAAATTAATTGAGATCAAACCGATGCTCAGAATTTGATGAAATTTTTCGAGCAGCCTTTAAATAATATACTTAACATAATGACACAAAAATCGATGAATTCGAACACGTATTTAATTTTTTAAATTTATTGGATTTAAATAATTCAAAAAATAAAACGGGAGTTTCCATTATCCGAATTCTCCCAAACTATAGCACTTTGATCTAAAAATTATTTCTATCTATTGGTATTCTTGCTTGCCTTAAATCGAAATTCCCCGAAAACTGATTTCTGAGGCGGGAATTTGACCTAATTTGCAGATAAAGACATTGGGTTGTTACAAACTCTCCTACTTAAAAACGATGTCATCCTCGACATCATAAGAACAAAACAAGATCTAGAAGGGAGTTTTGGGTTACCTTAATTAAGAAATAACTCTGGATATTTCCTCTACATAACATTTCTATTTTCCCATGTGGCTTCCTTTGCAGTATAGTTATGCCACTGAATTTTAATCATTGGGATCGTTCTACTTCTTAATTTGTGGCGGTCTTTCTCAATGATTTGAAGAGGCTTTTCGACATAAGTCAAATCAGGCTGAATTTCGACTGTCGAATCAAAATTTTGTTGAGAGGATTCCTGGAGGCATTTGCGGAGTGCTAAAAGGTCGAAAACTATGTGAACGGCATAAAATCTTTCTGGAAATTTAAGTTTATAAGCCGAGCTTCCAATTTTTGCAGTTACTTCGAAGGGTCCAACATATATGGGGCTCAGCTTACCAGTAACTCCGAAGCGATGAATATCTTTCATTGGGCTCAAACCTTAAGATAGGCACAATCACCAACGTGAAATTCTAGCATCCGATGTTTGACGTCGTGATACTTCTTTTGTCGGCCCTGGGCTGCCGCAATTCGGCTCTTGATTAGCCATGTCTTTTCATTCGTTTCTTCTATCAACTCAGAGCCATAAATTTGAACGTCTCCCACTTGTGTCCAAGCTAGAAGAGTACTGCACTTTCTCCCATATAAGGCTTCATAAAGGGCCATCCCAATACTAATTTGGTGGCTATTATTATACGCAAATTCGATTAACGGTACGTGCTTTTCCCAGCTACTACCAAAATCTAGAATACTCAACCGCAACAATCTTCGAGTATTTGATTAACTTTTTAGGTTTGCCCGTCTATATGTGGACGGAAGGTGGTGCTTAGAGCTAGCACGGTTCCTAAATCGCGATGTACCGCTTGCCAAAATCGGGATGTAAATCTGTTATCTTGATTCGAGACTATGACTTTTGGAATCCCGTGAAGTCTGATTATTTCTTTGATATAAAGTTTGGTTAACTTTTCAAAAGTGTAAGTCTGCTTAATAAAAATAAAATGGGCTAATTTGGTCAGGCGATCCACTATTACCAAAATTGCATCAACTCCTGAACGACTCCGGATAATCCCATGACAAAGTTCATTGAAATATCTGACCACTTTCATTCTGGAATTTCTAGTGGATGCAAGAGTCCACCTGGCCTTTGATGTTCAGCTTTTACTAAATAACAAACATGACACTTGGCAATAAATTCAGCCATGCTTCTTTTGAGTCCTGGCCACCATAATACTTCCTTTAGATCTTGATATATTTTGTTGTTTCAAGGGTGAACTGTATATCCAGAGTTGTGAGCTTTGCTTAGTATCTGGTTCCAAATGGATGCATCATTAGGAACTCAGACTCTTTTCGGTGATAAATATACATTCCCTGCTGAAGTTGTAAGTCTGTTCAGCGCCCATTTTCTATATCCTTCTTTAGCCTTGTCTACTCTAGGTCTTATTCTTGGGCGTTAGTTATCTGTTCAGGAGCGTAGGTTTGACGGTACTTTTCTAGAGTAAATCATTCAATTGCTTGCTGGAAATGAGTTTTATTCCTAGTTTCAGGAGCTCTTCAACCAAGAAGCTTGCCATGATCATTTCGTTTAGACACTTTTCTGCTGAGGGCGGCGTTAGCTACAAAGTTGGCCTAGTCAGGGTGATATGCAATACTAAGATCGTAGTCGCAAATTAATTCAAGCCATCTTCTTTGCCTGCAATTTAGCTGTTTTTGGGTAAAAATATATTTTAAGCTTTGATAGTCTGAAAAGATCTCGCATCGTACCCCATATAAGTAGTGCCTTCAGATCTTTAGGGCAAAAACAACTAATGTTAACTATAGATCGTGAACTGGGTAATTCTTTTCATGCTTCTTTACTTGCCTTGAGGCATAGGCAATTACCTTCCCTTCTTGCATTAAGACACATCCCAAGCCAATGTTAGATGCGTCATGGAACACTTGAAAATTAATTCCCTCTTGCAGTAAGATCAGGATTGGTGCAGCGGTCGGTACTTCTTTCAACTTATGGAATGCTTCTTCACAGTCTTGGCTCCAGACGAAAGATACTACTTTTTGAGTTAATCTAGAGAGAGGTGAGGCTAATAGCGAAAACCCCTTAACAAACTTTCGGTAGTAGCCTGCTAGTCCCAAGAAGCTTCAAATTTCGGTCACAGTAGAGGGTTGCAGCCAATCCTAAATGACGCTTATCTTATTCTGATCAACTTGTATCCCTTCAGCACTGATTACATGATCAAGAAAGGCAACATATTTAAGCCAAAATTCACACTTTGTGTATTTTACAAACAATTGATGCTCCCTTAATGTGCCCAACACGAGTCTTAGGTGGATCTCATGATTTTCTTCACTTTTTGAGTAAATAAAAATGTCGTCGATAAATACGATTACAAATTTATCTAGGAAGGTTATAAGAACTCGCTGCATTAGATCCATGAAGACTGATGGAGCGTTAGTTAATCCGAATGATATTACCAAAAAATCAAAGTGTCCGTAACGAATCCTGAATGCTATTTTTGGAATGTCATCTTCTCGAACTCGAACTTGGTGATAACCTGACCTGACCGCAGATCTACCTTTGAGAAGATCTTGGCTCCACTGAGTTGATCGAATAGATAGCCTATTCGAGGTAGTGGATACTTATTCTTGATTGTTATCTTGTTTAATTCACGGTAGTCAATGCACATGCGCATTGAACCATCCTTTTTTTTAACAAAAAGAACTGGAGCTCCCCAGGGCGACATACTGAGTCTAGTAAGATCTTTTTCCATTAGTTCATGCAATTGCACTTGAAGGTCTTGCAGTTCCTTTGGGGCTAGACAGTAAGGTGCCTTTGACAAGGGTTGTGACCCAAGTACTAGGTTGATAGCAAAATCTACTTCCCTTATTGAAGGTAGACCGGGAAGTTTGCCTGGGAAGACATCGAAAAATTCCCTGACTATTATGGTTTCTGACATAGGGATGTCCTTTTCTGATTCACTCATCAAAGAGACTAGGTAAGCCTCGCACCCTTTGCGAATTAGTTTTTTCGCAAGTGCACTGATTAATGAGGCGTTAATACCCAATCTGCCAATAAACACTTCTAATTTCCCTTTTCCTTTAAAAGTAATTTTCTTCTTCCTACAATCAATGATTGCATCATGCATACTCAACCAATCAATCCCTAAAATGATGTCGAAGTTCATTATAAGGAGGACTTATAGAGTAGCCTCATATACTACATCATTGATTGGGATGTTATAAATACAAAATTATTGAGCACCAGAAGGCAACCCAATATTAAGATTGTTGGCTAGATTGCAACACGGAATATTAAGAGCTCTAACGTAATTTTTTGAAATAAAGGAGTGGCTTGCTCCCGTATTGAACAAAACACTAAAATGTTTACTATTAATTTGTATGACGACTAATTAGAAAAGAAAACATTTATTATAAACGGTTTATGCAAGCGTGCTAATAATTTTTTAAAATGAGAAAGGTAATGTACCTGACAACACGTTGTTGTCGCCGGGAGCCAAGATAGGAGTGAGGGTGTACATCCTTGCTGGAACGGTGGCCCGAGGGGCCTGACCATTCCTTTGGGTAAGCGCTGTCGTTGAAGCGACTTGCTTAGAAGTAGCTCCTCTTCGATGATTGTTGGCCGAGGGTGATGCTGGTGCTGAATTCTAGCTTGGGGCAGATCTTGTCCAACGGATAATATCTGTCTACCGCCTTTTTGGCTATACAGAAATGGTAACTGTGACCGGTGCGCCCGCTGATAAAGTAGCAGTTCTGCCCGTGATAGCATCTCTCGCCTGGGTGAGGTCGATCGCATGGTACGCCTTCGATGGTCCTGGGAGCTTCTGCGGACATTTAGTACGCCCTGGCTGGTGAAGGGTAACGAGAACGTTTGTAAGTTTTCTAGTTCCTAGCAGAAGTTATCGGTCTTTTCCCTTGTCGTTCTACGATCACCTGCTCATTGTGCTCAAGCATTGTGGCAGTCCAAAAGATCGACAAATTTTGTACGCTTGAGAGAAATCAGGTTAGTGTGAATGCTGTCTTTTAGACACTCCAAGAACCTACTGTACCTCGAATCTTCGCAATCTACCAGCTTCAGTGCATAACAAGAGAGTTTTGTGAACTCTGTCTAGTAAGCTGTCACAAATCGGTCGTCCTGAGCTACTTTTATAAATTGGCTCTCAAGAATCCTCTGAGCCGAGTGGGGAATATAACGGCTTCTGAATGCCACCGTGAATTCTACCCACGGTATCTCCTCCAAACTGACGCCCACGAAGGTTGTTTCATATGTGATTTTCCACTACCTTTTAGCTTTGTCTTCTAGTAAATATTTTGCTAGCCTCATTTGTTCGCCTGCAGGACACCTTAAGCTGTCTAACTTGCTTTTGACAGCTTGGATCCGATCCTCTGCTTTCATGGGTCAGGCTATGTCATTAAAGGTAGGAGGATTTAGCTTTAAAAAAACTTGCAAGGCATCATCTACTCGCAGTCTTTGAGAGAGTTCTAGTGCGATTAGGGAGGTAGAGGCTCTCCCTTGGTTTGAAAAAGCTTGCAATACGGCTTCCAATAACCTGTTTGTCCTATTATTTGTTTGTTGTAGATGCAAATATTGTCGACTTGACTGGGGTCGCGAAAAGTACTGAGAGGAAGGCTTCGTTGGATTCCATATATTGGAAATGATTAATTAAACTTGAGATTAGAAAATGGGGTAACTAACTAAATACACAAACAAGTAATTGTAATAATAAATAAAGTTTTTTATTTTTTTTAACTTATAAAAAGTTTTCATTTATAATAAACCCGTTTACAAAAAATTTCCATTTAACAAAAGATTTGCATACAAAAAAGGTTTACATAATTATACAGGGTACATATACAAGATCCTATACTAAGTCTCCTACTCATCGAAGGAGTCAGAACTAGCAAACTTCTTCTTTGATGCAGACTCAAGGTGATTTTTAGCTTTTTGCTTCCCCTTGGAAGAAGAAGCCATCGCATCGTCGATCTTGATGAGCTTCTTCAAGTTATGAAGCTCATCCTGCAGCTGGAGGGCTTGACATTTTTGTCATCATCCTTTCTCACTATTTCCCACTCTAGCATGGATATTCTCCCAAACAAGACACCCTTAAACTCC
Organism: Gastrodia elata; assembly: GCA_016760335.1. Classification (NCBI taxonomy): domain Eukaryota; kingdom Viridiplantae; phylum Streptophyta; class Magnoliopsida; order Asparagales; family Orchidaceae; genus Gastrodia; species Gastrodia elata. Next base: position 89,713,133 of record CM028670.1, on the reverse strand, counting down.
TGGACTTCTTTTTCTAAATCAAAGATCCGATTTTTGGACGCCGATATCCACCATGTCAAGGTATTCTCTACTTCCCTTAAATTTTCTGTGGTCACGTCATCCATTGTTTCTGCAGCAAGGGTGTTTATGTTTGAGACTAGATCAATTATTCCAGAGTGTGAGGAGTCACCGTCACTCCCCTCGTCCTCAAAATATTCGATCATATCATCATTCGGATCCATCTATAAAATAAATGATTAATAAAAATGTTATTCTTACATTTTATACGCTTCTAATCACAATGATGAATGTGGTACTATTATCTTTAGTTATTTTAATCTTCTTAGATTGAATATATTCTTATTTTTACATGTATATTTTTTTCTTCCACAAGTACTCAATCCTGCTCTTATACCAACTGTGATGTCTAGATGTCGGCTCAGCGAGAACTGTTCCGGCATTCAGGTGTTCACATACCGCAGGATCCTATTGAGTAATTTGAGAGAGAATGGATACACATGTAAGACAAAAAGACATTCTCATTTATTACATGATTATAGATTACATGATCCTTCATCGTATTTCTCGTACAGAAGCGAAAGATAAAAAAAAATAAGCAAAACATCGCCATGGATCTATCAACAAGATTGAAAATTTAAGAATTATGGTTCTTGCTCGTATTCTTCCAGAAGCACTTGACCTAATATTGTACAGAAAATAATATCGGGATTGAAATTCCCAGTAATTAGAGAATACTCAAAGTACTGCAGTAAACAATAATATTACATTTTAAAGATGCAATTTGCAAAAATAAGTAATAAATGCAAAAAAAATAAGGCAACAGCACAAAATAATCAATTTCCCGCAAAAAGCATTGTCATGATGTTGTTTTTTCAATAACCCACCAGGAATGTTATTGATGTCATTTTCCAGTAACTAACCCCGAATGTTACTGATGTTATTTTTCAATAACAATCCCAAATATTACTGATGTCATTTTCCAGTAACCCCGAATGTTACTGATATCATTTTCAAGTACCAACCACGTTATGTTAGTTTCGAACAACCAACCAAGCTTCAATATGAATTTAGCTCAAAGCTTAAGCTAAACAATAAATTGCAAATATTAATATTTATCATATACTGAGTATATTTATTCTTTAAGATCCAAAGTTTGACAGTTCAAATTTTGGATCTGCATTTAATTTTATATTTTAAATTAGCATTTAGCCAATATTCTTAAAAATAAATATTATCTTTTTTTCCATTATATTCTTCTTTTACTTTCTTATTTTTGATTAAAATCTAGTTTTTTTAAGTTACTATGATAGCAGTAATATTTATTATAGTGTTATTATTATGATAATAATAATGTACGAAAGAAAAAAAATAGAATGAAAATGCCTGAATTGAAATTGACAAAATTGGAAATAATAATCATTTTATAACATTTTTACTGTTATTCATTATTACTTAATGAGCACAATAATAATGTGAATGACATTTTTGAGATATTAAAACTATCATAATTTATCATATGCAAAAGATAATGAAGACAATGGAAATATCTAAGCTCTCCTCAATTCCTTCCTAAATTTGATTCACCTTATACCTCGGTTTAGAGTTGCCGAAAAATGAAGGGATGTCGAACGGCTGCTGGCTGGCTAGCTAAGGAGGGCTGCGGCAGGAGGGAGCTGGCTGCTGGGTGGCCAGCCACTGTCGTGGGAGGGGGGTCGGCTGCTGCTGGGGAGAGGGAGGAGAGGCTGGCAGGAGGGAGGCTGGCAGGAGAGGGCTAGAGACTGGCAAGAAGGTGGCTGGCTAAGGGCTGCGAGAGGAGCGTGTTGTGTGGGGAGAGGAAGTGTGGGCTGGAGGAGGGTTAAATAGGCGCAGGGAATTCCCTGTGCCAAAATTGAATGTGCGCAGGGCGCGCAAGGCTTATGGCGCCGTCTGGCGCGGAACCTTCCGCCAGAGGCGGAAGGATTTCTTATGGAATCTGGGGGGAGAAGGAAAAGGAATTTCCTCAAGGAAATTTAAAAAAGATTACTTAAACTTTAATTTTTCCTATTCTTCTGCCGTTTGACTTCCAAACATAACGAAACTTGACAACGATATGTGTTATAATATAACGAACACCCTCGCACCAAAAGTTTTTTCGATTCGGAGCAATATTTTATTTTTAATTAACTTCTGAAATTTTAAACTTTGAAAATTAATTGAAATCAAACCGACGCTCAGAATTTGATGAAACTTTTCGAGCAGCATTTAAATAATATATTTAACATAACAATACAAAAATCAATGAATTTAGACACTATTTAATTTTTTTCAATTTATTGGATTTAAATAATTCAAAAAAATAAAGCGGGAGTTTCTGTTATCCGAATTCTTCCAAATTAAGGCACTTTGATCTAAAAATTATTTCTAACTATTGGTATTCTTGTTTGCTCTAAATCGAAATTCCCCGAAACCTGATTTCTGAGGTGGGAATTTGACCTAATTTGCAGATAGACATTGGGTCGTTATACCAACTCACTTAGTGGAACTATGGTTTAAAGGTGGTGGTGGTGGTGGCAATGTAATATATGGAATGCAAATCTGCTACAAGAAAAAAAATGATAATTCAATAAAATAAAAAGATTCTCTCAGGATTATTCAGTACTCTAATTCGATTCTCTTAGCAGCTAAAAGTAGATTCGCCTATCGGCTCACATTCAATTCGCCTACAGATCCTACAGAACCTACCCTCCGGCTCCGGGTGGATTCGACTAGCGTCTCACCACTGCACGCCCTCACTATTACATAGCCTCCCTCCGGTTGCCTGACGGCTCACAAAGCCTACCGTTTGGAATAGCGTCTCACTCTTTAGATCCTTTGTAGCCTTCGTCGGATCCTTAGCTCAGCTAAGGAAAGATTTGAGATAACTAACTAGACCTTAGAGCCAGCCTCCACTCCTTTATCTATTGAAGAGCTCCTTTCTTTATGTATTTAAGTTAGTTCGACTTCGCTTATTTTATAAGCTCACAATTACATACCCTGAACTAGATTTATTCTAAAATGTTATCATCATCATACAAGTAAATAAGCAAGCGTTTAATTAATTATCTATCAAAGTAAAAAATAGTCCTTCAAATAGTTTAAAGCAACACTAAATATAATGACAAGCCAATATATCATTATACTAACTCTCCCAAAATTTAGAAATAAAAAAACCACAGCAAGACTTGTATAATCCATTGCAATAAATGCTTACAAGAAAACAAGAGAAATGGAGATAATATCTGTATAATCCTTGTACGCATATTAACTAAAATATTTGCAGATGTTTTATCTAAGCTTTAGAAATAGGAAATAATACATAAAAAGCATGCTTAGTATAAAAAACAAACCTTTATTGGAAGATCAATAGGAAGACCCATGAAATGGAGAAAATTACGTCCAACTTGGTACCAGTTAATTGAATTAATTTTATCCATATCTTTGCCAGTTTCTAGTTGATTTTCTGAAATAATTTGTTTGAAGTTACTTCCAATCCACAAGTACACAATCGTAAGTGGCAGCACATCTTCCCTAGTATTTGAAGGTAGGAAAATTAAAACTTCTTGAGGATTAAGATTCTCTCTGCTAAAGGCAGTTAACTTTTGAAAGTTGGGCCATTGAAAAACTTGCATAGAATTTCCAGATTTTTTAAACACATCAAGCAGGTTTGTAGAGCTAGATCTCATGATATCAACTTTTGAAAGATGATCCTTATTAATGTCAGAATGGCCTCTTGAAGCTCTAGCATCATATTCATTTAGAGTTGTCAGCACTGAAGGATCCCTTACAACATCCTTAGCATCTGCACTACCACCTATCAAAGTACTGTAACAATCTTGATGCTCAGAGGCCTTCCACATACAATCAAGATAAGTAGGCGAAGTGCATATCACTTTTCGAGTTGATGATGAGTTATTTTTATATAACGCTGGCAATTTAAGAGGTGAAAAGCAAGCTCTTCTTTCAGCAATAGAGCGTGAAAATCCCTTTGAAGGTGAAAGTGTTGCCTGTAGATTGGTCCTTAGCTGTTCAGAGTCATGTGAAAATTGAGAAGGGTTTGATGGTAAGATCAGTGGTTTAGGAAAATTAGCCAAAGGAGGTGACAGGGTAAGCAATGGGGAGGAAGATGTTGAAGGAGATATTGTTGGAGATTCTGAGCTAGATTTTGAACTACCACTTGAATCAGATGAAAATGAATCAGGAGAATTATAAGGTGGTGACGTTGATGGCTCCACATTGAAAATCTGAACTCGGCTAGGACATGAATCTACTTCTCGAATGAGCGCAGAATCTGAAAAGACTCTACACATTGTGCGAGAGAGAAACTTGCGCCTCAGTACACTCCAATTGCTTTCTCTGGATGGAAGGTGAGTTTCCTGCCCTGGACCAGATGATGGGAATGGAGGAACAACACCTCCAGTGATTGCTTGGTAGAAAAGGTCAAAGTCAACATCATATGCCTCCACTCTCCTCTTACCCACAAGGGGCCTTCTTCCTGACTCTACATTATCCTTTTCAACCTCCGTAGCATTGTCTGAACTAGGTCTTAAGTTAGAGAATGCATCCCAGAAGTCTGGTGGCTCTTCACCTTCTTCAACTGTGATGACAGGCCCAGGAACCTTCTCATATCTTACAACCTGGAATGCAGCAGCTTTAGCATCTTTTTCAATTACAGGATCACAGCATTTACCAATCCACACAAAAATAGTGCAGAAGACATGAAGAATGAATGCCCCTCTTGAATCCAAAGCAGCAGGGGATGGATCATTAAGCATCTTTGGAACAAGATGCAGGGCATCATAAGATGAATGTGGTGCCATCCTGTACATTCTCAACCCTGAATTAGGGCTCAATGGTATTGCATGGACCCTCTTCTGACACTGAAGCAACTGGCATGCAAAACCCATGTTCGGATTTGCAATACCTCTAGCAGCTTTCACAAATTGAAAGGCATCATCAAAACTCTGCCCTTCCCTCCACATATGGTAGGCTATCACAAGCGAGGTTGAACGGGAAACTCCTTGGCAGCAATGAACAAGTACCCTCCCTCCCTGTTCACGGACATCCTCAAAATAATCAAACACATCGTACAGAATGCTGGTAATGTCCTCGGTAGGGCTGTCCTGTAGCCAGAGTGTCTTATACACTAGATGTGCTTTGAAATATTCAGCGCAAACAAATCCAACGCAATTAAGAACATGAGTGATACCATTCTGGCGAAGGATCTCTCTGTTCCTTGCCACAGAATCTCCACCAAGGTAGATGTGATCCGCCACCTTGGAGCACTCCTTATCAAAGAAAGCGATCTGATCTTTTTTTACCTGAGACCGCAGCGATGGTAAGTCCACTTTCAAGCCTTCCCCGGGTCTGCCGGCTTCCGTTCTGCCACTAGGTGTAGGCGGCTGGAGCCACTCTCCAACATCATCAGAGCTGGCCTTGGGCCACTCGTCCAAGCTCCGGCGAGAGATCGAGAGGGGTTGCAGAGGAGGAAGGCAAGAACGGGCTTTGCTATTATGTGACCTAGGTGTGAGTGGGAGGGGCGGGAAACGTCGAAACTGGCCATTGGAAGAAGATTTCTCTGATGCGTCGCCCCTTGCAACATCAGCCACTGATGCAGTTCGAGAAGCAGACCACGACGCCGATCTCCAGAAAGTCTTCCTGCCTCCTGTTGAGATCGGTGCAGCGCCTGAATCTTCCTCGCCCCCCATTTCTTTGGCAGCCAAGCTCAAACCCTCATATCAACTTAAGGCTTTGCAGGTATGGGATTAGCCAATCTACTGGTTTGAAACACAGTGAGCAAGCAAGGGCTCGATTATAAAAGCTCAAATATATGTAAGCAAGAACCTGGAAAAGATCAAACTATAGCATTTTGCCAACCGGAGTGATTCCCTTGCCTCAGTGGATAGAGTGAAAGGGGTAACGCGTGCAGCCAAAGATGCGATCGAGAGAGAGCGAGAAGAGAATGGGAGAGAAATGTGCGAGGATACAACCCTAGTGGAGGAAGAGTTGAGATATCAGAAAAAGAAATCTACTGGGTGCCAATTTAAATGAATCTGGACCGTCAGATAAGAACTAACGCAACGAAAAACTATTTCGCTTACTTAACTGTGAGTTGCCATAATAGATGTCAGCTCGTGACGACGACGCTCGCTTCATAGTTCAACTAATTAATAAATTAGTTAAGAAAAAAAATAAACTTTGAAAAACAAGTTAATTTTGTCGGTTTTTTTTCTTTCTACATTTTGAATTTTATCTTACACTAATTATAATAAAAACAAAATCATTTCTCAATAGATATATTCAAGATTCTTATCAATTTATTAACTAGTATAAAATTGACTTTGTCGTCTATCACTTAAGATGATAACATCATAATGAGAATATGATACTACGAGGGGAGATCAAAATCGATTCAATACTGAAATGCTTAGATTAATCAAATTGGTGAGAATTACTTGTCAATCTAGTCATATTTATCGTGAGCAGTGCTTATTCAACGTTCAAATCATAGTTGTAAGAATATGAAAAAATAAACAAATGACAATTTATAATAGCCTCGCTTCTTGATGGATTTTTAACCTACCAAACTTTACTGTGTTTAAAGAATTACAAATTATAACATGTTTAAGCTCTGCATTATATATTATATGAAAAATATTGGTTACTCGATAATTATGATTGAGGATTGAGATCATTAGGAGTGTGTATAAGGCAAAATATGATGACTTTGGGGAGTGTAGGCTTTAGATCCCTCATTGGTCAAGATACTGATTTATAGAGTATGCCTCCAAGTATGAAATAGGGACCCAATTGAATGTAGGAACCCCAACACTAATTCCTTAAAGAGATGAGCATGTGCATGCGACTATCTTGATTCACTATTATTAATGAGTGTGTCAACAACACTATGTAGGAGGAGGCACCACGGCTAAGTTAGCAATGGTTTTGCGTTGCACTTGCGGGTTTGTGGCAACAATGTTGACTAAGAATAATAATCCTTGATTCCTATTGAGTACTTCACATGTGAATGCATATCTTGTCACGTGATCGTCATTCATTGTAGGAAAAGAGTAACATCGAGAACAATTTGTTGGCAAGGCGTCCCTACTTCTCGGGAAGAGTCAATACACTTTAGTTGGGGACGAAGCCAAGGTCTACTTATCAGCGATATTCGGAAAACCTTGACATATGTTATCAAGCTCTACTCAATTGTGATTTCCAATCCTATCATCCAAAGTCCTTAAATTTCTCTTTTTCTAAATTAGTTGTAAAGCCTGATAATCTCGAACTGCATTGATCCTTGAATTGACATGTCCTTTTTCTTGATCTTGTTAGGTGTTATGCTTTCAAGTTAAAGGTTATTATCTAACTCTTTTCTCTTATCACCAGCTCTTTTTCCTACTTAGATAATTTTGATTTGGATACTTGTTATTTTGATGTGGCTATCATGAAGAGTCTATGAATAAAGTCAAAATGATAGAGTAAATGATCAAGGCTACCAATAGTTTGCTCTAGCAACTGTATTGGCATCTTCCTAGAGGCATCCTTTATCCACAACAAGGATTCCTTCATAAGTTCCTCCACTATTATGTTTCTTTTAAATGTCCATACATTTTTGGTATATATGGTTCCAAACCCTAATGTTGTTATAATGTGAAGTTTAAAATGATCAAGAATTATGAGCACTGATTTGTAAGTAATAACTAATTGAATTAAATAGTGGATAATTAAGAAATTCTTATTGAATATAAGCCACATAAATTGGTGTTCGAGTGTATCTTTATGGCCTAAATTAGAGTCTACTGACGATCTAAGAAGAAGCAATGAAACCTTTTTAGGTTTCCTAGTCAACTCAAGTTAATAGAATGTTCTTAGATTATTAAGATTCTTCTCAGAAGGGCATCAAAAAAACATCATTTGAGATATCATTGATGTTTTCACTTCTCTTTTGTTAGGATGTGGAGACCATTTATATTATCTATGGAGGTGCCAATAAAGTTCCGGTGAATTTCCAGGAGGTCCTGGGGTGTTCTGGGATAAGTCGGGGGCAATTCGGGCTCTCCGGTGCACCCCGACGCGTCCTACAATCACTAGACTGAGGAAAATCTGAGAGAATGAGTTGATCAAGAGGCTTAAAAGCAATAGATCCTTCCTACTCATGAGATAAGAAAACTCTCTGTAACTCAGTAACCTTATTGTTCATAATGAATATTTTTTTTGTGGTGTGGTTCCGTAGTTTTTCTCATTCTTGAATTTTTCATATACATTTTTGTTTTTGAATGTTCTCTTATATTGTGATTGTTTGGTGTTGTAATTTTTTTGTTTGTGTTTGCTTAATTTTGTATTTTGTTTTGGTAACTATAATGAAAACCCATTGTTTAGTTATATAACCTTTGCATTATTGACTTATCTCCCTTCTCTCTTTTTTAAAGATTATTTTACTAAAACTCTTCCCTTTGATTCCCTTAGAAGGGATATTATGGGCAAAGATACTTATAAGAAAAATATATTTCAACTTTTTATTTTCATGTCAATGTACTTCGACATTTTACTTTTTGTAGCATTGGAGATTTCTTCTCTCAGCCATCTTATTATAGTCAACTATAACTCCTCTAAGCACCTCTCAAACGCTTTCTAGGGGTTTCTTAGTAACTCAATGTGAGGACCCAACGCCAGGATTAGCGTGAACTAAACTAGCATCTAGCTCTTTTTGCCGCAGGACTCTATTGAGCATTTAAGTGAAATGATACAGAAGAGTATTGTGATTTGATTTTATATAAAATTTCAACATTTATTCATTCATATTAATTTAATATTTACAAAATAAAACTTACATTTGATCAATATAAGATGCTCACTTAAAAGTACAAAGATTTAATAAAAAATATGGTTGAATAAAAATAGTAGCAATGGGGTAGACTTCTTAATTTTCTAGAAAGATCCTCAATGATCTCCTTCCTACATTTCAACTCTCTCTTGATCGGGTATTTTATATATAACAAAAAAGTCGAGTTTAGAATCATCAAAATTAGAGAATACTTTAAATACGAATGGCATCAAGCTTTACATTTTTCAAATAAAGCGATATGCAATAGTAGAAAATGTGGGGAGATAAATAATAATGAATATGATAAAATCTACAATAATATTTAAAAAAGTTTTGTTCTTATAAAATATTTTATTAAGCTGTATGTGTAACAGTTCTAGTGTTGTTACTCATTATTGGGTAGCCCAATTAGCTTTATTTTACTTTTAGTGCTCCTATAATAGCATTAGGAGCCTACACCTGAAGCTTGGTGTGATTTGAAAATCGTTTGTGATCGACAAATATTTTTGTTTATTTTAATCAACCTAGAAATACTTAATTTATTTTGACATTAGAATCAAAATTGGAGTTCGTTATTGGACTCCTCACCCATAAATTAGCTAAGGCGATATTTTGAAAATGTTTGAAAGTTATCAAATTTTTCTGAATATTTTAATAATATTTAAATACTCAAAAAATTAAGATAATTAAATTGACCTTCGATCAAAAATATGATTGCATTTTTGAATTCCTCACCCCTCAATTAGCTAAGGGTAAATTTTTAATATTTTTCGGAGCTCATTTAGTTATTTAATTTTGATTAAGTAAATAGATTCTTAAAAATTAATTTATTAAAGCATTTAATTAAATAATATAAGAATATATATATATATGTTTATTTATTTATTTAAAAAAAAACAACAACTTTAACAGAAGAGCGAAAATCAGCCAAGGTGGGCTGAACATGGGATAGCTTTTGACTTTCATCTGGGACTTCATGCCTATTCTTGATCTAGATCGAACGACAGCCGTTTAATCTGCTGATTCGACCATCGAATTGAGATCCTGATTCTACAGTCAAGATCATTTCCATGTAAATCCCCATCGTGAGCTGCGTTTGTGCCTGGTAGATGTGCAGACGTCGTACCCCATGATTCCCTTTATGCACATTTAGACCCCTCCACTAGAAGAATCCTTCATTTTCTCTTAATTTGCAGCATTTACATCACTATTAAGCTTTGACTCATTTTGATATATTTTTATGAGATTTTATTCTCAGAATGTGTAGTTAGTTAGGAACCCACTTCTCAGAAAGTTTGATAGACCTATCTAACTCCTCGATTATTCTGTAACTTTGTTAAACAGAATAAATATTACATATTGCTATATTTTCTTTCAGAATGAATACATATCTTAAATATGTATATTACATTCATAATCGTAAGCATATTATACTTAAATATCATATTTTCTTTGTATATGATTCTCATGCAGAATTATGCGGCTTAAATATAAATTTTGATATCCTATAAACCTTACTTAGACATTTGTGTCTAATTAAAATTTTTTTATTCGCCATATCACACATACACACACACACACACACACACACACATATATATATATATATATTGTGAATAGTGTTGTAGCCCAGTGGTTGAGGCTCAGGATTTATTATTCTAGGTCATTGATTCAAATCTCACCGACCACACATAAGAAAAAAAAAAAAAAAAAAAAAAAAAAAAAAAAAAAAAAAAAATATATATATATATATATATATATATATATATATATATAAGAGGAGAGAAAATGAAGCGACAAGAAGGAGGAGAAGAAAACCAATTTAAACATTCATGTATTTAAGTGAAAGAAGCTAAAAATTTTGTCATAGATGAGAGAGTGAATAATTAATTAATTAATTAATTAATTTAAAAAAAAATTTATAAATACACCATTTCTCCCCATCATTTTTCTCACTTCCCCAACTCCCACTTCTTTCTCCTCCCCCACTCCTCTTCCTCGGTCACTACCGATTCCCCCATCGACCTCTAGTAAAGCCTCATCAACGCTAATATAGAGTAATAAATAAAATATTTTTTATTTTTTTCATTTTATTTTCTTATTTTAATAATAATAATAATAATAATATTATTATTATTATTATTATTAATATTAATATTATTACTCTTATTATTATATTTATATTTCTATCATTATCTTTTTTTCTATATATGTATATATTTTATATTTTCTGTAATTTTTATTTCTATCATTTTCTTTTTTTTTTACATATGTATATTTTTTCTAATTTATGCAATTTTTATTTCTGTCATTGTTTTTGATATGTATATATTTCTTAATTTCTTCAAATTTTATTTATATATTTTTTTCTATATATGTATATATTTTCTAATTTTTATAGCTTTTATTTCTGTCATTTTTATTTTTATTATATATATATATATATTTTAATTTCTAGAATTTTTATTTCTGTTATTTTTTTTTCTTTCTATATATATATATATTTTTTTTTTTTCTAAGTTCTACAATTTTGATTTTTGTTATTTTCATATATATATATATATATATATATATATATATATTTCAAAACATTACTTTTCATTTACTCAAAAGAACTTTACAGACGACTGACTTGTATAGTAATCCTGTTAAGAAAATCAAACCAAAAAATCAGATTGATTTTCACAAGAATAAATAAAAAGGCAAAAGAATATCATTTGGGAAGGCTACAAACATTTGGCCCAAACCAACAAAAAAATCAAAAAATCTCGGTTAAGCTCCTTTAGACGCATAGAATACGGATAGACAAAAATAGAATTAAGAGCAAAAAAATAAACCATAACACATTCAGACTGAAGTCAAAAGCTTTCACGAGTAGTAGTAGAAGATCAACAATCGCCGGGTCCAAGCACTAAAAAAAGTTTGACACCAACTGGAGTCAAACGAACCTACTGAATTCATCATCGACGACCATATCAAGCAGCCAGCAGCAGCACCAAACATTGCCCGAACGTTTCGGATCCAATTAAGAAACCAACTTGAGAACTTGCAACATAAAATCATAGTTCTGAAAAACCAAAAAACTAAAAACAGAAGAAGCTAGAGAGATATAAGCCAGAATACAGGGATAAACAGTTCAAATTTCCACAATATGATGGAATAAATTCCTGAAGATACTGATAGAACCACCGCACAGCTATCCAAGAAACTGAAGATCGGACCTGGACCCATCCTGAAAAAGAAAGGAAGCTGCACTTGAAAACCGAGAAAAATCAACCCAACTAAGAGTCGACCACAACCACAAACAGAAAAGAAAAAACTGAGCAGCTATTAAGAAAGTCCATTACTATATATAGGCCTCCAATAGAAGAATCTCAAACGCCAAACCTCAGCCACACTTAGAATACCACAAATACCCTCAAATTTTTTGAAAAGACAACCAAAGACAGTCCAGAAGTACAACAGAGATACCACCGGTAGACAAGATCTGGTTAATCAAATGTCAAACAACAAATCAAAACTGCAAAAAAACTATCTTCAAAAGAGAAATTTAAAAAGAAATCAATCAAAGACCAGCCGAACATTGTAAAAGGACCAAGCCAATCAAAACCACAATTCTGCAGTCACAGCTTACTGTCTCAGAACCACAATGAAACAAAAATATCTGTAGCCACCAGCAATAAGAGCGGTTGCAAAAGTATCCTTAGGTATCCTGCCATCCAGCTTTAATAAAACCGAATCAAAAAATCTCAAAATAAAGAGAGCTAAAATTTTTGCAGCCACCAGAAATTTACCTTAAATTATGTAATCCAAAACCGATAAAGATCAGAAATCTCTGAGTTCTTACTTCTTAACTTCTTCTTATAAGCCAAGATATTCTCTTTTGAACCAAAAAAATAAATGTGATCAACAAAACCATTTGACAGAAAAATGCAATAGATAAATAACCAAGGAATCACCCACAGGCAAAAACCGTTAATGAAAACTACATTCTCCCAAACCAATACAAATGATATAATCCATAAATTTTCTCACCCAATAAACCTTCAGGATAAAACAACCATAATCATTTCTTTGCACTATAAAAAATGAATTTGAATAGAGGGCTCTTCTAGAATGCGAAAATGCATGATTCCAGGGGCAAATAGCAAAATTACAGGAGGAGTCAAAGTACAAAGGAAAAATGACATTTTTCAGAAAGAAACTCGTAGCAATAGCTAATTTCATAAACTTATTGATAGCAAAAACAGATCTCCGAATAGAAATAAACAAAGAATTCCACTTAATCGAGTTTCTAACCTTCCAAATTTGCCAACAAATCTGACAAGCAAGAGTAAAGCCAAACTTACCTGCCACTTTTTTCCAATTTAATAACACTGCAGTTATTGTAAAAGAGCTGCTAAGACCATTAAAATGTCAAAGATGGTCATACCTCTTCCATAAACTCCTTGCATAAGAGCAAAATAAAAAAATACGAGACAAAGATTATTCATTACTGCAAAAGACACATTTAGAAGCCAATGAAATTCCTCTACCTTTAAGCACTTCATCTGTAGAAATGAACTTTTTCAAAATTTTCCAAATAAAAAAGAAAGGGCTGAAGAAGGAAGCTTAAACCAAACACAAAGAGACAAAGGAAGAGAAAAAGAGAGAGTTTTCCTTGCCGATTTCAGACAGGGTTTAAATTTTCTCCCCATAACTATATTTATGACATCATCTCCCATGCAAATCGGGACTTCACAAATGGTTGTAATTTAGGATATTCTAGGGCAATCCAATCTTATCCATAGGCTCTATTACACTTAAAATATCATTAAGAACTACACTTAGCAAAATCAGAGGCTTAATTAGAATTTAATTCACTAATCCTTGATTAGAGTAATTAAGAAGTGATTAGGAAAATTAAATACTTTAAATTAGTTTTAAGGGTTTATAATTGTTCTTTAGGGTTATATGAGTAATCAGAGCCCTTATTTTCCATAATTGGGCATTTATTAATTTAATATGATTTAATTAAGAATAGAAAAGGATTGGGCAATTATTTTAAATCCAATTATTGGATATGTGATTTTATTTTAGATTTAAATTCCTTGTATTTTTCTGATTCAAATGGTATGATTCAATATACCATTTGGATCAGTATAACTAAAGTTATTCAAATAATTTATTCTGCATTTTTATTTAAATAAAAACTATAAGAATTGATTTATTAAATAATAACCATAGAAAATGTAATCCTATAATTTGCTATTAGCTGCGGCCCAAAATCAAAAGGCGCGGGTCACGGGTCGGCCCGACCCGTGACTTTATCTTCCTCCTCTCGACGAGCTCCACCCTAATGGAACTTCCACACTGAAATTCTCCACGCTCCGGCCACGCCACACTTAGCTCTCAATGGCTACACCTTCAGGAGACTTAGACGCACCGATTAAGGTAAGAACCCCCATCTGGGTCCTTCTTGATCAATGGGGTGCTACTCGATCGAGACACCCGCTTCACAGATGATTAGGGTTTACTGTGAGGAGTAAATTCTCCTCACAGAGGCAACCATTTAGCCAACACTCGATCCCTACACTATTCTGGTGGTGATGCAGATTAAAACCCTCTGGCCACATGCCTTGGGGTGCTCTGGATCATCGGGTCCTTACTCGAGCTCGGCTGTAAGCTCGAGGCACAAACCTGATGATCGAAGGATCGAATTAGGCTAGCCCAGACCCTATGGACAATCACACTAGGTTTCCTAAGTGACTACGGCTACCTAGATGACATCCAGAGGCTTAATTCAGAGACAAAATAGAGGATTGAATCAATGAAATTCAATGGCAGAAGGTTGTACCTGAAGTTGAGGTCGCAGGCTTGGCCAAGGGGACTTGAAGGGTGCTGGAACTTTCTAGACAGCAGACGAAGGTTCACAAGGGTTCTGAACACTAGATGGACTCTCTATCAGCGGTTCTAAGCTTCAGGAGACTGTCAGAAATTACTGAGGTGAGACGGGAGCTCCAGGGACTTCAGCTGCCAATTGAGGGTTCATAGTGAGCAAAGGGACTCACTGTGAATCACTGGGGGTATTTATAGGCAGAAGGAGGCTATGGGGGATGGTTTTTAGAGCTTGGCATTGGGAGGAGGCTCAGGCCGAAGGGAAAGGCTCGGGCCAACGGCTAGGGGTAATTCAGGGAGAGGGCAGCCGACAAGATGAATGCGCCAAGGGTAGGAGAGGAAGAACGGGTCATTTCCGGTACTGCCATGGGGCTGGGAGGATCCTGGCTATCGGGGGGGGGGGGACCAGACGTAGATGGGGAGAGAGGTAGACGAAGATCCACAGTGCTAGGGTCTTCATCTGTCATCTGATGGATCGACTGTTGGTTATGGATGGTCAGGATATATTACTTAAACGGATCGAATGGTAGTCGTCGGATGCGCGCAATGGATCCGATGCATAGGATCTAATCTTAATATGGAGGAGATCCTGCCGTTAGATGGTTTGCGGCAGGATGCGTGCCAATGCATCGAGTGGCTTAATCCGGTGCCCCGCTGTCGGGACCCCGCGCGTTTATATTTTAATTAATTATATAATTTAAATATAATAAAAACTAACTAAATAATATATAATTATTCCTAAATATTCTAAATCTAATTTATGACCAAATGAGCTCCAAAAATTCATAAAAATTCACCCATAGCTAATTAGGGTATGATGAATTCAAAAATGAAATCAGATTTTAATTTAGAGATCAAATTAATTTAGGTATTTTCTAGGGCTTAAAAATAGCTAAAAATACCAAAATTCTCAATTTAGCTCCGATTGGTTTCAAACTTCTAGGGCTAGATTTAAATGACCCATTGAGGCTATGGGGATCAAAATCAAAGCTTGGTTTACCTTAATTAATCTAGATTTAGCTAAGGTAACATCTAGGGTAATTACACTTTTATTCATATAAGAAGCCCATAAACCATCACCCCTTCTAAAACGCCACTAATATTTAACACAAAAAACATCTGCAGTGTTACTGAAAGGAAGAAAGCCCAACCCACCATTTTTTTTGGGAATCGCATGATCATCCCAACAAGACCAATGGAAAGCTTTCCTAGTCCCGTAGCTTCCCCAAAGAAAAGTATTATAAATTTTATTTATCACATTAATAAACTTCTTTGGAGGCTTCAGAATAGCTAAAAAATGATTAGGCATAGAATTAATCATATCTTGTAAAAGGGTAATTCTATCTCCAAAAGAGAGACATTTAGAAGCCCACCCATTAATTTTACCAGTTATAGCCTCTAAGATATGACGGAAATGGGACCAAGATGCAATACCTTTCATCAAGGGAAGACCCAAATACTTTAACGAAAGCGTAGCCTGTGAAAGCTTAGACATATTTAAAAGGTTTGCACTTCTACTACTAGGAACAGCTTTTGCAAAAATGACATTAGACTTGCCCATGTTGACTTTCATACCCGAGACCTTCTCCCTATGGCACAAAATGTTTAACATGGTTTTAAAAGCTTTAGAAGAAGCTTTACAGAAAATAAGAGTATCATCTGCAAACAAAAGGTGTGATATAATACTTCTAGCAGAATTATGAAATAAAATCCCTTTAGTTACACTAAAAGAATGAGATAAAATTCTTAAAAAATAATCATTTGCAATGATGAATAGAGAGGGAGACAAAGGGTTGCCCTGCTTATGTCCTCTTGAAGACTTAAAGAAATTATGACTAGACCCATTTAGAAGAATAGAAAATTAGATATTAGAAATAGATTTATAAATAAATTGAATGAAAGCTGCAGAAAAACCAAAATTTCTAAGAATGGCAAGAAGAAAGCTCCATTTAATCCTGCCATTAGAAGAAAATTATATGAAAAAAGCCTTCCTTTAACAAAAACATTTTGATCAGAAGAAATAATTTATTAAAAATAGAACTAAGTCTATTAGCCATAACTTTAGTGGAAATTTTATTAAAAATGTTGCAAAGACTAATTGGTCTAAAATCTGCCCGGGATTTTGGTCTTTCCACTTTGGGAATCAAAGCAATAGAGGTAGATGTCAAAAACTTTGGAATATAATTAGACTGAAAAAAGTCTAACACCGCTTCCCAAACATCATTCTTAATAATCTATCAACAGAAATTGAAGAATAAAGGGGAGAAACCATCTGAACCTGCCGCAGTACCCTCCTTTAAACCATGAATCACACCTTACACCTCTCTCAAAGAAGGAGGAGATAGTAGCCACACATTTTCTTCCTCAGAAATTTTTGGAAAAGTTAAACATTCCTTAACAATGAAAGATCACAACCCTCTCCTTGCCAAAGAGAGTTAAAAAAATCACACGCAGAAATCCCCTGAGAATCAAAAGGAATGCAATTACCACCAGCATCCTTAATGTGAGAATACACATTCGTAGAATGCTTAATATTAACCCAAGAATAAAAAATTTTTGTATTTTTTTCACCATCTTGAATCTTTTGAGTGTCGATTTTTGAATCCAAAACGCTTCTTCCATACTCAAAACTAAATCTATGTGGCTATAAGCTTTATCAAGATGTTCTTTCACCAAGAGAAAATTAAAGACATCCACCAAAGCTTCAAGATCTGCCAATTTTGACTTCGCCTTATCAACATTTTCAAAGATATTACCAAAATGATCTTTATTCCAGGAAACAAGAGATTTCTTTAACCTTTTCAATTTTATATGAAGTCTAATCATGGGAGACACATTCAACTCCACTAGATCAGACCAGTTCAAATTAACTATCTCAAGAAAATCTGGATTCTGGACCCACATATTCTGAAAGCGAAAACCATTTTTACCTATAGAAGAAGAGACATGAGGCAACAGAAGAGGAGCATGGTCAGACCCAAATCTACCAAGATGAGCAACCTGGAGATTATTGAACAAACTGGTAAAATTTGGATTAACTAAAAATCTATCAATTCTCGAAACAGCTGAGCCATTGGACCAAGTAAAAAGGGATCCAGAAAAGTCAAGATCCATTAAACCTGAATTACTGATCATAGCATTGAAATCTCTCATGGCAGAATTACAGGTCCGACTCTTTCCAATACGTTCAGACTCTTTGCGAACTACATTAGAATCTCCCCCAATCAAATATAAGAACAATTAGCATAAATAATATATAATTTCCACCTCCAATTTTTCCAAACATAGTTTCCATTAATACATTGGTCCTCATTTTCCACAACATCAAAAAGAAAAGGAGGATTCCAAAAGATCCAAATCTTACTATTGATATTATTAAAAAAATTTGAAAAACCAAGAAATTTTACAATCCTTTCCAAAGAAGATTGCTTGATTAAAAGTTCCAAAATTGCAAGGAAGATAATTTTTTTTCTTTTGCAAAGCGATTTCAATCTTTTCTTTGTTCTTGCATTACCAATACCCCTAACATTCCAAAACAAGAAATTCCCTTCCATTAGAGAGTGATTCTAAAAGATTTCTTGAACTGGGGTCTTTCCAGAAGCATTTCAGCCTTGAACCTACGGACCAACCATTTTTTTTTTCTTGGAGAAACTCTCTCCTTACCTTCAGAGTCCAGAAGCAATATATCAGATTTTGATTGCTTCTGACTCCCAAACTCAGACAAAGACTCCATTTCCTTTTTCTGGAAGGCTTCCAAAATTAAGGAAACAATATTATTTTTAACAGCAAAATCTTCTGTAGACTCAAATGGAATAGAGCAATCCTTAATCTCTGCTTGAATATTTAACGAGGACTTACCTACATAGGGGATAATAGCCTGATCAGAATTTTTAACAACCATAGTATCATGAACAATAGAAGCCAGATTTCTTTTAATCCTCCACTGAGGTTTTGAAAAATCTTTATATTCTGACTCAATGTAACCACATCTATTATAAGCCAAACATTTAACATATTCTTTTTCTACCTTAGCTTTCTGAAAATGTTCAAAAATGTTACCAGAAATTAAAATGAACTTAGGGCTTCTCTTAGTGATATCAAGATCAACCAAAACACTTGCACGGGGAGCATGCCAAAAACCAGACAATTTATCAATCGCAATCGGAGCACCTATTTTACTAGCTAAGGCCCATAAATGATGAGGATTATTTAATTTCGGGCGAAGAGACAGAAAATTAATCCAATGGGGTTCAAAACAAGAATCCACCACATTATCCAGATCTTTATCAACAAGAACCTTGATCGTTCCTCTTGAAAGTTTAATAAAGTTAATCGAAAACAAATCAATAAAATCTTCAAAGAAAACCAGAGAAATCGAAAAATTATTCTTTTGTAAAGAACGGATCCAAAAATCTCCTTTACAAAATAAGTTCAAGAAAGAGTTTAAAACATTTATTGAGATCCAGCCCTTCAAACACATACCGATCATGGAAAAATCACCTCCTTTGCATTGCAGACAGATTGAAGGTGTAGAAATATCAGAGTTAAAGAAATCTTTACCAGATTCCAGAGAGGGTTTGGGGAGGAGAGGGGGAAACTCATCAATTTCCATAATTTTGGATATTTTGAGGCAGCAGAATTCTATGTAGGCTCCCCCGTACGAGGTTGCTCATGTACAGAACCCAAATCAAAAAGTAAAGATGGGTCTTTCACGAGCCTCAGAACTTTACATTAGTCAAATCAATTGTCAAAAGGAAGCTTCCTTTGGCCCTGAGAATTGGCTCCTCGATCCTTCAGAAAATTCTTAACAAAAAATGTTATGTGTTAGAGATAAAAAGACTCGTTCCTTTGCAAGACAACCAAACAGACATGAGGATAAAGAGTTAATGCTTCTTCATCTGAGGCCACCATAACTTTGATTTAGGATTGTTTGCCCAAAAAGATTATAACTCAGAGATTAAATTTTCTTTCATTTGGTACTTCTTCTTACAACGCCGGATAATATGCACTGTACCAATCAGAAAAGATTGAATATTAGCACCTCCCATCCACTGGACGAGCCAAATAAACAGCCAAGGGATCATCCATACCTTAAAACCTTTAGCAACAGGGAAATTCGACCATGAAAGCGAAAATCAACCTGAGTTAATTCTCAGAAAACATACAATTTGAGAAATTGAGATCTTCCCAGCAATTGAGCTATAAAAAAAAAAAAAGAATAGAGCATTTAAACCTTTTAGCATCCAGGTTAGAACTTCCTGCAAAACTTAAGTTGTAACCTGAAGAATCTTCAAAAAGATGAGGGATGATGGTTTTAGGTCCAAAAAAATTAGAGGCAATAGTAAGTCTCATAAAGTTTTCAATATAAAAAATAGATTTAGTAGCAGAAATGAAAGCTCTTCTCCATTTATAATAATTTCTTGCGAACTAAATTTGCCATAGGATTTGACATGCTAGAGTGAAGCCAAATGAGCCTGCAATATGATTCCAATGAAAAAGAAACACTCTGAGCTGAGGGACTCTGATGAATGAAGCTGACTGCCACCAAGCTTCAAAAAAATACCAAATTTTATTCGCATAATCACAGCTCAGAAAGATATGGTGGATATATTCCACATTTCTATAGAAAACACATTTTGAGGCTAGTTATACACCCCTAGAATTCATAACATCATCTATTGAAATAAAACCATTCAAAATTCTCCAAACAAAAAGGGATAAAGCTGTAGTGGAATGTTTAAATCAACAGGGGAGAGCAATTGGGATGGGGGTTGAAAGAGCTTTCCTAGCTGATTTCAAGCAATTCTTCTTACTATTATCGACTGAGATGCACATAGCCTCCTCCCCAAGCACAACAGGGGTAGCAAAGATAGAATCAATCAAGTTTCTTTCCAGCACAACAGATTGCAATTTATTAGCATCCCACTGGCCCTCTGTCCAGAAATCTGCTACGACGGCATAATGATTACCAGTAGCAGAAAAATGAGAATAAAGAGGACCCTCGGTGCACCAATTATCATACCAAAAGGATAAATTTCCATTAGAGACTTTCCAAGAGATACAATTTTTAGCAACTGCTCTCCATTTTACTAAATGCTTCCACACAATTGAATCATTTTGCTTAAGACCTCTTACCACTATATGATCAGAGCTCCCATATTTTTTATTCATGTAAACAGCCCATAAGCCTTCACTTCTTCTTAGCCTCCACTAGTGTTTAATGCTAAAAGCAGCATGAGTAGAGTACATAGAGAAGAAACCAAGGCCCCCAGCTCTTTTTGGTCAAGCAAGCTTATTCCAATTGGACCAACAAACCAATTTTCTACCACCATAGTCCCCCCGTAGGAAACCATTGCATAACTTGTTTACAGACTTGACGAATTTAGCAGGAGGCTTAAAAACTGCCAAAAAATGATTGGGCATTGAGTTTATTATGGACTGAAGTAGGACTAGCCTACCACCAAAAGAAAGACACTTTAGAGCCCACCCATTAATCTTACCAGAGATAGAAAATAAAACCTGATTAAAGTGAGAGAATGAAGCAATTCCCTCCAACAGAGGGAGACCCAAATACTGAATAGGTAACGATGCACAAGAGAGCTCGAAAAGATGTAACAGACAAGAAATTCTATCACTAGCAATAGATTTACCAAAAACCACACTAGACTTACTAATATTGACCTTCACACCAGCAATTTCTTCCATGTGCTTAAAAATATCCAGAATCGTATTAAGAGCTCTAACACATGCCTTATAAAAAATAAGGGTATCATCCGCAAAAGATAAGTGGGAAATCAAAATTTTACCAGAATTATGGAAATTGATACCCTTGTGCAAATGAAAAGTATGTGAAATTAATCTAGATAAATACTCGTTAGCAATGATGAAGAGGGCGAGAGACAAGGGATCCCCTTGATAGAGACCTCTAGAAGACTTGAAAAAACCAAAGTTAGCACCATTCAGGAGCATAGTGAACCAAACATTAGAAATAGATTTATAGATAAACTTGATAAAAGAATTCAAAAAACCAAATTTCCTAAGGACAGAAAACAGAAAGTGCCACTCAATTCTGTCACAAGCTTTCATTACATTTAATTTAATCATAGCAGTTTCTCCAAAGCATTTTTTATTAATGTCATGAACCAACTCCTTAGCTAAAAGAAAATTATCAGATAACAACCTTCCCTCAACAAACACATTCTGGCTGTGAGATATAATGTTAGGAAGAATATAACACAACCTATTGGACAAAATTTTGGTACAAATTTTGTTAAACACATTGCAGAGGCTAATAGGTTGAAAGTTAGACCAAGATTTTGGTCTCTCTACCTTAGGAATAAGTGAAATGGAAGTAGAAGACATAAATTTAGGAATGTAATTTGATTGGAAAATGTCCGGGACAGCTTCCCACACATCCATTTTGATAATCTCCCAGCATGATTTAAAAATAACAGAGAAAAACCATCTGGACCAGCGGCGGTGTCACCATTAATATTTAAAATCACCTCCTCTACCTCTATGAACGAGGGAGGAGAAACAGGACCGGCCTTTTCTTGCTTAGAAATGGTAGGAAAATCAATGTCATTACAAAAATTAGAGAGAGAACAACCTTTACTTTTCTAATGAGATTTAAAAATGTTACAGGTAGAATCTCCCAAAGCAACCTGGGGAATGTTAGACCACTCTCATCTTGGATATTGATAAAATCATTCAAAGAGTGTTTTACCTTTACCCAAGAATGGAAAAATTTTGTGTTCTTTTCCCCATCTTTAAATCTCTCGAGAGAAGATTTATGTAACCAAAAAGCATATTCCATATTTAACATAGAGTCCAACTTCTTAGTTGCTATGCATAACCTTTTTTTAATCACATGAGATCCTGAAGCATCAAATAAAGCCTCTAGATCAGTTACCTCTTGCTCAACCAATTTTACCATATCACCAATATTCCCAAACCAGTTCTTATTTCAGGAAATCAGACAGTATTTTAGCTATTTCAATTTTACATGCAACTTAACCATGGAAGAAGAGGGGGAATCCATAGAGAGGATCCAATTGGCTTTAACTAAATTAATGAAATCAGGGTGCTGGATCCACATGTTTTGGAATCTAAAATTCCCTTTAGCTTTAACAGATGAGACAAGAGGTAAAAGTAAAGGGGAGTGATCAGAACCCAATCTACCAAGATGATTAACCAAAAGGTCATTAAATAAGCTTGCAAAGTTTGGATTAATTAAAATTCTATCAATTCTAGAAATAGTCGAATTATTAGTCCAGGTAAAAGAAGATCTAGTGAAATCGAAATCCAGAAGACCCGATTTGCAAATCATATTATTAAACTAATTCATAGCTGATAAGAAAGAAGATCCTCTACCAATTCTTTCATAAGATTTGCGGACCACATTAAAGTCGCCTCCAACCAAGCAAGGAGAATTGTCAATGTTACACCATTTTTCCAAAGAATATCATAGAACCCTTCCCAGGACATCAGAACAGCTAACATAAATGATGGATGTTCTCCAACTAAGGTTATTCCAACCACAAATACCATGAATGCATTGATCTTCATTTAAAATCACATCAAGCTGGAAAGAAATATTCCAAAAAATCCAAATTTTACTATTAGAATTGCAAAAACTGTTAGAAAAACCAAGATAATTAGCAAGACGGCTAGTTACTGTTGGTTTCAAAAGGGGTTCCAAAATAGCAAGGAAGAGCACTTTATTCCTTCTATAGAGAGATCTAAATCTCCATTTAATGGATAAGGCAGCAATACCCTTATCATTTCAAATAAGAATTGAATTATTCAACATGAGAGATTATGAGAGGATTTCCTCAACTGATACCTTTATAACAACATTTCTGCTTTAGATCTACGAGCTGCCTTTTTTTCTTTGGAATGATCCAGCCGTCAGAATCAACCAAAGGAGAAGGCAAGACAGGGACCTCAGGTAACCTGACGCAACCAAACATAATATAACTCTTTTGTTTCCTTTTATTGATAGCTTTCAATATTAAAAATACTAAATCTTCTTGAGATATAACCTGTTCATTAGGAGCCTCACAATAAAAAAACTCCTCCTCAGGAGGATAATCCTCCTTGAAAGAAATCGCCTTATCCACATACAAAATAATTGCCAAAAAAATTTCCTTAGCCATTTTGGAAATAAGAATATCCCCTCAAAACTTGAAGGTTTCACCCTCCACTAGAAATTAACTTTCACTTACACTCTTCTTTTATATGCCCATAATGATTACATGACTTACATTTCACATATTCTTATTCAACCCAGACTTCTTGCTTATGTACAAAAATACTTCTAGATATCAAAATATGCTTGGGACATCTCTTAGAGATGTCCAAATCAACTAACACCCGGGCAATAGAAGCATGCCAGTAACCAGACTGACAATCAATAACAATGGGAGCACCAATAGCGCTTGCTAGTTCCCACAGATGGTGGGGATTATTCAATTTCGGATGAAGATAAGAGAAATAAATCTAATGGGGTTCGCAAAAAAAATCCACCCGATTATCAAAATATTTACCCACAAAAATCCTTACCAAACCTCTTGAAAATCTGATAAAATGTTTAGAAAGTAAATCAATGAAATATTCAAACAAAACTAGAGAGATCGAAAAATTATTTCTGGGAAAGCACGAATTCAGAAACCCCTTTTACAAAAAGAATTTAGAAACAAATTTAAACTATTAATGGAGATCCAACCTTTAATACAAAAGCCGATCACTGAAAATCCCCCACCTTTACATGGGAGAGAAACCGAAGGAACAAAAGAACAAGTTTTAAAAGAAGGAATACTAGGCTTAAGGGAAGGCAAAGTATCATTGGAAAAGTCAACTTCGCCATTAACCCCTGCCAAACTAACTCGTGGGGACGAAGGCGACGAAACCCTAAAATCCCGCAAAATGCTTAGACATATATATATATATATATATTAGTTTCTACAAATTTCATTTCTGTCATTTTTTTTTTTATATACGTATATATTTTACTAATTTCTGCAACTTTTATTTCAGTCATTTTTTTCATTTAATATATATATATATTACTTATAATAATAAAAAAATAAATTATTATTTTTAATATATAAAAAAATAACTAAGATAATATTAATATTGATAATTTTACTAAAATATAAATTGAATAATATTATTTTTTTATTTAACTATTTCATTTGCAGCATTTGCATTGCTATTAAGCTTTGACCCACTTTGATATATTTATATGTAATTTTGTGCTCAGAACTTGAAATAAATGATCATAAATTAATATCATGGGTTCATTCATATTGATCTTAAGTATGTACAAATAATATGTTAGGTCTGAATAGCTTGATATCTAGAGAAATAAGGAGATTATACATATTCTTTATGGGGGAATGTATAGCTAGTCAGGAACCCACATCTCTGATAGTTAGATAGATATATCTAATTACTCGATTATTCTGTAATTTTGTACAACAGAATAAATATAATATATTGCTATATTTTCTTTTAAAATGAGCACATATCTTAAACATGTATATTGCATTCAAAATCATAAGCATATCATACTTAAATATCATATTTTATTTGTATATGCTTCTCATACATAATTATGTTGCTTAAATGTAAAATTTGATATCATACAAATCTTACTTAAACTTTTGTGTCTAGTTAAATATATATTTTTTTGTTTGCCTTAGCTCAGGACAATCTTAGGATCAAGCCTTTGAGGAGGAGCTGATACATGATGGATAAACTTAGATGCTTATTTTTTTAAGGTTTTAAATTTTTTATTTAGTGTGTAACAAATTTTGTAAAATAATTATTATCTTTGTAATGAATATATTTCCTTTATTATTCTGGCATTTTTGAATATTGTAATAAATATGGAAGTATGTATTTTATCTCTAAATACACTATTATACTAAACTCCGATATGATTCTGGGGAGTAAGCACCTAATGCTGGATTAGCTATGCTGACCCAACGTCGGATCGCCATATTTAGCATGTGAAACCAATGTGTTAAATCAAGAGTTATTCAATGAGTCAACTTTTGAGGAGGTGCAGGTGCACAATGTGGAGCTAACAACCTAGCTATTACGTTAGCAACTTTTATATTTTCTTATATTTGTGAAAGAAAGAATAAATACTTTTTTTGCATATTATTTAATTTGTATTATTATTATAGATGTATTTTCTATTTCTTTTTTGAGACATGTTTTTATTTTATTTCTAAATGTATAGATATGGATGGATATTTTTAGCTTCATCACTCTTGTCTTTTATTTCTATATATCATTATGATTAGCTTAATTAGAATCATACTCAGTAATCATCCATCTATATGTAGAGTTATTATTACGACTACAGACCCAGCAACGGGTAGGGGTCATCACATGCTGCTACTAAAGTTAATGATGGTTCAGTTATTATCAGGACATCTACTAATTTTGATATTACTAGGGCTACTACTGCTTCTAGGGTTATTAGGAGTTGGGTTGATGTATCTTCTATTGCTTATTTATCAAGAATTATATAACAATATAAAAATTATCGACATTACATGAAGGCTAGATCTTATAAGGCCCTAATATAGTGGAGATTCTGGACTACAGTGTAATGTGTATTATAATGTAGTGTATTGGTAGTGTAGTTTTGTTGTTAAATATTATTGTGTAGTGTAGTATGCAAATTTACAAATGTTAATTAGGTAATCTATAATATAGTATAATTGTGCAACATAGCTGGTCTATTGGTTTGATTATATTTTATTATTTTCATTTAATTTAAAATAGTGCTTGATATTGTTAGTATACTGTTGCTTCTACTACATAAACCTTAAAAATCCTAAATAAACAATATTATAGTTGCACCTTACAACTTCAACCCTAAGAACATGTGCATAATTTAAATATATATGATATAAAAGAATTGCAAGTCTATAAACCCTGAAGTGTATGGCTAATACTGCTTATAGGCTGTTATTTTACTGGGGCTATTATTGCTTATATGATTATTTTATTGAAGTGATATTATGTGGCACCCTACCCATAATCCACAACGAGAATAAATCATGAGCGGTGTGCCATGCTGGCAAACCCCTTACTTATCATTAGATTAAAGTGTAATTCTCAATCCAGTAATAAGGGAAAGATGTACCTTGAATAATGCAGTGAAATCATTCACTAAGTATATACATTCATCAAAGTGCGGAAATAATGAAAAGTAAAATACTACATCCAATCCACCATAATATAAATAAGAAGTAAATATGCAGGTTAGAATAAAATAATACAGTAAAAAAATATACATGGGTACCTGAATTATTACATCAATTTTAAGATAAGTTTAAAATAAAATAAATCACTCATCCTCACAAGCAGAATAAAATGACAGCTAATCTACTGATCTTTTGCCCCGACCTGATGCTCCTCCAAGAATGGCTCCTCTTCAGGCACAAGGTCCTCAAATTGCTCAGAACTTACCATTGTCGATTTTATAATGACAAGGCCCCAGCCAAAGAAAAGAAAATCTAGTTAGACATATTGTCTTAGTATATTTTAGGCTATTTAAGTTCATGAGTTATATGATATCACCATTTTACTTAGACTATAAAGCATGCAAAGTGTAAGGGTGTAATAAGCATACAAAGGGGTATGGAAAGTTATAAATATAATATTTATAATTGGGCAACATATGAGGCAAAAGAATATACATCAATACTAAGCTGTGACAAGATTATATATATATATATATATATATATATATATATATATATATATATATATATAAAGTAAGAAAAGTACTGAAAAAAGATTCATCATAAATATGCTGATGATCATATAAATTATGCAAGTAAGCAATCTATTTGTGATATTCATAAGTAAGCAATACATGAAATCTAGCATCCTATAAGTATACAAGTAAGCAGGTAAAGTAAAGGATAATTATAGTAAAAAGGTAATAGTAAAATAGTAAATAACTATATAATGACTGTGATATTAGAAGAGGGTTAAACTAGCCTGCTGAAGTAAGAAAATATGATATTCTTAGTGTCATAAGAGTCTAAGCCGATAAGTTTCTTAGTGTCAAAAGAGGCTAAGGCGAAATAATGAAGAAGAACAAAACTGATGATGTAGTAAGTACAAATGCAATAATTACTTACTTCTGTGGACATAACTAGAAGTATATGAGGAGTCAAGCGTGTCTACAAAACTAAGTGGGTTCCAATTTAACATAACACTCCTCAATGAGTAATATTAAGAAATTCTTATTTCTGCTTACCCCTGTCCATTGGGGTAAAATGGGCAATATTAACCAGAAACTGAACCCTATGCAAATATTATCCTAATTATTATAAGTTTTCATTTCATGCATCGATGTTTTTATATGACATGTTCAAGGTAAAGGCACAAAGTACAAGGAATACAAAAGCAACATGTAATTCAATAGTAAGCAAGGGACTCTACTACACATAGTGATATTTATTATTATCTACTTAATCAATTCTAACTACTCTAAGTTATACAAATTCAAGGTCTCCAATTCCTACTATCAAGTATAACTTAGAAGCACGACTTTATGAGTTAAAAGCAATTAGAACTGATCAAGTCCTTATTTAATTAAATTAATATCGCTTACAAGTTAAATAAGTAATCAACATGTCATATTTGATGAAGTTAGATGCTCTAAGCTAAGATCTGATCAAGATCTAATAAAGCTAGGGATTATGAATTAAATACCATGAATTGAGTTTAATCACATAATATAAAGGGTAAAGCTTAAAGACTAAAGTTAAGTCTAATTGTGAACTAATAATCAAAGCAAATCCTATTAATCACAATCAAGTTTAATAGAATGATTCTCTTAATTTTAATCTAAAGTTGAAAAATAAAATAATTGGAATTAAAGTATGAAAATCTATAAACTAATAAAACTAAGGCTTCATTCACTGAATAACCTATTTACTCAATGAATGAAATATAACATAGTATTTATTCCTAATCTTAAGAAAAGATCCTAAGGTTGAGTGTAGATCCTAAAAAGCTCCTAATAAATAACTTATGGAATTTTAGGAGTTGATGATAGTTATTACAATTTATCTTTATGTGCTGTCCTAATTTACTCAATGAGGGGTGTGATTAGGACTAAATTAGAAGACATTAATTTTACTTAGGATTTTCAAGACTTGAAATGGGAAAGTTACCAAATTATTTAATTATGTGGTTAAGGGTTCTAAATTAATTCTAGAGGTTAAGGATACTTAACCTAAATTTTGGGCAAAATAATCATTTTCCCCTACTTAAGGGTCTAAATTGCTACTTTTTGATTAAAAGCACCAAATTGGATTTTTATGATGCCAAATGATTCTTTGCAGTCTAATATGAAGATTGACAGTAGGTACATCAAATTTGAACAAGTATTAAGTCCAATGGGTTTAAATTAAGGATTTCATCCTATAAGGTAAATTTGATAATTTTACTTAATCAAGTCTAAGAATTTAGTTAGTTTATTGTTGTTCACTATCTAAGGGTTCTATAGAGCTTAAGAATGCTAAATTTTGATGTTAGTTGATTAAGTTTTGACCAAAACTGTTCTATGGTCTAAGTGAAATTTTAGTATTTAGAACATGCCTTTTAGGATAAATAGTAGATTTTTATATTCAAAATCACCTCTATAATTACACAATACTTAATTTTACTAAATCCAAGTTTGAATTGGTATATTTTGGCCCCAATAGAGTTATGGAGTCATTAAAATGTGAAAAGAATAAAGTTTAGGCCATTACGGACAGTTCTGGGTAATTCTGAATAGTTCTGGGCAATTCCAGATAGTTCTAGGTGCTACGATGCGCTGCAGCTCTTTCTGGCCGAGAGCCAAGCACTACAGCGCACTACGGTGCGCTGCCGCACATTCAGGCGTTACGACGCCAGATTTCCTGAGAGCTGGGTGCTGCGGCGCGTTGTAGCTCCCCTTGGCTGAGAGTCAGGTGCTACGGTGCGCTACGATGTAATCAATTTTAGATGTGGGTAGCTATAGCATGCTGTAGCGGTCCTTGGCTGAGAGCCAAGTGCTATAGCGCGCTGTAGCGCTTGACAATAATTTTTCTGTGCGAAAATCGAAACGTGTCTCCATTGGCACCAAAATACTCTTAATTTAGGGCACCTCAAGTGCGGTGCCATAAACCAATGGAAAGGTCTTTCCAAGTCCTTTCCATTGATACCAAAATTGACCTGAAATGATTATTTTAATGATGCAAACAATGAGGCTAAAGATCCGAGCATGCAAAAATCATATTTGCATAATATATTTTCTTTCCTAAAACTTACTATCTTAATGAGCTCTAATGATCTCTACATCTCAAACACAGGTTCTTATTAGCATGAAATAGACATTTAAGGTAAATGTAGTAGCCATTTGATAAAGAGAAGATGTACCAAAGATGTAAGTTGGCCTTAGAATAAATGGAGGAAGAGGATTCTAATTTTTGTAGGAACTTGAGAGTTTGAGGGCTTGAGGGGAGAAGCTTCTTCTTCTTCTTCAACTTCTAGTAAGAGGAAGAAGAGGCTGAGGGTTCTTCTTAAGCTTGGGAATGAGCTTGGAAAGAGGAGAAGAGTTTCAATTGAGCAATTGGAGAGTGAGGAGAAATTTTTAGCAATGGTGGAGGGCTGAAGGTCCAGTTTAAATGATGAGGGCTTAGGGTGATGTTTTGGACACGTTTGGAAGTCCTCGGATTTTATCGAATATTTTAATGTAATTAAATACTCCAAAAAATAGAATAATTAAATAATCATTGGAATCAAAATTCGCATTCACCATTAAATTCCTCACCCCCAAATTAGCTAGGGGTGAATGTTTGGGATTTTTCGGAGCTCGCTTATAAAATTTGATTTTAAAGCAATAAATAATTAAATAAAATCAAAATTTATTAAATATCTTTTTTTTATTTCTTTTCTTTTCCCTAAATTCTGCATACGCTACCCCTCTGCTCCATTTTACGCTCCCTCACACTGTGCATGCAATGGAGGCCATCCCTCTCATTTTCTCCATTTTCTCCCCTCACATCCTCTCCCTCCTTCTCCTCTTCCTATAAGATAGACACTAAGCTCTCATCTTCCTCCATTTGGTCAGCTGAGCTCTCCTCTTCTTCCCTCCATTTTTGTGCTTATTGCTGAAGGATCTCTAAAGCTTCTTGACAGATGTAAAATACATATCTGTACTTGCACGCAAGTGTACATGGTCTGAAGTAATAAGTGGAAGTTTAGTTCTGAGATTTATCGTCCTCTGGGAATAGTGGTTTTGATACTAAGTTATATCTTCTTTCAATAATATTTAGAAGATTGAATTTTAGTTTGAGTTGGTTCCCTAAATTAATAATACAAATTATCTTAAGATAAGTTATGATTTATTCAAAAGGAGAGAGTTAGGATTTCATTGTAGTATTTGTAAGAACTTGGTGTTGTTACTTCTTTGTTTAAATGTATAAATTAATTTATTTATGCCTAATTAAATCAAGTTAACATAGCTAGAATTGGAGCAATCCTCCGATTACGACAGGTTCATATTTAGTGCAACACGGAGAACTCCCCTTGGGGTTCTACCTCAGCACTTAAACTTTATGAGATCATGGTTTAAATTGATCTTTGATTTCATACATCTAGGTTACCAAATATTTTCTTTTAATTGTTAGATCTCACAAACATGATTTCCATCAATAATGCGTCATGCGCTTACACATGTAGTTTAGCTAGCTGAGAGGATGCATTGGGTCAATGGATATTGACATATCATCCCTTAGATTTCCAATATCCTCTTAGCCCTTCTACTTTATTGAGCAACAGAGTAAAGTTGATGGGAACTTGGTTCTCAACCATCAAATCTCTTGGTAGAGCTCTTAAGAAAAGGTGCAAGTGAGTTTGAGAACTTGTCACATAGGTCTCAGCTTGACCTGCACTACTTTCCTTGCTCTTGTCCAATTGATGAGATTGGAATACAATTTCTTTTATTAATTGATAATTCATTTAAGCTTTATTTTAGCAAAGTAATTTGACAAATTTTCATCTAGGTATTCATTCTCAATAATAATAATAAACATTAAAATAGAAATCAATTTAATTCATTCAAACATCTCTGTTATAACACCAATACAACCTTACATTTTCTTACAACTACATCCCAACTCTCTCCATGGGAATTTAGTTTTCCATTACTGAATAAATAAAAGCATATATGAAAAAATAAGTAAACTTTGACATCATCTTACAACAAAAAATAGTTAAGTAAAATTTAGGGAGAGTACTATGAAACACCCAAAGGTTTTATAGGGTTCTCTTGATCTTCCTCCTGTACTTCCACTTGACTTCTCCGCCTTTCCCTTGCTATCTTCTTCTCTTCACTCTTCGCAGTCTACTGCTTTTCCCTTGGAGAGTTTTCCTTTTTTTCCTCATGCAGCCTCTCCTTTTAGTCTTTTGAATATTGAAAATCGTAACTCTTCTTTGGTTTGAAATTGGCCTTTAAATATGCGAATTTTTAGCCCCATGCATTAATCACCAATGACCCCATGCCTTCTTCTTCTTCAATGCAAGAAATGTATTTTATTCTGCTTCAGTCTCTTTGGTTTTCTCGGAATTATTGCTTAACTCAGGTTTCAAGAGGTAGGGGAAAGACAAAGGTCTCAATTTGTGACCTTCCTTATGCTGCATTCAATGCAAATTATGGAGTTTTTCTTTAGCGGGCGCTGTGGCGTACCACAACGCCCTGTGGCGCGATTTAGCAGCCTTAATTCAAACACTGTTCTGCCATGGTGCGCAGCAGCAGCTGAAGTTCAAATACTGTTCCGTTGTATATTTCACT
This sequence comes from Gastrodia elata, assembly GCA_016760335.1. Lineage (NCBI taxonomy): Eukaryota > Viridiplantae > Streptophyta > Magnoliopsida > Asparagales > Orchidaceae > Gastrodia > Gastrodia elata. The sequence continues at coordinate 89,680,554 of CM028670.1, read as the reverse complement.
CGTTTACCTTAAGGCCGATGCTTATCCGCTGTGGCGCGGTGAAGGCGCGTTGCAACGGTTAGACTTTTGTGAAGGTGCAATAGTAACTCTTCAATTAACTCACATAAGGCTTTCATAAATAATCAGAAATTCCACAATGGCATGCTGCAGTGGTTATACTGTCGTGAACGTAGAATAGTAACTGTTCTGTTAGTTCACATAAGTTTTTTCATGATTAATCAGATATGCCGCCGTGGCGCGTTGCGGCGCACGGTAGCGATTTTGTCCCAGATCAGTATTAATCCTTAAAGGGCATAGTGCATTGTGGCGTGCATGGAGCGCACTACAGTGGCTAATCTTTTGGGGAAGCAGATTGGCACAGTTCAATTATTTCATATACGTTTTAATATTGCTCCCGGGAAATGATGTTGCGCTCGTTGGGGCGTGCTGCAACGATCTTCTTTCCAGGCCTTCAGGTACGCTTCCAGGTGATGGAACTTTAGTGGATCGCCATGGCGCGCTGTGGCGTTCTGCAGTGCGCCATAGCAGTTTTTATCCAGAATTGTTCAATTCAGCTCAGGCTTGCCCTTTTCTTTATTTCCTGAAAATGTATAAATTCTACTCAAAGTATACTGGTTTATATGATATTTTGAATTTTTTTAATACTTAATTTTGCTATAAATTTCGGATATATCATACCCTCACACTTAAATTCTTGCTTATCCTCGAGTAAGCTCACAAATGAATTTTTAAAATTTTTAGTTAATGGATTCAATGTAGGATGTCAATGTGAAATGTTTTAGACACTGAGTACTCCTCTAGATTAAGGTGACTTCAAATTTCCAACCTCTGCTACCCTCCTAAATTAAGTTGTAAACTCTAATTACAATCTAGCTCCAATATTAAATGTTTTGTGCTTAGGTTTTCATTATGGGAGGGGTAATTACCTTGGAAAATTTAAACCTTAGATAAGCATTTGGTGAGTGATAAGCGTGTTGTGCCATATGTGCCCCTTCTCATGATTCACAAGAAATATTTATATTCTTAGGAGAGATATTTTTCTTCATCCTAAATTCTCAATTTTTTCACCTTAGGAGAGATATTTTTCATCATCCCTATTTTTCTCTTTTTGAAAATTTAGCTCAAGAGAGATATTTTACTTCATCCCTTAATCAGTTCCTTATGATCATTAACTCATACAGGGGCCTAGCACACTCATTTATTCACTCACATATTGTCATATGCTGATTTTAATTCCTTTAGTTTCCTCACCCCCACACTTAAATCTAAGCACATGTTCATTTTAATTTATTGAAAACTAAATCTCACTCGAGCCTTGCACTTAATTTGGAGGTGCAAGATTGAAATATTGATTTATCACCTTGATTTCAAGCACACTAGTGTCTTTAATATTATACATTTGAATTTAGTATTGAATCCAAGAAATAATTGTGTTCTAAAAATTTAACTCTTAAACACATTCATAATAATGATGAGGGTGCCAAAGATCTAAAATTTATTTTATTGAATTGAAAAAACAAAACCAAGAACAAAAATAAAAATGAAAATCTAAAATAAATCAATATCTTTGTGCACAGAATGATGACCTTCCAGTTCAGTGTTTTTACTTAAGATCAATATCTACTAAGGCTCTTAGTAGTTTTACCCAGAGTGTTAATATCTCCAGAGAAACTATGGAAAGCAAGGGGAGTGGAAGATGAATGTCCAGGATGCACTCCCACTTACCTTGGGGACAATATATATTCTAGACTCCTAAGGGAAATATCATTAGCCTTAGTGATTATTAAAAGTAAGTTGTGCTGTTATTATCCTTAAGGAGACAAAATTTAGAAAGTGGAAGATAACTACTTAAGAGTGATTTAAGACTTAATTGCTAGTTTGAAATCCTTTAGGGATACATATGTCTTAATACAGAAGTTAAGTCCTAATATCTCAAGTTCTTGATCTTGTAAATCTCATTAAGGTTTAATTTGAATTAGTTAGCTACATACTATACTTAAGTTTGTTCCTACTTAAATTATATTACTTATGAATGTATTTTCCATTCTATACTCTTCATACAAATGAGCTTTGACAATGGCAGAATTTCTAAGGGAGGCTTGAGTGCTTGAGAGGTTCTTCCTTTAGCAAATACAGCAATGGGAGGAGAGGAGCTCAGCTTGGCAAGGAAGATAGGGGAAATGAAGAGCTGAGAGCTAAGGGCTCTCTTAATGGGGAAGAGGCCTACCAATAGATAGGATGGTTTGAGTTGACCCATCCCACTTTGTGAGGTCGGAGGGGGCTGGCAGGAGATAGGGGGGATAAGCTAGGCTGAGCACAGCAAGGGGGCTAAAGGGAAAGGGGGCTCAGCTAGGATCAGATGGTTGTGGGTCCCACCCAGCCAATGAAGAAGGAGAAGAAAAAATGGAGTTTAATAAATTAACTTAATTAATCTCAAAAATTATATTTTAAAAATGATCTCCAAAAAATCCTAAAAATTCTCCCCAAGCTAATTTGGGGGTTAGGAACGAAATGGAAAAATCGGATTTTGATTTTGACGGCAATTTATTTTTCTTATTTTCTAATTAGTTTAAATATATTAAGATATTCAAGAAAATTTGACGACTTCTGAAAAATTCCAAAATTTCACCCTTGGTTAATTCGAGGGTGAGGATCGCAACGACAAAGTTAGATTTTAATTCCAACGAGTATTTAATTTTCCAATTTTTGGGGTATTAAATATTATTAAAATATTCGTCGAAATTTCGACGACTTCCGATTAACTTGAAAGCATCACCCCTAGCTAATTTGGGGGCATTGAGAGCAATGGCAATGTCTGATTTTTGATTTGAGGTCAATTTAAATATGTCAAATTATAGGGTTTCTGGATTTTCTAAGAATCATGATTTGATCTATTTGACTCCTGATTTGAACTAGGTCATAGTAAATGACTCTTAATTACTTGATTAATACTTAGGATCAAGATTAGGATAGAGATTAGTCTTGATTGATAAGGGTAACAACTTGAGTTATTACGGACTCCCCCACTTAAAAATAATGTCGTCCTTGACATCACTCAAGTGGAAAGAAAAAAGAGAGAATAAGAACATGCATTGAATTTGAAAGCTTTGAATGCTAAGAGAGAATACCTAGATTCTTGAAAAGTCTAGGATATTTCGCTCTCATATCTGACTCCTTCTCCCAAGTGGCTTCATTGTAAGAACAATTCTTCCACTGAACTTTGATCATTTCAATGACATGATTTCTAAGGTGCTTGTGATCTCGGGCCAAGATTCAAATTAGTTCCTCGGCATATGATAAATCAGGCTGGACCTGAATTTTTGGAAACCGCACCAGGTGAGATGGATCTCTAAGGCACCTTATTTGAGATGATGCATGGAATATGTTGTGGACTACTACGAAGTCATCTAGAAGGTTTAGTCTATATGTTGTGGAAGATCCTATTTTGGCTGCTACCTCAAATGGACCAACATAACAGGGGATAAGTTTCCTAGCTATGTCAAATCTGAATACTCCTTTCATTGAACTGACCTTTAAGTAAGCGAAGTCTCTAAATTTAAATTCTATAGGGTGATGGTGAATGTCGTGTTATTTTCTCTCATGGTCTTGAGCTGCACGAATGTGCTGCTGAATCAACTGAACCTTCTTGTTTGTTTCCTCTAATAATTAAGATCCAAACAATTGCACACTGCCTATCTCTGACCATGCCAATGGAGTACTACATTTCTTGCCATACAGAGCTTCATAGGGGGCCATCTTTATACTGGCTTAGAAGCTATTGTTATAAGCAAACTCCACTAGTGGGAGGTGATCTTTTTAAGATCCAGCAAAATCAAGGATGCATAGTCTAAGGAGATCTTTAAGAACCTAATTCACCTGTTATGTCTGACGATCCGTCTGCGAATAAAATACTGTACTCATTTCTAGGGTTATGCCTAGATCTTGATGCACAGCTTGCCAAAATTTAGAAGTGAATCAGTTGTCTCTATCAGATACAATTGTCTTGGGAATTCCATACAATTTGATGATTTCCTTGATATACAGCTTAGTGAGATTCTCAATCGAGTCTGTTAGCCAAATAAGAATGAAATGAGTGAATTTGGTCAACTGATCAACAATGACCCAAATTGCATCAGCTCCATATGTTGCACAAGGCAATCCCATAACAAAATTCATTTATATATCTATCCATTTCCATTCAGGAACCTCCAGTGGATGAAGCAGAACACCGGGTCTTTGGTGTTCTATCTTAACTAGACTGCAAGCATGGTACTTTGCAATGAATTCAGCCACACTTTTCTTTATTCCTGGCCACCAGAAGGATTGCTTCAAGTCTTGATACATCTTTGAGCTTCCAGTTATGGCCTTCAATTAGAACTTCTTGGTGCATGGATTTAGGAATCCATAGATGATCTCCTTGATATATAACACCTTTGTGGAATTGGAGATCAGTATGACGGTCACTCTCGATAACTTGTTTAAGATTTAGGTACTCATCATCTTTGGTCTGAGTAATAGATACGTCTCTGTGCAATATGGGTTCGACATTAATCATTGAGAGCATCGTACTCACTTGGTCACTACTATAATAACCCTAGTGTTGTTACCTATCAATTAGTGACTTAATTGACTATAATCCTTTTTCATTAGTCTTATAATAGTATTAGGAGTCTCAATTTCTATTTTTGTGCGATTTGGAGATCGTTTGGCAATTTTTAATATTTCCACATGGGAGAAAGAAGAGGACATGCTAAAGAAGTTCCCAGAATTCTTTTCTTAATTAGGTAGATTTAGTTCTTTTAATTTTGTTACGTTCGTTAGACTTTCTTAGTGTATTTCATTTTCCTTGCTTTTATTTGTTGTGTGTCGTGGGCGACACTCTTTTTAAGGAGGGGAATTTATAACAACCCCAGTATTGTTACCCATCAATTAGTGACTTAATTAACTCTAATCCTTTTTTATTAGTCTTATAATAATATTAGGAGTCTCCATTTTAATTTTCAAGCGATTTGAAGATAATTTGGCAATTTCCAATATTTCCTAATTTTCTGATGATTATGAGAAGGCCTAATTTATTTAGACCTCATAATAAAAAACGTAGACCACCATTGGACTCATCACACCCAAATTAGCTAGGGGTGGTATTTTGGAAGAGTTTGTAAGTCGTCAAATTTTCCCAAATATTTTAATAATATTTTAAATACCTAGAAAATTAAGATAATTAAATTGGTCTCTGATCAAAAATCTAACTGCATTTTTGAGTTCACCACACCTCAATTAAGTAAGGGTGAATTTTTATGATTTTTTTGGAGTACATTTAGTTATTTAAATTTGATTAATAAAATGGGTATAATTAATTAAATAATTAAAGTAAATAAATTAATATATAATATATAAAGTAAATTATTTTATATTTAAATTTTCGGACCGCGCGAGTCCAACGCACGGGACAGCCGCGCAGCTCGATCCATGATGTTGGATCCTTTTTATTTTAATCCGACGGCGTAGTTAGAGTAGAGTCGATCCTGCCGTTGGATCAACATCGAAATCCGACAATCAGTATCGAATTATTGTGCGTCTCCTACCTCCCGTGACAAACCCTGATACCCACACGAAGTCACGGGCAAAAGCACAGGAGTACGCCCCATACAGTCGATTTTCGTTGGGTTTTATCCTTATGGATATTGACATTTCTCCATTTTACTTTAGTTTTTCCTCTCCATCAAGCTGCTAGTCTCTCCTGTGGTGCTGTGCATCGAACCAATGGATTCAAAGCTGCCCTAAATCCCTCTATTCATCATTAAGCATTCAGGTACCCAAATCCTTCATCTCCTATCATTTATGCATTTTACTTCCTAAGTATTGCATGCTAGTCGTGTTTAGATGGGTCAATCGAGCTTAATTGAGCTTGAATCGACCCTGGACATTAGAGTTTTTGATCCATCGTAATAACCCTAAGCCCTACGATATATGGCATCATCCCGTCGGTGGTGTGATTGCTCCCGAGCCCCGATCTTGATCTTGAAGATCGGCCTTTGCAAGGGCTAACCATCGACGAGTGGATTGCTCCATAACTCCCCCAGGTTCGATCGAGGGATCAAACCCTAATTTGAAATACTCAGGTTTCCTTCAGGGACAACACAGTCTAGACCGCGGGTTCCTGTTCATCATTTCTCCTCGAACCGGGCCGGCTCAACTGTTGGAGCGCGTTTATCTGCACCGTGAATTTGATCGACATGTGTCACCCTTATGGGAAGACGCGTGTCGCTAGGGAGTGCGTGCTGTTTCGTTATAGCCGCCAGCTTCAGATTTCTGCACTGAACGTCAAGTCAATCAGCGCCATTTTCCGAGCCCTAATGATCTGTGATTTGAATTTTCTGTCTGCAAATGATTAGTGGATTGATTAGGTGTTAGAAATTAAATGATTAATTGCTTAATTTTACTTAATTAATAACTTTAAAAATACAAACCCGAATGATACAAAATAATATATCATTTTGATCACAAAAATAAGTAGAATAATATTATACAACTTAATTTTAGTTTTGACAATATTTTAATGGGTCAATATTTTGGATTAATTAATTAATTTCAAATTAATATTAATCTTTTCATATAACCTATTTTGATCATTTAAGATCAACATTAAATGATCAAATTGTCCATTTCACTCACAAAAATGTGAGGAATAATAATATGAAATAAAATTCAACATTTGAACCCTAATTTTCTTACACTTTTAACCTAATTAGGAGTCATTAAAACCCTAGTATTTTTAAAGTTATCTAAAATTGGCATACTTAGTGTCATTATTCTCCTTATAAAATAAGAATTTCATTGAAATATAAATTATTTCCTTTGGACAATAATTTAGGATTTTAAGTTTTTAACTCTTACTTAATGTTATTATGATTATTCCAAATTTCTAGATAGCATGTTTTAGGTTTTATAAAATCTTAGGATAGCTAACATGTTATATTTATTATCTCCCTTACCAATTAGATTGTATTTTTATGAGCTTAGTTCTCAACCTTCTATAAATGTGAATTAATTGCCAAGTGCTTAATTCATCTTTAACCCTAAGGTAGAAACCCTATGATTGATTTGCAATTGATCTATAGTTGAATCCTAAGTCTATTAGTTACACCCATTAAGAATAGATAGTCTTAATATCTAAATATCAACTAATAATAACTTAGAACTTGTAGTTCTTAAGTCCTATTAATTACTTACCCTAAACCTTTCAATTATTTTAACTTAGCTAGACTATTACTTAGTTGATTAGATCCTTCAAACCATAATCTAGCTAGCAAACTCTAGTGAATTCTAGTGAACTTTAGTAAATTATCTTAGTTCCAATTTCTTAAGTTAAATATTTTCTTATCTTAATCTCTTCCTACTAGGCACCTAAACCTTGATCTAATTATTGTATTTAGATCCTATAGTTTAGGAAGAGATTAAGAGTTAATTTATAATAATAACAATTATACTTATAAATTATTTTGTCATAGCATATTAATATAATTGAATCTACTACTTTAAAAACCCCAACTACTACTATATTATAATTAACTTGAGATCAATATCTCAAAGTTAATTGGGAGCTCAATTAGCTCCAATCATTAAGTAGATCATTAAAAATAGATAACTTTGGATATCACTTAGTTGTAATTATTGAACTTCCTTTGAATGCTTGCTTAGCTTTGAGCCTTATTCATTGAATCATTCATATAATATATTGTGCATAAATAAAACTTTCACATTAAATTACTAGGGGGTTCATATGGTGGATCAGTCTAGGGCAGACTGAATAAGGAGTAATAAGGAGACATCGCATTCTCAGATGGTGAATGTGAGTGTTTTAGGACTTGGCCCCACTTTTCTTTAGTTGTTAAACAGACGTGTTTAACTCCTCATTTCATTCTGAATATTCCCAAAGAATGTGTACAGATTAAATTAACTTTAATTAATAAATATGTGAGATCCTCAATCTTATAGACTGTTAAGACTCACCATAGCTTTTAGCTATGCTACTTTCCATAGTTCTAGACTATGTGAATCTTTGGCTAATAGTCTAAGATCTTCTTTCAATTTCCTTACTATGCATTTTCTATGATTTAGAACTGTAATTTACTTGTTTATAATTTATTTATATTATAGTGAATTTTATATAATTTCATTTAAATGCTTCACTGTTGATTTTCCTTACTTAGCATAAGTTCATTTGAACATATACATGCTTAACTTCATTTACTTTCATAAGCACATTAGTTTATTTCTAGCCTATTTAGGATGATTTTACCCTTGCATTATTTGCAGGCTAAGATGTATACTTAAGTGAGTATTTTAACTCACTTGTTTTTCTTACTTAATCTTTCTTACTTGTATGCTTACCATATTGTACCTATGCTTGTACTTACTTTGTAACTTGAAATGTGATATTTAATTATAACAATAACATGTTTAGCCAATCTTAAATTGTACTTAGACTTTTTAGTCTAACCAGATTTTCTATTTCTTGGCTTTGCCCTATCACATTTAAATGCCAAAATGTGATAGATCAGATGCACTTGGAGGCTAGTGGAGCTGGACCAAGCGCTAAAAATTAAACTGCTTCCGCTTATTATATATTAAAATTATAGGTTAATAAAAACTTCAAGTGAGCTATCAAATTTCTTCCTTTCCTTTAAATTTACTTAGTTTGTAATAATGTCGTTTACTTTACTTTTACTAAACTTTGTTGGAGCTTAGTTATATTCAGATGCTTGTGATGAATGAATGGATGAATGTATTGAATGGATGAATGGTTATAAATGTATAAAATTTGCATATTAATTAAGTCTTTAAATGCATATTTACTTAGAATGTTAACTTGGAATTAGTTGTATACTCATTTGTTTATAGAATTGGAATTTAGTTTCTTATCTATGTAATAATCCTTTCATGTATATATATGAGTATTAAATGTTGTGATAAAATAAACCTTAGGGTAGATAATTATTACACATGTGATTTTCTCCTTTTAAACTTTTAGAATTGTAAATGAGCAATCCTATGAAATGGATTGAACTCTAGTTTAGAATTGTAAATGAGCTATCCTATGAAATGGATTGAACTCTATTGTAGAATTGGAAATGAACAATCTTATAAAAAGGATTAAACTCTATATTAGAATTGGAGTTAAAATGGATTGAATGCATGTTAGTTTAGGTTGTATTTTCTCTAAAAATATAACTTCCATTGGAATGGAAGTTTTGCATATCTACCTTGCAGGTGTCTCCTTAACCATTTACAAAGGAGACTCTGCCAAAATTCTTAAGAAATTTTAGACTAAAAATTTTAATGAAAAATGTACTCATAACTCACATGTTAAATTCAATTGTTTTAGAATTTCATATCTAAGATTGTAAGTGTTCAATTCAATTGTTTTAAATTACAACCTTATGTCTTCTTGCATGTATCATGTGATAAATTCTACCTTACTCTCATTTGTAAAATCACGTATAGCATCCTCACTTATAAAACTACTTAATGCCATTCATAGTTTTCCCTTTCATCTTAACTTAAGACCCTCTTCTAAATCCTTGGCCAAACATAATATCTAATGATTTGGATTAGCTTTCTTCTAATCTAGTATTAGGTATTATGGTGACCTATCAATGTTAAGTTAACTCGGGTCATCACAGTTGGTATTAGAGCCAAGTTGAGAACTTTAAGTTATGACAAACACATCCATTCATCCAAAAGCAAACAACACAGTATAGTAAAATTAAATAAATGACATCTTAGGATAGTAAATGCAATTTTAATCAAATAATTGATCTAAATTTCTAACTTAAACTTTAATTAACTTTCAGATGGCAGATTCTTGTACCAAACTAAGACTTTATACCAAATTGTTCTTCCAATATTGGGAGTATGATCATTGGTATGGGTCAACATTTGGTAGAGTTTACTTGGGAGTATCTACTATAGGAGGTGATGTTCTGAATAAAATTATGAGGTTTTATGTATTTCAAGGTGATCATTTCCCTCAATTTTCTAGGGAATGGCTCTCCTGTGTTACCATGGTATTTGAGGCCATAGAATGCCTCGAACACTTACGCCTCCAAATTTTGGATGAACTCTTTGATGACTATGCCATAAATTGGTGGTGTCATACGCATAGAGTACTCATTCGTGGATGTAGGCATCTTCATTATGCCCCCACTTATAAAGACTTTAAAGACATAATTTATGCAAAATTTTGTAACTAGTAGTACTAGTCTTCCTTTTGCACTATCTTCTTTCACTTTAGTAGCTTTGTAAATAGCTTCTTACTTATGTCTTTTTCTTTTCCTTCAAAGATTGTAATCTCTTAAAAGTTTTAAATTTTAATGAGAATTTTTCCTTTCTTATTATCTTCAGTTTCTGAATGATATTTTCTTTTTCTTTTCTTTAGAATGGATCCAAATCCTAATACTCCTATTGAACCAGTAGTGGAAGAACCTACTTCAGTTACAACTTCTCAAACTGAGAAAATGCAAAATTTGCTGGACATGATGAAGGTTATGGTGGAAGCACAAACACGTGCAGTGGAAAGGATGGCTTCATCCTGCAACCTTTCCCAACCTTCTCCAGTTCCATCCCAAATCTGCCCAACTCCTCCTCAAGCTTCTTTTCCTATTATCCCTAAACTTTCCTTGGCTCCACAGCCATCTTCAAGCCATACGGTAGATGCTTACCTTCTTATCTTTCTTCGTCTGAACCCTCAAACTTTCAATGGTTCAGTTTCCCATTTCAAAGCCATTGATTGGATGAAGACCATTGAAAAGACATTAGCTAGTATTAAGTGTCCAAAGAGTGAATGTCTTCATCTTGCAACCTACCTATTCCACAGTGAAGCTGAATACTGGTGGGATAGTGAATTAAAAACTCGCTTCTCTAAAGTTCAAATAGAAGACATCCCTTGGGATAAATTCGAACAGGTGTTCCGTGAAGAATTCATTCCTCTCTCTGCCCAAACCATAAGAGAAAACACTTTCATGCAGCTTACCCAGGGAAATTGTTCTGTGCACAACTACGAGATGGAGTTCCGAAAACTCTCTCGATTTGCTCCAAATCTAGTCCATACTGATGTGGCAAGGTGCACTAGATTTCTATTCGGTCTTAGAGATTATGTCAACAGTCATTTGATGTCTCAACATCATGATAGTTTTCCTAAGCTTTTGGAAGGTGCTCATATGGTAGAGTACCATCAATCTTAGATGGATCTAAAGAAACGCTCCCATCCTCAACCTTTCAGATCAGAACCCTTTAAGAGAAATTGTTCTCGTGGTCTGAAAGTTTTCCAGCTAACTTCTGGCCAAGACCCAAATTATAATCCAAGCCAGAACCCTAGGTAAGGCTAGCAAGGAAGACTAAGAGTGGTATGTACCAGACCCCATCCTTATGGGAAGTGCTACCACTTAGGTGGTAGATGTTACATATGCGGCAGGACCAATCATAAACATTAGGACTGTCATGTTAACTGGACTGTGGACAAGGTGAAGATCAACCATCAAGGTTCTATTCAGAATCCAATTCCCTTGAATTCTCAAGCTCCAATGCTTGCCTTGATGCCTCCCCCTACTAGTGGAAATGCTCAACACCAAAAGGGTGTACCTTCTTCTTCCAAGCAAGGCCACTACAATAGGAAGGATAAGGGCAAAGCCATTGCTCAATCATCTGCAGTACCAAGGGTATACGCTATGTTGTCTTCAACTGCCCAAGATGATAATAACGTTGTGATTGGTATGTTCTAAATTAATTTTCTATTTTCTATTTTCATTTTCTTCTACAATTTTGATTTCATCATCTTACTACGTTAATTTTCATTAGTGTAATTAGAGTTTATTTTCCCTGCTATAGGAACTCTAATTTTTAAAAACCAGTTTTATGATACTCTCTTTGACACTATTGCTAGTCACTCTTTCATGTCAGTGAGTTGTACCTCTTCCTTAAATCTTCAACATTTCAGCTTAGACAATCCCTTAGTAGTTCAAATGCCATCTGGTGCTGAGATGTATGCTAGTGAGTTCTATTTGGTAGACATCCCAATCAGTAACCAATTCTTCCAATCCAGACTTATTGTTATGTCCATTACGAATTTTGACATAATTTTAGGAATGGATTAGTTAAGTAAGTTTAATACAATAATAGATTGCTTTTGTAAGCGAGTTTCACTTAAGGTTGGAAAGAAACTTGAAGTGTTTATAGGAAAGCTTGGCTTGACTGCATCCTTAATAAATGCTATTGAAGCCAAGCATCTCATTAGTAAAGGTTGCTATACAATTCTAGTAACTTTAATCGGTGAAGAGAAGCAAGTAAGTAGTCCAGAAGAGACTATCATCGTTAGAGAGTTCCTGGATGTATTCCCTGAAGACTTGCCTGGACTACCTCCTCTATGTGAGGTAGGATTTTCTATTGAACTTATCCCTGGGACTCAACTAAAATCTAAGGCTCCATATAAAATGGCTTCAAAAGAACTGTAATAGCTTAGAGAGCAATTGCAAGAGTTGTTAGAGAAAGGATTTATTCGCCCAAGCATGTCACCTTGGGGAGCTTCTGTCCTATTCGTCAAGAAGAAGGATGGTTCAATGCGGATGTGTATAGACTACCGTGAGCTTAATAAAGTGACTTTGAAGAATAAGTATCCTCTCCCTAGGATTGATGATTTGTTTGACCAACTCACCGGAGTGAAGATCTTCTCCAAGATTGACTTAAGATCAGGTTACTACCATATTAGAGTCAAGGATAAAGATGTTTCCAAGACTGCATTCAGAACTCGATATGAGCATTTTGAGTTTCTAGTCATTTCTTTTGGACAGACAAATACTCCTTCCATCTTCATGGACCTGATGCAGCGCATCCTTAAGCCGTATCTCGATGAGTTTGTCATCATTTTCATTGACAATATCCTAATCTACTTAAAGTCAGCTGCTGAATATGAAGAGCATTTGCATATCATTCTAGAATTGTTAAGAGAGAATAAACTTCTTGCTAAGTTTTCTAAGTGCGAGTTTTGGCTCAAGTCCGTTGCATTTCGGGGTCACATGATTGATGTGAAAGGCATTAGAGTGGATCAAAAGAAAATCCAGGCTGTTCAATAGTGTGGGTTCAACCTAAATCTGTAATAGAAATCCACAATTTCTTAGGACTCACTGGTTATAATAGAAAGTTTGTTCCTAAATTCTCTCTAATTGCTTTGTCATTAACTCAATTAATTAGAAAGGATGTTCCGTTCATCTGGATCACAGCCTGTGAAGAATTGTTTCAGAAATTGAAACAGTTATTGACTTCTGCTTCTGTACTAGTACTACCTCGTGAGGGTAAGAATTTTCAAGTTTATACTAATGCCTCTAAGGTAAGACTTGGTTGTGTTCTGATGCATGATCGATATGTTATAGCCTATGCCTCTAGACAGCTTAAGCCTAATGAGAAGAAATATCATGTACATGACCTTGAACTTGTAGGTGTAGTTTTTGCTCAAAAGATCTGGAGACACTACCTGTATGGAGTTATGTGTGAGATGTTTATTGATCACCAAAGTTTAAGGTACATCTTCACCCAGAAAGAACTTAACTATCATCAGCATAGGTGGCTGGAGTTACTTTGCAATTATGATTTGGAAATCCAATACCATCCGAGTAAAGCTAATGTCATAGCTGATGCCCTAAGTCGTAAAGCAACTTTATCTTTCCTTTGTTGCAACGAATCCTTGATCGAAGATTTTGTCAGATTGAATCTTGAGCTTATCAGTTCATCTGATTAAGGCACTTTACTATTTACTATTCAGTCAAATGATTCCCTAAGATCTAAGATTGTCGAAGCTTAGAAAGAAGATTCGAGTTATTTTGCATTAGTTTCTAAAATCATTAGTGGCAAGAGATCTGAATTACATCTTGATAATGAAGGAGTTGTATTTCAGAAGTCCAAATTATAGATTCCAACAAGCTTGCAGTTATAGATATTGTCTGAAGCTCATAATTCTAGTTATGCAGTCCACCCAGTAGTTGTAAGAAGTATTAGGATCTCAAGCAATCATTTTGGTGGTTCGGCATGAAACGGGATATATTTATTTTTATTTCTAAGTGCCATCCTTGTTCCTTGGTTAAGGCCAAACACCAGAAGCCTAGTGGACTTTTTAAGCCCTTAGACATTCCTGAATGGAAGTGGTCTGATATCTCCATGGAATTCATTGTAGGTTTCCCTAAGAGTAGATCTAGTTCTGATTTTATTTGGGTGATAGTTGATAGACTCACTAAGTCAGCCCATTTTCTAGCTATTCATCAGACATATCCAGTTGAGAAGTTAGCTAAGCTTTATCTTAAGGAGATCATTCATTTGCATGGTACACCAAATTGTATAATTTCTGACAGAGACAGTAGATTCACTACTAGATTTTGGTCAGCTATTCAGCAAGACTTGGGGACGAGTTTAGCATTGAGTACTGCTTTCCACCCCCAGACAGATGGTCAAACTGAGCGTGTTAATCAAATCTTAGAAGACCTCTTGCATATTTGTGTTCTAGATTCTGGTGGATCATGGGAAGATTATTTAGCGCTAGTTTAGTTCACCTACAACAATAGTTATCAATCAAGTATTGGTATGGCTCCTTATGAAGCTCTTTATGGAAGGAGGCGTACAACTCCAGTTTCTTGGATTGAAGTAGGAGACTCTCAACTTTATGATTTCGAGTTAGTAGAAGAGACTACTAAGAAAGTTTAACTGATCAAGCATAATATGACTGCAGCTTATGATAGACAGAAGAAATATCATCATGCTCGTCATCGTCAATTGGAGTTCTAAGTAGGTGATAGAGCTTATATTAAAGTTAGTCCGATGCGAGGTGTGTAGAGATTCGGTGTGTCTGGAAAGCTGAGTTCAAGGTATTTGGGACCCTTTGAAGTGATTGAGAGAATTGGAACATCTGCTTACAGATTAGAGTTTCCAAAAGACTTCTCGGCTGTACATAATGTGTTTCACGTTTCATCACTAAGGAGGTGCTTACTAGATCCAAGTCAGCAAGTTCAGATACCTGAAATGGAACTGCAACATAATCTTACTTTCATCATTAAACCTGTTGCGATTTTGGGGTGGGATCTTAAGCAGTTGAGAAACCATAGCATTCCTATGATCAAAGTCCACTGGCAGAATCATCCAGCTGGTGAAGCCACACGGGAGAAAGAAGGGGATATGCTAAAGAAGTTCCAAAAATTATTTTCTTAATCAGGTAGATTTAGTTCTTTTAGTTTTGTTAAGTTCGTTAGACTTTCTTAGTGTATTTCATTTTCCTTGCTTTTATTTGCTGTATGTCGTGGGCGACACTCTTTTTAAATGATTAATTGCTTAATTTTATTTAATTAATAACTTTAAAAATACAAACCCAAATGATACAAAATAATATATCATTTTGATCACAAAAATGAGTATAATAATATTATGCAATTTAATTTTATTTTGACAAACATTTTAATGGGTCAATATTTAGGATTAATTAATTAATTTCAAATTAATATTAATCTTTTCATGTGACCTATTTTGATCATTTAAGATCCAAATCAAATGATCAAATAGTTCATTTCACTCACAAAAATGTGAGGAACAATAATGTAAAATAAAATTCAACATTTGAACCCTAATTTTTTTAATCACTTTTAACCTAATTAGGAGTCATCAAAACCTTAATTTTTCCAAAGTTGTCCCAAATTGGCATACTTAATGTCATTATTCTCCTTATAAAATAAGGATTTCATTGATATATAAATCATTTCCTTTGGACAATAATTTAGGATTTTAGGTTTTTAACTCTTACTTAATGTTATTATGATTATTCCAAATTTCTATATAGCATGTTTTAGGTTTTATAAGACCTAAGGATATCTAACATATCATATTTATTATCTCCCTTACCAATTAGATTATATATTTATGAGCTTAGTTCTCAACCTTCTATAAATGTGAATTAATTGCTAAGTGCTTAATTCACCTTTCAACCCTAAGGTAGAAACCCCATGAATGATTTGCAATTGATCTATAGTTAAATTGTAAGTCTATTAGTTACACCCATTAAGAATAGATAGTCTTAATGCCTTAGTAATTATAGATTTGTGAATCAACTAGATCTAGCTTTAGTAATTGAATTAGAACTTAGTTTATTCATTATAAATCCCTAAAGCCTTTTGTTAATTATCTTAAGATGTAATAATAAGAATTCCTAACATACTTAGATTAATTTAGGAATCCTGTTGAGTTTCCTAAATATCAACTAATAGTATACTTATAACATGTAGTTCTTAAGTCCTATTAATTACTTACCCTAAACCTTTCAATTATTTTAACTTAGCTAGACTATTAATTAGTTGATTAGATCCTTTAAACCATAATCTAGCTAGTGAACTCTAGTGAATTCAAGTGAACTTTAGTAAATCATCTTAGTTCCAATTTCTTAAGTTAAATATTTTCTTATCTTAATCTCTTCCTACTAGGAATCTAAACCTTAATCTAATTATTATAATTTGATCCTATAGTTTAGGATGAGATTAAGAGTTAATTTCTAATAACAACAATTATACTTATAATTTATTTTGTCATATCATATTAAATGAATTGAATCTACTACTTTAAGAACCCTAACTACTACTATATTATAATTAACTTGAGATCAATATCTCAAAGTTAATTGAGAGCTCAATTAGCTCTAATCATTAAGTAGATCATTAAAAATAGATAACTTTGGATATCACTTAATTGTAATTGTTGAACTTCTTTTGAATGCTTGCTTAGCATTGAGCCTTATTCGTTAAATCATTCATATAATATATTATGCATAAATAAAAATTTCACATTAAATTACTAGGGGTTTCATATGGTGGATCAGTCTAGGACAGACTGAATAAGGGTAATAAGAAGACATCGCATTCTCAGATGGTGAATGTGAGTGTTTTAGGACTTGGCCCCACTTTTTTTTAGTTGTTAAATAGACATGTTTAACTCCTTATTTCATTCTGAATATGCCCATAAAATGAGTACAGATTAAATTAACTTTAATTAATAAACATGTGAGATCTTTAATCTTATAGTTTATTAAGACTCACCATAGCTTTTAGCTGTGTTACTTTCCATAGTTCTAGACTATCTGAATCTTAGGCTAATAGTCTAAGATCTTCCTTCAATTTTCTTACTATGCATTTTCTATGATTTAGAACTGTAATTTACTTATTTATAATTTATTTAGATTATAGTGAATGTTGTATAATTTCATTTAAATGCTTCACTATTGATTTTCCTTACTTAGCATAAGTTTATTTAAACATATCCATGCTTAAATTCATTTAATTTTATATGCACATTAGTTTATTTCTAGCCTATTTAAGATGCTTTTACCCTTGCATTATTTGCAGGCTAGGATGTATACGTAAGTTAGTATTCTAACTCACTTATTTTTCTTACTTATTCTTCCTTACTTGTATGCTTACTATATTGCACCTATGCTTGTGCTTACTTTGTAACTTGAAATGTGATATCCAATTATAACAATAACATGTTTAGCTAATCTTAAATTGTACTTAGACTGTTTAGTTTAACTAGATTTTCTATTTCTTGGCTTTGCCCTATCACATTTAAATGCCAAAATATGATAGATCAGATGCACTTGGAGACCAAGCGCTAAAAATTAAACTGCTTCTGCTTATTATATATTAAAATTATAGCTTAATAAAAACTTCAAGTAAGCTATCAAATTTCTTCCATTTCTTTAAATTTACTATTGGTTTTTAATAATATCGTTTACTTTACTTTTACTAAACTTTGTTGGAGCCTAGTTATATTCAAATGCTTGTGATGAATGAATGGATAAATATAATGAATGGATGAATGGTTATAAATGTATAAAATTTGCATATTAATTAAGTCTTTAGTTGCATATTTACTTAGAATATTAAATTGGAATTAGTTGTGTACTCATTTGTTTATAAAATTAGAATTTAGTTTCTTATCTAAGTAATAATCCTTTCATGTATATATGTGAGTATTGAATGCTGTGATAAAATAAACCTTAGGGTAGACAATTGTTACACATGTGTTTTTCTTCATTTAAACTTTTAGAATTGTAAATGATCAATCCTATGAAATGGATTGAACTCTATTTTGGAATTGTAAATGAGCAATCCTATGAAATGGATTGAACTCTATTGTAGAATTGGAAATGAACAATCTTATAAAAAGGATTGAATTCTGTATTAGAATTGGAGTTAAAATGGATTGAATGCATGTTAGTTTAGGTTGTCTTTTCTTTAAAAATATAACTTCCATTGGAATGGAAGTCTTGCATATCTACCTTACAGGTGCCTCCTTAACCATTTACAAAGGAGACTCTGCTAAAATTTTTAAGAAATTTTAGACTTAGAAATTTTAATGAAAAATGTACTCATAACTCACATGTTAAATACTCAACAAATACTTAGAATTTCAAACCTAAGATTGCATGTGTTCATTTCAATTATTTTAAATTACAACCTCATGTCTTCTTGCATATATCATGTGATAAATTCTACCTTACTCTCATTTGTAAAATCACGTATAGCATTATCACTTATAATACTACTTAATGCCATTCAAAGTTTTCCCTTCCATCTTAACTTAAGACCCTCTTCTAAATCCTTGGCCAAACACAATATCTAATGATTTAGATTAGCTTTATTCTAATATAGTGTTAGGTATTATGGTGACGTATCAATATTGAGTTAAGTGATTCTTAATATTGGGGTCATCACAACTACATGCTGACTTGATGACAAATTTATGAAATTCTTCTTACAGAGGACTCTTAGAGATGAGGGCGCTCTGAGTATCATGATGACTAAGCGCATCAGCTACCACATTCGCCTTTCTTGGACGATACGGGATGTCTAGGTCATAGTCACTTATCAGTTCTGGCCATCTTCTTTGTCACCAGTTTGACTTCTTTTGAGTGAATATATACTTCAAACTCTGAAGATCTGTGAATATTGAGCACTGAATTCCATATAGATAGTGATGCCAGAATTTTAATGCGAATACTATAGCAGCTAGTTCGAGGTCATGAACTGCATACTTCCTTTCATGAGGCTTTAACTGGCGAGAAGCATATGCAATGACCTTCCCTTCTTGCATTAACACGACAGTTAAGCCTATACCAGAGGTGTCAGTATAGACCTGGTAGTTTACACCTTCTTTAGGGAGAACTAGTACCGGGGCAGATGAAGCATCTTTCGGTGTTTGGAAAGCTTCTTCACAAGCTGTCAACCACTCATACTTCACAGCCTTTTGGGTGAGCATGGTGAGCGGAGAGGCTATCTAAGATATGCCCTTCACAAACTTTCTGTAGTAACCGGCTAAGCCCAGAAAGCTTCTGATGTCGGTCACTGACTTAGGTTGTACCCATTCTTGGATGGCGCTGGCTTTGTTCTGATCTACTCTGATCTTGTGAGCATCTACCACATGGCCTAGGAAGGCGACAGATTCAAGCCAAAATTCGCACTTTGAATACTTTGACATACAGCTGGTGGCTTCTCAGTTCTTCCAATACTGTCTTGAGATGACCTTCATATTCCTTCTTCGTCTTAAAATATATTAAAATATCATCTATGAACACAATGATAAATTTATCGAGGTATGGTTTTAAGATACACTGCATTAAATCCATGAAGATGGAATGCACATTTGTCAACCCAAACGACATTACTAAGAACTCATAGTGGCCACATCTGGTTATGAAGGCAGTCTTTGCTATATCTAAATCTTTTACTTACAACTGATGGTACCCTGATCACAAATCGATCTTTGAGAACACTTTTGCTTCTGCTAATTGATCGAACAGATTATTGATGCGGGGCAGAGGGTACTTGTTCCTTACTGTTAATTTATTTAATTCTTTATATTCGATGCACATCCGCATTGATCCATCTTTCTTCTTGACAAACAAAACTGGCGCTCCCCATGGGGATGAACTGGGCTTGATAAGTCTTTTCTCCAATAACTCTTGTAGTTGCTTGTTCAACTCCTATAATTCTTTAGGCGCCATTCGATAGAGTGCTTTGGAGATTGGCTGGGTTCCTGGGACAATGTCAATTGCAAATTCTACTTCCCGTGTAGGAGGAAGACCAGGTAGGTCTTCAGGAAAACATTGGCAAATTCGCAAATGACTGGATTTTGGGATAGGGAAATGTCTTCCTTCTTTTCTCCTAGTATTGTCACTATGAAGGCATTGCAAACTTTACTTAGTAACTTTTTAGCCTTGATAGCATTAATTAAAGAAGCTCTTGTACTAATGTTCCTAATGAATGACTTAGCTTGTTTACCATCACCCAGGGTGATCTTTTTTCTTTTGACAGTTGATGGTGGCATCATGCTGACTTAGTCAATTCATGCCTAGAATAATATCAAAGTTGGCTATTGTGAAGACTACAAGCTTGGCTTCGAATTCTGTTTCTCCAATAAGGATCTGTATCTTGCAGAATTGATAGGCTTGTAGTTGAGCTCCAAATGATAGTCCTACACTTAGAGGATTTGTTAGATGGTGTAATGATAAGTTAAGAGATTTTTGTCCAGCTCTCAGAAATGAAGGAGTGACTTAATACAATGGATGGCCTTCCAGTTCAGTGTTTTTACTATAGATCAATATCTACTAAGGCTTTTAGCAACTTTACCCAGAGAGTTAATATCTCTAGAGAAACTATAGGATGCACTCCCACTTACCTTGGGGACAATATATATTTTAGACTCCAAAGAGAAATATCATTAGCCTTTGTGATTATTAAAGGTAAGTTGTACTGTTATTATCCTTAGGGAGATAAAATTTAGAAAGTGAAAGGTAACTACTTAAGAGTGATTTTAGACCTAATTGCTAGTTTGAAATCCTACGTCTTAATACGGAAGTTAAGTCCTAATATCTCAAGTTCTTGATCCTGTAAATCTCATGAAGGTTTAATTTAAATTAGTTAGCTATATACTATACTTAAGTTTGTTCCTACATTAGTTCTATTACTTATGAATACATTTTCCATTCTATACTTTTATTATTCTGCGCTCATGAGTATGGTGCTTTGGATGTAACTCAAGTATTCAGTTAGTGACTGATTGGCAGAAGAACAATCCATCAGGTATAGTGGAAAGCAAATTTTAATTTGACACCTTATGGAATTCTCTGATACCAACTATGGCGCCCCACCCCCTAGTCCGCAGGATTAGACTTAAGGGGTGGAGTGCCACTCTGGCAAATCCCTCACTTATCATTGGATTGGGTAAGATCAACCATCCACTAATAAGGGGAGGATGTGCACAGAATGAACATAAGGATCAGTCACTAAGTCTATCTTATATATAGAGTGCGGAAGTAATATGAAGTAAATATTACATCCATTCGTCATACATCAAGTAAGAATTAGTAATATAGCTCAATAAATAATAATGCGCATAAAGTAAACATAGTCACGAGTACCTGTATAATTATAACATTTAATTAAAGTTTTAAAGATTGAAAATGATAATAGCACTCATCCTCATAATGAAGAAAAAAGGCAACTAGAGGTCTTCTGCACCAGGCTACTACATCTCCTCTAAATAAGGCTCTCACTCAAGCACTGGCTCCTCAAACTGAATAAGATTTGACATTGTCAGTTTCACAATGCCAGGGCCCCAGCCAATAAAAGAAAAATCTTATTAGATAAATTGTCTAAGTACAATTTAGGCAAAATATTTATTAAACATTTATTAATACCACCATTTTACTCTATACAAAACTAAATATCTATCTAACGTAGGAGCAGGTAGGCATATAAGAAAAATAGGATAAGTTATAAATATAACATTAATAATTAAACAACAAGTGAGGCAAAAGCACACCTCAAGCAACTAAATAAGGAACGTGCATACATATAAAATATAATAAATGAAAGTACTAAAAGAAAATCTAATCCTATACATGATGATGATCATACGACATATGCTGGTTTAAAATAGAAATCTGAGAGTGGTATATATAATAAGCAGTAAAGTCTAGCATCCTATATATATCTACATAAGTAAGCAGATAAATAGGAAAAATACAGCTAACTGAAATAACATGCATCATCATCATAATATACAATAAGCTAAAAACTGAAAAAGTATATAACTATCATATAAGAAATAATTGGTCAATCCGGCCCAGTATATTCCCATAGCTTTTCTGGGCTAGGGAAGACATAAATTCCCATAGCCTTTCTGGGCTAGGGCAGATATAATAGTAAATCAAAACTAAAGAGGCAGATAATATTATGCAAATATCTCTTAGTTATTTACTTTTATTTTTGTGGACAATTTCAGAAATAGCTGAGGAGTCAAGCACGTCTATAAGACTAAGCAAGTTCCAAGCTTAACACACATTTCTCAATGAGTAATGTTAAGCATCCTGATCTCTCATTACCCCTGTCCATTGGAGTAAATGTGCACCATAATCCATTATAACCCAAATATAAATATTTTACTAATATTCTAAGTTTTTATTTGCATACAATAATATTTTTCTTATATAATGTGTTCAAGGAAAAATAAGCACAAAGATCAAGGAATGCGTAGCACAAAACCAAGTAGTAAGCAAATGACTCTACTAAACATGGTGATATCATTGGTTGTCTAATTTAAATGTTCTAACTATTCCAAATTACACAAGCTTAGGATCTCCAATTTCTACTATTGAGTGTAACTTAGAAGTATGGTCTTACAAGTTAAAAGGATTAGAACTGATCAGGTTCTAATCTAATTTAATCAAGTTTGACTATAAGTTAAGAAATAAATCACAATGTCCTACTTTGATGAATTGAGATGTTCTAACTAAGATTTGATCAAGATTTTAACATTGTGAGATTGGAGTTAAGCACATAACCCAAAGGTACAGTTTAAAGAATTTAGGGTTTCAATCTAAATGTGATCTAATGATTAAGGGAAATTATATTAAGCAAAATCAAACTTAATAAGATGATTCTCCTATCCTGAATCTAAGGTTGAAAGATAAAATAATCAAAATTAAACTGTAAAATCTAGAAAATAATAAAACTAATGATTCATTCATTGAATAACCCTGTTATTAAGTGAATGAAATCTACCCTATGATCTAGTCCTAGTTTTAGGACTAGTCCTAATGTGAAGTGAAAGATCTAAAGGAAATAACTTAGAGAAATTTAGGGAATTTAACTAATCTGATTGAATTTCTTTACACTTGCTAATTTTATTTAATTATGGAAGTTAAGGATAGATTTTGGCTAAAGCATATTAACCTTATAGATTTTTAAGCCTAAAATTGAGATATTTTACAAATTATTCCAATTGAGGAATTTATGATTTAAATTGATCATAAATCAGTTTTATTATTGACTTTAATGATTTAAAAGGTATTTTAAGGTTAAGGATACTTAACATAAATTTTGAGCAAAATGACCATTTTGTCCCTTCTTAAGGGTTCAAAAAGTTACTTTTTGATTTAAGGCTCCAAATTGGGATTTCTTACTGCCAAATGATTTCTTATTGTCTAACATAAAGATAGATAGTATGTATACCAAATTTGGATAAGAAATGGGTCGTATAGATCTAAACTAAGGTTTTTGACTTAAGGGGGTATTTTAGTAAATTTCCCCTATATAAATCTTAAGTTGGCTTGAGTTGACCCATCCCACTTGGTGAGGTAGGAGGGAGCTGGCAGGAGATAGGGGGGATAAGCTAGGCTGAGCACAGTAGGAGGGCTGAAGGGAAAGAGGGCTCAGCCAGGATTGGATGGCTGTGGGTCTGACCCAGCCAATGAAGAAGGAGAAGATAAAAAATGAAGTTTAATAAACTAACTTAATTAATCTGAAAATTTATATTTTAAAAACGATCTCCAAAAAATCCCAAAAAATCACCCCAAGCTAATTTAAGGGTGAGGCATGAAATGATGAAATCAGATTTTGATTTCGACGATAATTTATTTTTCTTATTTTCTAATTAATTTAAATATATTAAAATATTCAAGAAAATTTGACCACTTCTGAAAAATCCCAAAATTTCACTCTTGGCTAATTCGAGGGTGATGATCGCAACGGTGAAGTCGAATTTTAATTCCGACGAGTATTTAATTTTCCAAATTTTGGGTATTAAATATTATTAAAATATTCGTCCAAATTTCGACGACTTCCGATTGACTTGAAAATATCACCCCTAGCTAATTTGGGGGCAATGAGCGCAATGGTGAAGTTTGATTTTTGATTTGAGGTCAATTTAGATAGGTCAAATTTTAGGGTTTTTGGATTTTCCAAGAATCATGATTTGATCTATTTGACTCCTGATTTGGACTAGGTCTTAGTAGATGACTCCTAATGAGTTGATTAATACTTAGGATCAAAATTATGATGAAGATTAGTCTTAATTGATAAGGGATTATTGGGTTATTACATAGGAGCAGTCTTCTACCTCTCTTAACAAATAAAATCTTTCAATTTCCCTGCTCCCAAACTCGACACCCATTCCCCTCATAAAAACTTTATGCCCAACCACATTGATAATAATGGCATAAAACTTCTGCATGATAGAGAGGTAAGTTGGGCCTATGGGACTCACCATGTGCTCCCATCCCCTGTTTATGACTTGATTAGGGTTCACAGGGTATGGGAGCCCAAATCCCCGCTCAGGGATTAATTTTTTGCTTTATTATCACTTAGTTGAAGTATTATTCTACTTCAACCAAAGTGAATCTTTTCTTGTTAAAAGCCCCACCAGCTATGGGGGCAGTAGTTTCCTTGCTTGCTATTAATTTCTTCCTGGATGACATTTCTCTTAGAAGGAAGGAGAGAATGAGAGAAATGATAAATTGTTAGCAGTAGGAAGAATTGAGAGTTGAGGTGCTTGAATTCTCAAGGAGGTGCAGCCTCATACTCCCCTCTCACAGCCTTTTATAGCAATGGAAAGGGAAGATTCTAGATACTTGGATTAATCACACTTATGGCACCTAAATTTAAGATTAAAGCTAGGCTTTTGGTGTTCGGCTTTGACTAAGTTACAGGCGTAACATTTTGCTACAAATTCTGCCACACTTTTCTTTATTCTAAGCCACTAGAATGATTTCTTCAGATCTTGATACATCTTGGTACTGTCAGGATGTACTTGAAACCCAAATTGTGACTTTCTACTAAAATCTCTTGATGCATGGACTTGGGAATCCATAGATGATCCCCCTGATATATTACATTACCTCAAAGTTGAAGATCAAAGCGATGACCATTTTCGATGTCCACTTTAAACTTCAGATAATCTTCATCCTTGGTTTGTGAGATAGAGATGTCGTGATGAAATGTAGGTTCAACTGAACTCATGGATATTAGAGTGCTTAGCATACCACCACGCACTGGCCTAATTTTGAGCTTTCAGAATTCTTCTTCTAGAGGACTGGATAGTGTCATAGAAGACAGAGTAGCATGGCGACTGAGTGCATCTGCTACGACGTTTTCTTTTCCTGGATGATACTGGATGTTTAGGTCATAATCGCTTATTAACTCGAGCCATCTTCATTGTAGGCAGTTTAACTCGCATTGGGTAAAAATGTACTTCAAGCTCTGATGATCGGTGAATATAGAACACTGAATGCCATAAAGATAATGATGCCAGATTTTTAGAGCAAAGACTACCACTACTAATTCAAGATCGTGGACAAGATAGTTCTTCTCATGTGGTCTTAGCTGATGAGACGCATAAACTATAACTCTCCCTTCCTGCATCAATACACATCCCAAACCTATGCCAGACGGATCGGTATAGACTTGGTAATTCATGCCTTCTTTAGATAAGGCAAGAACTGGTGCAGAGGAAAGAGCATCTTTTAGTGATTGGAACACTTTCTCACACTCTGGACTCCAGACAAATGGCACTGCTTTCTGCATCAACTTTGTGAGTGGAGATGAAATATGTGTGATATTTATTGCCAAACTCATTCTTGATAAGTCATATTGTAACTTGTATGAGTAAAAGAGTTTGTACTGAATATCTTTTTGATCCCGAAATAGAAAGAACATACTTACAAGCTAGGCGAGAACGAAATTTATCAAACCAACAAGCTGTTATGGATAATTTCACTGAAAATTTAGAAGAGCCTAGGGGTAGAGCACTTAGAGACTGCGCACTACCCACTATTAGGGGAATCCCCCATGCGATTATAAGGCCAAATATAGAAGCCCACAATTTTGAAATCAAACCTTCAACACTGAATATGGTGCAAAATAATCAGTTTGGAGGATTAGCTACTGAAGATCCTAACTCACATATTTCAACTTTCCTTGAAATATGTGATACATTCAGATTTAATGGTGTCTCCGAAGACGTGATTAAATTGAAGCTATTTCCTTTCTTACTGAGAGTTAGAGTCAAGAGTTGGCTCAGCTCTCTACCGAGTGATTCTATCCATACTTGGGACAATTTGGCTAAGAAATTATTAGCCAAATACTTCCCTCTGGCTAAAACTGCATGGTTGAGAACTGAGATCACCAACTTTACTCAGATGGAAGTGAGACTCTTTATGACGGGTGGGATCGCTTTAAGGAGTGCCTCAGGCATTGCCCACATCATAAGTTCCCTCTATGGATGCAAGTGAAAACCTTTTAAAATAATTTGAACGCTCCAATGAGGACACTCATTGATGCGGCCGCCAGTGGCTCAATTAGTGGAAAAACCCAAGAGGAAGCTTATGACCTCTTGGAAGAAATGGCAAACAATACATACTAATGGCCTTCTGAAAGGCTAAAAAGGGAATCCATTAAAGTAACCGAATCTAATCAAATAACAGCTCTTCAACAAGAAATTCATGCCTTGAACGAAAGGATAGATATGATGAATGTAAATGTGATTTCTGAGGTACATTGTGAATTGTGCGGGGGAAGGCACAACAGTGAGAGTTGTAATTTAAACAACCCCTTCATACAAAACAACACTGAACAAGCCAATTACCTAAGAAACAATAACTAAACAAATAACCCCTACTCCAATACGTACAATATAGGGTGGAAAAACCACCCAAATTTCTCATGGAGTAATAATAACAACAAAGCTAATCAATATGGGGGGAATTCATCTAACTAACAAGGCATGAATTATAATAATAAAAATAATAATTGCCAACACAATCTAGAAGGGACTTTCAATTCGTTTAAAGCAAAAATAACCCAATTCATGCGCCGCACTGAGGCCACCATCACACGTCACGAGACTTCTATTCACCTTAGGAATATTGAGACACAATTGGGGCAAATTTCCAAGCAGCTGACCTCTCGGTAACAAGGGGCTTTACCCAGTTCAATGAAAATAAATCCAAGGGAATTGGTGAGTGTGATACATTCTGAAAATGTATCAGAAGGAATTAATGTTGAGAACAAGAGAGCAACAAATTTTGGATAAAGGGAAGTGGAAAGAAGAAATGGGAATGACCGTGAAAAGTTAACCGCACCCAAATGTGAAGATCCTGGGAGGTTGAGCATCCTATGCGTAATAAGAAATGAAGTGTTTGTAGATCCCTTGTGTGATCTAGGTGCTTCAATTAATATTAAGCCTACCACATCTATGAACAATTAAAGGTAGGAGGGATGGAATATACCTCGATGATTTTGGAGTTTGCTAATCTTGAATCCCTTACTCCTCTAGGAATGATAAAGGATGTTGCTATTGAATTAGGGAATTTCATTGTTCCAACTCACTTTGTGGTGTGTGAATGGGACTAATGGAACAAAAATTTAACGATTATTTTTGGAAGACCCTTTTTGATGAGTGTTAAGGCTATCATAGATATGAGTCACAGTATAATGAGCATCAGTGTTAATGGAAAAACAGAAGTGATTGATCTAAAACCCACTCTCTTTAAAAGAAAGAAATGGAGGATGAAGTAAGAAAAATAGTTAGAGAAGAGAGGTTATGGGTAGATAATATTCTAGGAGACCTGACGATAGAAGAAAGAAATTCTGATGGCTACTCTACTCCTTCCTCTGAAAAGGGGAGCAAGGAAGGTCCACAGTAACGGGACCTTCAAATGCCATCTGATCTATCGATCAGATGGCGGAACGACTCGGATCCTAACGGCCGATCGCGGTAGCGATCCTGGCTGTAGGATCGATCGAGAAGATCCAATGGCTCATCCGCAGTTCCGCGGGATCGGATCCTAGCCGTTGGATAGGAAGGCACAACGGCTGGATTTGCGAGACTCCGCTGTCGCGTGACCCGAGCTCCGCAGCGGGTCGCCTGCGGTCCACACAGCGGATCCCGACCGTTTAATCGGGTGAAAGGGTATATTTGCAAAATTAAATTGTTAGAAACCCTTTTATGCAATTAGACCATTTTAATTAAATGTGAATTATGACCTAAATGATTTTTAAATTGCACCAAACTTTCACCCCTAGCTAATTTGGGGGTGAGAAATTTAAAAATGCAATCAAAATTTAATTTGGAGATCAAAATATTTTAAGTCTAAACTAGGGTATCTAGACTGATCAAAACATTAGTTTGGATCTAGAGAAATCCAATGAACTTTAAACTTTCAGGATAAGTTTCATTTGCTATTCTAGAAATAATTGAATCAAAATAAATAGTTACTTAGACTATAGGTTAGCAGGGTAACAACCTAGGGTTATTATAGTAAATGTTTTGGTTGTTTATTAATTTTAAACTACTCCTAAATGCAAAAATTCAAATAAAACAGAATTTTTGTTTGCCTCCTAAAAAGTGCTTGGTTTAATGTCAACAACTCGACACATTCAGGATCATTCTAAGGGGCTTGTTTAATTTGGGGTTTTCTTTTCCAAACCATAGAATTATAAAAGTGAGCATTGGCTGTGCTCCAACTCATAGACTCACTAGTTTCCTTTCCATCTTCCTCACTCTCAGTATTTTGATTAGGAATTCATTTCTTTTTCCTTTTTTCTCTCATAGTCTTTTTCTTTCTTTTAATCACTTTTTCCTCAGCCTCCTCTCAAGATGGGGAGCTCATACCATTTTCAGAATTTTTCTCACTCAAGATCAGGCTTTTAAGATGCAACACTTTGCACATATCTTCTTCACTCAAATTTCTTTTCCAAGCAAATTCAATCATTTTCTTTTTAATTAGGGTGGGCTTTAGATCATTGACAACAGACTTACCCTTGACCTTGAGGCTCATTATACCCTTGACTACATCGATTATGGCATTGGTGCTAGCTAGGAAAGGTTGCCCAAATATGATAGTGAAATTTTCATTTCACGTATCCTATTCGCAAATAGTAAAATTAGTGGGAATAATGAACTTTCCTAAACTAACAGGTACATTTTTAATTATTCTTAAGGGAGTTCTTAAACCAAGGTTTGCAAATTCTAAGATCATTGAGGTACTTGACTTCTCCTCCTTTCCCTTGATGTCTTATTCTCTTCCGTCTTCATGGTCTACTGCTTCCCATTGGAGAGTTCTCCTCTTTTTCTTCTTGCAACCTCTCCTTTTGGTCTTTTGAATATTGAAAATTGGAACTCTTCTTTGATCTAAAATTAGCCTTTAAATAGGGGAATTTTTAGCCCCATGCATTAATCACCAATGACCCTTCATCTTCTTATTCTTCAATGCAAGCAATGTATTTTATTCTGCTTTAGTCTCTTTGGTTTCTTCAGAATTATTGCTTAACTCAAGTTTTAAGAGGCAGGAGAAAGTCAAAGGTCTCAATTTGTGGCCTTCCCTATGCTGCATTTAATGCAGATTCTAGAGTTTTCTGTAGCGGGCGCTGTGGCGCACCACAGCTTATTTATAACTTTTCATATCCCTTTATATGTTTGTTGCACCCTTACGCTTTGTTTGTTTTATAGTCTAAGTAAATTGATGATATCATAAAACTCATGAAATATTAATAGCCTAAAATGTACTTAGGCAATATATTTAACCAGAATTTTTTTTTCTTTGGCTGGGGCCCTATTATTGTGAAACTAAAAATGGTAGATTCTGAATTATTCGAGGTAGTCGAGCCTTCTGAAGATCAAATTCAGGAGGAGGAGCATGCTGCCACTGGAGATCCTTAGCTTTATCATTTTTATTAAAACTTATTTAATATTTGTAATAATTCAAATATTTATATATATTCTTTATTATATTATTTTAATCTGAGTTGCATGTTTACTTCTTTCTTGTATTATGGTGGATTAGATATAGCATATTTCATTGTCTTGTTTTGCACTCTGATGAATGTATATACTTAGTGAATAAATTCTGCTATATTATTCAGGGCACATCCTTCCCTTATTAGTAAATTAAGAAATTACACCTTAATCTAATGATAAATGAGAGATTTTCCAATGTGGCACATCTCTCCTTAGCCTTGATTATTGGCGGTTAAGGGGTGGGGCTCCACAGTAATAACCTAAGATTATTATATATTACCTTATAAATTATGTCTTTTTTTAAATATTTGTAAATAAGTTCTTAAAAAAACTTTGAAACTTGGATTTTGATTTTTCAAAGTATTTTGAACTCAATTTTTTGGTTCTTAATTATTTTATTATATAATTATTTTATATGGCTATATGTGAAGTACCAAAATCTCATTTGTAATTATTTATTAATATTTAAATAAGTTTGATCTCAGATTAAAAATCTGACTTCACCATTGCGTTCACCACCACCAAATTAGCTAGGGATGAAGTTTTGAACACATTTGGAAGTCATTAAATTTTTGACGAATATTTTAATATTATTTAAATTCTTGAAAATTCGAGTAATTAAATACTCGTCGGATCAAAAATCCGAGTGCGCCATTGTGTACAGAAGCCCTCAATTAGCTAGGATTGATATTTTAAAAATTTTTGGAATATAATTATTAAATTGAGTTTAATTAATTAAATTGATTTAAATTAAATTAAAAAAATTAATTATTAAATTATACTAAACGGCGCCGTTCACAGAAATTAACGCCGTACCCTATTTTCTAAAACCCACCGTTTATTCAGACGGATCTTCTGATCGGACGGGCAGAAGATCGTCTCTCCCGGATCGCAAGCAAAGAGTAACGCGTGTCCTCTGCATCCTCACACACACGGCGAGACTCCTGAAGCGCGGCGACCTAGCCTCCCTCCAGCGCAAAGCAGGTCGCTATCCCCACCGCTTAAGTCTCCCTTTAAACTCTCCCATTGACCCATCCTCACGGTATACGGAAACTAAATCACGAAGGGACCGAGCGACTTGGAAAATCGAAACCTAGAATTTGTCTGCGATTCATTTCGATCAGGTACCTCATACCCTTGCTTCTCTTAAAAGTATATGTAAATTTTATTGGGGGCGATCGAGCGATCGACTGCGCGGTCGAACGCACCCCGTAACCTAACCCTAACCAGCGTCGTGAGAAGG
This sequence comes from Gastrodia elata, assembly GCA_016760335.1. Classification (NCBI taxonomy): domain Eukaryota; kingdom Viridiplantae; phylum Streptophyta; class Magnoliopsida; order Asparagales; family Orchidaceae; genus Gastrodia; species Gastrodia elata. Next base: position 89,649,155 of record CM028670.1, on the reverse strand, counting down.
GAAGGCGAGGAGACGCTAGTTCGTTCGAACCAAATCGAACCAAATCGAACCGGCCGAATTATTTGGGAATACAAACCGGCCGGTCTAATAGGACGACACGTGGCAAAATTTATTGGAGACGCGTCGTATGGTGGGACCCGCTTTCAGTCGCCGCTGCCAGAGACATCATTACACGTGGGGCCCACTACTTAGGTCGACGAATAAGGGAGCGCCATGTGTATGATGGTGGGCTCGCCGTCTGCTGAATTCTGCAGATATTAATATTAGTTAATATAATTAAATATTAAGTTTATATAAATCATATGTATATTAAATCAATTTAAGATATATATACTTATAACTTAAATCTTACAATAGGGATATTATTGTATAAAACGCAGAATTATTTTATGTATATGTACACATACTATTATATGTATGTATACATATCAAATCAAAATAATATTTATTAAAATATGAATAAGATATAAATATGTAATATATTTATTTATAACATAACTATATTTATAAACTAATATACATATAAAAAAAAAGAATGAATAATTAAAAAAAATAAAACAGATTAATTAAAATAATATATTTAATTAATTTAAATTTGTATAATATTAAAACTAATAATAATATATACGTATATATATATATATTACAAATAAAATAATAAAAATAGATAAAATAAAATAAATAATAAATAATAAATAAACAATTTAGTAATTTTTTAAAAATAAGGAATTAAAACTTTAGAAATATGTAATATTTACATATTAAATAATAATATAATTAATTATCAAACTTTAAACTTAAATAACTCCTAAAATAATTATCCAAATAATTTAATTTAATATATTATATTAATCAGCAAAAATAGAAGATTAATTTGGAACTATCAAATTTTTATTTAAATCAATATTTAACATAATGATATTTTTGAATATTTAAATAATTACAAAAATAATATAAAATTTAGATTAATCATAACTTTGAATATACTTACCCAAACATATCAAATATGGGTCTTAAAATACTCAGAAAAACCTAAGGAATATTCTAGTAGTGTTTATTTTAGTATTTGGATTAAATTGAGACTAATCACAATTAGGACCTAACCCTAATTAAGCCTTTAACCCTAAAAACTTCAAATAGTCATAAGTTAGCCAATTTAACTCCAAATTAAGTAATCCAAATATCCATTTAGATCAAAAAATCCTAAATTTCAGTAAACTATAAAAATATTTAGGATCCAACGGTTAGATCTTCTAATTAATCCTAATTACTCTAAGAACTTGATTAGTGAATATTAGCAAATATAATAATCCAAATTAAGTGATTTCAATTTTAAATGACTCATAAAGTAAATTAGAATCTAAATATATATTAGTTTAATAATTTTGTGACCAAATTCACTAATCACTCACTAATCATATTTAACCCTAATTATTAATCCTATAAATTAGACTATCTATAATTTAGCCAATTCATATCAGAATTGAATAATTTCAGGTTCTATAGAAACCTTAGGATATAATCTACAATAAAATAATATAAATTTTATATTTTATTAAGGGTAAAATTACTAAAATGCCCTTATAAGGTCAAATTCCCAATTTGACCTTATAAGGCATAAATAAATTATATAACTTAATAAAAATAATTCAAATAAAACAAAATAGTCTTTTTATAAACATAATACTACAAATCATGATAAAAATATTAAATTAATAAATTTCATTATTTTAGCAGATCAAAGAAATTGAATATGTTGATATTTATTCAAAACAAGTCAGGTACACAAATTTACTTATAAATCTTATTTCAATATTCTTGTTTGAGCCATTTTCCATTTGAGTATTATTTGCACTGCTTATCGCATTTTAATCTGCAAAAGATTTATATCAAATAGCATGTAACAAAAAGAATGAAACACAGTTTATATATATTTTGTGGTGTTTACCTTTGGAGGGTGGAATGCAAAATTAGAATCTGTATAGATTGGGCTAGCTAGCAAGCCCCTGGGAGTTATATGGAGGGATTTAGCCTCTTGTAGGAAGTAGGCAAATCCAGAGGAAAGACACACCATCAGTTCCTATTTTGAGTAAGCTACCGATGGGTGGCGAGATAAGCTTTCTACATGTTATGCCTATGGGTTTACCCATTTGGGCTCAAGAGTCTTCGGACTCGACTTATTTATTACAAATACTTTTGATAAAATTTACAAATTTCATGCTTTTCATATATGCTGATTTTCACAGCTAATTTGCAGGGCAGAAATTGAATTTGGAAATTGCTTTACTTTATATACAATCTTTCAGTCATTTTCATACTTGATTCATGCATATTATAGGATGCTAGATTTATTCTTATAAGAATAATTTGCGTACTCCTACCTGATTGGTAAACTGAATTTTTCAGGTTTTGATAATTAAAAAGACTTAGAAGATTTGTCAAATTTAAAAGAAGAAGAATAAAAGAAGTAGAAGAATGTAGATATTTCTTATTTCATATTTTGTAAAAATTCAAATTATTGTAACTTTTCATATATGTTTTGGCTCTATGTATAAAAGGACTGTGGATTATTATTATTATTTTATTATGTCCTTTTTGTATTATAAAAATATATATATTTTCAATTGAGATGAATTGTTCTTTAAAGACTCTCGAACTTCGATCCCCGGTCGCCACACTAGATTATGTCTATAATAAATGATCATAAGCTTGCTAGGGTGTTAATTTTGAGAATGATATAGTAGTCTGAGTCCTTCTATAAAAAGCAAACGAGTCATAGAGTTAAACTTAGAAGTTAGATCCTTTGAAGTTAATTGAGCTAATTACTATTTATATTTTATATTTTATATTTTTTATTATTTAAGTTAAACTTTTTTAAAAATATTGGCTCTCTTATTTGTTTAGACTTATGGGATTTCCATTTTGCAATAGTGGGAGTGCTGGTGCCTAGTGTATTGGTGTTGCTGCAATGTAATATGTATTGTTGTATAATGTAATATAATGTGTATTATTATGTTAATGCTGATTGTAATTATATTGTGCAGCACAATGTATTGTACAATATTATAAGTATTGAATGATGATTGTAAATTATGTTGTGCTTTTCATTTGGTTTGTAATGGTGATGTATGTTGTTTTTATCAATATGTTCAGTTGTTTAGAAATTTTGTTACAACTGCTTCTATTGTTGCTTCTGCTTTTGCATAAGCTGCTTCAAGTTCTACTTTTGCTTCTACGACTATTGTTGCTTCTTCTTCTTCTGCTCATATGTTGTTGATTGTTGTTGTTGCTGCTCAGCTGATGTTGCTTCTTCTACAGTTTCTTCTTCTGCTAATGTTACTTCTTCTACTGCTGTTAGTTCTATTGTTGCATTTGTTGTTTTACGACTGTTGTCTTTGTTGTTTAACTATTGTCACTTTTTCTGCTATTGATTATGTTATTGTTATTATTGCTATTGTTGTTTCTACTGCTAAAACTTACGTTTACTATTATTGTTGTAGAAATTCTCTGAAATTATAATTTTACTCTTAAATTAAAATCTCTTAGATTATAATTTATGATAATTTCTGTCACAACACTTTGCTAGTTATTTTTCCAATTTGAATTGAATAATTAATTTTGAAATCATTAAATAATAATTTATTAAAATTAAGAGCTGTCAGCAGTCAACAAACTTAGTAATTAATTTTGAAATCATTAAAAAATAATGGAAAACTCTTTTTTGATATAATTAAAAAATAATTAATCAAGTTAAAAAAATTTAATTGATTGATACAAATCTATAATATAGTATCTTAAAAAGTGGAGAGAAAATTGTTATAGATGCTCATATAGTAATTATCAAACTGTAAATGAGCAATTTTTACAAGAGACAAAATTTTCTACTAATATTAGATAGAACTTTAAAACAACTACCAAACAATTCTAAGAAATATAAAATATTTATCACATATAATCTTATTTTTAAAATCTTATATTGTTAATTCTCTTAAATTATAATTTAATTACATATAATCTTATTTTTTCTAGAAATTATGAATTTTATATATTATTAAATTATTTTGTATTTCTTAATATTTATTTTCAGCTCGAACTCAAATTTTTTTGAATTGAAATTTTGGTTTGAGTCCGACCTGATTTGACCAAACTCGAATCGAGTCTAGGTGCAACACACGAATGGCCAAGCAAAGCAATTAACAAAGGAGCACCAAACACAAGAGATCCTCATTGTTGGTTGGAGAGCCAGGCCTATAGATATAGATGAGAAGCTTCAAGAGATTGCCACCACACACAAAAGCCCAATGAGGCACAAGAAAGAGTTAATACATTAATAATCGGTGCCCATTACAATTAATACATCTAAACATAATATTTAACTCATAATAATTGAGATTCATCAATCAAAATTATTATTATAAATCCATTAAAATACCTAATCGTGCAAGAAAAAAACATTGCATAATTAAGAAGAAAAAATAATTAGACTACTCTAAACATAGTATTGAACTCATAATAATTAAAATACTCATCCTCTTTTGCTCCTAAAATTAGATGAAAGAAGCCGGGTTAGCTCAAATTATGTCCAAATCACGATCAAACAGTGTCGAATTTTAATGATCACATGAGCTAAATCAGATGTGACGTTTAATACTCATGCATATTAACAAACTAATCCGGTTCAGCACGCAATTAATTAACATGTAATTAGACCGGTTCTTGGATTATAGCTAGACTACTTCATTGCGGTCAGCGGTCGCCGGTCAACAGAATCAGCACTTACGTTTCCAATTTGAACTGAATAATTATTTGAAAAATATTATGCTTATCAAAAAATATTTAAAATCAATAAACAAAATTTCTTTTTTCTTAATTTTTATATATAAACTTCACAAAAAAAATATACTTAACTAATAATCTATTTACACATTAGATTAACATATTATCAAATAAGTAAGTGTAGTAATATATATATATATATATATATATATATATTATAGAATATTTCTAATAACATGATAATTTTATTTATAAGACAAAATTTATTGGTAATGATTTTTTTTTTTTTGTAGAGGATAAGCATTTTTCTTCTAATATCATTAAAAACAAATAATAATTTCAAAAAAATAAATTTAATTGATACTAATCTATACTATAATATTAAAAATAATAGAGAGAAAATTTGTTTATAATTACTTTTTTATGTAACTTAATTTTAGATATTTTGAATTTGATATTATCAAATATTTTATTTTACCGAACAAAATAGGAAAATAAATTTTATTTTTTAATACTTTTTAGTGCATACTTAGTAACCCATAATTTAAATAAGAATTGCATGAAACTTATTTTTTTAATTAAAAAGGAATTTTGTGATAAAATATTAAAATATTATTTGAAAAAAATCATTTAAATAAAATATTACGAAGATGCACCTAAGAAGGAGTAGATACAACAAAGTGGATGATAATATCAGGGGGTTCAACTAGAGTTACAAGGCATTAGTACATATAGAGTAAGGGATGGGTATTTTTGTCACCTCCCATAAGCTTAAACTTGTATAGCGGTTGTAAGTTTATTACATAATATATGATGCCTCGAAGTACGAAGATTCTTGGTGAGGATGTCGGCCAATTGATCGTTCGTTAGATGTACTTCGAGATGACCTCGTTTTCGTGGAGGCAGGTTCGAATGAAGTGGCAATCCACTACTATGTGTTTGGTGAAAGCACGGAACACTAGATTTATAGATAGAGTGATAGCAAAGGTGTTGTCGCAGAGGATCGTAGTCGGAAGAAAGAGCAACCCTGGTGAATTCATTGAGTAGTTGTTGTAGCCATAGTATCTCTTAAGGGGTGGATACTGAGCTCTGTATTATGTTTCAGTTGAAGACCGAGCTACCGTGATATGTTTCTTTGCGGTCCATGAAATTGGGTTTTTTCCAAGTAATACGCAATAACCTATGGTGGACTTACGGTCTTAAGGAACTCCTGCCCAATATAAATCTAAGTAGGTTGTAAGAGTGATTTTTGTTGATTGGAGAAGCATTCCTTGATTTATATTTTCTTTGATGTATTGTCGAATTCATTTCAAATCGATGAAATTGTATTCGGTGGGTTTGTGCATGTTCTGACAAGCTTTATTTACCTCAAAGGAGATGTACGGACGAGTAAGTGTAATATACTGAAGTAACCTAGTATGTTATCTGTATAATGTTGGATTGCTGAAAAGAGTAGCTTTGCTGTTTGCGATTGGATTATGAGTGCCTCCACCTAAGAAGGTTGGAATGGATGCATGTTTGCAATTTTTCATATCTGCCTTATCGTGAATAGTGAAGGGGTCATTGTTTTGGTGAAGGAGGATGCTTGTGGTGCTATGTTTGGATACCTAGGAACAGTGTGGGAGTTCCCATGTTTTTGAACTTAAATCAACAGCTTATGGATACGAAAATTTGTTGTAATTTATGTGTTGTTATAGGTGACAAAAATGAAGGTGCCATTGTGATGCTATTTGAGGAGAGAATGATCATCTTAGCTGTGAGTGAAGTGGTCTTCTTTTAGAAAAATGGTGTGATTTAGCATATCATCAAAATATTAGCAAAGGCCCAACAACAAGAGTCATGGCTAAAACTCAAGAGAAGAATTTGAAAATGAACCCATCTTCAAGAGCCCAATCTAAAGCCCAATAAAGAGCTAATATATTAGGCTTATCTTATGTATTTTGTTTTTTATTAATTTTGTATTTTTTTTATTTATTAAGTTACTCATTCTTTCTCTTCAAAATTTTCCTTCATATTTTCCCTCCAAAATTTATAGGGAAAGAGACTTGTAATGCTTATAAATATGAGCTGAAATATAATATAATGAGATAACTTCAATAAAAAAACTTTATGGTGAATTGCTCTCATATTGCTTAGTGCTTGATAGTGTCTGATTTGTTGCCTATTTTTGGCAAGTTAAGTTATTATCTTATTTTATCTTTGATTTTCTTACTAATCTCATTAAGTCATAAGCTCAAACCATCCAAACCTCTTCTCTAACATCTTAATTATCTATTAAAATTATTAAACCATTATATATGCCCTCAAACATACTCCAAACTCCACCATAACCCTCATGACCAAATTTAAAAACAGCACGACCTAATATTTTTCCCTACTGCTTGACACCCATCTAAACCCCACCAAACCTTATCATCTACTTCAAATCCAAACTACACATCCTAAGGTATCTATATTAATATATTTCCAATTATTTAAGCCACCAAAACACCACATACAAGAGAGATATTTCAAATCAGCCTAAACTAGATCCGATCTAGACTAGTCTTAGTTTCTCTTTTGCTAGTCCACTCTAAACCCAAAACTAACCCGCCACAAGCTCCATAAATAATTCTTAAATATTTTCCTATCAATTCATACTTTATTTTAATACTTAACTCACTAAAAAGACAGGCCACCAACGTTATATTTTGGTATCAGAGTGAGAAAGGGAAAGCTAAAAAAAGTTTGAGCATCTCAACACCAAGGAGAAATTTTGGTCAAATCTTCTTCATAAGCTTTTGAGTCATACCAACAAGTGTAAGGTAAGATAATAATTTTTATGATTTAATATTTTTATATTAATTGTTTAGAAATTTATCATATTACTTGCAAGCCTATAGTGTTTGCATGAATTTTAATTAATGACCACCACTAAATAGCCTAGCCAACACCTTTGTGTGAACCTACCCTAAACCTTAACTTGAGTGAACACATGGAAAGAGACTGTTCCAATTAATAATGAAGTCTTTATCTTGATGCGAACAAGAAAATGTATTAGCTTCTTTAAATTTAAATGTTGATATTTGCGGTTATATTAGTTGCTTATATTTTATGACTTAAATTAATTTATAATTCTTAAGAAAGTAAGGTTTTTAAATCTAGGCTTTTTTTTTTCTTTTCTTTGTATTAAACTTGCATGCATAAGAATATGCTTAAATAAAACTTGACGTATTACAAAATTAAAAAGAACTTTGTTAAAAGTATGTAAACAACGTAAGGAGAGCTTGGGACATAAGTGGTCAAGTATCTCCTTCCTCACCAGGAAGTTCCAGCTCATTTATTAATCCTTATTTAACTTTTGAAGTAAGCTCCATGAGATTTAGAACATTGAAAAAAGAATAAGGTTCACCTCTTGCACATAGAGGAAGTTAATTCAAATTCCAATAAGGTTCCCATTCCTAATGAGGTTTTTCCTGTTCTTTCTGAATTTAGAGAAATTGCACAAAAGGAACTCCCTAATGAATTACCACCACTTCGATCCATCTAACATGCCATAGACTTACTCCCAAACCTTCCTCACTATAGAATGAACCCCCACAAAATATACATAAATTAAGAGACAAGTCGATGAGTTACTTGAAAATGGATTTATACAAGATAGTCTTAGTCCTTGTGTAGTCCCTTCCTTAATAACTCCTAAGAAAGATGGAACATGGAGAATGTGTATTAATAATCAATCTATCAATAAAATCACTGTCAAATATTGATTCCCCATTCCCTGATTAGATGACATGTTAGACATAATCTCGGGAGCAAACTTCTTTTCTAAGATTGATTTGAAAAGTATATATCATCAAATTATAATTAGATCTAGAGATGATGTTATGATTTGCTAGGATTCTTCAACCCTCTTTAGGGTTCGTAGTTTGAGCAACACTGAGCAATTATGAGAACATACAAAGGCAAAATAAAAATAGGAGATCACAAACAAATGAACACAAAAGATGTTTACGTGGAAAACCCAAAACCAGGAAATAACCACAACCACACAACCAAGAAGATCCACTATAAAGATTATAGGATTTTACCGAGCACCCCGAGAAGTCCTAACCCTTGGAAGAAGAAGAAGTGATCCCCACTTCTTCCATGCCCTTCACTTGGCTCTCAATTCAAACCTTAGCTGTAATAAGATTTCTTCTCATGAAATCTCCCCTTTTACTTCTTACAAATCAACACAATTATTTAGGCTTTTAAATAAGTTTTAAGCTAAACCCTAAAACACCATAAATTAGCAGTTGGAAGCCCAAAAGTTGTGACTTTTGGGGTGAACCGTCTTGAAATCCCATGTGGCGCCACAACGCGCTGTGGCGCCAAGCTCTCAAATACCAAGCGCTGGGGTACGTTGTAGCGTACCACTGTCGATTCCCAGGTACTACAGCACGTCGTAGCGCCCCGCTGTTGATTCATAGGCACTGGGCCCCGCTCTAGAATCCCAACCGCTATAGCACACCATGGCGTGCGCCTGACCAGTTGCCAGCCCTGTGCTTCCTTTGCCCTGAAACCCTCCGGTACACACCAGAATTCCATCGGCGCCTCCTGTGTTGATCAAATCAGTCTTCGCATCCCAACAGATGAATGGAAAATAGCTTTCAAGACCCCTTGTGGACTTTGTAAATGCTCGGTCATGCCATTTAGACTCTCAAATGCACCTAGTACATTTATGAGATTGATGAATATTGTTCTTAAACTATTTTTAAGAAAAAATTTTGTGATCTACTTTGAAGATATATTAATATTTAGCCCAAATAAAGTAGACCATCTTAAGCATCTTAAACAATTTTTTGAGACCCTTAGAGCAAAGAAGTTGTACATTAATTTAAGAAACATTTCTTTTTAAAAACTGAGGTGATATTCTTAAGTTTTATCATTTCAACTGAAGGAATAAAACTTGACCTGACCAAAGTTAAGGCAATCATGGAGTGGTCAACTCCTAAAACTTTTATTGAAAGAGTTTTCATAGCCTCGCAACATTTTATAGAGAATTCATTACAAACTTTAGTGTTGTTGTAGCACCAATCACTAATATATTGAAGTTGGATAAGTTTTCTTGGACCCTAGCTGCTCAAAAGCTTTTAGATCAATTTAAGGTTTTAATGACATCAGCTATAGTCCCTAGACTTTCTAATTTTTTAAAAATCTTTGAAGCTTGTGATGTATCTGGAATTGGAATTAAAGGAGTTATTAGTCAAGAAAATCATTTCGTTTCTTTCTTTAGTGAGAAGTTGAATGAGCCAAAGCAACAATACTCAGCATATGATAGGAAATTTTATGCCATTGTTCAGTCTTTAATGCATTAGAGACACTATCTTTTACAAAATAAGTTTATCCTTAACTAAGACCATCATGCCCTTAAATTCATCAATACTCAACAAAATTTAAATCATAGACATGTCAAATGGTTGAGTTTCTCCAAGACTATTCGTTTGTTCTTCAATATAAACTAGGAATTAAAAACAAACCTGCTAATGCATTATCAAGAGTGATACTAACCATCACCTCTCTATAACTCAAAGTTCATGAATTTGAATGAATTCAAGAGGAGTACCAAGTGTGCTTAGACTTCCACCTGATTTACATGGAACATTTAAACAAACATCTAACCTTAAATGCAACATATTTTGTGATTAATGAGTATCTTTATCGAGGAAAGTAACTTTGCATTCCTAAATCTTCCCTTAGGGAGTTTTTGATTTTTAAACTGCACTCAGAAGGAATTGCTGGTCATTTTGAAAAGAATAAAACAATACGCATGATGGAAAACATGTTTTTTTGGCCTTCCCTAAAAAAAGATGTTGGAAAACTAGTAGTTCAATGCTTAACTTGCAAATATGCTAAAGCCACTATAAAAAATTTGGCCAATACACGACATTGTCTGTTCCTCATAAGCCTTGCGAAGATTTATCAATGGACTTTGTTCTTGGGTTATCTCGAATAGCTCATGGTCATGGTAGCATCTTTGTGGTTGTTGATAGACTTTATAAGATGACCCATTTCATACATTTCTCTAAAATTAATGATGACTCCCATATTGCAAAAATATTCTTTAAGGAAATTGTACGATTGCATGACCTTCCTTCAAGCATTGTGTCTGATCGGGATATTAGGTTTGTCTCATACTTTTGGAAGACATTATGGAAACTTCTTAGGACAAAATTAAAATGTTCATCAACATTTCTCCCCCAAATTGATGGACAAGCTAAAGTTGTCATCGAAGCTTAGTAAATGTACTTAGATGTCTTGTTGGAAAAAGCATATGTAATTAGGACTTACATTTGCCTATTGCTAAATTTTCATATAATAGTAGCACTTCCCAAACAACCAAAACATCTCCATTTGAAGTGGTGTATGGCCACAATCCTAAACAACCGATTGATTCTGATAACCTTCCTTCTCATGCATTTTCTTATTTAGCATTCACATTTGTCAAGGATTTTCAAAGCCTTCATGATTCTATAAGACAAAAAATCATTTCAAATAATGAAAAATATGCATCTAATGCAAATCATAATAGATCAATTAAAAAATATAAAAAATGTGATTACATTTTGATTCACATCCGCCCTGAGCGATATAACAACACCAGATATAAGAAATTGCATCCAAGGGCTCGTGGCCTATTCAAAATTCTTAGGAAAATTGGATCTAATGCTTATCACCTTGATTTGACCGATGATATACTAATTTGCCATGTTATTAATATTAAAAATATTTTATCATATGAAAAAGTTAGCAAACATCCAATTGCACAATTTGACTTTTTAGCAGGAGAAATAGTTCCCCGCATGCAAACTCCTTCCTTTTAGACATTGACTACATAATCACTGAGGAGGCTCTTAATGATCAAGATAAAGAGCATCATTATCTCGTTTGATGGAAGAATAAGACGCCTACAAAGATACATGGCTAACATGTACTAATTTGAAAGATATAGACACAACTAATTGAAGATTACTTAGATTTAACTCTTTGGTGCAGAGTTCAACTGAGCCTACGAGAGTTGATGCAGCACGTCATAATAATACTAGCAAAGGCCAACAACAAGAGCTATGGCTAAAACTCATAAGAAGCATTTTAAGATGGGCCCATCTATAAGAGCCCAATTTAAAACCCAATAAAAAGCCTATATATTGGGCTTATGTTATGTATTTTATTTTTATTAATTTTGTACTTTTTTTAATTTATTAAGGCACATATTTGGCCAGCCATATTATGAGAGAAATATTTAATTTGAGTGGTGGAGTTACTCCGTTACTAATTTCTAACTACTCATCTTTTCCTCCAAAATTTCTCTCCATATTTTCCCTCCAAAAAGCATTAAATGTTTGTAATGAATTTTGGCTATAGGAAAAAGAAAAGTCATGTCTGTTGGCCTTCCTAATGTTGAATTGAATGCTTTGTTTCCAGAGAAAAATTACAGCAGGGGCTACAGCGAGCGGTAGTGCCAGACTTTTGGTCTTGAGGGCGCTACGGCGCGCGGTAGCGCCATACTTTCGGTCTTGAGGGCGCGCTACGGCGTGCGGTAGCACGGAACTTTAGAAAATCGGGGCGCTGCAGCGCGCAGTAGCGTGGGACTTACGGTCTTGAGACTGCTGCAATGCGCTAGGGCGCGATGTGGCGCACCGTAGCGCGCAGAATTCTCCATTTTCATCAATTTCCATCTTTTTTTGTAATCTGGTCACTTCCAACCTGCAATGGCAATAAATCACATTAAAATAACAATTAGTTTCAGAAAAATCATTCATTTTAACATAAAAATGACTATAGATATGGGGCTTATCAGATACCATACTTTTTATTTTATCTTTGTGCGATTAAGTGAGCTTTGTATCGATCAAGGGTGTCGTCTAATTTTAATTTTGTTTTATAAATCCATTTGCATCCTAGTATGTGTTTTGAGGGTGGCCTTGGGCAAAGGGTCCAGGTTTATTGATCTTGTTAGGCTTTGAATTCTTCAAGCATAACATTCTGCCATTGAGGAAGAGAGATGACTTCCTTGTAGGAGACAGGTGTGGAAGTGATGGTTGTTGAGGTGAGGAGATATAGGATTGATTTTCGAATTATAGCTCCATTTTTTGTTCTTGTCTACATGGGGTGAGAAGGAGGAGGTATGGGAGGTATCAGTTCGGGATTGAGTGTTGATGTTCCCGAGGTAGTTGAGGTGTTTACTAAGAGAGGAGATGTGGGAGGGATAGGTGATGGGAGCTGAGGGGTTGTAGAGGTGGGTACTATGATATGTCGAGTTGGTGTTGGGATGTTAATAGTGTATAGTGATGGGTGTTTGGGATGAGACTGGAACGAGTAGAAGAGGATTATGTGGTGTTGGGATGGTAGGTTGGTTGGATGAGATGACTGAATTAGCAGGGAAAAAATCTTCATTGAATTGGACATGTCATGAGATTATAAGTTTTCTTGTGAGAGGGTGTAGCATTTATGGCCTTGTAGGTTAGTGGCATATCCTAAAAAGATGCATGGAGTTGACTTCAAATGGAATTTAGTGGGTTGAGGAAGAAGAAGGGGAAAACATAAGTTTTTGAATACTCTCATATAGTCGTACTTGGGATGTTATTTATATAGCCTTTTGTTGGGTGATATGTGATTATTTGATGTTGTGGGTAGCTTGTCGATGATGTGTTTGGCTATGAGGATAGCATCGACCCAAAAAGAATGTTAGATGTGTGAGGCAAGGAGCATGTTGTTTCCATTATGTGATGGTGTTTTCTTTATGCTACACCCATCAGTTCGAGGGTGTAGGAACAGGTGAATTGATGTTGGATGCCGTATTGGGTTAATTGAGATGTGTAGTGAGAGTTGTGGTATCCGAAGCTTTCGTAGATTTGAAGCATTTCGATTTTTTTATTAAATTGTTTTTCCACAAGTCTTTTGAAATTGTTAGTGAACATGTACCTCGGACTTGTTATGCATAAGAAAGAGCCAGCAGTAGCGGGAAGCATCGTCAACGAATGAGACATGGTATTTGTATCCCTCTCTTGAGAGTGCGGGAACCAACCGTCAAACGTCGGAGTGAATAAGAAGAATGTCATTGTTATGATTATTTGATACTTTGAACGATTGTTTATGAATTTAAGCTGTAATACATGAGGAACTAAAAAGAATGTATGACCTTGAAATTGAATACATTTGTTAGTTTTTGCAAGAGATTTAACAGATTGAATGTTTGGGTGACCAAGTCTTCTGTGCCAATGTTGATTTGTCAATGCATGAGTGGAGAGTGACTTTCTTGGAGGGAGTGTGCTAACATTAGAGAGTGTATAAGCCGTTAGTGCTGGTACGTTGATGGAGGGGCTGGTTCGTGTGAAGATCCTTTATGTCGAAGTCAGAAGGATGAAAGGAGAACAATTATTGTCCATAGTGAATCTTTGGATAGATAAAGTTATATTTAGATTTAGGAAAGGATGTTTTGTAGAATGAACTTACATTTGGGTGTGGGTAGAATTATGTTTCCGATGTTGGCTATTTGCATATAGTTGTCAATGCAAATGATGGCAGAATCAAATCCTTTGCATGATTCAGCTAAAGAGAGATTGATGATATCATTTGTGATGTGTGATGAGGCTCCAGAATCTAGGTACAATTCTAGGTTGTAGTCGACTATGGTGTGGGTGTATAATGTTGTTTTCATATGCCTATTGTAGTTAGGATTTAGGCAACACCAACATTCGGCTGCATTGACCCTTTTTGTTGTAAATCTAGCATTCAATCTTGTGTGATCGTGGTTTTCTTGGTTGGGTGTCGTGTGGAGGACGATCACGCCCCGCAGATTCCTAGGTGGAAAAGGTCTCTGCCACAATTGTGTAAGTGAACTAGGGATAGGGTTGGGTTAGTAGGAGTTGGAAGTTGCGGTTCATGGTGTGGTCTTGAAGTATATTGATTTCTTCGCTAAATAGGAGGGAGTACAAATCATCTAGGCTTATCGAGTTCAATTGAGTCGGATGGCGATTTTGAAGGCTTGATAGGATGGAGGTAAAGCGTTTATGGTGTAAATGATGATGTCTTCGATGTCAATGCGAGAGCTGGAGGCTGTGATTTTATCTACCAAAGATTTGATTTCAAATAGATATTGAGTCATTGTTTTACCTTACATGGAGACATTGTGCAGCAATTTTTCAACTGGATGGTGCATGATCGATTGGTAGGCTGCAATCTTTGTTCGAGGATCCTCCAATTTTCAACGCATGTAATAGCCTAAAGGACGTAGAACAATATGCTAGTGGAAATGGTGGAGAACAGTTGCAATCAGGTTCTAGTCCGTGGTGTACAAATCAGCTACTGCAGGTGCTGTAGAGACGGTGGAGTTGTTGACAAAACCAAGGGTGGTGGCTGTTGTACCAGATGTGAGGTGTTATAGTAAACCATTAACCCTAAATAGTTGTGTGATTTGCGCCCTCCATATGGTGTAGTTTTCAATAGTTATGGAGTGGATCCAAATCTTGATGTTTAACATCATATATTTTAAGTTGAGAGGGAGTAGTTGAGGTTGTGTGGCTATTATTTGAAGCTTTGGAGGTGGATTTTAAGTTTGATGCATTTGCCATGGGAAGAAGTGGAGTGTTCAATTAGGATTGCTTGGCTGTATACCTCAACTAGAGACATTTTATTGAGAGTTTCTTGAGAGGTGGTGGGGTTAATACGAGGAAGGAGATGAAGAACCTGAAAACTGCATTTCTTGAAGTTGCTAGGTAGCCAGGATATTGGAGAGGCAGAGAGGTGGTTGTTGAGGTAGACATAGGGATTCTTTTGTTGGCTGCAAGCTGAGAGTTTCTGCTTCAACTGATAAGAGGAGAGAGACAATTGCGATTGCAGGTTTCTTGAGTTAGAAAATGGTAGAGGTGTGAAAGAAGATGTAAGAGAAGTTACTGAGGGGTTCTTAAAATGGTTCTAGTTGCAAGAAAAAAAGGTAATGCAGTGGGCTAGTAGCTTTTTGTTTGAAGTTGGGATGAATTCTTGGGTCGGAGAAGAGAGAGCCAGGTGATTAGATGAATTCTTGAAGACTGAGAGCCGAATGTTCTAATACCATGAAAGATGATCAGCGACTAAGAGAAGGTTAGGTTGAGAAGAAAATATGTGAGACAGAAGAGAGTTCACTGCATAAACAATCGAAGATCTTATTATTTCACACAAATATATAGTAAGTGAGGGGTATTCTTGTCAGTGCCAATATCAAAGGCATGCTAGCTAAAGCTGGAGGTGACGCTGTGATGCGGTGCAGTTGGAGGCTGATGTTGTGGCTGGAGGTATATGCAAGACAAGGACGTCTCAGCAAGACAGGGTGTGGTGTGGCTGAAGCCCGACACTGTGGCTCTGTACATCATGCAAGTTTCATCTCGTAAATATTATTAGATTATATTTTAAGCTTCATGACAATAAGAGATTGGCAGCTGTTCATTTTTTTTTTAAACAGGTGAGGACAGCTCGAAAGATTATATTGCTAAACCGGCAGTAATTACAAAGTAATAAAGAGCCTTGAGAGAACACATAAAAAGAGAACCAAAATTTTTCAAGAAAATGGAAAAAATAAAACACAATTTTATGAACAAAGTCAAAAACACAAAACAGCGCAATAGTACAATTGATTTCAAACTCAGGACTTAAACAATAGACGACACCAAGGAGGTTGCTTTCTAGGTAAAGTGTCTGAAAGTGCAGTAAACAGATCAATTGAGTACCCGAAAGTGGAACTTCTCGTCTTTCATAGTTTGCTCCCAAATTACCCATAAAACAAAAGGAATAGTATAAAGCCTGGGTCATAGTATAAAACACCAACTGCAAATGCTATAGCGACAACAGAGAATGCATGCAATGCAATCCATAAGGATAGCCTTATTATAGCAGAAAAATATATTTCTGCTCCAGTAAAATATATAATCAAATTCGTTTAATGAAGAGCCAGAACCGCCAACATTAAGAACCACCCAGTGTTATGTACCAGCAAAGTATGGCAGCCGCAAAGAAGAATAAGCGATCATATGACCAATAGCCATTAACAACAAAACAAAATCAAACCACCATCCGAGCCACAAATTGAAAAAGAAAGGAAATCAAAACATAATCCAGAAATCACCCTGTCCCACTAACTAAATTGAGCAGCAAGTCTGTTTTAAAGTGTGACAAACAGCATTAGTATCAATGATATCATTTCGCTTCACCTGCCACTTCTTATCCCCTATTTTCAAAATCGTTTGCTTCAGCAAAAAGATAATGCTGTCACGTGCCTAAATTTTGATTGAAACGTTTTGTAATTATGTTACTCCCAAATAACTCGACGAGAATACTAACAGAGAGGAAGTATGCCCGCTAAAGCCATTTACTAAGACTCGAGTCAGCATGACACATAACTTGCATGAGAGTAGGATCAGAACTTAATAGAACTCTCTTTAATAAATAAAACACCACACCACATGTGAAAAAAAGATCATTGTGAGTCTCCATTTCACAGCTACAAAAATAGCAAAAAATCGTAATGAACGCCTCAAAAATTTTAAGAGATCAACAGTTTTATAACCGAGTCTGAGGGCTCTCAATAGAACATAAGTAAACTTCAATTTGTGACTCTTTACACACAAGTTTATGCCACCAAATATTAGGGAGGTGAGAAACAAAGCGTATTAGAAGCATCGAAAAGATGGAAGTTAGTCTTACCACAGATATAGTGGAAAACAGATTCACCAATTCCTCTACTATAAATGAAAGGAGCCATAAACATTACAACTTTCCTGATAGATTTTCCAAAACTTGGAAAAAGTTCTGTGACCCGAGCCAAAGAAAGTTTGAGAAGAGGCGTTATTTCCATGCAAGGACAAAATTTCTAAGTTGTTAGATTTCCACCAAAGCGTCTAAAGAGATTTATTGAATAGAATATACCAACAAATGGCCAACTTGTAGCTAAAGAGGAGTCTATTGGATACATTAAGGCCCAGACCGTCTTTTCCTTTGGAGTAGCAATTGAATCCCAAGTAAAAATATGCATCTTTCTAATATGAGAGTCATGGTTAAGAAAGCAAGAACAAAATGTATTAATTATCTTTATACTAGCTACTAATATATGTAAATCTTGAACCAGTGGAGAAGCAAAGGCAAAACAAAAAACTTGAGTAACTGTAGACAGTTTGCCAACTAAGGAAATTTTTGGGCCCAACTTTCCATCTAATTTCTAATTTTGTCAATTAACGGAGCACAATTGATCGCTTTAGTATCAGATTTATGAATGAAAATCCCAAGACATTTGAAACTAATTCTTAAACCCATCACCGCAACTATTTATTCAAAATTAGTGACAAAGATCAAGAAAATGGCTGATTTTTCCAAGTTACAGTTTGAACCAATGACATGAGAGAATCTACTTAAAGCAATTATAAAAACCGGCAAGGCATTTTACGGTGGCTTCTCCAAATAGGAGAATGTCATCTACAAATAGTAATTGTGAACAACGTTCCCCTAGATTGATCGAAACAATCTAACGTGAAACACAAATAAACAAATCAGAGAGAGCATTAATAACAGTAAACAATAAGAAAAGAGAGCATCCTTGCCTAAGACCAAAATAAAAATCCATTCATGCCTCTATTAATATTAATTGAGAAGTGTGCATTAGATTGGTTGTGTTTGGTGGTACCTCAAGTGCAGCACGAAGGTACACATGGAACTGCAGCCAATGGCATTGGAGCGAGCTGGAGTCGAATGAGGGAAGACTTGTGCACATTGGAGTGGCCTTGGAGTAGGACATGGGACAATAGAAAAGCTTGGAGTAGCTTTGAGTAGTTACAGGCCAATCAGATGCACATTAGGCACGAAGTGGATCAAAAGGGCTAAGAAATGCTAGAGATCCTGAACTGTGCCAAGAGTCTGGTGCTTAGGCTCGCCCAAGCGTTGGGTAATATCCTAGGATTTACATGGATCCGAGAGTTTGGTGCTTGGGTGCAACCCAACCTAAGGCTTGGGCTCGCCCATGCACCATCAAAATTAGATAAGGAACGTACCAGGTCGAGACTTGGGTTCTTGGGCGCACCCAAGTGTTGCAAATTGCTAAAAAGCAAAGTTGGACTGAGAGCACCCAAGTGCCAACAGCCTGAAGCAAAAACAGGAACAAAGTTTTAGAGCTATAGGGGCGACCATAGAGCGACCTGAGGTGCTGCAAAGCGGGTGACTAGAAAGTCGCAAGGTAATTGCACGGTGGTGGTTACATGGATGCTGTGAAAGCTTTTGAAAGTCGATCCGAACAATGGAAGACTAAGTACCTTGACCAAGTAAAGCAGCCATAGTGTTGGCTTCAGGGCAGTTGCAATGGCAGTCATAGAGTGTTTGAAAGGTGGCATACAAAGATGCAGCAAGTGTGAATGTGGTTATTACTGTAGAAGTAAGACCACCTGGAAAAGCTTATATCTTTTCTTTATGATTTCAATGTGAATTTATTTGTTGGCATGACTTCGTAGTTGCTCCCAAATTTTAGATTTTTTCACGTAAATCTGTGTTTTTGTGATTGTGCTTTTGTGGTTTTGATTTTCTGCGATTATATTCCGCTCTAATAGCTTCCAGGTGAAACAATTTCACTGTAGTGTCTGAGTCAACATACGCAATATTTTTACAACAATATATACAAAAACAAACCCAACTAATGAAGGTAGCGGGAAAGTTCATATTTGAGAGTCTATTTGCGGTTGTGCAGGCCGGAAGATGAGCTCATTTTGAATAGTCAGGCGACTTCGAGAAAGCGAGCACGGTCATTTAATTAAACAATTACTGTTGAAGCTTTGCTCTAGCCAGTCACCAAGATAAGTACGGGCCTTTAAAAAGAAAGAAAAAGCGAATGGTATTTTTTTTTAAAGTTTTGCGAGATTCAAATAAAATAAATATGTAACCAATAAAAATTGAACCTATAGCATAATATAACAAAGCTTGAGCCTTATCTATTGTGCTACAATACCATTCGCATGATTTCTAAGTTTGGGCTCCAAATTTTATTTGTCATTTATCATTTTTTTAATAAGAAAGAGAAGTAAAAATCTATCAAACTTCAACATAGTCATTATTTGGTAATTATCGAATAAAAAATCTAATTTATATATTTTATATATATAATGAGGATTTGTTATATATTTTTTTATATTATCCATACATACATATCTCATTATCTTTTTAAAAATACATTTACTTTAATTAATTAAATATCAAATATTTCTAAGAAAGTGTTATTACAACACTTCATAACTTTAATAATCTTTTACTTCTGATGAGCTGGCAATACATATAAAAGGAAAATTAGTGCGTGAACCCATCCTAATATCTTGTTTTCTACTTTTGGGAGTTATATGAAAAATTTAGGCCATTATAAAAGTTTTCAATTAAATTATTTATTGATACTATATGATCATATATTATGAGTGTATATCACATTAATAATATTTAATAATATATTAATTATTTCATATATTTTCTATCATATTGGGGTCTACTTGTAAGGCATTATAGCAAATAAAACGTTTGATCCCTGTCATAAGTTGGTGGAGAGTTGTGCCATTATTTAACAAAGCATGTGAATGATTTTGAGGATAGAAGGTGTTGAGGAAGACAATGGCAAGAAGGGTAAACATGTGTGAGCTACATGTTAAGTGTTCAACAGATGTAGTTGTTGGGGCATTCACAATGTGATGAATCATAGGACACCGAGTTTACTATGCAAGAGTGCCTCAAATCTTGGATCATGCAGGCTCCCATTATCAGCTAACTGAATTGTCAACACTGGGAGTCTGAACATCTTAATTAGGATATCAGACTACTAATATTGATTTTTATATATTCGAGGAATCGGGCTGGAAGTAGACATAAATGAACTAAGGAAAAAAAAATGTATAATTTCATTACCTCTTATATTTATAAGCAATCACATAGCTTAAGCTATATCATAAGGTTCAGCACCATCATATTAGTGTTCTCATAGTATAGTAATATTATTTTAATACAATGTTGACAATTATATACTTCCACTAACATTATTAACACAAAGCCAAATTAATTCAACAAAATTGCAACACAACATAATTATAACATACAATAATACGCTTAATTATAATTCCACATACATTATAAATTTCATATACTTGCTCAAAACTTGAAAGATGTAATAAAATATTTATGTTAGTAATAGCTAGTCACATATTTTTTGAAATATAATTAATAAATAATATAACCAATGAATCATAAATATCAAGAAAAAATTGTGATATTATTTGATACTGAATCTATATAGTGCAAATAGAGTATGAACACATTACCAAAATAGTAACTAAGAAAAGTAATCAACAACAACATACCTTCAGCTCTTTTATTTTGTATTTGTAATCTAGCCCTTTTATTTTGTATAATATAGACAACAGATTACAATATCCTCAATCATGAAAAGTGAATTCTACCCGATCAAAAAGGACTGAAAATTTTCTTATCTGAGATGTAGAATTATTCTTAAAACTAGTCACCCAAATTATCTATCATCACAAATTTAAAGGCCACATATAAAATTTAAGAAATATAACTCGTATTTATGGGGGATACACACAACTGGATCAAGGAGGATGCATAAATTAAAGTACTTATATTCATTTCTATTTTATTTTTTATATATATACATTGAGTACATTATCAAAGTCACTATAATCATATTTCATTACATCAATTACAATACATACTTCATATTAAAATACTTATTCAAATATACATAAAGTTTGCAACAAAGATCTATAAAATCTTCTAGACATGTTTCAAAGTATTGATTCTCATTCGCTTCTAGGTGTTATATACTTAATCTTCTAGACATGTTTCCAAGTGATATTGAATACTAATCAGCTTTATTGTTCAATACATAAATTAAATTACTAAATTTTTAAATAATAATAATAACTAAATAAATAATAAAATAAAATACATAGATTAGATATGAAATATAAACAAGTTTCTATAATGATCTACATAGTAATAAAACATGCATTCCATTTCTATATCATCCAATAATGAAGATAACTTAAACACTTCTGCAAACAATTCATAAATATATAGAGTGGGTGCTCCATAGCCATAAATATAACAAAAGATACCATTTCTGTATCCCCTAAGAAGAAATAGTGTTATATACTTTGAAGCAATGCTTAGCCCCCCTTGTCTTATCTATACAGAAATACAAGCATCCCAGAGAATAAATGATATTTCAAATCAATTCTAAAATCAGCATAAATATTGAGGCAAAGAAAAAAATAAATATTTTTTATGTGCTTGGCAAGTAAATTGCCAAGTCACTAATTGAAGAACATTGATGACAAGACTTGGTTAGGACTTTAAATCTGTATTATATAAATTGTTATCATCAACATCACCCTCATTTTATCAGCATTAGTATACTATCACTCCTATCAACATCATCAAATCATCATCCTTATTATAACCCTCACTACATCATCATTGCTATTTCAACATCCCCATCATCTTTATCATCACAATCCAACATCAGCATTATCAATATCATCATTAGTATCACTTTATAATAACTACCAAATAACTAACTTCATCAGCGACATAAAAAGTTATTACCTTATTATCACAACCGATTTAATAAACATAGATTTTATTTTAATTAAACTGAAGAAAGTATTTTAAATTTACAATTTACATAAATGTAAAGCCGAAGTAAAGAAAAGGGTACAATTTGTCATTGCTTTAGCCCAGACCATCATTGCACAAAATTTAAATGAGTTTGTATATTACGGTGGCATCCTCCAAGTTTTTTATGTATTTATGTATAATATACATTAAAAAAATACAATACATATAAAGACTTACAAATTTAAATATTTACATAATAAAATTTTTCATTGGGTCAACACTCCAAAATTATTCCTAAAACATACAAGTAATCTGCCAGGAAATTATCACCTTATAATTAAATGCCCATAGGTGAACTTGGATTTGGTGTAGGCACAAAACATAGGACATAAATTATGCATATTGAGCTATATTTTATTGATTTTTTTGTGTTAAGAATTTATAAGAGATTATAAATAAAGAATAAATAAAGTAGGATAACAGGATAACACATCTCAAGTTCTCTTTTGAAATAATTTATTTTTTTAGAGTTGTAAAAGAAAATTACTTTAGAGCAGTCAATAGGCATGGGTGAACGTTCATCAAATCACATATATTTTATTAGTGTTTGTGATTATTTGCCTTTATTCGTTTACCTGATTTTCATGTGGTAGTAAGAGAAATTCATCTCTTGATACTCCAACACATGAGGTTCACTTTAAAAAAAAAGAGCAAGTGGAGAGACAGTTACACAGGGGAAGACCTACAGAGAGTGGCTCTACTAGAAGATACATTATTTGACAGAAGAAAATGCCTATAATAAGCTTTTATTTTAAAACCCGCTCAAAGCTTGATCTATTGGTAGGTAGAAAATTGCTGCTATAGCAGGAAGCGTAGAGAGATTGTGTAGTTTTAGATGGATAAAAAAATTAAGCAAAGAGAGCATTAGACAAGTGATAGCCATCAAGAGGGCATAATAAAGATGTAACCACAAAAGTTCTATTTTTGCTGTTGATGTTTTGCAAGTATCATATAACATATAATGATTTAGAGGCTGTTGATGATGCAATGCTATATTGTGGTGTTCTTGCTAGATTGCAGCAGTTTGGTTTTTGCTGCAATGTTTATCTCTCTCTAACTTCAGAATAATTAGAAAATTGCAACTGTTTGGGGACATCTAAATGTCTGGCCAAATGACCAACATCTAGATGTAACAGTTAAATTTCTCTGCAGTTACCGGTGATAATCATGAGCAGAAGTATTTGCAAGAGAACAGATAGCTAGTGGAGAATTCGTGGGCCACTGCAAAGGAATGACTCTTGTGATGTGTGGTGAGTTTCACCATGCTTAGTAACTTACGGTGGTGAGCTCATCAAAATTTGTTAAATATATAAGAAGTTAAATGATTATTAAAGAGGCTACTTTTACTTTAAAAACAAGGGATTTTTACCCTTAAAACACAAAAATCTCTAATATTTACTCCTAAACACATACTTTTTTAAATATTACTCACATAACACTCAAATCTTTAAAATTAATCAAATCTACCACTCCTAATTAGCACCATTCAACCCCATTTAATGTCATTCAATGAACTTCCAACCAGAAGGTCGGAATGCTACATTATGTGAGTTGCCGGAAAGAAATAGCAAAGGTAGAAATTAAAATTAAAAATAAAAGGCATAAAACCTAAGTCAAATGAACGAGGGATCGACATAATCGTGAAGCCGCCGAAGAACAAGAATCCAAAAGCATTGCAAAATTATTAGCAATAAGTTATCCACCTTCTCTTTTTTCTCATACTAACTGAATCTTCTTTTTTTGTTTTTTCGCCCCTTCTTTACAATCATTGCAATTCTATTTTCAGCCAATAGCCATGACCAAAAGGATTTCATTCCATTTCTTTTCTAATGGCGTTAAATGCGGTTGAATGGCGTTACTTGGAGGTGGCAATTTGATTAATTTTAAGAATTTGAGAATTTATGTGAGCGATATTTAAAAATCATGTGTTTTATGAGTAAATATTAGAAATTTTTGTACTGTAGGGACAAAAATCCTAAAATCAAATTAAATAAAAAAAAATACCCAAAGGAGCTCCAACATCCAAATAACATGACATTTAAATAAGATGATATCCCAATGACACTAGCATCTTAATAACATAATGGTGCACATGAGCCAAACTAACCCTTGCTAAATTTAAGTTATGCTGAATGTGGCAGACAATAATATGTAAGATTATAGGTCTATGCACTTTTTGCATTAGGGCAGACGATGGTGTCTAGGACTTTTTGGCTAGGAATATCTGAAAATGTGCTAGAGCTTAAGTTTCATACACAGAAACAATTGCGGACAGAAAATAGTTGGAGTGAATGTCAGCCTAACAAAAAACCTAAGAAAATTTCAATCAGACACAAAAGCATTCAACAGTGAAGAATCAACAAATAGAGACGATATTTGATTGCGATAACTTATAAATGGATCTTGTATGATGTAAAAAACTTTAAGTTCTTCAATTGGGAAACATTCATAAGTTTATTAAATGAACATATTCACACCAGCTGATAATCTATGTGCATTGAAAAATAGATATTTCACAGAAAAATTAAGTGAAAGTTCAGCATTAGAAAAGTTCACGATTATTGAGTGAAGCATGAACCTGCACCAGCTGGGGGCTGACGGGCATATGAATTGGTGACGGGTGCTGCAGGGACCCCACGGTAGTTAAGCAAACATCTGAAATACTGCAGCCTGGGCAGAACGGTCGCATTCAAATCTCCTGAGAAGGTGGCTTCCCTAGGACTCCACAAACGTTCTGCAAAAAAGGTTTGCAGAAAAATCATATCTGATCATTGCAAATGGGAAGAGATGATCCACAGGTTGAGTGTTTGTTGTTCTCTCAAAAATTTACATGAGTATTCGAGTATATAAGTAATAAGAGATTCAAGCCATGTGCTTGTAGTTCTCTCAAAAAAGATTGATGTCGCAATAGCGAGAAAACAACAAAGAGAGAGCACCACGCAAATAGGTCACAACACAAAAACACAAGAATTTTATGTGAAAAGTTTTCGACAAAAAAAAAAATCACAAGTGATGAAGAGGAAATGTCAGCACTAACAAAAAAAAACAAATGTTGGAAAATATAACAACCAACTACTTGTACACACGCACACTTACACCCACACACATATATATACATACATATATATACATACATATATATACATACATACATATATATATATATATAGGTAGATTAGGTCAGCAAAAATCAGGTCAATCCTTTTAGAGGGCATTGTCCCCTAAAACCCCAATTGTATAGTGTGCGTCAAATTCAAACTAATTTGAGGTATGTGCTAAAAACAATTGCATCAATCAAAATCTAAGAAGTGCCTACCTGCAGCTGCGGCGGCGCGCGGCCAAATTGTTTGAAGTACGTCAGATGTGTCGGCTGTCTCTCCCCACATGCAAACTTCTCCTCCTAATACAAGCTTTTGTTGTGATGTATCATTTATTCCTTCCAATGGTTCATTGACATAGAAAGTCTCCCAAGGAACCTCTAGATGATCAAGATACCATACTCCTTGATTGCTTACAATACATCTATAACCCTTTGCAACGGCTTTTGGACAAATTCCAGGGCCAATCCTGAAAAGATTAGGCACTCATTACATGCCACACTTAAACATAAAAGCCAAGAAAACAAAAGATTAACTTTTAAACTAACCAGTTGTGCACCACTACATGGGGATTGAGGCTCTCATTAAACGCATTGAATGTTTCTTCCCTGCATATTGTGGCAAAAGTACATTAAGGCAACTCAATATTGTTATTTTCACAAAAATTTTGCTACACAAACAAATAACTCAATGTGGTAGATCTCCAATTGTAAAATAGGAATAAGTAAAATGCTTTTTTTTTTATTGGTTATACACAGATCTCTCTCTACTTTTTAATAAGATTGCTGCTATCTAAAACAACACAAAAATAAAGTTAAGATAGATGAGGTAGAATGCTTAATATAAAAATGAATTAGAAAGATGCACTTTTACTTCAGATTACAGTTTTCTACCTTTAAATAAGTGTCAAACCTTTTATCTTTTTTTTTTTAATGTGTAGCATTTCATTTTTAATAATTATCTAAATTGTTATCTATTTTTTGTTTTTTGTTGGAATGTCTAGCCATTCTCTTTTCATAATTTTGTTACAACAAATTTTGCATAGGAAAAAAATATATACCAATTGACAGGAACCCAGTTATTAGACATGGCAATTTCTTGAGCTCTCAACACAAAATACTTGTAGGCATCTTTAGTTGTCATGTTTCTCTGATCAAGCCTGCATAAACAACCACATGCAAAGGTTAAGCCTAATCACACTACTCATTTAAAATAAGATATCAAGTAAATGAATAACACTTGGTTGCCCCAAAAACTAATGAAAAAGCCTAGAAGTTTATTAAATGAATGACAAATGGAAAACACTTTCTCATGTCATTCATCCAGTGGTCCTGAAAATCATTTTGGTAGATTTTTAGGTTTTTTGCAGTGCTTTAAATATGCTTTTGGTCAATTATTTCCAGCTAAAATTCAATAAAATTATCATTAAATTTCTTTGATATAAAGTTGACACCACATTCAACACCTAAATGTGGAGTTTCATGGACAATGAGAAATTTTAAACTCACCACAAAAAGTTGAAATAATAAAAAAATGATAAGGATGATTGTGACGAAAGAAATATCTACATGAAAGTGATTGATAGAAACAAGAAGATGACGTTGCATCTTTCAACAGTTGTGCGAGCATGACATTAATGGAAAAGCAGGTTCCAGCAACACGATAACACAATCTTTGAAAGAAGTTTATATAAAAAACAGTTTCATACCATTCTTTCACATGTGGAGTTGATAACCAGCAATCTACAAAACAGTGACAAAAAATCAAGTGACAATTAAATTTCCAAAAAACAGATTTAGAGTGTAAAAACTGAAAATTTTCTTATCAACATCTCTGTGGAAGTGAACAAGCACAAGCAGAAGGCAGGATAATTTTCCTGCTTTAGGCAAAGCAACAAATCAAAACCAAAATTGGTACCCAAAGATTTTAAATCGATCACTTTAGCAGTCATGAGTTATTTTTCTTTGGGGTGGCTGGATGTTTAGATTTTGCCAAATATAAATAGTGAAGCAGATCAAGGAAAAGGGTACATCATTCTTTGCAGGTTTTCTGTAACACACCACACAGAGAAATCAATATTCTTCAATAACAATGATATATCAGACTTTTTACAACAGTATGTGTAGAGATCTGTGCTTCTTTTTATTTTTTTATGCTCGGACATGATTTAAATGTTAGATCTAGCAAACTAATTACAAAAGCAGAATTGCAAGCAGATATTGTAACAGCCCAAACTTTTAACTACTAAGATTGTCCACTTGGGCCAAGAGACCTCACGGCTTTGTCATAAAATGAAAACTTCCTATGATTGTCCATCCTAGAAGTTCTCCACTATAAACACACTTAATTATGGAGTTCTTACGAAAACTTGACCGTTATCTCAAGGTATCTTGAAATCTAAGAGTTTTGATTTAGTATACTTAATGGGCTTAACACAAATTAGCTTATTTTGCAGTATATATATATATATATATATATATATATATATATATATATATTATGTTTAAGAAAAAAATGGAAATGGCTGGTACAACATCAAACATGGAGCCTAGAAGTGTCAGTTCCTGTTAATCAGCGCACATATACAGCATTTTTAGCTTGCATCCATAGAAGGCCACATAAAAATACAGTGTGCCCTTAAACTCTTATGTAATGACAGCCTATCCATTAAACTAACCTTCATGAACTTCATCTCCTCCAAGATGGAATAGTTCAAATGGAAAAATTTTTCTCAGATCTGCATCAAACTAAATTACATCAGTACCAATTTTTTTTTACATGCTTTAAAAAAAAACACGAAAGTTTAAATGCAAAGAGATAGTAAAAGCAAAAGAACGAGCAATAAAGGAAAGGTTCAAGATACTCTAAGAATATCAGCATTCAAATAATAATAATATATGGTGTAATATAGCATTCCGTTTCTAAATTCATTAATACTCTCACAAATATTGTACTTGTTAAGGATTAAAAGTACACAATCTCTTCCTGTTCTTTCATGCGGCATACACCATAACAGTACGTTCACTATTTCAATTTAACCATTTTAGTCCTAAACTATTAATGAATTGATTTAGTCCTCCAGCTTATGAATTTGATCTCAAATTAAATCGAATCCATATCAAATTGTAAAGTCAAAGTAATAAATTGGTTTCAAGCAAAATAGTTGATGACCAAATCAAGCATTTTTAAGAGTGAAGTTAAATCAACCAGCTTAAATTAATTGAGGAACCATTTTGATAAATAGTCCCACCAATAGCATACAATAAGATTGCAACTTTCATGATGTTTAAGCTTTTTGATAACCTTAGGGCATCTGTGTACATGCGCTATTCAATAATTTTCTAAGTTTCTAGGTTCACAAAATGCACATTCCATTAAAATCTAAAACCCAGTGTTCAACCTTCCAATCTCCCTCATTTCAGCTGTTAACTGTAACTCCAGTTGTTAACGTCCCCCAATCATGCCTTTCCCTTCTTTTCTAATCAGTAAAGTTACCAAGAAATCTAATTTTTTGCAAACGCATTGATGCACATTTCAAATGTTAAGTCATCTCATTCTAGTTGAATAGTAACAGCTAACCTTAATTACTAGTCATATAAAGTATTTTTAATCATAGTTGCTGATGATTCTCAATCCAAAGCTACACTTAGTTCTAAGAAAATTTTGAATTTATTTATGGCATGTACTTGATTAAGCCCTAGTTCGGAATTACAAATGTATATTATCAATGCTACATCTATGGTAGCTGTGTACAAAATAGACTCAAAAATGAGAGTTAATGGGCAGAATATTTTGTTAGTATGTTTGAAGAAGTATGCTAATTTTTTCATAAGAATAATATAATCCCTAATAACATAGAATGATGCAAAGGAATTCTAGATAAAATAGTCGAAAAACTTCAACTTTACATCATTACAAGGTTAAACTATTTTATAAAGCAATTAAAATGCATTTTTAAGAGGTCAATGATAACTTGTGTGACATGTTTGAATACAGGTAACTCCTAGTCTTTTAATATACAATAAATAGTTCAACTAACATAGTTTTATCCTTCAAATTTCTAAGAAATGGCGAAGGTTATGTTAGCACATTCTTATAAGAAATTTATTGATTGTATGGAGTACACAATGGAACTTCAATGTTGAAAGAAAATCAGAGTTCTACTAAAAATTATGGACTATGTCTAATATTTATAGAGAAAATTATCAAAATGGTTTCTTGACTTTTGCAAGATGTTCAAAAAAGTCTTTAACTTTTATTTAAGCATTTTTTTTGTCTCTGTCGTTAACTCCCCCGTCCCTTCCGTTAAATTTGTGCCTTTCAGCTGGAATCGGCCGCGCACCAGATTCAACCACTAGAATAGGTCGCTTGCAGCTGGAATCGATCGCTGGAAGCAGCTGATTCCAACACAAGCGGCCGATTCTGGATGCAAATTTAACGAAAGAGGCGGGGGAGTTAACAACAAAGATAAAAAACACACTTAAACAAAAGTCAAGGGATCATAAAAAAAATATTTACAAAAGTTAAGGACTATTTTACAAAAGTCGAGAGCTCATTTTGATAACTTTTTCAATATTTATACCTTAGTTTATGAATAAGACTAGCATTCAATTTTCTAATTGCTACAAAAATCTTTTAAATCAATATTTGAAAAAATTAACCTTATTCATGGATATTTTTAGTGTTCTAGCTCAATAAACTTTTAACTTGACTCTTAAACCAATTATCTTACAAAAAAAAATTAAAGCAAAACCTACCGTAAACATTTTACAAATAAAACTAAAAAAAAAAATTTCTTGAAGACATAATTTTCAAAAATTTTGTAATATAAAACTTTAATAATGTAAGAATTCCCCATTCATGATGAGCCAAATGAATGAAAAAATAATTTATTATAACTTCTCGTTAAAATTGTTAATTGAGATGAACCAATCAAATAAGACTTAGAATGGCGGCAAATTTAAAAAGGCTTCCATTTCTAAGAAAATTGTGCACATTGCTCCCACTACACTAAAGCATCATCTTCAAAAGGCTAACAACCAATTATTATAGTGAATTATCATTCTCTATCCATTCCTTAATGAGTACTACTTGAGGAGCATTGCAAACCATTTTGAGCTTTCATTCAAATAATCTTAGGGCTACTCCTTCACAATCACTAATCAACTGACATTTTTGCCTATTTATATAATGGGTGAATTTACAAGTCAAGTAAATTAATAATAGAATTAGAAGAGAACAAAACCATAATACAAGCCTTGTTCAATCTACTCAAAATTATAGCCAATATTTCACATTATCCAGATTAAACTAAAGAAAATCATTAGATCAACCAAATGACAACTTTTAAAGTACTTGTTAATATGTTTTCTTATTGCACTAGAAAAAAAATAGTCAAATGAAGTTTAGGCATCTACAACACTTGCACATGTAGGTAAGTGGTGTGTTGTGAAGACCTACTTAAGTAGTGTTAAGTAAAACTCTTAAATATCGAGGTGCCTTTTTAGATAATAATGGAGTTCTTGATAATAATTTCAAAGTTAAGCGTGCTCAAGTGGGAGCACTCCTAGGATTGGTGACATGCTGGGAAGTTATCTTCTGAGGACAAAATTGTGAGGTTGACAATACCTTGGTGCTTAAGAGTTCGGGCTATTACAAATAGTATCAAAGCAAGCCACATAGTGTCAGATAGAAGATAAGTGACAGGGCAAAGTACCACTTCATGTAAACAGTCTCTTGAACCCATGATGGTTAAAGTGCTACATGATTGTGGTTGAACCTGTAGGGGCCACCTCTAGTCCTATCTACCCAATGGATGGTTCTTGGATCTGTGTGTGGTTATTGGTGAAGACATTAGTTACTTAAGTTGGAAAGACTATAAAGACTCACTTAAGTAATATTAAGTGAAACACTTAAATATCAAAAAATTATTTCAAATAACAGTGGAGTTCCTGATAAGAACTTCAAAGTTAAGTGTACTCAGGTAGGAGTACTCTCAAGATGGGTGACCTATTGAAAATTATCTTCTGATGACAATCAGGCCAAAGCGAACGATATATTGGTGCTTAAGAGTCCAGAGTATTACATATGTACAATCATTCATCCCACCTTATGTTTCCATCCTTTAGTTGGTAATAAAAAGTTTTCTCCCCAATAAAATCTCAATGCATTTAAAATTTTAAATCAATCAAATTGCATGTCAATGCTACCAACTAGGAATAGCACATTTGCTCAATACTTAAAACTAACTCAAAGTTTAATTCATCAAAAAATTAAATAAATAAAAATTAATTCAACTAAAAGTTGAATACAAAAATTTTAGTGAAGTTTCTTTTGAGTTGACATTAAGTTCATGTTTTACATGAACAATGACTAAGTTGTTTCAGATTTGCAATACGTAGCCTGGTTGCTTGAGTTCAAATCCAGTTTCCTACTATCCACTTATAAATTTTTAGCATTAGTTTTCAAATTACCTCAAATTGATTTCAACTTCGGTAGAAATCGAATATGTACAAATCAAGCCAACTTGACTTAAACTTATCAAATTAGATTCAAGCTAAACTTAAAATTTTAAAATTTGAATCCAACATACTTAACTTCAACTCGATTCAAGTCAACCCTACTTCCAACCATTACGAAAGAAGAAGTTGCAACAAACAACGTCAATTTTAGTTATTCATATTTAATACTTAAAGTTTGGTTATTCCAAACAAAAATATTGATCATCAAGTTTGGAGTCTCTCTTAAATAGAAGTTTTATGTTGCTTTTACAACTCATTGATGAAGAGATATCATTATTAATAGCATATTTTAGATATGGAGGCCTATATTCCTATCAAAATCCGTATATTCGGTTGGCTTATTTATATGAGCTAATTTCCTATTATGAGTGCTTTGGTGATAAGCGGACTGAAAAATCTGAGAATTGTATTTTTGTAATATGCAGGTGGAGGATGTCGACACCTTTACATCGCTTGTTCTTTCTTCATCAGCCCTTGGTTCAATATCTTTTGAATTTTTGGGATACAGTTCAAAATACTCAAGCAAAATAATCACCCTAAGAGTTGGAAAACTTTTACTAACAATTAGATATTCAAGGAAGTATGCGATTACTTCTTAGCAAGCATTCGGCATATATGAAATGAAAGAAATGCATTGTTGTCTCTTCGATAAATCTTCTATTTCCAGCCATATTTGTTAGGTTTCATTTCCAATGTATACTTCTGGATGGGTTGTCCATGGCAAAAATTTACTTATCATCTAGAAATAATATTGATATTCTAATAATTTTGACTCCATCTTAGCCTTTCCTTCTTTGAGTTTCTCTTCTTTCAAAATTGACAAGAGACATTGCCACAGGTTTATTCTACAAAAAATAATAAATTAAACATTTACCTGACAAAATTCCAGAAATAACATTAAATGTATTTTCCTTAGTGAAATCAAGGGGTTCTGTACAGTTAGAAGAAGGCCATAGATCAGGATAGCCGATACCCCTGCAAGAATATGCAAGTTTACAATAAAAAGGCAAACGATGCACAATGGGATGTGAGACCCCTAAGCGTATCCCATTTTTAGCAATGCTCAACAGATTAAATCTAACACAAAAATAAGATTATAATAATAACCAAAAGATTCACAAAAGGATAGCAAATATTCAATTAAAAACCTTGCCGTTTTATCAAGACATCTCATGAACTTTAGCCAAAACTTGGTAAAAAGTATAATTGTTTAACTATCAAAACGCTAAAAAACAGCTATAAATTCAATTAACTTAAATCAAATAAAATTATCTTCAAATTTACCCTTAAAGAAATTAGTATCAAAATGCCGGTGAAAGTTATCGCTGCAATTTTTGAACTCATTGGTTCTTACTGTGTTCATTGCAAAGCACATTTCATTTCTTTAAGAGTATCTTTGAATTAGACTAAGATAGCATAACCTTTTCTATATCTGAAAGAAAAACGTAGAGATCATAAGTTGAAGATGTCATACCATGACCCAGCATGGCCAGGGACATCGACTTCTGCCATTACATGAATCCCTGAAAGAGAGGGTGTTAAGAACACTAACCTGTCGACTGTAAACTGTAACTAAAAATAATTGAAATGTAAATTACACCCAAAGCAAAAACTCTGTTTTCATACTTTTCTAAGTGAATAATATATTTCACAAATTTTAATCTACAAAAATATAATATGTACATTTACAAATTATACTTCTGCAATATTAAAATATTTATTTCTACAGTAAAATTTAATAATAGCAAATTATAAATATCATTTAAAAATACATATCAATAATCCATAACTGGTATTCTGATTTATAATTTGAAACTTTCATTGATAGGACACTTCATACACCGGGTTGCCTTTCTTTAACAACTATCCCACACTCCTAAAGTGAATTTTTTATACGTTTATCTAAAGCAATCCTCAAATTTCAAAACATACATGAAAAAAAGTTATCAAAAAATACCAGAAAATGATTAGTTGTAACAAATGCACTAGGAACAAGTCATAGTAGAGCTTTGGGGTACTTATGTGGCAACAAAAAGCAGATTCAAACAGCTTTGTTTAATTTAACAATTATTTTAAAATGTAATTTATGCGCACCTCGTCTTTTTGCAAAACTTTTCGCCCAAGACAGATGTGCAGTGAACCAAGAGGAACCCAAGAAATAAAAAAGGATTAGCTGGAGTGAGTATATTGACCAGATGAAATGAAAACAGAAGCAATAAAATAAGTAAAAAAAAAACAAAAAAAAATCCAAGAATGACCAGGTGCTGCTGACTATAAATGAAATACAGTTTTACAAAAAAAGCTACTTTATGTCAAGAGATTACATGTAATGGAAAAGGCATGAGTGAGAATTGAAACTACTGCTGCAAATTGCTAATAATAAATAATACAAACAATTGCTCATACGTTTTGTCAGTCATTGCAGAGTTTAGTCTAGATTAAAAATCCTTCAATAAGAAAATATCCGTCTAGAAGATTATAATCCAGTAGAGCGGCAATCAAATGGCCACCTACCAACAGTCATTAATTTCACTACAAGTACATTATGTAAGACGATGTTTGGTATAGAATAAATGGACTATAAATATTTGGGTTGAAAATAAAATTAAATACACGCTTCGTTTGGAGTAAAGTTAAAGTAAAATTGAAGGAATTTTAAATTCCCCCAAAAGCCCTCATTTCAGGGATTCAGCCAAATTTGCATAGTTTCACATGACAAAAAATTATTTCTGCACACAATTTCATGTGCTTACATCACCAGCTCTAGACCACTCCTTGTGCCTAGACTCCCCTCCATCCCACCCACTGCAGCCTTGTCAAACCTTTATTGCCCATATGCAAGCAAACAAATTTCCAAAAGCCCTTTGCCTTCAAACTTTGACAAGCCATCGTAGGGTCTTTGTCGGCCCTTGTTGGGCCTTGTCTTTTTTTTACTTTACATGTAAACACAATCCACCAAAACAAACCAAAAAGTAAACTAATAAGTTTAATCCAAACACTTCAAAGTAATTATTTTTACAAAAAATTCTTTTACACTACAAATGTTTTACAAAACAATTTACTTTACCTCAAACAAACAGCCTTAAGAATATTTTATTTACAAGAGCAATATTTTGAAATAATCAAGCCATGCCAAGTGCATATTATTGTTTCTAGTCATAATATTGAGATTGTTTCAGATATTGTGCTTTAACAATTACTAAAATATAATGTAGAATTATATGTAACCCAATCAGAAGTTGTTCATCCTAAAACATGAACTGATATTTTATAAGCGACCCTATTTCTAAGAAGGGGAAAACTACACTTCCTAGCGTGCAGCCCAAAACACGTTGAGAAATAGTGCTCCAGCCCCTGGATTCACCCATCGCAGATGCAAAAGTGCATCGCAGCAGTTAAAAAAAAAAAAATTTTAATCCTGGGATGCCTTTTGGGTCCCAGATGGGCACTGTAGCAGCCTTTTCTAAATATCCAAAATTTGATTAGCATAAATAAAAAAAAAACGTTAATAGAAATAAACTGGAATAAAGCTGCTAGCTGGGCCAGGATGGAAATAATAGCGTAAACTGTCTTTGCCAACAAAATAGCATTGATTGCTGGTAAGATCCATATCCTTTTGATTGATAGTTGGTTTGTATCGTTTGACTTCCATAAGAGGAGCTTGGCCAATTGTATTGAATGGCAGTGATGGTGATTGATGGTGGAGGGGACACTATCAAAGTGAAAGAACAAATGGGTTTAAAAATTCAGATTGTCATGCATCAGACATTAGATCAACAAGAATACTATGTTGTAAAGTTACAAATAGTGTAAACCTGTACTAAGAAAAGAATGCTTTGAAACACTTGCCATGGGTTCTGAAAGGCTATGATTGAAACGATCAATTTCAAAAATTAAATGCGTTAGGAAGTAGATAAGACACTAGGACATTTTACTCTCTAGTGGAGCCTTTATATGGCTCGCCTATGTTTAATTAACAGCTCATTCACAAAAAAAAGTGATAAGGCTAATTTGTAAGGTAGGCTGATTTTGATCAAGTAGCAATGATTTGATTTGAGAGAAAAAATATACACTACTATTTGCTTAGAACCGATGTCCTTAATGGTGATCTATTTTAGTATAATCATGAAGATGCACTCGATTTGACAATAGCTCTTTGTGCATTTTGATCAAACTGGCACTTGTTACCCATTGTAAAACTAATGAGGACGGCCTTGCATAAGTTGAGTAAGTCATGCATCTCTTTATTCTTTATAAGGGTTTCTAGATACATTACAAAGACAACTTTCATTTACACATGCAATAATTTACATATGTGCACTTATATAAGGGTTTTCAGATATATTATTAAACTAATTAAATTTATAAGGGTTTTAGTTCAAATAACATTTTTTAGTGTTTTTTATTGTTCACATTGAGCATCTCTTTCATTCACCTTTGTAGAACATGCAAACCTCTTCTTTTCGATGCTAACTATTTAATAATAATTAAAAGTAACCAGCCTAATGTTCCTTATTAATCTTTGTCCATATTAAAAAAATAGATGTTAAGAGAATGGCTGACTTGACCTATATAAATCATCGCTTTTCTCTAGATCAGTGCGCTTGTGTTTTATGATTTTCACAGTTTTTGTCGTAACTTGCTATTAGATTATACCGGTTCAAATGTGTTGTAATAAATTATGGCTAAATTGTAACCACAATGTTTTTGTTTTTCATTTTAAATACTTTTATGGTTTTGGCTCCTTTTATGTTTTCATCATCAAACCTTTATTTCTAACTAAATGATGCATTCTTATCAAGTCAGGTCATGACAACTAGAGTTTTGCTTTACTCCACCCTAGTCTAATTAATTAAGAAAATGCCATTAGCAAATAACATGCACCAAGGAACATCTATAATTAATGCAAAGAGATGTGAATTTGGAATAGAATCTTAATGCAATCCAATAGTAATAGCAAAATCATTAGACAAGACCCAATGTGATCGAAACTATCAGTATAAGCACAACTATTTTTCTTTCCAAAACTCTCTAAATAACTTCTCTTGGTACACTATCATATGCCTTTTCAAGATTGATATTGATTAAATGGAAATCTTTTTTTCTTTCTTTAAATTCTTCCAACAAGCATTCAAGTAAATCTATGGCTTCTGTGGTAAATCTACATGACATAAAATCAACAAAATTTTGTGAAATTCAAGTATATAGTTAAATATGCATTCAATCACATTCAAAATTTTGACATATATCTCATTAATTTAATTTCCCTAAAATTTGCAATCTTGTGCATCACCTTTATATGCAAGTAAACAAGTACAATATTCCACCATCTAGCAAATTTTAGTCTACAAATCTATATTAAATAAAATTGGTGAGCAAAGAAATTCCTTTCTAACCCAAATAATTTAATAGATCAATAGGGATGTCATATGATCATACTGTTTTTCGACTCTTCACCGGCTTTAAAATACTCTAAACTTCAATTTTATTGACCCGTCAAATAATAATGCAATTGAAATCATTTTATAATAATTAAATTCAAAGTATTAAATATATTGGTACAACAAATATTATGTATATTAATAGTCTCTATTATGTGTATTTGCTTTTCCTATACTTCATATAGCATATTATTTTTAGTATTTCTCCCTTATTTTCAATAATATTTACTCTGCTATGCCCTCACCACTTAAAAAAACATTCAATATAAATGGACCTTTTACCTAATAAATGCGTCCCTTCCAGAAGTCAGGATTTAGTACACGTATTAGCTTTAGAATTACTACGGTTATCCGAGTAGCACATATTATCAAACAAACTATAACTGATTTAACGAACCATTCGCAGTTTCACAGTCTGAATTAGTTCATACTTGCAAATGCATGGCTTAATCTTTGAGACAAGAATATGACTACTGGCAAGATCAACAAGGTAGCACAACCTCGATCCAACCAGAACATCGCCCGCAATAACCACGTGAAAGATCAGCGAGACTACTTCGTAGTAGCACTAGCATGAGAGCGCCATAACCATCTCGAATACGCGACGACCGCTCGGGCAAGGGGTGGACGATCACCCCGAGGCGAGCGGGGAATCTCAAGCCGCTTCGCCGCAAAAAAAATTGATTGCATGCACTCGTCTAGCAAACAGGAGCAGCTCTGGGCAGAGCCCGCGGCAAGCGACGATCCAAGGGTCTCGTTAAATAGATCGGCACGACGACGTCCCCGCCGCTGGGCCCGGGACAGCGCCGCAGCTTCGTCGTATGCAAGCAACATGATGCCGAGAAGCGGATTCATACGCAAGCAACCTCGCTCAAGAGAGCACGCACGTCGATCCCTGCAGTTTTCGGAGGGTGCAGCTAGTGGAGTGGCTGGAAGGCGGGAGGGCCCCTGCGTTGTAGGGCAACCTCGGCCGACAGTTCGAACCGTAAGCATCTCATGCGCCACCTACGGTCTACCGCCGCGGCGCATCGGCCCGCCCAGAAGATTCCCAGCAATGGAGATCAGATGGGTCGAGGATCGATGGCGAGCAACGAGCTCCCGCGAGGCACGGAGTGGAGCCGCGAACTCGAGTGAATGGGGGGCGCAACGACGCCGGCCGCGAGCAAAGCAAACAGACGACCGGGGGATCCGGAAACGGGGCGGGGCGCAACGGCGGTGGCCGCGAGCGAAGCAAACGAGCAGCCTGGGGAGCTGGAGAAACCGGGGCAGCTCGCGGCAAGCCACCACGAAGTTTGAGTCAATAGCAGGTCTGTGATGCCCTTAGATGTTCTGGGCCGCACACGCGCTACACTAATGTATTCAACGAGTATATAGCCTTGGCCGACAGGCCCGAGTAATCTTTAGAAAATTTCATCGTAATGATGATAGATCATTGCAATTGTTGGTCTTCAATGATGAATTTCTAGTAAGCACGAGTCATCAGCTCGTGCTGACTACCTACCCGCCCTTTGTACACACTGTCAGTCGCTCCTACCGATTGAATGGTCCGGTGAAGTGTTCAGATCGCGGGGACACGGGGGTTCGCCGCCCGCGACTCTGCGAG
This sequence comes from Gastrodia elata, assembly GCA_016760335.1. Classification (NCBI taxonomy): domain Eukaryota; kingdom Viridiplantae; phylum Streptophyta; class Magnoliopsida; order Asparagales; family Orchidaceae; genus Gastrodia; species Gastrodia elata. The sequence continues at coordinate 89,610,010 of CM028670.1, read as the reverse complement.
AAGTCCATTGAACCTTATCATTTAGAGAAAGGAGGAGTTGTAACAAGGTTTCCGTAGGTGAACCTGCGGAATGATCATTGTCGAGATCGAGAAAGCATTCTGAGCGATTCGGATAACTCGTGAATCATGCGGTGGCTTGTCTGGCGCTGACACGCAGCAGCGGCCCGAGCCGGTGCCCCCCTCCGGGGGGCTGCGGCGCCTGCCGGCTGAACTCAAACCGGCGCAGCGCCGCGCCAAAGGAACGCGTTTGTGTACGATCCCGCGAGCGGGCTTTGTGACGTGGGCGTCGTTGCGCTCCGAAAGGACTAGCACGACTCTCGGCAATGGATATCTCGGCTCTCGCATCGACGAAGAGCGCGGCGAAATGCGATACGCGGTGCGAATTGTAGAATCCCGCGAACATCGAGTCTTTGAACACAAGTTGCGCCCAAGGCCAATCGGCCAAGGGCACGCCCGCCTGGGCGTCCAGCATTACGTCGCTACGCGCCCAGGCGCACGCTGCCGGCACGGACGCGCAATCTGGTAATTGGAATGAGTACAATCTAAACCCCTTAACGATGATCCATTGGAGGGCAAGTCTGGTGCCAGCAGCTACGATAATTCCAGCTCCAATAGCGTATATTTAAGTTGTTGCAGTTAAAAAGCTCGTAGTTGGACCTTGGGATGGGATGGTCGGTCCACCTCGCGGTGTGCACCGCCCGCCTCGTCCCTTATGTCGGCGATGCGTTCCCGGACTTAATTGGTCGGGTCATGCCTCCGGCGCTGTTACTTTGAAGAAATTAGAGTGCTCAAAGCAAGCCCACGCTCTGGATACATTAGCATGGGATAACACCACAGGATTTCGGTCCTATTGTATTGGCCTTCGGGATCGGAGTAATGATTAAGGGGGACGGTCGGGGCATTTGTATTTCATAGTCAGAGGTAAAATTCTTCGATTTATGAAAGACGAACTATTGCGAAAGCATTTGCCAATGATGTTTTCATTAATCAAGAACGAAAGTTGGGGGCTCCTCGAAGACGATTAGATATCGTCCTAGTCTCAACCATAAACGATGCCGACCAGGGATCGGCGGATGTTGCTTTTAGGACTCCGTCAGCATCTTGTGAGAAATCAAAGTCTTTGGGTTCCATGAAAGTCGGTCGTAGCCCATGCATATATATATATATATATCAACTAAAAAATATCAGTACAGCAGCTCAACCGGGATCAAACTCCATGGTATTATCAACTAGAAGGTCTAAAAGCCTCCTGGGGAGCACATCGCCCCTAACAAAAGAGAAAGTACACTGACAGGCCAAAAAACACAAAAATCTACTACACGATTCGCACAGCGCGATCGGTAAGCAAAAATAACATGATGAACGTTCATCAAAAAGGATAGGGGATTTGCGTGTCTCTCTCCGCCCCGTGACCGGAGGGTCCTCTCCCAGAGGCGACGAAGCCTCCAGATAGCTCCCAAGCAATCCCCCTCTATGATAAATCCATCAACGTCAGTCTCGGTGGCCAAGAGTGTCGACAACAGAATGGTCACAGCCTGGATCTCTGCCTGTAGGGGGATTGAGCCTGCACCGCGTCTCCTATTGCAATCAATAACTGCCCATCAGCATCCCAAACAACAACAGCCACAAAGGCTGCGGGCTCTCCAAGGCGGTATGATGCGTCAACGTTAGCTTTCAGCCAACGGGTCGGGGGGGCACCATCTGTAATGGGTGGTGGGGCCCTGGTGGGCCGTGGAACCCCAGGAGTCAGACCCGTCAAGCAGACCAACACTGACCAGAGCGGACAAAATCGAACCGACACAAACCAGAGGAGTAGGATATCTGCGACCGTGAGAGTGCTCCATCCTGCTCCGCCAGGACTGGTAGAGAGTGTAAGCAACCAACTGGCAGCTGAATCGACTGTAGCGAGAAGCAGAGGCGGTTGAGAACAAAGCAGCAAACTGGTCCCAAGAGGTAAGAACGATCGGGAGCAGGCCCCACTAAACAAAGATCTCCAATATAACTTTAGTATATCGGCAGTGTACCACAAAGTGCTCTCTGTCCTCCGCGGACTCACAGCCCCAGAAGCAGTCGGCAGACTGAGCAAGTCCTCGTCTAAGCAACCAGCAACCAATCGGGATGGCATCACATAGCAGACGCCAAAGAAAGAAGGCCTCCCTGGGGCCTAGGGTCATCTCCCACATGACCGCAAACTGCCAAGGTTGACCACCCCTCACCAGCCTGTAGAGCTGACTCGCTCTGCTCTCAAAAAAATCATCAACCTGCCACTGAAGTAGGCCCTCCTCAAGCTCAGTATGCCTCTGCACCACAGGCCAGCCCTAGCCCAACAACCTCCAAACAGCTGAGTCAGCCCTCCAGACAGTGAAGTCCTCCCCTCTATAATAATAGCAAAACTCCATGGCTCTCACCCATAGGAGGTCCTCCCTGCGAACAAAGCTGTGTATGCCTGGCCACCAGGACAATCCTCCACAGACGGAGATCGCGGATCCCCAATCCACCCATTTCAAGAGGTCAATAGACCTCCTGCCATCTCACGTAGTGCAGACTGCTACCCCCCGCTCCTTCCCAAAGGAACATACGGAGGATAGCCTCAATGTCTGAGAGGCAGGAGTCCGGGATCGGGGCAACTGACATCAAGTAACTGGGAATTCGCCAAGACTGATCTGATCAGGCATAAATTGCCTGCAAGGGAGAGGTGTCGACTGCTCCAAGAGCTCAGTATGCCTCGGATCTGAGCAGTGACGGCTGCAAAGTCCGCCCTCCTTGGCGGTCTGCCAGTAAGTGTAACACCAAGGTAACGGAGGGAGTCACCTCTCCAGGAACCAAGCTGAGCTGCCAATCTGTGCTGCCTATAGGCTGGAGTCTGTCGACTAAACACAAGCTGACACTTCCGGGCGTTCACAGATTGACCCATCCAACTGCCATAGTCACTAAGAATCTGCTGTACCTCTCTGCCAGCTGCCACAGAGGTTGGTGCAAATGATATCAGTTCATCAGCATACATAAGATGTGAGAAAGTGGGCCCACCACAATCCAGCATGATGCCAATCGAACGTCGAACCCGCAGCTACCGTCGGATCAAAAGAGAGAAGAGCTCGGAGCACAGGATGAATAGATAAGGAGAAAGGGTGCAGCCCTGCCTAAATCCTCTCCTCCCTACTATCCAAGGGAGCTGGTGCTCACCCACCATGACCGAAAATCTGGGTGACTCCACACACTGCATAGCCCAGTCTGTCCATTGCTGCGAAAAGCCAAAATACTGAAAAACTAAGCGAAGACACCCCCCACTCCATATGGTCCTAAGCCTGCTCCATATCCACTTGGATAGCCATGTGCCCGGCCGTCGAAGTGGAATATGAGAGCCGCATAAGAATCTCCTAAACCGTGAGGCAGTTCTCGCTAATATTCCTCCCAGGAAAAAAGGCACCTTGTTCCCGGGAAATCAAAGAAGGCAACACTGCCTTAAGGCGCATGACCAGAATCTTGGCCACCATCTTATAGACAGTGTTGCAAAGACTAATCGGTCAGAACTGCCTCGGAGTGAAGGCCCTTCCTCCTTTGTAATGACTACGAGAGTGTCACGCCAATGCTGTGGCATTCGTCCACCATCGAAGAAATGCTGGATGGCTGCCAGGGTATCAGCCTGGGTGATCCTCCAGTAGCCGGTGAAGAAGGAAGGGGTAATGCCGTCTATCCCAGGAGAGCGGTTGGGGCCAAGGTCCCTCAAGGCTGCCCAAATTTCTGCGGTCGTGACCGCAGCTTGGAGAGAGGCAGAATCTGCATCACTAAGCATACGATATGGAATCAAATCATTTGGGCAGTCCCCTACGGGGCAAGAGGAGCCCCACTTCTCCTGGAAGAAATCAAAAAATATCTGGCAAATCCGCAGAGGGTCTGATGTGAAGTCCCCAGACTCCTCCTAAAGCGCGAGGACAGTGTTGGACTTACGACGCTGCGTCGCAAGTCACTGAAACACCGTCGTGCACCGGTCGCCCTGCGAGAGCCACCGTGCCTTGGCGCGCTGCTGCCTCCAGCTCGCCAACCTCGCCTCCACCTGAGAGAGCTCCCGAGTGGTGGCCCGGAGCAGCTGAACGAGATCTGGGTCGCCTCCCCTAACAGTAGTCATGTCCTCCGTCTGGAGCTGGGCCAAGGTTGCCGTGAGCTCCGTCTCCCTCCTCCTCAAGTCCGGGAGGGTGTCCCGTCCACACCTCCCAACGCCCGGAGCGTGCGAGCCATTTTGTGGTTGAGGAAAGAGGACAGCGAGCCACGAGACGGCCGCCCCCAAGTCCTCTTCACCATAGAGAAAGCCTCCGGGTACTGTAGTCAAGTATCCTCAAACTTCTATCGAGCGCCGGTACTCTGAAACCTGAGACCTGCATCAGTCAGAAAAATAGGGCAATGACCTGAAGCTATTTGTGGAAGATGGTGAACAACTGCTCCTAGAAGGATGTCCAACGCATCCGTGCTGAGCAGGAAACGGTCCAAGCGCTCCCAGATGCGGTGGCCTCCAGACATATTGTTGTTCCACGTGTAAGGTGGCCCAACAAATCACGGGTCGTGGAGATGGCACGCATCAAGTACCTCATGAAAATTCGTCTATGCAGTAGTGACTCTGAACGACTTCCCACAACACTTCTCCGCCTGTGAGAGAACGCAGTTAAAGTCCCCGCCAAGAACCAGAGGGCAACCCTCCACCCGGACTGCTAGAATCGTCTGCCACAGCTCCCGCCTCATATGCAAGTCAGTGGGAGCATAGACAGCACCAAATTGGAATCAAGAACCGGAACGCAAGGTGACAGTGGTCAAGATCACCTAGCTGCAAAAGTCGTGGACCTCGCACTGCAATAAATCAGCCTGCCAAGCAACAATAATACCTCTTGATCTACTTGACGAAGGCTGAACATGGAAGCTCAATGTCGCCCAAAGAGGCGATCAGCATCGCGGCGGGTGAACTCCTCCACCCGTGTCTCAAGTAAGGCAACAAGTCCCGGTCTACCCTCCGAGAGGAGCGGAGAAAGATGGTGGCGTGTCGACGGCTTCCGCACACCGTGACAATTCCAAGCAAGGATGTCGTTCATTGGGCTCTGGCGAAGCGAGAGACCACCTGAAGCCTCGATGGAAACGACACCTGTAAAGGACTATGGGGCCGAGAGGCGGTCCGGGGAGTACCCGCTGTGGGAACCCAACGGGGTGCGGGACTGGCGGTGGGCTGGAACCAATGATACGCCACCATCTTCCGCCGCTCATCTCGGAGAGTAGACCGGGACTTGTTGCCTTACTTGAGACACGGGTGGAGGAGTTCACCCGCCGCGATGCTGATCGCCTCTTTGGGTGACATTGGAGCTTCCATGTTCAGTCTTCCTCAGGTAGATCGAGAGGTATTATTGTTGTTTGGATGGCTGATTTCTTGCAATGCGAGGTTCACTACTCTTGCAGCCAGGTGATCTTGACCACTGTCACCTTGCGTTCCGGTTCCCAATTTCAGTTTGGTGCTGTCTACGCTTCCACTAACTTGCACATAAGGCAGGAGATGTGGCAGACGATCCTAGCAGTCCGGGTGGAGGGTTGCCCTCTAGTTCTTGGCGAGGACTTCAACTGCGTTTTCTCTCAGGCGGAGAAGCACAGTGGGAAGTCATTCAGAGTCACTACTGCGCAGACGGATTTCCATAAGGTACTTGAATGCGTGCCACCTCCACAACCCAAAATTTGTTGAGCCACCTTACACATTGAACAACAATAGGCCTGGAGGCCAATGCATTTGGGAGCGCTTTGACCATTTCCTACTCAGCACGGAGGCATTGGACATCCTTCCAGGAGCATTTGTTCATCATCTTCCACAGGTAGCTTTAGATCACTGCCCTATTTTTTTGACTGATGCAGGTCTCAGGTTTCAAAGTACAGGCGCTCGATACAAGTTTGAGGATACTTGGCTACAGTACTCGGAGGTTTTCTCTATAGTGGAGAGGACTTGGGGGCGGCCGTCTCGTGGCTCGCCGTCCTCTATCTTCAACCACAAGATGGCTCGCACGCTCCGAGCGTTGTGGAGGTGGGGACGGGACACCCTCCCGAACTTGAGGAGGGAGATGGAACTCACGACAACCTTGGCCCAGCTCCAGACGGAGGACATGACTACTGTTAGGGGAGGCGACCCGGAGCTCGTTCAGCTGCTCCGGGCCACCACAGGAGCTCGTTCAGCTGCTCCGGGCCACCACTCAGGAGCTCTCTCAGGTGGAGGCGAGGTTGGCGAGCTGGTGGCAACAGCGCGCCAAGGCACGGTGGCTCTCGCAGGGCAGCCGGTGCACGACGGTGTTTCAGCGACTTGCGACGCAGCGTCGTAAGTCCAACACCGTCCTCGCGCTTCAGGAGAAGTCTGGGGACTTCACATCAGACCCTCTGCGGATTCGCCAAGTATTCTTTTATTTCTTCCAAGAGAAGTGGGGCTCCTCTTTCCCGTTAGGGAACTACCCAAATGATCTGATTCCATATCGTATGCTTGGTGACGCAGATTCTGCCACTCTCCAAGATGCGGTCACGGCCGCAGAAATTTGGGCAACCTTGAGGGACCTTGGCCCCAACCGATCTCCTGGGATAGACGGCATTACCCATTCCTGCTTCACCAGCTACTAGAAGATCACCCAGGCTGATACCCTGGCAGCCATCCACCATTTCTTCGATGGTGGACGAATGCCACAGCGCTGGTGTGACACTCTCGTAGTCCTCATTCCAAAGGAGGAAGTGTAACGACCCTTGGTCTTTATTAAGAAAGGCGCTAACGTCCCCGCCAATCCTAATTGTTCGTTAATGTCGTTATAGTCTATTAATACCCGCAAATTTCTATTTTTCTGTTAATTTTTCCGCCGGATTTCGTTGCACGTTGGTATTCCGTCAAATCATCACTCAATTTATAAATCATCGTTTTCCTTTTCTACTTCTCAGTTTAAACATATATAGATATACATACGTATGTACTGTATTAAGTATAAGTGTATATATATACTTACGTATATATATAAGGTAGTATGTGGAATAAGAGAAAATAATGCCACCTATTTTTCCCTTTTCACCTTGCGGCTAAACCGAAGGGTGTCTCCAAAGGATGCAACGCCTCCTGCTGGAGAGGCGTAACGCTTCAGGTCGGCAATGGAGCGTATAAAGGCGCCGGTACCTTACGACACCTAAAATTTGCAATCGTTCGTAATCCATCACCACTCTGCAACTCTCGTACATTCCCCGTAAGTTTTCCCTAGCCGACGAAGCCGCAGGCAGCGACGCAAGCCTTCGACGCAGTCGTGACAGACGAAGCCGCAGGCAGCGACGCAAGCCTTCGACGCAGCCGTGACAGACGACGCTTTCGACGCAAGCAACCCGTCGCAGCCGTAGCCTTCGAAAGCTCCCAACGCAGCCGCAGACCTTCAACGCACGCAAGGACGAACCCAGCCGCAGCCGAAGGTCTCAACGCCATCAAGCTGCTCCGATTCCTGACGAGTCTGTGACACCTCTCCCAGTTGACGGAGACATTCTACGCCGCCATACCACCCCCGCCCGATCCTAGCCCACCGACAGAGGCCGTCTCATCCGTCGGCAAGCCGCTCGCCTTCATCCACCGAAGCCTCACTCGACCTTTCTGCGCCGATTCTCGTTCTCTAGAAGAGGCATCCGATTTTATAAGGTATACCCGATTTCAATTGCTGAAATACATTTAGTATGAACCTTAATATGGTATTAGGAAGACATTGATTTGAGTTAAGAAATTTCCATTTCAACTTTAGGATTTATAAGAGTATGCTGCAAGATTTATATGCTACTAGTTAAGCTCAGTCATCCAAATTTAAAATAATAAGGAATTTGTTAAATCCTTAGGTTAGACAATGAAGATGGTTTGATGTGCATAGAGGAGTAGCTTAACTATAATACTTGAATATAATTGAAGATTAAGAAATCTGATTTTAACTACTTCTAAGAGTTTGATGTCAACTAGAAGCTTTAATTTTGTGAAAGGGCCTAAGCAAATTACTGAAAGAACTTATAAGGAGTAATGAAAATTGTAGAAGTTAATGTAATACGTTTGTCACTTTCTTATAGCCTTCATTTACATGCCTATAACTTCTATTGCATATTGGTAAGTTTATTTTGAAATCTATGCTTTGACATTATGCTTGAAGTTAAAACATATGGTAAAATGTGTTCATGCATTTATAATTTGAACTATAGATAGGTTATATAATTTAGGTAAACTAGAATAAACTCTTTTAAGTTTGGTCGAACAATATCATTATTCAACCACTTTCATATGGAACTTTCTCTATCGACATGTTAATTTTTAGCCGTATATATTCTATTATCTTACTAGCCTTTATAAGTTTTTGATAATGTATATATATTTGAAGCCTTGGCAACGGTGATGATGATTTTACAGAACTGTAATGAATTTTGATTTAGCATTTTGTTTGAGTTTTCTTTGCTGCAATTCATAAAGTATTCCTCTTTATGAATTGCTATTTCCCTTTGTGAACTGTAGATAGCTATGCTGATCTTTATGCTCAATGGACAGGTTTGACTGGCTGAATTTGTAAATTTATTTTTCTGTTCTGCTTATAGATTAATACGATTGGTTACTGTGATCTAAAGGTTGTTCTTTTTCCTACTATTGCTCCGAGCTCCTTCTCATTTGTAGCACTTGAGTACCTATTAAAGAATGCCACATTCTAATATATGATGAGATAATTATGCTATTTGCCCTCCCATTTTATCTATAAATTACGTTTAGTATTCTAAAATGGCAGGACTTAGAAATAGAGATTTATGAAATACATCACAAAGACCTGTAATGATTAGGTTCATTACAAAGTAAATTAGACCATGAGATAGCCCTCAAGGAGCTGTTTGATGAATTTGGTACCAACTATGATTGATTTATAGAGATTATATTTGCTAGCTTCCACTTGATTGAATCATTTACATGCATAACCTTCCCATAGCTTTTTGGTTTCATTATCTGTTAATAATAAGTAAATTAAGGAAGGTGTACATCTTTTTGATGGACATGAAACTTTGGTAGATCTCATATGCACCACAAGAGTTTGTGGCTCAATTCCATGTTGCTCATTCTGTTCATCTTTCTCATTGCAGTCACTTGTGCATTTACACTCTACTCTTTTGATGTCTTAGGATCTTATACTAGTTCACGTATTTCTCTCTTTCATTGAATGCAGTATTTTTGCTCCAAATAATTTTGTAGTTTTGATAATAACAAATCATATTTCATGTTCCACAAGTCTAGGAGGTAATCATCTTTGTTCCTTACAAATATCATTTTATTTTATTTTTTACACACCATTTATGGATCATCCAACTTAAGTAATAGATTCTTTTGAGTTTGGCTAACCTTAGATAAGATAATTGCATTTGGACCGGTCTCTTTATACTAAATTTGACAAGATAATTGCAAATACTATGCACCAAAGCACTCCATTTAGATGTGCTTTGAAAGAATGTACATAGTTAAGTCAATTCATGATATTCATTTCTCATCCACTAAAGATTACTAAAACGGAATCCATTTTAAGGATATAAACTATCATGTAGATTGCCAAGAACTACCCAACAACCTTAAGAGAACCTAAACTCTTTAGTCTAATTAGAGAATCTTGGACAAAAAAAAAGAGGAAGTAAAGCAATAAGAAAAATAATGATAATATATGTAAATTAATGCAATATTCATTATTAAAATCTAATATAGTTTACAAACATAACTTTTGCAGACTCGCAGATTTTTGAGTGCTAAAATCAAGAATTCAAAATACCAAGGTACAATTGATTTTACTGTTTATACTTAAATGCCTTTATTGCTGCTTAGCACCGCTTTGAGCTTTGTTCTTATTGGTGAAACGCAATGTTTATTGAATGCCAGAATAGTGTCATGAATGAATTGTGAATGTATGCAAGGGTTCCGAAATGGTGGTTTATTAGGTTAGGGACGGAGCTAGTCCATCGGGAGTTATAAGGGTGCCATCTGGAGCCTTTGAGGGGGACCAGATGAAGGAGTTGCTCTTATTTGAACCCAGCCTCATGGTTCTGGATTTGCTAAACAAAATTACTAACATTGCTTCGTGAAATCAAGACATATCCATACAAACAAGCATGCATGAAACTTATTATATGACAAGTGGTAGTATTATGGCAAACAAAATGTTTAAATTGCAGGGTTATGTATTTTGCTAACTTTTTTATTTCCTGCAAGATTTTCCTATCTTCCGCTTTCCGCTTTTGCTAAGTATGACATGTAAACATCTTTGTACTTAATATGTGTATTGAGGCATTATTCTTATAATGCCAGGTCAGGTGCATTTGGAGGAAGTTGAGTTAGCATAAAGAGTATTCAAAGTACGGCGGTGTGGCATTGGCACATAATTTTTGATTTGTAGTTTAAAAGTTAAACTCATTTATTTATATTGAATTGGTTTATAATAATCTAGATATTGTATTCTTTAATTTGAATGATTGGCACACTTATTATGTGGAATGGTTATGTTGTTTAAATTATGTCAAAATACTACATTTCTCTTAACTGCCAATATGATCTTGCGAGAATGTACCCAAGGGTAGTTGGGTTGATACCTAACCTAACCCTAGGGGCATTATAGGAAGGGGCCTCCACTCCAAGGCAGTTCCGCCCGATTAGTCTTTACAACACTGTCTATAAGGTGGTGGCCAAGATCCTGGTCATGCGCCTTAAGGCAGTGTTGCCTTCTTTGATTTCCCGAAAACAAGGTGACTTTGTTCCTGGGAGGGATATTAGTGAGAACTGTCTCACGGTTCAGGAAATCCTTATGCAGCTCTCATATACAATTCGACTGCCGGGCACATGGCTATCAAAGTGGATATGGAGCAGGCTTAGAACCGTATGGAGTGGGGGTGTCTTCGCTTAGTTTTGCAGCATTTTGGCCTTTCACAGCAATGGACAAACTGGGCTATGCAGTGTGTGGAGTCACCCAGATTCTCGGTCATGGTGGGTGAGCACCAGCTCCCTTGGATAGTAGGGAGGAGAGGCTTCAGGCGGGGCTGCCCCCTCTCTCATTATCTATTCATCCTGTGCTCCGAGCTCTTCTCTCTTTTGATCCGACGGCAGCTGCGGGTTCGACGTTCGCAGGGAGGACCTCCTATGGGTGAGAGCCATGCAGTTTCGCTACCGCCGTAGACGGGAGGACTTCACTGTCTGGAGGGCTGACTCAGCTGTTTGGAGGTTGTTGGGCCAGGGCTGGCCTGTGGCGCAGAGGCATGCTGAGCTTGAGGAGGGCCTACTTCAGTGGCAGGTTGATGATTTTTTCGAGAGCAGAGCGAGTTAGCTCAATAGGCTGGAGAGGGGTGGTCAGCCTTGGCAGTTTGCGGTCATGTGGGAGATGACCCTAGGCCCCAGGGAGGCCTGCTTTCTTTGGCGTATGCTCTGTGATGCCATCCCGACTGGTTGTTGGTTGCTTAGACGATGACTTGCTCAGTCTGCCGACTGCGTCTGGGGCTGTGAGTCCGCGGAAGACAGAGAGCATTTTGTGGTACACTGCCGATATACTAGTGCTATATTGGAGATCTTTGTTCAATGGGGCATGCTCCCGGCCGTTCTTACATCGTGGGACCTGTTTGCTGCGTTGTTCTCGACCGCCTCTTCTTCCCGCTATAGCCAGTTCAGCTGCCAATTGGTTGCTTACACTCTCTTCCAGTCCTGGCAGAGAAGGACGGAGCACTCTCATGGTCGCAGATATCCTACTCTAGTTTGCGTCGGTTCAATTTTGTCCGCTCTGGTCAGTGCTGGACTGCTTAACGGGTCTGACTCCTGGGATTCCACGGCCCACCAGAGCCCCACCACCCGCTACAGATGGTGCCCCCCCGACCCGTTGGCTAAGGAAAACATTGACGCATCATACCGCCTTGGAGAGCCCGCAGCCTTTGGGGCTACTGTTGTTCGGGATGATGATGGGCAGTTATTGATTGCAGTGGGAGTGCGGTGCAGGCTCGATCCCCTCTACAGGCAGAGATCCAGGCTGTGACCATTCTGCGACAAGCATTCTCGGCCACCGAGACTGACGTTGATGGAGTTATCATAGAGGGTGATTGCTTGGGCGTCATCCGGAGGCTTCGTCGGCTCTGGAAGAGGACCTTCCGTTCACGAGGTGGAGAGAGACACGCTGACCCCTGGCTTTCTTGCTGGATTTTCCTCGTGTTATCTTTGCTTACCGATCGCGCAGTGCGAATGGTGCAGCAGATTTTTGGGCTTTTTTGGCCCAACATGGTGTTTTTCTTTTGCTATGGACAAATGTGCTCCCCATGAGGCTCTTAGACCTCCTGGCAGATGACACCGTAAAATTTGATCCCGGTTGAGTTGTTGTATTGTTGATTGGTTTTTGATATATATATATGCATGGGCTACGGCCGCCTTTTTATAGAACTCAAAGTCTTTGATTTCTCACAAGGTGTCGGCAGAGTTCTAAAAGCAACATCCGCCGATCTCTGGTCGGCATCGTTTATGGTTGAGACTAGGACAGTATCTGGTCATCATCGAACCCCCAACTTTCGTTCTTGATTAATAAAAACATCATTGGCAAATGCTTACGAGCCGATGTGCTTGCGAGCCGACGGGTGTCGAAGCCTGGTGGGCCCAAGGAAGCTGATGCGCGGGATCCTCTAGGCAAGTGCACCGCCAACCGACCTTGATCTTTGTGTGAAGGGTTCAAGTGAGAGCATGCGTGTTGGGACCCGAAAGATGGCGAACTATGCCTGAGCGGGGCGAAGCCAGAGAAAACTCTGGTGGAGGCCTGTAGCGATACTGATGTGCAAATCGTTCGTTTAACTCTAGTAGCTGGTTCCCTCCGAAGTTTTTCTCAGGATAGCTGCAGCCCCGGACGGAGTTCTATCGAGTAAAGCCAATATTTAGAGGCATCGGGAGCACAACACCCTCGACCTATTCTCAAACTTTAAATAGGTAGAACAGCCCGACTGCTTCGTTGAGCCCGGCCGCGGAATCGAGGGCTCCAAGTGGGCCATTTTTGGTAAGCAGAACTGGCGATGCGGGATGAACCGGAAGCCGGGTTACGATGCCCAACTGCGCACTAACCTAGAACCCACAAAGGGTGTTGGTCGATTAAGACAGCAGGAAGGTGGTCATGAAAGTCGAAATCCACTAAGGAGTGTGTAACAACTCACCTGCCGAATCAACTAGCCCCAAAAATGGATGGCGCTAAAGAGCGCAACCCACACCCGACCATCGGGGCAATGACCAGGCCCGGATGAGTAGGAGGGCGCGGCGGCCGCCGCAAAACTCAAGGCGTTGGGCCCGTGCGGAGCTGCCATCGATGCGGATCTTGGTGGTAGTAGCAAATATTCAAATAAAAGCTTTGAAGGCCGAAGGGGGTAAAGTTCCATGTGAACGGCACTTGCACATAGGTTAGCTGATCATAAGAGATGGGGGAGCCCCGTAAGATAGCACCGCTTTGCACGAGCTTCGAAAGGGAGTCGGGTTAAAATTCCTAAGCCGGGATGTGGTGGCTGACGACAACGTTAGGTAGTCTGGAGACGCCGGCGGGGGCCTCGGAAAGAGTTATCTTTTTTGCTTAACAGCCTGCCTGCCATGTAAGCGGCTCAGCCGAAGGTAGGGCCTAGCGGCTAGAAGAGCGCCGCACGTTGAGCGGCGTCCAGTGTGCCCCCGACAGCCCTTGAAAATCCGGAGGGCTGAGTGTCGTCCACGCCCGGTCGTACTTATAACCGCATCAGGTCTCCAAGGTGAACAGCCTCTGGTCGATGGAGCAATGTAGGCAAGGGAAGTCCACAAAATAGATCCGTAACTTCGGGAAAATGATTGGCTCTGAGGGTTGGGCTCGACGGACTTCTTGAGCTGCGTCCGCGGCGAGAGCAGGTCTGTAACGACCCAATGTCGTTATTTTTCAAAATTAGGTCAGAAACCGCTTCAGACATCAGGACCCCGGGGAATTTCTAATTAGGGCAAACAAAAATATTCTTAGATAAGAATAACTTTAAGATCAAAGTGCCCTAGTTTAAGAGAATTTGAATAACAAAAACTCCCGATTTTTTTTTCTGAATTTTAAAATCCAAACTTTGAAATACATGTCAGAATTCATCGATTTCAGTGTCATTGTGTTAAGTATATTATTTAAAGGCTGCTCAAGAAGTTTCATCAAATTCTGAGGGCCGGATTTATCTTGGTTAATTTCTGGTTTTAAACTTCAGAAATTAATTAAAAATAAAATATTTGTCCGAATCGAAAATATTTGGCGCGACGGTGTTCATTATGTCACAACACACCTCAGAGTCAAGTTTCGTTATTTTTGAACTTTAAACGATGAAAAATGCGAATAATTTAACTTTAATTAATTTTAAAATTT